>OY288287.1:65180113-66643402 GCA_958450335.1 Hibiscus tridactylites | reverse complement strand
GCTTTCTTCTTTTTGGAGCAAACAACCACAACGTTTTAATTTGGTCCAAATATAGCCCTGTTGGATGGAAACTACCAGTCAACTGACGATCAACATTAATTCTAACTAGACTTGCCACACATTAAGAACGGCTGACGTGACATATGCCTTGTCAGATTTTTTAATAAAAATATTTTGTTATATCCTCCTTTACGGTGACAAGTGGCTGACTATCTTGTTGACATGTGGCTGAACCGGACGGTGACACATGACAAATATGATGTTGACACGTAGTGAATATGATCCTGACACGTCAGCGGATCTTAACACGTGACAAGTCCAGTCAACATCAACCGTTGATCGTTAGTTGACTGGCAGTTTTCATCCAACAATGACATATTTGGACCAAATTAAAACGTTGGGGTTGTTTGCTCCAAAAAAAAAGAATAGGCAGTCAAATGATAAAACATGTAAACTTTTGGGTCATCTTTTGTCATTTTACCTAAAAATATCCATGCATTAGTTTCATAAAGTATATTATTTTCATGCAAGGGTGGAAATAAAGGGGCTGCAAGTGTTAATAACTTGATATTATTTAATTATGTTTCGAGTTTGAGGTCTTGTGAAGGTAGAGAATCTTTTGAGAGATTTACCCACCAAAATTATGTGTACAATGCGGGCCTATCCAGATTAATGTCTTAATTTAGGCCACATAATTTTTTTCATGTCATTATTTTATTTATAATCAACTTCTATGTAACAACCCACTCCTTATTTGCATGACTTAAAAAGATGGAGATTTATCTTTAAAAAAAGTGACGTAGAAAAATAAATAAATTATGTAACTAATTTTTAGTGAAAGAGACCATGGTGGTCTGAGACCATGCAATAATTTTTCCTTAATTTGGCAAGGACGACTAAACACAATAAACGAGTGGAGGATAAAATGGTCCAAGGGGCAATGAGTGAAGCCACGTGTGAGCCCGATTGAAAACATTGAGCTTGACCCACTCTAATAATTTAGGGCATCGTCTTCACTCTTTGACTGTTGTTACTTGTTAGAAGCAACGACGAAGCAACCGCGAAACATCACACTGTGTCCCTCACCTTTCTCCTTAGCCGCCTGCAAAAAAGAAAAATCAATATGAAGAGTTCCGCCTCTACGACTGCAAACAACAAGACAAAGATATCCCACGACGACGAAGAAGAAAATGAAAATATGGAGAAATTCTACGCTCTCATCAACAACATCCGTGAGCTTCGTGATCGTTTCATCACGAACAACTCCTCATCATCTGCAACAGCAGCAGCAACATCGACCATAAAAAATACTGCTGCTGCCGCAGAAGACGAGGGCAAAAACAAAAGGCAAAAGCTTGAAGAAGATCAAAATATGCAAGCTGTAGCGTGGAACCCCGCGTTTCAACGTGAAGATTTCGTGGATGAGGACGATAACAAGGCGAAGGAGCCTCGTATGAGCTTCGCCGGAACTTCGCAAAGCAAAGCGGGCAGCGATCGCGATGATCGGAAAGAGGAGGTTAAAGAAGAGTTAGACCTTACCCTTTCACTGTAGAGCTAAAAGGTAAGAAATTATCATCAAGCCTTCACGCGTGTTTTGTCTAACCATTTTTATTTTACTTGTTGTATGGTAATTATAATTAGAGGAATATTAGTATCTCTTTTGGCGACATTAATCATGCATGTAGATGTAGTAGCAATTGTTGTTGTACCTTTTACAACGACATAATATTATATTAACCATACCTCTAAACACTATAATTTCTGGTGTTTACTTTTGATCATAAAAGTTTATTCACTTTAGCATTTGCTAATTGCTTTTGCAGGACACTACGAAATTAGAATAAAATATTAAGTACTTAAGTATCGAAATTATTAGATAATACTATTGCTGAAATAATTTTAAAACTAATACATATACATCTAACCTATTAAAATGGATTACATGTTTTTATGTCACATGTCATCTATAAGTAAATTTATAATTTTTTTATCGGCAATTAAGTATGATTGAATTGAAGAATAGAATCATAAAAAAAGGAATATCAGTGTGTGCCTCATTAAAAACCCCTAATACTAATGGTGGAGTAAAATAGTACAGAAGATAATATTATACGAAACGAAACACCAAATAACAAAAACACTAAAGAGTACACACGACACCAAAGACAGCAATGTCCCAACTGCCATATCACCACAACGACCATCTTACACCAGTAACGCTATAAAGGCATACCCATAAAACATGCAACTCAATCGAAACATGCACTACAATCTTCAAGTAATTTGAAATCTCAAGAATGTAAATACAAACAATAATATTTTTCATATACACTAACAAGCCGCCAGATGCACCAACCAATAGCGATACAACAAAAACAAATATATCTGTAAGCCACAGTTTCTAAATCATTGTCCTCAAAACGCTTTTAAATTAAGTCTCATTTACATTAGTATTTTAATAAATTCTTTTTCCATATGCGCGCAGTGTAAAACAAGTGGAGGGGAACTCAACTAACACTCTTGTTGTGGAGTTTATTTTTAATGATATTTATTTCCGGATTTTTTTCTCGATTTACATTAGTATTTCAATAAATTCTAAATGAAGTTTGCATTTCTTTTGAAAATAATATTGAACCGAGAGTAAAAAAACTTTTTTATAACCACTAAATTGTGTAAGTTGATTTTATTTTTATATACACATAAAGCCAAAAAATGTCTCTAACATTTGGTTTATATTCTTTTTTTAAGTAATTTAATCTTCAACGTTTTATTTTGAGTCAATATATCTTCTCTGCAGATAAAAATTATTGGTCAACTAACAATAAATGCCTTGAAATTACTTGACAAAATGACAAGTTAATAGAAAAAATTATTTTTTTGACTAACATGACATTCTTTCAAGTCACGCCTTTGTTTATATAACATTGTCATTTCAGCTTGCACCGTCATGTAGGTTTGTTACATCATTTTAAGTCATTTACCATTAGTTGACTAACAATTTTCATCAGCAGATGGGTCATTTTGATACAAAATAAAACGTTGAGAGTTAAATTACTTTAAAAAAAATCAAAATAACTATTTAGTCAAACGTTTAGAACATGTTTTTAAATTATGTCTTCTATATACACTTGAAAGTAAAGAAAAGTAGGGAAATACGAGGACTCTACACTTTCTTTTTTAAATACTTCGATTTCTTTATACCCCATTTAGGTGAAGTAGAGAGCAAAGAAGAGGTAAAATGTTTTATTATAAATATGTTAACCCCTTTTTAGTAAATAAATTAAATTGCATGTTTGCTTATAATAAACTAACTTTGATAAGTACTATTAAAAAAAGTTAAAATCAAGAATTCTATATTTTATTTGATAATGGCAATTTCAAAAATTAATACCATATTTTAAAAAAAATATCAGTGAACCAAATATATTTTAGATTAAAAATATGGCGTAGGTTCTAACATTTTTAATGGCGCACTATTCTACGATTTATAGGTGAGATGGAAAAAAATGTGTAGAAATTGTTTCCAAAATGATTTGAATCAACATTTCCCCTCATATACTGAACTTTGCTAATCACATTCTTAACAATCACATATTCCTAAAAATCACATTACATTAAAATCCTTAAATGAAAAAATACCAAAAGTTACTACTCACGGTAGAGGAAAGAAACTTGAACAAACATGCAATCTACGGGGCTGCCCCCTAAATTTGGTCACATTTCATTTCAACCCCTCAAAAATTTACATTATTATTTTTATAACTGATTATCTAAAACATGATAATTCATGATGTCCCTCCAAAAAAAATCTAAAGTTCTTTAATTTCATATCCTTTTATAGAATTTGCAGTTTTTTATAAATCTTGTTACATCTTTAGTTTAGTTTGTTAAAACTATTCAAAGTAGTATATTTTTAAACAATTCCTACCTAAGAGAGGGAGGAAAAATTTGTTCTTACTGGGTCTAAAACCCACAGGCCACAACCTAAAAAGAGGGGAAGTGTCAACTAAAAGCTTTTAACTGCTTGCTCTAGAGGTTGTTGATTGTTCAAAGTAGTATCTAAATAAATATTACCTTTTATCATAATTATGAACTTGTTAAATAAATATAGTTAAATACTCATAGTATCTAATACAAATTTAGCATTTAATTTTTCTTTTGTAAATATTAATTTAGGGGGGTCAAGACTAGGGGTGGGCAAAAATACTCTACCCGACGACCCAAACTTAAAAAGATCGGGTAATTTTCTAAAAAAAATACCGGATCAGGTACCCGACCTGAGATTTTTCTCGGGACACGGGCTGAGATTTTTAAGTTATCGGGTACCCGACCCGACTGATAATATTTAATATATATATTTTATTATATTTTTATTTTAAAATTTTTAATATTTTTACTCTAAAACTAGATTTAAATTCCTAAATTCTTTTTATGTTTGTATTATATAGTTTTAAGTTTAAAATTTTTAAAAAATATTTTTGTGTTTAATATGTAAATTTTTTTAAAATTTTAGAATTAAAAAATAAAAAAATATGCGGGTATCTGGTACTTGAGTACCCGGATGAGATGGGCTGAGACACGGGCCGAAAATTGAAGTACCCGAATGAACCAAGTACCCGAAAAACTGAGTACTTAAAACTCGAGTACCCGACAATTCCTACCCCTAGCTAAAACTATCCGAAATTGAAAATAAATTGTCCAAAAATAAATCCAGGCCTACTCATAGGCTAAAGATAGGTGGATTTTGGGGACATGGTCCCTGCCTAACTTTTTCCAATGATAATAGAATAGATTTTTTAGAAGAAAAAAAGAGATAAAATTAGTTCTATAATTGTTTTAATATTTTAAAATTTTATTATGTCCCTTTAAAAATTTTAATTTTATTATAGTCTCTTTTATAAATTTTTATTTCCGCTTTAACCTATTTTAGACTTGTATAAATTTTTTAACATCTTGATTGCTATCAATTTTCTGACTTCACTCCAAATCTCATGAAATTAAAATACTTAAAAATAAAAATTTATATTAAAATAAATAATACTTAAAAATCAAAAGTATATTGATCTAAACAATAAAAAAAGAAAATAAAAATAAAAATTAGCGGTGAGAAAAGAAAGGATAATAAATTATATTTAATGCACCATTGATGTATGAGTCTCATATACGGTTAAAGAAATTATATTATAAGCTATTTCTGTCTAGTCATTCGTGGTCTCAACTAATAAAAAATATTTATTTCATATTATTTTTTACCAAGTTCATCTTCATATGTAGAAATTGTTTTTTAATTTGATTTACAGTAAATATGAGTAAAAATTCATTTGGTAAAAACATAACATGCAAAAAATTAATGAAATGAATGAGTTTTATTGGTTGAGACCATATATGATGTGACGGGACAACCCTATAATATAATTTCTCCACAATGCATAAAAAATAAAAATTATTAAAATATTTAAAAATAAATATCTCTAAATTCATTTAACCATAATTAAAACTATAAATCTCAAAGCTTACATCTCTAATAACTCTCATCTCAACCAAGAGCACAAATGTAAAACCAAAGAATATATGTGGATTGTTAACGAATTTGCTTGGTATCGCTTAAGCATGGCTTGAGTTAATGTTTTGTGTATGCAGAAAATTTCTGCTGAAAAACTAATGCATTAAAGTCATATGTGCGACGCAAATCGATTCAAATTAATTGAGATAAAAACCAAAAAATTGAGAGGGCAACAAAAAAATATACATATGACTCCTTGGTTATAAAATAGTCGTAAACTTTTGCAATTTCAAAATTTGGATTATCGGAAAGGAATTTTAATAATGGAGGGGATACAATTAGGGACGGAGTTATATAGGGGTGTGGAGGGACCATTATCCTCCACCCCAAGATTTTTTTTTGTCATTCTATGTAATTTTTTTATTTATAAATTTACCTTGTATTTTCAAACATTTATATTTTGCCTCTCCCAACCTTAATTTTTGGCTCCATTTTTGAATTTAATGATTAGATAATAAGGTAAAGTAAAGATTCAATTGGTTGTCAATGCTGGTGTTGGTAAAGAGACGACTACCGGCGGCCATGGGCATTTGGGAGCCACGTTGGATATTCTGGGCAGGATGAATGGCGTTTATTGGCCAGTCAGGGGACACCTTGAGAACAAAATGGTGCCACAATTGAATAAAGGCGGGGAATATTGAGAAATTTATGGGATGCTGCAATATTGGAGATGTTGGAAAAGACGAGCCATAATTTTTTAATGTTTATAATACTAATTATGATTAAATAAATTTAGAGATATTTATTTTTTAATTTTCAAACATTTTTATTTATTAAGATGAGAAAACAAGACTTTGATTAGCTCTTCTTTTCTTCGTTTTCCCCTCTTTTCTCTTGATGAGAAAATTCATGTCTCCTAAAACATATCATCACCATGATAACATCATTTTGACCATTTCTTTTCTGTAACGTTTCATCAAATTAGAAGGGATGAATCCTTAAAAGACTACCATAAACCACCATCTAACCCAAACCCCAATAGTTTATTCTGGTTTCATCTCCTCGCAAATGCATCAAAGATGTCTTCAATCCAAACCTTGTGGATTTGGGGCTAAAACATTGATAAATGTCATAGTCTTGACTAATGAGTAATGAAATTTAGAACCGAATATTTGGTTCTGTGCTTTTCTTGGCCACCACAGGAAAAAGGCCAAAACAGAGTACAGCGAGTGTGGATGTCAGGGTCAAACATTCAAAATCATTGCAGGCTTGCCTTATGTGTCCGTATTCGGTAGCCAAAGAGATTTGAAAACGCACGCCACCCTTCCATTTGTTTCCAACTATCTCAAAAAAAATTATTGTATAAATTTAGCTCACCACGTTATTTATAGTTTTATCTAAGAAAAAAAATTTATTGTATTTTTTGAAGTGAATTTTCACTTCTTTCTTACATATAACTAAGGAGTGAATAATTACTTGAAAGTTACACCGAAAGGGATGTATGTTATTAGATAAACCATATATAACATACTGAGTCGAATTCATTTAATAATTTTTTCAATATCTCATTCATTTTGCATTAGGTCATCAGGCTCACGCCATCATCCTTACGAACCCAAACGTGGATTGCAATCAACATCCCCACCCGCGTCATCTACTGACGCCACTCATGATCTCACACGTCGCAATCTCTTTTTACCTTTATACCCCTCCCTAGATGACACAAGATGAGTTCGGCGCCGTCGGGGCAACTCGGTCTTTTTCTTACGCTTAATTTTCTAATTCCCCCTTCTAGTATAAATAGGAGTACAAATTTGAACGAACTCGTCAGCAGCAAAGAAACACCACAAAAACTCGTACAATAAAATTACTGAATTTCTTTTTGACATGGCGACGGAGGAGAGGAGTCACGTTTCCAATGCTGAAGATGATCGGGAGGCGCAAGAAGATGAGAAAATGGAGCAGTTTTTTGCTCTGTTAAGGAACTTTCGGGAGGCGCGTAATAAGCGAAAACACGAGCTGAGACAAAGAGATGACGAGGAGGAGATGTGTAAGAAAAACAAGACGAGTAAATCGGGTGACGATGAGCGATCGAGTTGGGTTCCGAAGTTTGAATGGGAAGATTTTAGTGCGGAGATTGAGTTTCGAAGACCACTCATCGTGTTTCCAACTCCATACAATAAGAAAGATGAGAAGAAGAAACAGGAAGAAGATGATGGTTTGGATCTTAATCTCACTCTTTCCTCAGCTTCAGTTTAATTTCCTTGTTCAAAAAACAATTTTCGTTACTATAGTTGGTGGAGTTTGATCTTGTATTATATTGTTGATCTTAATTACTAATGCTTCAATCTCGATTCTCCTGGATATGTATATGTTAGGTGGACGCTTGCTGTTTTGAAATAAAGTCAACGGTAAACTACATTGATAGTCACTGAAATTTTAGAGCATTTTACTTTGGTTATTAAAGTTGAAAACTTATCATTACAGTCACTAAACTCTTAATTCATATTAATTATGATAACTGTCGTTGGTTACCGTTAAGCAGATCCGTTTCAGACATTTTTTAGGCCATGTGTAAAATTTAAAAAGTGAACCCTATAGAAAATATATTTCATTACTTTGATAAATTAATTTATTTTTTCATTAATAAACTATAAAAACATAATTAAAATTGATCAAATACATTATTTTCATTGTTTTTTAAGAAAACACGTTAAATACAACTAAAATAATAAGGGACAACTACTAACTTATTAGATTGTCGCTTGAAAAATTTGTGAAGTTATGATGGTAGAAGGTGGGGACCTGAGAGGGTGCTCATGATGCTTCCCTTGCCAGACACTACTGCAGTTAGGAAATGCTGATATTACATGTTAAAGTCTTCTCTCCCAATTTTCAAATTTACAGTTCACACCAAGGCTAAAATTTCGATGAATGAAGCAGTTGTCTGTCAATCCCAACGATGAAAAAATATATATTTTTAAAAATTAACATAGTTTAGTTTGAAGTTGATCCGACAATTAATAATCATGCATCATAACTAAAAATTTAAATCAAAATTAAAAATTATTGTTTTTTATATACCATTTTTAATTATCATATCAATTTGAAATCTAACTATATTAATCTTCAAGTCAAACAAATTTTTCCTACCATTGGAATTAACTTGTGATGATTTCGTTCATCAGAATTTTAACAATGGTCGTAGTTGTAAATTTAAAATATTAGGATTTTTTTAGAGAGAAAAAACTCTATTGTGACACACCCATAGTTTTTTAATAACAACGACGGTAATAAAAATAAATAAAATTTTAATGATCGTAATAAAAATAACTAAAAATTTAATATTTATAATAAAAATAACTAAAAATTTAATATTTATAATTACTCTTTTCGGTTTTTAGTGATCAAAATGAAAATAAATATACTTTACCTTAAAAAATGGTAATTCAAATTTAATTTAATTTAGAGAGAAAGCTAAATTCAATTTAACTTAGAGAGATAACCTTTCAAATCTGATCGAATTTCTTCACCGGGAAGACAGATTTGTTAAATAAAATTAGGGTAATCTTCATTAGTGGTCCTTTTCGTTTAGGGTGTATTCTATTTTGGTCACTAGAATTCAAAAAAGATTATTCTGGTCACTTACGTTTAGAATCGTTTCTATTTTGGTCCCTTGGCCGTTAGTCTCCGTTACTTAAAAAAATTAGTTTTTAATTTAACCCCCAAACTTTCAAAATTTTATTTTTCACCATCTTCGCCAAAAATTATAAAACTAAAACCCAAAAAATTAAGTCAATGGCTATAACCCAACACTACAACCTCAAATTCATTTGATCTAAAACACTAAAAGTGAATGTTCAAACTGAAGGGCAATTTTTGCAGACAAAATTCAACAAAGAAATTGACGAGATAACGATTTTCTTCCAATCTTTAGGCAATTCACACTTGAAGAATGTGCCACAAATTCCTCTGTTTATTACGGTTGTTAAGGATACCCCAAGTAAAAACAAAAACACTAATAATAAAACAACAAAGATATATAACAAAAAGAACAACAAGAGATTCGTTCGAGTGATCGGGCAATTGTTATGAAGAATATGGATCAAGTAAATTAATTCAAGAAAAAAAAGATACGTAGCTTATAAGCGCGCTTGGTACTCATGGGAGAAACGAACTACAAGATAAAAACCCTATCGGTGGCTATAGTAAACATTCAAATGAAACAAATATATATATGAACGACGCCATAAATCTCATTCTCGTTTCATATCATGTATTCAACCATTTTTCTATTGCTGCAAAACTGACCGTTTTCACTGTTAAATCGGATACAACATTAAGCAAAACACATGCATAAACAAAAACTTAAATAAAAAAGATAGGAGTAAACGATATTTTACCGAAAACCAAACACTTTGATGGAGTACATCAGTTTTTGAGAGAATGCTTCAGTGTTTTAATCTCCCTTCCTTGAGTTTCCTCTAGAATTTGTATTTCTGTTCTATATCAGAAAAAAGGTAGTTGTTGTGAAACACACCCAGAAAATTATCAGAAAAATATCGATTTTAAAATTATGAGTGAGTATGTAGAGTTGGGTTGCCTTGGTTTTTCAAACTCAGATTTTTTTTATAAATCTTCTACTTAAAAAGCAAATTCTACCAAATAAGATTCTGCCGATAAAAAAAATAAAAGATATATAGCAAAGTGAATGTTCACTGCCGATACCCACCATTTGCGATGGAAGCTAACGCTTTTCTTGGGGGAATGGGTTATAGTGTTGGGTTATAGCCATTGATTTAATTTTTTTGGGTTTGGGGTTTTAGTTTTATAATTTTTGGGGAAGATGGTAAAAAATAAATTTTGAAAGTTTGGGGGTTAAATTAGAAACTAATTTTTTAAGTAACGGAGACTAACGGCCAATGGACCAAAATAGAAACGATTCTAAACATAAGGGACCGGAATAATCTTTTTTGAATTCTAATAACTAAAATAGAACACACCCTAAATGAAAGGGACCACTGGTGAAGATTACCCATAAAATTATGGGGTCAAGCTTTTAAAATGTTTTCTTTTTATATCTTACTCTTGATTTTTATTATTTTTTTATCAAAATAAATAAATTAAGAGGGAAATTGACATACATGCTAAGTTTAGGTAAGCTATTTTTCAAGAAAAAATATAAAAATATAAAAATTATAAAATTATAAAGATATAAATAAATATATCTAAAATACTAATATTGTAAATAAAAAAAAACATAAAAATTTGACAAAACAAACCAAAAACGTTTTGTCAGTTTATTGACTATGTTACTTTCTTTTCTGATATTTTTGAAAGCTAAGGTGATTATAACTTATAAAAAGTATTTGTTCTGAATATACTCTCAATCATTTGACAATGCATACTCAATCACACTGCTATAGCTGTTAGTGCTCGAATTCACGATTTCTAAAAACAACAACCATTCCCTTAACCACTGATGTAAGTTGGTTCGTACTTCTCCTGAATTTATTTTAATAGAAATATAATAGTTTGAAAATCAAGATAAAAAAAATTAAAAGCTAAAATGATTTTTTATTTATTTTAGGAGTAAAAAAATTCATTAAACATGTTTCACCGCATTTCTAATCTATTACTATAGTGGACACATTAATATCATGCACTTGCTTTTAATATCTAAATATTTTTTATTAGAAATTTTAATATGTATCATACATCAAACATAAATTCATAAAGCAATTTATGTAGATTAATTTCAATCGTTGGTGTTCAGCTAATGTAATCGGTCAACAAATTTGCACCACTAATTTATATTTGGGTTTAATTCAACAATCAATTCTTAAATTATATTTTGAATGAATATTTAAATTATTTTTTAAATCAAATATTAAATTTATATTTTTATACTTAACTACAAAATAAATGTACAAATTATACTCACTTTTTGAGATAGGTGCATAAAATTCTTTACTTTTTAAGATTGGTGCATAAAGTTATTTTGATTGAAATAGATGCCTAAAATTTTTTTTTCAGGCCAAAATAAGTGCCTAAATTAACTTTAGAGCAAGCAAAAAATAAAACTTTAAGAACCTAATTCAGCTAAAAATGAAATTTTTGATACATTGAGCACTTATTTTATAGTTAAGCCTATTTTTTTTTACACGTCTTAAATTTAATCTTAATCTTACCTAGAAGAGAAGGGAAGAGAAATTTAAGGGAAGGAAAGGATGTTCATAATGAGTCTAGAAGTTATGACCCAAAAGATATAAGAAAATAAAGATAAACAGTTTGATCAACTTATCAAATGTGATTACTTAGTTAACCCTATTTTGTTAAGTTAGGTACTGAAAGCTATAATATGTAATCACTTTCTACCCATTGTTATCTTCATCATTTAAAGTGATGCGACACAACAACAAAAATTATCATCTAATATTATTAGAGAATGTAACATGATAAAATAAAATAAAAATTCTTTAATAATTTTTAGAAGTTACAAAAATATTATAATGTTCTCGATTTTTATTTTAAAAAATATTTGTTAAAAATTTTAGTTTTATAAATGTAAGTAATTCAACTACCATATATATTTATATTTTTTATACATATTTTTACAAACTATATATATATATATATTATAATTTTTATACTATTTCGGCATCAACATCATGTGACATTTTTTTAAAAAGTTTTACATTATCTTAACGGTTGAGATAATAGTAAGAGCAAAAAATGATTAAGACTAATTGTTGATTAAGCCTTTGCATTTGATAAACGTGGCAATTTGAATGATATGGACAGATCGCGCAAACTCGTTGAATTATGGGCCTCGGGCCTCCACAAAAGGGGTCACCTCTACGGCTCTACCAACCACCAACATTGTTGACATATTGTGTCCCACATCGGACCCTACCAAGCCGATGACGTTTACACGGAAGGGAGAAACTTCAAATTTAAAAAAGAAAAGAAATATGAAGGACCAGTTCAAAAATATCCCCACGTCTATATATATATATATATATTTTTTTTTTTGATAGTGAAAGAAGCTGATAGCATGACTATAAATAGGGTAGACACTTCAAAGAATTTGCTCGGTTGAGGAAGTCAAAGTAAATTGCAAAGTATACCACTTAGGCAGACAGAACTCACATTTTAGTACAGAAGAAGTTGAAGTTAACCCGAGGAGTGGTGTAATTAGAAGAAAGAATCTTGGAAGCGAAAACCGCATTGGCGGCTTCGGTGTAGTGAACTCCGTCCCAACTTATGAACTTCGATCCTTCGTGGCAGACGGTGTAACCGGTTCGACCACAAGTGATGTTGGCGTCGTAGTTGTACGGCGGCCCCCCATTGCCACAACATGCCATTAGTGGATGCTCAAATCCTATCGGGCAAAACAGTTAAAAATCAACTTTGACAACAAGATTCCCGACTCAAATGTACTCGAAACAGAGGTGGTAAGGACAGAGACCGTACCGTAATTCGAGGCATTGGCAATCAGATCGTACTTGATGGAATATATGTCGACATAGACAATGGTGGCATTAATCAGTTGAGAATTCAGTTGTTCGCATAAAACACGAAGTTGTGCATTAAAGGCTTTTGCGGCATCGTTGAGAGGCAAAAGGCAGCCGTGCTCATCGAGTTGGCTGGCACTTCGAGCAAAGGAAGCGAGTTTTTGAGGTAAACATCCGAGTGGTCCGGTGTTGTGTACCCAGAAATTCTTCCCTCCCTTCTGATATATATTCTGCAATCAAGATTGCAGAAAAGATTAAAAACTAATCCGATGAATCGGATTAGTGCCGAAACACAGGCAATTGAATAGCGAAAGACTCACCCAAATAGCATATTTGATTTCGGTGATGAAAGAAGGGATCTTATCAATGACTTGTGAATAGTTGAGGGAACCAAATGATTCAGCCAAGTCATTCTGTCCAATATCAATTGTGTAAAGTGCATTTTCAAAGTCGGCATCGCCAACCAAATCTTTGTAGCCTGACTCGAGGAGCAAAAAACTTGAACATTAATTGTCAAATGTTTATAGCAGTAAATAATTAGCTATTTTACTTGGATCGTGTCGGAACATACCGCTCAACATGAGTGCCGGGGAGCGAGAGCGAAACCGGAGAAACTGAGAAACCTGGACGTGCAAACTGAAGGGGACGTATCTAGGAAGAGTGGCGGACCCAATAATTGCAAAGTTGGCTCCGTTTGTGAAATTTGGCCCCAAAGAATTCAGATATGGAGTCAAATAACCAGTGTCCAAGCTTTCACCTACCCAACATTCAACATCCATTGTCAACAAACAGCATAAAATTTCTGCCCTTCGTTTCCAAATTGATCCATTTTCAGCAGAACTATTGCCAACAACCTCAAGACCTAGGTTCGAGTTCCAAATTGACCCATTTTAAGTAAAATTTGATTATTTTTGTATTTTAACTCAGTCCAACTTAAATATAAACAAGGGTACATTACGTAAATCTTTATTGAATTTTACTCTTAAATTTATTTTTAATTTTAGACGTCGAACCTTTTTTGTCACTTCTCCGTTAACTTTTTGACGACGTTTATTTATCAGCATACGAAAATACTTCTTCAAGATTCGAACAGTGGAAAACTTAATCGACATGAGAGAAGTAACATACTGAGAAACGGACTCCATCCCACAACCAGGGACGGACCCAAGACTTTAGGTTAGGGGGGACGAACCTATAAATTTCTAGGGGGCGAACTTATAGAAGTTTAGGGGGGGCGAAAATAAATTTTTAATAGAAAATACATAGAAAAATTCTAAATTTTTTCTAAATCATATATGATTTTCAAAATTTTAGGGGGTGCGGTTGCCCCCCCCCCAGCACCCCCTCGGTCCATCCCTGCCCACAACGGATGAGAAAGATTGACGAGAGAAAAACCACATAATTTTTTATTGATTCGTGAACTTCGTAGCACTTTCTGTCAAAATAGAGCTCGAATTCAGATTCAATGGGCTGAGACGAAGTGACTGATGAAATTTGAGACCGAACGACCACTATTTACTGTCGTTTAGGGTTTAAGAGTGACAAAAAATCCTTCAATGTCTAAACTTTAGTGACAAAAAAATTTTAAAAACTTCAGTGAGTAAATTGAACGTTTTAAAATTTCAACGACCAAAATAAGCTTAAAAATAAAATTTAATGATATTTACGTAATTTATCTTATAAATAAAATTAAAATAAATTAAATTCATCCGATTCAACTCTAAATAACTCGAACAAATAATTTAAAATAACGCAAACTTAAAATATCCTACTCAAGCTGACAAACAAAAAACGAATGATCCAAACATAAAATAATCTGAAAATTTCCAGTACTCAAAGTAACCTGATCTAGAACTAACCAAACCCGACCAGCGAGGTAATACTTCATATACATAATGGTTCGTTAGGGTCCGACGGAAAAGCATAATTCTTTGTTTAATTATTTTTGAAGTCCTCCTAATTTTGAGCTAGATAAATTAAGCCTTGGTTTCTTTGTTTTATTAATTGTTTTTTAGATTCTCTTAATTCTGAAATCAGGTAAATTAGACCAGTCCCCCATTTTTTGACACTATTGTTTTTAGGCTTCTCTTAGTTTTGAAACTAGACAAATTAAGTCATGGTCTATCATTTTTTCGGTTTAAATTCATTTTAGACCTCTTTCAATTTCAAAATTAATCAAATTAGATTTCAACTCTCTTTTATTTTAATTTTAAATTGGTGGCTTAATAATTAGACTCCGACTATCATTTTATTTTTAGTTACCTACCTTGAAGTTTCATCATGACTTCGTTCTTAGATCTAAAATTGAGTTATTCATTGTATTATATTATTATTCCATGTCAGCAAGAAAATAGTGGAGATATATTATTGTCGTGTGTTTTTCAATTATATTTTTATAAACAAAAAACACATGACATCAATACAATCTTACTTCTGATTTTTGGAAATATTATCCATATTATATTTTGTAGTCTTATTTGGGTGATAACAAGCCCATCCCACTTGAATCAAAATGCGGGTTCATCGGCCCGAATTCTAGGGTAAAAACTATGAGAGCTGATTGTAACAAAATTCATTTGCCCCTTCTTATGCCTAAATAAAAAAAATATTAAAAAATTAAAATTTAAGTTTTATTCTTAAATTCTACACTATATCTTATACTTTAATAGTACACTATAGCTTTAATTTTTTAGACTCAATCCTTAAACTCTAAATTATAAACTAATTTTTTAAAGTGAGGATATCAAAAGATGAATAGTTTGTGGCAAACTATTTCCATCCACCTGATTGGTGATAAAGAAATCATATGAAAATCGTCTGCTCTTAACTATTCCCTTTTGGTGCTCCACTTAAAAAAAGTGGGTTTAAGGTTTATAGTTAAGGTTAGGAATTATGGGTAGGGTGTATGATTTATGGTTTAAGATGTGAAATTTAGAGTCAGAGTTTAAAATTTATTTTTTAGTAGTTTTTTAGTGTGGTGCATAATTAGGGGTAAAGAATTTTTGTTCGAAGAAATCTATCTCAAAAAAAGACAAAAAATTCTCTACTATTTTTAATGTCTCTTTTTATGCCCCAACACTAAAATATCAAATTTTAACTTGTAGTCCTAAATTTTAAATCCTAAACCTTAAAATTATACTCTACTTTTAATTCACTAAACCTTAACCTTAACACTAAATCACAAATTTAATTTTTTAATGTAAAACATAAATAGGGGCACCGAAAATTAGTAAAATAATTTCTATTTCTAGAAGAAGGGTCCATACTTAAACAATATATGGTATAGGGTAGATGTGAGGTGGCACTGTGCCCTTCCTACCCATAATGCTCGAGGCAAAAGATGGCCAAATGCAGAGGAAGCAGATAAGTACGAAAACAAAAGGTATTTGTCTGATATGCAACACATGTATGCACTACTATAAACTCACATATATGTCTATATGCAAATTATGAGATCTGTATATGGTTCATGCATTTCCGCACAAGTTCCCATAGGAATCATCACCTTGCTACTCTTCGGATTTGACAAAAAAAGGATCAAACTAAGGCAGACACGAACTGTATAACATTGAACTTACAGAGGAAATCAATCATCAAACGTCCATCGGATAAACGACCGGCTGGCTGATGGAAAAAGGTACGGCCGTTGGGAGGCACAAAGCTGAGTCCTAGGCCATCTACATAGCCACCGGTGTCGGAGTTCGAGTCGCCGAAGTTGAAGATGATGGGGTTTCTGGTGCACTGAGAATGAACTGAGAGGGGAAGCAATGGGAGAGACAGAAAAAGAATCATAAATCTGAAAAAGGGAAAGAGAAGATAACACCTTTCCTTTACGACTCCCATATCTCTAGATTTCTTGGGTTTTCTTTGACTACAAGTCTACAATCATAAATGATTCTTACATGCACATATATATATATACACACACATTAAAGGTAAAAGAAATCGAAATCATGTCTTTATTGACTCAAGAAAGATATATGACAAAATACGAACGTAGGTTACATAAAGTAAAGTACAAAATGAAAGAAGAATGTAGTATTGTCCAAATTGATGGGCCTAGGAAATTTAATGTAATGAATTCCTGGCCATAAACCCGAGCAGTAATGGTACTTTGCACCAGCACATACAGCTGCTGATGCGTGTTATACAACAAGTAGCAAGTGGGATTGGTCATTTCCATTAAGAGCTTGTGGCACTAACTTTTTTGTTGTTCAGACAGAAGTTTGATGGATGAATTGACAGAAACATATGGGGAGTGTTAGGTGGAAATAATAAAAATGTCGGTAACAACTGCTAATCCTGATGTAAAGCATGCATAAGCGATATGAAGACAAACTGCTAAACAATTGAAACAAAAGATTCCCATGTTTTTTGTTTTGTAAGGTCCGTGATAAAAATCGTTTATCAAGAACAATGATGATTTCGAAGAGCCCGGTAGCTTGAGTAAAAGTTCAAGATCTAATAACCATTGTCTGCTGAACAGTGAACAGGAACCGAATCATGTCTTCACATGCTGACTGTTCAGTGGATTCTCTGCTAATAATACCATTGTTCAAGTTTTTTTACAAGGATTTTTAGGCAGGACATTTCTAGGACCATTGGATCTTATTTTGATTAAAATAGGATCTAAAATTCTGTATTTCTCGGACTAGCACCCTTATAGTGAACTCGACGCATCAACACAACGTTCGCTAAAAATATATTATTTTTTATTTAAACTCGTCTTAGACGCACGACGACTTTCCAATTAATTTTTTTAATATTCATTTTAAACATTAATCACGGGATTAACCTAATCTAGTGGCGGATTCAGAAATATTTTTGAGGGTGGATACAAGTCACAATATTTTGGAAGTTGGGCACAAGTCATAAAGATCTTAAAATTTCAGGGTGGACACAAATCATAAAAAATTAATAAATTTAAGGACTAACTCATAAAAATTAAAAAAATTAAAGCTAAATGTATAAATTTTAAAAAGTTATGGTGGGTATGGGCCAACCTAACCCTATAAGTAGATATGACACTGACCTAATCTCAAATCGAGCTCGCCATATGGAACGACGAGTTCCCTCTAACTTCACGGCTGTAACGTTTTTTTACGAAAAATCTAACGTGTTCTTTAGTTTCTTATAAATAGATAGTTTTGTTTAGGGTTTAGAAGACAACAATTTTCAATCTCTTTTGTTTAAGCAAAGCAAAAGAGTTTGTCAAGCCGTGAGATTTTCTTAGACAACACCGAAAGAAGCAAACTCACACATAATTCGGAAGGTTAAAGGTAACGTTTGTTAACTTTTTTAGAGTACGATTAATTTTTTGAATATGATTTATTTTTTATTCGAATTTTTTTATATATGCATACTTTTTAATCCGAATAGTAGATTGTATTGTAAATATTTTAATCAAAAATATTTTTAA
The DNA here is from genome assembly GCA_958450335.1 of Hibiscus tridactylites. Classification (NCBI taxonomy): domain Eukaryota; kingdom Viridiplantae; phylum Streptophyta; class Magnoliopsida; order Malvales; family Malvaceae; genus Hibiscus; species Hibiscus tridactylites. The sequence continues at coordinate 66,624,963 of OY288287.1, read as the reverse complement.
AAAATTAATTGATTTGTGATGTTTTAGTCATTTAATTACGCATAACTATTGGGAAAAAATGGCGTTGTTAAGACTTCAAGGTTTTCATATCAAGAATAACATAGAATTATTGGTAAGAATTATTGGGGTTTTTTACAACTTTTAATTTATTATTTTTAAATGATAAAGTACTACTCAAATTTAAATTTTGTGTTTGTAGAAAGAGGATACAAAATTTTGGCCTCACTTGATATGAAGCGATCCGCAAAGCAAATATATAAGGGGATTTCTAGAGAATTTCGATTTTAGGTACGCGTCAAAGATTCATGATTTTGAAATCGTGCTAGAGTTGATTAATGAGTTGGAGGAGCATTGGAGACGAAGACACATACCTTTCACATGCCGTGCGTGGAGTGTACAATCACACTCGAAGATGTTCCTATACAACCCAATGTCCCAATTTCAGACAAGCCAATCATTGCTCAAAATAGATATTTTGTTAATGATTACTACTACAAATATTTGGGGAAGACACCACCGGTGTATGGTGTTGATGGTAAACATGTGAAGCTGACATTGTAACACCCAAATTTGACAAAAAAAGGAAGAATCAAACTAAGGCAGACACGAACTGTATAACATTGAACTTACAGAGGAAATCAATCATCAAACGTCCATCGGATAAACCTAATCTAGTGGCGGATTCAAAAATATTTTTGAGGGTGGGCACAAGTCACAATATTTTGGAAGTTAGGCACAAATCATAAAAATCTCAAAATTTCAGAGTGAACACAAATCATAAAAATTTTAATAAATTAAGGACTAACTCATAAGCCATTGGATCTTATTTTGATTAAAATAAGATCTAAAATTTCGTATTTCTCGAACTAGCACCCTTACAGTGAACTCGCCGCATTAGCACATCGTTCGTTAAAATATATTATTTTTTATTCAAACTCGTATTAGACGCACGACGATTTTCAATTAAATTTTTTAATATATGTTTTAAACCTTAATTACGAGATTAACTTAACCCCAAACCGAGCTCGCCGTATAGAACGACGAGTTCCCTCTGACTTTACGGTCGTAACGCTTTTTACGAAAACCTAAAGGGTTCTTTAGTTTCTTGTAAATAGATAATTTTGTTTAGGGTTTAGAACACACAGAAATTTTCAATCTCTATTGTTCGAGCAAAGCAAAAGAGTTTGTCAAGCCGTGAGATTTTCTTAGAAACCACTGAATGAAGCAAGCTCACACATAATTCGAAAGGTTAAAGGTAACGTTTGTTAACTTTTTTGGAGTACGATTAATTTTTTGAATATGATCTATTTTTTATTCATTTTTTATATATATGCATACTTTTTCATCCGAATAGTAAATTGTGTTGCAAATATTTTAATCGAAAATATTAAAAAAAACGATTGATTTGTGATGTTTTAGGCATTTAATTGCGCATAACTAATGGGAAAAATTGGCGTTGTTAGAATTTCAAGATTCTTACATCACGAATAACATGAAATTATTGATAAGAATTTATAGTTTTTTTACAACTTTTATTTTATTATTTTTAAATGATAAAAAACTACTTTAATTTATAATTTGTGTTTGTAGATAGGGGATGCAAAATTTCGGCCTAACTTGAAATGGAGCGATCCACCAAGCAAATATATAAGGGGATTTCTGGAGAATTTTGGTTTTAGGTACGCGTCAAAGATTCATGACTTTGAAATTGTGCTAGAGTTGATTAATGAGTTGGTGTATCGTTAGAGATGGAGACGCATACCTTCCACATGTTGTGCGAGGAGTGCACAATCAACCTCAAAGATGTTGCTATGCAACTCGATGTCCCAATTTCAGGCAGACCAATCATTGCATAGAATAGGTATTTTGTTAATGATTCCTGCTACGAATATTGGGGGAAGACACCACCGACACATGCTATTGATGGTAAACGTGTGAAGCTGACATGGTTGAAGAGTGATTTTCAAGTGGATGGAAATTTCACATCGGCAAAAATTGATTGTGATGCTCGAGCCTATATATTGTTCCTTCTTGGTGGTATGCTAATGCCAGACAAACCAAGTTCTCACGTGCACACACATTACCTTTCGTTCTTGCAAACGTCGTGGGGAGCAAAAAATTTAGTTGGGGATATGAATTATTAGGTTTCCTGTACAGCGAGTTGTGCAAAGTAGCCACCTAGACAGTCGTCAAGGACATATTCGTGCACGCCGATATTGATGAGTATGTGGTGCTGATACAATTATGGGCATGATACAAGCTTCCATTCCTAGCACATATTTGCGATCCTCCGTTTAAATTCTCACTCACTTCAAGGTAATAATGTTAATTCCCATTATTATTTTAAAAGTTATTTAGGGAAACCATGATCCATCTATGTATTTGTATTATGTAGTTGGGCCCAAAAATTCAAAAAAAAAAATGTGTTGGAAGTAAAAATAATCGGCGAAGTTAGAGTGAATATTGACATGTATTGCGAAGAGCAAGTAATGCAAATTTACTTTTGATCGAAATTTAAAAATTTAAATTTATTTTGATCTAATTTTTTGGTTATGTACGTATTATTGTAGTTATGATGGATGACATATGAAGAGGATGGTGATATTCGCCAGATGATTCCGATTGATGCCTACGAAGATGCCAAAAATTGGTGTTAGGTAATGTTGTTCAATTTGCGATTGTCGAGTTATTTTACGACAATCGGGTTCTTAGGCAGTTCAAATACCATCAGCCTGTGCTGGAGGACCCGAACAATATGGATGAGTTCGAATATGTGGACTTGCGGGGTAAGAGCGAAGAGAATTAGCCAAAGAAATATTCGTCATACATAGCATGATGGCATAACAGGTCAAGCAGGTTGTCGACTCGTGATCCCATTTGACTGAATGATTTCGATTTCTCGAATTCTGAGTACCATCAGGGGTTTGTGGCAAATAACAAACCGAAGTTGATGAACGAAGCCCAATGAGAAGCTTATCTTCTTTTGTTTCAAACCCGACAAGCCCAGGACCATGTAGCATCGAGTGAGTTGCCATCGGGTGTCGAGTTGTTTGGAGGCAGATCTAGGAGAGGATAGGTAGAGGTAGACGCTTAAGAAGAGAACTCAAACAGGAACCGATGCATGAATCTGATTCGGAACCTAAACGCTTAAGAAGAGAGGATAGGTTGAGTTGACAAAATTTGTAAAGTTTCATACGCAATAGTTTTGTTTCATAATTTTAGATATTTGTCTTTTTAATAAATTTCGATGTCGAAATTGACAATCAATTTGATGTCGAAGAAATGGTCGACACGTATATTGATTTGCTATTTGTATGCAAATTTTAGTGGAGAAGTGGTAGTTGACAATGAAAACTGAGTCGCAACTCAGACGACAACATATGATTTCATCTCTTCGATGGGCGATTATAATATTGGCGTTCCTGCTTATACCCTTGCGTTTCATGATGAACATGCATGTTCAACAACACGAAACTCGTCCGCCAACTTCTCTGACCTAAACGTCGAACAACCACCAACTCAGCATTCCACCTTTAACCCATACGTTGATGGGCATCAACTGAGAATTGGTGGATCAAGTTTTTTAGGGGTTGACACTCTTGCGCAGCATCTTTCGATCTAAATGAGCCAACCTATGCTCCTCTTAACTTTTCCCCTGGGTCTACATCTATGACTTCTGCACCTACCCATGCATTCACGGATGACGATGAAGGTTACTCATCCCTAGAAGAATCGATTCAAGAGCACGACTTCGATGGTGCTGAGGTTGGGTTATTCGTGGAGCCCGAAGATGCTGCTACCGATTTCGCCTCTGAAACTGAAAGTGAAACTGATAATAATGATGACGCCTCGAGAAACTTCAATGAAAATGAATTGGGACATGTTGCAAGCAGTAATATCCTTACATCGTACAACCTTCCGTCGTACATGCATGATATCGACTTGGAACAATGGACGTGCTAGAGTTCACTGACATGTCTGGCGTGGGTTTTGACTGTTCTTACTTTGCCATTAAAAAGATGACTTGTGGCGTGTGGTGTAGTTCAAAACAAGTGACGAAGCGAAAGCTACTGTTATTAACTACAACATACATGATAGTGTGCATTCTAAGGTGGTGTACTCGACATTAGAGGAATACATATGTGAATGTAGACGGAAAGCGGTGCAAGGATGCAACTGGAAGGTCCAGGTCTAAAAGAAGAAAAAGAAAGAAACGTCTGGGAGATCACAGTCTATAGCGATCCTCGTACTTGTTGTGCCGTCGGTTAGGCAGGATCATCTAAACCTCGACTAAAAAATTATCGTCGGGATTGTCCAAGCAAGCTTTAAAGTCATTGTTTCTACGTTGTGGGCGCATGTTATAACATTATATGATTACACAACATCATAAAAAAGACTTGGAGGGGAAGAAACAAAGACAATCATGAATTTTCATGGGGAATGAGACGCTTCTCACAACGAGCTCCCAGCTTGGATAAACATCATGAATAAATACAACCACGGAACGATCACAGATTTGGAAACCGAACCATACTACAAGAACGATCATGTGGTTCCTGACATTTTCCAATTCAAAACGACTTTTTTTTGACACTTTTGCAGTGTATTAATGCGTACAAGAACGACAAGCCTGTCGTGCAGATCGATGGCACATTCTTGTATAGAAGATACATGCAAGTTTTGCTATTAGCTGCTGTTCAAGACGACAATCACAAAATAATACCCATAGGGTTCGCACTTGTGCCCAGAGAAGATAATGAATCATGCAGGTTTTTAATCAAGAAGCTACGCTATTAAATTATAAAGGCATAAGGTCAAAAATAGCCTTTTACATTTCACCATTTGGTCAATTCACCACCTATTCTTTTTTTTGGTGCAAACATGCACCGAACGTTTGATTTTCATTCAACTTTCACCCCAAGTGGATGGAAACCGTTAGTCAACTAACGATAAACGCCTGAGGCTGATGTAGCATGTTTGCATGGCATGGGGAGATGACGTGGCGATGCCACGTGGCACTTTGCTGATGTGGCATTTTAAAAAATTAATTAATTTTTTAATTTTTAAAAATATATTTTTTGCATGTTTTTAACCAATCAGATGATGCCACGTGGCACTTTGCTGAAGTGACATCATCTGATTGGTTAAAAATATTTTTTAAAAAATAATTATATATATATATATTAAAAATAAAATATCCTAAAATTTTTAAATATTTCTAAAACAATCCCTAAAACCCTAAACCCCCAAATTTAGCCACTTCCGCCAGTTTTGGTCGCGTTGCCAGCGACGGAATGAAGTGCCCTCCCCTCGCCGAACGACCCGCATACCGTTCACCGTCTGTTTTGTCACCGTTCATCGCGAATCGGTCAAATGAACCATTCGACGGTTTCTCGTTAGTTCGACATTTTGCACAGCGTCGATCGATTTCCGACGACGGGATGGTGGGGTAAATGATCGTGATGGTCTGGCGACCGATGTGGTGGGCAGCAGCGTGGCAATCGGCGGCGGAATTGACTTAAATAAGAATTTGGGTTTGGGGGAGTTAGGGATTTTAAAATTTGGGGCTATTTTGAGAAATCTAGAACTTTTAGAGATTTTTTTTAAAAATATTGTTTTTTTTAATTTTTATAAAATATAAAAAATTATTATTTTTAAAAAAAATTGAAAAATTGCCACATGGTACTGCCACGTCAGCCCTCTATGCCACGCTTGCGTGCCACATCAGCCTCAAACGGTTAACGCCTGTTGATTAACAATTTTCATCCACTGAGAATGAAAATCAAACGTTATGTGCTTGTTTGCACACAAAAAAAGAATAGGTAATGAATTGACCAAATGGTGAAACGCTGGGGGCTATTTTTGACCTTATGCCAATTATAAAAAAAGATCAAGTTTGTTTGATCTCAAATCGAGGAGGTGGGATAAAGTCAGCGATCAAATCTTTGAGTAGTAAGCTTCAATCTCTAAACATTGAACATCGTTATTGCATACGCCACATTGCTGCAAACTATCACGAGCGATATAAGAATGACGATGAACGCGAGCTCGTTATACGCATGGGTACATATTAATATTTGTTGTATTTATCACTACTTTCCATATATCTCATTTGTACACTTTATCGTGTCTTAGGATACGAACTAGTTCAACACAAATTTGAACAAATGCTTGAAGACTTGTATGGGAGAAATAATAAGGGCTACAAGTACGTTACAAAATTTTCCAAGAAAAAATAAAACAATGAATATGATGACAGTTTTAGATATGCCAACATGACATTCAACTTGGCTGAGGCAATAAATTCGTCCTTGAAAGGGGTTCGAAATTTGCCAATGAAAGCTACGTACTTTCGTTTGGGCAAGTTGTTCGCAACTTTGGGGAAAGAAGATGTCATTATGCTGTAAAAAAGTCGCACATTCCACCTGAAGATATGAGAAGAAAATAAAAAATTGTTGTTAAATCTAACTTTTCACCGCTACATAATTCACCTAAAGAGTTATAATTTTAAAATTAAATAATTAATTTAAACTTTTATATTTTCTTTAAAACATTATACAACTTACTACTTAAAATATTTGTGCAGTAAAATATAATTACAAAATGTTAGATAATTTACAAATTTAATAAAAAAAATTACATGTCACTCACATAATTTATAACCCAAACTTTACAACATTTTCGGTTTAAATCGTAATACCTAACCATAAACCAAACTTGATGTGTACGCACATCAAATTAAATGCATTAAAAAACGTTGTTATGCTTAGCCTCAGAACGCCGTTAAGTTAAAGGGAATTCACCGTTCCCATACGGCGAGTTCGGTTTGAGATTAGGTTAATCTTGTGATTAATGTTTAAATCGAATATTAAAGAAATTAATTGAAACTCGCCGTGCGTCTAAGGCGAGTTTGAATAAAAAATAATATAATTTTAAAATTCGTCGTACTAATGCGGCAAGTTCACTGTAAAGGTGCTAGTCCAAAGAAATATAGGATTTTGGATACTACTTTAGTCAAAATAAGATCCAATTGTTCTAGAAATGTCCTTAAGCCGAATTTTCACACCATATTTTCGGCTTCTGCACTGTTCAAGTGACTTGTGTGTTGACTCACAAGTCAGAAATTCTTGTATTTTTTATTATTTTACTCTCCATGTCTGTTTTTTTTATGGTGAATGTTCAAAATTCGCAACATTGCTTTTAAAAGCCTACTTGAGAAGAAGACAGTCAAGTAGAACTGAGACCAACAATTGTAATCAATAAAAACACATCATAAAACAAAGTAAACACACCATTGCCATTTATTAGCAGTCAAGTATCACAATGGCACAACATTGTATGGTTACATTCAAATGCTATATTATCTTCACATGTTCAAGAAGATAATGAAAGCTGTTGGAACCATCACTGCTAATTCAATAAACTGCAGCTGAATTGGCCGTCTACTACCGAAAGCTTCTCGGCTTTTGTAACCGCATCTAATGGAAGAGGAGCAAAGCTTCGAGACGGGCCGTAGAAGTGCGGGAATTTGTTGGAATCATCCACAAGTTCATACACTAATCCATCTCCAAGCTGCAACAGATGCCAATGTTAAACAAGAGTTCATGTACATCAAGAAGTTTAATGCTCAATGCCTTGTGAATGCAATGATTATATATCATGTCACAAATTCAAGCATAGGGGAAATGGTGGTCGTTTTCAGCTCCAAAATAACTAAAGATCTGTACTATTCAATGATGTTTTCAACTCCAATCATTTCCAGAAATGAACCATTAAACGAAAACCTTAGTACTGTTGCTTCTTTCTTAACTAAAATTGCAAGTCCATTTTCGAGACCAAGCCAAGTACCCATCAGTTCAATTTCTAACATCAACAAGCAAAAGGCTAGGACGCGGACAGACGCAGAATTTTAAGTTAGGGAGTAGAACCTATAAAATTTTAAGGGGCCAATTTATAAAATTTTAGAGCGAATTTATACGTAGAAAATTTCTAGAAATATTCTAAATCATATATGAATTTCAAATTTTTAGGGGCGACTGCCCTCCAGCCCCCTTGTGAGTTGTGTCCATCTCTAGGCTAGAGTAAGATCTGAAGTATTCTTTGTTAAAACGATGTAAAAGTGTTGCTTTTTACCTTCTTAGCATCAATTTGAAGAAGGTACAAATCCAGCTTGACGTTAGAGAAAAAATTCTGCAGTGTCGGCTTTACCTGCAGCAATTGTAATTACATGGATCAAGAGATATAATTAAGGGAATAGATTTGGGTACTTGACTTGAGAGAAAACGAGAGAGACCTGGTGAAGCGAGCTGAAGTGAATGAAACCAGAGGATTTGTCCAAACCTCCGCCAAAAGTAGATCCATTCTTTTGCAATTCTTCCCATTCCTCAGCCCTGCTAATCCTGTAGACGAATTCTTCCCCTTCACCGGCAGCCATTGTTTACGCTCAGCAGTCAACTCCACCCGTCACAGCCGCAGGCAATGGTGATTTTGGGTCCGATCAAAGTGATAAGTGCGTTCAAGCGATTAGGCTTAATAGTTTGTCCAATTCTCCTTATGGGCTTCCTTGTGCTAAATCAATGTCCCCCAGCCCATAAATATAAATACAGGCTCTCAAGGCTTCAGCTTCAAGCGTCAGTTCGTTCATTGCCTTCGATTCCGAGAGAGAGAGGAGTAGATATTCGCTTCTCTCCGTCGTTCGTCGTCGCCTGATAACCGCTCGCATTTCTCTCAGGCAAATTTCTCTACCTTCTTAAATTACGAAACGGATTTTCATTTCGCAGTCGATTCCCCCCCCCCCCCCCCCCCGCCCCCTAATTTAGCTTATGGCTCTCCAGATTTGCCTTTTTAGAATTTGACTTCACTTTTGTTTCAACATTTGCGTTAATCTCTTGAATTTTCTTTTCTTTTTGTAGTTCCATCTTTTCTGAGTCTCGGAAAAGCGTCGTAGATTCGTTAAATTGCTCCGATCTGCCTTTCTACGGATTGAAATTATTTCATGGCCTATGGATCAATCCATATCTCCTTTGTTTCCGATCAATCCTCGAACGATCATCTCATTTTTTATTTGAATTTGACCCGTTGGATTCTTATTTTGAATTTTCAAATTCTATCTATGATCATGGGAATTCACATGTGGATTTTGGATTTTTAACAGAAGTGAAAAATGGGATTGTCTTTCGCAAAGCTATTCAGCCGGCTTTTTGCGAAGGAGATGCGTATACTGATGGTTGGTCTTGATGCTGCTGGTAAAACCACCATTCTTTACAAGCTTAAATTGGGAGAGATCGTCACAACCATTCCCACCATTGGTAAGAAGCTTTTTTCACTTTTGAAAAAAAAAATGAATTTTGTTTCAAATTGTGATGTATTATGTAATCTTGTAGGATTCAATGTTGAGACCGTGGAATACAAGAACATCAGCTTCACTGTTTGGGATGTTGGTGGCCAGGACAAGGTACCCAAGTTTGGTTTTTTAGAGATATTATTAACTGTAGAGGTGGCATCAAAAAGAAAGGGGAAAAAAACTAGGGTGACTTATGTGTTCTGTTTATGGCAATAATATGGACAGAATTTCTTGGTCTCATTCTCATATATTCTATAAGCAATTAAGCATCTTGATAACCTGACTGTGTAGTTCCATTGAAGGGGAGAATATGGGGTTAGGTGTCCGAAAGGTATTTGCATAGTTGGATGCTTAGTGCTCAAAATTGGATCTTATGTTTTGAGTATATCTTTAGATCTTGCTAGATCTATTAGAATAATGAAAAAAAATGTATTATTTTGACTTGATTGGATGTGATTTTCTATATAGATCCGACCATTGTGGAGACATTATTTCCAAAACACACAAGGACTTATTTTTGTGGTTGACAGCAATGATCGGGATCGTGTGGTTGAAGCTAGAGATGAGTTGCATAGGATGTTGAATGAGGTACTTTTGAGCACAAACTTCTTTCCTATTACTGGAGCTTATGGTTCTAATAAATGGTTTTGAAAGTATCGAAATTGCACTCTGAATGGGGTTTTTGTGTGCTGAAATCTAACATATTGTTTTATGTGCATTGGCAGGATGAGTTGAGGGATGCTGTCCTGCTAGTATTTGCAAACAAGCAAGATCTTCCGAATGCTATGAATGCTGCCGAGATTACTGACAAGCTGGGCCTTCATTCTCTCCGCCAGCGCCACTGGTAAAATGAACTATTCTCTCTCGCTTTCTCTGATGGTCTATATTTGTGGATCTGTATGTAACCCTTTGTATAATTCCTTTTTTGCAGGTACATCCAGAGCACATGTGCCACTTCCGGTGAAGGTTTGTACGAGGGTCTAGACTGGCTCTCAAACAACATTGCAAACAAGGTAAGCTACTCGTATTTAAACCACAAGTTGCAGATTATATCCATTTGGGTTTCTTCAGTTCCTCCTACCTTGTATTTGTTTATACTAATACATATGTACACAATTGCAGGCATAGATGGCCTCATTGAGTCGTCGGTCTCACTGATGCCGTTCCCACTGGAGCCCCGGATGTTTTCATCCCGTTCAAGTGTTTTTTCTTCATGTTCATTTGTTTCTTGCAAAATGCAAACCTTGCCATTTATTATATGTAGTTTAAGAATAATTGATCTATTCTGGGTTTCCTTTGTGGTATTATCCCAATAGCTGAAAAGAAGGAAAAAAACTCCCAAGATTGTGCTATTGCCAGTTGCATATGCTAATACAAAATAAGCTCAAATACATAAAAATCAGTGATTACATATGACCGAGTTATAATGCAACTCCGATCAAACACATAAAAATCGTCTACTATTTCTTGGGAATATTTTTATCGATGGCTATCATAATAATCCCTGAGAATTTGAAAACATTGGTATCATCCTCGGCAATAGGCGATATGGCTACCGGACCAGGACTCGTCTTAAATCTATAGTGACAATCCATAACTTTGTTGTATCCGATTCGAACGAAGTCTATGGCTTCGAAATAGGAATATCTGGAAGTAGTGGTGAAGGAGCTCTGGAAATTACTCAAAGCTTCGTTGTAATCACCTTGGCAGAGGGTAAGTCGACTTTGCATGACGGGATCTTTCAGTTGATAGATAAGATTGTGGATTTTATTGAGGGTCTCCTGAATGTAAATGGCTGTGACCGAGATCGAAATCAAGGTGAGGCCGTGCAGGTTGGCAGTCGCGGCGCGAGGGTCGTTGCCAACTCGAGAAATGCAAAATGCGTAGTCCACGGATGGCTTGCAGATACTGTCGATCAAGGCGGGATCGGCAATGCAGCCATTGAAGGAATAAGAGATGAGTAGGAAAATTATGGCCATGCAAGACAAGGATTTGAAGGAAGCCATTTTTTCTTGGTATTTTTCGCTAAGGATTTGTATTATCTATATATATTATATAGGGGTTTGATCAGCAACGTTGAAAACTATTATTTTGTAACATTTTATGCATTAATTACCCAAGATTATCGAAGTCCAAAAGGAGGAAAAAATCACCAGAGATACTTGGGGAATGTTTTATTTCCCTTTTAATTATATATAATTAGATGAGAAGATCAAATTATTCCGTAATTTTCCAAACACATATAAGTTGTTAGAATGAGTCTACTACGTGCGACAAATACCGATGAACACCACTAATGATGAACACCGCTGAACACCATTAAATTAATTAATAAAAATTTAAAATTTTAAGAACTCATCGTACAATTAATAATTATTTTATATATATGTTAAAATTTTATTTTTTAATAAGGGTAAACTATATATTTAGTACCTCACCTATTTTCGTATTTCTATTGAACCCTCATTATTTAAATATTATTTCAATTTGACCTTATTCTTTATAAAAAATAATTTAACCCTTAATCCTCAACCTAAAACCCTAAACTATTAAACCTTAAACCCTTAAAATCTTAAACCTATACCCTAAACCATATACCATTAAAAATAATTTCACCATCATCGATTCAATTCAATGAATTAAATTTGAGAGTTTATCCTTTTATTAACTATAAATTGAATCCCTAAAGCTTAAAATTAAGCTTGATTGCCTGCCACGGGTACAAGCGCGTTACCATTACACTCAAAGATCTGCATCAACATCGACAAAAAAGAGAAAGAAGTTATATGTAATTGAGCTTCGAACAATTAGGGTTAAAAAACGGATTTAGGAAAGAAAAATCGTGTACCGACATTGAGGATTCTAGGGTTCTAGATATTGAAACTAAATTCCACGATAAACTGTTTTGATTCTAAATTATAACAAATTGTTTACCCATGGCAGGGCAATCAAGCTTAACATTCTCATTCTCATCTTTAATGTAAAAAATCTGTTTTGATTCTTCGTCCACTTCCGATAAGTTTTTTTACACAGAAAATTGTGTTCTCAAGGTTCACGACGTTTGTTATTTTTTTAATTTTTTTATCGAATATGTACTACAAGTGAGGCTAAAGGATAATAAATTTTATAAAATTAGAGATACATAAAAAATGAAGGGAAAACTACACCAGTGGTCCCTAAACTATTATTATTTCCTATTTTGGTCCCCAAACTATTTTTTCGGCAAAATCGTCCCTTCTGTTACATAGTTCTCCTGTTTTGGTCCCCGACATTAAATAGCTAACGGTTTTGCTGACATGGCATTTTTTAAGAGGGGAGAGAAATGATTAAAAAATATTTAAAAAATGCCACGTCAGCAAAATCGTTAGCTATTTAACGTGACCAAAACAGGAGAACTATATAACAGAAGGGACGATTTTGCCGAAAAACATAGTTTAGGGACTAAAATAAGAAAATAGTAATAGTTTGGGGACTTCCAATGTAGTTTTTCCAAAAATGAATTAAGGTGTAATAATAAATAAAATAGATACCTAAATGATTTAGGTCACTTTTTATATTATAGATATCCATAATAATTTTAAAGGGAAAATATTCTATGCACCGGTGGTGAAAATAATTTTTTTACAAATATCTTAATTTTAGGGTTTAGGGATTCAATTTATAGTTAATAAAAGGGTAAACTCTCAAATTCAATTCATTGAATTGAATTGATGATGGTGAAATTATTTTTAATGGTATATGGTTTAGGGTATAAGTCTAAGAGTTTAAGGGTTTAAGGTTTTGTAACACCCGGGTTTAGGGGTCGGGTGAAAATAATGTTTTCATATCATTCGGGTTCGGTTTTATAATTTAAATAAATTAAATAATGGTTCGGGTTTTGTTTACAAATAAAATAAAGGTGTTGGATCCAATTTTTAAACCCAAGCCCAATAGCCATTTCATTAATGGCAGTTTCGTAAATATGTGGTCTTGTAAAAATAAAAACCCTTTTAATTTCAAACACCCAAAATTTGTGTCATCTTCTACCTCCCAAACACAATCCAACGTGAAACCCCCTCCCACCATTGAAGCTTCTATTTCATCTCCTCCATCCTTCTTCCTTGATGATTTTTAAAAGGTAATGGTACTTTTGAGCTGTCCTCACCTTCCTCTTTCTCTCCATGTATTTAGTTTTTCATAAAACCCATTGTTTCATGTTTTGAGTTTTTGAACTTTTAAGTTAAAAATCCTAACTTTGTTGTCCAATGTTGAAGCTTTTGAATTCTTATTATTATATGTGTTGTTTGTAGCCCGAATGGTCCAACATATATCATTTTTAATTGGTTTTATTAAGAAATTCGTATTTGGGTTTTGGAGGGGTTTTAGGAGGGTTTAGAAGTGAGTTTTAGGGCTGTTTTATGTTGGAAAATGAGGGTTGATGGTTGTATGATAGTTAGGGGTTGTTTTGGAAGCTATTAGGTGTGTTAAAAGAGTTGAAATCATCGGTTTTGGACTGTGCAAAAGGGCTGCTCGGGAATGGCTTTTTGGGGGTTGTTCTTGGTTCGAAAAACAAGTGTTTGATGTTTGAATTTCATTCCGGGTTTGCTACATTGTGTTGTGGACTGATTTGAGGTTAATTTACTTGTGTTGAGGCGATTAGAAGCAAGGATTTGCGTTGGTAAAGCTTTGGGATCGAATCCGGAAGTGATGAGGCTTGAGTCGGCTTTGCTTGTTTTGCTTAAGGAAATGAGGTGAGTGGTTAATGTTTTAAATTGATTTCAAAGGTTGGTTCTAGCATGTGGAGGTGAAAATGTTTTCAAGTATTTTTGGTTCAAAGATGGTTTTGAAAGAATTTAGATTTGGCTTGAAAAGTCGAATTAAACTCAAGAGTAAGTTGTTGTGAATTGCCTCTTTAATTTCCCCTTTTTCCATTTGTTTTCATTACTTGTGGTGGTGTTTTGTCAAGCATGAAATTTAAATAATTTGGGAAGAAGTATGATTGCTTAATATTATATCGTTGATCATGTATGATGGTATTAATGATGTTGTTGATATGCCTTGTAAGGTTTGAGTAAGTTGGTGCAAGTTGTGCACGAAAGTGGTGAGTAAGACCATTTGTGATTGGTAAGATTTCAAGTAGTAAGTGATGCCTAATTGTGGATTTTGTTACATCTTGATTTGGTTGTGCATGATATAGTGAGTACGTGTCGTATGGCAGTGATTGTATGTCATGTTGCATGGTTGGTGTCGAACCTCACGTGATGGTTGTCGTTGCTCCGGTGATGTGTAGTCCCACCGGTAGTGACTAGTAGAAGAGTACTTTAATGTGTAGTCCCATTGGAAAACTACTAGTCGAAACGGTGATGTGTAGTCCCATTTGAAGTTAGTGTGGCAGATTCTATTAGAGAATTAATTGTATACCAAGTTGTGCAATGTGAACTTCGAGTTAATAAGGATGTTCTCCTAGGACATGTAGATTAGCCGAGCGTATTAGAGTGAATCCCAAGTAGTCAGAAGAAGATGTGAGTTGGAAGGAATTGAAGACTGTAACAGGTATTTATAGTTCCTAGGTCTAGCATTGCTACTATCGAAGGTTTGTAAATGATCCTTTGAAGATAGATGCTCCTTGACAGATTGTTACAGAAGAATGTTCAGTTTGTATGGTTAGATGGGAGACAATGAGCCCTTGAGAAACTTAAAGAAACTTTGAAGGGAGCTTCGACCTTGGATCAGCTTATATCAATGAAATAGTTTGTGAACCATAGTGATGTGTCACATGGTAGAGTTAGGTTGTGTGCTTATGCAATGCAGAAGATTCCGGCTTGCTCATCAAGACAGTTGGAAGACTGTGAGAAGAGTTATCTGATATGAGACATAGAGTTAATTACAGTTGTATTTGCTTCGAAGACTTAGAGACAAAGCTTGTATAGTAAGAAATGCACAGTGTATATGTACGTATCATCAGAACTTGAAATATTAGACGACTTAGGAAGGGTTGAAACTTGAACATCATGAGTTGTTAGAACTGCTTGAAGACTGTAATATCAAGATTGAGTACCATCCGAAGACGATTAACGTAGTAACCAATGCTTTGAGTTATATTGTTGCTAGATTAGTAGTTGAGTTGCGAGTTGTATTCGTCGGATTCAGTTTACCAAATGGTAGTAATCTTGTGACCGAGATACATGTTAAACCTACATTGAGTCAGAATGCTAGAAGAGAAACAGTTGCAAGACAGGTTCTTGGCACCTCACGTGCAAGACATAGTGGAAGGAAGACCTTTAGATTTCAGTTTCAGAGATGATAGAGTTTTGTGTTTCAGAGACAGAATAGTTGTGCCGATTGACATAGTGTTTTGAGATGTATTGTGTTGGCCGAAGCACACGGCAGTTTATTTTGTATTGCATCAGAATAGTATGAAGACATATTGTGGGCTGAAGATGAGTACTTCTGGATTGAGTTGATGAATAATGTGGTTCAGTATGAGAGTGAGTGTGTAAATTGCCAGCGTGTTAAGACCGAGCGTCAGTTTTCTTCTAGCTTGTTACATCTGTGGGAGATTCGTATTAGAATTGAGTAATAGATTCTAGCAAGAGTGTGAGTTGTACAGTGTCTTGTGTTTGATAGTGGCCAGTAGATATTCGAGTTTTCTGCTAGATTTTTGAAGACGTCTGCATAGTGTTTGATTTCTTGTTGAAGACAGAGGATCAATTAGAGAAAGTTATGAACCAACTGTTCAAACAGTGTTGTATGAGATTGTGAATCGGGCTAGTTCTGTCGTTTATTTGTTGCAGTTACCACCTGAGTTAGGGAGGGGATCCGTGACGTGTTTTGTGTATCTATGATTCAGAAGTGTGAGTCAGTTTTGTTCCGTGTTATGTTGTTGAATAGATTGAGTTGAGTTAAAATGGTCATGCATTGAAGGACCCGTTGAGATCTTGACATCAGATAGCTAATGTTGTATGGTGAGTCTACCAAGTTGGTTAGTATGTTGTGGTGAAAGAGAGAAAGTGTGGAGGAGCATGTTTTAGTGACTCTTCCCGTTCGATAAATTTCGGGGACGAAATTTCCTTAAGTAGGGGAGAGTTGTAACACCCGGGTTTAGGGGTCGGGTGAAAATAATGTTTTCATATCATTCGGGTTCGGTTTTATAATTTAAATAAATTAAATAATGGTTCGGGTTTTGTTTACAAATAAAATAAAGGTGTTGGATCCAATTTTTAAACCCAAGCCCAATAGCCATTTCATTAATGGCAGTTTCGTAAATATGTGGTCTTGTAAAAATAAAAACCCTTTTAATTTCAAACACCCAAAATTTGTGTCATCTTCTACCTCTCAAACACAATCCAACGTTGTATTG
Organism: Hibiscus tridactylites; assembly: GCA_958450335.1. Taxonomy (NCBI): domain Eukaryota; kingdom Viridiplantae; phylum Streptophyta; class Magnoliopsida; order Malvales; family Malvaceae; genus Hibiscus; species Hibiscus tridactylites. Next base: position 66,608,281 of record OY288287.1, on the reverse strand, counting down.
AATCATCACCCAATAGCCAAGTTGCTTGTATGATTGAATCATCACCTTGTATTGAAATGTGTCTTTAGTTTCAGTTTAAGCATGCTTATACTCTTGGTTTGACATAGGATACATGTTAGTGTGTTGGTTGAGGTTTGAGAGGGATTTTAGGGCCTCTTTGTGCCTTAAATCAGCTCAAACCTGTGTTTTCGTAGCAGGGGTATCGATACGGTTGGTCCCGTATCGATACGGCCTTCATGGTTCAGGCCCCGTGTTTCGATACGCGGAGGGGCGTACCGATACTATTTTTGCTACTGGAGCTACTGTCCAGTTCCGTATCGGTACGGGCCTTCATGCGTATCGATACGGTTCCCTTAGCGTTGACCGTGGGAAGTCAACAATTGGGGAGGGTATCGATACACTCCTAGGTGTATCGATATGGTCTCCACGAGTTGACTTTGACCAGTTGACCTGGTCAAGGGGTATCGATACGCCCCTTAGGTGTATCGATACCACCTGCAGTAAAGTTTAAAATTTGGCCGTAGCATGATTGTTTGAGTTCGTTGGATTTTGTATCGCATATGTTATTCCGCTGTATGATCACTTAGGGTTTAATATCCATTTAGACAAGAGTTAAAAGAAAAAAAAATATAGGGTTGCTAACCGAGGGGGAATCCTTAAGGGGTTTTCACTCGGTTTTCCCCGTGTAGCTCACTCGGACCGGTCATCCGGCCAGACCGGGACGAGGGGGTTACATTTGTTGGTATCAGAGTCAGGTTTCCGAGACCTCGGGTAGGTAAGTGAGGTAAGTTTGATGTGTTATGTTGTTGTTATGTCTCGGTGAATGTTTTGCCATGTATGCTTAATGTTTGCTTGTTAGTACGGTGTTTGAGAGCATGTGTTAGCATGATGCTTGTGTTGAAGCGTAGTGTCGAGTTCCCATTGCTACTATTACTTATTTAAAAAGATTTTTGTAAAGGAATATACTTGAGCACCTTGGACCCTTGCTCTTGCTAACCCTAAATATTCTTGTTTGTGTGTTTTGTTTATTATTGTATTGTTGTCCTTGGTAAGTTTGAGGCCGAGGTGTGTGCCTGGAGTTGGTAATCATGAATCTGAGGTTATGGAGGATGTGAATGATGAGAGAGTTCAACGCTTTAGTTCAGGGTAGTACGGCCGTACCAGAATTTGGAGTGCAGTTTGTTTGTTGGGGTCAACAGGCACATGAGTTGGTTTCTGTTGAGGGAGAACAATGTGACCAATCTTGACAGGAGATTGTAAGTGGAGGGAAGAACTAAGAGTTGGCTTCGGAATGATGTCGATGTTGTAGCAAGTAATTCCTCGATACAGTCTTTGGGCTTGTTTTCTGATTGATTCTGGATCTACGTGTCTGTGTATTTGGAGTGAGCATACGAAGTTGTTGAATCTACCTTGTGAGGTACTAAAGGTAGGTGTTGGTGTTGCTAGCTTCTTCGGGGATGCAGTCGTGGTCAGAAAGATGTACAAGGGGTGTTCGTTGATGGTTCAGCGGCACGTGTTTTCAGTTGATGCGAGGGAATTGCCTTTTTACGGTTTGATGTGAAACTATGCATGGGATAGCTTGTAGAACGTAGAGTTAGGGTAGACTTTGAGACAATGAGAGTTTTCTTAAAGCTTACGGATGACTATGAGATTGAAATGGTATGTAAGAATGTGAATTTCGTATCGAGTGTTGATCCAACTTTAGAGGTCGAAGACTGATTGATTTTAGTTGACAGACTTGCCTAGCCAATGTGATGGATTTGATTTTGAATGAGGATTAGACCGCAGAATGTTAGAATAGTTTGTGTTTTCCTAAAAGTGTTTGGAAGAATTTCCCGGTTTGTCTCCTGTTAGAGAAGAAGAGTTTGTTTTTGAGATCGTCTTCGAGTTTGCTCGTGTTTTGGTTGCTCTATACCTTATGATTCTCGACCGACTTGAGAGTGTTGAAGAATCAACTACGAGTTTGTTAGACCTTAGACTCATTAGGCCTAGTACATCATCTTAGAGTATGACAGTACAATTTGTGAAGAAGAAAGAGTGACAATACGAGAATGTGTTTAGAATTCAGACAGCTGAAACAAGTGACAATGAATAGTTAGTATCTGTTTCTGTACGTCAGTGGCTTGTTGATCTGTTAGTGTATGTTTCAGTCTGTTCGAAGACTAATTTGAGATCCGATTATTACCAGTTGAAAGTGAGAGAAGTTGAAGTATCAAAGACAGCTTTCGGGGCAGATGTGATCACCTTGAGCTCTGAGATATGTCGTTTTGTTTGACTAGTGTATTAGTTACCTTCATAGAAATGTTGAGCAGAATATTTTCCTGAGTTTCTTGATCAGGTGTAGTAGCTCTTCTGGATGTCACGTGAGTATATTCAAGTACCGAGGAAGATCATGACAAGCTTTGAAGTTAGTGTGGCAGATTCTATTAGAGAATTAATTGTATACCAAGTTGTGCAATGTGAACTTCGAGTTAATAAGGATGTTCTCCTAGGACATGTAGATTAGCCGAGCGTATTAGAGTGAATCCCAAGTAGTCAGAAGAAGATGTGAGTTGGAAGGAATTGAAGACTGTAACAGGTATCTATAGTTCCTAGGTCTAGCATTGCTACTATCGAAGGTTTGTAAATGATCCTTTGAAGATAGATGCTCCTTGACAGATTGTTACAGAAGAATGTTCAGTTTGTATGGTTAGATGGGAGACAATGAGCCCTTGAGAAACTTAAAGAAACTTTGAAGGGAGCTTCGACCTTGGATCAGCTTATATCAATGAAATAGTTTGTGAACCATAGTGATGTGTCACATGGTAGAGTTAGGTTGTGTGCTTATGCAATGCAGAAGATTCCGGCTTGCTCATCAAGACAGTTGGAAGACTGTGAGAAGAGTTATCTGATATGAGACATAGAGTTAATTACAGTTGTATTTGCTTCGAAGACTTAGAGACAAAGCTTGTATAGTAAGAAATGCACAGTGTATATGTACGTATCATCAGAACTTGAAATATTAGACGACTTAGGAAGGGTTGAAACTTGAACATCATGAGTTGTTAGAACTGCTTGAAGACTGTAATATCAAGATTGAGTACCATCCGAAGACGATTAACGTAGTAACCAATGCTTTGAGTTATATTGTTGCTAGATTAGTAGTTGAGTTGCGAGTTGTATTCGTCGGATTCAATTTACCAAATGGTAGTAATCTTGTGACCGAGATACATGTTAAACCTACATTGAGTCAGAATGCTAGAAGAGAAACAGTTGCAAGACAGGTTCTTGGCACCTCACGTGCAAGACATAGTGGAAGGAAGACCTTTAGATTTCAGTTTCAGAGATGATAGAGTTTTGTGTTTCAGAGACAGAATAGTTGTGCCGATTGACATAGTGTTTTGAGATGTATTGTGTTGGCCGAAGCACACGGCAGTTTATTTTGTATTGCATCAGAATAGTATGAAGACATATTGTGGGCTGAAGATGAGTACTTCTGGATTGAGTTGATGAATAATGTGGTTCAGTATGAGAGTGAGTGTGTAAATTGCCAGCGTGTTAAGACCGAGCGTCAGTTTTCTTCTAGCTTGTTACATCTGTGGGAGATTCGTATTAGAATTGAGTAATAGATTCGAGAGATCTTGTGTCTGATTCGCCTTCGATTTCCTCCGTGAGAACTTAGTTGAGTAATCAATGTTAGTTGCACTGCATGTGGTCCTTTATACATGTTCACGTTACTTGTACCTTGTGTAAGATGGCGGAGTTGTGCCTTAGCAAGAGTGTGAGTTGTACAGTGTCTTGTGTTTGATAGTGGCCAGTAGAGATTCGAGTTTTCTGCTAGATTTTTGAAGACGTCTGCATAGTGTTTGATTTCTTGTTGAAGACAGAGGATCAGTTAGAGAAAGTTATGAACCAACTGTTCAAACAGTGTTGTATGAGATTGTGAATCGGACTAGTTCTGTCGTTTATTTGTTGCAGTTACCACCTGAGTTAGGGAGGGGATCCGTGACGTGTTTTGTGTATCTATGATTCAGAAGTGTGAGTCAGTTTTGTTCCGTGTTATGTTGTTGAATAGATTGAGTTGAGTTAAAATGGTCATGCATTGAAGGACCCGTTGAGATCTTGACATCAGATAGCTAATGTTGTATGGTGAGTCTACCAAGTTGGTTAGTATGTTGTGGTGAAAGAGAGAAAGTGTGGAGGAGCATGTTTTAGTGACTCTTCCCGTTCGATAAATTTCGGGGACGGAATTTCCTTAAGTAGGGGAGAGTTGTAACACCCGGGTTTAGGGGTCGGGTGAAAATAATGTTTTCATATCATTCGGGTTCGGTTTTATAATTTAAATAAATTAAATAATGGTTCGGGTTTTGTTTACAAATAAAATAAAGGTGTTGGATCCAATTTTTAAACCCAAGCCCAATAGCCATTTCATTAATGGCAGTTTCGTAAATATGTGGTCTTGTAAAAATAAAAACCCTTTTAATTTCAAACACCCAAAATTTGTGTCATCTTCTACCTCCCAAACACAATCCAACGTGAAACCCCCTCCCACCATTGAAGCTTCTATTTCATCTCCTCCATCCTTCTTCCTTGATGATTTTTAAAAGGTAATGGTACTTTTGAGCTGTCCTCACCTTCCTCTTTCTCTCCATGTATTTAGTTTTTCATAAAACCCATTGTTTCATGTTTTGAGTTTTTGAACTTTTAAGTTAAAAATCCTAACTTTGTTGTCCAATGTTGAAGCTTTTGAATTCTTATTATTATATGTGTTGTTTGTAGCCCGAATGGTCCAACATATATCATTTTTAATTGGTTTTATTAAGAAATTCGTATTTGGGTTTTGGAGGGGTTTTAGGAGGGTTTAGAAGTGAGTTTTAGGGCTGTTTTATGTTGGAAAATGAGGGTTGATGGTTGTATGATAGTTAGGGGTTGTTTTGGAAGCTATTAGGTGTGTTAAAAGAGTTGAAATCATCGGTTTTGGACTGTGCAAAAGGGCTGCTCGGGAATGGCTTTTTGGGGGTTGTTCTTGGTTCGAAAAACAAGTGTTTGATGTTTGAATTTCATTCCGGGTTTGCTACATTGTGTTGTGGACTGATTTGAGGTTAATTTACTTGTGTTGAGGCGATTAGAAGCAAGGATTTGCGTTGGTAAAGCTTTGGGATCGAATCCGGAAGTGATGAGGCTTGAGTCGGCTTTGCTTGTTTTGCTTAAGGAAATGAGGTGAGTGGTTAATGTTTTAAATTGATTTCAAAGGTTGGTTCTAGCATGTGGAGGTGAAAATGTTTTCAAGTATTTTTGGTTCAAAGATGGTTTTGAAAGAATTTAGATTTGGCTTGAAAAGTCGAATTAAACTCAAGAGTAAGTTGTTGTGAATTGCCTCTTTAATTTCCCCTTTTTCCATTTGTTTTCATTACTTGTGGTGGTGTTTTGTCAAGCATGAAATTTAAATAATTTGGGAAGAAGTATGATTGCTTAATATTATATCGTTGATCATGTATGATGGTATTAATGATGCTGTTGATATGCCTTGTAAGGTTTGAGTAAGTTGGTGCAAGTTGTGCACGAAAGTGGTGAGTAAGACCATTTGTGATTGGTAAGATTTCAAGTAGTAAGTGATGCCTAATTGTGAATTTTGTTACATCTTGATTTGGTTGTGCATGATATAGTGAGTATGTGTCGTATGGTAGTGATTGTATGTCATGTTGCATGGTTGGTGTCGAACCTCACGTGATGGTTGTCGTTGCTCCGGTGATGTGTAGTCCCGCCGGTAGCGAATGGTATAAGACTCCGGTGATGTGTAGTCCCACCGGTAGTGACTAGTAGAAGAGTACTTTGATGTGTAGTCCCATTGGAAAACTACTAGTCGAAACGGTGATGTGTAGTCCCACCGTGTACGTTTTGGTTATGCTTGTGCATGCCAGGTGTTGCTCATGTTGTATCTCACTATATCATTCCTTTATATTGTTTTGCTTTAATCTAGGACTATGTCCTTATGCATGCTATGAAGTGTAATGTTATGATAAGTGTCTATGTTGTTGACCCTTGGTTGAACTCGTAAGTTAGTAGAAGGATTAGGTAGTTGGATGATTTGTATGTGTTGACCTTTATTTTAAAGAAAGCTTTGAACCCTGCATTGTCGTAGTTATGTTTTAGAGCTCCGCTCACTAAGCTTTATGCTTACGCTCTCTTTTTTCCGACAATGCAGATCTTTAGCTTGGAGTTAGCAAGGAGCAAGATAAGGGCGTCCAAGCGTGTGGTGGTTTGCTCAAGTATGGTTTAATTAAATAATGTAATAGTCTAGCAATGGGAAGTGCTACGTGTTTTAGGAGCTTGTATCTAGACTCCTTTGTGTTGGCCACATGTTGTTAATGCCTTATGTTGATGTTTTGGATTGATTATGGTTTGTAATGCATGATATGCTATGATGAATGTTTGGGTATGGTGGCATGCCTTTAGATGTTAGGTTGCCTTGTCATGGTGCAAACCTCATGTGCTTTCCTTGTGCCCTTTATGGCCTTTGAGTTCCATGTATGACTTGTATGCCTAATTGCCTTTGTTGGAATGTCAAGTATGCATGCCTTGTTCCATGTTTATTTGCCAAGTTGCTTGTATGATTGAATCATCACCTTGTATTGAAATGTGTCTTTAGTTTCAGTTTAAGCATGCTTATACTCTTGGTTTGACATAGGATACATGCTAGTGTGTTGGTTGAGGTTTGAGAGGGATTTTAGGGCCTCTTTGTGCCTTAAATCAGCTCAAACCTGTGTTTTCGTAGCAGGGGTATCGATACGGTTGGTCCCGTATCGATACGGCCTTCATGGTTCAGGCCCCGTGTTTCGATACACGGAGGGGCGTACCGATACTATTTTTGCTACTGGAGCTACTGTCCAGTTCCGTATCGGTACGGGCCTTCATGCGTATCGATACGGTTCCCTTAGCGTTGACCGTGGGAAGTCAACAATAGGGGAGGGTATCGATACACTCCTAGGTGTATCGATACGGTCTCCACGAGTTGACTTTGACCAGTTGACCTGGTCAAGGGGTATCGATACGCCCCTTAGGTGTATCGATACCACCTGCAGTAAAGTTTAAAATTTGGCCGTAGCATGATTGTTTGAGTTCGTTGGATTTTGTATCGCATATGTTATTCCGTTGTATGATCACTTAGGGTTTAATTTCCATTTAGACAAGAGTTAAAAGAAAAAAAAATATAGGGTTGCTAACCGAGGGGGAATCCTTAAGGGGTTTTCACTCGGTTTTCCCCGTGTAGCTCACTCGGATCGGTCATCCGGCCAGACCGGGACGAGGGGGTTACAGGTTTAATAGTTTAGGGCTTTAGGTTGAGGGTTAAGGGTTAAATTATTTTTATAAAGAATAGGGTCAAATTGAAATAATATTTAAATAATAAGGGTTCAATAGAAATACGAAAATAGGTGAGGTACTAAATATATAGTTTACCCTTATTAAAAAAATAAAATTTTAATATATATAAAAAATAATTTAATTAAAATTTTAAAAATAATTATTAATTGTATGATGGGTCCTTAAAATTTTAAATCTTTATTAATTAATTTAATGGTGTTCATCATTAGTGATGTTTATCGGTGTTCGTCGCACGTTGTAGAATTTTCCTAAGTTGTTATCATATATTTTGTTGGCAATTACAAATTGTATAAAACTCAAATAAATTATTTACCCAGAAATAAAGGAATTAAAAAATTGGAAATTATCTGCTCTTTAGTTCGAAAATTAATACCAAATCATTCAAATTAATAATTAGATATTTCCAAGGCTCATGTTATAAATTGGGTTTTGTATAAGATCGTAAAATTTTACAACGGACGACGAATATTGATGAGTATTATTAACGATGAACACCGATGAACACCATTAATTTTTTTTTAAAAAAAAATTAAAAATATAAATGACTAAAATTATAATTAAAATTATCTCTTAAAAATAAAAAATCAAATTTAATAGTTATTTTATAATATTTTTTTAATAGGTTAGAATCAAATATACCCAATTCTCCTAAACCCTAACAAAATCAATCTCTTAAAAAAATAGAAATCAGTTTATATTTTTTTAATAGATTAGAATCAAATATACCCAACTCTCCTAAACCTATTAACTGATTTCTATTTTTTTAAGAGATTGATTTTGTTAGGGTTTAGGAGAATTGAGTATATTTGATTTTAACATATTAAAAAATATTATAAAGTAACTATTAAATTTGTTTTTTATTTTTAAGAGATAATTTTAATTATAATTTTAGTTCTTTAAATTTTTAAAATTTAAAAAATAATAATGGTGTTCATTGGTGTTCATCGTTAGTGGTGTTCATCAATGTTCGTCGCACGTGGTAGACTTATCCGTATAAGATTTCTCAAATTCTGGGTTGAGCGACCCTATTCGAATTAAAATTACATAATAGTTTTATCTTATTGGGATATGATCAAGTTACCCAATGTAAGAATTTTTAACTTTTACACAATTTTTGGATCGTTAGATGAGTGTGAAATAGATGACTAAGATTAATAGTAGGTTATGTGAATATTATTACCTGAAAAAAAATGTAAGAAGTTAATCTCAATCATCCATTTCACTCATCCAACAATTCATAAAATGTGTAAACCACGAGCTTTACATTCTGTATAATTGGATCTTATCTCATCTGATTAATATGAAAATATATTGTTATAACCTTTAGCTGGATTATATTGTCACATAACCATTACTACTTAAAAAAAGGTAAACTACATCATATATCACTCAATTATGACTCATGAGTCGAAAATACCACCGAACTTTAAAATTATTTAAAATTATCATTTAATTATGGCCTTGCCAGCCCCCATGTGGCTTCGCCATGGATATGATTGAATAAGTCCTAAAAATAACTTAAAATGAATTTAGTTTAATGTTAAAAGCGAAAAATCAAAATAATATAGTTATGAGCTAGTGATAAAACAAATGAAGTTGTTGTACTTCATAGATTTTGAGTTATATTAGTTATCATTTTTACTCATAATACACACAAGTCAACGAACGTTTGATTTTTTCTTTCAAAAAATTAAAGCTCCATCTAAAAAATCACACACGACCCTCTTAATCTTTGAATCACCTTTGTTCTCTACCCTTGTAATCAGGGACGGACCCAGGACTTTAGGTTAGGGGGGGCAAACCTATAAATTTCTAGGGGGGGCGAACTTATAGAAGTTTAGGGGGGGCGAAAATACATTTTTAATAGAAAATACATAGAAAAATTCTAAAATTTTTCTAAATCATATGATTTTCAAAATTTTAGGGGGTGCGGTTGCCCCCCTCAGCACCCCCCTCGGTCCATCCCTGCTTGTAATTATGGGTGTTTATTGGCGGTTAACTGTACCAAAATAATTTGTCAGTGTGGTTACTAAAAGTCTTGGTTTTACATTTTGATGAATTACAATCGTCCTTGTTATGAATTTGGTAAACGGAAAAATAACCAAAGTGATAACAACATAAACCAAAACATGCATAGGAGACAAGATTTAATGTGATTTAGTATAGCCTACCTCCACAGACAAGAGGAACAAACAATCCACTATCAATGTAGAGAACACATAAAGTACAAATACATGATAATCCATGAAATCCCATTACCCGATGTACATATCTCAAAATCCGGTGAAACCAAAGCACTCTTCCTAACATCTCTAGGATACACATCTCTGCAACCTAATCACAATAGTTGCAGAGATCTTTAAAGTGACTATATCTCTCCAAAGAATAATTCTCTTTATTTCTCATAATTCAAAAAGTTAAACATAGTCTATATTTATAGACCTAAACTTAATCACAAAAAAACTTTATTTGATAAGATCTCTTACCTAATATAAATATTTCAAGCCGGATACAAAAAACTAAATTCAAGCCCTGAGTCCTAACATTAATCCAATGACAATTACATATGACTGAATTATAATGCAACTACAATCACACATAAAAATCATCTACTATTTCTTGGGAATATTTTTATCGATGGCTATCATAATAATCCCAGAGAATTTGAAAACATTGGTATCATCCTCGGCAATAGGCGATGTGGGTACGGGACCAGGACTCGTCATAAATCTATTGTGACAATCCATAACTTTGTCGGTTCCGATTCGAACGAAGTCGACGGCTTCGAAAAAGGAATCTCTGGAAGTAGTGGTGAAGGAGCTCTGGAAATTACTCAAAGCCTCGTTGTAATCACTTTGACAGAGCGTAAGTCGACTTTGCGTGACTGGGTCCTTCAATTGATGGATAAGTTCGTAGATTTTGTCGAGGGTCTCCTGAATGTAAATGGCCGTGACCGAGATCGAAATCAAGGCGAGGCCGTGCAGGTCGGCAGTCGCGGCGCGAGGGTCGTTGCCGACTCGAGAAATACAAAATGCGTAGTCTTCGGACGCCTTGCAGATACTGTCGATCAAGGCGGGATCAGCAATGCAGCCATTGAAGGAATAAGAGATGAGTAGGAATATTATGGCCATGCAAGACAAGGATTTGAAGGAAGCCATTTTTTCTTAGTATTTTGCCTAATGGTTTGTATTATCTTTATATAGTGGTTTGATAAGCAACGCTGAAAACTATTACTTTGTAATGTTTTATGCATTAATTATCCAAGATTAACGAATCGTCCAAAAGGAGGAAAAAATCACCAGAGATTCTTGGGGAATGTTTTATTTCCCTTTTACTTATAAATGTATATAGTATTTGCTTTAAAAACTGGATTTCTTTGCATGGATGCATGGATTTCTTATTTTTCATTATTAAATTAAAGTAATTACGCGTATAGTAAATCATAATGAATTTTATTTTAATTTTTGTTTTTAATTAAATAAAGTTCATTAAATTATATATAATAAGATCAAATTATACCGTAATTTTCCAAACACATATATTAAAGAAATCACCAGAGATACTTGGGGAATATTTTATGGGTTATATATTGATATATAAGTTGTGTAAAAAAATTTACACAACTCTTCATATTTAAATTATAAAATTTAAAACTTAAATTTTTAATTTTATCGCCCTAAACTTTAAACTCTAAATTCTAACCATAATATTAAATTTTACACTCTACATACTAAAATTCTAAACCTTAAATTCTAACATAAACCCTATAATTGAAAGACTTGCGTAAATTTTCCGTGTTTTATTTCCCTTTTACTTATAAATATATGTAGTATTTGATTTTTAAAAACTGGATTTCTTTACATGAATGATTTTTTAAGATTTAATTATAAGTATCTGACTCATTGACTGAATAATTTGGATCGAGTTTTGTGTAAGCTCTTTATGGTCGCGGCCATACCAATTCAGTTCTTTACATTCACATCATCAAAATTCGAATTAAATTTCTTACTTGTCAATATCAAATTAAAGTAATCACGCGTATAACAAATCATAATGACTTCTTTATTTTTTCCAAATCAAATAAAGAAAAAATATTTCATATACTAACAGTGAAAAATTTATTTTTATAAGCGAACTTAATTTAGGGTTTAGGGGTTTAAGTTGTACTTTTATAGTGCTTAAAATTTATGGGTTGTGGTTTCAACTTAAGTTTAAGGGTTAGAGATTAGGGTTTAGGGTTTTAGTATTAAAGTTGAAGATTTTAATTTTTTATAGTAAAATTAAGGCTAAATGCGTACTTTTTCCCATGAGCTCGACCTAAAAAATAATTTTTCCCCTCGTCGAAAAATGTACTTAATGTGGCCGCAGTCTGCGAAATCGATCAAATTGACTCTTTGACTGACGTTGACCATTATAGTGTTGATGTGGCAATTTACGGTGAGGACATGGCGGTCTACGATGCTGATATGACAATACACATGGGATGGTGACTTGACAGATGAGGTTGAATTGATTATTTTAACTGAATTCGAGGGCATAACAAATTTTAAATGAAAGTTCGCTATATTACTTAATCTTTAAGCTAAAAAAATAAAAATAAAAATATTTAAATATTTATAAAATATTAAAAAATAAAAAACACTATAATGAATTAAAAAATTAAGTAAAAACATTAGAATTAAAAATATCAAAAATTTATAAATATAAAAAAAACAAAATTAAAAAATATTTATAAGTCATCGGAAAAGTCTTCAACTGTTTCTCGTTATTCTAAGTGTACTAATGTTTTTTGAACATATTTTTAATTGAAACATCTTTGTATTAGAGTGGTATAAAACCAAAATTCTCTTTTATTTTTTTACATTAAATACTAAAGGGCATCAATTTGATGTAGAAAAACGAAAGAAAATTTAAGTTTTATTGTTACTCAAATACAATGTTTACTTTACTGAAAATTTATTTAACAAATGGTAATACTTAAATTGACGAAGTTGAAGGTTTTTTTGATAAAATGTTCAATTTTTTAATACTTTATAAACATTTTTATTAAATTTTTATATTTAAATTTTTATTTTGTAATTTCTAATACATTTTAAATATTTTATATAATTTTTATTTTCAACAAATTTTTGAATATCTTTATTAACTTTATGAATTTTTGTAAAAAATTGAAGAATATTTTAATTTTTTGTGAGAGTCATCAATTTACTTATTTTTAAAATTATCAGGGACTCAAAAGATATTTACACCAATTTGTTAATCAATTTTTGATATATTCCATTTGTAAAAGTTTAACTGAAAAAACCAAATTATTTATCCAAATTAGTACCCACGTGTACTGTCGTGTTAGCATCGTGGATTGTCACGTCAGTATTGTGGACCGCCACACCATCACCATTAATTGTCACGTCAGCAATATAATGGTCAATCGGCCAAATGGTCAATTTGATTGATTTCGCAGACTTAGGGCACATTAAGTGCGTTTTTCGACGAGGGGCGAGACTAATTTTATTGGTCGAACTCAGGGATAAAAGTATCATTTAACTTAAAATTAATCATGTTTGTGATGAAAATTATGTCAGTGCAATATTATAATTACCCTCAAATAAATTTCATTAGATTATACATAATTAGATCTCATTCCGTATTTTTCTAAATATATATATTAAATTTGTTACTATATATTTAAAGATAAAATACTTAAATCATCACTTAATTTTATTCTTTGACGTATTTTGATTATTGAATTTTCAAAGCACTCAATTTACTCAATAAACTTTACTTTCTGTGAACCAAACACACTCGAAGTGTAAAGAGTAGATATAATTATTTCGATTATTCGAAGGAGATGGGTCTTAAAAAATGGAGGATCAAGAAGCTTTACTTGATGATATCTTTGTATACTTAGTTTGGGGAGTTAGAGCAGCAGAAGATGATGATGACTTTCAAAGGGGAAATGCTACATCTACTCATTCGGTAACTTACCCAATTGAGGTGGCATATAACATGGCAATTTCAATAAATATGAGTGAAGAAAAAAATTAAAATATATTTTAAAAGATTGATTAAGTGATGCAAAGCAATTAATGTTTCTTTATTAATAAACACTTTTCAAGACCATAAATACATTGCAATTAATACATCTTTTATCATACATAAATGCTATTAAACCAAATAGCTAAACATGGTTGAAATTCTAATTATTCCAAAAATAAAAAAATTAATAGAAAATAAAGAATAATAGTTATATTTTTTAACACACACAAATTGTCCTCTAATATTTTTTTCTCTAATTTAATACTTAATGTCATTAGTATTTCTAATGTTGTAAAATTCATTGGCAAATATATATTTTCGGCAAATATATAAAAAAAAACTAATAGAAAATAAAGAATAATACTTATATCAATATATATTTTTCAACACAAATTGTCCTCTAATATACAAATAAGTGACTAAACTATATATTTTTTTTAACTTTAGGTGCATAAAATATTTGTTTGATAAAAGTATTGTCTAACGTTTCTTTATGTTAATTCTAGATGCTAAAGTTTCAATCAATTACAGTTCTAAGGTTGTGTTGTTAAAAAAATGTATCACCCAATCAGATCAAGACACACAATATTTATTTTTTATTTTTTTAACTAAAAATATAATAATTTTAAAAAAAATCTCAAGATCTTTCAAAACAGTCCCAAATTCCTAAACCAAAACCTCCCAAAATTTTCATCGTTGTCACCATCGATAACCTCGTCGGACGTCGCCACCATCGATAATCTCGTCGGACGTCGTCACTCGTTTCCCCTAACCACCCATCGTCATTAGGTGTGTCAATCGAATGTCGTTCGGTTAAAATCTCTCGTGTTTGTCGTTCAACGCTCGATTGACATGTCTCCTATTAATTACCGACGATAGGTTATTAGAAGAAATGGACGATGACGTCCGACGAAAATAGTAGTCAGGTTTGACGAGGTTATTGACGATGGCAATGACGACAATTTTAGAAATTTAGTGTTAGTGGTTTGGGACTATTTTGGGATACTTTTAAAATATATTTATTTTTATTTGTTGAAGAAAAATAAAAATAAAAACATGCCACATGTCATGTTTTTGATTGGATAACAAATTCTTTTAATGGTCATTAACGGTCAATCACCTAAAATCAACGAAATGGAACATTAGTCGTATATTTTTACCATAAAATAGTTTTTTTTTTGAAAATATCCAAAAAAAATAGAAAACCAAAAAATAGTTTAGACACCTAAAGTTAAAAAAGTAGTTTGAACAAGCCTTTAGAATAATCATTTTAATTTCTATTCTTCGAAACAAATTTTATTTTAAAGATAGAAAATTCACATCTTTAACATTGTATAACTAAATTACTCCATTTTCTTTTTAGCACCGTACAACCATAAGTAGTCTAAGAGTTTTTTTTTTTTTATATAGAAACTAAGGTGAGATAAAGCTTAATAATTCATGGTTCATATATGATATTTTATTTTTAATTTGATTAAAAATAATAGTAACCTTGTTGTTTGTTTGTTTGGTTATTGAAGAGCTGAAAATGCCACTAGAAATTTTAAATTCAAGAGAAAAGATAAATCTAATGTCGTTTATCAAATTGAACAATGTATAAAGAAAAATATAAATTTAAAAATACTAAAATCGTGATGTTGATTAAAATCTCAATATTTAACAAATATCTCGAGTTTAAAATTTGTAAAGAAAAATAAATATTTAAAATACTAAAATCATGATGATGATTAAAATTTAAGTGTTTAACAAATATCGCCAGTTAAAAAATTTATCTTAACATGTTGAAATTTATCATTTATATGATTATATCTATATTATAACATTAAAATCATGTAAAAGTTCAAGAGAAATAAATAGTAAATTAAAATTGAATGTGTTTGAATGATTTATTATTGTCTTTTATGGTTATTTATATAAAAATAATAAATATATAATTTATTATCTTCTACTCGATCTGCCACATCAACCGAGTAATCTATCCAGTAGATAGATAAAATTTTCTCCCTTTCAAAGCTATTGTGAAGATGAAGTGGCATGGAAGGAAACTGAAAAAGTAGTAAAGGAAGAACAAAAGAAAGAGCTCGATGAATTTTCAGTGAAAATATTCTTCAAGGGCAATCACAGATGAAATGTTGGCGGTAAATTTTTTTATAATTAGATATTAATAAAAATATTTTATTTTTATTTTAAATTATTTTTTCTATTTAATAACAATAACATACATCATGTCATACTCAAATATTAATAAAATAATTTAAAATGATCAGAATAGGTCAAAAATTAAAGTTCAAGAAGTAAATTAAGTGTTTATAAAGTTTAGTAATTAAAATAAATCAAAAAACAAAGTTGAGTAATAATTTAGATATTTTACCTTATATTTAATATTTTGTTGGCAATTACAAATTTTGTCTATGTAGAAAATCAAACAAATTATATACCCAGAAATAAAGGAATTAAAAAAAAAGGAAAATTACACCACTGACCATCAAATAAATTGAGGATATTTATTTGGACCACTGAACTATAGAAATCGTCAATTAGACTATCGAACTTATAAAATCAACCTATTTTGACCACCACCGTTAAAAACATACCGGTGGAGTGACGGAACTGCCACGTGGCAATTGACGGAAAAAAATTAAAAATTACATATATTTGATTCTCTTCACCTGCACTAAGCAGGATTTGAACTTGGGTCTTACAAGTGTAAAGCCAATGGCTTTACCACTGCAGCAAGCACAACTATGTATAATAATTCTCCAGATATAATATATACCTCTTATTAGTTTCTACATTTATAAGCCAAAAGCTCAAACCCTAAACACTAATTTCACATATATAAACCCTAAACCCTAAACTCTAACCTTAAACATTTCAAATTAATTACACACTAAATATTTCAAATTAAACCCCAAGGTTTGAGTTTAGGGTTTATAATTTAATTTAAAATGTTTAGTGTAAATTTGATTTGAAATATTTAGGGTTTAAGGTTTAGGGTTATATATGTGAAATTAGTGTTTAAGATTTGAGCTTTTGACTTATAAATGTAGAAACCAATAAGAGATATATATTAAATTTAGTGATTTAAAGCACAAAGTTGTGCTTGGTGCAGTCTCAACGCATGTTGAGAGATTTTATTTTCCTCAAGCATTGTCCAGGTTCGGTCCACCCCCAACGCATGTTGAGGGATTTTATTTTCCTCCTCTAAATAGGTGGTGACATGTGTCACCACCTGATTGGAGGAGGAAAATAAATTAATAAAATTAAATATAAATAATTAAAGTTCTTCAATAAGGTGTTGACACGTGTCACCACCTAATTAAATAATTTATTATTTTATTAATTTAAAATTATGACTAAATGGAAAGAATGTGTAAATAACAGAAACCAAATGTGTAATTTTAAAATTTTCCGTTGATTGTCACGTGGCAGTTCCGTCACTCCATCGTTAGGTTTTTAACGGCGGTGGTCAAAATAGGTTGATTTTATAAGTTTAGTGGTTTGATTGACGAGTTCGTTAGTTCGGTGGTCAAAATAAAAATCCCTAATTAGTTCGATGGTAAATGGTATAGTTAACCCTATAAAAAAGTTAAATTTAAGGTATTAAAAGTAAGTCGTATAACTCAACTCCTTGTGTCCCAGTGGTAAAGGATGATGTTCATCATTTTAGTGACCCAGGTTGGAACACCAGTGTTGTTATGATGTATGTATCTTCTTAAAAAAATTAAAAAAATCGAACAAATACTACTCTTGCATCACACTAACATATTAAAAAAAGACGTATATTTTAAAGTTTAAAATTTCGAGACATAAAAAAATACAGAAAGAAGATACCGAAAAAATAGATGACACTAGTAAATGTAGACATATGGATTTCAGTTTATGGAAATTGGCAATTTGACAGCCGTAGTGTTTCACAAACTTGTTCTGTATTTGCATGTTACCACTTACCATTGCTGCAAAATTAAGATTACAATTCCACATTTATGTGGACACATTTCAATAACAAGTCACACCTATCAACAGACGCATCCAACTCTTTACCCCACACGTCAAGTTGGCACTCAACTTCAATCACCATCACTCGTCGACAATGATAATAGAAAGAAAAAAACCCAAAACCTAAAAGCTTTAAACAATTCCATAACCCCTCCTTCGGACTACCTTTTCCGATTCTTACAATATTTTCTTTTACATTTTAAGACTAATTTTATCGTCATTATAAAAGAAAGGGGCCAGCCATATTTACGCGGCTGATGGGGCAGCCACGAATTGGACAGCACCGGCTTCTGAGAGTGCCGCCAGGAATGGTTGGAGGTTCACGGGCTCCGTCTCTCCTTCAGCAGCAGCGGACACGTTGTAATCAAGTGAGTCGTCGTTGTAAATGTCCCACCATTTCTGCACAAGCATTTTGATGTCTTCTCTTTGCATGTTGTCTTCTTTCCCTGTGTACCTCCACGGCTTTGATCCCTGATTGATCCCACCACACCATCAGTAATCAAGATCCAGACCAGCCCATAATCAAGCATTAACACCAAAAATGAGACAACGGAAGAGTGAAATGTTGTGTACTTACCGCTGCACAATAGTGAACGACTTTCACTTTTTCAAGCTCCACATTCTCCGGATGCCGCCATAACATGGCAAGAACTAGGTTGTAAATTAAAGGAATTGGCTTGTAAATGTCCTTAAAGAACATGTTCAAAAAGTCCTGTCGTACACAAAACAAATGTCAAAATCCACATCCACTCATTTCCCTTACTTTTTTAAATATAAAACGACACTTGTTTCTTCTTACCTGCTCTGCAAACGGGGTTGGAGTTGTGAATTTGAGTGTTGTTAGCAGCGATTCATAGGTCGTAAGGCTGGGCTCGAACACAAACATTCCAGCATTGAAGTAAAGAGAAGGGGGATTACCCATGTTGGCAGGCCACTTCACCTTGTCGGGGCACTGTTGGCAGTAACCGATCTTGTATTGTGGCGTGTGGCTCCAAGTTTTCTCGCAGAAACAGTCCATCACGGCGTAGAAATGGCCATCAGCCAAATCAAACAGGTGATCGATGTTTTCGTATACCTGAATGTCGCCGTCCAGGTATATCATCTTACTGTACTCCACGAACTGCAAAGTGCAAACACAACATTATTTCAAATTATTAAAAATAAGTAGGCAGTAAATGACTCTCACACCCATCGAACAGATCTGATCGTACTAATCAATGAAGGGTAATCAAGTAAAACAACCAAAGGATTTTCATTACTATAACTTATGAAACATCATGCAAATTGCAATACATGAGAGTCCGACACGTGTGGGACTGGGATCAAAACCAGAAAATTAATCACGTACCTCCCAAATACGGAGCTTGGAGTAATTGATGACGTAGTAAGCCATGGCGAACTGGGTCTGGTTCTCAGGCGGGTAAACGGGTTCGATCTCTCGTACGATACAACCCTGGTTCTCCAGGATCCGCCTATGCTCTTCCGGCACGTCGGGTAAAACAGCAACCACTAAAGGGTACGCCGATTTCACCTTCCTTAACCCTTTGGCTAACCCGACGACGCCTTTCACGTAGTCCCCATTTCCGGCCAAGAACGTGACGTAAGCACAGCTGCGCAAGGTGACCGGTTTAGCGAAAACGTTGGTTTTATCACCAGAAGGAACCAGTTCAGGAGCCATGAAAATGGAGGGAAGAGGACGATGAGGAGGACTGAAGAGAGCTCTTACGGCAATGGCTTTGCTAAGAGTTGGTTTTTTCCTTGTGGACGAAGTGGAAGGTTGAAGCTGTTTAAATAGAAAGCTCACAAATGAACCTTATACAGAAAATGCAGAATATTTTATGATACGGGTCCGGAAATGTAGGAATGTGTGCCGTACACGTGTCAGTGAGATGATCCAACGGTGGGAATATTGATTCCGGGAAACTTCTAGATAGTTGCATATATATTATTATAGCTAATTAATTGTTTGCAATGAAGACGCTAGAACGTCCTTGTTTTCTTTGGTTAATTTGTCAAAAGGAAGGAGAGAGTTTTAATCACGTGTTATTTGGTGCATAGGTGGGTCACGGATTCGTCCCTTAAATTTTATTCAAAAATATATATATTTAAATATGGATTAATATCCTATACAGTGGCAGTGAAAACTAAAAGTTTCCATAAGCGCCTTAATTTTAGGGTATATAGAGTTAGTTTAAGGTATAGGGATTTAGAATTTAGGGATAGTTGTTTTAATTTAAGGTTTAGGATTATAATTTAGGGTTCATAGGTTAAGGTTTAGTTTTTAGGGTAATATGGTGAGGATTTAGGTTTTAACCTATAAACCCTAAATTATAACATTAAACCTTAAATTAAAACAACTATCCCTAAATTCTAACCCCCTACACCTAAACCCATAAACCATATACCCTAAACTAACTCCTTATACCCTAAAACTAAGGCGCTTGTAGAAACTTTCAGTTTCCACCGCCTGTGTATAGAGTATTTATCCTTTAAATATATACTCCTATATAAGTTTGACTTAATTGCAATGTATGTCCTTAAACTACTACAACACTCATTCTAAATTAACACTTAAACTTTTAAATATTTTAATTTTGTTCTCAAACTTCTAAATTGACCCCTAAACTTTTAAATATTTTAATTTTATCCTCATACTATGACCTTCATTCTAAATTGGTCCCCAAACTTTTGAGCTTTCTAGTTTCATCTTCAAACTATGACTCTCATTCTAAATTGGTCCTCAAACTTTTTCAACTTTCTAATTTCATTCCCGAATTATTAATATATGCTAATCATATCTTATGTTAATAAAATTGTTATAAAAATTGTTATTTGTCATGAAATACGGATGTGCATTATGTGGTATAAACGATAATTTGAGGATGAAATTGGAATATTCAAAAAGTTTGGGGGACCAATTTAGAATGAAGGTCGTAGTTTGGGGATGAAAATATAACATTTAAAATTTTGGGGACCAATTTAGAATGAGAGCCATAGTTTGTGGATAAAAATAAAACATTTAAAAATTTATGGATTAATTTAAAATGAGGGTTATAGTTTGAGGACATGCGCTGCAATTAACTCTATAAGTTTTTATGGTTGTGATTAGTGGTGTGCATAATTAATCGTAACTGTGAACTGTAACCGTTAACCGATAGCCGTTACATTTTATATGTTAATTAACATAATCGTTAAGGCTAAACAGTTTCGGTTAACCTAACCGTTAAAAGTAATGGTTAATGGTTACTGTTACGAATTTTGACAAATTGTTAACCTATATTTTAATTGTTATTAAATATTTATATATATATTTGGAAAAAATACCTTCAACTAAAAGTTCAGCCCACGCACCCTTTTTTTAATTTTTAAACTTTGTTTTGTAATCTAATTCATGATTATTTTTATCTTCGGTTTGTTAGTGTTGCATTATATTTCTTGTACTAACTTGTTTCAAAATTTTAAATATAGGATGAAAGAATTTAACATTTAATCAACAAACAATTATGATTGATAAGTTATATTTTATTTTAGTGAAAGTCGATGAAGGCCATGGGTGATTTGGTCATAGAGTTAACTTTTGTGGCTTGTGATACTAACTCATGGAAGTTTCATTTACCGTATGTTTGTTTTATGTTAATTAAAGATTTTTCTTTAAAACTTTGATAGTGTATTGCTATGTGTTGAATACTGTTAAAACTTGAAATTTTAAACTAAGTTTAGAATTGATGTATTTTGTGTTGTATTGAAATTTTATAGTATGTATGTGCTTTTTTTAACTAAGTATAGACTTCATGTTTAGAATCTCTATTTAAGCAATTTTATGAACATTTTAATATAATATGTACCGAAAATATTGTTTCATTATTTTCAAAAGAAGTAGTGAACATGTGAAAAAATTTATAATATGTTACATGTTAACTTGTAACCGAACCGTCGATTAATCATATCTTAGCGGTTAACCAATTCTTAATGATTATGTTACAATTAGCTAAATTCAATAATCATTATAAATGATTAACCAACCGTTTAGGCTAAATAGTATGGTTAACTGATCATAAACACCCTTAGTCGTGATCTTATGATCTAATCATATATCCAAGTGGAGGTGGTTTTGTTTAATTACATAATTATAAATAAATTGGCGGCGTAAGGTTAGCAATTTAATTTTTTAATTAATAAGATAAACTATATTATTACATAAATAGAAAATATAATAACAATTTCAAAAGAAAAAAACATACAACAATTATAATATATTGATTATATTAAACATTTATGTCCCCTGAAACCATCTAAGAACATAAATTAGTCACTAAATTAAAAATAAAATCTATTATTAATGATGATAAATAAATATTATCAACACAAAACTAATAATAAATATAATGATAATACCATATTGATAACTAAAATTCTTTTATGACTATTTAATTGGAAACTCTAGTTACATTTTGATGGGAACAAATAAAACTATTATTATTATTATTATTATTATTGGAGACAATAAAACATTTAAAACATTTTTTTAGCGATGACAATTAAATTTTATTAAAAATAAATAAATTGCATTACGGCTTCCTAAAAAAAGTATATCACATATACAACGTACTCAAAAAATAAAAAATAAAATTTATATCCGCCAAAAAACTCATACAAAAGAACTATAACCATAAAATCGAAATATAACCATAAATATTAATTTTTTATGTATTGGGCTTGAGGTGGACAGTACAAGGCATCAAAGATTGTGTAGCATGCAAAATCATCAATGTACTATTTTGGGCACGAAAAGGGGTTAAAATTTGAAACCCTCGGTTGAACGGAAAAACTAAAAATTTATCAAATTTTTGTGCTCATGTATGTGCCTATTTTTTGTCAAAATTTCAAAAAAAATATGTTATAAAATTTTTAAAAATGAACTGAGACGTGTGTAATGCCATGTAAGCTGTCTTGTCAGAGTTATTAATAAAACAATAACTTAGTGAATATTTTTGTTAAAATAATTTATTTATTTTCAAAAGATGATAAAATGTATAAAATTTCAAGGGCTTAATATCATGCCAAATGCCAATCAACAATGTACTAATTTAGCACGAAGAGGGATTAAAAATTGGAGCATTCCTCGATTGAATCACAAAAAAATGACGATTTATATTCAAAGGTTTTATTCGAAAATTGGTCTTTAAAATTTAACTCAATTCCAAACTTGGTTTAATTTTTTCTTTTATTTGGAAATGGTAATTAAACTATTATATTTCTCGCTTACTTTCTTATATAGCAAGTTTTGACTTCCCTAATAATCTCTATTGTTTCTCTTATGATTAAACCAAAAATAGGTGTTTTATGCATTTTTTTTTACTTTAGGTGCTTAAAGTATTATTTTATACAAATAGGTGTTCGAAGTTTTAAAAGTTATGATTTTAGGTGTCTACCGTTAATGGGTGTTAAAAGAATCTTTAACCAATCAATGATTGACACGTAGTATATTTAATTTTTTTTTTCAAAATTTAAAAACAAAAAACTTTCCATTTTTCATAAAATCCTGAAAGTTTATAATTTTTTATAAAACAGTCCATAAATCCATAAAATTACCCAAACCCCCAAATCGTCACCGCTTCGACGTTCGGTTGCACGCCATTTGCCATTTTTGGCAACGCCGTGCTGGGGGAAATGACCGCCTTGGTCCGGCAACCAAAGGGGTGTGCTCAGGGGTGACGACCGACGGCGAAAGTTGTGGCGATTTGGGGGTTTAGGTTTAGGTAATTTTAGGGATTTGGAGACTGTTTTGTAAAAATTTCAAAATTTTAGGATTTTATGATAAACTGAATTTTTAGGGTGTTTTTTTAAATTAAAAGAAATCAAATTAGTACCACGTGTCAAGCATTGATTGGTTAAAAAAAATTAACACCATTAACGGTAGACACCTAAAATTATAGCTTTTAAAACTTCAAGCACCTATTTTTACAAAATAATACTTTAAACACCTAAAATTAAAAAAAAAAACATACTTTGAGCACCTATTTTAGTTTAAGCCTTTCTCTTATTAAAAACTTTTTTTAAACAAGCGAAAAATAAATAGCTTCTATTTAACTTTTTGTGTATATTTGCTTATTAAATTAGTATAGATGGCATATCTCAATCACTAAACTAAAATTTTAGAATTTTATTAATAAATTAAAGGCTGAAATAAACAAAAATGAAATAAAAATTCTTTACCTAACTTTAAAGAAAAAATAATGTATTACTATATTTTTATGCAAAATTATAATAATATATAAAATTATTTTACATTATTACCAATAACCAGTTGTTCTAACGTGATGAAGTGTTAGGTTCTTTAAACAAGGTTAGAGATACGAATTCTGATATTGTGAATGGAGAAAATTGAGTTTAGAAAGTCGCTCCTATAATAGATTATTGCAAAACTCAATCTGTTTAGTCGGCCAATGAATCGAAAATTAGTGGTTAAACCAAAAAAAATATTTTCCATTATTTGTTTACATTTATTTCGTGATTCAAAGCTAGTTATACTGAAAAATTATGCAGGCATCAGGGGCGAAGCTAGGATCGAATATTAGTAGGGGCCAAAATATTGAATTTAGAAAATGCAAGAGTTTATTATGTATTTAAACTCAAAATTCATGGGGCAAGGCCTAATTTGTCTAATATTTAAATTTATAAGGACCTAAATTGTTATTTGACCAAAAATATTGATGATACATGCTCATTATTCTTTAGTAAATTATTCGTATAACGTTCGTTTATTAAGCTAAATAAACGAGTATGATTTTTTTGTTTAATAAAAGAACAAACACGAATAGAGGTGTATTACGTTCGTTTATGTTCACGAACAAGCTCGTTTATTGGATCGTTTATAAGCTCATTTACTTGGTTTCTCTTTTCTTTTTCTTCTTTTTTTTTTACATTTTAAATATTGGTGAATGTATGAACTAACTTGAACACGTGGTGAACTTTTGAGTTCAAACTATGAAGCCTAATGAGCTTAAAGACTAGTGGTGTAGTTCCACTATTTTGGCGAACATATAAATGAACATGTTCACGAACGTTTAAACGAACATGTTCGTGAACGTTAAACAAACAAACACGAACACCATCAGAACTAAATAAATAAACACAAACATGATATTAAAAATTTAAACTAATCGAACATGAACACCTCCAAATATAAATAAACTAACGCGAACAAAACTTTATCCATTTAAACTCGATTCATTTACATCCTACGTTCAACCCCTACTTAATTATATATTTAATAAACTTTTATTTTAAAATTTAAATAATTCATTTTTACAGAAATCAAATTATTATTAAACTAAAATTAACAAATAATTAAATTTTGTAACAGGGGCTGGGACCCGTAAGGCCTCAAGGCAGCTCCGCCCCTGAGAGGCATGAAAGGAGTTACAAAGTCGAATTGTATTTCTTTGTAAATCAATTTTCGATCATATTAAAGTTATTTCAATTTAATATTAAAAAATATAAATTTTGTAATAAAAATAGAAAGCACTAATTCTTCTTATATATATATATATATTTAATTTCTCTTCGGTTAAAATAGTTACAATTGGTTTAAGGTTAAACGTTCATGAAAATCTTTTACAACCATTAACTTTGTGATTTGTTTCAAAATAAAATAAAAACATGTCAAGCAAATAAAAAAAACTTTTAAGAGTATGCATTAACGATTAAGGACTTATTAGGTAGAAAAAAAAAACTACAATAACTTATTTCAATAAACTATAATATTTTAAGGGCTTGTTTATTATATAGTACTAAATTAAAGACTGCTACTCTAATTTAGTTTAATTTCTTTGTTAATAAAAAATAATATTGTCCTTACCTTGCGACTTAATTAGCAAAGATTTATTTAAAGATTTTTTTTGTTCAATTGCCATTTTGTCAAAATTTTGTCTTACATTCAGGGGCCTAGCGAGGGGCCGAAATATTTTAATTTAATAAAAATACAACGACTTATTAAAAATTTAAATTTAAAATTCAAAAGGTAATGTACAATTTTTTTAATATTTAAATTTATAAAGACTAGAGCTGACTATTAGAGGAGCGCTATAAGCGACTGTTGAGGACCCTCTAAAAATTAATAATTCTTATTTTTATTTTTTTAAATTTTAATTTATCAAATGAATAAATTAATCTAACATTAAAATTTAATTCTCTTCCTCAAAACTCAAAATTCAATTTTTTTGGTCAAATTTTGTTCTTTCATTTTTCTTCTCCAATCAAACGAAAAAATAAATAAATGATACAATGTTATTCAAATTTTTTGTATTTATTATTCAAAATCAAACTTCATATCATACCTACAATTCAATTTCTTCAAAATTTCTTAACAAAACAATGACAATAATGTGTTTGACAAAGTTTAATCATATATATAGGGTTTATTAATAAATATTAAATTAACTGTTCAAAGTAATTAGATATGTTTTCGCTCTATAGGAGTTTATTTTTTTAGTTTTCGCTTGGAGCCCCGAAAATGTCCGAGACGGCCCTGATAAAGACGTAAATTATTATTAGACTAATAAATTTGAGAACACGGACCCATCATTCTTTGGTTCAATCTACTTAATTAAATTTAATAAATTATTATATATTTTTCTTTAAATATTCATTATTACGAGAATTAAAATATAATTACACTAAAATTTATCTAATTTATAAAATTTTTAGCAGGGGCCGGGATCCCTGGGCCCAACATATCCCGCCACTGCTTAAATTAATAAGGTTTGTTGACGAATTGGAAATCAAAAGAGATAAATTATAGTAATGATTCAAAACGAGAAGCATATGTCTAAATATTTGTATTTAAAAATTTCCCCTTGGTTCCATCGGTCGGAACAAAGTCTTTTCCCATTTTTTTATGAGAAAATAAAATAAGTTTATTTTTTTAAAGATAAATATTCCATACACAGAAGCGTCTTAGTTTTAGGATATATGAAGTTAGTTTAGGGTTTAAGGGTTTAGGTATATAGGGTTAGAATTTAAGGATAATTGTTTCAATTTAAGATTTAGGATTATAATTTAGGGTTTATAAATTAAAACCTAAATCTACACCGTATTATCCTAAAAACTAAACCCTAACCTATAAACCCTAAATTATAACCATAAACCTTAAATTGAAACAACTATCCCTAAATTCTAAACCCCTACACCTAAACCTTTAAACCTTATACCCTAAAACTAAGGCGCTTGTGGAAATTTTCAGTTTCCACCGCCTGTGTATAGGATATTAATATTTTTTTAATAGTCTAAAGGTGATTACAAGGTATTATCTGTTCAAAGATATTAAATTTGAATCTCATAAGATAAACACCATTCGTTTTTCTACTGAGAGTACTTGTTGAGTTCACTACGAATAAACTATTTAACTAGAGAAATCAGAATGAAGAATATCTAAGACCATATCTGGAGATGTAAAAAACTCACACAGTCTAAATTATCTGCAAGTATGTTCCCCTCGCGAAGTATATGTGATTATCGAACATCCCACTAACGATCCAAAATATTCCAAATGTGATGTATAACCGATATCCTTTAACCGCACGGTCGTTTATTAATTTAACCGAATCAAGACTATCAGATTTTACTAGTATACTCTTCAATATCAATGTCGACGAACAAACTAACCCTGACAGATACTCCATAATTTCGTTTTCAAGGTATTTTTCCAATTTAATTAGGATTCATAAACTTCTTTTACATTTTTATTCTCTTTTAATATCTAAAATGAGTTTTTTAAGTAATATAAACACTAAGGTAGTGGGTAGGTGCACCTAGTTTGGTGCAATGTCTGAGCACTAACGTGACTCCTTTTATCATTATTGAGTATTGACAACGTGGTCCTAAAATAATGTTAATTATTAATTTATTATACCTTGAAACAGTTGAAGATTGATATTTTTATAAGATTATTCGTACGTCTTTAAATTAAACTTTGAAAACATGCGGAGAAATAAGCTTTTAAAAAAAATAAAAGGTTCCAATAATATAATGATAAATTACAATTTCGGTTGCTTGTCTTGGTTTGATGCTAAAGTTCCAAAAACACGTTGAAATCTATTAATTAGCTTAGTGATTAAAGATGTTCATTTTATCTAGGGATGACAACGAGACGGGACGGATTTTTAGCCGCCCCGAATCCGCCCCGACCTATAAGATGTTATACCCGATCCCGTCCCGCCCTGCCCCGAATTAAAATATTAATTTACTCGACCCGCCCCGATACATAACCCTTAAACCCGACCTCGCCCTGAAAAATTTAAAAAAAATTACTCTTCGTCGACGATAAATGTTAGATTCGACCAATCTTCCACCACAATCACAAATTATAGTTTCAAGGGACTTCAAACTTATATATAAAAAATAAAATAAAACCAATTTTAAATTATCCACGTATTAAACTACATATTTAAAAGAATAAACTTGAATCATTGACCGTTATAATCGAATATATTAAAACTTGAACAACATCTAACAAAATTTTACAATAAGTACGAACCAAAACAAAAACAAAAAATAGCTTAAAACTCATAAAAGTGTTTAAACATAATGATATTTTTATAAATATAATAAAAATATATAAAAATGTACCGGTGCAGGGTGGGAAATTACTAGCAAATACCCGAACCCGCCCCGCTCCGACTTCATGCTTTTCACACCCCGCCCTGATCCCCGAAATTTTAGAAAAAATACCTGGTTGGGTCGGGGCACCTCGAGTCGGGTCGAGACCAGGTATTTTTGTAACCCCCTCGTCTCGGTCTGGTCGGATGACCGATCCGAGTGGGCCACACGGGGAAAACCGAAGCGAAACCCGTTAAGGTTCCCCCTCGGTTAACAACCCAGAAAATTTCATTTTTACTTTATCTTGTCTATAGGCATAATTAAATCCTATGTGAAGCACAACAGCGAAAAATGCAAACAATTTAACATCGACCCATCAAACGATACAATAAACAGCTCCTTTTAGCCCTTTACAGCAAGTCGTATCGAAACGCCCTTAGGGTGTTCCGATACGCCTTGACTTAGTCAACAGGCCAGGGTCAACCATAGGGTGACCGTTTCGAAACAAGGGTGACCCGTATCGAAACGACCCTAACGGTCAACTTCTCGTGGTCAACGAGATTTGACCGTTTCGAAACATCAAAGGCCCGTTTCGGAACGCCTTTATCTAGTCAATTTCTCAAAATTCCAGTAGCAAAAATGTTCCGAAACGACCCCTATCCGTTTCGAAACGGCATGCCAAATGCAAAGGGACCGTATCGAAACAGGGTGGCCCGTTTCGAAACACCCCCTGTCTGCAGACTCGTTTTGGCTGTTTTAAGGCACATGGGTGCCCCAAAACACCTCCACAACCTATAACAACACACTAGTAATGAAACTTAAGGTAGCCCAACATACAAGCATGCTTCAACATCAACAAAACGAATTAAACACCAAGGCACAACAACACAAGTCATGCATACATACAATTCATTTAAGGAATTAAGCATTCAAAGGTCAACACTTAGACAACTTCAAAATAGCAACATGCTAACAGGGTATCAAGCAAGGCATACATCTCAAGTCAAAATAGCCAACACATACGAGGAGTCTAACATGCTCCCAAGCAACATCGACCACAACATAGCCATCAAAATAACACATGTCCCATTGCTTAGACTATTACATGTACAACATTAAAAACTCATACTTGAAGTACTCAAGGCTAACAATCACACTTGGAGGCCCTCCACTTGCGCAAGCCACCCACGAACTAAGGTTCTGCAATGTTGAACAAAGAGAGCGTAAGCAATGATGCTTAGTGAGGGTAAGCTCTAAAAACAAACCTCAACATTGCAGGGTCCGAGCACGATCTAGCCAAGGCAAATCACATATTTACCAAGGATCCACAAAACCACAAGATAAGGATGCATGTGTACAATGCAGTATAATATGCCATAATCATAAGCCCAATTCCACAATACATATAACCACATTTGAACATCCCAATAAAGCTCATATATCTCAACACATTGATACACATATCAATAAACATTGGCACCTAGCTATGACCTGAATACGCGGATAAACATGTCGGAACTCACAACCAACAACCACATTACCTCACGGTGGGATTACGCTCATCATCGGTCTCGCGGAGGGGATTCCACTCATCCTCACGCCCCGTCGATGGGATTCCACTCATCACCGACTATATTTAAATACAATTTCCGGGCGAACCCGTACTCCTCCTTGGTGACTCAACGCCACCAAGGCCACGCGCGACTTTTGACTCATGTGTACACACTAACATCCTAATGATCGATCATTTGTACCCAAGCATACTAGTGCTACTCATTTCACATTACTCATTTCAACCAATTCCGTGCTTAGCACGTACTCACCAACAACCATCATCATGCATGTCTCAAGCATCACAAATCATGTCTCATCTCACATGTATAACACAATATACATAAGCATTCATATCACATTTCATACGAGACATACACAACCACATATATGAGTTCATCCAAAGGCTCTAGATCAAGCTTAGGATTAGGCTACCACCCTAATCCTAACTCTAGGCGGGTCTACCAAGTCCGACCTAGTCCATATACTCGAACCAACCATTTTAAAACCAAGTAAAACAATTAACCACTCACATAAGCTTCCAGCTCAAAGACCAAGCAAGCGACCGTCTTCAAATTCCCGGATTCACTTTCGATGCTTCACCGATGCCCAAACTCGATTCTAATCAATCTCAAACACAAAAAAATATTCACAATCAATATCTCATCATCGAAACTAACCCAGATCAACATTTTCAAGCATCCAACACTAAAAAACAAGCCCAAAACAGAATTCCCGAGCAGCCCCTAAAACCCACCGAAATCTTCCATTTCAAGCATCCAAACAACCATCAAATACACCCAAAGTGACCCTCATATATCATACTACCACCAGCCCCCAAAAACCAACATTAAACCACCCCAAAAA
Source organism: Hibiscus tridactylites (assembly GCA_958450335.1). Lineage (NCBI taxonomy): Eukaryota > Viridiplantae > Streptophyta > Magnoliopsida > Malvales > Malvaceae > Hibiscus > Hibiscus tridactylites. The sequence continues at coordinate 66,577,867 of OY288287.1, read as the reverse complement.
CCACTTTAAAACCCTTCAAAAACCCCCTTGAAACCCAATTCCGAAAATTGCCCAAAATCATTTGAAATTCACATATGATATACCATTTGACCTCTATATACCATAACTAAGCATATTAAATCAAAACATTTCACTTAACAACATAAAGATCTCATTTTTAATCAAAATATTCAAAACTTCCATTTTCTAAAACCTTCATGAAAATGAAAATAAAAGGTACTTTCATGGAGAGGGAGATGAGGGGAAATCAAAAATATCATTACCTTTCAAAATGGAGTTGAAATGAGGGAGCTTTTGAATGAAATAGTAGATTGGAGAGGGGAACCCTTTTTCACGTTAGAGAGGAAGAAGGTGAATAGTAGAAGATGGTGAGAAAATGAGTATTTTTAATTGTTTGTTTAAATTTAAAGGCTAAAAGACCACATTGCCCTTAATGAAATGGGATATTCACAAAGGGCACACCATCCATGGCTATTTGGGATTAAATGACAAAACATAGTCAATCATTAAATCAATTAATTTGAAAATGAAACCCGAGCCATTATCTAAATCATAAAACCGAGCCCAAATAATATTAAAATATTATTTTCACCTAACCCCTAAACCCGGGTGTTACAACTCTCCCCCACTTAAGGAATTTCGTCCCCGAAATTACCTGGTGGAAACAAATACGGAAACTGCTCAACCATATCTTCTTTCCTCTCCCACGTGGCCTTTTCCACACCTCTATGTCTCCACAACACTTTGACCAACTCTATGGTCTTGCCACGCAACACCTTGCTATCGGAAGCAAGTATCTCAACGGGCTCTTCATTATAGGACAAATCCAGATTTAACTCTATCTCCTCAACGGGCATCACATGAGAAGGATCCGATCTATATCTCCTAAGCATAGACACATGAAAGACATCATGGATCTTCTCTAACTCAGAAGGTAACCTCAAACGATAAGCTACAGGCCCAATCCGCTCAACTATCTCATACGGACCAATGAACCTCGGACTCAACTTGCCCTTCCGACCAAATCTCATTACCTTCTTCCACGGAGATACTTTCAGAAACACATTCTCACCCACTGAGTACTCAATCTCTTTCCTCTTCAAATCTGCATAAGACTTCTGACGATCAGAAGCTGCTTTCAAACGGTCACAAATCAACTTTACTTTGTCGGTAGTCCCCTTAAGCAAGTCTGGCATAGGTAACAATCTCTGACCTGTTTCAGCCCAACAAATCGGAGTCCTACATCGTCTACCATACAAAGCCTCATAAGGTGCCATCTGAATACTAGACTGATAACTGTTGTTGTAAGCAAACTCAACCAACGGTAAGTGCTTCTCCCAAGAACCCTGGAAGTCAATCACACAACAACGAAGCATATCCTCAAGAATCTGTATCACTCGCTCTGACTGCCCATCGGACTGCGGATGATAAGATGTGCTGAAATGCAACCGGCTACCAAGAGCACTATGCAAGCAACCCCAAAATCTCGAAGTAAATCTAGGATCCCTATCTGAAACAATTGACTTCGGAACTCCATGAAGTCTCACAATCTCACGAATGTACAAGTTTGCCAACTTGTCTAAGGAATCCGTAGTGTTCACTGCTAAGAAGTGAGCACACTTAGTGAACCTATCAACAATCACCCAAACGAAGTTCTTCTTCGAAGGAGACAAGGGCAACCCCGACATAAAATCCATGGTGATCCTCTCCCATTTCCATTCCGGAATCTTCAAAGGCTGTAGCAAACCTGAAGGAACCTGATGTTCTGCCTTCACTCTCTGACAAACCATACAACGGCTCACATACTCGGCTACATCTCGCTTCAAACCAACCCAGAAGTAATCATTCTTCAAATCTCGGTACATTTTGGTACTACCCGGATGCATAGAAAAGGGACTCGAATGCGCTTCACTCAGAATCTGACGTCTCAACTCAACATCTTTTGGTACAACAATTCTATCTCTAAAGCACAACAAGCTCTCACCATTGAAACTATACTCGGTTGGTCTTCCTTCGGCTATGTTCTGAACATGAGGAACTAAACTCACATCTTGCAACTACTTCTCTCTAATCAACTGAATCAAAGAAGGCTTCACTTGCAACTCGGTGATCAAACCACCATCATCGGACACACTCAACCTAGCGAACATAACTCTCAACTCAACGGCCACTTTTCTACTCAAAGCATCGGCTACTACATTTGCTTTACCCGGATGATACTCAATGGTCAAATCATAATCTTTTAGCAACTCTAACCATCTTCTCTGTCTCAAGTTCAACTCTTTCTGTGTCATCAGATACTTCAAGCTCTTGTGATCGGTGTAAACAATACACTTCTCACCGTACAAGTAATGACGCCAAATCTTCAATGCAAACACAACTGCGGCTTGCTCTATATCATGAGTAGGATAATTCTTCTCATGGATCTTCAATTGTCTAGAAGCATAAGCAACAACTCTCCTATCTTGCATCAAAACACATCCTAGGGCTACGTAGGAAAAATCACTGTAGATCACAAACTCCTTACCGGAAACAGGTTGCACTAACACTGGAGCATTCGTCAAAGCTTCTTTCAATTTCTCAAAGGCCTTCTGTCTTGCATCTGACCATTCAAACTTGACTCCCTTTTGCAACAATTTAGTCAAAGGTGCAGCTACTCTCGAGAAACCATCAACAAATCTCCTATAGTAACCGGCTAATCCTAGGAAACTCCTAATCTTGGTCACGGACTTAGGTTGTTTCCACTCAACAATAGCCTCAATCTTCGATGGATCAACTCGGATGCCTTCGGCCGAAACAACATGGCCAAGAAATACAACCTCTCGAATCCAGAACTCACATTTACTAAGCTTCGCATATAACTGATTGCTCAACAATCTCTGTAAAACAAATCTCAAGTGCTCATCATGCTCTTCTTCTGTCTTTGAGTACACAAGTATATCATCAATGAAAACAACTACAAAACGGTCTAGATAGTCTCTAAAAATTCTGTTCATCATGTCCATGAATGCTGTTGGTGCATTCGTGAGCCCAAATGGCATCACAAGAAACTCATAGTGACCATATCTAGTCCTAAAAGTTGTCTTCGGAACATCACCCTCCTTTACCTTCAACTGATAATACCCGGATCTCAAATCTATCTTCGAGAACACTGAAGCACCTCTCAACTGATCAAACAAATCATCTATACGAGGCAACGAATACTTGTTCTTCACAGTCAACTGATTCAACAGTCTATAGTCAATACACATGCGCATGCTACCATCTTTCTTTTTCACAAACAACACGGGAGCACCCCACGGAGAACTACTAGACCTAATGAAACCACGGTCTAATAATTCTTGCAACTGACTCTTCAATTCTTTCAACTCTTTCGGAGCCATATGATACGGAGCTATCGAAACTGGATTAGATCCTGAAACTGTCTCAATCACAAACTCAACATTTCTGTCAGGAGGCAAACCCGGCAACTCTTCAGGAAACACATCCGGAAAGTCACACACTGTTCTGATATCTTTCGGTCTAGCTTCACTCATATTCGGATTCATAACATAAGCTAAATAAGCCCCACATCCAGAGTCCATCAACCTATGAGCCTCTAAAGCTGACACCACATTAGACAAGAACTTAATGTTCTCGCCTACTACTACTACCTCGTAGTCATCAGAAAGCTTCAAAGAAATTCTCTTTGTCTCAAAATCCACACTAGCCCGATGCTCAACCAACCAGTCCATACCCAGAATAATATCAAAACCATAGAAAAGAAGTTCCATCATATCAACTGAGAACACATGACCCTGAATATTCAGTGGACATCTCCTATACATACGTCTAACCACAACTGTCTCACCAAAAGAACTAGTCACATGGATACCTATATCTAAAATCTCAACAGGTATGTCTAATTTCCGTGCATGCTCACTCAAAATGTAGGAATGCGTAGAACCTGAATCAACCAAAGAAAGCAAAGACATAGACTGTAACTAGAAATTACATGCTATCACATCAGTGTCGTTCCCGGCCTCTCTCTGAGCATAGACCCTCGCTGGTCCTCCCGTCTCTGGCTGCATAGCCACAACATGAGCAAGATTCCTCTGAGCATCTACCCTAGGTGCATCAGCCTTAGGCTGGAAGTAGCCACGACCGCGCCCACGGCCTCTCTGAAAATCATTCGCTCTCGCAGGAGCTTGAGCAATGTTCAGTGCCTGAGCCACCTGATGCGGACAATCCCTCCTAAAGTGGTCCCTCGAACCACAATTCCAACAGGCATGGAAATTACCCCAACACTCACCAGCGTGCTGTCTCCCACAACGGGTACACTCGGGCAAACGCCCTCCTCCTCTATGGCCCTGATGGTCCCTACCATGGTGGCCACCGCCACGTCTATGGTCAAACTGATGTCCGCCACCTCTGTGCCTCTTGGCATCTCTACCATCAAAGTGCTTATGCCTCTTACCAGAACTGGAACCACCAGATCGTTTGGCCGAACCCAAACCATGCTCTAAATCCTTGGCCCTCGCGACCAAGACATCAAAGTCTGAGTAGTCAGAAGCTAACGTGTACCTCTTGACTTCTTCATTCAATCCGTAGCGGAATCGGTTATAGCGTTCCACTTTAGTAGGAACTAACTCTGGGGCATACTGACTCAAGCGAACAAAGTGGATCTCATAATCAGTCACAGAAGCCTCTCCCTGAGTAAGGGCCATAAACTCTCGCTTCTTCTCGTCTAGGTACCTCGGTCCCAAGTACCTATTCCTGAAAGCGGTCTCAAAGAAATTCCAATCAATCTCTGTCTCTGGAACCCCGGTAGTAATGGTGACCCACTAGGTGTAGGCATCACCCTGAAGCAACGAGATCACACAACCCAATCTACGTGCGCCCGCACAACCCATCTGAGCCAAGATACGAACTGTCTTCTCCAACCATAACTCCGACCTCTCCGGAGTAGATCCTCTAAACTCCTCGGCTCCCAAGCTACGGAGCCTCTCCAAAGGTAGACTAGCATCGTCACACCTAGGCCGAGCTACAGCCTGAGCTCCCGCAACTGCTGCCTGAAATGCTCCCGCTATTGCTTGCACTAGCGGAGTCATATCAATTCCAGCTGGACCTTGGCCACCCTGGCCACCTTGAGGTCCATCTCCTCCGGCTCCATCCTCGCCCCCAACTCCAGGTGGAGGAGGTGGTGGTGGTGGAGGTGGTGGAGGAGCGCCAACTCCCGCGTCCACCGGCCCTTCTATGTGAGCCTCCACACCAACTGCCGGCTCAACAGGAGCCGCAACCCGTGGTTCCTGACGAACCACCCTCGGCCTACCTCTCGGTCTAGACATCGCTCTCACAGATATCAACTACAACCACAACAACAAAGCATACAAGCTGGGTTAGCAAGGCAAGGCTTCCAAGTGTTCAAGTACGTTCCCTCACTTAAAAATCATTTTTCCAATGTAATAGTAGCAATGGGACTCTTACACACATGCTTCGAAATAAAACAATTCAACATACTTGTCACACAAGCAATCATTCTGGCAAAGCAAGCAAACACCGTGCAAATCAATCAAAAACTTGAACTTACCTCACTTACCTGCCCAAGGTATCGGTAACCTTAGGCTCTGATACCAACAAGTGTAACTCCGTCGTCCCGGTCTGGTCGGATGATCGATCCGAGTGGGCCACACGGGGAAAAACGAAGCGAAACCCGTTAAGGTTCCCCCTCGGTTAACGACCTAGAAAATTTCCTTTTTACTTTATCTTGTCTATAGGCATAATTAAATCCTATGTGAAGCACAACAGTGGAAAATGCAAACAATTTAACATCGACCCATCAAACGATACAATAAACAGCTCCTTTTAGCCCTTTACAGCAAGCCGTATCGAAACGCCCTTAGGGTGTTCCGATACGCCTTGACTTAGTCAACAGGCCAGGGTCAACCATAGGGTGACCGTTTCGAAACAGGGGTGACCCGTATCGAAACGACCCTAACGGTCAACTTCTCGTGGTCAACGAGATTTGACCGTTTCGAAACATCAAAGGCCCGTTTCGGAACGCCTTTATCTCGCCAATTTCTCAAAATTCCAGTAGCAAAAATGTTCCGAAACGACCCCTATCCGTTTCGAAACGGCAGGCCGAATGCAAAGGGATCGTATCGGAACAGGGTGGCCCATTTCGAAACGCCCCCTGCCTGCAGACTCGTTTTGGCTGTTTTAAGGCACAAGGGTGCCCCAAAACACCTCCACAACCTATAACAACACACTAGTAATGAAACTTAAGGCAGCCCAACATACAAGCATGCTTCAACATCAACAAAACGAATTAAACACCAAAGCACAACAACACAAGTCATGCATACATACAATTCATTTAAGGAATTAAGCATTCAAAGGTCACTTAGACAACTTCAAAATAGCAACATGTTAATAGGGTATCAAGCAAAGCATACATCCCAAGTCAAAATAGCCAACACATATGAGGAGTCTAACATGCTCCCAAGCAACATCGACCACAACATAGCCATTAAAATAACACATGTCCCATTGCTTAGACTATTACATGTTCAACATTAAAAACTCATACTTGAAGTACTCAAGGCTAACAATCACACTTGGAGGCCCTCCACTTGCGCAAGCCACCCACGAACTAAGGATCTGCAATGTTGAACAAAGAGAGCGTAAGCAATGATGCTTAGTGGGGGTAAGCTCTAAAAACAAATCTCAACATTGCAGGGTCCGAGCACGATCTAGCCAAGGCAAATCACATATTTACCAAGGATCCACAAAACCACAAGATAAGGATGCATGTGCACAATGCAGTATAATATGCCATGATCATAAGCCCAATTCCACAATACATATAACCACATTTGAACATCCCAATAAAGCTCATATATCTCAACACATTGATACGCATATCAATCAACATTGGCACCTAGCTATGACCCCAATACGCGGATAAACATGTCGAAACTCACATCCAACAACCACATTACCTCACGGTGGGATTACGCTCATCACCGGTCTCGCGGAGGGGATTCCACTCATCTTCACGCCCCGTCGATGGGATTCCACTCATCACCGACTATATTTAAATACAATTTCTGGGCGAACTCGTACTCCTCCTTGGTGACTCAACGCCACCAAGGCCACGCGCGACTTTTGACTCATGTGTACACACTAATATCCTAATGATCGATCATTTGTACCCGAGCATACTAGTGCCAACATTTTACTCATTTCACATTACTCATTTCAACCAATTCCGTGCTTAGCACGTACTCACCAACAACCATCATCATGCATGTCTCAAGCATCACAAATCATGCCTCATCTCACATGTATAACACAATATACATAAGCATTCATATCACATTTCATACGAGACATACACAACCACATATATGAGTTCATCCAAAGGCTCTAGATCAAGCTTAGGATTAGGTTACCACCCTAATCCTAACTCTAGGCGGGTCTACCATGTCCGACCTAGTCCATATACTCGAACCAACCATTTTAAAACCAAGTAAAACAATTAACCACTCACATAAGCTTCCAGCTCAAAGACCAAGCAAGCGACCGTCTTCAAATTCCCGGATTCACTTCCGATGCTTCACCGATGCCCAAACTCGATTCTAATCAATCTCAAACACAAACAAAATATTCACAATCAATATCTCATCGTCGAAACTAACCCGGATCAACATTTTCAAGCATCCAACATTCAAAAACAAGCCCAAAACAGAATTCCCGAGCAGCCCCTAAAACCAACTGAAATCTTCCATTTCAAGCATCCAAACAACCATCAAATACACCCAAAGTGACCCTCATATATCATACTACCACCAGCCCCAAAAACCAACATTAAACCACCCCAAAGTTTATAGGTGGTTTTTTAGAGTTAATTGCACCGGAGTTTATAGGTGGTTTTATAGTTCGGTTTCAATTTTTTTTGAATTATCCGATTAAATATTTAATTTGATTAATATCATTTTTTATTTTATATTACTTGTGGGTTTTGAAATTTTATTTTAAAAAAATAAATTTATTTTACGTCTATTGAAAATTATTTAGTTAAGTTTGAAAACTTTTTTCATAAATATTTCTAAAAGAATTAAGTAAACGAAACAAACTTAATAATTATTATATGATATTTTAAATTTATTTCCACTATTTTAAAATATAAAATACTCCTTTTACATTATTTAGTTTAGTTTTTATACTTTATTTTGTGAAATTGATTCCCTATAATTTTTTTATTTGAAAATCGTGTTTACTCCTTTAACTTTTGTTCAATTTTATCATTGAATGGCTACATGAATAAAAAGGTCAAAATGACTTTTTCGATGTTTTATGTTTACAAATTTGACCCTTAAAATGTTGTAAACATAGATAACTGAAAACTTAATTGTTGAATTAATGATAATTTTTATTTATTTCTAAATATTAATGGTCAAATTGATAAAAAAAAAGTGTAAATATAAGGGATTGGAAAATTATTTTATCTTTTTTATAATTGTCGGATCAACAATTATCAATAAAATTGAACAACAATTAAGGGAGATGGCAATATTTTCAAATAAAAATAGTATAAAGACTCAATTTCACAAAAATAAAATATTCATATCATACTTGAAAATTTGAAATAGTATAGAAACACCAAACAAAATTAAACTAAACATCTTAAAGTAGAATCTCAAGCCTTATACTATAAGTTGGTTGATGAAATTCAAGAAGAAAAGGGAACAAATAAAGAAGCACCTAATTGGTTAATCAAAATAAAGAAGTACTAGAAATGCAGTCAGTGAATCTGTCAAAAATCTCAGGGGAAATAGCAGTGATATTAGTCATGTACTATTTTTTATTTAGAAATTATGAATTGTCTCTTAATTTCTATTCAATTTCACTATTAATTGCTGATATTAACAGTTTGTCTTAACAATTTGATATTTAATCCTTAATAATAAATAAAAATTACCTTTAATTAAACAATATGATTCTTCAATGATGTACATTTACAAGAGTTAAATTGATATAAATTGAAACTTATGGACCACTATTGGTCAAATCAACGTCAATGGCAGTAGCTTGTAGGAAAATGAGGGATAATCCTTGTAATGTCATATTTCTGATAGTGCTAGTACATATCATGCAAATAAAATTATTCGAATCCGAATCACCTAAAAATAATGTTTAATTTTTCACCGGAATCACGTTATAGGTTCATCAACTCATTAATATTAACTTTTTGTTTCTGTCGAAAAACTCTCGCTCCTCACTATGACTGTAAATGAGACGAGACAAATCACGAATTACTCGAGCTCGACTCGGTCAAAGTTCGATCAACACTCGACTTGAGCTCGAACTCGGCTCGAGTTCTTAACGAGCCGAGCCGAGCTACTTGATACCTGACTCGAAAAACTCACAAGCTACTTGAAAATATAATATAGTATTTTTTTAATTTTTAACATTAAAGTGAACTAAAATATAGGTTGAGTGGTTCTTGTTGTTATGTTATGTTATGTTATATTGATTTTTAATTTAACTTTATGTATATTTTCATGTGTACTCTTTTCCTCTGACTATGATTAGGGGCTTTAATGAGACATATAGAAATATTTCTTTTGTATGATTCTATCTATAATAAAATCATACAATTTGATCGATATATTATTATTATTAGGGTTATAAATGAAACGAGCCAGATCGTGAGCTACTTGAGTCCGACTCGATCAAAGCTCGGTCAACACTTGACTCGATTGAACTCGACTCAAGCTAGAACTCGGCTCGAGTTCTTAACGAGCCGAATCAAGCCGAGTACACTCAAGCTCAAACTCGTCTTAAATTCTTAACGAATCAAGTCGAACTCGACTCGGTTCGTTTACACCCCTACTCCTCACCTCCCTAGACCGAATATCCAATCATTTTAAATCTTCGTTTTACACGTGGACATGTGAGCCAATTTGTCACAAAACCTATTTGTGTCTCTAAAACTTGTGGCCCCAAACCCCAAGGCAGTAAGGCCCCATCTTTTGTTCATACCTGTTGGGCATGGGTTTTTCTGTTTGGGATCGAATTCTAGCTGGCCCGGTCATGTAGTGAACGCTATGAGCCTTGTTGTTGTAATATTCCCCCATTGATGAACAAAAATTTGCATACCTCTTTTACATGTTATTTTATATGTCTCATTAATAATTTTATACTATGTGTATAATTAATAAAATAGAAATAATACTAATGATCAATTGATCTAATAAGATGATGCACTAGATAGCGTTATGAATGGAAAAAATTAGGCTGAGAGTGTCGTCCCATAATGAGTCTTTACAAAACTCGATTTGGATTAGTCGGCCAATAAATCGAAATCCAGTGGTTAAACAAAAAAACATAAATAATCAATAAAACAGTAAAAAATAATCATTAATATATATGATAGAAAATTATTAGTGGGACATATAAAGGTAAAAAAAAAACTGGGAACATGGTTCACATTTAAATATTTTTGAATGTGAGAAATAAATGTAGTCTCCTTTTGCCTTTGACCATAATCTTTGTCTTACCTTTTGGTCATTCATTTTAGCATATTAGATTTTCTTTTTAAATTGCCTTGGAGTATTTCCAATTCCATGCATGCACCCAATAAAGGGAGCTTAAATTCTTTAATTGCAACTATTACTTAGTGCCTTTCTCCCTTACATTTGATTAAGGGAACTCTATTAGCATTTACATTATTTTATAATAACTTGTTTTTATTTTTATATATATTTATAGTTTTTTATGGAAGAGAAGTTTGAAATAAAATTTTAGTGCAAGAAACTTCTATTTTGACTGCAAGAACCAATTAGCAGTCAACCTAACAGCTTTGCAACTATTCTGTTTCTTATATGAATTATATAAAAAAGATTGCAATATATGAATAAGAGAAATGATAAGGATTTTAGTTTATGCATAAGTTTACATGAGATGCAAGTTAAATTTCTTTAATATTTGAGTTCGAACAATTTTATCAATAAAAAATATATAAAATTTAAATTTTACCAAGAACTAAAAAGCAAAACAAATATTACTACAGTACTATGGACCATATTACTCAAAAAAATTAAATAAACTAATTAAATCAAATTCTAATTTGAATTAAGCAGGGTTATATTTCTATATATCTCTTTCTTTAAAAAACTGTGAAAGGCTTAGGCAATAAGCAGTGGAGCCAGTGGGGTGTAGGCGGCTAAGTAGATACTAATCATTCTTATTTATGGTTTAATGTGTGGAGTATGGGTTTTGGAGTCGATGAAATAGTTTGATTTAGCATAGGTCTCTTAGGGAACTAATTTCATCTTTTTTTGAAAAATTGAATTATAATTTTATATTCCATTTGACTTTATAAAATGCACGAGTCGTCGAAACTTGAAAGCCAAGTCTAACTTTTTTTCTTCTTGTTTCACATAATATGTTAAACCTCTGAAAATATTGTTTTGACGTTACTAAACTAATCTTGTGTTTAAATTTATTCACACGTGTATTTGAAATATAACTTCATACTTAAACTATTAAATATATATTCAATTTGATAGATATAACTAATCACATGTCTTTAGAATTGCGGTTCTGATATATCTATTTAAGAATAGCATTAAATTATTAAATGGTTTTGATCTGTCAAACACTTACTTATTTTAAACTCAATAATTATTGAGATAGTAACCGAAAATCTTCTTGTCATTTAACAGAATGTCGAGATATGAAACAAACTGGAGTCACTAGATCAAATGATGACCTTGAGCAAGAATTTTCGTATATTCTCTATTTTCGAGACACCGTATATCCACTATTAACAATTGTCACATGACATTGAAAAATGAGATAAATATAACTAATCACATGTCTTTAGAATTGCGGTTCTGATGTATCTATCTAAGAATAACATTAAATTATTGAATGGTTTCGATATGTCAAACACTTACTTATTTTGAACTCAATAATTATTGAGATTGTAACCGACAATCATCTTGTCATTTGACAGAATGTCGAGATATGAAACAAACCGAAGTCACTATATCAAATGATGACCTTGAGCAAGGATTTTTGTATATTATATCTTTTCGAGACACTGTATATCATTCTATTTTTTTTTTGACCAAAGATACTTTCATTAAATTAAAATCGAAACGGGCCCCACAACCATGCAGGGGCCATGCACGTACGAGAAAAACAAGGACACCAGCAGGCGCCCAACAACAACCGAAGAACATAAGAAAAATAAAAACACCAGCCTAAGAGAAACAGCAAACACATGAAAGGATAGGTAAACAGATCCCGGGGATCACAAGAAACCGAAGCCATTAACCTAAAACAACAAGACGTCCCACACATAGGTGACGCAGAAAACTTCTCCATCCTCGGGGGAGTGGGAGAAGAACCAAAGCAGAGACCCCTAATACATATTGGAAAATGAACAAAACGAATTCTCGCCAACCTCGATCGATGGTACTTTGCCGTCATTGCGCCTGAGAGCTCTTTCCAGAGACAGGCTTCCGATAGAATATCGATCCTTATCAAGGCGTCGGCTGCAATGTACTGACGAAGAGGGGACTGTGAGAAAACAAGATCATCCTCTTGTAAAGGGGGCTCATCAAGCCAGCAAAACAGAGGCAAACGATGAAAGACGCAAAAGGTGAAAACCAAACGAAAACAAAAGCCGCTAATGAACATAGAGAACGAAGAAACGCCGGAAGAAGGATTTAAAAGAGCCACCGAGTATCGACCCTCCTCATCGAACACGGTGGAGATGCACGAAATCATTTCTGAAGCGGATAACCCTCAAGGGAGTTATCCGCGATCCTTGTTAAGGTGAAAACCTCGAGCAAACCCCAAAGCCTGCGTAGATCAGCTTTGGCTTGGCTGAACATCATCAAAAGGGGCAAAGATTTTGGTGAGTAGGTACTGTACATATTGAAAGCTCCAAGATTAAGAGCCTTATTAGAGTCAACCAGCACATCAAGGGGATTGAAAGACCAGACATGAGTGATAAAAATAGAAACCCAAGAGCTGTTGTGAGAGTGACCAAAGGTAACCCAAATCCCATAGAATCCGGGAAATAGCAGAGAGATGTCAAACCAATCCATGAAGAAAAGTCAAAGATTACCAAAAATAGAAGGAAATTTATTACCACGGGAAAGGACCAAACTACCCCTAGTGGCTTGTGCTTCTCCGACTGATTTTGACGACAGCTTGCTTGAGTTTCTGCCTGCCATTTTCCGGGGGAAAGGCTAAAACCGAGCCAGAATCCGAGGGGAGATACGAGAGCCATAGCGTTTGTCGCGTAAACCGACCTGCACGCCCACCCTACTTTCCATATGAAACTGCCAAGCCAGATTCTTTCGACCAGAAAACCTCCGGCGGCCATAGTTTGCCTGAGCTTGACGGCTGAGTCCCCGAGACATCCAGAGATGCATCCACTACCAACCAGACCGACCATCCCTGTTTCCATTCCGCTCATGCTAAGGCTGCGAGACGACGGCGACAAACCAAAACCTTGGCCTGGGTAGCAGAGAAAAGGAAGAAGGCCCGGCGACGTAGGGAGAGGCGAAAACCATCTATCGTTTAACCCCCGCGGGGCCCTCCAAACCACTGCTGCTCCATCAACCTGGTCCGAGCCACCAGCCGGAGTCGTTTTCCGCGGAGCCAGCACCCGACGGCCATTGGAGGGGGAGTACCACCCTCGCACAACGCCGAGCGGAGAAACCGGGACTGGAAATCCACACAACCACCTGAGGGACGCAGTTTTTGGAGAGGGAGAGAACTTGGAGTATATCATTCTATTAACAATTGCCACATGAAATTGAAAAATGAGATAAATATAACTAAGGGAAAACTACACCATTGACCACCAAACAAATTGAGGATACCTATTTAGACCATCGAACTATAGAAAACGTCAATCAGACCATCGAACTTATAAAATCAACCTATTTTGACCACCGTCGTTAAAAACCTAACGGTGGAGTGACGAAACTGACACGTGGCAATTGACGGAAAATTTTAAAAATTACACATTTGGTCCCTATTATTTACACATTCTTTCAATTTAGTCTTAATTTTAAATTAAAAAAATAATAAATTATTTAATTAAGTGGTGACACGTGTCAACACCTTATTGGAGGACTTTAATTATTTATATTTGATTTTATAAATTTATTTTCTCCCTCCAATCAAGTGGTGACATGTGTCACCAACAATTTAGAGGAGAAAAATAAAATTCTCTTCTTTGCATTTGGCAAGAATCAAACCTAGATCTCTCAAGTGTAAAGCCAATGGCTTTGCCACTGCACCAAGCACAACTTTGTGCTATAATACTCCAGATATAATATATATCTCTTATTAATTTCCACATTTATAAGCCAAAAGCTCAAACCTTAAACACTAATTTCACATATATAAATCTCAAACCTTAAACTCTAACCCTAAATGTTTCAAATTAATTTCACACTAAATATTTTAAATTAAACCCCAAACCATAAACATTTCAAATCAATTTCACGCTAAATATTTTAAATTAAACTCTAAACCCCAAAACCCTAAAAATTTCAAATTAATTTAACGCTAAATATTTCAAATTAAACCTTAAACCCTAAATATTTTAAAATAATTTCATGCTAAATATTTCAAATTAAACCCTAAACCCTCAACCCAAACCTTAAACCCTAAAATTTTCAAATTGATTACACGCTAAATATTTTAAATTAAACTATAAACCCAAAACCCTAAATATTTCAAATTAATTTCACGCTAATATTTCAAATTAATTTCACGCTAATATTTCAACTTAAACCTTAAACCCTAAAAATTTCAAATTAATTCCACGCTAAATATTTAGGGTTTAATTTGAAATATTTAGCGTGAAATTAATTTGAAATATTTAGGGTTTAATTTAGAATATTTAGCGTGGAATTAATTTGAAATTTTTAGTGTTTACGGTTTGGGTTTGGGTTTAGGGTTTAATTTGAAATATTTAGCGTGAAATTAATTTGAAAGTTTTAGGGTTTGTGGTTTAGGATTTAATTTGAAATATTTAGTGTGAAATTAATTTGAAACATTTAGGGTTAGAGTTTAGGGTTTGAGATTTATATATATGTGAAATTAGTGTTTAAGGTTTGAGCTTTTGGCTTATAAATGTGGAAACTAATAAGAGGTATATATTATATCTGGAGAATTATAACACAAAGTTGTGCTTGGTGCAGTGGCAAAGCCATTGGCCTTACACACCTGGGAGACCTAGTTTGATTCTTGTTAAACGCAAAGAAGAGAAATTTATTTTTCTCCTCTAAATTGGTGGTGACACGTGTCACCACCTGATTGGAGAGGGAAAATAAATTAATAAAGTCAAATATAAATAATTAAAGTCCTCCAATAAGGTGTTGACATGTGTCACCACTTAATTAAATAATTTATTATTTTATTAATTTAAAATTAGGACTAAATTGAAAGAATGTGTAAATAATAGAGACCAAATTTATAATTTTTAAATTTTTTCGTCAATTGCCACATGGCAGTTTCGTCACTCCAATGTTAGGTTTTTAGCGGTGGTGGTCAAAATAGGTTGATTTTATAAGTTCAGTGGTCTGATTGACGTTTTCTATAGTTCGGTGGTCCAAATAGGTATCCCCAATTTGTTTGGTGGTCAGTGAGGTAGTTTTTCCTATAACTAATCACATGTCTTTAGAATTGCGGTTCTGATGTATCTATCTAAGGATAGCATTAAATTATTGAATGGTTTCAATCTGTCAAACACTTACTTATTTTGAACTCAATAATTATTGAGATAGTAACCGACAATCATTCTGTCATTTGACAGAATGTCGAGATATGAAACAAACCAAAGTCACTAGATCAAATGATGACCTTGAGCAAGGATTTATGTATATTCTCTCTTTTCAAAACATTGTATATCATTTATTAACAACTGCCACATGACATTGAAAAATGAGATAAATATAACTAATCACATGTCTTTAGAATTATGGTTTTGATGTATCTATCTAAGAATAGCATTAAATTATTGAATGGTTTCGATCTGTCAAACACTTACTTATTTTAAACTCGATAGTTATTGAGATAGTAACTGACAATCATCTTGTCATTTGATAGAATATCGAGATATGAAACAAACTGAAGTCACTAGATCAATTGATGACTTTGAGCAAGAATTTCCGTATATTCTCTCTTTTCGAGACACAGCATATCCTCTATTAACAATTACCACATGACATTGAAAAATGAAATAACAAAATATAAGAGAGAGATAGAGAGAATCTATGTCCATTCTCTCACTTTTCCGAATTTTTTTATTTTTTATTTAATTATTAATATTTAATTTATTGATTGATTAATCTAGATTAAATTTGGTAGAGTTTTAATATGGACAATCGGCTTTCAATCTCGTTTTCTTCTTACACAAAATTAGAATTTAAACCCCTAACTAATAATCGATACACGAACCAGTTTTAAATGAATACTGACAAGTGTAGAACTTGATAATTTTGGCAACTCCGTTTTGCAGAAAAGACTATAAATTTTGCATCAATTTTCCTCCATTTCTGCTTTCAATTCATGGGTGAAAAACAGTTTAGGCATGTCATAATCCTCTACCAGCTACCAAATTGACTTCCTTTTGCTGTATGAAGGACTAAAATTCTTCCTGTTAGCCTACTTCACCTAACTCGGTGCAGATTACAGAACCAAACAAAATTTCCTTTGCAAAGCCATTTGTCTTGTAAACAGGATACAGGTTTCAAAGAGGCTGGTCAACTCACACTTGGGATTTGGTTGGTTGAGTGGAGAGAAGATCGAAAAGATGGGAATTTGACGAGCAGAAAATTGCGCAAAATTAGATCATTAATATAAAATACAATACGAGAGTTTAAACCAAGACCCAATAGCATTACGCGTGATTGCAGTAATGCTTAGCCATTTAAAAAACAGATGTTTTAAGGAAAGTGGTCTCATCACCTTCAGCTTTGTCCTAAATAATAAACAAACACAACTCGTCTGATAAGGAAACCCTTTTTTCTATTTGCCATCAGCCTGTCGCTTTGGTCGTCAATCTTCATAGTTCACGTTCAAATATTTTGTCCAATTGTGCGCGTGAACGAGACATGGAAAAGTCAGACAGTCAAATACGAGAAAAAAAAAACTCACAAATGGGTTTAATAAACTTAATCAGTTTGGATTACTATGATTAATAATAATTAATTAGTGTTTAGTTTTAAAGTTAGTCTTAATCCCATCTTTGGCGCTCTCTATATAATCCCCTTCCCATAACTATCTTCAACACTCATTAAAATCCCAGATCAACTGTCTTCCTCTCTCTCAGAGTTTAATCTATGGATGTTTACAGATACGAAAGTTCAAGAAGTGAAGAAGAGATGGACGTAAGGAAAGGTCCATGGACAGAAGAAGAGGACTCTGTGCTTAAGGCGTATGTCAATATCCATGGCGAAGGTCGCTGGAACTCTGTTGCTCGTTTATCAGGATTGAGAAGGACGGGGAAAAGCTGCAGATTGAGATGGCTGAATTATATGCGACCAGAAATCAAACGAGGGAACATCAGCCTCGAGGAGCAGCTATTGATTCTTCAACTCCATTCTCGTTGGGGCAACAGGTTTCTTTTCTTTTCTTTTCCTGGAATCCAATAAGCCTGTGAAATCATGAATGGTTTTAGCTGATTTTGATGTTTGGAATTAACTTTGAAGGTGGTCGAAAATTGCTCAACACATGCCCGGGAGGACAGATAATGAAATAAAGAACTACTGGAGAACAAGAGTGCAGAAGCAGGCGAAGCAGCTCAAATGCGACGTTAACAGCAAACAATTCAAGGACGCCATGCGTTACGTTTGGATCCCGCGTCTGATCGAACGGATCCGTGCGTCATACCAGTCAACCTCAGGTCAACCTTCCACCATCACCAGCATAACAACCGAGTCTGAGTCGGTCCAGATTGATCCAAGTCTCCTTCCCGAATCATCAGGCACTTCATCGGACTCCCAACTCTCTTCCGTTTCGGACCCGACGGATTGTTACAATCCACAAAGCGTTTGGAACTACCCGAATAACTTGAGAAACGTGGCAGCCGGAACATGGGGGAGAGATGATGGGGTAATTGAATTCCAGGCGACGGAGGAGCAAAGCAACGGTTGGTCGGTTGGTGGTGGTGGGGACACGTCGATGGAGACGGTCTGGAATGAAGAGAATATTTGGTTTTTACAGCAGCAGCTTCATGACGAGGACTCAGCACTATTGACATGAACTCGCTCACGTGACGCATCAGATTTTATTACATTTTAAAACATCGTCGCTATACTGTTGTCAGATGATGGAGATTCTGAAAAAACAAACTAAATTTCGGCTAACACCACAAAAGACGGTAGCTTTTGGAAAATTGGAATGTAAATGATTCACGCTACACAGTCAGGGTTTATAGGGACACGTAGTGTGGCATTAAGTAGAGTAAAAATATCATCTGCTCTGCTCTGTTCTTTTGTTTTTTCTTGTTAGCATAGAAGTTAGAACCATCCATAATTAATACATTAACCCTTCTTAATAATAGTCGCTTCTCTACTAACAAACTCGATACAAATACTATATTTACTAAGGATTGGTATGAGCCGGGTTAGATTTTTGGCCAATCCGAACTCAACCCAAATCTGACTCGATGCATATAAAAATATTTAATTTAGGGATTAATTTGTAAATAAAATAATTTTAGGGATTTAATCGTAAAAAAATTTAATTTCAAAGACTTAATTGTAAAATAAATTTAATTTTAAGGACTTATTTATAAAAAAGATAAAGAGGGAGCATTATTGCAAATATTCTTAAAAAAATATAGGAGAAAATTAAATTATTAATTCCGAGTCGGGTCAAGTATTTTCACTCTAAAACGGAACTTGATCCGACCACATTACTAAAAACTTAATAGGAACCCGATTTTTTATACAAAAAAAAAAAAGAAACTCAATCCGGTCGAGTCGGATCAGAACCCGATCGTACCGGGTGAAATACTCATATGCTCTTGGTTTTTTGCACATTTTCTTTATGTTTATCTAAGCAAAGAAGTACATCTCGTGAGCGCTGCAACTTGGAGATTCTAGAACACGTGTGTTTGTCAATCAATGATGGAGGCATTGATTTAGTTGATTCTTTTTTCTAAGGGCATAACCTTAACATTCCTTTGCTATGCTGCCTTCCTCGGGGGAGAAAAATAGGTTTATTTTTGTTGTATTTTCAACGGTAGCCGTTGGGTTCGGAGCACTAACTGCCGAAACCCTTGAAATTATGTCCATTGTCCACTTCCAAAGTCTAACCAGTCAACTCTATCTCCCATTGGCAATAATTACTTTAATGAATCTAATATTCTTGCCCCTTTTATCAATTTTTTTAATAACATGCATATCCATTTTATAATTTGAAAATCATTTTTTATCTAATAAAATAGTTTAATATTGTTTTTTAGATTTATTCAATCATTTTAAAAGTAATCATAAGTCTTCAGAACCATAAAAATATACTTTCGGCTGTTTTTCAAGCTTGTTTATACTTAGAACTCCAAAATGATCATTTCTGCACTTAAAACAACCTTTTTACGGCACTAAGGTCGATATTTTTAGTAAAGTTTCATAACTTTTATTCTAGGCATTTAGTGCAAAATGAAAGATCCCATGGTAAATAGATTATTAAGATTTGGTAAAATTTCAAGGGAATTTGTGTGAAATTAAACGTTATCCTCAAAGTTTTAAAAGCATAATGAATTTGAAAAAAATCATACTTGAGAAAGCTAAAGCACTTTAGCCACATATTTGACTTTATTGAGGTTGGCTTCCTTTGAACTCGAAATTAACTCGTCTTTCGATAATACCATAATCATTAGATGCAACTCTATAAAACAATTAGGTTACGAGAAAAAAAATTAAATTCTTGATGAATTAGATACGAAGGAGAGCTAAAGTTCTCGAACCAAAACATCATGGAGAAGATGACCATGATCATGAAGATTTGCATGTGAATGAAGTTCAAGCGGGAGGTGGCATAAATCAAGCTTTGCTCAACTCCATTGCATCGTTGCAACAACCTATTACTTCTAAGTAGGGTGATTTTGAACACGTACAATACGAGCGATCACACATAACCTTAGATAAAGGAGAGTCCAAAATGAGTTAGGTTGATTTTTGCAAGAAAAAATAAAAGATTAATTTTTGACTTGTGGTAAAATACACAAAGAAAACAAAATGATCCATTGAAATGTACAAAATTAAGTAAATTAATTATCAACGTCAATCAAAGAGAATGGAAAAGATGAAGATAGGATTATAGTATGTAATAATTTTAGTATTGAAATTCGAATGGAAACGCTTTGGGTTTTTTCCCCGGATGCAGCAGCCAATTGTTTTAGCATGTTGCTAATTCCTTCCAAGTAAACGTGTTAGTGGAGTTTAAATATTGAATTGTGGGCTGAAAAATTCTATCAAAAATGTTGTCACCCCTTACGTTAGCGTGATGGCCGCTCCTTTAATTTGTTACACTAACTTTACCATTTTTTTAAGGGTAAACTACTTTTTGATCATTCAACTTTATTTGTGTTTTTATTTTGATCACTTAACTTTCAAATTTGAGAGAAGTTTAAGAGGATTTCTTGTGTAAATTTATCAAAAAAATTAAATGGAAGTAAAGATGCAACACTCGAGTGAACAAAAAGAGTACAACTCGAAAAATGAGTGACGAAATTGATTTTTTTTTTAATTTGGATAACTAAAATAGAAATATGACCGAAGTTGATTAACCAAAAAAGTAGTTTAACTGCACTTTAATTATGAATTCATCCATTCATTATACAAAAATTAAGAAGTTAGAGAGTAGAGACCTCCGTATTTTGTAAAACTTGAAAATTAGTGGAATTAAGTGGTTTACCAATAATTTTACTGACATCTTAGTTTTTGTTAAATACAATGGTTGTATTTTGATAAATTGTTTGAGAATTTGTTGAAATTTTTGTCAATTGAAAATTAGGATTTTTATAACATGTTTGATGATCCAAGATGAAAAAAATTTTATAAAATCTTTCGATAAATAATTAATATTTTTGAATAAATTTATACTTAACTTTAAATAATTAAAAACAGATTTTATAATTTAAATTCAATATTTATTTTTTTAATATTTAACTCTTCAATTGATCTCAATCTTTATTTTTATAAAATAGTGTAAATTCTTTTTTTCCTTTTATACAATGGTTTTGTCGTCGAACATCGTTAGATGATATCGAGACTAATCCCATTAATCCGCACATAAAAAACAATATATCTCGTGAGCCTAAAAGGTTTAATGTAACGTTGGTCATTTCGTTCTCGTACGATCATATACTTTGTTTTTTATGTAAAGTTGGACCGATGAAATAAAGAAGCTAAATCAAGTACATTTTACGGATGATCAAATTATTCATTTTTATTTTTTTATATTATCTTAAGTTATGAGTTTTAGACGTATTAAAAACACATTTTTTTAGAGTTTCTCTTTCCGTCTTTTCTTAATAAGATTATAATTAAATTAAGATTTTGTCAAAAAAAAATCGGACCGATGAAATTTATGGTATGTTTCATCTCAAATTTCAATATATATCAACTATTTAAATTTGTTAGTCAATGTTGATCTATATCGGAAGATACTTAAATTATTTTTAAATATTTTGTATGTTTTAATAATACTTTAGCTTAATTTTGTTCTTGTAGTAATTTCAAATTAGTAATATTGTCCTCTTTTTTTGCACCCGTTTAACCTTTATAATTTTTTAAAATCAACAATGTTGTCCATCCTTTTTAATTCCATCAATATAGTCCTCAAACTCATGAATTTCATCAATCTCAACCTTTAACTGTTGTTGACTAACATAACTGTTATCACCAGTCGTCCTTTGTCATGTCAGACACTTTGTCGTTAAATAATTAACAAATTTGAAGTTAGCATGTCCATATGTAGTTTTTTAAATAAATTAATATTAATGTCCTCCAATAAGATGATGACATGTCAATTTTGATGATCTGGTAGTATAGTTCACATGATTTTTTTTAAATCTGTAATTTTAAAACAAATAAATAATTTTAAAATTTTGCATTTGTATTACCACATCATCAAAATCGACTCGTTATCATCGACATGACAAGACAATTGGTAAAAATGATTGATGTGGATTGTAGAAGTAGATAGCAACCACATGCACAAAATTTAACAATTTTGTCAATCAACAACGGATAAAAGGAAAGACTGATTCAAGAGTTCGAGGATTAAAATAATGAAATAAAAAAGAAGGATAATATATGTATATTATGTAATTGATTAAAAATAAGTCTTCAAATCATTTTCCAGGTTCAAGAGCCAAAGCCTCGATTGATTGTAATATAGCATACAACAACATACACTTATTCTTTACCTATGGTAATGCAGGAGAGGAAAAAAAACGATAGAAATTAAGCACCATACGGTTTTCAGGGCCATACGCAACGAAGATGAGCTATTTTCCAAGTGATGGCATCGTCGTCTTCCTCCAGCTCCTTGCACTTGTTCTTCCAAATGCAGCCATTGAACCCTTGATTTCTCTCGTAATGGTCACGGTTATTGTCGACCTCCTCGTCGACCTTGTTCGACAAAAGATCACAATTCTGGCGTCTGATCATAAGCGCTTTCACTAACAAAATTAAAGACGCCATGTTTTCCTTTTTTGAACCGCGTCCTGAAGATATATAACATATATTATCAACCAACGCATTTCTACTTAGCTTCTCAGCCTATTCTCCCCTAATATAAAAATCCTTATCTCCTTATCTGCTGTTTTGAATTTGGCCAACCAACAATATTAGTGCAAGTAAATCCTAATATTTTCCCAAAAGGAAAAGATTGTGAAATCAAACAATGTGGTTGGTTGGGAAGAAATGTGTTTGGTGAACTATTTACTTACTGCTTCACTGCATGAAATTGTTTAAATAATATATAGATATTTGGACGTGAAATATAATTCATGCATTTGGTGCCATGTGGGGAGTTTTGATCACGTAATTTACATTAGTCAATGAGCGTTGAACGACTTCACACAAAATAATTATAGTATGAATTAATATTAAATAGGTTTATAGGTTTCGGAAGAGGGCGAAACCTTGTTAAACTTTACACTCATACCAATTAAGCTATGGTGTTAAATTTGTGGGGTTTTAGATTTTGTCAGGAACATCTAAGTTACAGAGTTATGATTGATTAGCTGAATGCAGTTTTACTTTTTAGAAACCACTTTCATAGTTTGATGATTTTATTGTGTTTCGTAACTAGAGATGGCCACAGCCCACAGGGCAAGGCGGATTGGAGCAATTTTATGGTGTTTTCGTCGGATAAAAATTTTCTTACTCTTTTCGGTGCTCCTAATTATGCTCTAACACTAAAAAAAATTTAACAAAATTAAATTTCAAGTCCTAACCCTAAATTTTAAATCCTAAATCTTACACCCTATACCCTAAAAAATACACCATACCCTAAATTTCCTAAACCCTAAACCTAAAACCCTAGACCATAAACCTAATTTTGAGTGTGGGGGCATAAGTAGAGGCACCGAAAAAGGGTAGAAGATTTCCATCCATCTTCATCTAGCTCTGATCCGTCTCGGAATTTGAACTTTAAATTTGTCCTCGATAGACTGAAAACATAAAGTTTTTATGAGCTGATTGTTAGAAAATAAGTGTTAATCTAAGAATAAATAATAAGATAAAATAATATTATTTAAACGAATAGCACAAAATTAAGAATAATACAACAATATATAAATCAATCTGATTTGGAATCAAAAGAAACGTGTTGAGGCCTGCATGAACGCAATTTTCTTAAGACAGATTTTCGGTCACTCCTATGGTGCTCGAGTTCATTGGTCGTCTGTCTCCATGATACAACAACATAAGATCAGCCACAGTTGCACTACTATGGAGATCACGAACTTACCTTCGCCTATCACCGAAAACCCCTTGTAAAATTCACAGAGTAAAGCAATAAAAAAATTTCTGTGATTTTTGTTTGTTGTAAACCTTGTTGATCATTTGAGTCATCTTTATCGATAATCTCTGAAGTTCATTCATTGAACTTTGACCAACTTCCCTAGATTTGCAAGGGAATACATTTTCAAAGAAAAGGTATCATTTTCTTCCATTATCGTATGCTTGTGAATCTCAAGATTGTTTGATTCATACACAAGAAATCGATATACATTGCTATGTTTTATATAGCCAATGAAAATACAATCGACCATTTTTAGAGATCTATTCTCATTTACTTTAGTAATGAGGTCATTACCTTTGCAAGACATCCCCACATTTTCAAGTAGTTGTAGGAAGGTTTAATTACCTTCCATAACTTATATGGTGTCTAGTCTCTTTAATTATGAGGAATCTTGTTTAAAAGGTAATTAGCTTATAGAACAGCTTTCCCCACATGTTAGACACATTATAGTATCAACGTTACTCATATACAGATTCTCCTCATCTTAACCCTTTAAGTTTGGGATTCGACACCATGCTCATAGAGAACAATTTTCACTATATCTTCATCTTTACATTATTTTTGTGTTATCATCAATGAAGGTAATAAACATATTCCTTCAACCAATATGTCGCCATATAAATTGTTATGGCAATAACATTGTCCACGTTTGGAAGTCTATAGTCTAAATACTTGTTCCCATCAATTGAAGCATTTTTTCATGAAATTTTACTTCTTGAACACACCATATAATTTACAGTTTGAAGTCGTCTTTTACTTCCACTACGTTTGTCGTGATAATATTTGTCTTAGCAATATTTACCTTAATAACATTTGAAGGTGGTAACAATATTTACCTTATCATCTCTAATAATAGGAGGATCATCCTTCAGATATTTAACCATGTTTATTACGGTCAATTATGCAACATCTTTTGTTGCCATGTATGAAATTCTTTCCAATAAATTTTGCTGATTTTTTCATTGTGTCACGTAGACACAATCTAAAATCAAGCATTATGAATCTGTTAAATGTCAGAAATTTAGTCAAAGACTAAAATCAGAAACAGAAACATAATTTCTAACTTTTGTTAGACGACGGTGATTTAGTAAACTAAACCCCAAACAATAGTTCACACGGTATTAATAGAAAGAACAACAATAAATAATGCACCAAATAGGTAATTTATTAAAGAGAGATAGTGCACTATGCACGCTTAAATACTAAGTCTCTCAAAAAACCAATCTTAGACATGCATTTTTAAATTTTTCTTTCAATCACCGTTTATGGATTCTATTCTTGAAATCATTTCAAGCATGGATGATTAATCGAAATCACTACCTTTGATTCACAACAATTTAAAATCTTCTATTTATAGTCCAACGACCCTCTGGATTCTTTAGCCATTTTTAAACACTGTGCACTTCATAGCATGCATGAGAATAGGCTTTAAGAATTTAATTTTAACATAGAGAACCAAATTCTTCTATGCTTTGAGTCAAGACCTTAGTCGAAATTTAGTAACCAATGTTATTTCCAAAATAAATTCACTGATTTATTTCTAAAATAGAATTATACTTGATTTTTTAAGAAATATTAACTCTAAGTCATTTCTCTTTCCAAAATAAATTCACCAATTTATTTCAAGGTTGAATCATTCTAGATTCTCACGAAATTAAATCCAACGATTTATTTCCCTTAACAAGTTAGAATCAATACATGATTTTAGTACATAAATAAATTGAATCATATTTAATTTATTTCCTTTACACAAATTGAATCATATTTGATTCTTACAGAAATAAATTCAATGGTTTATTTTTCTTAATAAGTTAGAATCAACGCATGATTCTAGTACAGAAATAAATTTAATGATTTATTTCCTTTTACACAAATTTAATCATATTTGATTCTTACGGAAATAAATTCAATGATTTATTTTTCTTAACAAGTTAGAATCAACGCATGATTCTAGCATAGAAATAAATTTAATGATTTATTTCCTTTTACAAAAATTGAATCATACTTGATTCTTAAGGAAATAAATTCAATGATTTATTTTCCTTGCAACGTTAGAATCATACAAGATTCTCTTGAAAATAAATTCAATGATTTATTTTCTTTTCTAAAATTAGAATCAACACAAGATTCTAATTTAGTAGTTTATTTCCATTATATCTTCTATTAAACAACAGAGATATCAATCCAACTTAGTTCTGTTTAACCAATAGAAATCAAAAGGTATTAATCCTTTGATTTTAATTCCATTTCTTGTTTGGAAGATTAAGTAAACTCGTTAAAACGACATGAATTAAATTCCCGAAACGAATTATTTACGAGATCTTTTATTTCCAAAACAAAACACGACTTCATGTAACATTACAAAAATTAGCCTAAAAAATTAGAGGATTTAATTAAGTGATTAGATAACTTATTAAGACTTAATTCTTAATTGATTGAATTAGAAATAGATTCAATAAGGACCAAATTGAATTTAAAGGAAATGTTCAAGAGAAATTCGGGTAATTGGTCTAGTGATCAAACCGAATGATGCATCAAATATGAGGTTTGCATGCTAAAGTTAAAAATTTATAAATTAACCCTTGAATTAACATGAAAACATAACATTATTAAGGATTTATATGATTAAATGGTGTTATTAAAAGATGATAAAAAGGAAATTAGTTGGGAGATGACATAGTAGTCTTATCCTATTAAATATGTCTCCTCTCTCTCTTTCCTCTTCCTTAGCCGGCCACACCAAACCATACCAACTAAGTTACATTTGTTTATTTCACACAAACACTCAAAACATAAAATTAGGGAGGAAATAGAGAGGTGCACGGTGAAGAAGAAGAGAGGCTTGCATGGCATAGAAATTCACCTAGAAAATTCAAGGAAAATTAGAAGTAAGTAGCCCTTTCTCTTTATAGTTCGAATATGTTGAAATCTTCAATAGATCAATGGTTTTAATGTCTTTAGAAAATTATGAAAGAGATGATATTAAATGTTATGTTGTTGGAAAATTCTAAGTTCATAAGAAACTTTAAGAAATTTTAAATGATAAAAGCTTATGAACATGCAAGAGCAAAATTGGACAGATTTGGTATTTATAAGAGCAAACAACTTTAAAAAATTATAGAAAATTAATTAGTAGGAATTTCATGATAAAATTTTGACATGTTCTACTTTGATATGTCTAAAGTGGTATAAAAATTATGAAAATGAAATTTGATGATTGTAGTGAAATTTGGAAGCTTATTTCGAACAGCATGTAAAATTGTCCAACAATGTTCTTAGTTGGACAGTGAACTTTGAAAAATTGTAGAAAATACATTGCTGGGAGTTTCGAGTTGAATTTTTTATATGATAAAATTGGGCATATTAATTGAATTTAGAAACAAACGATGATCAATTCGAAGTTGTGTACTGAAAATAGGAAACAGATTAAGTTTGGTGGTCAAAACTGTGTGTAAAACGAATAAGAGAAAATTTAAGAACAAGTGAGATATTAAAATTGTGAAATTGGACAAAAAGGAAAGGTGGTAATTGATTAGCAATCTGCGAAAAATATAATTCTCATAAATTGGTGATCAATTTGAAATTCTAAGCACTAAATTGAGGGAATTAGTAAAAATGGAATTGGCCATGTCGAACCATAATAGCATAGGGACTGAATTGAAATAAAAGATAAATTTCAGCCTTGAAATTTATGAAATGAATTCTGAAAATTTCTTATTGTTTGACTTAAATGCCTTAGTTCCTAGAAGTGAAAGAGTTGAGGAAGAAATTGTACCTGGAAAGGTTGCAGATCGAGTAAAAGGCGTTCGAATCCAGAACTAGCTCGGCAAACTGTGAGTGAAACACCCTTAGAGTTGAGATTAGAGTCTCAACTACCCTTAAATTGTTGTTAGTATATAAATTGAGCATGAAATTGGACTAAATTAAGGTTGGTAAATTTAAGGGAAGAAGGAATAAAGGAGTTCGAATTTATTGCATGTGATATGTAATTTTTGTGATTTATGTGTTTAAGATGGAAAATTTATATTGCCATGCTGATTTCGAATTGGATTTGAAGTATATTGGATTGTTTTTGGATTATTGAACTGCTGATTATTGACATTGTTGATATGGTGATCGTATGGTCAATTATTATAAATATTGGATGATACAATATGTGTGATTGATAAGCTCGATTGA
The DNA here is from genome assembly GCA_958450335.1 of Hibiscus tridactylites. Lineage (NCBI taxonomy): Eukaryota > Viridiplantae > Streptophyta > Magnoliopsida > Malvales > Malvaceae > Hibiscus > Hibiscus tridactylites. Next base: position 66,549,625 of record OY288287.1, on the reverse strand, counting down.
AAATTGAGCTATGATATGTGGAATTGAATTATGTGATATGAAATTGGATGGTATACATGCTGATTTGAAGATGTGTAAATTGAATTGAAATCCATTATATGTTATATGTGATAGCATGAGACATTGGAATTGAAATTACATGATTACAATCGAAAGGATTGAGAAAGTAAATTTTGAAAATTTATTGAATAATAATATGATTGAAATTAAATGTCAATAAGCAAAGCCCTTGGTGTGTACAGTTTGTCTAGGTAGTACGGCTAGCCTAGAGTCTGAGCTCAATAAGAAAATCGGTACGTTAATGTACTCGATATTGTGGTACGTAAGTGTACCTTCTTGCTTAATGTCTGCGGACATTATGATATGTTATACGATGACACGATTTTGGTACGTGGTACCTATTACATGGTGAATTTGATTCACACTTCAGTTATATGTGACTTGATTATCTAGCTTACTATACTATCCAAGGCATTGCTAATTGAATTAATAAGAAATTTAAAGTATTGAAATATGAACTTGAAATTCTTGATTGGGTGAATTTCTTTGAATTGGATGGTAGCATGTCAATTACAAAATATGAAATTAATTGATTCTCTGTTACAATTTGCTGCTGCTTGTTAATTAAAATTATCGTTGATCGAATTATAAAATTGAAGTAATTAATTCGAATTGAATATTATAATTTCGAATTGGGTGATTGGATTTAAATTGCATGTTAAATTGGTATGCAATTGAGTTAACATGTGGTCATTGAAGGACTTAAATATTCGATTATGATGTTATTGATAACATGAATTGTTGTTTTGATATGCTATGAAATTCGAGCATGATAATTGATAATTAGAAAGATCGATTTGGATCCATGACTCTTATGAAATATCAATGATATGGTTGGTGTGAAATCTGCTTGTATTCGACTAGAGATAATTGCCTTGTTATGCATATATTTCATATGAATGATAATGTTGATCAATTGTTTGTGAATTTGTTTTGTTGTTGAGCCATTCGAATGAATTAGAAAAAATGAAATAATATGCAAGTATAACCTAATGTATGATAATTAGTAAATAAATAAAAATCGATTAGATTAAGGTTTCCTCACTAAGTACGAGAAGTACTTACCACTCGAACCCTTCCTTCCTTCCAAAAAATTTCAAGTTCTAACTTTTTGATCCACCACCCATTATCTCCCTACTCGAAGATTAAGTATGCCATTTGCTATCTTTGTCATGCTCATGTTGGGTGGTTTAGCGGTATGCATGTTAGTTCAATTCGGTTTAATGGTGATATTTATGAACTATTTCTTTAGTTATGTATAAACTTTATAAAATGTTTCCCTTCATTTTAGTATGTAATTAAGGGTACATGTTTTGGGGTATAGATCGCCCAAGTATATGTTTGGGGCTTGATTCTTTTTGTTGAATTTCTTTTTGTATAGGCAACCTATAGGTTTGGCCGTTATAGTTACCTCGGGTAGTATTTTGTAAAAGGGAAACTAAAACATTATGGATGTTATATTCGGATATGATTATATGAATGATGTATGAATCAGTTAGCACTATGAATTGAATTGTTTTTATAGACTAACATGAAAATCGAATTGCAAAGGACTAAGGCATAATCAAATGATTAAATCATTAGAATTAGAATTTGTATATGAAAATCGAATTAGATAGAAATTGAATTGGAAGCATTAGAATGGAATAGAATTAATATGATTGAAATTGAGTATGTAGATTTGAAATGTATACACTATTCGAATGGAACTTGTAATTCAATTAGTTTTTGTTTATAAGTATAAGATAGATAAATGAATTATATGAGCCCACCTAGATACCAATAGAATTATGATAAGAAACATTGTATGATATGTATAATGATTGTAATTGAGATAGTTGAAATTATAAGGTTGTATTCGAAAGGAAATAAAAAAATATTACACAAAATAGTTAGCCCTTCCGCTGCCTAATCTGAATCTGTTATAAGTTAATATAACGCTCCTTGCCTCTAATCCGGAGTGAGGGGTATTATACTTCACCTGAATATCATATTTCTCTCTACAAAATTTCTCAAAAAAAATTGTTAGTATGAAATAAAATTCACATAATTTTAAAAAAATACAAAGAATCACAATTAAGACAAAAATGTGACAAAGTATAATTTATATACATGCCATATTTAAAATGTTCACATTATAAGGTAACACTATCATAATAATATTACCAAAAATATTACTAAATTTAAAGCTTTATCTTAACAATACATGCAAATATGTATTTAAAGTTTTTATTTCCATTCCAAGAAGGGTTGACATATAAGGTTATAAAATTACCATATTTTCATATTAAATGCCATATTTATTATTTAATATTAATGTCAAAAAAATTTAAAGAATATTTTATTATTACCTTAACAATGTCATAAAAAAGTTTAATTATAACATAAATCATACCATATTAAAAGTCAAATTTAATATGAAATATTACCTATAGAATATTAACAATGTCATATGGAATATTAAAAAGTTTAACTATGTTAGAAAATTATGTGTGCCTTCAAGTGTAACCCCTAGTCTACAAAGGTATACACAAAGAAGAAATGAACACTAGCTTCTCCCCTTTAGAATTAATCTTACTAAAAAGAATCATGTATACTTGAATATCATCAAAACATAGCCTGCTTGACTTTCGATGTCTAGTTTTTTTTTAGTGTTTTTCAATTGGGATATTCAATGTGCCCCGCTTACTTTGCAGCAGATTGCTTCGAATGGCCACCTTTTCTGTCAACACCAAAGTTCTAATTGGGTAATGATCATTGATAGTTGGTATTTTGCTTTTTGTTGGCTAAATCAGCTAATTTTCTTGGATGATAATCCTCTCTCCATTATCATGCTCATCTTATACCCTACTTTAAAATAATAAATTTAGAGTTTAGAATTTAAAGTTTAAAATTAGAGTTATAGTTAGAGTTTAAGTAATTAGGGGTAGGGTGTGTTTTTAAAGTGTAGGGTTTAGTATGTAGAAATTAAGGTTAGGGTTTAGAATTTATTTTTTAAGTAATTTTTAGTGTGGGACATAAAAGGAGACATGATTAGGGGCAAATGATTTTTACCCAATCTTCTTCATCACCGTTGTCTTTACTACTTTTATTTAACCTGTCACGCTCTAAAATTGGACAAAAATATGATGCCTCTCTTCGATGCCCTTTTCTATGCCACGATTCTAAAAATTTAAATTCTAAGCTATAACTCTAAATTTTAAATCCTAAACCATAAACTTTAAAAAATACATCCACCTCATCCTAAACACTAGACCTATCTTTTTAGTGTGGGAGTATAAATAGGAGCACCGAAAAGGAATAGAGAATTTCTATTCTCTAAAATTAGGGTTGGAATTTTTGGATTCAAATTGAGGGAATTTGGAGGTTAAAATTGAGATTCTGAAAAGTATGATGTTCGATCTGCTAACCTTTTAAAGTTAAAGGCCTTTTCTATTCTTTTACCCAATTTATTTATTAACTTAAAAAAGCTCTTATCTTCTTCAATCATTCTACTGTAGTTTCACGATAAACCCTACCCTTTCTTTTTGTTTTTCGTTGTTCAAATAATCTCACACGGCGCCGTCACCGTCGCCGTCGCCGGTGACTCCTACCTAGCTTCCCTCGCGGCGTCGCAGTCCCGAGCACCAACAGTTGTGTCGGTCTGCTCCTCTGCTCCCCTCAGACCATGCAGCACCCTGCCCTCATGAACCCAGCGTCGCTCGCACACGCCCCTCGATTGTGACGCGTTCTGCATCGCGCACCCTCGGGAGCTTTTACTGGCAAGACGAGCCGTGCGCCCTCGTGTACCGACTGCTCCTGCACATCTAGACTGAACACCAGCGCCCAGTGCCCAATTTGCCGATCTAAACCCAACGTGTGGTTCGTCCGTGCCTCTGCTACTGCGCACTGGTGTACACCCCACCTGCTCCAGATCAAGTACCACCGCTCCACAACCTTGTCCGCACCAAAAAAATCCTACAACTCACCTTCTGCAAACCACCATTTTCCCTACTCAGTGAGCTCGTAATTCCATTTTGGAGTTCTGCGCATCCTTGTGTTTATCTCAGTGATTCATTGAATATTGTTGGATTTTCGTAAGTGATAATTTGGATAAACAATTGGATAATTTTATTACTACATTACCATTCGAATAAAAATAATGAAGTATTAATTCGGACACAGTTCAGCTACAGATCGTAAAGAAAAAAAAAACCTTAGCTCAGTGATTCATATATCTCCCTCATAATTTATTAGGTGCGTGTCTCTACCTTGTTTATATATGTTTTTGAATATTTTGTTGTGTTTATGACATGCTATATCATTTTATTGTGTATTTTGATGCTATAGATGAATACATTGATTTGGTTAATTGATAATAATGCTAATAATTAAACCATTATATTTGTATTCTGGTTAAGACAATAGCGAACCGAGGTAACATATTATTGTGATTGTTGAATGTTTTCCTCTTATATACCGAATGAGCTGCATGCGTGTGATTGTTTGGTTGACACTGTTGATTGTGATACATGCCTGTGTAGTTGATATCATGTAAAGCATGTTATTGACTTATGTGTTAAATGTTGTTAACACAAGCCCGAAAATACTGTTAAGTCTGTTATCTAGGCATGTTACTATAAAAGTTCGATCATTATGTCATTATTATTTTACTGTTACTGCTATTCAGACTGTATCCGTGTGACATTGTTATTGTTTTGTTTCATACAATGTATCATATATCATATTATATTGTTGCATTGGGACTGAGACTGTTGAAGGAGGAAGTTACTGGTGGTTCGTCCACATTACTGGCAGTTCAACTACAAACTGATTTGTAGTGTAGGGTTGGATCCAAGTCCTGGGGAACTCATTCTAATTTGGAGTTTAGCGGTGGACGGGTTAGCTGGACTTACTAGCTCGGTTAGGCATGGTATCTGTCTTAATTATTGTATAACTTGTATTTGTGATTGTAATGTTTGATATATGTTCGTTCTAACGATTTTGTGATAGCGTGTTCTCTGTTTAAATATTATGTTTACTATTTGCATCTTTTGACCACATTGAGCTTTCTAGCTCACCCCTCTTTTGTCCCCCTTTCAGGTAGTTTGTATCGTGAGGGATTGAGCTCAACATTCGGAGGTTTCAGATCTCATTATATCCATATGTTTTTAAATAATTTGATTTCTCTATTTCTGTTTTAAGATTCGCGGCATGGCATGTTGAACTGATTTTACGTACAATTGATATTTTTCTTGAATGGATTTACTATTTTTTTTTCCTAAGATCTGCATTTTGGGTCACTCTAGTGACCAGTGTGACCTTTCAGATTTAGTCGTAGCGTCCGGGTCGGGTCTAGGGTTACATGAGCTCCATTTCTCTTTACTAATGCGGAAGACTAAGAAGCAGAAAGTTGGTTCGGTTGACAGTAAAACAAATAACCTTGTGAAAAGGAGCGCAAGAATTAGAAAGTTGCATGTTAAAGGCCCACAGGTTTTGACAGCAGGTACAAATAGCCATTGGCAAATGTGCACTTATTTAATAATTTGTTTAAATAATGTGGTACATATTTTCAGCTGAGGGAATTATCGAGACTGCAGAAGAAATTAATGAAGGAGAGGTTAAAACAAAGGAAGTTGATATGCCTATCATCTCTGGATTAACAGCAATGTTCACAAAGACTTTACGGGGTGAAAAATCTTTTCAGATAAGGGATCTTCTGAAAAATGTAAATGATTCAGTCAGAAATAAAAACATGGTGAGCAACATTTCAGTAGTATCTGGCTGAGATAAAATTGCTATTAAATTTGAGTGGCTTAAATTCTTAGCAGGGACAAAGTGTTGAAAGTGTTTAATATTTCACTTAAAGGTCTACTGAACAGTTTTTTTAACTTTCTCAAGTGCTAATAAAATTTGAGTGATTTACCATAGTGTGCTTGGTTTTGGACTTGGTTTCTGTAAAACTTGCCATGTAAACTTTGCCATTGTTGTAAATTATTCTGGACCCCTGAAAATTAAACGCTGTTGCATCCATGATTTTTGCCTTCCTGTGATACTTCTTTTTACTGTGGTCTTACTGATATAGGGAATAAAGGAACATAAAGTTGGCATAAGCAATCAAAACGGAAAGAGGGGAAGACCACGGAAATCAGTAGTTACAAGTCCAAAAGCTTTTGTTGCTGGTATAGTAGAATTTAAGCTTTATCTCTTTTATGGGTTGTACATGTGAACTTACTATTGTGATTTCTAGGTAAGGTGCAAAATGGGGATGGAGGTCTTGCTGATAAAGTTGTAGAGGACTGTGTGAGTAAAGAATCTGATTTGTCAAAACAGAAAGGGATGGAATTGGCAGGTAAATGAGGCTCTCCATTCTTCGGGAAGCATTGAGGTAGAAACTTCCAATGTTTTCACCCATGTGTATGGGCTACTATTCTCTTAAATGAGTTTTTCCAAGTGGTTTACTAAATGATAGTAGAAGAATGGGGATTAGTAGGGGAAACAAAAGGTTGGAATAGTGATTCACATGAAAAAATGGGAAATTTTTGTAGCTTGGGGAAATAGAAACAGGAGGGTGATGTTGGGAGGAAATTTTATGCATGTTAATTGTTATGAACCACATTTTTCTTTTCTTTTTCTGTCAGTTGCCTGATTTGTATATAATTGTGCAAGTATGTTTTATTCTTTTGCAGTTTATGGTTGTTCGCTTTGTAAATTGTGAACTAACAGTGTATTTGTTAATTGTATAGCCTCTCAAGATGCATTGAGAGGAAGGTCAAGTGATGATCCCAAAACAAAAGAGGTTCACTTGCCGAGTGCTGGGATTTTCAACATGGCTGATGAGGATCTACCTCTATCAACATGGATAGGAGCAATCCACTCTTCAAGTGATGAAGATTCAAGTAAGCTGCTTCATCAGATTTATGAATCCTCATTTTCTTTTGTTGGTCGTTTCCTCTCTCTTTTTTCTCGCTTGCCTGTTGCCTAGTGTTGTACAAAATGCAGATCATCACTTGGCTTGTATATTTATGAAATTGTTGAGTATGCTTGATTTCGTTCTAGGACTTTCCTGTGATAAGCCCGTCAATGAATGGAATGAGGAAAGAGGACTGGTTAATATTCCAGTAGAATCTCTTGCTATGGATGCCAGAAGTGGAAGCCCATTGGATGAGGACCGGAGTTTGCCTTTCGTGAAGAAATCCCTTCTCTGGCAAACAATTGAATCTATGGATGTCTTCCAAAGTGTTCCCCAAAAACCACATTTTCAACCTTTGGCTGAAAACAGAGAGGAATTTCGTGAAGGATCGGCAATTGGTATCATGGTAACCTTTGCCAGTTTGTTCGAGAAGATATCGGCGTTGTGTTTTGATGACCCTAGAGATACATTTGATAGCTTTTTCGAGAGTCTTAGTTGTTTGGAAAAGCACGGATTTGATGTTACATTGCCTCGATACCGCTTGAATAAATTACTATCAATCAAGGAAGGCCAACGACATCATATAGGTGAGAGAGAAAATGCTGAAAGGGAGATGATTGAGAATACAAAGGAGGTAACTAAATTGGATGAAGAGATGAAGGAGATCGAAAAGAAAATCACCGAGTTACAAGAACGGCATACCGTCATAAAGTCTGAGAAGGAGGCTAAGAATCTTAAGATTGCTGGTTTGAAGTTGCATGTTGATGCTCTAAACGAACATGTTGAGAACGATTTGCGTGATTTTAAAAACTTAGCTACTGCCCCTTGGAATTCGCCATGATCATCGGTACATACGCATGGTTTCTTGTTCATAATGCTAAGGCTTCCTGGAGCACAGGTGATGATTATACACGAACTCAACTGTAGCCATTTAGAAATGGGTAGGTCACTTAGGTAAAAGGTCATTTTGATTATTGGATCTCAATGTAATAGTCGTTTTCATGCACATAGCTTATGGTCTTTGGCGTCAGGTAAGTTTAGAAAGGCAAAAATGGAGCTGCTTCCTAGACTAGTATACTGAATATTATGTTAAATACCAACATTTGTGGACCCCTTTATTTTGTCCATGTGTTCTTTCTTTTTGGTGTGTTGCTGCTTAACCTTTACTAAATCTGTTAAGAGTTTTTTTTAACACAATTTATAGCTTTAGCCCTCATTTCTTTTTTAATTTTATCTCGCATCCTAATATAGATAACATTATTACTTTATTAGTAGGACTCTAAATGAACTAAATTTAAATATTATATTTTGTTAATGATTTTTAAACGTGTTCCGCTAGTGTTGTTCATTTAATGTTCTCAAATATATTTGTTTACTGTTTGTAAACATATAATTAAAAATTGTTTATAACTAATAACCTATAAGTAAACACATTTTTTCTTTTTAAGATATAAAATAATCAAATATAAATTTTAATAATATATAATGTGTCTATTATAGAAAAATAACAATTATATTCTTTATATGTGTCTGTTATAAAATCTTCTCTTTTTTATTTTTTATGTCTCAACACTAAAAATAAATAAATTATGAGCCCTAACCATAAATTTTAAACTTTAAAAATACACTTTACCAATAATTCTCTAAACCCTAACTCTAAATTTTAATCTTAAATTTTAATCATAAACCTTAAACGCTAAACTTAATGTTTTAGTGTAGAGATATAAATAGGCACGGGAGAAAGGCAGAGGATTTCTATTCAGTAAACAAACTTATTTCTAAATATAAGCAAATTTGTATGCCTACTCGTTTATTTAGTTTAATAAACGAACAATATACGAATAGTGGTCAAGGTTCAATCATTGCTTCAGATACATAAAACTAGTTTGTTTAAAAAAAAACTTAACCAAATCATGAAACTAAAGGAGATGGCAAAGGTTTTTCTTACTAACTAGTGGTTAAGGGTTCAATCATTGCTTCAGATACATAACAATTTTAAAATTTACAATTAACATTTATCCTTATATGGCCTCGAAAAGGATTTATAAAGAGTTGAATTTTAAACACCGTCCTCTTCTCTACGTTCCCTTTTTCATTCTCTGTAATGTGCTCCATCTGTATGACTTTGCTTACTAATCCTAGTAAAACTCCTCCACCCATGTCACCTACGACCACCACTCACCTATCTTCCAAGTCAACGGCATCGTCTTTGCCCTCGCTGGCTCCGACGATCACTGGCCCAACCATGGAATCTTGAAGGCCCAAAACCTCATTTTAATGAACCAAGTCAGACTTTATGTTATGCCGAATATGACAACAGAGGTCCAGGTTCAGCCACATATGATAAATTTTTCCCCTGTTGAATTCCATATACAAAAATGTGATTTTAATTGAAAAGCTATGAACCATACAAGATTTCTTCAGAACATGGCTTGCAGTTTTGAAAGGATCATGTAATAAACTTCTGTCCCAACAAATCAATTCACTAACAAACTGTACAATACCGGAGCTCGGCAGACAACAGTTCATATATACGGAAATCAGCAAAGCCATGTATCACATCAAAATTTGTTTACATAAAGATCAAGAAGATCCGTTTATATGACATGCAAAATGCCACATTGGCAACTTCACCTATTTTTCCACATCATCTAGCAACTTCCGTAGTTTCTTCCCTGAGAACTGAACCAGAAACTTGCTGTTCTACCAAGCTGCGAACATTAACATGCGGTAGCATTCAGAAAATCCGTTTGGTTTCACTTTATGGCGACCGTGCACAAAAATGGGCATCTCTTCAACTCATGATCGGAATGATAATCCAAAAATGAAGAAAGGGTGAGAGAGGAATATGTACCTAGTAGGATCTTGGTCATGTTTCTCAATTGTAGGAAAGTTTCCATAAAATTGAACAGAAATCAAGCTTTCACTCGAGCCAACTGCCGGTGCAGGAGATCCCTGTATCATCACATTTGCACCACGTCTATAACATACACCTGCAAGCAATGTTAGACAGATGTCAGAAATTGCTTCACATAGCAAAAGTTTTGGATCGTGAACATCAAATATTCCATGAAAGAATGGACCGTTACATAAACGGATGACTAGAGCACTTCTAACATTCCAGGTGAAGAAACAGAAATATACGAGGAAGAAGCAAACAAGCTTCGGCAACAGACTATCATTAAACGTTCATGACAAGTGCTAGAAGAGTTATTTTGCAACTATACTTCGTCTAGGAATCAAATTTTCAAGCTTAATGATAGTGGCTTAAAGAACTGGTGACAGCCAGTTGACAAAAATGATGCATCAACCATACAAAGAATTCTCTAAATTTGAAAGGAAAATCTCATTCTTCTACAGAAAACTTCATATGGCATTCCGAACATGATCCATTTACAACATATTCTGAGTAATGTATGGATTTTCATTCTGGACAAAAAATTTACAAGAGAGTTGATATCGCTCTTTTCCATTTTTGTTTTTCTTTTCATATTGAAGGTTTGTCCCGCATAAGAAGAAGTGTGTAAATTTCATTAAGTCAAAACTTTCTTTTACAGATGATTAAGTTACAATAGTTTTTCGGGGAGTTGAAATTGTTCCATCGTATCCACAATAGCATGTCAAGGCACAATCACTGCAACAACCAAGAACTATAATGCCATTAGAAAGACATGGTTAGAACAGAGAAAGCTCGTCAACAAAGTTTAAGCTCAAAATATATGTAATCGCCATTAGATAGCAGATTCTACTTACTGTTTTTATACAGGATGCAAAGATTTATTCATGTTGTTACTTGTTAGGAAGAGAACAATTTTCACTTGGGATTTTCTGGAACTAAAAAAGGCATAAATACCTTGAAAGAGTATGACAAGGCAAAAGATAAATGTGATGACCATAGCAGAAAGGCTACTGTTTGATGAGGCTGCAGCCTTTGCAGCCTTCATCTTCTTCATCGCTTTAATTCGTTTCATCCTGGTACGCTTTCTCATGGCAAGTTCGGCAATCTCCCTCACCAACTCCTGGTCTGCAGCATCCAACAATGGACCTTTAGGAGGCCGTGGTGGCTTCGGAGGCTTCCTAGAATTTGTCTTCTTACACTTATCCTCTGCGAAATTATTCTCCACCAGCGCCATTAGTCCACGATTCTCTTCTCCTTCTGAACTCTTGTCCACCGAGAATTCCACATTCTCATCCTCAACCGAGCCAAAACTTGAGGAATTACTGCAAGAGTTTTTGCCACATTTACCCTTACCTACTCTATCAAAACTCAAAAGATCACTCCAAACGTTACTGAAACTTCTCTTTGTTTGCAAATTTGATGAACCATGGCCTTTGGTTCTTTCATCTTCACTGGTTGTTCCACCACTTTCGATATCTACTTCAATATCTCTTCCTTTTAAATATGAGGAATCCATTTGAAAAGAAACCATTAATTCCTCCCCAAACCTTTAAATATGAACTAATCTTTCACTTCAAATAAAAACAAACCAATCCGCCACAGAGTCGAGTCCAGATAAAGTTTGAAACAAAGCACAGCCTCAACTAGTAAGCAATCAACCCTGAATTTGTTAATGAAAAATCACATGTTAGTAGTAGAAAATGTAGGACAATAAACTGTCAATACAAATGTTAGCTTGGAGGACATAAAGAAGAAAATGGCAAAAATGTCATCACCCGAAACCCACTGGAACAGACCAAAAGAGAAATTACTTGAATTCGAAAAAATTCTCCAACTCCCCAGAAACAAATAAAGCTTGAAGTTTGATTTTGTTTTTTTTGTATCTTTTAATTGGCAACCAGAACCGGCATTACTATCGGCTCCCAACCCCTACCTTATGTATAATTTATAATGCAGCTAAATAAATCGTACATAAAATAATAAGTAGTAATAAAGAGGCAGAATGAATAATAGTGACAGGAAAAAACCAGAAATTTTATATTTTATATATTCCAAAAGAAAAATAGCAGATACCATTTGAGAAGAAAACCCAGAAAACCTTATTCGATGTCTAATTCGAGCTAACACTTGAAGCAAACATAGAGACGCAACTATGTGGAAAATGAAAAGGAATGTACCTTAAGTAAAGCGAAAACGAGCCTAATTCGATGTCTACCACGAATCATAAACTGGGAAACCTTTGAAGATTTCGTCTAACGTTGATTAATTTGTTACTATAAAAAAATGGTCTTTTTATTACTTTTTGTGGGTTGAAAATTAAAATTTTGAAAGGGGAACGACGGGTTTTAACTTTTAAGTTTTTCAAAATAGAGTGAAGCATTGAAACTACAAACTAGAAAACAAAGGTGACACCTTTTCTGGGTATCAGAGATCAGATAAGTTTATTACTTGCAAGTGTCAGCTTCTCCGAGGATGGTTACGGGCTGCTGCCGGTTGATTACAATGACCTATTGACCTGTGCAGGTCATTTCACGTCAAATATTCCAACAAGGAAAAAAAGGCTTAACTACATAATAAGTGTCCAAACTATGTCTCTTTTTTGTAATTGGTGTCTAAAGTATTTTATGGTTGAAATAAGTACCTAAAGTTTTGTTTTTAAATATGTGCCTGAAGTATTTTTTGGCTGAAATAGGTGCCTAAAGTTTTATTTTTTTGTTGAAATAGGTGCTTAGTTGACCTTAAAACAAGCCAAAAATGAAACTTTAGGTACCTATTTCAACTAAAAAATAGTTTAGGCACCTATTACAAAAAAATCATAGTTTGAGCACTTATTTTGTAGTTAAGCCAAAAAAAAGTTAATTTTATCAATTGGCCCCTGAAATAAGAAAGCTAAGAGTAAATTGCATAAAATGTCACTTTTGTTTCATTTTTCTTCTACTTTGATCACTAACTTTCAAAAGTTACACTGTATTCACTTATGTTATCGATTAATCACGAAATGGTCATTCAAACGTAAACTCTAGTTACATTTATGGCGTGGCACGTTAATAATAATAATAATTGATTTCTAATTTGATCTCTAAATTTTAGTTGGAGTATGAATTTAATAATTCTTTTACAGTGTTTAAACTATAATTCTTATAATAAAAATGGTTTTATATGGATGGTTAGATTAGAAGGAATATTGGGTAGGAGTCTAATAATGGAGAATCCTATGTTTTTGTTTGACTAAAGCTTGTTAATTAGACTTTCTGTATTTAATTAAACACAAAATCAATTAGTGTGAGTAAACACCTTTAATTCATTTGATGATTATACATTATCTTATCCACAAACGAGACCTTAACACCCAAATAGCCTTCTTCCTAATTTTTTAACCTAATTTATTTTTTTGCCATTTTTAGCGCCACAACCTTTTTTTTAATAAAATTTTTGTCTTTGTGGCACGTTTTTCATCTGTCTTATGGCACGTTTTTTTTTGTTTTTTTATGGTTTTGTTTCATCTGTCGTTTTGACATGATTTTAGCACACCTTAACGGTCTTTTGGTGCTCGTACAGAGATCTTCACGTCACTAGTTTCTGATTATGCCGATGGTCATAGAAAGATAAATCTCCACTTAATTAATGGTTGTTTGCCGATGTAATCAGTCATGGGTAATGAAACTATCTGCCTAATAGTTTGGTTCGATCACCACTCTTTTTCATCTCATAATGCTTCTCATTTGGATAGAGACAATGAGATTCAGAAAGGCTAATCTCTATGAAAGTATTTACTTTTCATTGTACTTTTGAGTTTCTGTATGAAATTTTAATAGACTAATCACCATTATTCTCTACCTGAATGTGTTGTATTTGTAATATTTCCTATAACTTTTTAATAAAATGGGGTCATCATTAGAAAAAAAAATTATAATTTGTTTAATATCTACTCTAACCTCCTTATTTTGGAAAAAATCTTACTTTTAATTTTTATTATTTTTTAGTTGATTTAATTATTTTTTTAATTTTGCTAATCTTAAAAAGATTTCGTTTAAAAATGCCTCAAGGACCAATCATGTTTTACCATATTGCATTTTTTAAAGAAAAACTAAAAAGTACTCCAGTTAAAATTAAGACGTTGTTTGGTAAATAGCGGTTTCAGCTGAAAGTAGAGAGGTTTGAGCTAATATTAGAGGTTTGAGCAGTCAAATCCACTAATTTGAATGTTTGGTGAATACCGGATTGAGGTGAAATCTCCAATTTTGAAAAAGCTGCTAATAGAACCTTTTTGAAATTAATGATTTGACATAATAGTTATAGATACCCTTTTTACCCTTAACAATTATCAAATATCTCCAAATAACATAAATTTAACATTTTCTATTTTAATTTTTTACCCTCACATATTAATATTTTGACATTTGTAAAGCAATACTTTTTTTTTTCTTTTTATTCTCACACATTTATATTTTTATTTAAATTTAATAATTAATTAAATTATATTAAAATAATTATATAAATAATAAATTAATATATAAATCTTCAAATATGCTTAGTATTGTTATATTAAAAAATTATTTTTTATACCCTAATTAATATTAATATATACAAAATATTTTTTTTGAACGGTAATAAATACAAAATATTGATAACTAATAAACTATTCAAACAAGCATCGATTATAATCATTTTCTTATATGTTATTTTGTTTGTTTAAATAATCAAACAACTATCAGCTATCAGTTAATTTTACCAAACGCTTTTATACAATCAACTAATACAATCCGTTAGTTAAATCAACTAATGCTATTATCTATCTGTGAGAATGAGGCCATGAAGGCCAGAGATGGTGATCGACGGTTAAAGTGAATGAAGAACAATGTTAAGAGGAGAAATGAGCAAGGGTTTGTGTTTTACCAAAAAATACAGAGAAAATAGGAATAGAAAATTTTATTAATGATAGATTGTTTTGGGTTACAATGATATTGGCTATTATAGCCCAAACTAATATTAAACTTAATAAACTAACAATCTCAACTAATTAATAACAAACATTTAACAAATCAATTAACCATTCTTATTCTAACATTCACCCTGCTTTCTAACTTTTTTAAACTTTTTCAATCTTCTTCAATGAGTTGACTGATTGAATAAGCTAGATTGTTAGTTGTTAATCAATGAATTAAAAATTATTGAAACAAATGAACAAACACAATGCTTAAAGTGAGCTGGTAGAGACGATAAAGATGCTTTCTTCCTTCAATCATCATTCTTTCATTCAGAGTTTCGTTAGAAACAAAATTTATATTTCTTACTCGGTGGTTTACTGAGAATCGAAGGTGATCTTCGTTATTTCGTTCTTCTTTACTCACTTTTTTCATACACTTTTTTTTCCATTCAGAACTCCTTTAGAAATTTGATATTTTTAGAAATCTGACATTAATAGAATCATCCAAACCTTTAGCACTGGTGGCCAATATTCTATACCAACTGAGAATCAATTACCACAGCTCAGAACCAATAAACATATATAGCAAAGACGTTCAGCTCATAATTTTTTCAGCAATCCAACTCATTTGCAATCATAACTAGAAAGTATGAACTTGTCTGTATCATAGATCACACCCACAACTCTAAGCCAAATTAAAGACATTGTACAGTAGCTCACTTATACAATTGAGCCCCTTGCAAATCATAGCAGAAAAATTAAAGTCCAAGCAACAATAAAGGTAGAAAAATAGTATATTATTCAAATAGAACTGAAGCTAATATTACTATTTGTCACTTTGTGAATTTCCAGATTATCCTCATATGCACAACCGGCAACCAATCTCTAACAATATTTAGAGTATCTACACCAAGTGTAGCACTAGCAAAACACATGATTAATCAAATCACAAGATAAAATTATATGAACAAGCAGGTAAATACGTAAGCTCAACAACCCAAATCATCACGCAATAGCCAAATAAACAGTCAATCAAGTCAAATCCACCATCAAAATTGAAGAATCACAAAGAGCAAAGTATACTAACGAACACCAATGATGAAATCTAGACCAGAAACTTTTCAACAAACTGAACCTAGCGAGAGATGAATAACATATGAAGAACTAAATCTCAGATAGCAACTCAGATTGTGGCAGACAAAACCAGATGTAAATCAGACTAAAGACACGAAGAAATCACGATCTGAGAAATATTCAATGAATCAAAAATAGAAAAGATCTCACCAAACTGAGAAACTATCCAAATAACGCGCAGATTAGAGGAACTATTGTCCTAAAAAAACTCTGACGAACATATATAAAGTGGCGTTGACGGTATCTTCACTAAATGGATCGACAAACTGTAGATCGAACCGACAAAAGAGGAGTAAAGAGTCTTCAATATTAGATCTGTCGAACGAACCATGCAATTGAACCGCACTTGTAATCGAAGAAGAAATAACCAAGAGACTGATATAATGATTGGAAACAAAATGCACAAACCAGATCTAAAAATTGATGATCACCGAACGATTCTCCAACGGCGATGAAATTAAGAAACGACGGGAGAACAAGATTGCGATGAACCACACCAACTTGTAG
Source organism: Hibiscus tridactylites (assembly GCA_958450335.1). Lineage (NCBI taxonomy): Eukaryota > Viridiplantae > Streptophyta > Magnoliopsida > Malvales > Malvaceae > Hibiscus > Hibiscus tridactylites. The sequence continues at coordinate 66,533,206 of OY288287.1, read as the reverse complement.
CAGCGGAATAAGGACGACGTCAAGATCTATGGCTCTGATACCATGTGAAAAAGGAGATATGGTGGCCGAAGTAGGTTTATGGTGGTGAAATTTAAGAGAAAAAAATCGACGGTTAGAGCTTTGGTAAGAAATACAAAAAACGAGAAATTGAAATTTTATTAAGAAAATATGAGATATTAAAAAGGATTGATAACCCAATACATCATATGGGTTTATATACTTAATATTCAACTACTTAACAAATCCAAAAACAAATTAACTAAGGCTAAAACAGATTAACTATTTATTATATTCTAACATTCATCCCACTTCTTCATCTTTTGAATTTCTTCTATCCTCTTCATTGAGTTAATTCCACAAATTATTAACAGTGTTCCAATAAAAGTGAACTGGTTCAGTGAGTTGATTAGCTATGTACATCTGAATTTTTTTTCAGTGTACTTGAAAAAAGCTTCGCTTTCTTTAGTTTTCTTTCTTCCTTTCTTCTTCGGTCTTCAAACTAATTTTCTTTCATTTTCATTGCATTTCTTCTACACTTATTATGACTTTCTTTTTGTTGAAAACAAGGCGGTCAAGCTACATGATTTCGAGTGTAATCTGAAGTCTCTTTTGAGCAAGAAGACACCGTATTTTGTTTGGTTAAGAAAGACAAGGTTGTTAAACTCTTAAACCCTACCTAGATATTTTCTTCCACGAATACTTGGCTATTAAGCATCAAATTTCTAATCTATCTTAGTGAAGAAGCAACAATCAAACGAAGAAATAAAATGTAACACCCGTGTTTTGGGACTAGAAGTTAGCCGGGTTTATAGTTCGAGTCAATAAAATATAATTAAAACAATTTAACCTAAAATGTGGTGTAATTGAGCTTTAATAAAAAGGGAGGGACCTACAGTGCAATTTTACCCAAATGTTTTTAAAAGGCAAGACAACTTTAAAATTAAAGTTGTCATCTTCTCTCCAACTCACCCTCCCAAACGTTGGAAACCATATCACCATCTTCAAACCCTCTCAAACTTCAAAGCTTATATTCCATTCGATTTCAACTCCGATTCAAGGGGTTTTTGAAAGGTAAACATGTTTTCTTAATCTCCTCTTTATCCTCTATCTATCTATAGTCTTAGATTTCAAAGTTATGGAGTTTTGAAAATTAGGGTATATATCAAAGTTTGGGTTTTTAATGGGTTTTTCATTTTGTTTTGATAAATTGAGTTGGGGTTTTGTTTAATCATGTTGAAATACTCATTATATGTTAATTCGGTTGAATTTTGGTAAAAATCCGAAGTGAGCTCTTATACTCATTTTTGAGTTGTCAAAAACACCATTTTTGGTGGGTTTTAGGGTGTAATTAGAGGGCTGATGGTATATGTATGCTAGGGGAATGTTTTGGGACCATTTAGATGTCATTTGGGTGTTTGAAAATGGAATTTTCTGCTGGGTAAAATAGAAGTACGAAAATGGGAATTTTGGTGATTGTTTGGGTTGGAAATTGTTGGAGCTTGGCTTGCACCTATGGGTTGATGTTGTGGCTGAATTTAGCAATCATTTGTGAGTATAAGATGTGTTGGAAACTTGGGTTTTCATCAAGGATTATGGGCTGCTTGAATTAGATAAAGTTGGGATTTGGTCATGACTTGATAGGTTGAGTTTGATATTTGAATTTGTAATCCGGGTTAGCTACCTTGATGTTTGAGTTGATTTGTGGTTGTTTTACTTGTGTTGAGATGTTTAGAAGCGAGATTTTGAGATGGTGAAGCCTTGGGAACAAATCCGGAAAATTGAAGACCATGGTTGCTTGGTGTTTGAGCTTGGAGGTGGAGGTGAGTGGTTAATGTTTTTAAATTGGTTTTTAAGTGATTGGTTCAAGCATGTGAACTAGGTTGGGCTTGGTAGACCCACCTAGAGTTAGGGTTAGGGTGGTAGCCTAATCCTAAGCTTTAGTTAGAGACCTTGGATGTACTCTTTAATTATTGTTATGCTTCATGATGATTATGTATAATGTGATACACATGTATGCGAAAGTATGGCTTAGTGTATTGATTTTATATTGCATGTTGATGACAAATATAGTGTGGATATATGATGAGATAATTGTTCAGATGACATACATGTGGTGTTGGTTTGTGAAATGAGGTTATGATGTGGATTGCATGATTTTGGAGAATCATAGTGAGTACGTGATAAGTACGGATATTATATTGAAATTGATATTGTAAAAGGTTGTGGAATTCGATTTATATTGGCACTAGTATGCTTGGGTACAATGATCGATCATTAGGATGAGTGTGCACACAAATTGAGTCAAAACGTACGTGACCTTGGTGGCGTTAAGGCACCAAGGAGGAGTACGGTGACGTAATATTCCACCGGAAGCTTTTATACATTTCTGCGTGATGATGAGTGGAATCCCATCCGTAGGGCATGTGGTGATGAGTGGAATCCCGCCCATGCAAGGACCGGTGATGAGTGGAATCCCACCGAGGTAATGTTGTTGTTGGAAATGCGTTCCAACGGGTTATCCGCGTATTCGAGTCATAGCTAGGTGCCAATATGAGGTTGTATGTGTATGCCAATATGAGGTTGTATGTGTATGCCAATATGAGATCATGTATATATATATACTTGCTTGTTGTGAAATGTGATGCCCTTTATTTTATTTTTTTTGAATAAAACCGGCCTTCATTTATTATTAATAAAAATAACTTAAAAAAAACAAGATGGTTCTAGATAACCCAACCGACAAACTCTTAAAACAAAACTAAGGAAAATATGGAAAACAAAAACAAAAAGATAGAGAAATAAAACGATGAAGGCGGTGAACTACTCCTCACACCAGCAGATCTGGGATGCGGAAAACCATCGTTGCAATCGATCTGGAGGAGCGTGAAACACCAGAAGCGTAGATCTGAACATGCATGAGAGATACTTCTGGAGGAAATGACGGAAAAGAGCAGAGGAGTGGGGAGTCACAACGGTGGTCGGTCCTCCTCAACCGCCACCTGCGCGCAAGCTGGGGCTTCTTCTACCCAGAAAAGGTCTTCGGAACCAAGATGAGAAGCGCCTGCTATAAGATGCGCCGCCCGATTCAACTGTCGGAAGGTATGTGTAAATACGATCTCAGTAAAAGATTTCGCCCTTTCCTTTATTTCGTGGACAATATTGCTAATGACTGAAATATCCGGATTTTGGGACTGCAATTTCTTGATGATTGTGAGGGAATCCCCTTCGACTACAGCACGGCGGAACCCTAGATCATGAAGTAGAAGTACGGCGTGAAGGGCCGCCACCGCCTCCGCCTGGAAAGCATCTGAAATATGGAAGGTAACCCTTCGGCTACTACCCATAACATCTCCATTATGATTACGGATAATAACCCCTGACCAAGCTGTCTTTTCTGAGGAACGGAAACATGCATCAAAGTTTGCCTTCACTACGTCGTCTATCGGAGCAAACCATCGGGGAGTTGTCGAAACAGGAGGGGAACAGTGATGTGGTAAAAGACTCTCAACCTCTCTACAGTATGCCTTTATGAATGAAATAGTATGATTGTATGAGTTAGATACACCTTCATGAAGCTTCTTATTTCGCACATACCAAATGGACCATAAGATGATCATAATTTCTGTGTGACGAACTTTAGGGTGTGAAACAAACACCCACGATAACCATTCCTTAAACGATAGGGTTAAAACTGTCGAAGGCCAGTTATAACCCATCCCTTGCCATATCAGAGTAGTATTTTTGCAGTCCCTAAAAACATGTTCCCTAGATTCAGGCCTGTCTAAACAATCTGGGCAATTAGGATTTTGAGCAATACGACGATAATAGAGACATGCTTTAGTAGGTATAAAGTTACATAAGAATCTCCAAACCTGGATACGAACTTTAAGGGGACACTTAGTGCTCCAAACTGATCGAAAAAGATCCACATCCATAGATGACATATTCTCTACTGGTTTAAGAAGACTATACCCACTTTTGACTGAGTAAATTCCAGTTTTTTCCCCACTCCAAACTAGACAATCTGTTTGAGGAAAATTAGATAAGGGAATAGATAAAATCTGAGATGCTTCACTAGGCACAAACGATTCCCTAATAAGATCTTCATTCCACGCGCCACCATTCTGACTCAGCAGGTCCGACACTCGAATGAGACCATTAACCGGGGGGGACAAGAGCCGCTTGGGCATTGGGCCCGGCAGCCAACAATCATTCCAAATCAAAATTAAACGCCCATTACCTACTTTCCATCTCAGTCCAAGTTCTAGAAGGCCCCGTGAGCTCCAAACACTTCTCCATATTAAAGATGGGTGAGAAGTGAGAGTGGAAGTTAGGAAACCAGTATTTGGGAAATACTTAGCCTTAAAAATTCTTCCCACAAGAGACGTCGGGTTAGATAACAATCTCCATGCCTGCTTTGCGAGGAGGGCCACATTAAAAGCCGAAAGATCCTTGAAGCCTAAACCACCTTCTTCTTTCCTACGACATAGAAAGCTCCAATTACACCAGTGCATACCACGTCTTGCCTGAGACTTCTGCCACCAGAACCTTGCCATAGCAAACTCAAGCTTATGGCACAGGGACTTTGGAAGGAGGAAAACTCCCATTGCATACACCGGAATGGCTTGTAGAACCGATTTCACAAAAACTTCCTTTCCCCCTTGAGAGAGAGGGAATACACACCAGTTCGACATACGTGCCTGCACTCGATCAAATAAGTTTTGAAAAGCCTGTCGTTTGTTACGGCCCATTAACGACGGGAGCCCCAGGTATCTCTCAATGCTGGACGTGTGGCCTATGTCGAGAAGATTCTAAATATCCAATTTGACTGAATCACTCACATTACTGGAAAAGAAGAGGCCCGACTTTTCAAAATTAATTACCTGACCCGAACAAATACTATATTCATATAGAATATTCTTTATATTCACCGCATCATTTACCGAGGCATCACCAAAAATTATGCTATCATCAGCAAAAAGCAAATGAGTAACCGTTGGAGCGTATCTGTTAAGCCTAAACCCCTTCACAGTACCCAGCGTATTTCCTCTGCGTAACAAAGATGACAAGCCCTCGCTACAGAGAAGAAAAAGGAAAGGACTAAGAGGATCACCCTGCCTAAGTCCTATGGTTGGTAAGAAAGATTCCCCAATCATCCCATTAAGAACAACTGAATAGGAGACCGATGACATACAACTACTGATACGTTGGACCCATTCTGATGCAAAACCCATCTTCTCCATAATCCGAGTTACAAAACCCCATTCTACTCTATCATAGGCTTTAGACATATCTAATTTCAATGCGAAATTACCTAAACGTCCCACTCTCTTATTTTGGAAACAGTGTAGGATTTCGTAGGCCACCATGATATTATCTGAAATTAGCCGGCCCGGGACAAAGGCACTCTGAGCCTCATCAATGCAATCGGATAACAGATGTTGCATTCGATTAGTGAGCACTTTGGACACTATCTTATATAAGACGTTACACAAGCTTATGGGTCTGAATTGGCTCATATGTGAAGGGTCAGCTTTCTTAGGTATTAGCACAATGTGGGTCTTGTTTATTAAGCCCATGTCAACTTCCCCATTTAAAACCGCAATACAAAATCGAGCCACCTCATGACCAACAATATTCCAGAAACGTTGATAAAAGATAGCTCCCAAACCATCCTCGCCTGCAGCCTTCAGAGGACCCATCATCTTAACTGCCTGAAATATCTCCTCCTCAATATAAGGACGAAGAAGCATCCTATTTTCAGCCTCGGAAATCTTCGGGGTAATACCATCCAAAACATGTGAACAATCCGCAACACCCCCTTAAGTGAAAAGATTCTGAAAGTATTCCCTCGCGATAACCTCCATAGAATCAGGGGAGGAATAAGAAGCCCCAGCATCATTCGTAAGCTGCATAATTCGATTTTGTTTCTTACGTTGAGTAGCATGCCGGTGAAAAAATGCGGTGTTTTTGTCCCCGTTGCGAAGCCAGTTTGCGCGTGCCCTCTGCTCCCAATAAAGCTCAGATTTATCAGCTTCCAGATTCAATGATAATTTAACCTCCTCGATTTCTCCCAAAATCTCATCCGTAGGGTAAAGACCCACTAAATCCTCCAAACGCTTCATCAAACTCCGTTTAGTTATCTTTCTACTAGCCCTTAATTTACGGAACCAATTGTCCAGACCCAAACCTACGAAACGTAAACGGTCGGGTAATGTACCTGTAGAAACTGCCCATAAATGTGCCACCTCAGATTCGCATGATTCCTCCAAGATCCATGCAGCTTCAAACTTAAAATGCCAGTGGGATTTATTATCAGAATTCGGGGACGTGTTAACAAGCAGCGGGCAATGATCAGAAAACGAATGAGCTAAATGAGAGAGAGTGAATTGTGGATGACAGGACCACCATTCATTATTTGCAACACCTCTGTCGAGCCGCTCTCTGATATTAGTTTCTTCGAACTTCCCCTTCTCCCATGTAAACCATCGACCTTGGTAACCCACATCGGATAAAGCACAGTCATTCAGGGCCTCCTGAAAATCACACATCTGCCGCTGACTTCGGACCCTACCTCCCATTTTTTTCAAACGAAAATAATAATTCGTTAAAATCCCCGATAACCAACCAAGGTATATTAGGACAATCATTCAACTGACGTAGTAAGTTCCAAGAATCCCTACGGTATCTCTCCTCCGGAGCCCCATAAAAACCAGTGCACCTCCACGAACGACCCTCACCATCATCCGTAAACAGAAAATCAATATGACGATTTGAGTAGGATCGAAGGGATATCTTACAACTATTCTTCCAAGCCAAACAAAGCCCTCCACTCCTACCTCGCGAACCAACCTCGATCCCGTTTGGAAAACCACATTTCCTTCGCACCCTTTCCATCTCAACAGACTATAGTTTGGTTTCAATAAGAAAAACTACAGACGGGTTAACGTCTCTCAAATAATCCCGGAGACGTTTTACTGTTCGAGGCTTCCCCAAGCCCCGAACATTCCAGCTAATTAGCTTCATTGGTCCCGGCGGGCCTGAGCATCCAGGCCGGCCGATGAAAAAACAGTTGTTGAAGGGGAAGCCACCTCTTTATCCGTAGGGGACTGATCAGAAGCCTTTCGCGGACGTTTAAGCCCATCCGAGGGTTGGACCGGGTTGTCCTCATCCACCAGGGCCATCTCCGTATCAAATAAAGGAGAGCCCACATAACCAGAAAGTACTGGGCCCAATCCAAAAGAAGGACGACCTTGTAGGCGTGCCACCTTATGCGGCCCAGGCTGCATTCCAAATCCAGATTGAGATAAAGTCAAACCCGCAACTGGCTCTATCTGTTCCGGATTAGGCGCTTTATTCTCTTCACCTTTATTAGTGTTTATCTGATGGCTAACAATCCGTCGAGAAATGCGGGATACACCACCATCCTCCTCACGCAACCAATTGCTTACCGGAACGCTTCTTCCTCTCGTCGGAGCACGTAAGGAGACGTCCCATGGGAAAGGACCTTCGTTCTGAGGCTGCAGAACACGTAAAGGATAAAAGCCTTCACCATGACCAAGCTTGCCGCACCGGAAGCAAAACAGACGCAACTTTTCATATTGAAACGATACAAAGGTTGTACCACCGTTCGGTAAGAGTAATTTCTTCCGACGCTTTAAAGATTTTGCCAATGAGATCCGTACCTGAATACGCATACAACCCTTAATTCCCAGCGTAAGAGCCGCTGAATCAAATTCCAGAAAAACCCCAATGAAGTCACCAAGCTGTTTTGCAACAGGTTCCGAGACAAATCCACTTGGAACATCATTCACAAGAACCCAAAAATCCACTTCCTTAAGCGAAACTATACATGGATCCTCCCCCTCTTGGATCCGATGTAAGATAAGGAGATGAAGATTGAAATACCAGGGACCCTCTTTCTCAATACGGTCGGTATCAATGGAATTAAAAAGCCGAAACAGATAACGGCCCTCTCCCAAATCAGATATTGCAATACCACCAATTGGATGCCAAACATTCGCTAAAGTTGCCTTCATGGACTGAAAATGGATCTGACTCGTAGTAAGGAACGCTCCCACCAAACAGAACTCAAAAGAGATCGGAGATTCCACTTGAGCCGGCACAATAGCAAGTTCTTGCTCTTCCTCTTCTTCATCAATAGTGAGATCCGCCAAAACATCTTGCACAGTGGCCATGAATGAGAGACTTATGAAAAGGAACTGGACAACAGCCAGAGAGAGTAATCAGAAAAAAGAGAGAAACTGGGCAACAGCCAGAGAGAGAAACTGGGCAACAGCCAGAGAATAGTGTTAATATTATTTTAAGTTGATAATATTTACATTTTTTTAATATAGTAATGTAAACTTGACTTGATATCTTAAACATATATTTCTTAACATTTAATTAACGGTGACTATTTAATGTTGTTGAGTTGTGTGGGGCTCGATTCGATCAACCAATTTAGCTCACCAAGTGGTGGAGAGGTGGATATTTGGGTGGAAGGGTTGTGGAAGCTAGAAAGATTAAAGACACAATGATTTATAGTGGTTCGGCCTTCTAACAAGCACCTACATCCACTACCTTAGCTTCCCACTAAGGATTTCACAATCAATCCACTAATTGATTCGTCCCCTTTTCTAGGATTAGGAGGAAACCCTTACAACCGATCAAGCTTCTACCCAAAGCCTTGATCAAAACCCTCTTTTACAAAGAGATAAATAGAGCAAACTTAAACCCTCTAATAGGTGTTTGTTTGCACAATGAAGCACTCACCCAAAACCTAAAACACTTGAGCAAATTTGACAATTTTGGCTCACTAGTGTTTGTCTATACAAGAATTGACAAATTAAGCACTAAGACAATTTCTTGATCATTTGTTGATTGACAATTGAAGCATTAGCCTTCTCTTGATGCTTGGAGGTCCCTTTTATACTCCCAATTGAGTTTATAGCCGTTTAGGACCGTTGGGGTTGAAATAGAGTCGTTGGAGCCTTTAATTCCCTCCATAAATGCAGTCTGCAGCTCCCCGTTTCGAAACGCTCGAAGCCGTTTCGAAACACCCTCAATATAGAAAGAGCCGTTGCAGTCTGTCAGGGTACCCGTTTCGGAACACCCCCTTGCCGTTTCGGAACGCGTATCGGAACGCTATAAGCCCGTATCAAAACGACCTGCATTTAAAAGTTAGTTGGGAAAGAGCCGTTGGGGTTTATGACTGTTGTGGTCAGTGCCACGTGGGCGTATCGAAACGGCCTAGCCTGTTTCGAAACGCTGGCCCCGTTTCGATACGAGTATCGAAACGTTTTGGCCACTGGAGGCACCTGTTTTGAAACGCCCTAAGGTGTTTCGAAACACTTGGTCAGTTTTGTGAAAATTGGCCTTTGAAAACATGAAACACCCTTTTGAAAAATTCCCTAAACATATATTTGGACTTGGGAAATGTTTTAAATACATTTTAAACAGTCCAAAATATTTTTCAATTATTATATCAAAACATTAGTTCTACAATCTCCCCCTTTTTGATATAATAAAACTCTCTTGAAAAATTGTTTGGGATTCTCCCCCTTTAACTTTAAAAATGTGAATAAGAGACTAAAGATATGAAATCAAATAAAGCTCCCCCTTATTCATTTGAAAATTCAATTTTTCAAACCATTTCTCCCCCTTTTTGTTATATCAAAAAGAATTTAAAACATTAAGTTCAAAAATGACAATAGAGGTAAAATTTTGACAAAAATAATAATTTGATTTTAAAATGGCTCCCCCTTACTCAAGGCATCATTGAAATGTTAGTCACAACATATATGATCATCTAGTTGAATTTAAACTAAAATAAACAAATGAAAGCAAAAACAACTAGAATTTTACCAACACTTGAATTCAAGAGAGGATGTGAAGCCTTCCTTCTCCAAGTGTTCTTCCTTGTGTGCATGGAGCTCCCCCTCAATGTTTGACTTGTTGAACATCTCCTTCACACCTACAATAGACAATCAAGTAACTTTTGGTATCCAAATTGCTTTGGATCCATAAACGTTAGTAGCACAAATTTTTGACCCCTTAGGAATCCATTTTTCAATGTCATCCTTTTTAATTGAAGTGGTTAGTCCTTTTGGAACCCAAACACTTCTAAAACATTTTCCTTTAATAAATCTAGGGGCACTAGATTGTCTAACATAAAAATTTGATTTTCCAAAATTGTTTTTCTTTTCAAGCTCTTTGGAAATCAAATCTTTTTCTTCTTGAACATTTTGAAGCAATTTTTGTAAATCAAAACATTTTAATTCAAACTCTTCAAGTTTTGCTTCAAGTTCAAGTTTGGTTTTAGAAAGCAAATCATTTTGAATTTTTAACTTTGAAACCAATTTATTGTTTTTCAAAATGTGGCTTTTAAAATCTAAAACCAATTCGTCATAGGCATCTTGTAATTCATCAAAAGTGTAAGAACATGAAGTAGATGAATTAGAAGTTACCCTTGAATCTTCTTCGATGGCCATAAGGCAAAGGTTGGCTTGTTCATCGTCGATGGAGTCCTCATCACTCCAAGTAGCCACATGTGCCTTTTTCTTATGGCTTGAAGTGCTTGCCCTCTCCTTTCTCTTGGGTTCTCGTTCAAGCTCTCTCAAAGCTTTCTTCATGAACGGGGCACACTTCTTGAAGAGATGAACTATCTCTTCATCTTCATCCTCCTCTTCACTTGTGTATACATGATGGCAAGTGGAGGATTTGAGAGCCATGGCACTAGCATTGATGCCAAGCCCTTTGATTTTCTTCTCTCCCATAGCTCTAATTTCTTCCCTTTTCTTCTCATCCTCTTTGTTCTTCTTCATAATTTGATGAGTAAGGAGAGACCCCATGAGTTCATCAAGCTTCAAAGTCTTCAAATTTTTGGCTTCGATGATGGCGGTCCTCTTTGAGTCCCAAGACTCGGGAAGTGAGTAGATGAGCTTTCGAACAAGCTTCTCCTCCAGGATGGCTTCTCCATAACCTTTAAGACCATTGGTGATGGTGGAGAACCTATCAAACATCTTCTCGATGTTCTCTTCCGGATCCATTTTGAAGTTCTCATACTCCAAGGTTAGGAGCCCAATCTTGGTCTCCTTGACTTCATTTGTCCCCTCGTATGTGACTTCAAGCTTGTCCCATACTTCCTTGGCACTCTCACAAGAAGACATCTTCTCATAGATGGATGGACCAGATGCACAAAATAGAATGTGCAAGGCTTTGCAATTTAGCTCCATCTTCTTGCGATCGTCGGCACTCCACTCCGCTTTACTTCTTTTAGGCACGAACGGGCCATCTTCAACTACATCCCATAGCTTGTAATCCTTTGATTTGATGAAGAACTTCATCTTTGTCTTCCAATGGGCATAGTGAGCTCCGTCAAAGAAAGGAGGTTTGTCGATTGATTGTGCCATTGAGCCGGTTGATGAAAAAGTGATCGAGCTTGCCGGATCTTCTCAATAGGATGATAATCCTCACCGATTTAGCCAAGCTCTGATACCAATTGTTGAGTTGTGTGGGGCTCGATTCGATCAACCAATTTAGCTCACCAAGTGGTGGAGAGGTGGATATTTGGGTGGAAGGGTTGTGGAAGCTAGAAAGATTAAAGATACAATGATTTATAGTGGTTCGGCCTTCTAACAAGCACCTACATCCACTACCTTAGCTTCCCACTAAGGATTTCACAATCAATCCACTAATTGATTCGTCCCCTTTTCTAGGATTAGGAGGAAACCCTTACAACCGATCAAGCTTCTACCCAAAGCCTTGATCAAAACCCTCTTTTACAAAGAGATAAATAGAGCAAACTTAAACCCTCTAATAGGTGTTTGTTTGCACAATGAAACACTCACCCAAAACCTAAAACACTTGAGCAAATTTGACAATTTTGGCTCACTAGTGTTTGTCTATACAAGAATTGACAAATTAAGCACTAAGACAATTTCTTGATCATTTGTTGATTGACAATTGAAGCATTAGCCTTCTCTTGATGCTTGGAGGTCCCTTTTATACTCCCAATTGAGTTTATAGCCGTTTAGGACCGTTGGGGTTGAAATAGAGTCGTTGGAGCCTTTAATTCCCTCCATAAATGCAGTCTGCAGCTCCCCGTTTCGAAACGCTTGAAGCCGTTTCGAAACACCCTCAATATAGAAAGAGCCGTTGCAGTCTGTCAGGGTACCCGTTTCGGAACACCCCCTTGCCGTTTCGGAACGCGTATCGGAACGCTATAAGCCCGTATCGAAACGACCTGCATTTAAAAGTTAGTTGGGAAAGAGCCGTTGGGGTTTATGACTGTTGTGGTCAGTGCCACGTGGGCGTATCGAAACGGCCTAGCCTGTTTCGAAACGCTGGCCCCGTTTCGATACGAGTATCGAAACGTTTTGGCCACTGGAGGCACCTGTTTTGAAACGCCCTAAGGTGTTTCGAAACACTTGGTCAGTTTTGTGAAAATTGGCCTTTGAAAACATGAAACACCCTTTTGAAAAATTCCCTAAACATATATTTGGACTTGGGAAATGTTTTAAATACATTTTAAACAGTCCAAAATATTTTTCAATTATTATATCAAAACATTAGTTCTACAATCTCCCCCTTTTTGATATAATAAAACTCTCTTGAAAAATTGTTTGGGATTCTCCCCCTTTAACTTTAAAAATGTGAATAAGAGACTAAAGATATGAAATCAAATAAAGCTCCCCCTTATTCATTTGAAAATTCAATTTTTCAAACCATTTCTCCCCCTTTTTGTTATATCAAAAAGAATTTAAAACATTAAGTTCAAAAATGACAATAGAGGTAAAATTTTGACAAAAATAATAATTTGATTTTAAAATGGCTCCCCCTTACTCAAGGCATCATTGAAATGTTAGTCACAACATATATGATCATCTAGTTGAATTTAAACTAAAATAAACAAATGAAAGCAAAAACAACTAGAATTTTACCAACACTTGAATTCAAGAGAGGATGTGAAGCCTTCCTTCTCCAAGTGTTCTTCCTTGTGTGCATGGAGCTCCCCCTCAATGTTTGACTTGTTGAACATCTCCTTCACACCTACAATAGACAATCAAGTAACTTTTGGTATCCAAATTGCTTTGGATCCATAAACGTTAGTAGCACAAATTTTTGACCCCTTAGGAATCCATTTTTCAATGTCATCCTTTTTAATTGAAGTGGTTAGTCCTTTTGGAACCCAAACACTTCTAAAACATTTTCCTTTAATAAATCTAGGGGCACTAGATTGTCTAACATAAAAATTTGATTTTCCAAAATTGTTTTTCTTTTCAAGCTCTTTGGAAATCAAATCTTTTTCTTCTTGAACATTTTGAAGCAATTTTTGTAAATCAAAACATTTTAATTCAAACTCTTCAAGTTTTGCTTCAAGTTCAAGTTTGGTTTTAGAAAGCAAATCATTTTGAATTTTTAACTTTGAAACCAATTTATTGTTTTTCAAAATGTGGCTTTTAAAATCTAAAACCAATTCGTCATAGGCATCTTGTAATTCATCAAAAGTGTAAGAACATGAAGTAGATGAATTAGAAGTTACCCTTGAATCTTCTTCGATGGCCATAAGGCAAAGGTTGGCTTGTTCATCGTCGATGGAGTCCTCATCACTCCAAGTAGCCACATGTGCCTTTTTCTTATGGCTTGAAGTGCTTGCCCTCTCCTTTCTCTTGGGTTCTCGTTCAAGCTCTCTCAAAGCTTTCTTCATGAACGGGGCACACTTCTTGAAGAGATGAACTATCTCTTCATCTTCATCCTCCTCTTCACTTGTGTATACATGATGGCAAGTGGAGGATTTGAGAGCCATGGCACTAGCATTGATGCCAAGCCCTTTGATTTTCTTCTCTCCCATAGCTCTAATTTCTTCCCTTTTCTTCTCATCCTCTTTGTTCTTCTTCATAATTTGATGAGTAAGGAGAGACCCCATGAGTTCATCAAGCTTCAAAGTCTTCAAATTTTTGGCTTCGATGATGGCGGTCCTCTTTGAGTCCCAAGACTCGGGAAGTGAGTAGATGAGCTTTCGAACAAGCTTCTCCTCCAGGATGGCTTCTCCATAACCTTTAAGACCATTGGTGATGGTGGAGAACCTATCAAACATCTTCTCGATGTTCTCTTCCGGATCCATTTTGAAGTTCTCATACTCCAAGGTTAGGAGCCCAATCTTGGTCTCCTTGACTTCATTTGTCCCCTCGTATGTGACTTCAAGCTTGTCCCATACTTCCTTGGCACTCTCACAAGAAGACATCTTCTCATAGATGGATGGACCAGATGCACAAAATAGAATGTGCAAGGCTTTGCAATTTAGCTCCATCTTCTTGCGATCGTCGGCACTCCACTCCGCTTTACTTCTTTTAGGCACGAACGGGCCATCTTCAACTACATCCCATAGCTTGTAATCCTTTGATTTGATGAAGAACTTCATCTTTGTCTTCCAATGGGCATAGTGAGCTCCGTCAAAGAAAGGAGGTTTGTCGATTGATTGTGCCATTGAGCCGGTTGATGAAAAAGTGATCGAGCTTGCCGGATCTTCTCAATAGGATGATAATCCTCACCGATTTAGCCAAGCTCTGATACCAATTGTTGAGTTGTGTGGGGCTCGATTCGATCAACCAATTTAGCTCACCAAGTGGTGGAGAGGTGGATATTTGGGTGGAAGGGTTGTGGAAGCTAGAAAGATTAAAGATACAATGATTTATAGTGGTTCGGCCTTCTAACAAGCACCTACATCCACTACCTTAGCTTCCCACTAAGGATTTCACAATCAATCCACTAATTGATTCGTCCCCTTTTCTAGGATTAGGAGGAAACCCTTACAACCGATCAAGCTTCTACCCAAAGCCTTGATCAAAACCCTCTTTTACAAAGAGATAAATAGAGCAAACTTAAACCCTCTAATAGGTGTTTGTTTGCACAATGAAACACTCACCCAAAACCTAAAACACTTGAGCAAATTTGACAATTTTGGCTCACTAGTGTTTGTCTATACAAGAATTGACAAATTAAGCACTAAGACAATTTCTTGATCATTTGTTGATTGACAATTGAAGCATTAGCCTTCTCTTGATGCTTGGAGGTCCCTTTTATACTCCCAATTGAGTTTATAGCCGTTTAGGACCGTTGGGGTTGAAATAGAGTCGTTGGAGCCTTTAATTCCCTCCATAAATGCAGTCTGTAGCTCCCCGTTTCGAAACGCTCGAAGCCGTTTCGAAACACCCTCAATATAGAAAGAGCCGTTGCAGTCTGTCAGGGTACCCGTTTCGGAACACCCCCTTGCCGTTTCGGAACGCGTATCGGAACGCTATAAGCCCGTATCGAAACGACCTGCATTTAAAAGTTAGTTGGGAAAGAGCCGTTGGGGTTTATGACCGTTGTGGTCAGTGCCACGTGGGCGTATCGAAACGGCCTAGCCTGTTTCGAAACGCTGGCCCCGTTTCGATACGAGTATCGAAACGTTTTGGCCACTGGAGGCACCTGTTTCGAAACGCCCTAAGGTGTTTCGAAACACTTGGTCAGTTTTGTGAAAATTGGCCTTTGAAAACATGAAACACCCTTTTGAAAAAATCCCTAAACATATATTTGGACTTGGGAAATGTTTTAAATACATTTTAAACAGTCCAAAACATTTTTCAATTATTATATCAAAACATTAGTTCTACAAATGTGATGCCCTTTATGAATTGATATATGATGTGGTTAATGCATTGAATTATGTATCTTCGTACGTTGAGCTTATGGGTTGTTGAGCATGGCATGATGTTGATTATATGTTCATGCATCATGATCTTTTTGGCTTATGCGGATCGGAGGTAAGAACATGCATTTTATTATGGAAATTGCTCGCGCTTGGACCATGCATTGTCGAAGGTTTGCTTTATGAGCTTACCCTCACTAAGCTTTTATGCTTACGCTCTCTTTTGTTCGACAATGCAGATAAATAGCTTGTAGGTGGCAAAGGCAAGGAAATGTCTCCAAGTGTTGCTTTTGGTGAGCTCAATGTATGAATTTTAAGTAATAGAATGTAATAGTTAAGCAATGGGATAGGTATTGATGATTTGAGTTTCGATGTATGTCGATATTGGTTTGATTCTTGGATGCCTTGTGTGACCTATAAATATTGCTTGATGGCATGTAAACCTTTATGTGATGAATGGTGCTTTTGTCCATCAATGTCTCAAGCATGCTTGTATGAAAGGCTCTTAATGTATAATTTACCATGTATGTATGATTGTTCATATTCATGCCTTGAGTATGTTTGAGTATGTTGGAGTATGTTTAATCTAGGACGTATGCCTCTAGACTTGGGTTGTTGGTGTTGTGTGCCTTTAGCCCTTTTTAAGCTCTTATGTATGGCTATGTGTGCTCTTTATGTTCTTTTTCCATAGGAAGTCATTAGAGTTAAGCAGTAAATGCTCCCCTGCATAATGGTTTCGAAACCATGGGTAAGGTTTCGAAACCTTTGCAGAAATCTGGGATTCCAGACCTTACTGCCAGCTTAAGTTTCGAAACCTTTGAGGAAGGTTTCGAAACCTTTGCAAAATCTGGAATTCCAGACCTTACTGTCAGCCTAAGTTTCGAAACCTTTGAGGAAGGTTTCGAAACCATGGAAGAGGGTTTCGAAACCTTTGCAGAAATCTGGGTTCCAGACCTTACTGCCAGTCTAGGTTTCGAAACTATTTGAGAGGTTTCGAAACCTTTACTTAAAAATGTATTGTTTTGACTTGTTGGCCTTTTTAAAGAGAAAAACACATAGGTACTAAGATGCCTTTAGTCAAGATTAAAATTGGGCTGTTTGAATGTGGTTTGGGGTTCGAATGTGACAAGATTAAAATGAAAGAAAAAAATAGGGTTGCTAATCGAGGGAGAACCTTAACGGGTTTCGCTTCGGTTTTCCCCGTGTGGCTCACTCGGATCGGTCATCCGCCCAGACCGGGACGAGGGGGTTACATAAAACCCCAATCTATTCTTGAATAAGATCACAACATTCATCCTATTTTAGCAGCAATCAATTTAGATATAACTAACTTTAACCAGCTTCCATCAATTATTAATACACCAACTTCAGCAGTAATAAAAAAGGAACTTTAACTTCAACTAAAATTAATGTGCACAACATCAAAAAATTCAAAAGTTTCAAAACTCAATGTTCTCAATTGAAAAACTCCCTTACATCACTGAACAAGCAAAAACAAATCACCAACAGTTACCAACATCAATAAAAAACAAGAATATAGTAGAAGGATCCAGCTTCCAACAACATCAACAACTAGATGTTCTACAACCTATGTCCACATTTGATAATAAATACTCAACATAAATGATCATAGTTAAGCATCAATTACCAGTAATCATAAAGTTCAGCAATAACACAAGGAATCACCATTTCTTCAAATCATACATCAACAGCTTATGTACGCACATTTTATACATGACAAAAGCTTGACATCAGACTGGCAAATATCATCATATCAGGCCATGATAATCCAATTTCTACAATAATCTCAGAGGATCTCCCACAAAAATCTCACCAAGAACCAAACGAGCACCGATAGAACATCATTGTAGAAATTAAAAAATGAAAAATCTCACAAGTAGCAACAATATTCAAACTGAAAACGAGGATTGAAAATAAAATATGCGCAAATCTGACCAAACTGACAGCGGCAACAATCATTGCAAGAAACCGGATCAATGAACTAATCTGAGAATATGTTGAGCACTGTAGAAATTTGTTCCAGATGACTCAAGCAAGAAACTAATCGAAAGATCTCAACAAACAAAAAAATCATCAGAGAATAGAATCATATCACCACTTAACCGGATCTAGATGAGATGAATGGCGAAAGAGAAGCGCGTGGGAATGATGAAGCAAAACACTGCGATGGTTGAAAGCAACCAATCATATCACAACATCGCATGCGAACAGTGTAACTGAAAACAGATCTAAATCACAACAGTAGTGTTACTGATGATGAAACCGAAAAATGTGACCAAATTGACAAAAGAAGCAGTGGACGAGAAAGAGAAACGCAATCTGAAAAAAAAATCGACGTGCATTTGGAAAGACATATGCACAATTTGATTTAGTTTGAGATATGAAACACGATGGAGGAGAATAACGACGCAAACCGATCGCCAATTTAGGAAGCAACTGAACCGAAACAATGAGTACTGATAGATCTAAAACGGCAACAGCATAGCGAACTAAAGGACATTAAGATTGTTGGTAGCTCTGATACCATGTGAGAATTGGACCATTGAGGTCGGTGATGGTGATCGACGGTTAAAAGGAGTGAAGAACGGTGTTAAGAGGAGAAATGAACAAGGGTTTTTGTTTTACCAAAAAATACAGAGAAAATAAGAATTGAAAATTTTATTAATGATAGATTGTTTTGGGTTACAATGGTATTGGCTATTTATAGCCCAAACTAATATCAAACTTAACAAACTAACAATCTCAACTAATTAATAACAAACATTTAACAAACCAATTAACCATTCTTATTCTAACACTATCAGCTATCAACTAATGCCCGCTATCAGTTATCCGCTAATTGCCAACAATGAATAAATAAATCATAAAAAATTAAAAAAATAATATTTGTTTTCGTTATATATATATATATTGAATTTTCTATTTCTTTCAAGATATTTTCAATTTTAAATTTAAGCAAAAACATAAAATTAAGAAAATACCAAAAATTGATTTTATGTTTTTTAATTACATATATAATTCATAATAAACAATAAAAATAAAAACTATATTTTTGAGTTCTTATATAATATTTTGACACTTTCTATGATATTTTTTTTTAAATTAGATTTTTTTTTGCATGTGACAAAATTTTATTAGGCAAATGTGATCTCTGTTTTTGGGCCGGTGTTTTACCTTTGTTGTCTGCACTTGTGTATTTTTCTTATGGTTGCATTGCATGAATGATTTTCTGATTTGGTAAAAAAACAAAAGGGAAAACTACACCGGTGGTACCTTAACTATGCCTGTATTCCTACTTTGGTCCCAAAACTATGTTTTTCGGCAAAAGAGTCCCTTCCGTTACATAGTTTTCCTATTTTGGTCCCCCGACGTTAAATAACTAACGGTTTTGCTGATGTGGCATTTTTTAATATTTTTTAAGGCTGACGTGGCATTTTTAAATATTTTTTTAATAATTTCTCTCTCCTCTTATATATTATTTTTATTTAATTTTATTCACCCAATCATATTGTGACACGTGTCACTACACTATTAGGTGAAAAACCCCCCCAAATATCCTAAAAATCGGAAGTGGTGCTACTGGGATTCGAACCCAAGATCAGCAGCACACCAAGCATGCACTTGAACCAACTAGGCTAGGCTAGATAATTGATTCAAATCTATTAACACTTATATTTAAGCTGTACAAATTAACCCAAAAAAACCTAAAAACATAATTGGTGCCGCTGGAAATCGAACCCAAAAAGACCAATTTTGTATTCCTCAATCATTAATTTTGTTCTTCTGCTCTTGTATTCCTGGTTTCTAGATCGTGTTGCATCCACAAAATGTTGGTTTCCTAACGCTTTCCTCCTTTTCAATTGTACCCTTAGAAAAACTGATTGCTGAAGGTAAACTCTTCTCACTTATCTCAGTTTAGGTGTGTTCTTTTAAGAAAAGTTCTAATTTGGTTTGGTTTGGTCCTTTTGCAGAAGAAGAGGAAGAGATCGAGATGCTTTTGGAAAATTATCTTCAAAGGTTTTTCTTATGTTCCATTTATGATGCATATCTTGTATTATGTAGTTTGTGCATTAAACAGGTTACCCTTCATTTATATGCTTCATTTTTATATTCTTGATGGTCTTCAACTTGGGTTACTAGAGCTTTTTAAAGGTCCAAAGTCCCCAGTGATATAAATAGAGTTTCGTAGAAGAGGCTGACTGTTGGTTTCATTTTCACCGGCCAGGCAGAAGGCTTATTGTGTGCATGTTCTGCTTTCAATGGTTGTAACTGATTACAGTTTATTGTTGATTTTGCAGATGTGAATCTTGTCATGGTCAGGCGGAACGGCTTCTTGATTCTGCAAAAGAAATGGAAGATTCTATTGCTGTCAACTTAAGGTTGTGATGAAGTGTGATTTACTTTGGTTTTCATCATCACCATTTCATTTGGGATTTCTTCAATACTTTATCCTCTAAAATCCCATGTTCTTCTTGTCTGTGATAATGATCATTTGAATATTCAGATCCATATCTAACTTATGTTTCATTTGCATCCGAATCCACAATCCTTTAACTAATGAAATAGTGTTTATTGCTTTTAACAATTTTCATCATCACCAATTATGTTTTTAGGTTTTTTTGGGTTAATTTGTACAGCTTAAATATAAGTGTTAGTAGATTTGAATCAATTATCCAGCCTAGCCTAGTTGGTTCAGGTGCATGCTTGGTGTGCTGCTGGTCCTGGGTTCGAATCCTAGCAGCACCACTTTTCATTTTTAGGATATTTGGGGTTTTTTCACCTAATAGTGTAGTGACACGTGTCACAATATGATTGGGTGAATAAAATTAAATAAAAATAATATATAAGAGGAGAGAGAAATGATTAAAAAAATATTTAAAAATGCCACGTCAGCCTTAAAAAATATTAAAAAATGCCACATCAGCAAAACCGTTAGTTATTTAACGTCGGGGGACCAAAATAGGAAAACTATGTAACGGAAGGGACTCTTTTGCCGAAAAACATAGTTTTGGGACCAAAGTAGGAATACAGGCATAGTTAAGGTACCACCTTAAAAATATTAAAAAATGCCACATCAGCAAAACCGTTAGTTATTTAACGTCGGGGGACCAAAACAGGAAAACTATGTAACGGAAGGGACTCTTTTGCCGAAAAACATAGTTTTGGGACCAAAGTAGAAATACAGGCATAGTTAAGGTACCACCGGTGTAGTTTTCCCAAAACAAAATGAAAGTGAAATGATTAAATTGATCAGAGAAATAATAAAAATGTCAAAGTGAGAATTTAACCGAAATAAGAGAGAAAATTTTAGGTAATAGCCGTTTTAATTCAATGGGAATCGGATAACAGAGCCCTATTATCACAAAAGAAATAATGCAAACAAACGGACACTATTTCCCACTGAAATTAGTTTGCAATCTGACCGGACACTAACTTGGTCCCTATCTTGAAGTAGGCAAAAACATTGGCTGCTGCAAATTTAATCTGTTTAATGTTAAGATCTGGGTTACCCCACTCACTAAATACAACGGGAGCAGATTTCTCAAGCTTCGGTGGCTCAACCATATCAGCCAGGGCATCAATCCCACAAGCAGCCAAGTTAGGCATTTGCATTACACCGGCGGCCAATTGTCCCAACTCCACCGCGTTCTTGCATCCGAGCCCGTACTCTCTCTCTAACATGGCAGCGGTTTCTTTGATCCCAATCCCCACAAATGTAAAATTCGGTAGTTGCAGAAAATTGAGGAGAGAACGGGGTATGAAACCCAGATAAGGAAGCTGAATGATAAGGCAGGTAACGCCATCACAAAGTTGCAAAATTGCCACTCGGCTTCTCACTTTTGACGTGTCAGAGAAGTATTCTTTTTGAACAAATGTCCGTTCAATGTCTAAGCCGATCACTTTCCACACGTTGTTCCTGTTAGACAGGAAGTTTTGTATGTGGGAATCGACAGTTGATTCCCATCTCGCTACAATGGGTTCAATTGTAGTGTCACCCAGAATAACAGACATCTTGCAAATAAGACTAGATTTGGAGTTCTTACAGGTAAATCATACATACATATACATATATATACGCATCAATGCATTGAGCTAAAATTGAAAAGTTTTTCTCCAATGCATGAATGGTCATAAGTTCTATTCAGGACGTTGTTGTGATCAGGAAAGCCGAACAGCCCGGCCTTTGAATGTGGACAGGTGATAATAAACTCGGGTCCTTTGGAATTCCCAAATAACTGTTATCGCATTCAATGTTATAGCTCATTGCCAGATTGCAAATCTGATCAGTATTTTTTTTTCCCGCTCTTTACTAATCCGGATCGAGCCATGTCGCACTACTAGCTTTGGTGGGTGACGCCTCAAACTCGAGATCTGCTTAAGTGATATCAATCTGTTTACCACTTAGACCAACCCCATCGAAAATCTGATCAGTATTTTTTTTCTTTTTTTGATAAGCTTTGTATTTCATTAGCCTCCCAAACTAACTCTAGTCTGCTTGCCATTAATTATTAAAACAGGCTAACACTATACTCCTACAATTTTCTGCGTACGCAGCTGTGTTCATCAATATCTACCATCTGGAAGTAGCAAATGAATATATAGGGAACATTTGTAATTCTTGTAAACTAACAATTTCAGTTTCCATTCCTGGTTTTAGCTTCTGAATGTAGTTTCCATCACTGTTTTTAGCTTTTGAAATCAGTTTTCAGTCACTGTTCAAGCAACAGTTTTGGTTTTTTCTTTTTCTTTTTCACCTAAATTATCCAAAAACTTTAAGTACAAACTCTTAAATTGGAAGATAATATGCAGTTCGTCCTCATAGATGTTACAACAATAATCTTATTAATCAAAATCATTGTCTGAATTTTTTATTTGTTTAATTTAGTTTTTTTTTTGTATAATTCTCATTATACCACACCCTTAGTTGAATATGGATTTGAATTCAAGTATATATATGTATAAACAAATTTATTCGAACTAAGCTCAAGGTTCTCACTATTGAAACTTAGTTCTAATCAATTACAACCCTAATCCTCTCTCCTCCTGTTTCATATTTTCTCAACATTTTTACAAAAAAAGTATTTGATACATGAATCATGTAAATTAAAGTTTTACACATATATGTTTATTTTAATGTTTAGGGGTTTAAAGTTTACGACTTTAGTCAAAGTTTTAAGGCTTAGAGTTAATGTTTGTAATTGGTATTTAGATTTTAGAGTTCAAAGATGCGTAGAATTTTCTTTAAACAATATGTGATAAAAATATATATATTTTTTATTTTAGATAAGTGATTTTTTTTCAATATATAAATATTAAAAATGAATAAAAATTTTCTATCATTTTTATGTCCAACACTAAAAAAATATATTTAGGGTTAGGATTTAAGATTAAGGTTTAGGGTATTGGGTGCATTTTTTAGAATTTAGAACTTATAATTCAGAATTTAGAGTTGTGACATAAAATTTAATTTTTTTAATGTTGAAATAAAAAACACCGAAAAAAAACATATAATTTTTATTCATTAAAAATACTTATAGATTTTCTTTATCTCATTTCATGAGTTAAAGTGGTTCGGTGTTGGTAGTAGTATAATTTGTAGTCCACCGTTTGTATTCATAAGATTTATACTTTGAGAAATTATTTAATACATTCGGCTAATTACGTTGTTTATAGTTTATTCAATAATATTTATCTATTTTAGTGTACTTTTTAAGTACAATATAACCTCTATAAATTAATACTTCATAAATTAATAACCCTTTAAAATAATATTTTTTCGATCCTCACTTGGGCCCAATGTCTAATTAATCATTTCGATAAATTAATAAGATAATAATTTTTCGAAAGACCCTTATATAAATTTATGGTCTATTCAATATTATAAATTAATAATTCTATAAAATTACAAATATAACTAGAACAATTTAGTAAATATGATTCTATTGTTGTTTGCTTCTTCATAAAATTTAAATCTAATTGTATTTCATCCATAACTTTCTGTGTTGCATCCAAAAGTTAAAATTTCAAATACAACTAGGACAACTTAGTAAAGAATAATTTCACTCTTGCAAATCTTTTTGAGTGCAGTGCGGTGATCTCTAATATAGTATTGGTTGATTTTTTTACCATACATGAACTTGCATTAAGTTTTAACTAATACTACGTATTACAATGAACTTTGTTTTTTAGGGGTATGTATTATATTTAATTGTACATGAACATCATTCAATTAGCCAATACAATGTATATGTTTTATTCATTAAGAATAATATAGGTTCATTGAATCGGAAAAAAATCTCTTTAAATTAATAAATTATTAATTTATCAATTAACTAATACCTCTTTAAATTAATAAAATTTTGTAGTCCCAACCCGACATTATAAATTTATATAAGTTTTATTTACCCACTCCTTAATTACATGTAAAAAATCTTTAAAAAATTATCATAAAAAAAACATTATTAAATATAACTAAATGACATGATAAGTCAGACGTATCTAATAATTTTTCAGGACTATATAACAGGCTCCCGAGGCTACACAAGAAAAGGCAGGAGGCAGTTAGTTTTCCCTACCATTTACTTCCCAATAATCAACCTGCCACTGTCCACAATATTATTCTTTAACTGCGCCAAGTATTCACATGACCTGTAGGGTGTAGACATCTATTTACACCCACAAAGAATCTGTAGATATCGGTTTTGATTTCAGAATCAGACCCCGTGATGTAATTAGAATAAAAGAATCATTGCTCCATTTATATACATAGTGCGTGAATAGGCAAATGACTTCAATCTCCCTCTATACACTGAATCCCCCCCATTTCACCATTCAATGAACCAAATCTTTGAGATGTAGACGCAAGAAAACAAAACGATGACTTATTATTACGCAAGCCGGTCGGTCATAAAAGTCTAGTCCGGTTTATTGTTCCATCTGCCGCCCAACCCAAACACCACATTAATTCTGTTTCCCACTAAATTCTAACAATTTCTGCAGGCCATAATGGTTCTCCGATGAACCCTAGCCCCCGAGCAATACTTACTTTCACATGGGAATCAATGCATATTCGTTTGGTCATAAGTCATAACAAAAACAAAAGCTATAGGACAAACAAGGGCCGAGTCAGAAGAATTAAAGAAGAAAGAACCAAATTTTCCATGGTGCCTTACATATAGTAATATTCATCGAGGTTTGTTTAAAGGGCAATCTGCACCTGTCACCAAGAAAGTTACATATACCAGTGAACTGATCATTTCTGTCTGTATACTCCCCACGCCAAGTGAGAGAATTACATATAAAGCTAATGGGTTTTGTAATCTACTCTTCTTTCAGCATATGGGATGGTAGAATGTCCTGGAGAAGGCCATGGTCTTTAAGCAAAGACGGCCCTGGTGTCGGGCTGCCAATATTATGGCCAAAGTTCAAAGGAACCAAGCTATTGGTGAATGACTGTTGATGGTGCCGGTGATAGTGAGGTGGAGTCCATTGCATTGGCATGCCGAAAGCTACGGTGGACATGGCTGAACTCAGATGAGAACTGTCAAGGTTTGGACGAGGCATGATTGGGCTGGGGTGAGTGTGTTGGCCTTCGTAAGTGGTGACCACAATGCTTGGATCACTGAATGATCTCTCCACTCTTTTCTTCACATTACATGAGGCGGTGGTGCAACGATAATAATTCCTGTAAACTTGTTGTCTGAATTGGCGAAAAGAACTAAAAATAGGTTAAAAGTTTGAACATTGAAGTTAGTACCTTGGAAATGAGCTGTTTTTTACAGCTTTTTGGCCGTACTTTCTCCATCTGTACCCATCTTCCAAATGATCAACCTCGCTCTTTGTCATGAACGCGAATCTCGGCTCTCTCTGTCTCTTCTGGTTTGTCTTCTTGGGTTTCAGTTTCAACCTAAACCCACAAACGCCAAAAAAACAAATCCAAAAAAAAAACTCCATCAGCTTCAAATCACTTTGATGGAAAACAAAACCCTCAATTCTTTTCCAAATTAGTTTCAAAAAATGGGACTTTGTTTAACAGTAAGCAGAAACACAGACTCACACATAGACATAAAAAAGGACCCATCTTTGTCTCTTTAGTAAGAAAAAGGTTGAATAAAGAGAAAGAGTGAACTCACTGTTTCTTGGTTTTTTGCTGGTTTTCGTCTCTATCATCTAGTTGAACAGGTTCATCATTGAAAGCCTCACTTGATGCAGATGAAATCGAGGAATAGTTAGGAGTTGCAGGCTGATTAATAGGCTCAACCTCAGGTGACTCGATCATCTCGAAGAAAGGAGGACTGGTCAAGTCCATAAACCCTAAAGAGCGGATCTTCTCGTCTTCACTGCTACTCAAATCAAATATTCTTTGTAAAGGGAGATTATTCACCATGTATTGTGAATACGATGAGTTTCTTAGTACATCTTCTATCTTCATTCCCTCTTTTCTCTCCATGTATCAATCAAAACCTCCAGTTTTTGTTCATAAAAAACACTTGCACTCACCAGAGCAAGCAAGAGAAAGAACGGAATGGAAGAGTTTTAGAAGAAAGTGAGATTTTTGAAATGGAGAAGAGAGAGAAAGAGAATTAGTTAATAAAGGATCGACGGGCAACTGTAGGTAAAACACTTGTACGGGAATTGAACAGTGCCGGTTGCCGTTCAATGCATGAGGCATCAGGCATGAGAGCCGTATTGTTGTTTGGTCGGACAGTGTGGTGGAGTGGAGGCTTTCATACGTAGATATTTGACCAGCTTTATCTGGTTCGCAGTGTGAACTGTGAACGGAGTTCCCATCTTCTAACGGCGCGAACCATAATAATATAGCCCTCGGCGGCTTGGGTTTGGGTGTACTAATAATTAAACTATTAACTATTTTTATTGTAAATCCCAGAAATACCAAAATTTATTTATATTCAATTCAATAACCAGAAATGAACTTTTGGATATTTTAGCATGTAATCTTCTAGGCTATATTAATAGGATAAAAATTTTCTGACCTTTTTCGGTGCTTCTACTTATGCTCCAACACTAAAAAATACAACAAAATTAAATTTCAAGTTCTAACCCTAAATTCTAAATCATAAACCCTACACCCTACACCCTAAAAATACACCTTACCCTAAATTTTCTAAACTCTAACCATAACCCATAACCTAAAACCCTAAATCTCAAACCCTAAACTTAATTTTGAATGTAAGGCATAAGTAAGAGCACCGAAAAGGGATAGAGTATTTCCATCCATATTAATATAAAACAAGCAACGTGTTGTGAATTTCGTCTAAGAAAATAATATAAGATATGTATTAATGTAATGACTAGATAATTTTTCTTAACATTTTGATAACAAACACCTTACAAATAAAGTTTAGTTATTTGGACTAAAATTTTCTGGATGAACACTATTTTCTTTTTCATTGAAACGACTCATTAAATTGATGCCTAAATAATCAATTAGATTAGTGATCGGGGACTTTCTTTCATTTTTCCTATATAAATATAATGTAGGGAGTAGGACAACGAATGTTACTGAGTTCTATTGTTAATGGCGGGAAAAGTACCTTTCTCCCGCGTGAAAATCCCTGCAGAAAAGAAAAAAAGAGAAAAAGATCGGATTCTATTTATTTGGAGTTTATTAGGATTAGGTTATGACTTATTAGATTGGAGTGGAAACGAGAAAGAAGTATGAGGAGAAAACTAAAGTAAATGCACCATGCACGTGCGGTGGTGTAGCATGCATGCCAAGGCACAAACATTAATGGTCAAATTCTATCATTAGCCCTTGTTTTTTATTGCTCTTCAAAAGCACTTGGGCTAAAAGTGATTTTGAAGTCAAAAGTTATGTAGAACTAGTTTTTTAGGCAAAAAAAATGTGTTTCGGTTAAATTACTAGCTTTTAGTTTTTTCTATAACACTTTTAAGTATAAATTACTTATCTATCATCATTTATATCACTGTATTTTTTTACAGCAATATCAAATTTAATTTTTATGCTCTAATTTGGTTAATTTTAACCCTTCTACTTTCTAAATTTTAAACTTTTAATCCTAAGCCAAAAATAATATTGAGATAATATGACTAAATTAAATGGAATAAAATGATTAAATTAGATAGCACACACTAAATTGACAACTTAGATCTAGTACAAGTACTCAGAGACAAGTAGAGGCTTTGCCCCCTAAATGTTAAATTTGTGTTTTAGTCTCTTTAGAGATCCCATACTATTTAAAATTAATCGTAAAAAATCATTTTGGGGGTCTTCCAATAGGAAATTTATGATTTAATCCATTTGAACTTGTAATATTTAAATTAATACAGTGATAAAAATGCATTTTAGACCCTAAAAAACTTTCATTCAACTTCACCCCTCCATGCGAGGGCTAATAGTAGAATCAGATGTAACAAATTTAATGGTTATTGTTGGGTCAAAACCAAAATTTTAAAATTGAAAAATTATTGGAAGTAAAAATAATCGAATTTTAGTGTAGGGACCAAGAGCAAAGCTAAGTATGGTAGTGAACTTACTATATTTTTCATTATTTTGCTGGAGGGGACTACTCTAGTGTTGTAAACGAACCGAACGTTCAACGAACCGTTTGTGAATCGTTTGGCGGGAAGTTCGTTTATATTTGTTAATTTATTCAACGAACGAACATGAATAAGATTTTTTGTTCGTTTAATTAAATGAACGAACACGAACAAAGAGCTTGTTCGTTCATTTATGTTCGTGAACGTTCGATAATCCGTTCATTTATGTTCGTTCGTTTATGTTTGTTTGTTTATGTTCATTTAAATTTATTCACATATGTCTAGGGGTGTTCATTATTCGGTTAAACCAAACTAACCGACTGAACCGAAACAAAATTGGTTAATCTATTAAATACTTTTAGGTTTTGACTAATGATTAAGAGCTTTTTCAAATTTCAATTATAGATTAATTCGGTTTAAAATTGGCTAATTAACTGAATTAATCGAACTAACAAAAAATATTATATATTTAACAAATTATATATGTTCGTTTATGTTCGTTTACCATTTAAATGAACGAACATGAACGAACACGAACAAACTACATTCCTTAATGAATGAACACGTACACAAAATTTTGTGTTCATTTATGTTCGTGTTCGTTCATTTGTTCGGTTACAGTTAAACGAACGAACTACACACCATCATTCGTGTTCGTTTGGTTCATTTACAAGCCTAACTGATATAAAACTAAAAAATATATTTACTATTTTTTTAGTAGTGTAATACATATTTCAAGGGGCATGATCTATTAGGGCATCTACATTGTGTTTTTTTTTTGGAATAGCTCTCTATTACCTCACTCCGAGTGAAGATTAAATTTATAAGTCTTTTGCTTTACCCACTTATATTTTATAATTTACATGTAAGACGCAAATTAATATAAGAATTTAACCATAATTAATTAATTGTAAATGGAAACCAAAGGGAATAGGGATATGTGGATGAATTATGAAAAATGTCAGGCTGTCGATAAATGATATGATATCTGTTATAATTTGCGTGTAAGCTGGACTTACCTTTGCATGCTTCCATAATTAGTTTTTTTTTTAACTCTTTTGGGTATGGAAATTAAGGATTTTCATTTAAATGCTTCTTTCCGCACATCATTTCTTTCTATTCACTTTCCATGAGTATTCTCTACTGTTACATAAACACACCTTGATTACTATCGCCCCCATCATTACATTTTCTTTGATTTTCATCCCCACACGTATTCTTTGAATTTAAATAAGTGTATTATTTTGTTTTTTCAATTTCTCAAAACGTTGTCCGACTATTCTAGATAATTCACGTGACACAATTAGTTTTGATAGACGGGTTTTCAAATGAAAATTTTCTGTATATATAATATATCAAACTCGAGACATGCTTAAGTAATATAAAGTTATAAACTGCCTATCACTTGATTATTAACTCCCGTTGACGACCAAGTGCATCTTTACTATGTTGGAAGGATTAACATGAGACTTTTCTTTTTTCATAAGATTAAACAAATTAAATTTCAATATTTAATTTTTAAATTCTCATAAAATTTGAAGCTAAATACCTTGGGTGTCTCAGATTAAAATAATGAATCGTTTATTCGTTTTCTTATGCTTCTTCACTTGATTCCATGTCAACTACCCCCACCTACTATTTCGTGAGTGGTATAAGACTGTCTAGGTTGACCAATGAGGGCTGTACAAATAATATGATATAATTTTGTCACATAAAATTTTCCGTCTTACAGACTAAAAATTTTTTGCCCTTAATTATGCCTCCTTATTCCTATTAAAAATACTTAAAAATTAAATTTTAAACTCTAACCATAATTTTCATATCTTAAAACCTAAAACTTAAAAATACACCATAACCCTAAACCTCAAACCCGCTATTTTAAAGTAAAAGCGCCAATAAGAACATAATTAAGGGGTAGACGATTTCCATCCCATCTTACCCTTCACCTCGCACAACAGTCTAATCCGTTAGTAGCTTTCACTCGAGATGCGCTATTATTTTTCATTTACTACAATATTATCTAGAACAATGCCGTATTATAATCAACTTAGTTTTGAGATTTTAAATGATTTTTTTATTATCTCAATCCAACAAGACAAGGATAGATACTGATATTTGTCATGTAAAATCCAAAAACCAAAGATTAGAAGTCACTTTTATCCGACTACTTTTTGTTTGTTTGTTCCTGTTGTGTGATTTAAAACCAAAGCAGGCAGCCATGAATCATTCACGGCGGGCCGGCTGGTCTGTCCCCATTTTAGGCGCGAACACCGATGGCATACGGCCGTTGGAGCCTTTCGCCACCTTTCTCGATCGCACACGTGGTCCTTGGCTACGGAGCTGGCTTTTATGGGACCCAGGGGCGGATGATGAATGGAATTAGAGGGGGCTTGGCACCCATGAAAAAGTTATATAATGCCCTTTAAATATATTTTAAATTTTAATTAGGTCCCTCAAAATTGTTAAAAGAATTTATTAAACTTTTCAGAAAATTTAATTTGACCTTCATATTTTTAAAAAATAAAATTCTCATTACGCCCTTCAATATTTATTTTAAAAAATTCTGTTTAGTCCTCTTAAATTTTAGTTAGATTCTTGCAAGTTATACGATCAAGATCCACCACTGATGGAACCAAGCCTCTCTTTTCTTTGGTGGGGGCATCGGTAATGTCCACCTGGTGGATCCGACGGGTGAGATTTGCGTGAAGATGATGACATCAGTAAGCATGTGTCCTTGATTGTGCCGTGGCCCGTGAGTTTGCCTTTGGATCAATCACGCTACAAGATTTGGGATCATTATTTTAATTGGACCGTTCAATGTATTTCCAAAATTCAAAGATTTGTTTTGGCCATTCCCCCCATTTTAGTTCCCTTCATGTATTAATATTATATTTTATGTTAATGCTATAGTTGATTTTTTTCCTTAAAATTAGTAAAATATTACTGACCATAATAGACTAGTAGTATCTAATTATTTTTATTTTTTTATTATTTGCCATCGAAGTTGGTGGGGTTTTTTTTAACTATACAACTTTGGGACGCCTTTAATATCAAAGCTCAATTCAAGTTTCCAATTTCCATGCTTCTTTTGATAATAAAAAAAGGAATCTGAACTTACCATCATTATTTGTAATTATTGACATTCTAGTTGATGAATATGGTAATATAATACCGATTATGATAATAATTAAATAAGAAAAGAATAATAATACGGAATCGTTATTGGGCGAAGATTAAAATATAATTTGTACAAATTATCATTGAATTATAAGAGTATGAATCGTGGCTTCAGTCGAAAAAATGATGATGTTCATCTTATCTTATGAAATATGAGTTTAAATCGTTTTGTCTGCAATATGTATGTGCATTGTCAAGAGGTTAAAAATGTGTATAAATAAACACTACTTTCTAATCACCTTAAGACTACTAAAAAAATAGTATTCTACCAACAATTGTTGGGTGCAATAACAAGGCATATTGCTCACCTAAGGAGAGGACTGAGATTCGAACTTTGGAGAAGACATTGTTAGGAGAGAGAGCCACAAATTTCAAACATAAATCATAAAATAGACATGTAATTTACCAAAAAAAAAATATTCTTAATAAGATCTAATTTATATTCGAATTTTGAAAATAATACTATTAAAATTTAGGAGGCAAGGATATTCGAAAACAAATTTAGAAGGCAAAGGAGGGAGGTCAAAATTATACGCGGCATTGGAATATTCTTTGGAAGGGAAGGAGGTTTGTTTTATGTTTTATACACCGATATATTATATTTGATGTAATAATAACTGAATTGCATGATGTCGTTTTATTTTTTTATTTTTTTTTACAAAAGTATTTGAATTTACGGGTCACGGCTTTCGAAAAATATTGGATTCAATTAGTCGGACTTTTCTTCTCAATCTCGTGGCCGCAATGGAATTTCATGACGGACTTATAAATCGGAAAGGGGAATGTCTTTCTTCTTCTAAAATTTTTTATTGCTTAAATAGTGGTTTTGTACAGAGACAAACGAATATTTTATATTAGGAGAATAAATTTATAAGATTTTAAGGTGTAAACTTATAAAATTTTAAAAAATTAAAAATAAATATTTAATAGAAAAATATAAAAATATTTCTCTGGCCTTGTTGATTACTTTATAGGTGCTTGGGAGTAACCGAGTAACTAGTAAGGCAAAATATTTCATTCTCACCATACTTCTTTGATACGAAATTCAGGATTAGAAGAAAGTTTAATCTTCAAATTTAATAATTCTTAAAAAAATATAATTTAAATGGGGAAAACAATAAAATAAACTACATCTCATTTTATGTTTATCTTTGATAATTCATGATTAGCAACGATAATAATTAAATAGTTTTGCTTTTGATTAATAAGGGAATACTATAGTGTGACTCGTTAAAAATCTCCCTAACCTAAATGGAGAAAAAGAGTGCCCATCATAGTATTACAGCAAAACGGGAAACCCGACACAACATTACCAAATCAAACTAGCAGGGGCTAGACAACTCATCATGCAATAAGCCAAGCACCGCATCCGGAGGATAACAATAGTATGTCGCTTCGTAACCATTCCAAGGACCCAACTTAGCAAGTACATCGGCAACCCGGTTAGCATCTCTAACCACATGACGAAACTCACAATTACTAAACCTCGATAACAAGCTACGGATAGAACCCAGCAGAGACGACTGAACAAACTTCCCACCACCTTTCTGCAACATACGGACCACCTCAAGGCAATCAAATTCTACGATCACCACTTCGATATTACAATAATAAATGGACTAACACTCCTCTAGATGACATGTATCTTTTTACTTTTGAATATGGCTACTGGATTTTTATTATAATCATAGAAGATATCACAATTACAACGCATCTAGGAAGAAAAATGATGGGACTAATCTATCCAAATTTCTTACAACCAAAAAATAAAGAAAAGTGAAAAAATTTCTACGGAGATAACCATACCATCTAAATTCAGAAGTTTCATGAATCTTCTTGTCTCTATCCAATCGGGACTCATAACTGATGAAAAAGAACTGGTGAGCGATCCAAACTATCAGGCAGAATATTTCGCTACCCAAGACTGATTATATCGACAAACAATCATCAATCGAGTAGGGATCTACCTTTGTGTGTCACAAGGACATAGAAAACATATGCCATAAATACAGAGATTTTTATTACAAAATAAAAAAGAGAAAAATAAAAAATAATAATCAACACCGGCGATCGACAATCAATAGTTAAGTGATTGCCGATCGCCGGTTAACGTAAAAAAATTAAAAAAAATTACAGGTGAGACAAGACTGTTAGAGAGAAAAACTAGGGTTGAACGGCTAATTCAAGTAGTTTATTTGATAGATGGCATGTATCTAATAACATAGATAATAAAAAATCTAATTAATTTAATTTTTTCATTTAGGGTTAAACCTAGTGGCATATGTAGCTAAACCTAAACTTTTTAAGTTCACATATTTATTGTTGCTTTTTTTTGGGTAGCTGGCCTCCCTCCTCCCTTCATCTTTTTTTCTTTCTCTGCTGTAAGTTGACTTTTTTTCAGTTGGTATTGCTTGTTAAGCTTTATCTGGTATTTCTCGATGGGTGTTTTGAGCCCCGGTCACCACGGTTCAAGTTTGGGCACTAATTTTGGAAGAGGGACGATCGGTCCTTTTTGCTGGCCCATAATAGGAAAGAACAAGTGGAGGAGGCTCGGTCCTTCTCGTCTCTCTTTGCACTTCGTTTTTTATTTTTGGTTGAGTTTTTCTTCGCTTTTCAGTTTTGCAGGTTCAAAGGATGTTGGGGGAGGCGATGACTTCAGCATTTTGTCCCTCCGGTGTTCCTTTTGCATGTGGCCGTTTGTTTTCGGTGTTTGTCGGGAACTCGTGTGAAGAGGCTAACCTATTTTTATGGAATCTCATCTGCCATCTTGCTCAGCTCGCCGCTTGGATCTCACGTCGGTGTTAAATCCCGTCACCATGTTATTGATTGCCCTTTGTGGGTGCTGGTTTTCGGCTCTTCTTTTTCGCTCGTGTTGGCCATTGCAACCTGCTCCTCCCTCCCCCGCTCGTTTGTGGCGGCTCTCCTCTTTTTCTCTTGGTTCCGGGCTTGTAGAGTGCCCGTCTTGTTTTTTTCTTTTCAGATGTTTGTTCTTGGCTTCTTTGCCATGGTTTGTATGCTTCGTTTCAGTTGAATGAAGATTTACACTCCCATTTGATAAATAAAAAAAGTGAAGCCATTGAGTAATATATTAATGCCAACGAGGCAATAAAAATTTAAATCATAAATTTCATTTCATTTATGTCAACATTTTTTTTGATAAATTCTAATCTTAATCCTACTTAGAGAGAATGAAAACTCTTGAAGAAGGAAGAGAGTGTTCTTACCGGGTCTAGAACACATAACTTAAGAAAATATAAGGGAATAAAGATGAGCACCTTAGCCAGTTAAATGTGCTTGCTTCATTCATGTCAACACTTAAAATTCAAAGACTCAGGGATGAAAGTAAATAATTATTTTAATATATAGTTGACCATATCTTAATTGTGATGATAAATATGGACAATAATGTTAGTTAAAAAGTTAGGTAGCATGTTAGGATTTAAAATATAAAATAACATGAAAAATATTATCTGCGTAACACGTTCTTGTACTCATTTGATAATAACTGATAGGTTTCATGAGTATAATATAGCATATACTGATAAGTTGATTTATCCGTATAAAATAATAAATAAG
This sequence comes from Hibiscus tridactylites, assembly GCA_958450335.1. Lineage (NCBI taxonomy): Eukaryota > Viridiplantae > Streptophyta > Magnoliopsida > Malvales > Malvaceae > Hibiscus > Hibiscus tridactylites. Next base: position 66,498,216 of record OY288287.1, on the reverse strand, counting down.
TTGGTAATTACCCTCAATTATCGCCGGGCCATGAGCTAAAAACATAAATTATGTTTTATTTTATAGATTAATAGATATGTTAGGTTTAACAAATCAATAACAAGCATATGATCTGCTTCCATTTGAGAGTGGTGGGAATTATCTAAGGTCCCATTGATATATACAAGGTAAAATAAGGGGCGGAGCCAGAAATTTTTCTAAGGGGTGTATTTTTTGAACGTTATTTAAGAGGGGTTAATTATTTATAAAGAGATGTCATTTTATTTAGGGTAATCTTCACTGATGGTCACTTTCGTTTTGGGTTTGTTTTACTTTAGTCACCGGAATTCAAAATACATCAAACTCACCACGTACGTTTCAAATCGTTACTGTTTTGGTCACTGGACCGTTAACCCTCCGTTAATTAAAAATAAAAGTTTCTAATTTGACCTCCAAACTTTCAAAACTTCATTTTTTACCATCTTCCCCAAAACTTCATTTTGGTTTGGTCTTTCTAAGCAAAGAGAAAACGTATCATTGTTTTCTGTTCAAAAAGATTGCAGCCTAAGGTTAATGGAAGATGTTGCACATTCTTAAGATGTCAAACCCTGGAAACATCTCCTCATGGCTGCAACTTTAGAGTTTCTTTAATACCCTTTTTCTGTTCTTTAACATCCTTTTTTTTACAGTAACAAATCATAAATAACAGGTTGTTTTTACAGTAACTCTGATAATTTACTTCTTAAAAGCTCCAAGAGAAGTGTAGAAAGATGAGAAGAAACAGATGCCCTGGTTACTAACCTTTTGTCTGGATGAGAATTTAATTCAGATTCAACAGGGAGAAACTGGGACCATGATACTTGACTGAGACCTCCCTGCAGAAATAGTCCATGTTCCATGTTAAAGAAAATGGTTTAATCTTCTGGGTACTAAAGTTCAAAATCTTTGTTAAATACAAACTTCGCAGCAACATTATACAAATGCTTAAAAAGTCAAGCATATGTGCAGATGATGATCAATCCCTGTTAAACGAAGTATGTAATCCGATTATTACTGGGCCGGATGGATTGCCAATCCTTTAATATAACTTAAAGTTTCTTTATCACCTTCAAAAGTTTGCACAGCATTTTTCAATGCAATGATAGTACAAATAAAGTAAAACAAAATTGAGAGTTAAAATACCTAGCTGCTAGTCCGCAAATAAGTTAGCTACAATGCAAACCTTAAGCATTGCAAGGTTAGTCGAACTTCAAACTAGTTCGATCAGGAAATTATTCTCTAGTTCGCAAATGAATTATAGAATTAAACAGCACCAAAAGAAACCTAGTTCAATCAGGAGAAAATAAATCTAAGACAAAACATGGAAATTAAAAGAGAAACGAAAGAAGCGACATACGATACTAAAAACATTCGTCCACATGACTTGATAATAACTGCAAGGAAACAATCTCTCTCGCTCTCTTATGCTTCTTCTTCTTCAGTTCGACGGAAATTGTAATTGATTTCCCCCCAAATTACCAGCCGGTGAAGTCTATTAGCCATACCATCTGTTCTTGACCCTCTGTAAGGTTTAGGATAGCTTATTAAGAGTCAAGACACAAAAAAGGGCAGATCAGTTGAATCTTGATCACGAAACTGGCATGGAATTCTACAACATGAACATACCAGCAGCTAACCAAAGTAAAGATTGAAAGTGAAAGAAGGAAAAATGGAAGATCCATTTCTTATAGTCCATTTGGTTAATACAGAAGACCCCCTTCTAAAATTATTGCAAGATTGAATCTGGATATCTGTAACTCTTTTTCCTGTCTTAAAACTCGATCTCTTTTGTACCGAAGCTCTTAAAATAACATGGGCATGTTTGCAGAATATATGTGAAGGATTTGTTGGCTATTGGAGCAGAGAAAGGGAATGCAGAAATTCATCCTGCTAAACAAAGTGTAGTTCATGCTGAAAATCGTTATTATGAAGATATTACTGTTGGTGTTACTTTCACCAGAGAGGTATTTTTTATTCCACTTAACCTTTGATCTCGTAGTTATGCTAAACGTTTGGGGAAGATGGTAAAAAATGAAGTTTTGAAAGTTTGGGGGTCAAATTAAAAATTTTTATTTTTAATTAACGGAGGGTTAACGGTCCAGTGACCAAAACAGTAACGATTTGAAACGTACGTGGTGAGTTTGATGTATTTTGAATTCCGGTGACTAAAGTAAAACAAACCCAAAACGAAAGTGACTATTTGTGAAGATTACCCTTTTATTTATTAAGGGTGTCATTTTATTTATAAATAGGTGTCAATTATATATTTTTTAATTTTTTCATATACAAATTATATAGAAAAATACGATTTCTAAAAAATTTTGGGGTGTCATCAGACACCTCAATCTCCTTAGTGGCTCCGCCCATGGGCAGAACTAGGATACAATTATTAGAGAAGTAAGTTACTTATTTTTAAAACTAACAAGGCTTTAACAAAATAACCATAAAATAGTTTCAAAACTAAAAGGGTCTCAAAAACTAAATGTTGGTTGAATATATCTTGTTGATAGTATTGGCATCCTATGATCTTCATCTTCTACTGTCTGCATGTGTGTAATGTTTGTTCGCACAGACAAAAGACTATTCAGAGTCGGAGGATGTCTTAATTTCACTGTAAGTGTGACCCCAAAACAAAAAACGTGCGCATAATGTTTATGAAACATTGAATCCGGCATCAGTTGAATTAACAGTAAGTTTAAATGTGAAACAGTAAGCAGCCAGGCACAAACATGTAACTAAGAATATGGAGTCTGATTCGAGTCTTTTCACATTCCATTTAGTTTCTCAGCTAAAACATGTTAATCTTATATTCGTGCCTTTTTATATTTCTCAATTAAAACATTTTGGTGTTTGATTTCATCATCATCATCATCAAGATCATGAAATTTGCCGGCTATTCTTTACTAAATGTCAACTAGTGTTTTATGTCAAGTTTTAACTTTGAATCCATTATTTCCTTCTTTCAAGTTCTTAAACCAATGAGAAATCATTTCACAACTTTATTTAAAGGCAAAGGTTAAACACTTTTAAAAATAATTAATTTGATACCACTTCCACTCTAACGGATAAAATTTTTCTGCCCTTTTTCGGTGCCCCTACATATGTCCTAACCTTAAATTCTAAATCTTAAACCCTATACCCTATACCTTAAAAAATACACCCTACCCTAAATTCCCTAAACCCTAACCACAAGCCCTAACCTAAAACCATAAACCTTAAACCTTAAAGTTAACTTTGAGCGTGGGGGCATATGTAGGGGCACCGAAAAGGGGTAGAGGATTTCCATCCCACTCTAACGGCAGATAATACTGAATCCAGTAGTAAAAAAGGTAAATTACATAAATGACCACCATATTATGGGTTTAGTCCCGATTTGACCACCATACTTTTTTTTCAAAGCAATTAAGCCACCATTAGTCCATTGTTCCATCAATCTCTCTGCATTGCATTGAAAACCCTTTTCGGGTTCGAAGATCTGTACACCAGTCGAACTGCTGCTTGATTAGAGGAGAAAAATTGTAGAAGTGAGTCCCCTCTAGTAGTCAAGAGATCATACAAAAGATTACAAGAATACCACTCTAGTTGGTAGTATATGACATAATTGGCATGTTCTAAACTAGATGTGCTTAGGTTATACATCCTATTGATTTTGACAACTGTAGGAACATTAAAATTTTCCATATTATATCACCTCCTAAGTTCAAAAACTTCCTAATCAGGAAAAACTTTAAGTTGCATTATTACCAGAAGGTGAATTTTCAGAATGAAACCATGATTAATACCAGTAAGTAAACCAAACTTTATGAATGAGATTGAGAGAGATAACTTGAAAAGCCGAGTTCGTGATGCCTGGGAGCACCTCATACCCTAGATTACAGAAGCCATTTGTGCTGCAACCAGTGATTCATAACAGTCAGGTTCAAGTTCAATAATAGAGAATTATGTGGTTCTCAAAGTTTGCAAAAAATACCCAATACCGAATACGTTCAACTTTCTGCTTTCTTCTTCAAAATAAGGATGCAACAAATATAGGCGGAAGCAAACTATAGAAACCATATATCAAACGTCAGCTCTTGTTATGGAAATCTTACTAGAAGTCCATATTTAAGCAATTTATAGCAAAGTCTATATATGGTTAGAGAAGAAATTTTCTTAATGTCGTTTGCAGAACCATTAATTACTTGCTTTTAGTTACTAGCATATTCACAATTGCACTATACTTGGAAAAGAATCTGTAATTAATGTGAAACATTGACAGAGCTTGCATTAAATCTGCCCTAGATGCTAAGCATAGGGGTTACATGTATCATACGAAAAGTAAAAACCAGTAAAACACTAATACCATAAATGGTGACAGAAATCCAAAATAGAAAAAAACAGAGTTTTAGTATATATGTTTTCCTTTCACATGTAGAATTCAAAATCCATCAAAGGTAACTTTGGGCAAAATGACTCTTCAAGCCAAGAAACTGGAAAGGAGTTATACTGACGAATATCAACCAGGTTGTACATGCTGATCACATCAATTGAGTTTTACATGGTTGATATTGGTCAGTACTCAGTATAGCTCCCTTTGTGAATCTTTGGTAACATCAATTGATGTGATCAGCATGTACAACCTGGTGCGAAAGATAAACAAAGAATGGAGAACACTGAATAAAAGTAACTCAGAATTCGACTTCGTTCAGAGTTTTCGAGACAATAATCAACCTTACGAAACAGTAAATAGGTCATGAAAATATCTTTATCAATAGCACCCTTCTACCCATATATACAATCATCCTCCTATGCTTGTTTATTGTTTGTTATAATCTTCAAAATAACTGGCAAATGGACCTTAGTGTATTGAACATTTGGAAAGGAGAAGCATAACAGGTGTTCATCCAAAGTACAACCAACAAGTTTATTGTTTGCAAGTATTTGTTTCTGTTCACCCAAAACAAAATTAAGAGGGACAAAGGTACAATGATATAACTGAAATATAAACTAAAGTTAAATGCTAAAATTGTATTAATTTTTAGTAGTGATAAAATCAATACTAAATTTAATGTTAAATGATATTTATTATAATTTACTCTTGCATCTTTTTTATCTCTCCCGTACTTTTCTTTTTTTATTTGTAATTTGTGTAAGATAATCATTTCACATTTATGATGAAATCAAATTTATGAAAATTAATTCGTTATTTGTCTCTTTCTGAAGAAAAGAAACTCTACCTAATTCACAATTCGTGGGAAGATAGTAAAAGAGGAATCTCTAAAGTAGATGGTAGTTGATAGAATAAATTTTGATTATAATTTTCAGTACGAGTACTGTGTACAAGGCAAAACGTTTGATTGGTAGTAAAACATCGATCCTCATGTTAAGATCTAATTCGATCTTCGTAGATTTCGCGAGATATTTTCTTACGAAGTTATAACATCTGTAAGTGTCTCAGGTTTAGGGGGACAGCTCGACAAATAGACATCCACATGAATTAGCTTATCGACCCCCGAACAGTACTATAAGAATCGGTACTGAACATCCCCTATAATTGTACACGCACCCATTGCAATAACACATTTAGGTTCGGGTATTTGTTCATATAATCTCACTAAAGAGGGAGCCATTTTCATTGTTACTATTACAGTTGTTAAAATTAGGGGTGTTCAAATACGGGTACCCGGACCTTCGGGTATTAGGTTTGTTGGCCCGTGTCCCGACCCGTAAATACCAGGTACCCGTTAAACCCGGGTACTCATAAAATCGGGTACCGGGTATCCGGTTCTTATTTTTTTATTTTTTTATTTTAAAATTTAAAAAAAAAAATTTAAAAGTTTATAACACATGATCCAAACAAAAAATAATAATGATTTGAAGTTTATAACCATAAGAAAGACATTAAAAATATTAATCTCGATCGTGATTTTTTTAATCTCATATTTTTTAAAGAAACCTACTAATGCATAAATGCAATAGAGAAACCTTGTTGTTTGTTTCATATCGAATCTTACATATTCACAAATTAATATTTTTTTTGTTGAAAAATTTAAAACATGAAAGCATATAAAACAAATATAGAATGAATTTAGAGATTTAAATATAGTTCTAAAGTAAAAATATTAAGTAATCTAATAAAATAAAAAATAAAAAAATAGGAACCGGGTACCCGAAAGTAACCGGGTACCCGAAAAAATCATATTTTTTGACCCGGGCCCGACCCGGGAAATGACGGGCCGGGTACCCGACCCGGGTCAAAAAAAATTACGGGTAAACACCCAGTTATTTGTGTTCGGGTAGTCAGGTCACGTAATTTTGAACACCCCTAATTAAAATTAAGTCCATTTGTCTAAGACTCGGTCTTAATACCCGCCCATAACAATCAAAGTCTAATTGTGAACCTATTAATGAAACAAATTCAATAAAGCAACAATTGTACCATAAAGAAATGCCCATAAGTATTAAATGTAATTAAAAAAAGAAGTGTTTGATTCAACCCTTTGTTTGTAAATCTCATGTTCCTTCTTCGATATTACTTGTTCCTCAATGAAAGAAGTATATGATACAACCCTTGGTTTTTAGAATAGTCTTTATTAATTCATCTCTAAGCTTAATATCAAAATCCCAACACCCATGACATTCACATCCAACTTTTAACAAATGTTGTATGAAAAACTTTCATACATAAAAGTTTTAATTGCTCATCCTCTTGTGCCCTGGTGGCAAAGGTAGATGTTTATCATCCCTTGGGACCCGGGTTCGAGCACCAGATATTTTGAATAGGTTTGTAACGTATAATATACATAGGATGAAATTTAATATCTTGGAGAACTCTAAGTCCATGTCTTATTGTGTTACATATAGAGAGGTGTTCATTATTCCATGCATAAACGCCTTTAGTTTTAGAGTTTAAAATTTTTGTTTAGGGGTTTAAATGTACTACTTTTGAATTTAGGGGTTTGGTTAGAATTTAAATTTTAAGGTTAAAATTTAGGGTTTATAGGCTAAAACTTTAATCCATAATTATATTACCTTAAACCTAAACTTAAACACTAACCTCTAAACTCTAAATTTTAACCATAAACCTTAAATTCTAACCATAATATTTAAAATTTAAACTCATATACTTAAACTCACCCTAAACTAAGTCTAAAATATCTAAATTAATGTGTTTGTAGAAACTTGGTGCATGAATATTTTGCTTGTGCGTGTGAGTAAAGAAATATAAAAACCGGTGGATAACAAGTTGTTTAATAGAAAGTAGGAACGGCCCAAGTCCAAAAACTCAAAATACCTGGACTGGACCGTAGTGCTATAATTTTGTCGTTATTAAGTAAGTGGGTGGCTACTACAACCAGAAAGTTTCTAAATTGAAATTAGAGTACTGGAAGAATCGTATTCGTAAAGCGCTTTAGCTGGATCTTCCCTGTGCTTACACGAAGGAGATCAACTCCATAGACCAGAAGGGGAAAAAAATTAACAAAAACTCCCATTTCCTTTTCTCATTTCTCACTCTCTGGCGACGAGAATAACGCTAAATCCAGGTATTTCCTCTCTCTCTCTCTCGGTTGATTTGAACTTAACCGATTTGAACTTTGATGGTTTCATAACTGTTTTCCTCCTATTTCTGCTTTTTTTCATAGAGAATTCTATTTTCTAGGGTTTTTATTTCCATCTGGATGAAAAATTCAAGTTAGGACTCATCCTTTCTATTTTCCTTTTTTTGTATGTTTCAATTTGCATCTCCTAGATCTTGCGATGTTCAACTTCAGCCTTGATCCTTGATACTGTAAAATTTGGAAAATTCTCGTAGAGTTTGTCTGTTTTTGCTTGTCTGGAATTTAGGCTTAACAATTGGGTACCTCTTATATCCGTTGTTCCAAATCTGCCAAGTAGAGCAATAAAAGTTGTTATAATCTATGTTACCAGGACTGCAGGATGAGTGTCACGGGTATACTCATTTTGTTCTAAGCTTTTTTATTTATTTGGGAGATCATGCCTTACACTCATATCCGTGATGTGTTTTTTCGTACACTGAACATATCTTTAACTAAGAAAAATCACGGTTTATTTACTGCTTCATAGCTAGTGATGAGTTTATTGGATCTAGGATTTGACAGGAGTTTTGGTTTCTAAATCCAGTGTTTCATTGTTGGAACTGAAGTCTTAAGGTGATGGCGAGGATCAAACCACAAGCTCTGCTACAACAAAGCAAAAGGAAGAAAGGACCATCTCGAATAAGTCTTACAACAATTATAATGTCGACTTTGATTGTCGTTTTGATTGTGTTTTTTGTCTATGCCTCCTACAGACATTGGACTCAAAGGTTCGTTCAATTATGTACACGCTTTGTTGATTCATGTAATTTACTGCATGACTTGCTAATTGTGGAGCAGTAAATTTAGAAATGAAACTGCTTGTAGAAAAATAAATTATGGCTAATATTTATTAGTCTGATTTTTTTAAGTATTTGTTACAAGATCAGTATTACTCAGTGAAATTTGACCCATTTTTCTTTTCTTTAGGTCAATAATTCATATAGAGAACAAGCAATCAGTTATCGAGGTACTCTATTTGAGAATCTTACCTATTCATTCTAAAATGGCTTTCATGATCCTCATGGGCTCATATTTTTTCTTAGTCTTTGTTTCGTCGATAAAAATAGAACTCTCAACTCCCGAGTATCAATGTACCATCCTCTTAGGACATTTGGAAGGAAACTTTTCTCTGTTCTTGTATGCACATGCATCCTTAGTTATGAGGCATTCCATAATAAGACATTTTACCTGTTTGTTATAATTGTTCAAACTTTATATCCTCTCTAATGACTGTGGCCACCTTATTTGGCAGGGGGACAACTCTTTCATGGATTCCAAGAAATCTGATCTCCCAGGATATGCTGTAGGTTCCTTTACTTGCTAAGCTCTTCCCTAATTAGTATACTATGCCTGTGTGAATGTCTACTTTTTTGTAATACTGGCCTGGAATGTGCTCTGCCTGGTTATGAGAAACAATATTGACCCTAGATGATTAACTTATAATGTGGTTTTATATCCAATGCAAATATCCTTTGTCTATTTAACCAGCTTCTGCGAGTAAGTTTTTCCTAACCTTGCAGGCACTTGTCTATTACGTACATGACTTCATTAAAAGACATTACAAAAGAAATTCTTTTATCATGTTCTTGGTTTCAATTGTATCTTGCAATCTTGACAGATTCTTCTGCTAATGAATGAAATTTAGCTGATATGTTCATTTATTACTTCATCTTACTTTTAGGCTTTTACATTGAATACTTATTTAAAATGAGTTTTATCCATTGACTTGACTCTGTTTTCCCCCTCCTTATGATTAGATTTTAGATACCACTAAAGGCTCTATAACAGTGGAGCTCTTTAAGGACAGTTCTCCTGAAGTTGTTGATCAATTCCTTGATTTATGGTAAGTACTGGAATCAGTGTTATTTTTACTTAAAATAATGGATTTTCTTCATCTAGAACTATCATAAAATTCTATGTGATCGATATTTGTACTGGAAAAAATGTAGTTGGGGCTGAACAGTTCGTGCTTTGAAAGAATCAGGAATAGTTTCGAATTATTTTTCTAAATCAAATTCCAGTTTCATTGCTGAATTATAGGCTGTAATCTTGCAGAATTTCCATCTGTGGTGTTGATTTTGTTGGTTGAGCATTCTGCATCATTTCTATCTACCTAATGCATGGAATTTATCACTATAGTTTTATTTCTTAAAGAGTCATGCTCAGAGTTTGGTTTAAATTGGCAAATTCGATTAATGGAATTGATGTGGATTCCATCTAGTTTAGGTTCAGTGGTAAATCAAGTTTAGCCACGTTTTATCGTCTTATCTGGCATTTATTGGTAATAAAACAGATCAATTTATTTTGTGCTTTCAAGTAATTGATGTAGGTGGGGTGTGCAAAATGCATGGTTTATTTAATCATGGAATAGGCAGGCTGGCTAACACCTCTAGGAAGTGCAGTGCCCGAATGTCTTTTCTTTATATTTTTAAAAATATTTTCCCTTGCCTCCTGCTGAATATGGTGCACAACTGAATTTCATTAACTGGTGCAAAGGAAAACCTGTGTCCTGTCATCCTCACTAATCGTGAATTCGATTGATATGCAGTCAGAGAGCACGCTTCAATGGAATGCTTTTTCGCCATGTGATAAAGCACTATGTGATTCAGGCTGGTGATAGTGATAAATTAGGAGCTGCAGAGGACTGGAATTTGAAAGGAAAGCAGTACAACCAACTCGATACAAGGTTAGTGTACATTGATTAAACTCAATCACTCTTATTGTCCTCTCCTTTTTACTTCACTGATTTACCATCCTGGCGAAGGCTAGGCAGTACATGCCTTTTGTTGTAACTCACATTATCTGATGCTCAACCAGTTTGAAGCATGAAGCATTCATGCTTGGAACTTCTAAGGCAAAGCATGATGATAAAGGATTTGAGCTTTTCATTACAACTGCACCAATCCCAGATCTCAATGAAAAGCTTATTGTCTTCGGGAAGGTCACTAAGGGAGAAGACATTGTTCAGGTAACAAGCAAACTTTTGTTTATTTCCATTAAAGTGTTTATGCTTACCATTTTTTCCAGTGTTGTCAAGGCGTCCACTTGGGCATAAAAAAAAGCCCGCCTGATTGAATTTGTCTTTAATTTCTTTTATTTTCACTTTTTTTTCTTTCATTTGGTATATCTCTACTAGTAAGAAAAGGATAATACCAAACTCGATACTTTGTAATATTTGAGCGTTCAACAACAAACATTGACCATAAAGAAATCATGCAGGTTGACCAATAAAAAATTGCATGTTTTGTAGATAGACTAGACTCCACTTTAGAGTTTATTGTATGCCTTAAGCTTTATATATAGAACTCACACACATACATATTGCGCTTTACTTTACTCAGGCTAGTGCTTTTTTTGCACCTAGCGCCTGATGCAATGGTAAGAGTTTAAGCGCCTAGAGTGTGCCTTGTGCCCTTGACAACATTGTTTTTTTCTTCTTCTGAAGTTGGTTACCATTACTCGTGGTTGGACACATTTAAAATGTTCCACGTGGTTATTGGTTAAAAGTTATACTGAATGTGTTTATATTTTGTCCAGGAAATTGAAGAGGTGGACACAGATGAGCATTATCGACCTAAATCTTCTATAGAGATCCGCAGTGTGACTCTGAAACAAAGCATCTAAAATCAAAGAAATGGAAATAAATATTCCACACTGTATGTTCTGTTATCCAAACAAAGTTTGAGCAGCAGCATTAGAATGGTTCAGAAGAATATATGGTGCATTCCTTTTTTGAGCTTCATATTTCATCGGTCCTGGGAGTAAAGGTCTTTGGGTCAAGCTCCTTGTTATTCGTCTGGTTCGACTTTTGGGTATCCTTTTTTTTACCATAACTAACCTTCTAGCATTTTCCTTTTTGTTTTTTTGGTTTGGAGGAGTCTATTTTGATGTGGTAATGGTGGACACTGTATTTTGTAATTTAAGTATAATAAAATTGGATGAGATGTAATTTACATGCCCTACTCCAATAGAGAAGTTGAGAAAGGTGCTTGTAATTTCTGAGAATGATACCATTTTCTTACACAATTTTCATATGCAAGGTTTTTGATCCGGGTATTTATAAAATACAGTTTATTTGCCGTCCCTAAATTGTCTTTTGGGGCAGTTTTCAATTATTATCCCAAAACAAGAACCATCCACCCTAAACGACGACGTATGACTTGCTTTTGGGCAGGTGTTTTAACGCCCGTTTGAAGCGTTTTTCTTAATCCTTCGATACACTCTCTTTGTTCGGCCATAAAAAATTCGATGAAAATGTTGCGTCGTAAGATGAAAATGTTGTGCCGAAAGGGTCCTACACGCAACATTTTAAATGGTTTATTTATATCACAAATAAATATTTAAATTATATTATAAATACTTAAATAAAAAATTAATATGATACTTATTTATGATATAAGTTATTTTTTTTAAAAAAATCTGTATATCTCCCCGATTTGAAAAGCCTAGATAAGACATAAAACGGAAAAATAAAATAACAAGTGGGTTGGCAAGTTAGATGAAAATGAAGCCTCTGGCTCTGGGTCTTCCTGCTCCAATGGCCGCTCCAACTCCTCACTCCAAATCTTTACTGCAACATCGAAGATTTTCCCCTGCCTTCTGCTCCTCAGTGTCATCCGAAGCGGTGGGTTTTGATTCATATTTTACTACTATTGCTGCTTGACAAACTTCCCGATTCTGAAATTGAAACCTTTGATTCAGTACTAGTACTATTTGTTTCTCCAGATAGAAATTAAAGGGTCAAAGCTCGAGTACAAGACTGGAATCCTGGACGATTTTTTCCTCAACTCCTTTCGTAACAAATTGGTAAAGGTAAGTTCGGGGGTAAATATTTGCAGAAATTATTCCAGCCACTCAATTTTTGTTAAAAAAAAAACCCTTGATGGGTTTTTGTTTCAAGGGCTGTTACAGGAAGTTGGATGGGATTCGGAGAAGCCTGGATATGATGGACTCATTGAATTGGCCAAAGCCCTTATGATGAACAGCAGAAGCAATTCTCTTACCAAAGATGCTGCGGTGTTCCTATTTAAACCCTTTCATTTCTCTGTTTCCTCACAATGTTTTGTTTTGTTTTATATTAGTGAGTGGTTGCTGTTGTTGTTTTGGACATGACAGGTTCGAATACTGAAGTCACTGTTTCCGCCATTTTTGTTAGAGCTTTACAAAATCCTTATTGCTCCCATTGGTGGAGGGAAGGTCGCTGCAATTATGGTTGGTGAGTTGAATCTTCATAACATGGTTTTAAAATTTAAATGGTACTTGATATATTAGAACCGTGGTTAACTTAGACCAACTTTTTTTTCATTGTGTTTTTTTGTTAAGCAAGGGTGACTGTGTTTACTTGTCAATGGCTTATGGGCGTATGCAAGGTTAATTCTGTGGATCTTCCTGATGGGACCTCGTGCAATAGCGGGGTAAATTTTGGTTCAAGATGAAGATGACAATTATCGGAAAAATGAGCTTCATCTTTTCATGAATTGACTGCTTCGATTTCTTGCAGGTTTTTGTAGAGAGATGCAAGTACTTAGAGGAAAGTAAGTGTGTAGGGGTTTGTATCAATACTTGTAAGCTTCCGACACAGGTTCGTATTTTTACGCAGGAAGTTGTTTAGCCTACCTGCAATTGAAGGAGACTTGAGTGTTCTTGCATTCTGTTCTTTTTTTTTGCAGAGTTTCTTCCAGGATTACATGGGGGTTCCTTTGGTGATGGAGCCCAACTTCATCGATTATAGCTGTCAGGTAAGATTTGTCGGTGTGAAAACAGATCGAACCAACCAACCAACATGTAATTTGAATCATTCAGTTTCATTAGCAAGTATTCTTTCTGCTGAAGAACTAGAAGCAGAACTAGCTAAGTAGCAAAAGGACATCTAATGATGCACTGTTATATCCTTGTTATCACTGCAATTGCTGGTTGCGAGCGGTACAGCAAGCCTGTTGTCTTACCGATCACCAATTCCCCGTGCTAAGTTGTATCGACTCTGTTATTGCAGTTCAAATTTGGGGTCAGGCCACCGTTGCCGGAGAATGATGACACCCTAAAACAGCCCTGCCTGGATGTATGCCCAATTGCTAATAAACGAAGGGATATTCAAAAGAACGTTGATGTGATGAAATGTCCAAAGGCATAGCATCTTGAATCTTGATTCAGATAAACAATATACACGAAACAGCAACACTCATACTTTGTATAACTGTATTCTTCCCTTTCTTATGGAATGTTTTCTGGTTGTTTACTGCAATGAATGACACTATTGGGCCTATTTTTCCAAAAGATTCCGCTGCCTTAAAAATTATCATTCACTATCAACAAACTAGAGATTCTCCTCAAATAAGAACACATGAAGATGGAAATATGGTGAACAACAAAATTATTATCGACTTACTAAGCATGATAATAATACGGACAAGGTTAATTCAAGATTTGAACAGAAAACTTCTTGGTTATGTAATAGCATCATCCATAGATGCATAAAGCCTAACGGTCTCATCCAAAGGACCAAACTAATAAAATGCATTAGTTTTGAGGACTAAAATTATTATTATACTATGTCCTTGTTTCAATTTTAATGATAGAGTAGCTTGTTTGCCACAAATTTTAAATTGAGTGACATGTTTATTTCTAAATTTATTAAACGATTGTTGTTACTTTTAAAAGTAAAGTACATATAACTAGTTAACCACTAAGTATATTTTACCCTACGTTTGACTATCCAAATCAGGGATAGTAGAGGGGTATAATTTCACGGATTCAGTACCGCACTCGCCCTAATTGAGATGAGGATGAGTATAAATTTGGTGGTAATGGGTGGGTGTGAATGTCAAAAGTCGTACTTGCCATGAGTAGTGGTATGTGATAGATTTGAGACTTTATCTGTGTTATATCTACTCACCCCGCATCCACCTGCCCCACACCTACATTCGTAAACCTTACTACATATCATATAAAAAATTAAACTTATTTATTAAATTCTTGGTTTGTTTTAAAATCTATGCTAATAATTAAGTTTCTTTTAATTGAGATCACTTAATTTTGCTTCACAAGTTTTGAAAGTGTTTAAAAATTATTGTTTTTTCGTTACATTTAATATTGATGGTTGTCTAGCTGAGAAGTATTGGTAGGTATGGACAAAGTTGTGGGTACTCAGTAAGGTAGTAGATGCGATGATGGATTTAAAAATGTTCTCGCGAGTAGATGTAGATTTAAAAGTTATACCCATTGTAAGTAGTGGGTAAATGATGGATATAAAAATTTTAAGTGAGTATAAATATGAGAATGAAAGAAAACAGAACAACAATACTGGGAAATGAGACTTTTCTCTCCAGGTGCACGTTAGCGGGTCTAACCGCCTGCGAAAATCCTCATTTCTTTATCGTTTTCCTTGCTTTTTCTTGCTGATTTTCTCTTGTTTGTTGGGGAATTTCTCTTGTTCTTGCTGTGAGGACATTGTACTATGGCTTCTACTGACTGGCGCAAACTTTTTGGTGCGGGTGGGGATTTGGCGTTGGAGTATTTTCCTCCGCCGATGACTCCGGAGGGTTCGATTACGATTGCTCCGCCGTCGGAGTTGTTTGAGGAAGGAATTGCTGACTGGAAGAACTCTCTCGTTGGTCAATTTCTTGGACCGGCTCCCAATTTCAAGGCAATGCGTTCGATGTTGGAGTCAATTTGGGGGAAATCTACCCTAATGAAGGTGAGCCTTGCGGGACCGAATTTGTACGTCTTCTCCTTCGCTTCTTCTGCGGCAAGGGACTGGGTGCTTGAGGGAGGGCCATGGCATGTTCAGCACAAACCATTAATCCTTCGTCGATGGGAGCCTAATCTCACGAGGCTGGATTTTGACCTCACCAAAATGCCGATATGGGCTCACCTGTACAATGTGCCGCTGGAGCTTTTTTCTCGTCGTGTATTGAGTTACATTGCAAGTGCGCTGGGTGTGCCGCTATACATGGACAATATCACGGCGGGGCGTGAACGGCTGGAATTCGCGAAGGTCTGTGTTGAGGTTACTGCTGGATCTAAGTTGCCACGCACTATCCCGGTTGTTCTTCCTGATAAGTCTCTTGCCTATGTTAAGGTACGTTTTCCTTGGATGCCGGCATGCTGCAACAACTGTCATACTTTTAGTCATGCTACTACTGCCTGTGATAAACTAGATCATACTGATAATGCTGCTCCTAATCATAAAGAATGGAGGGTTAGGAAGGTAGATGTGTTAGCTAATGTTGATACAATAGCAAGTCTGGTTAAATCTTCTGATATTTGCAATGAGAATATTGCTGGAACTAGTGCAGAGTCTAGTGCTGAACCTTCCTCTTCAGCTGAGGCCACTACTACTAGGCAAGTTAGTGTTGAGCTTGCTTCGGCAGAGGCCACTGATGAGCCTAGGGATAGTGTTGAGCTAGCTGTTGGGGTTGGGGTTCCGTGTGCCACTGTGACTGCTGCTATTGAGGGGATGGTGATAACAAAAGATGATTTCCCTCCTCTGGTGAGCCCTGTTTCCAAAACTAAGGATAAACCTGTTCTTAGTAGCTCGAGGAATAAATTTGAGGCTTTGAATGACATATCAAATGAGGATGAGCCTAGGAAACCTAGACTTGCTGCGATGGGAGTAGCTAACTTACTTCATGAGATGAAAGCTAAGAAAGGTGAAAAGCTGAAGTCGAGGGGGTCACAAGGGGGATCTAAATCTCATTAATGACTGTTGTTTTTTGGAATGTTAGGGGCTTCAATAACCCCTTGAAGCAGGCTAATGTGTTCAAACGATTGAGTAGTGTTCAGGCTTCTGTTGTCTGTTTGGTTGAAACTAGAGTACGTGAGGTGAACTTCCTTCATTTGTTCAGTAAGTACAACTCTGAGTGGAGATGTTTCCATAATTACCAACATGTGGATCTGGGAAGGATTTGGATTTTGTGCAAAATAGGATCTGACTTCGATGTGGTTCATGCTGATGATCAGGTTCTTACTGTGAAGGGTCATCTGGATGGAAGGGTTGTTTTTATTTCTGCTGTGTATGGTAGTAACAATGCTGTACAGAGGCGTAGGTTGTGGGATCAACTTAAGGTTGCTGCTTCTTTCACTGGTAGTTTGCCATGGTTAGTTGGAGGTGACTTTAATGTCACTCTCACTGCAGAGGAGAGTTCAAACTTTGAGCTGTTAGGCCCTCATGTTTCTGCTGATATGATGGAATTCCAGGAGTGCTTGAGTAATGTAGGGTTGTTGGATCACCCTTTTGCTGGCCCAACCTTTACTTGGACTAACAAGCATGAGGAAGGTTTTCTTGCAATGAAACTTGATAGGGTTCTTGTCAACCATCACTGGTGTGTTGAGGTTCCTAACTCTGGAGTTGAGTTTCTTCCTCCAGGGGTTTCAGATCATTGTTTTGCTTTGGTGAGGCTATGTGCTAAGGGCACTGTGCAGAGGCCAAAACCATTTAAGTTCTTTAACTTCTGGACTGAACATCTAGAGTTTAGGAGGGTGGTGGAAGGTTCATGGAGTGAGCCTGTAGAGGGAAATCCAATGAGAGTTCTCTTTACAAAACTGAAAAGACTTAAGCTGCATCTGAAGGCTATGAATCAGAGCCAGTTTTCTGAAATATCTAAGAGGGTGAAGGATAAAAGAGCTCAGTTGGAGGCCATTCAAGAACTGAATTTGCGAGAGCCTGTGTGTCAAGGAAATGTGGTCCAGGAAAAGTTAGTTCAGGAGGAGCTTCTTAATTTGGAGAAGGCTGAGAGGCTTTTTTATCAACAGAAGGCTAAAGTTCAGTGGCTTACTGAGGGGGATCAAGGGACTAAATTTTTTCATGACATGGTGGCTGTGAAGAGGAAGAAGAATACAATTAATTTCCTGTATGATGAGGTGGGGAATAGATTGGAGACGTTTGAAAGTATTGCTGCTGAATTTGAGCAATTTTTCACTGGACAGATTGGTCAAGTTGATCAGGGGGTTGGTGGTTGTACTGTTGATGATCTCAGGAGCATCCTACAAGTAAATATTCCAGATGAGGATCATGGTGGCTTGATTCGAGATGTATCTGATGAGGAAATAAAGCAGGCTTTCTTTTCTCAAGGGAAGAACAAGGCCCCTGGGCCTGATGGTTACACCCCCTGATTTTTTCAGTTTGCATGGTCCATTGTGGGGACTGATTGTACTGCTGCTCTTAGGTATTTCTTTGCTTCCTCTTCTCTTCTCTCTGCATTTAATGCTACTGCCATCACATTAGTCCCTAAGTCGCCTGGTGCTTGTAAGGCAAGGGAGTTTAGGCCAATTTCTTGTTGTTCAGTCATATATAAAGCCATTACCAAGATTTTGGTAGGTAGATTAACAACTGTTTTGCCTCCTTTGATTACTAAGAGCCAATCTGCTTTTATCAAGGATAGAAGTATTACTGATAATACTCTCCTTGCACAAGAGCTGGTGAAGGGGTATGGTAGAAAGGTTATTTCCCCTAGGTGTGCCCTCAAGGTTGACTTGCAGAAGGCATTTGATTCTTTGAACTGGGAGTTCTTGGCTACAATTTTGGAGGCTATTAATCTGCCTGAGAGGTTTAGGAAGTGGGTTCTTGCTTGTTACACTGGTAGCAGATTCTCCATTACTCTGAATAGGAGTCTTGTTGGGTTCTTTGAAGGGAAAAGAGGAGTGAGGCAAGGGGATCCATTGTCCCCTTACCTTTTTGTATTAACTATGAATGTGCTTTCACATTTATTGGATATTGCTGCAGCAAATAAGGTTTTCCAGTACCATCCAAAATGCAAGAGAATTGGGCTTACTCATCTCTGTTTTGCAGATGATCTCCTTATATTCTGTAAGGGGAATTTGGATTCTCTGATTGGTATTCAGTGTGTTTTAGAGAAGTTTTATGACTACTCTGGTCTTAGGTTGAATGCTGCAAAGTCAGAACTTTTCACTGCAGGCATATCCATTGACCAACAGAATGAAATGGGTACTCTGACTGGTTTCAAGGTAGGCCATTTACCTGTAAGGTACTTACGCATTCCTTTAGTCACCATGAAGCTTTCTGAGAAGGATTGTAACAGTCTTTTGGAGAGCATTAAAGCAAGATTGGGGCATTGGTCAAGTAGATTGTTGAGCTTTGCTGGTCGGATGCAATTGATTAGAAGTGTCATGTTTAGTGTTGTGAACTACTGGTGTAGACAAGTGGTGCTTCCTAAGGGGGTTATTAAGAAGATAGAGTCTCTTTGCATGAGGTTTTTTTGAAAAGGCAAAGACGTTGCTGCTGCTGGTGCCAGGATAAGTTGGGGCTCTATTTGCAAAACTAAACGTGAAGGTGGTTTGGGAATGAGGAATCTACATGAATGGAATACAGCTTGTCTTGTGGTACTGCTAAGACAAATGTTAGCTGATGAGGGCTCCCTGTGGGTTGCCTGGGTTAAGGAATATGTTTTCAAAGGGACTGAGGTGTGGGATGTTGAGGGAAAGCCTCACCATAGCTGGTACTTGAGGAAGATGTTGAAGCTTAAGCATTTTCTTTCTGCTTCCCTAGCTGCAGGATCAGTTGCTAAGATCAAAGACATCTGGGATTTGATTCGTAAGGCTCGACCTGCAGTAGTATGGCACAGATTGATTTGGTTTGGAGGCCATGTCCCAAAGCACTCGGTTCGAGCATGGATGGTCATTCTGGATAGGCTACCAACCCTGGATAGATTGAAGAGGATGGAGATTCTGCCTCCTAATCAGAATGAGTCATGTGTGATGTGTGGGGAGGCTTCTGAATCAAGGAACCATTTGTTTGCTAAATATTCATTCTCGCGTGGAGTCTGGAATGCTGTGCTTGAGAGGTGTGGTATCCAGCATAGGATGGTGGCTTGGGAGGAGGAAGTTGCTTGGTTGTGTTCTCGTTTGAAGGGTAAATCTCTGATCGTTTATATGTTGAAATTAGCTTGGGGCTCGTTTGTGTATTGTGTTTGGGAGAAACGTAATCGAAGGCGTTTCAAGGGAGTAAATAGGGAGATAGATTCTTTAATTGCTTGTATACAGTTGGTCTTGAGTGTAAAGATTCAACATAGATGTGTTCATATTGATGATGTAAATAGGAACTTACTTGAGGCTTGGGGAATTCCTTTTAAGATGGATGCCTAAGTTCTCAGTATAGTATGATGTATGTTTCTTCTTGTCTTGAATAAATAAATACAACAATTATCCAAAAAAAATATATGAGAATGAAGTATGCGCAACTGGCCGGCACCGCCCCCATTTACCATCCCTAAACCAAACACTCAAGTTAATGGGCCGGGCTTTATCTCCCGAAGGGTAACAGAGAAATGATTTACCATCTGCTTCAGGATCGTAACCCGTCCGCAATAGAAATCCGGGTCAAACAAGAGGATTTGTTGTTTCTGGGGAGAAGAGATTAGGAAGTCGCTGTTTAACTAAATACTAGTTTCTTGTTCCACTACACTTCTATACAGAGCTACACACTTCCCTTATCGTTCCCGAGCCTCATCTCGCCATTTCCAAGGTCACCTTACGTTCAATAAAACCCAGAATGGCACACGCCTGCATTTCGACATCGGCACCGTCTCTTCGGTTGATTTCCACGGCCTTCTCTTCAAACTCCAGCACCAATCTTGACTCTCATAAGTCATCTCTTCCTTTCCACCCCCTTCGTCCCAGGTATTTTCTTTTCTTATTTCTCTTACCCAAACTAGGAAAACGGAATAGAATGTTAAAGTTCGAGTCTTTTTTTAATTAAACGTCTAATTCGACGTTCTACAATCTTGGAGGTAGATTTGTTGTTCTTCCAACCTTAATTAAAACCCATGTTTGTTTCTTTAGGAGGGGTGCAAAATGGATTTTATTCTTTGGTGTTCTCTTTTTTACTTTTTCACCTAATTGCCTAAAGTTTGAGAAGTGAAATTACAGGAAACTGAAGAAGCTAATTGGTAATCAAAAGAATGTGAGGAGTTCTCAGCCAAAGGCTGTTTACACAGGAGAGTTTTGGGCCCCAGAGGCAAGCTCTCGACAAGGAATTTGGTCAATAAGGTAGAAGAAACTCGTATGAAAAAACGACCATGTGCTAACTTTTTTTTCTCTTGTAATAATATTTTTTGATAACAGATTAGAGTTGTTATATTGAGATATATAATGCAGGGATGATTTGCATGTCCCATCGTCACCTTACTTCCCTGCATATGCACAAGGGCAGGGTCCCCCTCCAATGGTGCAAGAGCGGTTTCAGAGTGTTATTACCCAGCTTTTTCAATATGTACGGATTTGGTTTGGTCTCTTTTTTTGGCTTCATGAGACTTTGTTTTCTCTCTTATCAGTTTCTTATATCGGTTGTTTGTTCGATTGTTAGAGAATAATTCGCTGTGGTGGAGCTGTTGATGATGACATGGCAAACATTATTGTAGCTCAGCTTCTCTATCTTGATGCTGTTGATCCTGAGAAGGTCCGGTTGGTTCCATGTTTTCTGTCTCTCATTTGCTCACACTTAGATTGGTTTTCATTAATGAAATACATAGTCTTGAATTCCAGTTATGAATGGTATTTAATACTTGCACATTTCTTTATCTTGTCAACAGGACATTGTCATGTATGTCAATTCCCCTGGAGGGTCAGTTACGGCCGGTAATGTACCTATCATATGAGAATAATGTATTTGTGATCTCACTGGTGTGTTTCAAATAGCAAGCAATGACATTTTTTTAAATTGATTTGGGTTCTCTTAGGTATGGCTATATTTGACACTATGAGGCATATCCGACCTGATGTCTCGACTGTGTGTGTTGGACTTGCTGCTAGGTATAAATCTATTGAAGCAGCCGTTTCTGTTTATTATACAATTATTTTCACCTCTCAGTACGGAACATTAGGAAACAATAGTATGCAACTATAGCTGCTTTGTCTATTAATCAAGGATTATTCTCATCTTAACTTTGTAACTTAAATCTCGTTGTCTGGTTCATTCTACCAGATATTCAATCCTTGCTCAGAATATTTCTTAATATATATATTGTTTGTAATTGTCCAATTTGTTTGAGATAGAAGGGGCATTGTGATAGATATGGGTTTATTTTTTCAAATCTCCCTGCTTGATGCCTAAGCTTTGTATTTCAAAGCCAAATTTAGTTTGCTCCCCACTTTTGGCGAAAAGGTTATGTGTGTTTGTCTGGTGTCCCAATTGCCAGGATGTTGTAGGCTAAGGCCTAATTCTGGCATGTATGTCTGTTCATAGTAGCTTGTATGGCTGCATTTTGCTATATGACTCGCTCTTGGTTTCAATTATACATCACAATGCATGATAACAGATTTCATGGACAAGATGGGTGAAATGAAGAGCAATAGCCATCAGTATGAGGGTGGTAATGAATGATGGGTGAAGGAATAGGAGGGTGGGGTGGTTCTGAACTGAGTGCTCTTTTTGCAGAAAAACCCTAACCTAGTTAGAAAACCTCAAAAGGATTGCAACTTTTAGATTGTTCTTCTAGTGATTTGTACCTCTGGCAAATTAAGTTCTTAATTCTTGTTTCCTCCGGTGAATTAATAATCTTATCCGCTTTATGTGACCCTTCCTAAATGCTTGATAGTACTGGGTTATAGCTGACTGTTGTTCGGTATATCACAAAATAATGTGTTTACTGGCTTATTGGAAGAGCCCAATGGTTGATTTTTAGAAACTGCAAATCCTTTGATGTAACTGAGAGTAAGATTTTCTATTTGCATGTGGATGCAATTCTTTGCTCTTACTAATGTGATATATTTTGTTCTTAAATGAACAGTATGGGAGCTTTTCTGCTTAGCGCTGGAACCAAAGGTATATAACGCTTGTGGTTTGTACATTCATAGCTCTGTTGTTCAGAATAGTTTCCCCATTCTACAATGTGTGCTAAACCCTTTGTTTTCTTGACTCCTCCAGGAAAACGATATAGTTTACCTAATTCAAGGATAATGATACATCAGCCTCTTGGTGGAGCTCAAGGAGGTCAAACTGATATCGATATCCAGGTATGCTTTTTTTTTTGGCAAACCGCAAACCTCATGTTGTTTAAACTTTGTTAGTAAAGATGAACCCTTTTTTTTGGGGGGGGGGGGACAGAAAAGTTTAAATAGTTCAGCATGGAATACCTTCATGGCCAAATATCAGCAGTTTTGACTTATTTTTAAGAAAACTGTTTAGTATTAGCTTCAATTTTGTACGTACCCTGACTGGTACGCATGATTTCTCAGGCAAATGAAATGCTGCATCATAAGGCCAATTTAAACGGGTATCTCGCTTACCACACTGGTCAAAGTTTGGAGAAGATCAACCAGGATACGGACCGTGATTTCTTCATGAGCGCAAAAGAAGCAAAGGAATATGGACTTATTGATGGTGTTATCATGAATCCTTTGAAAGCACTTCAGCCACTACCTTCTACAGCCTGATGGTAATGAATAGCCATGGCGTGTAATGTGTTTTTATGTATTTTTGGTCTCAATGGCATGGCTATACTGTAGAAATGAAATGATTGTCCACTTAAGTGTCTCATTGAGTATTGAATACTGATGATATTCTGATAAAAGAAAATCTGGATTTTGATGCTAAGTTTTCAACAATTTTAAACAGGGAATATGAATTCTGCCTTTTTGCTGCAATAACGTCCTGAAAAGTTTATTTCTAGCAATTAAGCGCTCATGCATAGAGATGGAGGAACAATCTTGGTGTGCTGTTATATCCCAAAATGAAATGTAGAGCTAAAAGCTCATGCATTAAAAACACTGTTGCTGGACACAAGGCAATAGATAGAAGAAAAAGATGACATGAAACAGGTTGCCATACGGACAGTGATGAACCAAGGAAGCTTCTTGTTCTTTCCTTTAACAGCCTGAACTTGACTCCACATGGCCGGGTGTGTTACTAAGGCCAAACTAAGCACTCAGCCCTGATTCAAAAATCCACCGAATTATCCCAAAAAAGCACTTTTCAGGAAACAGATTCCGAAATCTTATCCGAATCTCTCAACCCTGAGCTTACCACTCTAATGTTCTCTCATGTTTTAGTAAAAATATCGACACGTGGCATTTGTATTTTGGACACCAATTTCCTATCTTGTTGCTTACCTTCTCCCCGAAATCCTAATTCCCTTTCTTTTGGGAAATGGAATCCAACCTCCTACAGAAGAAAGTTAGCAGAAACCAATGAAAACAAAGATAAAAAAAATAATTCAAGTAAAGCACTCTAGCGTGTACATCGTGGCTTCATTAATTCAAACCTACCACCACCCAACCAAAGTAGCCACCCCCAATCAAAGAGCCACCCCCCCCCCCCCCCCCCTCTCTCTGGGCGCGTGTGTGTGGTTGTTGTCTCTATCCGTTGGTTTTGATAGTTTTCCTGTTTGTCAAAAAGATGATTCTTTGTTGTGTTGTGTTTTTGTTTTTGTTTTGTTAGCAGCCACAGATTGTTGGTGTCAAAGTAATCCATCTTTCCCAATTTCTGAATGAAGATGCTAAACTAGAATCACTAGTAGTGGAAGAAGCATAATCACTTTCAATATCAACATTTCAATTACATTCTTCTAAGACTGAGAAACACATATGGATCAAGAAGAAACAACACAGATTCCTTCATCCAAAAAGCTTGCTTCTCATGAAACTTGCGAAAGCTGAAGATACGGGTAAAGCTCCTCAAGCTCGTCGAAGAAATCATTTTCATCTGATTTCACCGTCGAGGATGAGGTTATATGAGGGAAACACAGTGGCTCTTCATCCAACAGAAACCCCAACGAGTCATGGGCTTTCTCTAGAGTCCCGATGAAACAATCTTCTTGGCTAATGATAACATTTAACGGAGATTGTAAATAGTGGAAATGATCTTCACTCGCCTCTTCATCACTGCTGGTTTTGCTGCCCTCGTTTTGTACTTCTTCCGGCTCTTGTTCTGCAACTTCCGGCACATGTTCTTGCTTGGGAGTTGGAGGCTTATCATCGTCGCTAAGGCTGCTCCGGGTCCGGGGTTGTTTCAGCGACTGTTTTATGTCGGTGGAGTCGAGATCGGGGCCTGGATGGTTATGGCTAGAGGTGTAAGTTATGATAAGCATGGAAGCATCTGTTTTGCATCTTTCTACTTGTTTTTTGGCCGAACAACCTTTTGATGTGCTACACCTGTAATACCCTCTGCACACACCAAACATCAAAGGTTAAAAATGCCGTCAGAATTATCAAAAACAAACATTGGTAGAAGAAAAATGAAGAACACGAAGAACAAGAGAAAATAGACCTGGGATGAGGAGATCCTTTGATAGGCTTTTGCCCATATTTCCTCCACGACCATAAATCCGAAGGCGGACCATCGTTCTTCAGCTTCCCACCATTATCCCCGACCTTCACCGTCACCACAACCCTTTCCACCACCTTCCTGGTAATGAAACAAACATGACAAAAACTTGGAAATGTCATTTCAAAACTGTTATAAAAAGAGGGGGGATCTTCCTTTGCTCTAGCAAATTAGCAATAAATAAGCAACAAACCTTCTTTTGGATGCCTGAGTTTCAGTTGGTTTAACTTGTGATTCAACTGAAGCCAATTTTGGAGAGACAGAACCGTCCATCACCACCACTTTCTATACTTGTTGGTTGTTGCTGCTGTGTTTTATAAACCTGCTCTTATATTATGCCAAAATGATTAAAAGAAGACAAGCAGAGCTGTTAGGAGAATTAATGAACTTTAGAGAGAAAAAAATGGGAGTTAGGCAATAGTATACGACATAAAAAAAACCGAGCAAGTTGCGTTCTTCCTTTCTTCTCACTCATCTGATAATAAAGTTATCGGCAAGTATGCACGAATCACCACTCAGCTTTGCAATAAAATAAACCACCCGGACAGCTACGGCATTATAAATGAGTTAGATATTTCGTGGGGGACAAAGTCTGCCGGGGCCCATCCTCCACTTGATCGGCTTGGGCCAAGCTTTTTAGTTCCCACACACAATCAATTCTCCACTCGCAAAGCTGACAATAATCCAGAAATCTTAATCTTAAAACTGAGTTTGTGAGTGCAGACACGTTTTATGAATCTCTCCAAACTGGATTTGCTGTTGGATTTGGTGGGAAGAACATGTATGTTGATGTTAGTGAGCTTTCTTTTTTTAACTATTGAGTTTGGATGTAATCTCAGAAGAATCGAAATCTACAGATAGGGCTTTCCTTTCTTAGAACATTTGATTGATTGCTGTTATTGCAAATGGAGCAGGTGCGTAAATCTAAGGCGGCGCAGCCCAAGTGGGGTTTCATCTAACTGATTGATCAATAATTAACAAAGACAAAACAGGTTTAATCTAGTATTATTGTTCTTGTAAAATATCTATGATTGGTTGTGTCTAAACTAAGGTACGACACTAACTGAAAATGTTATAAAACTTGAAATATTGAATTGAAAATGTTATACTGTTTGATAACATTTTCGGTTGATGGTTAGTATCGAAACTTTCATTGCTTATGATAATATTTCAAGTTTTTGTAAATACTAAAAAAGTTATCAAACAATATAACATTTTTAGTTTTATATTTTAAATCTTATAAATTTTTAATTTGTACCGTTGAAACTTGCCAAAAAAAATTGTGGCAGATTGTTAGCATGATCATGAAACATGTTACTACTACTTATGTATATATACTACATATGGGTTAAAAGAATTGTGGGCAATGGGCATGGACTGTTTAGGGTCATAAGTTGGTTAAAATTTGGAAAGAAATTCTGGATCCTATTTTAGTGTAATATAGAGATAATTGTACATAATGCCTCTAAATTATAATTCATATTCTAAATTGATTTTTAAACTTTAATAAAATCGATTATACGGAAGAAATTCGTGTAAGCAGATTTTAATAAAATTGATGATTGGAGTTATATATAAGGAGGACTACTCAATAATTTAAGGGGTTATGTATAATTTATTAAAATAAGAGATTTAATTTTTTAAAAAATTAAATGTTTATTGTCTTATTGTATACGTAACATAATATATTAACTTTTGGGCGAAAAATGAGTCTAATGGAGACTCAAGCTCATAAAGTACAATAACATTTTAAATACCATATATACTTTTTCATTTAGGGATGGGCACGGGTCGGGTTTTTGGCCCACCCAGACTCGACTCGAAAATAAATACCCTAAACCCGCACCCAATTCGACTCAAAAATAAATGTACTAAATTCGATCCTGACCCGACCTATATAAAATAAATTAATTTTAGAGATCTAATTGTAAAAAATAATTTAAGGGACTTAATTGTAAAAATATTATAATTTAAAGGATTAAATTATAAATAAAAATTCAATTTTAAGGACTTAATTATAAAAAATATATATATATGGGTATTATTATAAATATCCCTAAAAATTTAAAGTAAAATTACGACATTAGTCATGGGTTGGGTCAGATATTTTCTACCCTAAACCCGAATTCGACCCGACCCAAACCTAATTTTTTCATTTAAAATTCGACCCGGTCGGGTCCGGGTAAAATGGCCATCCCTATTTTCGTTAGGCTATAATTTTTTTTATTGTAAACATTTAACTTAACTTATTGTTTTATTTTAATGTCTTTCACGTCTCTTAGAATTTTATTGTTTTATTTTTACACGTTGATTTTTTTAATGTTTTGAAGTGTAGTTCTTTTGTAATTTTTTCACGTTGAATATAATCCCGTACTTAAAAAAATTTAGCTTAATTCGAGATATTTTTCTTTAAAAATTATGTACAATCATTTTTATTCCAAAATTAAACAACATCGAAATACGAAAATGATGTGTAAGAATTATTGAAAGAATATTGTTTGGTAGACGTCATGTAAACGACTAACGTATCGAACAACTTTCAGACCTGAATTTACATGTCAAAACATCGCGGCTCTTTTTTTATTATTATTATATTCATAAACAGATAAACCCCAATGGATATTTGAACTTTTTTTGGTATATTTAATTGTGTGAGTTTATAATCCGGATATTTCTTGGCGTGGAAGAGTGGACAAATGTGCTAATTACTCCGTACCATACATGTTCATGCCGTATGGTTTCAGACTCAGTATTTTCCAAATTAAAATGTATAATGACATTAAGGTCCCCAATCCCCATTACTTTATTTCAGAGTTCGATGGGGGTGGGGCCATATCTTACATTACATTTAATCAATGCTATTCACCGGCGGTGGAGATGTAGCAATCGTTTAGGTGTGCTTAATCTCCCTCACAATTCCCAATTAAAATTTATGATGATATTAAGCTTTTTGTCAACTATTAAACGACGGGCCTTAATGACACTTGATTTTAATTAACTCTAGACTTATTCAAAGTTAAAGTAATTTATCCAACTTAATGAGCTCATTGGTTCAAAATATTTGTTGAGATTTTTATAATATTGTAAAAATAAGCATGTCCTTTTTCCGGTGAAAAAAAATTGGGTTACCTTTTTTCGGTATTTTATGTTTTAATATTAAAATATTAAGTTTAAAATTTATGATTAAAGTTTAAAGTCAATATTTATGATTAAAATTTAGGGTATTAGATATAAAGTGTATTTTTAGAGTTTATGATTTAAAATTTAAGGTTAATGTTTAAAATTTAATTTTTAAAATTTGAGATATAAAAAAAAAACACCGAAAAGTGGCAAATGATGGAGAAGGGAAGGGAGACTATAGGTGAAAGAATGAAGTGTTCCTAATGGGCCTAGAACTTGTGTCCTACGAGGATATGAGAAAACAAATATACAAATTTGACCTACCGAACAAATGTGTGTGCTGGATAATTAATTAAATACAAATACTAAGTCGTACATGTTATAATATTGTATGATCAATAAAAAAAATGCTAAAATGGCGTGGAATAAGATTCCATGTCTTGGTGTCAACCAATTCAAGCCATATGGACGTGGCAACAACTCTCATCTTCTTCCTTTCGCAACTACAAATGGATTATATCCATGTTTGTTCCCTCGTCAAACAAACAAGAAAGTTTTTCTGATCCCTTCTGTTTGGTTACCGGGAAAATGGGGTGGAAGAATTTATATCAGAAAACTATGAATCTCCCGACCTTGAAAGAATCCTTTCATCTCCTTACAATCACCCTTCTCAGCCTCTTGATTCCCCTCTCCTTCCTCCTCCTCGCCAGGCTTTCATGCGTCAACTATATCTTAACAGCCGTCGCTTCAAATCCTTTACATTTTCCCTCCTCTTTCTTCTTCTACGCCAACCCAGCTGTTCTATACGTTGTTGTTTCGGTCCTTAGCATCGCCACTCTTTTCCACGACTTGACGGGGAAAATCACTTTTGCAAGCGACTCGCCGGAAGCTGTCTACAAGCCCCGTTTGTTCACCGCCTGGCTCGTTCTGTGTATACTGCAAGTATCCGTTGGGTTGGGGATTGAAGGAAGCATAGCGTCGGGAATCGACGGTGCTGGTTTTGGTGTTGAGAGGACTCTGTTCAGTAGATTAATATTCTTCTTGGGTTTGCATGAAGTAATGTTTTTCTGGTTTAGAACGGTGGTGAAACCGGTGGTGGACGACACTATTTTCGGGGCTGCTACGCCGGAGAGGTGGGTTCATAGGGCGGTCATTGCCGTGAGCGTCGGCAGCTTGTGGTGGTGGAAGCTGAGAGATGAAGTTGAGTCGTTGGTGGTTGTGGCGGAAGCTAAGAAGGAGCTGTCGATGGACATTGAGGTGGCCGACTTTGTCGGGTGGTGGTTGTATTATCTGACCGTGGCAATTGGAATAATTAGAGTTGTTAAAGCTATGCTCTGGCTTGGAATTGTGCTGCTAAGAAAAAACAGAACGGATGAAACCGGCGAGGAAGATAATCAAGACAAAGTCTAAGTTTAATCCTTTCTTTATTTTTTATTAGATAAACAATCCCTTGAGTAAATTAAATAATTATTCACACTTTATTATGTTATTATTACAATTAATTGAATCTTCAAACATTTGTTTTAATTAAATGCTGGTTTTTTATTGGACGAAAATTCATTAATTGACAGTCACTAATTTTTATTCCATCGATTCAAGCTAAGAATAAAAAAATACAATAAACTAAATAAATGCTTAGTTTGATGACCTCTGAATCTTAAGAAGACAGTATTTAAAGATAAAAATTCTACTGTTGAGAATCACTAATTGGCTTAATAATTAAAGATATTTATTTTGTTTTATTTTATATGAGTTTGAATTTTAGCATGAAAATATTATATTTTTATTTAATAAAAAAATTAAAAAAATTTCCACTATTGTAATAATAAGACAAGCTAAAAATGATATAGAGATTTTCTCTGTCACTTTTTATATTATCATACTATTGTAAGATGGCTGGAAAGCCAGAAAGTCATTGTGAAAATAATAGAATCCTTTATAAAAAGACCTTCATTTTTATGTAAAAGAGATTTTAATTTTTGAATCCAATATCAAAGTTTAAGAAGTCAATTTTCTCTTAAATTTATTTTCTGATACAAAAATGGGATTATTCGTATTTGAAGCATGAACATGAGATTGTTCTTATCAATGCAGAATTAGAAAGGGAATCTGGTAGGCGTGAGGTTAATACTTAATATTAGGCCGTAGTTGAGTGAACAAACAAGTCCAGAGTCCAAGTGCCCCAACTACTCATGGACTGCTTCATGCTTCAATACGGGCCTTTATGTTTTGACTAGTTTAGGCCTAATTATATCATTAGTTCTTGCGTTATGTACAGTACGTGGATTTAGTCCTTATATTTTAATTTGTGTATTTCCACAATTTTAGAATTTCAAACATGAATCAGTTTTAATTTTTAATGTTCAATCATGACAAAATAGTGCAAGAATAATGTGACAAAGGTTTCGTATTTTAGAATGGATGTTGTATTGAAAACAAACGTTTGGCAGAAACTGGATTTTTCAATTTTTGTGTTTTTGCAGCTTTTTAGGTAAAAATTAGATTTCAAACATCCATTTTGCATGTTTGGCGAGACCGTTCGATATTGCTTCTGCGTTCAGCAGTCCAATTGCCATTTGGAAAGCATCCCGAACAGAGCTTAAATATATTTGAGTTTTAAAATGTTTCTTATTGATGCTTTTTATTCAATAAGATTGTATAAATATATTTGAAAAATATGGTTCACGTCGATAAATTTAAAGATTATATTAAATAAAAATATTTAAATATAAAAATGATAATAAAATAGTACTGTTTAGTGTTTAACTCTTTTTATTTTGCATTACAATTGGAAAAATTATTGCATGGTCTCGGACAATCACGTCATCCATGGTCTCTATCCACTAAAAATCAGTCACATAATTTATTTTTAGGAAAACTATACCGGTGGTCCTCAAACTATTATCATTTTTCTATTTTGGTCCCTAAACTATGTTTTTCGGCAAAACCGTCCCTTCTGTTACATAGTTCTCCTGTTTTGGTCCCCGACATTAAATAGCTAACGGTTTTGCTGATGTGGTATTTTTTAAATATTTTTTAATCATTTCTCTCTCCTCTTAAAAAATGTCACGTCAGCAAAACCGTTAGCTATTTAACGCCGGGACTAAAACATGAAAACTATGTAACAGAATGGACGATTTTACCGAAAAACATAGTTTGGGGACCAAAATAGGAAAATTATAATAGTTTGGGGACCACCGGTGTAGTTTTCCCTTTATTTTTTCCATGTCATCTTTTAAGGATGAATCTTCACATTTTTAAGTCATGTAAATAGAGAGTTGGTAGTTACATAGAAATTGATTATAAATAAAATAATAACATAGAAAAAAATTATATAGCTTATTTTTAGTGAATAAAGACCATAGATGACATGTGGTCCGGCACATATAATAATTTCTCTTACGATTGTTTAGAAGTCAATAGTCATACGCAATCGGCAGTCGGACCCCCGAGATTTTTAACATTCCAATGAGTGGTTGGTAGCAATTATTAGAACAAAAACCAGATATTCCTTCAAAAGCAAAGCAAAATAAACTGATATTCCACATGAAATATCTGGACTTTCCTCCAACGTGGAGATTTCCTACCGATGCAAAGATGATAAGAAATATGTGTCCAGCAACCATAACAGTTCCAAATTAAAACCCTTCCTCTTATCTTTCATTTCCTTAAACTTTTCTTCCCTTCATCGAAAAAGCAAGCAACAATGGCGACCCTATCTAGTCTTAGCCTAGTAACCACAAGAGCCGTAGCCAACGTAGCAGACACAACCGTGAAGGTCCCATACCTTAACCAGCCGTGGAAAAGGGTGTCCCAGTTGGGGTGTAGGCGCATGCAGGGTTTCAGAGCAGTGAGGGCCGCCCCCGATGGAATTTCGGAGAAGGTGGAGAAAAGCATCAAGGAAGCACAGGAGGCGTGCTCCGATGACCCGGCGAGCGGGGAGTGTGTGGCGGCTTGGGACGAGGTGGAAGAGCTCAGTGCAGCAGCCAGCCACGCCAGGGACAAGAATAAAGACAGCGATCCGTTGGAGAACTACTGCAAAGACAATCCGGAGACAGATGAGTGCCGCACTTACGATAACTGAATTATTGCGACGTCCTTTTTTTTCCTTGGGTAATGAAGAATTTGCAGAATTTGTAGCTGTGGTAAAACTCTATTTGTTATTCTGAAACTGAAGATATTATTGGTGGTTTTATATAAATGATGTAATCCTATACACAACATGGAATTAAAAAGATAAGTTGGCAATTAAAAAGAGTTTAGATATATCATGGAAAAGATAAGCTGATTCGTGTAGAATGCTATTCTGGTTCAATAATTGGTTTATTAATGAGATTAGGCTTAAATAAAAAAATAATTGCTCAAACTAATATCTTTTAAACTTAGGCTTAAAAATGTAAAACTCTTCATTTGAATTGAGTTGATTTTGATATAACAAATATTTTAAAGACTATTTTGCAAAGTAAATAAATTTTTAAGTTCTCAAAAACTTAAAATTAACAAGTAAAAATTTAACTCAAAATATTTAAAGGTTTAAAAATAATCCCTATAAAATTTTCTAAGTGTTTTCAAGCTAAATCTTTAGATTTTGCCTAGGCGTTTCGATACGGCTAATGCCTGTTTCGAAACATTTTGCCACTAGAATTTTTCGTATCGAACAGGTCTCGAAACGACCTCATATAATTCCGATAAGTTTTGCCACTAGAATTTTTCATATCGAAGAAGTCTCGAAACGACCTCATATCGTTTCGATACGACCTTCATCTGGGCAAGACAAACTTTGATTGTGTTTCAAAACGGCAGTTAAACATTTTCAAATTGTGTATTTAATGTTTTCGACCGTTGCTTGTCAGAACCAAAATTTTAAAGGTAAAGTACTCGTTTCGATACGACCTATGGTGGTTTCGAATCGTTTTTCTACTAGAATTTTAAGAGCTCAATCGTTTCGATACAGGTTTTGAAACGACTCCCTATTGTTTCGAAACGATTTCAAACGTTTCGATACACCTTTTTAATGCACATAACGACACTTTCTTTTTTAGTCGTATTTCAAAACAAGTAGGTACTGTTCGATACGAGTAGTTACAGAACTGCATTTATGGTGGGAAGATAAAGTCTCAACGACTATAATTATGATGTCAACCACCCAAACGGCTAGAAATCAATGAGAAGGTATAAAAGGAAGCATTTTAAGCACCAACAACGACTATTGAACCCAAAAAAAATATCCAAGCAAATCAATCCAAACCCTTGTGCTAAATAGTCATATATTGTACCCAATTTTGTAATTCTTCATTGTATATCTTTATTTCACAAATTGGGTGTGTGATTGAGTGTTTATTGAGAAAATTTGTATTTTGAGAGATACTTTTATTACCTTGTATTCCTTTGTTCTTGTGAGGGTCTCAAGATCAATCTTTGGGTAAAAAGATTAATCTTTGTAATAAGTTTCCTCCTAAGCCTAGAAAAAGAGAAGATTTTAATAGTGAAATTGGTTGAAAATCCTTAGTGGTGACTAAGATAGTGGATGTAAAGCTTGTTATAAGCTTGAACCACTCTAAATCTTATTGTCCTTCAATTTTTCATTTTTCCAATTTCATCCAAAACTTTTAAATTCCAATTCACCCACTCTTGGCAATTTCCATTCAATCGATCCACTCAACAATTGGTATCAGAGCTAGACTCTTGGAAGGCTTTACATCCTTAAGAGAAGATCCTAGAAAAGTGTGATCATCTACTTCAACAATTGCCATGGCTTTTAGTTCCGACCCAACCTCTATGAAGCTCAATTCACCACCAAGCCACCTTATTTCAATGGGGATAACTATCCCTATTGGAAGAATAGGATGAAGTTATTCATCCTATTCCCATTGAAGATGACCCAACATTCTCATTGAAGAGGACCGATAAAGGAAGGCTTGTGCCAAAAACCAAGTATGAGATGACCGATGAAGAAAGAACGAAGCTCCAAATCAATGACAAGATTGTCCATATAATCTTTTATGCACTTGGTCTGGACATCTACTCAAGATGTCTTCATGTACTAGCGCAAAGAAGGTGTGGGACAAGCTAGAGATCACATATGAAGGGACTAATAAAGCTAAAGAGACCAAGATTGGACTCCTCAATCTTAGCTACGAGAATTTTAAGATGGAGCCGGATGAGACCTTCTCCAAAATGTTTGATCGATTCTCGGTGATTGTAAATGGTCTCAAAAGTTTTGGAGAGGAGATCCCCAAAGAAAAGCTTGTTCGGAAGTTATTGTACTCTCTTCCCGAATCGTGGGATGGGAAAAGGACGACCTTTCATCGAAGCTAAAAACTTGAAGACATTGAAGCTCGTTGAACTAGTTGGCTCTCTCCCCACACATTAGATCTTGAAGAAAGGGAGAGAAGAAGAGAAGAGATGAAAATAGAAGAAAAAAAACATGAAATGGAGAAAAAACAAGGAATTGCTCTCAAGGCCTCTCTACCTTAAGAGGGGGCAATTCAAATGAAGATGATGAATTCGAGGAATTGGCTATGATAGCCAAGAGATTCTCAAGGTTCATGAAATTCAACCGAGGGAGGAAGTTTCAAAGAAAGAAGGATTTCAAGAACAAGAGCAAGGAAGAAGAAAATGATCAAATAATATGCTATGAGTGCAAGAAGCCCAGTCATATAAGATCAGATTGTTCTTAACTCAAGAAGAGGGGATTCGACAAGAAAATGAGCAAGATGGCTAACATTTCCACTTGGAGTGATGAGGAGTCATCATCCGACGAGGAACATGAAGTGGTCAATCTTTGCCTCATGGCTATTGAGGATGATCCTAAGGTAAACTTTAACTCATCTAATTTCGATTTTACTTATGATGAACTCTATGATGCTTATGATGAGTTGCAAGAAATTTACGATGGGTTGGTAGAAATATTCAAGGAATCCATTTTGAAAAACAAGAAAGTAATTTCTGATTTACAAACTCAAAATGACTCTCTTTCAAAAACCAACTCCGAGTTGGAAAATAAGGTTTTATATTTGATCAATCTTTCAAATGATCTTAAAAAGAAAAATATTGATGTTGAAAAACTTCTTTCTGATTTTCAAAATTATCACACAAAGAAAGTGGATAATCTTAAAATTTCTCTTGCTATTGGGAAAAACAGTTTTGAGAAAGGAAGTAGATTTCAAAGGCGTCCTAGAGCTAAAAAGGTTAGAAGTGTGTGGGTTCCTAAAGAACTTGTAACTTTTAAAAATTATGTTGCTAAAAAGGAACCGAGGTTTTGGGAGCTAACACACATGGACCCAAAATGATTTGGGTACCAAAAATCAAAGTTTAATCATTTGTTTGTAGGGGGAGCATTACTACAAGGCCAAAGCTTCAAGTCAAAACTCATGGTACCTTAATAATAGATGCTCAAGACACATGATCGGTGACAAAAGTAGATTCATGGAACTCAAGCCTAATAATGGTGGAGTAGTATCCTTCGGTGACAACTCTAAAGGCCACATTGAAGGAATTGACTCCATTGGTAATCACTCTTATGTTTTTATTGAAAATGTGTTACATGTCAACGGTCTTAAGCATAATTTATTGAGCATTTGTCAATTATGTGATAAAGGGTTTAATGTCCTTTTTTATGTTAATGGGTGTAAAATAGTGAACATTAAAACAAATAAGATAATGCTCAAAGGTCATCGCATAGGAAATATCTACATGGTGCATTTAGATGACATTCATACGTCCTATGCATGTTTGGTTGCTCATGATGAAAATGATGCATGGTTGTGGCATAGGAAACTAGGACATGCTATCATTAGTGTTTTAGAGAAATTAGTTTCTCAAAATCTAGTAAGAGGTTTGCCTAAGGTTAAATTCTCATTAGATAAAATTTGTGATGCATGTGATAAGGGCAAACAAAAACGTGTTTCATTTAAACCTATTAATGATGTCTCAACAAGTAGAACATTACAACTAATCCATATGGATCTATTTGGGCCTATTAGGACAACTAGCTTGAGTGGAAAATCATATGCATTTGTTCTTATGTATGACTATTTTAGATATACATGAGTTCTATTTTTAAGCACTAAAGATGAGGCTTTAGAAAAATTCAACTCATTTTCAAAAATAACTAAAAATGATCTTGGTCAAAATATTTCTCATATTAGAAGTGACTATGGAACTGAATTTCAAAATCTAGGTTTTGAGGAATTTTGTAACTCTAATAGGATTAGCCATAATTTTTCCGCACCTTGCACTCATCAACAAAACGGTGTAGTTGAGAGGAAAAACTGAACTTTAGAAGAAATGGCTAGGACCATGCTTTGTGAAAATAATTTACATAAATATTTTTGGGCAGAAGCCACAAATACCGCTTGCTACATTATAAATCGAGTAATGATTAGGCTAATTTTAAAGAAAACACCTTATGAGATTTTAAAATCTAAAAGCCTAACATTAGCTATTTTCACTCTTTTGGTTGCAAGTGTTTTGTTTTAAACAATGAAAAAGATAATTTAGGTATGTAACACCTAAGTTTAAGGGTCGAGAGTTGAGTGTGTGAGTCGAGTTCGAGTCGTTAGACTCGGTTTAATTAAAATAGGCTTTGGTTTTATTTTAATAAGACTTGAGTTTTAGTAATGGCAATTTCGTAAATTTTCAAAAGATGAGTAAAAGGCCTTTTGAAACAAAAAAAAGGAAACTCATCTTCCTTGTTTCATTTTCCACGACCAAAAACCCCCAAACCTCCCAAGTTACTATTACATCAAAGCTCTCCATTAATTCAAGTGATTTCAACGAGGTAAACACGTTTTTGACTTCTCCTCTCTATCCTGAACATTTCCATGGTTTTAGATTCTTAAAAGCACAATCCTTTTAGTTTTCAAGTTTCAATTTTTTAAAGGAAAAAGAAGAAGTTTTAAGAGTTTTTCGTTTAGCTATTGATTTGATAAGTTTATTTATGTTTTAATCTAGTCTTTAGATGTATTATAACTTAAAATGGTGGGGTTTTGTCAAAAAATTTCGAAATGGGTTTTTGGGGGCATTTTAAAGGTGTCAAAACTTATGTTTTTGGAGGAGTTTTGTGTAAGGTGGTTGGGATGATGTTATAGTGATGTTAGAGAGGTGTTTTGAAGATTTTTAAAGGTGTTTTGGGTGTTGGAATTGGTAGTTTTCTGCTGGGTTTAATGGGAGTACGAAAATGGAATTTTGTGGTTGTTAGTTTTGGCTTGAAGTTGTTGAGAAGTGGATTGTGTTTGAAATCTGAATGTGACAATGTATTTTGGATGTTTTGTGTAGTAATACATTGTTTTTATTGGTTAGAATCAAGGGGAAACATTGGAGAAGGTCCGGGCATGATTCCAGAAGTTGTGGAGACTTGATTCAACTTTTCTTGGTTTGCTTAAGGAAGTGTGGTGAATGGAACCTTTTAAATTGGTTTAAATTGGTTCAAGTATATGGTTGAGGAGTTGGATTGAGCTTGGTAGGCCAATCCAAGGTAGAGGTTAAGTTGGTAGCTTGACTTCTTGCATGTTTTATGAGTTTTGCTAAATATTCTTGATATAAACTTGTAAAGCATGTGTTGATTATGTTTGTGTTATATACATTGATGTGTGTGATGATTGATATGTTGATATGCATGATGGATTGTCATGGTGTGACTTGATAGTATGATTGTCACTAGTTAAATTACCGGGTATAAATGATCGATCATTAGGATGAGAGTGTGCACACGGTTGAGTCAAATTCGCGCGTGGCCTTGGTGGCGTAAAGTCATCAAGGAAGAGTACGATGATGTAATATTCCACCGGAAATTTTATATTATTACGTGATGATGAGTGGAATCCCATCCGTAGGGCATGTGATGATGAGTGTAAATAATTACATCCATGCAAGGTCCGGTGATGAGTGTAATCCCACCGAAGGTAACGTTGTTGTTGAGTACGTTGGAGGTGAAAGCCCCAACGGAAGTTATCCGCATATCCGAGTAAACTAATAGTTGCCAATATACTTGCCCATGTGGTTTTGTTGTTAAGATAATTGTTATATCTTGTTGGGCATAACATGAGGTAAGATGCCATGTTAGTGCATTCATGTGATGTTAGCTTGATGCTTATGTATGCTTGTGTGTTGTCTTAAGGATGATATGCTTGAACCCTGCATTGCCGTTGTTTATGGTTTTAGAGCACCCTCACTAAGCTTCTACCTTACGCTCTCGTTTTCGACAATGCAGATCATTAGCGTGGTGTTAGCAAGGAGTAAAGAAAGGGGCATTCCAAGCTTTTGTAGTTGCTCAAGTATGGTTTAGTAATGAGACTGCTATGTGTTTTGTATGAGCGTTGTTAGACTCATATATGTTGGTTTGTTGTTTATGCATTGATATGGATTTGTAAACCTTGTTATGTTATTGTCTAATGCTTTGTGTTTGAAGGCTTATGACCTTTGTTCCATGAATGCTATGTGTTGTTTTGAGTGTATGTAAACCTTGCTAGTGAATGTATGTACCTTTTGGCTAATTAGACACTTTATGTATGTTTAGAATGCAAGTTTCTCTTAAGTATTGATGCCTTGATGTTGTTGCTTCGTTGTTCATTTAAATTGTTCTGTATGCTGATTCTTGGTTGCTAAATGTTGTATGAATGGTTGTTGGTGGCTAGGTGAGTCGTAAATTGCATTTAGAGTTGAGTCTTAGTGCGTTTTGCAGCTAAATTAAGGCTTGCAGTGCGTATCGATACAGTCCTACACTTTGGGCCTTAGTTTAAGCTTAGCATACCGATACCCAAGGGTGTATCGATACGCCAAAAGCTCTATAGAAATCTGAGATATTGACGAGATTTTGGTGTATCGATACGGGTCTTGGGTGTATCGGTATGATTTTATCGTTTGACCGTGAGAAGTTGACCGTGAAAGGCGTATCGGTACGGTCAACCTGTGTACCGATATGATCTCCCTAGGTTGACTTTGGGCAGTTGACCTAGTTAAGGCGTATCGATACGCACCTCTAGTGTGTCGATACGACCTGTTGTACAAACTAAAATGAGCTGTTTTAAATTGCTTGCTTTTATGTTTGTATTAACTCGTTGTGTTTCCGCTGTCGTGTTTCACATAGGAAATATTAAAGCCTTTAGACAAGATAATGTTAAAAGAAATTTTCTAGGGTTGCTAACCGAAGGGGAGCCTTAACGGGTTTCACTTCAGTTTTCCCCGTGTGACTCACTCGGACTGGTCAGTCGTCCAGACCGAGACGAGGGGGTTATATTTGTTGGTATTAGAGCCTAAGGTTTTTGAGACCTCGGGTAGGTAAGTGAGGTAAGTTTGAGGTGTTATGTTGTTGCTATGTCTCGATAAATGTTTTGCCATGTATGCTTGTTGTTTGTTTCTTCGTATAGTGTTTGAAAGCATGTGATAGAGTGAATGTGGTGTTGAGGCGTATTGTCGAGTTCCCATTACTACTATTACTTATTTGAAAAGGTTTTGTAAAGGAATATACTTGAGCACGATTGGATTCTTGCCTTTGCTAACTTAATCCTTATCTGTTTGTTTGTTGTAGTTGTTATCTTGCTAGTTTTGAAATGAGACTAAGAGAGAGGCCTATGATGGTTCAACCGGAACCACGGGCAGCAACTCCGGGAGTTGAGCCAGTTGTTGAGGCGCAGGCTCTTCCACCTTCTTCTTCTCCTCCTCGTCAAGAGGGAGGTGAGGCGAGAGTCGAAGGTGTAGAACCTCAGGTTGGCCAAGGACCGGCCGGGATAGATTTAGCTCCTCTAGTTCAGGCGATAGCCGGGGCTTTTCAGGAAGTAGTGGTTGGGAGTCAGGCAGTGGCACAACCTCAGGGTGAGGGCACCTGTTTGCCACTAGAGAGGCTTCGCAGTTTGGGAGGCGTAGAGTTCAGAAGGTTAGAAACCGAGAGGTCGGAGACTTGGTTTGAGAAGACCATTCGCATTTTGTCTCAGATGGGTTGTACTGGAGCGCGCAAGCTAGGGTGTGTTGTATCTCTGCTTCAGGGTGATGCCTACACTTGTTGGGTCATCATAACTACGGGTATGCCGGAGACCAAGATCACTTGGGTGTTCTTTGAGTCAGCTTTCCGTAAGAAGTATCTGGGTCCCCGTTATCTCGATGAGAAGAAGAGAGAGCTTATGGCTTTGCTTCAGGGGAACTTGACTGTGACCGAGTATGATATTCGTTTCGTCAGGTTGAGTCAGTATGCATCTGAGCTTGTTCCTACTGAGAGAGAACATTGTGACCGTTTTCGCTATGGGTTGAGTGAAGAGATCAAGAGGTACACCTTGGCTACTGACTACACAGATTTTGATGTCTTGGTCGCTAGGGCCAAAGACATAGAGAACAGTTTGGGTTTGACCAAACGTTCTGGTGGTTCTAATTTCGGGAAGAGGTAGGGCGACTTTGATAGAGGCGATGCCAAGAGGCATGGGGACAATGTGCATCATTATGACCATAGACGTGGTGGTGGTAACCACGGTAGGAGCCATCAGGGCCAGAGAACTGGTGGGCGTTTGCTCGAGTGTGCTCGTTGCGGGAGAAATCACACCGGTGAGTGTTGGGGGAACTTTCACTCTTGTTGGAGTTGTGGAGCTAGGGATCACATTAGGCGTGACTGTCCACATCAGGTGGGGCAGGCACCGGTTCAGGCTCAGGCTCTTGCTAGAGCCAATGACTTTCAGAGAGGCCGTGGGCACGGTAGAGGTAACTTACAATCGAGAAATGACGGCCAGAGGAACATAGCGTATGTAGTTGCTGTTCAGCCAGATGACGGAGGTTAGGCTAGAGTTTACACTCAGCGTGAGGGTCAGAACGACACCGATGTGATTGCAGGTAACTTCTCGATACAGTCTCTAGGTTTGCTTTCTTTGATTGACTCCGAGTCTACGCATTCTTACATTTTGAGTGAACATGCAAAGTTGTTGGATTTACCTTGTGAGGTATTAGAGGTAGAAGTTAGTGTTACTAGTTTCTTCGGGGATACGGTAGTGGTTTGGAAGATGTACAAGAGGTGTCCGTTAATGGTTCAGGGGCATGTGTTTCTAGTGGATGTGATGGAGTTATCGTTCTATGGCTTTGATGTAATTCTGGGTATGGACTGGCTTACAGAACATAGAGCTAGGATAGATTTTGAGACTAAGAGGGTTTTCTTGAAGCTTGCGGATGATTATGAGATTGTGGTAGTGGGTGAGAACGTGAAGTTCTTGTCGAATGTAGTCTTAGCTTTAGAGGCTAAAAG
Organism: Hibiscus tridactylites; assembly: GCA_958450335.1. Lineage (NCBI taxonomy): Eukaryota > Viridiplantae > Streptophyta > Magnoliopsida > Malvales > Malvaceae > Hibiscus > Hibiscus tridactylites. The sequence goes on along the minus strand of OY288287.1, from coordinate 66,457,004 downwards.
GTTAGTTGAGTTGAGTTGGGTTGTGAGGCGTACTTGGTCTACGTGATGAATCCGAACATGAGTGAAGTTAGACCTTAAGATATCCGGACAGTCTGTGATTTTCCGAGTGTTTTCTAGAAGAATTGACGGGTTTACAGCATGATAGAGAGGTAGAGTTTGCTATAGAGACTTATTCAGATTCAGCTCATGTTTCAATTGCTCCGTACCGTATGACATTGAAAGAACTAAAAGAGTTGAAGACTCAGTTGCAAGAGTTAACATATAGAGGCTTTATCCGACCGAGTTCTTCTCCTTGGGGCGCTCCGGTTCTGTTTGTGAAAAAGAAAGACGGAAGCATGAGAATGTGTATAGATTATAGGCAGTTGAATCAGTTGACAGTGAAGAACAAGTATCCCTTGCCACGTATTGATGATTTGTTTGATCAATTGAGAGGAGCATCAGTCTTTTCAAAGATTGACTTGAGATCCGGTTACTACCAGTTGAAGGTAAAGGAAGTTTATGTACCGAAGACAGCTTTTAGGACTAGATATGGTCACTGTGAGTTTTTAGTCATGCCATTTGGGTTGACTAATGCACCAGCTGCTTTCATGGACATGATGAATAGAATCTTTCATCAGTACTTAGACCAGTTTGTAGTTGTTTTCATAGATGACATTTTGGTGTATTCGCGTACCGAGGAAGACCATGATCGGCACTTGAGTTTAGTTTTGTAAACTTTGTTAGACAACCAGCTGTATGCAAAATTGAGTAAGTGTGAGTTTTGGATCCGAGAAGTAGTCTTCTTAGAGCATGTGGTGTTAACCGATGGGATTAGAGTTGATTCGAAGAAGATAGAGGACATTGTTGAGTGGAAGCAACCAAAGTCTGTAACATAGATTCGTAGCTTTCTAGGCTTATCTGAATACTGTAAAAGGTCTGTGGAAGGTTTCTCGAAGATAGCCGCTCCTTTGACGAAGTTACTTCCGAAGAATGTACAGTTTGAGTGGTCAGATGCGAGACAGCAAGCCTTTGAGAAATTGAAGGAAGCCTTAACCCATGCACTGATTTTGATTTAGCTAGGGTCGGGGAAAGAATATGTAGTTTACAGTGATGCTTCTTATGTAGGGATAGGTTGTGTTCTCATGCAAGACAGAAGGGTGGTGGCTTATGCCTCGAGACAGTTGAAGACTCACGAGCGTAACTATCTAACCCACAACATAGAGTTAGCCGCAGTTGTGTTTGCCTTGAAGATTTAGATGTATTTTTTGTACGGTGAGAAATGCACAGTGTACACGGATCATAAGAGTCTGAAGTATATCATGACGCAACGAGAGTTGAACCTTAGGTAGCGTAGGTGGCTAGAGTTGTTGAAGGAATACGATCTTACGATTGAGTACCATCCAGGCAAGGCCAATGTGGTGGCAAATGCCTTGAGTTGAAAGGTACTCGTTGATTTGAGAGCCATGTTTTCTAGATTGAGCTTGTCCAGAGATGGTGGCCTAGTGGTCGAGCTTCAGGTTAGACCTACTTTAGGTCAATTAATTAGAGAGAAACAACTCTTAGATAGATCTTTGGCACCTCACGTGCAAGACATAGCCGAGGGTAGACCTTCAGACTACAATTTCAGTGTTGATGGGGTCTTGTGTTTAAGAGATAGGATAGTTGTGTCAGATGACAGTGATTTGAGACGTATGATCTTGACCGAAGCACACAATAGCCCATTTGCTATGCATCCTAGTAGTACAAAGATGTATCGTGACTTGAAGAATGAGTACTATTGGGTTGGGTTGAAGAAAGACGTAGCCGAATTTGTAAGTAAGTGTATGGTGTGTCAGAGAGTGAAGGCGGAACATCAGGTTCCCTCAGGTTTGTTGCAACCGTTGAGAATTCCGAAATGGAAATGAGAGAATATCACCACGGATTTTGTTTCGGGTTTGCCTTTGACTCCTACGAAGAAGAACTCAGTTTGGGTTATAGTTGATCGTTTCACGAAGTGTGCTCACTTCTTAGATGTTAACACGACCTACTCTTTAGATAGATTGACGAATTTGTACTTCGGTGAGATTGTGAGACTGCACGGTGTGCCGAAGTCGATTGTGTCCGATAGAGATTCGAGGTTCACAGCTCGATTTTGGGAGTGTTTGCATACAACTTTGAATACATATTTGAATTTCAGCACGTCGTATCATCCTCAGTCAGATAGTCAGTCAGAGAGGGTTATACAGATTTTAGAGGATATGTTGCATTGTTGCATCATTGATTTTCAGGGTACTTGGGAGAGGCACTTGCCTTTAGTTGAGTTTGCTTAAAATAACAGTTTTCAGTCGAGCATTCAAATGGCTCCGTATGAGGCCTTGTATGGTAGGAAGTGTAGAACTCTGATTTGTTGAGCCGAAGCGGGTCAAAAGTTATTACCTATGCCGGATTTGCTTAAGGGGACTACTGATAAAGTGAAATTGATTTGCGACCGTTTGAAGGCAGCTTCAGATAGGTAGAAGTCCTATGCGGACTTGAAGAGGAAGGAAGTTGAGTATTCCGTGGGAGATGGGGTGTTCTTGAAAGTCTTTTCGTGGAAAAAGGTTATGAGATTAGGCAGAAAAGGAAAGTTGAGTCCGAGGTACATTGAATCGTATGAGATCGTAAAACGAGTTGGTCCAGTTGCTTATCAGTTACGTTTTCCATCCGAGCTAGAGAAGATCTACGATGTGTTTCACGTTTCGATGCTTCGTAAGTATAGGTCAGATCCATCGCATGTTATGCCTGTAGAGGAGATTGAATTGAATCCTTATTTGACTTATGATGAGGAACCATTTGAGATCTTAGCCTCAGACAGCAAGGTGTTGCGTGGTAGATCAAATGAGTTAGTCAAAGTGAGGTGGCAATATCGAGGGGTGAACGAGGCCACTTGGGAGATGAAGGAGGATATGGAAAGGCAGTTTCCTTATCTTTTTCAGTTAGGTAATTTCGAGGACGAAATTCCTTAAGTGGGGGAGAGTTGTAACACCCGAGTTTAGGGGTCAGGAGTTGAGTGTGTGAGTCAGGTTCGAGTCGTTAGACACGGTTTAATTAAAATAGGCTTTGGTTTTATTTTAATAAGACTTGAATTTTAGTAATGACAATTTCATAAATTTTCAAAAGATGAGTAAAATGCCTTTTGAAACAAAACAAAAAAGAAATTCATCTTCTTCCTTGTTTCATTTTCCACGACCAATGACCCTCAAACCTCCCACGTTACTATTTCATCAAAGCTCTTCATCAATTCAAGTGATTTCAACGAGGTAAACACGTTTTTGACTTCTCCTCTTTATCCCGAACATTTCCATGGTTTTAGATTCTTAAAAACACCATCTTTTTAGTTTTCAAGTTTCAAGTTTTTAAAGGAAAATAAAGAAGCTTTAAGGGTTTTCGTTTAGCTCTTGATTTGATAAGTTTATTTATGTTTTAATCTAGTCCTTAGATGTATTATAACTTAAAATAGTGGGGGTTTGTCAAAAATCCCGAAATGGGTTTTGGGGGGCATTTTAAAGGTGTCAAAACTTGTGTTTTTGGAGGGGTTTGTGTAAGGTGGTTGGGCTGATGTTATAGTGATGTTAGAGAGGTGTTTTGAAGGTCTTTAGAGGTGTTTTAGGTGTTGGAATTGGTAGTTTTCTGCTGGATTTAATGGGAGTACGAAAATGGAATTTTGTGGTTGTTAGTTTTGGCTTGAAATTGTTGAGAAGTGGATTGTGTTTGAAATTTGAGTATTGTAGTGTATTTTGGATGTTTTGTGTAGTAATACATTGTTTTTGATTGGTTAGAATCAAGGGAAAACGTTTGAGAAGGTTCGGGCACGATTCCGGAAGTTGTGGAGACTTTATTTGAATTTTCTTGGTTTGCTTAAGGAAGTGTGGTGAGTGAAACTTTTTAAATTGGTTTAAATTGGTTCAAGTGTATGGTTGAGGAGTTGGATTGAGCTTGGTAGGCCAATCCAAGGTAGAGGTTAAGTTGGTAGCTTGACTTCTTGCATGTTTTATGAGTTTTGCTAAATATGCTTGGTATAAACTTGTAAAACATGTTTTGATTTTGTATGTTTTATATACATTGATGTGTGTGACGATTGATATGTTGATATGCATGATGGATTGTTATAGTGTGACTTGATAGTATGATTGACACTAGTTAAATTACCGAGTATAAATGATCGATCATTAGGATGAGAGTGTGCACACGGTTGAGTCAAATTCGCGCGTGGCCTTGGTGGCGTAAAGTCATCAAGGAGGAGTACGATGATGTAATATTCCACCGGAAATTTTATATTATTACGTGATGATGAGTGGAATCCCATCCTTAGAGCATGTGATGACGAGTGTAATCTCATTCATGCAAGGTCCGGTGATGAGTGTAATCCCACCGAAGGTAACGTTGTTGTTGAGTATGTTGGAGGTGAAAGCCCCAACGGAAGTTATCCGCATATCCGAGTAAACTAATAGTTGCCAATATATTTGTCCATGTGGTTTTGTTGTTAAGATAATTGTTATATCTTGTTGGGCATAACATGAGGTAAGATGCCATGTTAGTGCATTCATGTGATGTTAGCTTGATGCTTTGTTGATGCTTATGTATGCTTGTGTGTTGTCTTAAGGATGATATGCTTGAACCCTGCATTGTCGTTTTTTTTGTTTTAGAGCACCCTCACTAAGCTTCTAGCTTATGCTCTCGTTTTTGACAATGCAGATCATTAGCGTGGAGTTAGCAAGGAGCAAGGAAATGTGCATTCCAAGCTTTTGTAGTTGCTCAAGTATGGTTTAGTAAATAATATGGTAGTTTAGCAATGAGACTACTATATGTTTTGTATGAGCGTTGTTAAACTCATATATGTTGATTTGTTGTTTATGCCTTGATATGGATTTGTAAGCCTTGTTATTTTATTGTCTAATGCTTTGTGTTTAAAGGCTTATGACCTTTGTTCCATGAATGCTATGTGTTGTTTTGAGTGTATGTAAACCTTGCTAGTGAATGCATATACCTTTTGGCTAATTAGACCCTTTATGTATGTTTAGAATGCAAGTTTCTCTTAAGTATGGATGCCTTGATGTTGATGCTCCATTGTTCGTTTAAATTGTTTCATATGCTGATTCTTGGTTGCTAAATGTTGTATGAATGGTTGTTGGTGGCTAGGTGAGTCGTAAATTGCATTTAGAGTTGAGTCTTAGTGCGTTTTGCAGCTAAATTAAGGCTTGCAGTGCAGGGCGTATCGATACGGCCGTATCGATACGGTCCTTCACTTTGGGCCTTAGTTTAAGCTTAGCGTATCGGTACACGGGGGTGTATCGATACGCCAAAAGCTCTTTGGAAATCTGAGATATTGACGAGATTTTGGCGTATCGGTATAAGTCTTGGGTGTATCGGTACGGTTTTTATCGTTTGATCGTGAAGGGCGTATCAGTACGGTCAACCTGTGTACCGATACGATCTCCCTAGGTTGACTTTAGGTGGTTGACCTAGTCAAGGCGTATCGTATGCACCTCTAGTGTATCGATACAGCCTGCTGTACAAACTAAAATGGGCTATTTTAAATTGTTTGACTGTGTGTTTGTATTAATTCGTTGTGTTTCCTATGTCGTGTTTCACATAGAAAGTATTAAAGCCTTTAGAAAAGATAATGTTAAAAGAAATTTTCTAGGGTTTCTAACCGAAAGGGGGCCTTAACGGGTTTTACTTCGGTTTTCGCCGTGTGACCCACTCGGACTGGTCAGTCGTCCAGATCGGGACGAAGGGGTTACAAGGTAAATTTGATGTAAAAAGTGATGAATCCATCTTTCTAGGTTATTCTTTAAACTTTAAAGCCTATCGAGTTTTTAACAAGAGAACCTTAGTTGTAGCAGAGTCAATACAAGTGGTTTTCGATGATAACCTCATTCCGAGAAGGATTCTTGTGATGATAATGATGTAAGAATCATTAAAGCCAATGATGGTGGTGAACCATCAAAGGTAAATGAGGTTCTAATTAAAAAGGAAGAAGCACAGGAACCACCTCTAGAAGCTTTACAGGACATGGCTCTTGAGGAAAATGAAGTGAGCTACCTAAGGGAGTAAAACTATGTCAAAGGTGATGAAATCTTGGGTGATCTATCTAAGGGGGTAACCATTCAATCCTCTCTCAAACTCTTTAATAATGTTGCATTCATTTCATGCATTGAGCCTAAGAATATCAAAGAATCATTAAATGATGATTTTTGGATATCGGTCATACAAGAAGAATTAAATCAATTTGAGAGAAGTAAAGTATGGACATTAGTTGATAGGCCTAATAATAAATCTATTATAGGGACAAAATGAGTTTTTAGAAACAAACTAGATGAGGGTTGTAACAAAGTGAGGAACAAGGCTAGGCTTGTTGCTCAAGGTTACAAACTAGATGAGGATGCTACTTACATTTGCATGTTTCAATGATTTCAATATTTTTCAAATGGATGTCAAAAGTGCATTTTTAAATAGTTTTATAAATGAAGAAGTGTATGTGAAACAACCACTGGGTTTTGAAGATCCTAAATTTCCAAACCATATTTTTAAATTAACAAAAACTTTATATGGTTTAAAACAAGCTCCAAGAGCTTGGTATGAAATGCTCTCAAATTTTCTTATTAAAAAGGGTTTTGAAAAAAAAAGGTGGACACAACACTATTTATTAAAAGCAATGGCAAAGATATATTAGTAGTGCAAATATATGTTAATGATATTATTTTTGGATCTACTAACGAACTTCTTTGTCAATATTTTTCTAAGTTAATGCAAGGTGAGTTTGAAATGAGCATATGGGGGAGCTCTCATTCTTTTTGGGACTCCAAATCAAACAAATGAAGGATGGCATCTTCATCAATCAAGCTAAGTACATAAAGGACATACCTTGGAGCATGTAAAGCCTCAAGCTACACCAATGAGCTCAACCATAAAGCTTGACAGAGATGAAAGAGGCAAGTGTGTCGATTCCAAACTTTATCGTTCTATGATTGGATCATTGCTTTATCGTTCTATGATTCGACCCAATCGTGTAGTTAATGTAGATTTTCTTGATTCCGACCAATTTCACATTATATACTATGATCTTTTAACCCATTAGAATTTCAAGGCCTTTTTAAGCATTCTCGGAGTCATGTACCGAAATCTTGTGTTGTTCTACTCCATTGCAACAACTGAACCTTGTAAATATTATGTTTGTGGAGATTGTGCACTTAGTAAAGAATCGCAACAACGTCTCCTCCTTCACTTATGGTACCGTCTTAAGCTACATCTTTGTTCTTAGTGGTATTGATTGCTCATTTGATATTGATGAGCCTCTCAAGGAGAAGCTAAATGAGACTACACTCATGAAGTGTGGTTTTCGCTTCAATGGTGAGGAATGGGTTTGTGTCCCTCGAGGTGAACGTGCTCAAGCTCAAGCTCAAGCTCCTCCTCAAGGTCAAGTCGCTCCACAAGCTCCTAATAATGATGCAATGATGGCTTTTCTCACCGAGCGATTCGTCAGCTTCCGTACTCATATGGACAATCGGTTCAAAGCCTTGGAGGATCGCTTTGATGGTATGAAAAATCGCATTGCCACTATTGAGAATCAATAATCTTCCTCGGACCTCTCCTTCACCGCCTTCAATAGTGAATGACAACACTTTAAAAGGAGTCAAGAGAAAGATGACGATGACATGAATGAAGATAAAGACGATGATGAGCCCTAGTCTAGCTTGCATTCATATCATATCATTTAGGACTTTATTATTATGCACCTTTCATATTTTTGGACCTATGCTTTATTATTATGCACTTTATTATTATGCTTTGTAGGATTTAAGTTTGGATTGATGTTATTTTGTTCTTAGAGCTTATGTTTTATAAATTATGATTTATGTTGTTTGATTTAATGTTGCTTATCTTTTATTTCTCATTGAATTATGCTTGTTTTGATTTTGATCTAACAAAAAAGGGAGAAAGTGTTTAAACAAATTTTTAAAGGTTTTCAAAACCTAGCTTAAACTAAGGGGGAGCTCACTAATTTTTTTTTACTTTGGTTTCGTTATATCAATAAATGGGAGATTGTAAAACCCTTAATTTGAATTGACTTGATTTTGATATAACAAATACTTTAAGGACTATTTTGTAAAGTAAATAAATTTTTAGTTCTCAAAAAGCTCAAAATTGACAAGTAAAAATTTAACCCAAAATGTTTTAAGGTTTAAAAATAATCCCTATAAATATTTCTAAGTGTTTTCAAACTAAATCTGTAGATTTTGCCTAGGTGTTTCGATAAGGCTAAGGCCTGTTTCGAAACATTTTGCCACTAAAATTTTTCATATCTTACAGGCCTTAAAACGACCTCATATAATTCTGATATGTTTTGCCACTAGAATTTTTCATATCAAACAAGTCTCGAAACGATCTCATATTGTTTCGTTACGACCTTCATCTGGGCAAGACAAATTTTAATTGTGTTTCGAAATGACAGTTATTCGTTTCGATACGGGAATTAAACATTTTCAAATTGGGCATTTAATGTTTTCGAGCGCTGCTTGTCAGAGCTAAAATTTTAAAGGTAAAGTACTCGTTTTGATATAGCCTATGGTGGTCTCGAAATGTTTTGCTACTGGAATTTTAAGAGCTCAACCGTTTCGATACAGGTTTCGAAACGACTTTCTATTGTTTTGAAACGATTTCAAACGTTTCGATACTTTAATGCACATAACGACTCTTTTTTTTAGTCGTGTCTCGAAACAAGTAGGTACCGTTTCGATACGGATAGTTGCATAACTGCATTTATGGTGGGAATATGAAGTCTCAACGGCTATAATTATGATGTCAACCACCCAAACGACTAGAAATCAATGAGAAGGTATAAAATGAAGCATTTTAAGCACCAACAACTACTATTGAACCCAAAAGAAATATCCAAGCAAATCAATCCAAACTCTTGTGCTAAATATTCATATATTGTCCAAATTTGTAATTCTTCATTGTATATCTTTATTTCACAAATTGGATGTGTGATTGAGTATAAATTGGGCAAATTGTATTTTGAGAGATACGTTTATTGCCTTGTATTCCTTTGTCCTTGTGAGTGTCTCAAGATCAATAGTAAAATTGGTTGAAAATCCTTAGTGGTGACTAAGGTAGTGGATGTAAAGCTTGTTCTAAGCTTGAACCACTCTAAATCCTCTTGTCCTTCAAATTTTCATTTTTCCAATTTCATTCAAAAATTAAATTCCAGTTCACCCCTCTTAGCAATTTTCATTCAATCGATCCACTCAAAAAAAATATTTTACTGAAAATAGGAGACTAAAGTTTATATCATTATAATTTTAGGTATCTGGTAGTTAACTATCGTTAAAAAATTTGTTAACTAATTAAAACATATGTGACATGTTTGTTTTATTTTTTTCAAAATTAAAAAAAAAACTTAAAACTATTTTTTACACAAAAAATTATTTTTTAGATCATTCTAAATTTCTTCAAATTTTACAAAACAATCTTTAAATCCCTAAAAATTCTCAAAGTCAAACTCCAAATCATCGTTGATTGCCATTCTTGAGCATACCCCTTTGGTCGTCGGGCCTAACTAGTCATTTCTTAACACGATGTCACCGAAAATGACAGACAACATGACAGTCGAGCGTCGAACACGAAATTAACGCTGGGCTGACACGTCATTCGTCGTTTCTGGCAACATCGTGTTGGAAAAATATCCGGCTAAGCCCGACGACCGAAAAGGTGCTCAGGAACAACGATTGACGTTGAAAGTGGTTGTGATTTGGGGTTTGAGTTTAAGAAGTTTCAGGGATTTATGTGTTATTTTATAAAAATTGGAGAATTTCAGAATTTTATGAAAATTTTAAAAAATAGTTTTTTCTATGAAAAAATAAAAAAAAAATCAATTTTTTTCATGTGTCACATTGATTGATTAATGAATTTTTTTAATGATAATTAACTACCAGACACTTAAAATTGTAACGGTGAAAATTTTAAATACTTATTTCTAAAAATTAAGTTACTTTAAACACTTAAAATTTAAAAAAAATTATAATTTAACCATTCACAAAATTTATAATTTGGGCATTTATTTTTCATTTAAACCATGAGATTATATGAAATTTGCATTAGTAACGCAAATATAAGGCAAGATTCAAGATATTATTGGTTTAATAGGAGTTCGCCAACTCTTCTAAAGTGAAGATTTTCGGGTAGGACGGGCGGCAGCAGTCTGACAAAATTCACCTGTTTATTTTTGGTATTTTTTTTATATCTTAATATTAAAAAATAAATTTTAAATTTTGTTTTTATATTTTATATTTTAAATCATAAACCTTAAAAAATAAACTCTACCATAAATTTACTAAAACTTAAATCTAAACCGTAACTTTAAACCTTTACAATTAACATTAAATTTAATTTTTAGAGTTAAACATACAAAGAAACACTGGGAAGAGAAAAAAATTCTATTCGACAGTAGTCATCGGAACAGCATGACGAACGGGTCCCATAATTTCTATTAGCTGTGCCTAGTTTTAAGTTGATGAGAATGAATTAGTCGAACACAAATTACAAATATTCCTTTCATTCCCCTAATTTTGTTCGTTTTACCTTCTAAAAAATTCATACTTCAGCTACAAATATTCTCTTCATTCCGCTAAATTACAAATTATCACTTTAAATATTTTAGTATTTTACATCATATCTCTTACACAATTTTTCTTTTTCTTTCTTAAAACTACTCGAAACATAAAACTAGAGCAGTGCAGCTGGTATCATGATATTCATGAACTGCCGCCAAGGGCGAATGATCACCAATCACCATGCACTTGAAAAGCTTCTTTTGCCATTAACCTTTTCTCTAAAAAAAAATAGATCCGTTCAAAAACTGCCTAGCTAAAACTAATGGTTGATCCGTAAACGAGTTTACATCTAAGTTGAGTGGCACTAAATTGAATCAGACATTTTACAAATATTAATGAGAATTTTACCATCACACGTACAAGTTCCCTGCGCATCTTCCCAACATGTCAAAAACCCAGAAAACCTGGATTTCGCTTGAAGAGTTAAGACACATGCACCCTCCATTGCTTACTAAGACATAATCCTCCACTAATTTAATATGCAACAAATGTTAAAACTGATGTTGAAGAATCACAGCACGTGCTGGACCATGCAAGACAACAACCATCTTATGATTACCACAGTTTAGCAAATAGCTAAACCTTTATCTCACTCAATAGCAACTCTTTTATAGTTGGATTCCTTGTTCAATCATGGTAATAACAAATAATTTGACAACAACGAACAACCATTGCATTTGAAAACTACCTTTTGAACCCATGATCCTGCATTTCAAAACTTGGATTTTGAAGTAGATTTAAATCGATAATTAATGGATAATGCATACATTTTATTCTCAAGCAAACTACATCCAAAACCATTCAAAATTCAAATTCATGTATCCACACATGGTACAAAAGCTTTTATGCATTATGCAAAACCAAACTTCCGGTTCAGTACACTGCAAATGTACATAAACCTAAGTTTCACATTACCTAATAGTAACATAACAGAAAACGAACAAGTACAGACTCCAACAAAGAACACACCTGTCCAATAAGGTAGAAGAGTCTAGCAATCAATAATCCAACATATCAACCGATGCCATAATTGGTTGTATCTGGCAGGGGAATTGCCAAGGCTCCAGCAGAGAATCTGGAATCTCCGGGATAACAACATCGTAGCCGCCAACTTCTTCCACAATGTGCAGCACCGAATTCAGGGACCGCAATCTCTCAGTCAATTCCATCGCCTGAGCTCTTAAAACGTTGTTGGCCGACTGCATCTCGATATAGCGTTGGGTGGTAACGCTGATCCTTTCAGAGACCTGGCTGATTTCCTTCTGCAACGCACTCACTTCCTCAGCCAAATCTCCGAGCTGCTTTTGCTTCCTCATCCGTGATCGCCTCGCAGATTCACGGTTCAAAAGCATTCTCTTCCTCTTCCTCTCATCAATGTTAGCATATCGCGGGTCTGAATCCGATGAACTTGCCGGCTTTTGAGCAGAAGCCATCTCAAGAGAAGTTTTTACTTCTTTCTTTTATCCGGGATAATATTTAATATGAATTGATAATTTGAATGGCAATAAAGAATTTACGATTCTCAGTAATCAGCGAACTTAACTAAGAGTTAGATCTAGACGAAGAGATTTACGATAACAATAAAGGTGAGCTGATTCATGAGAAAACGTAGAACCAGTACAGGAACACAACTGAGAACGAGTGAAGAATACGGATTCGACGAATCATTGCATTGATTTCATGAAATGATCTTGACTAACAATCCAAAGATCGGACATCAACTAAACAATCGAAAAACAACAATCGAAAACACAAGAAAAATCCTAGATCTAAACCAGATCTACAGATAAAAAAAACAAAAAGAGGGAAGACTAAAGAAAGAAAATAATTAAGAATACTTAGCTGGATGAAGAATAGCAGAAAAGACGGGAGCGAGCACAAAGCGAATGGAAAGAAGGTTTGCAAATGAGGGGAAGGGGCCTTTTTATAGGCAACTGAGGCTGGGTTTGATTGCTTGTTTGATTAGGTTTAGTGGATAAAATAATAATTAATAATGAGGTGGAAGGGTATTTAAGGTCTTTTCACTGGTTAACTTTTGAAACAAGGAGTAGGTTTGGTGTCACCGCTGGCGTGCAATATGACGTCAACTTTACATTCCAACGCTTTCTTTTCACTTTCCGATCTTTTGGATCTTGGATTGGAATATACCCGGTGGAATGGATTTTTATCTAAAGGCTTAATTACTCTGTTAATACATAAACTATGCTCAATTCTTAATTTTATGTATAATATTTTAAAATTTTAGATTTCATACATGTGATATTTCGCTGTTAACATGTTTATTAATTTTCGTGACGAAAACTGACATAGCAGCATGTACTGTACAGATCAATAAAAATATATATATTTAATTGAGATATAATAATAAGATTATGGGTAAAGTACACAGACGGTCACTAAACTATACCCGAAAAAACAAAATGATAATCAACCTTTCAAAAATCACAAAATGGCAATTAAACTTTATGTTTTATAACAAAACAGTAACTAGACGTTAAATTCCGTTAAGTTTCTGTTAAAACTTTGGTATAATAACATATTTAGTCCTTCAACTTTATACAGTCAATTAATTTAGTCCTAATTTAAAACAATTCACTAAATTTAGCCCTTTTTATTTAAGCATTCTTTCAAACTGGTCATTAAAGCAAAATTCCAAAGCATGGTACATGATAAATAATTACAATTAAATTCTTATAGGAACTCGAAAACTCGACTCGACTTGGCTCGAATCGAAAAAAATCAAATAAAGTTTGAGTTGTAAAATATGACGCGTCAACTCGAATAACTCGAAATTTTTTGACTCGACTCGATCAAACGCCCACCTCTATCTTAAGATATGACGTGTCAAGTTGAATAACTCGAAATATTCTTATATTTTAAATCATTTTTTCTTTTAATCGAATATTTTTTAAAATATAATATTTAATATTCTCATATTTAAATCACATCGAATATTTAATAACTACTTTAAATATTTGATTTAATTTAAAAATATTCGATTGAAAAGAAAAAATTGATTTAAAATATTCGAATAAAAAAATTTCAAATAAAGTTTGAGTTGTAAAATATGATGCTTCAACTCGAATAACTCGAAAATTTTGTACTCAACTCGATCGAACGCTCACCTCTATCTTAAGATATGACGCGTCAACTCGAATATTCGAATATTTTAAATCATTTTTTTTCTTTTAAATCACATTGAATATTTAATAAATACTTTAAATATTTGATTTAATTTAAAAATATTCGATTTAAAAGGAAAAATTAATTTAAAATATTCGAATATTTAAAGTAGTTATTAAATATTAGAATATTTAAAAGAAAAATATTTAATGTAGTTATTAAATATTCAAACATTTTAAATCTATTGTTTTTTAAATCGAATATTTAAAGAAGTTATTAAATATTCGATATGATTTAAATATGAAAATATTAAATATTCTATTTTAAAAAATATTCAATTTAAAAGAAAAAATGATTTAAAATATTCGAATATTTCGAGTTATTCGAGTTGATGCGTCATATCTTAAGATAGAAGTGAGCGTTCGATCGAGTTGAGTCAAAAAAATTTCGAGTTATTCGATTAACGCATCATATTTTACAACTCAAACCTTATTTGAAATTTTTTCGATTCGAATCGAGTCAAGTTGAGTTTTCGAGTTCCTATAAAAATTTAATTAATTATTCAAATATTTTAAATCAATTTTTTTCTTTTAAATTGAATGTTTTTAAATTAAATTGAATATTTAAAGTAGTTATTAAATATTCAATGTAATTTAAATATGAAACATTAAATGCTCTATTTTAAAAATATTCGATTTAAAAGAAAAAAATAATTTAAAATATTCGAATATTTCGAGTTATTCGAGTTAACACATCATATCTTAAGATAGAGGTGAGCGTTCGATCGAGTCGAGTCAAAAATTTTTGAGTTATTCAAGTTGACACGTCATATTTTACAACTCAAACTTTATTTGAAATTTTTTCGATTCGAGTCGAGTTTTCGAGTTCCTATAAAATTTAATTGTAATTATTTATCATGTTACCATACTTTGAAATTTTGCTTTAAGGGCCAAATTGAAAGAATGCATAAATAACGAGGGCTAAATTTAGTAAATTATTTCGAATTAGGACTAAATTTATTGATTGTATAAATATGAATGACTAAATGTGTTATTATACCAAATTTTAACAGAAACTTAACGGAATTTAACGTCTAGTTACCGTTTTGTTATAAAACATAAAGTTTAATTGCCATTTTGTGATTTTTGAAATGTTGGTTACCATTTTGTTTTTTCGAGTATAATTTAGTGACCGTCTATGTACTTTACCCTAAGATTATTCCTCAATGCTTTATTAATTTTTTAATTTCATCCTTAAAATTTAAAAACTACTAAATATTTATTTTAAAAATTATTAAAAAAATATTTGAACCAACCAATAATTAACACGTGTCATAATATTAATTAAAAACGTTAATTTGAACCAACCAATAAAAATATTAGAAACGTTTCAATCACAATATTCATTTTTTATACTACAATTACAATATTCATACTTCTCCGTTTCAATCATAATAATCCCTTCTAATGCCTTCGTATCATATTAACTCTCTTTTCCATCTCATCCGAATTATCAGCATTATCATCTTCTTCACTACTCAAAACCCTTTCTTTCATCAGCTCCGAATCCAAATCAATTTCCCTTTTTTCCAACTCCCATTCTTCTTTGCCAAGATTGACAATCTTGTTATTAATATTTAATTCTTAAATTTTCAGGATTAAATTTAAAAAACTAATAAAATATTGAGGATTAATCTTATTGTTATACCTTAAGTTAAATGGAGATTAAAAAAAATGCCATGTGTAAATTTTTTATTCACTCGTACATGCCACGTTAGCTTCCGTCACGGAAGTGGGTAAATTTGTTAACGGCGAAATACTCTATATATAAAATCGAGAATTTTAAAATTATGTATGAAACTTAAAATTCGATATAGTTCATATACCAACGGGTAATTAAGTCTTATCTAAATAATAGCCTCATCGTCCCAATTATTTTATCATCGGTTGATTTTTCATGGAGTTTTAAAAATGTGTGTATATATAATGAGTGATATAAATAATTTAAATGATATATTTATCTTTAGAAAATTAGTTGAACCCAACAAGTGTTCATAGTGAAAAAACGGATGATGTTCATTCTATGAGACTCAGGTTCAATCGTCATGGAGTGAGGAATATCCCGAGTCTCATGTAAAAATGAAAATTAAATGTGTCTAATAAAAATTGTTGAAATTTTTTAAAAGGATAAAATATATAAATCATCACTGAACTTTGTTCTTTGGCCTATTTTAGTTATTGAACTTTTAAAACGACCAATTTAATCACTCAACTTTTCAAATTGCTTATGTTTTAGTCGCTCCTTAATAATAAACCTTGAATATAAACATCCAAACTCCAAAGTTTGACCTTGAATATAAACTTTAATTATAATTATAAACCTCAAATTACAAATAGTACAAATTAATTCTTAAATTTTACAACCTAAATTAATTCCCTAATCTCTAAAATAAAAATATTTGTATAGTCTTTTACCCACCATGTGTATCGAATAATTTTCAGCAAAATATTATCTCGATGAGACTGCTAACGTTTTGAAAATGCAGCACAGATAGAGTGTGCTATTAGAGCAAGTGAGCAACTGCATCTTAGGTCTTGACCACTTCCATTCGAATCCTATTTAAAAGGCAATCGGATTGAATTCGCGCGCACTTAGGCACACAAGGCGGTGAATGAATGAGGTGAACATTAAGAAAGTTGAAAAAAAGCACCCAAAATGACGATAGCAAGTCACGATTCTTCCCCCTTCCTCCACAAACCACATTTGATTCAGCAACTCTTCTTCATTTTCCCTGGCGTAGTTCCTTCATTCGCTTGACTGCAAAAATTTCATTATTTCCTCGCAATTTCCCCATCTGAATCCGAAACGTATCCATTTCTAATTCGCACAGTAGACCAGATAAATGGTTGAACAAGAAAAAACGAGGACGGACGATGTTCCGTTGGACGACAAGGCCAAGAGAATGAGAGATCTACTGTCGAGCTTCTATAATCCAGATCATTCTTCGTCTCCCAAAGCTCCGTCAAATATCGAAAATTTAGATGCCATCGATTCCACCTCTTTCGATCCCGATCACTACATGAACCTCCTCGTACGCTTCTCCTAATTCTCTTGATCCTAATCACGTTTTACGATTAACGGAATCTAATGCTAGATTTAATTTTATAGAAATCGATTATTCGGAATGACGTACGTTTGGTATAATGATGTTTTAGATTGGGTTTGAATTGGATTAAATGTTTAGGCACAAAAGTCGAATTTGGAGGGGCTTCTTCGGAGGCACGTTGAAATGGCAGCTGAAATCAAGAATCTCGACACTGATTTGCAAATGTTGGTCTACGAGAATTACAACAAGTTTATCAGTGCCACGGATGCAATTAAATGGTAACTTCATTCAATCTTTAAAATCGTTAGTTAACAGTTGCCATTGACAGTATTTTTAACGAGGGAATAACGTATAGGGTTTATAAAGTATAAACATTACATTTCCCATGGAAATTCTGTTATTTCTTTTTGTTTCATCAAGATTTAAGAACCCCAACTTAAACTCTGGTTTTTAACAGGATGAAAAGTAATATTGTAGGCATGGAAGCTAATATGGAGCAACTTCTTGACAAGGTGTGTTAGAATATTTTCGTTTCCGCTCTATGTAATTTTGTTGAACAATGCATTAAGAAGAATTGTAAAGAGGGGACTAACTGCAATTTTTTTTTCTTAATCTATTATTGCAGATAATGTCAGTACAATCTAGAAGTGATGGGGTCAATACTTCTCTTTTTGAGAAAAGAGAACACATAGAGAAGTTGCACCGGACAAGGAATCTTCTGCGTAAAGTTCAGGTATTAAAAAAATATCAAATGTTCATGGTAACTTGTGAGCAATGTGACAACAGCTCTAGAATTGAACTGAAAGCACGTTAACCAGAGGTAGCAATTATGAATGCAATATTTTATAAGCAAAAGCTTGTAACAAATATATTGTTTTCAGACGTTACAGCTTGAATTACAAGGTATTGAAAAAATCAAATAGGATAATTATAGTATTACTTTCAGTTTACATATGCATTGGTGAGCTCCCAAAATTGTCTTTTGTGGAAAAGTACAGTTCATTTATGATCTTCCCGCTAGACTTTCTAAGTGCATCAAATCAGAAGCATATGCTGATGCAGTCAAGTTCTACATTGGAGCAATGCCAATTTTTAAGGTCATTGCTGCTTACCTTGTTTTTCGATTTTGTATATTAATTCTGTTCTGATACGTATTTTGCTTTTATATCAAAAATTCATATTCAAAAGATTTGCACATACCATTGTTTTCCTTACCAGGCATATGGAGATTCATCTTTCCAGGACTGTAAACGAGCATCTGAAGAAACGATTATTATAATAGTAAAAAACTTGCAGGTATATCTATCATTGTGTTATACAGGTATGGTGATGTTTTTGCTTGTCATAAAAGAAATTTGTAGTGCTTGATAAAAATTTCTTCTCAGGGAAAGCTATTCTCAGATTCTGAATCAATTCAAGCTAGAGCTGAAGCTGCAGTGCTTTTGAAGCAGTTAGATTTTCCGGTTTGTATTGAAGCTTTCAGATTAGATTTTAAATTAGTTTAAAGCTTAAACACCACATTGGCTACTGTGCATGACATACTCCACATGAAAATCCATCAACAAAAAAATGAAAACGATCTTAGGGTAATATTGTTCTCTACAAAAGTTTTTGATGCCACTTGATTTATATTTGTTTGACATAAATACATATACATGACGGATAATATATGTAATTGTGCAGGTGGATAGCTTACAGGCAAGACTCCTTGAAAAGTTAGAGCAATCTCTTGGGGACCTTCAACTGAAAACAGTTGGGATTGAGAATATTTTACGTGAGTCTAATGATCTTTCTAAACAAGGAAAAGCTTTCGAGTCGATTCCTAGTACGGGTCACGAGGTAACTGAGCAGAAAGTAGCATTTTGAAATTTCTTATATTTGGCTAGTTGGATAGGAAGTAGGGTGGATAAAAGAAAAAAAAAGAAATTTGTATTTGTGCAAAGCAAATGCATGGCTTTCTGAACCATGTTAATATTGCTAGTTGGATAGCATTTTGATAATGCATAATTCAGCGGGATGCATGAGATATTTTACTATTGCATTGCAATTCTAACTTCTGCTATGGCAAATAACTAATGAATCTCTTCACTATCCTACATTTGCTTAGTATTATATTTATAGGTCAGTGACTAGATGATTTCTAAATTTATCTCCTATTGAATTAGCATTTAGAACTTTGTTTTTGTGTTTTTAGTTTTTTAACTGTGGTTAAACTAGTCATTCTCAGCATCCCTTAAAACAAAAGGTGACTGGAGGTAATATGAGGGTAGAAAATGCCGTCTAGATTGATGAAGGCCCTTTTCAATTATCTAAAATAGGTTTCTGTCCATGGATTTGCGGAGGCTATTCGTGCTTATCGTGTAATATTTCCTGATTCCGAAAGTCAACTAATTAAACTTGCTCAAAACTTGGTCATCAAGTAAGCAGCTCCATTAGAATTTCCCTTGTTTTACAAGTTCTAGTTCTATTGTTTCTAATAATAAAAAGCATGGTAAAATTTCATTCAAATGTTGCCTTGTCTTTAGGCACTTTGAAATGATCGAGCAATGTGTAAAGAGACGCATTTCTTCTGCCAATTTCCTTGGTGCTCTTCGTAAGTAGTGTGCATTTGCTTTTTCTTTCTTCTGCTCTTCATGATTTCTGCAATGCAACCCCTAGTATGTAACATAACTAATGCAAAAATCTTATCATTATTTACAAACGCACATTCTAAAAATGTCTGCACAATTCAAATAATTTATCATCTTCCTTGACATTTAGCGATGTCTTTAGCATATTATTCATGATGGACTGCTTGTTGAAAGTATGCCCCAAATAGAACCGAGGCTTCTTTTATGTCCACAAAGAGTTTGATTCTTGATAAATCATTGTTTTTTTAATGCTGGTGTGAATTCAAATTTACTTGTTTCCAGACTTGTTTAAATTATTTGTTGTTTTGCTTTGATATTGGTTAGTTTTTATAGTATTTTTTTCTTATTTTGCAACTTAAATTTATTTTACCTTTTTCATGTCTATTGCCAAATCCATTGCAGGGACTATATGGACTGATGTGCTTCTGATGGACGAAGTCTTAAGTGAGGCTGCTCTACCTGATTTTTCTCTAGAGGTCTTTCTTGAATTTCATATGAACTCGTTTTCTTTCCAATCTATTACGTTTTCCCCTCACTTTAATCCGAGTACAAAGATACACAATTTTCATAATAAGAGACAGAGCTCCATCTAATGATATTCTATGTGGTCTCAGGCTGGTCAAGTAACTGTTAAAAAGTATGTTGCCTGCGCATTTACTTACCTTCTGCAGGACATATCAGGTTATTTTTACTATTGATTGTTCTGAAAATTTATTTCACTCTTTTAGAGTTTCAAATAATCCAAAAGATGATAGCATAGTTTAGATTTAACTAAAGGTAGGTTGTTGCTTTACCCATTCCATGATAGAGGTCTAAATATCTGATTAATTATTCTTCAATTTCTTAGATTCTAGGTTCACTTGAATTCTAATTAAAATGTATATACCCCAACTTAACTTATCAAAATCATAATTTGTTGGCAGTTGTTCTAGAATTCATTTCATAGCTGCATCATTAGTATTTTTCAAATGCATGCTTAGTTGGCAGTTGTTTATGGAAAATGATTGGTTCACTATTTGTTAAACCACATATAACCTCGTGTATGCATATATTCTACATAAACTCTTAAAAGATTGCAAATTTGAGTAAACTTGATTCTCTTTTATCATTGTAGATTTATTTGATGAAAATTACTTAAGTTTGAGTTCATTCTATTCAATTTGCAGATGCCCTCCTGAAAGTAAAGGTTAGCCCAAAAGAGGCAGCAGAGGAGCACGCCTTGCAGGTTGCTTTGGAGGCCAGCAAAAAAACAGTGCTCCAAGGCAGCATGGATCTGTTACTGGTAACTCATGAGATACTGAATAGAGTTGTTCCATGCGTTTATAAACAACTCAACTTTGCATCCTTGTGTGCTACTTCATGTAAACAATGCATGTCCATCTTTTATGTTCTTCATTTGCAAAGTTCTCTCTGATTTGGATGCATATAATTGAATTTTGTAAATGCTTAATATACTTTCTAGATTGAAAAATACTATCAATATGGCTGCAATTTTACAGTGAGTTATGTATGTTGCCATTTAATTTTTTCGTTGCCTTTTTTTCTTCTTTTTTGAACTTGTACATTTTACATTTTGATTATTCTTTGCACAAGTATTTATAATATAGGGTAATCTATTCATTGATCTTTCTTTTTAATCTATTTGCTTAATACAGGATTTTCGCCAACTTCTTGATGACGACTTAGGGCTGCTAGTTAAACTAAGGGAATTTATAGTTGATTGGGTTCAAGAAGGATTTCAAGACTTTTTCAGGGCTCTTGATGATCGTTTTCTCTTACTTTCTGGAAGAAAGAATTCATCAAGTCAAGATCAAGGATTTTCAGAAGGAGCACTTGGTGAAAAAGTTCTTGTTGGCATTGTCCTGGTGCTGGCTCAGCTTTCTGTCTTCATTGAACAAACTGCCATCCCAAGAATTTCCGAGGCAATTTTCTCTCTTCAGCTAATAACTTAATCCTAACAGCTGACAACTATTTCAAAATGTGAAGGGGAATAATTTAAGTACTCTTACTACTGTCTTGGGCTCATTCATATTTTCATGTTTATTGCCAGGAAATAACTGCTTCATTCTCTGGTGATGGGGCTCGAGGCTATGAAAATGGGCATGCTTTTGTTTCCGGGGAGATATGTCAAATATTTCGATCTGTCGGTGAAAAGCTTTTGCATCATGTAGGAATTAGTTGCTTTCTTCAGTTTGAATTTATCGAAATTAGTACTTAAGCTGACATTCACTACCTCAAGGGAACACATATTTTTTACAATCTTTTTTTCTAGCATTGGATAGACCATTTCATATAGTATATTTTTTTTATAGCAAAGCCAATTATCTCATTGTTAGTTATAAGCTCATTTTGTATTTTCAGTATATAAATATGAGAACTCAAAGAGTATCTACTTTGCTAAGAAAGAGATTTACAACACCAAACTGGGTTAAGGTTAGTATACAGTGCTATAGTCCTCAATTTGAAAGAAATTCCCATCACAAAAATAGTTAAACTTTTCAATAATTTCTAATTTCTAACATTTGCAGCACAAGGAGCCTAGAGAAGTTCACATGTTTGTTGATCTATTTGTGCAAGAGGTTAGTGTCTTTAAACTTTTATGATTTGAAATGGATATTATTTTAATATTCTCCCTACATAGCTCAATATATCTAAATATTCCGACTATGCCGAGCCTCTATATTGCATTATGCTTAATGCCAGCATTCTTTGTTGTAGTTGAGAGCAGTACAAAGTGAGGTGAAGCAGATTTTGCCTGAAGGGCTCATGCGTAAGCGTCATCGGTCTGACAGCAACGGAAGCACAAACTCTTCACGTAGCAATGCATTACTAGATGATAGAATGAGTAGGTCAAATACCCAGAAGGCCAGGAGCCAGCTCTTGGAAACACATCTAGCAAAATTGTTCAAGCAAAAAGTTGAAATATTTACAAAAGTCGAATATACTCAGGTATTGCCTATGAATTCTCGTGCTAGTGGAAAAATGTCATTTTGCTGCATAATTGAAACAAAATTAACCTAGTTCCTTTGCAACTACAGGAGTCAGTTGAAACAACTATAGTAAAACTTTGCCTTAAAAGTTTGCAAGAATTTGTCAGGCTCAAGACCTTTAATCGAAGTGGTTTCCAACAAATTCAGCTGGATGTCCATTTCTTAAGGACGATCTTGAGGGAAAACATAGACGTTGAAGAAGCAATTGACTTTTTACTCGACGAGGTACGAGCTTCGATGTCTCCATGTTATATGACTGCTTATTGCTCGTTTGATCTATTTTTTTTGTTTAGCTGGTAACCAAATGAGGATGTGGGTGTAATACGTTTGGTAGGTGATTGTTGCTGCTTCAGAGCGTTGTTTGGACCCCGTTCCTCTAGAACCTCCAATTTTGGACAAACTTGTGCAGGTAAAGTTAGCAAAATCAAAGGAACGATCCAAATAACCCCCTAGATTTTGATGATGTAATTCATTAGTCAAAAAGTTCATTTACATTTCTGGAGATTTTGCTTGAAATGAAGAAAATGTATAGAACAATTTCAGTTGTCTAACCATGAATCGAAAAGGTTCATTTTTTTGAACGAAGAAAATCATATCATTAATGCATCTTACAGTAGGGAATACAATTCAGAAGGGATATGCTGACTCCATTGAGGTGGGCAGCACCCTTTAAAGGAAGCTCGAGCAACCCAGTCGGCGACTTGGTTGCTCGTTCTATGTACATAAGAAAACGCAATATTAGAAGAATGTTTGGTCGATTTTCGTATGTCAAAAACAACAGCTTTGGCTTCCCATGCATCCGAAGTATTTCCTTTGATCACTCAATAGCATATTTGCAGTCTGATTTAACAAAAACACTAGGCTCGTGGGTATATGAGCTATCTCATCTCATGCATCACAATTCATAGCATCTACGTTAATGTTCTAGTAATCTCCCCCCTTAATTCATAGCATTACTAATGGCAACGCGCACTAAAACTGAGCAAAAAGTTACTAAATTCAATACATTATAAAGTGGAAAAAGATCAATTGAAAATGTACCTTATAACAATGAGGATTAATTGATAAGCGTAAGTTAGAAGCTGAAAATTTTTGACACGCTTTCTCTGTCTTTTGAATTAAGACTGTCTTTTGACACGCTTTCTTTATCTGTCTTTTGACACGTCTTTTTTGTTTCTTTCGATTGTATCTATGGCGGCTGTTGAAAATCATCTGGCGAATCTGGCGATTGACGACAAAGAGGATGATGTGCTGCAGGTTGACGTTGATAATCCTTCTGGCCCTATTTCTTTTCTCCACTGTTTTGTTGGAATGTTCCTGACGTCGAGTATCATCCATTTTGATTCGATGAGAAATACTCTTGCGAATGTGTGGAGGCCTTTAGGAGGAATCTTGATTACAAATCTGGGGAAGAATCGCTTTCTGTTTCGACTGTATCACGTTCTTGATTCCATTTTGTTGGTCGATTCTTAGAATACGATACAAGTCTTTCTCTGTTCAATCAGTCACGAATTATGTGTATCAGAATCTGGCTTGATACACGACTGCCCCTGAAGCGGTGGAAGAGGGTTGCTTTACGGAATGGTTCCCAAGTCTATGTGCGCTTCCAGTATAAACAGATTCAGACTTTTTATTTTTTGTGCGGTCGGCTAGGCCACAGTGAAAGTTTCTGCCCTGTTCGTTTGAGTTTGGATCAAACGGAAGTCATTTTTAACTGGGATATTACGCTCCGGGCACCAACGCGCCGGTCGGCGCCGAGTAGCATCTGGTTACGTGAAGACTCTGATTTGTATCCCCCTAATTTAGGAATTATTGGAGGGGTATCTAAGGGAACAATTGTGCATGATTTTCGCAATCCTCAGCGGGCGGATTTTATGGGATCAAAGTCAATTAATATGGGATTAGCCTCAGGAGATATTAGTGGCAAGGAATCTGCCTTACCTTCATCCTCTGTAGTCAACATGGATGGTGTGGGACCAGTTTCTATGCCTTTAATGGACATTCAGATGGGCCTGGAGTCTGAAGAGAGCCCAAACGAACAATTGGATTGAAATAAGAGGCCAAGGAAATCTTCGGGTCTTGTTGCTGATGCTATATCAATAGGTTCTAATGTGGATAACTTGGGCCGAGGTGCTGGTCCATCAAATCTTGAATCGACCGACTTGATGGATCAGGTTCGCCGAGCTCAATGAAGTTGCTTAGTTGGAATGTCCGGAGCTTAAGGAAGCCACTAACAGTTCGCCGTCTTCGGCATATGCTGAGAGACTTACAACCTAATGTAATTTTTCTTCTCGAAACGAAACTTAATGCAAATAAAATGGCGAATATACGCTGAAGTTTGGGTTATTCTTATGGTATTGAAGTTAGCTCTATTGGTAGAAGTGGTGGTTTGGTTCTTGGCTGGAAAGCCAACTGTACAATTTCTTTACGATCTTTTTCTGCTCGACACATAAATTTTTTCCTAGATGACGACTCGGATGGGTTTCATTGGCACTGCACCGGTTTCTATGGTGCTCCTGATGAGTCGAATAGGTTGGATTCTTGGAATTTGCTGCGAAGTCTCAACGATTGTCCAGAGATTCCCTGGATGGTTATCGGTGATTTCAATGAGATCTAGTATGTTTTCGAGAAGCAGAGAGGTCGGATCAGAAGCGACAGACAGATGAATAGTTTCCGCGCCATGCTTGAGGACTGTTCCTTATCGGACTTGGGGTATTCAGGGCGTGGTACACCTGGCAGAAAGGTCGTTTTTCAGAAAATAATGTTAGGGAAAGGTTGGATAGAGGGGTTGCTAACACCTTGTGGAGGGATCTCTTTCCCCATTTCCGATTGTCCCACCTTACCCATACTTTCTCGGATCATTGCCCACTTTTGTTGGAAACCAGTACGCACCCTTTGAACAAGCCTGATCAGTGGGTGTTTAGATTTGAGGCTAGTTGGCTGCTTGAGAGCACGTGTGAAGATGAGGTCAAACGCCTTTGGGAGGCCTCTTCTGGGCATCTTTTACAGCGTTTGGATTGTGTTACGAATGGACTGTGGCAATGAGCTGCCTCGCTTAGACGTGCGCGTAAATCAAACGAAGTTGCTTTGAGAAAGCGGCTCCAGGAGCTATCGCAATTATTTCCTAGCGATGATGTCCTTCATGAAACACTTGATACTCAACTGGCTCTCAACTTTGAAATAGATAAAGAGGAACTCTATTGGAAACAAAGAGCTCGCGCGAATTGGTTGCGAAATGGGGACCAGAACACTTCTTTTTTTCATAAACATGCCTCCGAGAGACGAAGACAACAGAAAGTTTCTAAGCTAATTGATGGGAATGGACAAGAGGTTGAGGATGATGAGGCCGTGAGTTTTATAGCTCGGAATTATTTCGATGAACTTTTTACTTCGAAAGGTTCAACAAATGTGGCTCGGATTCTTGACGGTATATCACCTTGTATCACTCCGATGATGAATGCTGAGCTGGATAGGGATTTTGATGGGGAGGAAATTTTGTGAGCGGTTAAATCGATGAGCCCTCTGAAGGCTTCTGATGAAGATGGTTTGGGTGCGATTTTTTATCAACGTTTTTGGCATATTGTTGGGAGGGAGGTTTCTCGTTTTTGCATTGCGGTTTTACGAGGTGATGAAATTCTGTCTCCTATCAATCACACATTAATTGTGCTCATACTAAAAACTAAAAATCCAAATTCAATGACCCAATTTAGGCCAATTAACCTCTACAATGTTTTATACAAAATCATTGCGAAGGTGCTGGCTAACAGATTTCAGAAGGTTTTGCATGTTTGTGTTGATGAGGCCCAAAGCGCGTTTATCCCCGGCAGGCTGATTACTGACAACATTATTGGGGCTTATGAGATCCTACATTCTCTAAAGATGAAGCGGTAAGGTAAAAAGGGTTATTATGCTTTGAAGCTTGACATGAGTAAGGCTTACGACCGTGTTGAATGGAGTTTTTTGAAGGATATTATGGCTCGACTGGGTTTCTCGAGTTTATGGATTGGTCAGTTATTAAATTGCATCACTACAGTCTCTTACTCGGCTCTTGTTAATAAAACATGTGGGGATCGAGTTGTTCCATATATAGGTCTCTGACAGGGGGATCCTCTGAGTCCGTACATTTTTCTACTGTGTGGCGAAGGGCTCTCATCACTATTACGTTTAGCAGCCTCGAAAGGAAGACTATCAGGAGTACGTATTGCTCGAAGCGTACCTTGTGTCACCCATTTACTCTTCGCAGCGACTGTCTCATTTTTGGGAGGTGACGGTGGCAGGTGTTGCCACTATCAAATCTATTCTAGAGGTTTTTTCCGTGGCTTCGGGGCAGGTAGTTAACTATGAGAAGTCGAGTGTCTTCTTCTCTTCCAGCGTGCTTGGTCATAATAGGGAGGATGTTCAGAGGATTTTGGGAGTTACTAGCACGACCAACCCAGAGAAGTATTTAGGTTTGCCATCTATCGCTGGTCGTAATAAAAAAGAGGTTTTCTCTGGTCTGCGTGATCGTTTTAACAGTTATACAGAACATTGGAATACTCGTTTCATATCTTCTGGTGAAAAAGAGGTGTTCTTCAGGCCCTTCCCATGTACGTCATGTCTTGCTTCTTGTTGCCTAAGTCGTTCTGCAAAGATCTAGAGTCTTTTGAAGCTAGGTTTTGGTGGAGGAAATCCCAGGGTAGGCGTAGGATTCATTGGTGTGAGTGGTCTTTTATGTGCCAATTAAAAGAAGTTGGGGGCTTGGGCTTTAGAGATTTATCTAAGTTAAATATCACTCTACTAGCTAAGCAGGCTTGGAGGTTGTTTGCTAACCCTTCTTCTTTAGTGGCTCGCCTTATGAAAGCAAAATATTTCAGAAATACTACCTTCCTTGACTCGAGCCTGGGCTTTAGCCCATCGCTAATATGGAGAAGTATTTGGAGCTCGAAGGGTCTACTTTTTTCGGGCTTAATCTGTAGAGTGGGCTCGGGTTTGAATATTTCAGTGTGGAGTGATTTCTGGCTCCCGGGCTCGCCAAGGCCCCGTATCAGCTCCCCACAGGTTCCCACTATTAACTATGTTTCAGATTTGATCAAAGCCGACTCTAATCAGTGGGATGTTGATCTTATCAAGGCTAATTTTAATAGCTTGGATGCATAAGCCATCCTGAGGATCCCGTTGCCGGCATCCCCTTGTCCTGATGTACAGGCGTGGGCTGGTGAACGTTCTGGTATATACTCCGTTAGGAGTGGTTACAAGGTTTTAACAACCCCTAAACCTTCTTCTACAAGTAATCAGCAAATTTTCACTCAATTATGGAAAATCTCTTGTCCTACAAAGATAAAGATTACTATATGGAAATTCCTTCATAATTTTGTGCCAACGAAGCAGAATCTGTGTTATAGACGAATAGCTCAGGATCCTATGTGCTTCAGATGCAACAGTGCTGTGGAATCATCAATTCATATTGTGAGGGATTGTTCGTTTGCGAATGCACTATGATGTAATCTAAGCATCAAATGGCCTAATGTTGTTAACAGTTTCAATTTTAAAGAGTGGCTCGCTTGGTTATTTGATAATTACCCTTTATGTAAGAGACAGATTATAATAATAGCCATCTGGGTTTTATGGTCATCCAGAAACAAGCTGTTACACGAAGGAAAAATACAAACTACATGGGAGATTTTTACCTTTGTTGGAGGCTATTGCAGAGAACTTGAAGCGTTGGGTCTGATTTGCTTTCCTCCAACCACGGTCGGGTTAAGCCCTTGGATTCCTCCAGTTGCTTCGTTTGTAAAAGTAAATTTTGATGCAGGATTTAAAATCAGTGAGAACAAATTATGCTCAAGAATAGTGATTCGAAATGAAAATGGACATATTTTAGGGGCTTGTTACCGTGTTCACTTTCGGGTAGATTCCTCTTTCGCGGTGGAGGCTTTGGCAGCGGTGGTGGGTTTGCAGCAGACCTTGGATTTTCTTCAGTTGTTCTCGAGGGAGACGCCAAGTCCATCATCACAAAACTTCAGACACCTGGACCCGATCTGTCGGAAATCAATCCCTACATCAGCAACGGTAAGGTGTTATCTGAAAGTTTTCTTAGGCGCATGTTTCGGTTCACACATAGAACAACAAACAAGGCAGCACATGGTATGGCGAAGGAAGGCTTACCGTTATCGGAGGACCGATTTTGGGTTGAAGATGCGCCACCGTCGATTCTGGCGATTATCGACGAAGATTCTAAATTTTTCGATCCGTCGTGAGGGACTGTTTTTCCCTTGAAATTGGAATGGGGCTTTTTCTAATCTCTTCCCCACCTCTCTTCTGACAACTCCAGCTTACCGAGTCATCACCCTCAACGAGACGATCAGAGTTCTGTCTGCCGGACTGGGATTTTCTTTCCTTTTTTCCTCTTTTGCATGTCTTTATTTCCTTTTGTGTCTCTTTATTTTCCCGGGCCCTTTTGTTTTTGGGCTTTGTATTTGGATTAGCTTTTGTAATAATATCAGACGACCTTATATAAAAAAAACTGAAATAATATTACTACACCCTTAACATCTCATTAAAACATTAAAAAACAAAATAAATAAAAAATGTAACATATTTTTTTGATCGAAAAAAATGCAACATATAATAACTAATAAATTATGATATTTAATCTAAATAACACACTAGCAATTTTACACCCTTAGCATCTCATTAAAACATTAAAAAACATAAAAATTAAAAAATGTAACATATAATAGCTTATAAATTATGATATTTAATCTAAATAATAAACTATCAATATAAAGTTAATTATTTTTTATTATGCCAAAATACAAACAATCGTAATTCAAATGTTTAACCTTGTTATGTTATAATTGGAATGTGGCTTTTTTCTGATCTCTTCCCCACCTCTCTTCTGACAACTCCAGTTTATCGAGTCATCACCTTTAACGAGACGATCGGAGTTCTGTTTGCTGGATTTAGATTTTTTTTTCCTTTTTTCCTCTTTTGCATGTCTTTATTTCCTTTTGTGTCTCTTTATTTTTCCGGGCCCTTTTGTTTTTGGGCTTTGTATTTGGATTAGCTTTTGCAATAATATCAGCCGACCTTATATAAAAGAAAAACTGAAATAATATTACTACACCCTTAGCATCTCATTAAAACATTAAAAAACAGAATAAATTAAAAATGTAACATATTTTTTTGATCGAAAAAAATGCAACATAAAATAGCTAATAAATTATGATATTTAATCTAAATAATACACTAGCAATATTACACCCTTAGCATCTCATTAAAACATTAAAAAAACATAATAATTAGAAAATGTAACATATAATAGCTTATAAATTATGATATTTAATCTAAATAATAAACTATCAAATATAAAGTTAATTATTTTTTATTATGCCAAGATACAAACAATCGTAATTCAAATGTTTAACCTTGTTATGTTATAATTGGTAAAGTTTGGTTATATGGAGAGAACATCTTCACTTACCAGTTATCCCCAAGGAATATGACAGGCCGAAGGTTGTCCCATGTCCATGGTGTGATGGTTTGCCCTTGAGAAGGATTGAATAAAATTTTATCCTTGAATTCCATCAGAATATTATTACTATAAAATAGTTTTGATTAGGAACAATATCAGTATAATGTTTAAATATTATGTTTATAAGGTGCCAAACTTCCAATATTGTGGCTGTAGTTTAGTGGTAAGAATTCTACGTTGTGGCCGTAGAGACCTGGGCTCGAATCCCAGCAGCCACATTACTTTTTAATTTTTTTCCTTCTCCCGGCTGCGGTTAGATCTAGATAGAATCATGTAGCTTTTTGTGCAAAATTCATCAGGAACGCACATCACCGTCCAGGCAATTTTATGCCCGGGTACACGGTATCCATTGTATCAACAATTTTCCCGCCAAAACCCTCATTCCCTCCCCTTCTGGTTGCCGCCAAAACCTCATTGTTTTCACTGCCTAATTCCCATTCTCTCTCTCACATCTCTTTTCCCCCTCTCTTGCTCGCTCACCATTTCTTTCCACACGTTCAGTGAAGTGGAACTCGAACTTGAGCCATGAAGGACCTCAACTTCAACGCAGACAAAGGTACTCTCCTACTCTATCCCTCTTTCTACGTCTACTGCGTTATCCGTTTCCTGATTTCTGGTCCTTTCCCCCCTAATGTCTTGACAGCTCTCGCCAAAGAATTCCTATCAAACTTCGCAGACGCAAATGGCGACGCAAAGTACATGGACATCCTTGTAAGTCTCCTCCTCTCTTTCCGCTCACACTCACCAATTCAAAACCCTAGATCTATTGCCGGATTTTTTTAAACCATTATCACTTTCTCCATTTCAGCAAGAAGTCGCGAATCATAAAACTAAAGCAGTGCAGATCGATCTCGAGGACCTATTTAACGTATATTTCTTCGTTTTCCTCTTAATTTGTTCTAGGATTTTTTTTTATATAATGAACCTTAATATAGTTCATTGGCTGCTAATTCTCTTTTCACAGTATAAAGACTTGGACCCTGAATTTCTGAGGCGGGTTACTGAGAACACTCGAAGATACATTGAACTTTTCGCAGGTGCGATTGATGAGCTTCTGCCGGAGCCCACTGAGGCCTTTCATGATGATGATCATGATATATTGATGACACAGAGAGCTGAGGATGCAGCGAATAATAAGGATGGGTCTGATCCGCGTCGGAAGATGCCTCCGGAGATTAAACGTTACTTGTAAGCTTCAAGAATAAACTCACACTCTTGATGCATTTAAACGTGTCCTGAATTCTTCCTTTAGAGAACATTAGAACAACATATAATTTATGGGTTTATGCCGGTGTTTTAGTTTATGTGTAAGTTTTTCAATCAATTTTTCTTTGTAGAGTGAGAAATGATCCTTAGAGTTGAGGTATAGGAAAGAGTTTGTACGACTGACCCATTGGAATGAAAAAAACTTCCCACCCACTTTTCTTGTTTGCTTACATTGTAAATTCAAAATTTTGTTATGGCGATCGGTAAGCTAGCTATCCCCTTTAAAAGTAGAAGCCCCAGAATTGGTGTGCAATCTGAAGTCAAATACAGCTAGCTTTAGATGCCGTCTAATTCTAGTTACAGTTTATTATTTTCTAGCCAGGCTTACTCATTGTAAGTTATTATTAGAGGATAAAACTGTTGCAAGAGCTTTTTCTAGTGTTTGTATATTTTGTTCTTAAGATATCCATGTGAGAGATATTGTTTGGCATGCTCTATTATGCACTATGCTGTTTAAATTGTAGAAGCACCTACTATGCTCAGGATAAGTATAACTGCGCCAACTGATGCTCACTTTTTTTATTCAGTGAAGTTTATATCAGAGCACCTTCGAAGGGGAGGCCATTCACCATTAGGGAGGTGAAGGCTTCATATATTGGCCAGCTTGTAAGGATAGCTGGTATTGTGACTCGTTGTTCAGATGTTAAGCCTCTGATGCAGGTGGCTGTATACACATGTGAAGAATGTGGCTGTGAAATTTATCAGGTAACCAACTACTGTCAGATTTTATATCTAATTATGAACTGTTCTCTTTGCCAATGGATTAGGCTGAGTTGCTATGGGTCATATACTTCACTTGTAACACTTGTCTGTTTGTCTTTCCATTTGTGTGCCAAACAGGATGTAACTGCTCGAATATTCATGCCGTTGAATGAGTGCCCATCAATCCGTTGTTCAACAAACAAGACGAAAGGGAATCTTATCCTTCAACTTAGGGCATCCAAGTTTTTGAAGTTCCAAGAGGTTCTAGTTAACATAGTTTATTAAGACAACAGTAATATCAAGGAATCTATGTGAATTCTTTATAATGTGTAAGATTAAATTTTCCAGGCGAAGATTCAAGAGTTGGCAGAGCATGTTCCCAAAGGCCACATTCCACGGACAATGACAGTTCATTTTAGAGGGGAAATAACGAGAAAGGTTGGTTTTCATGTTAATTTCATGCAATCAAACTACATTGCATGGCTGGAGACATCACATCGTGCTCATAATGAAATCTAACTCCATTGTGCTAATAACATGTTTGTGTTACCCTGTTCATCTAATTCAGGTTTCCCCAGGTGATGTTGTTGAATTATCAGGTATCTTTCTTCCTATTCCATACACCGGATTTAGGGCAATGCGTGCTGGATTAGTTGCAGATACATATTTGGAAGCCATGTCTGTCACTCATTACAAGAAAAAATATGAGGAGTAAGCCACTTTCCTGATCACCTCACCCGAAGGCATATCACATATGCATAATGTATTTAACGGCCATCTTTATGTTTTCTAATGCCAGTATGTTAGCTTGCAAAGAAGACATCTGATATGGATGTCTCAGATCTCTGTTCACTGAAACAAATTATTAACTGAGCAATATGAATATCCATGTATTTTCACTTAATTATGCTCAACTGCAGGTATGAGCTTAGGGGAGATGAAGAAGAGCAAATTGCACGATTAGCTGAGGATGGTGATATATATAACAAGTTGGCACGGTCATTAGCACCTGAAATTTATGGACATGAAGATGTCAAAAAAGCTTTGCTTCTTCTTCTTGTAGGTGCTCCACATCGTAAGCTAAAGGATGGGATGAAGGTAATATGCCATCTTCTGTTCTATTGTATTTATTGGCAGTCATTTTTTTATCACTTAATCACTAGTAATACGACTCACTACAAAAGTTAGCCAAATCATTTTTTTTGTTATTTTACTTGGAGAGTTCAAGTTATGCCCATGAGCAATATGGCATTAATTCCATCACTCCCTTTTCTTTCCTACCAAAGAATCTTCTTTAATTTATGCTTACTTTTTGCTTCCTTTTGTATTTGTCTTTTGGACTGACTAATAGCATTTAATGAGCTTCTTGGTTACATTGCAGATCAGAGGAGATTTACATGTTTGTTTGATGGGTGATCCTGGTGTTGCCAAAAGTCAGCTTCTCAAGCACATTATAAATGTAGCACCAAGGGCAGTCTATACCACTGGCCGGGGAAGCAGTGGGGTTGGTCTAACTGCAGCTGTGCAGAGAGATCCTGTCACAAATGAGATGGTCTTGGAAGGGGGAGCCTTGGTGAGATGTGTTCTTTTCTTTGTACTATGATTCATTGTAGTTAAAAGGATGTGTTTTTGGTATGATAAGGACATAAGGCATAGAAGAATGTGGCAACTACAATTATTTACATTGAGGACCATATAGATCTTGCAACCTTTCTTCTGTATCACCCATGTTAAAAATTATGCCTTGTTCTGTTAGTGGTTATAATTTTGGGTTGGTTCATGTTTTACATATGCATTTGGTATATCTAATCTCAAATATGGTCCATTACATCTAAGTACCATTAATCTCAAATATGATCCCTTTTATGTGATTATTATTTCCATGGTTCTTATGGTTTAATAGAAACATCTTGTTTTTGTTTCAGGTGTTAGCGGATATGGGTATATGCGCTATTGATGAGTTTGACAAGATGGATGAATCTGATCGTACAGCAATACATGAAGTTATGGAGCAGCAGACTGTCAGTATTGCAAAGGCAGGGATCACTACATCGCTGAATGCAAGAACTGCAATTCTTGCCGCTGCTAATCCAGCCTGGTAAAAATGTTTTAGGTCCTTCAAAGTTGTTTCTATTATGATTATTATTTTTGGAAATATCCTTCCCGAACCAAAATGGAAATGAGTTGGGGGAGAAAAAGAAGAGCAGACTCACTTTATGAGAGTATTTGATCTATAAGAAAAAACAAATTTATTAACTTGAGTCCTATAACTTGTTTTAAAGGGGAAGATATGACCTACGCAGAACTCCAGCTGAAAACATCAACCTTCCTCCAGCCCTTCTGTCAAGATTTGATCTTCTGTGGTTGATCTTAGATCGAGCAGATATGGATAGTGATCTTGAGATGGCAAGGCATGTTGTTTATGTGCACCAGAATAAAGAATCACCTGCTCTTGGGTTCACTCCACTTGAGCCATCTGTTCTTCGGTAAGCACAGTAATTGCTTTTCCACGCAAAACTTTAACATGAAAAATTGGGATGCATAAGTCGTGTAAAAGACTAAAAGCTTTGAAAATTGTCTGCTTGTCTCTCTTTCTCTGTTTCTGGATATGTAGAAGCTAATCTGTTTCATTAGTTGATAATGATACATGTGCTGTGTAAACACCTTTTCCTGTTCGTATTGCATGTATTTGGTAGCTACATATATTGATTGCTTAAAGTTGTTGATTTTATTTTAAGTTCCTGCCCAAAGTCACAATTTTCATCTAGATGCCTTGATTTCTCTATATGTTTTTCTTGTTTTATGTTTTTCGTTGTAGTGCATATATTTCTGCTGCAAGAAGATTATCCCCTTACATTCCAAAGGAGCTGGAAGAGTACATTGCTACAGCCTACTCCAGCATTCGGCAAGAAGAAGCTAAATCAAATGCACCTCATTCATATACTACTGTGAGGACCCTACTAAGCATTCTTCGAATATCAGCGGTAAGTGCCAATTTTCTTCTTTTTCTGATATGACAATACCTTACTATCTGCTGGTCTCTGCTTAAATGGGTTGGGAGGTTCAGTTTTCTTGGGGTTGGGCAAAGTGAAGGATGTGGAATGTCTGGATCTGAAATGTATGAGTGTAACACAGTGCTCTCAGATATATTGTTTACAATGAAATTCTCGTTTGCTAATATGAATTTTGTCATTTAGACTGACAATAAGATTTTCTGGTGCAAAAATATTTGCCCCTAGGTGGAGCAGTTTTCTATCATTTGAAGTGCAATTGACATGAAGTTGATATAATTTTCTCACAGGCACTGGCAAGGCTTCGTTTCTCTGAAAGTGTGGCCCAGAGTGATGTGGATGAGGCTCTTAGGCTGATGCAGATGTCAAAGTTCTCCTTGTATTCTGATGATCGTCAGAAGTCTGGTCTGGATGCCATATCTGATATATATTCAATCTTACGAGATGAAGCGGCTAGGGCTAACAAGATGGACGTGAGATATGCCCATGCATTGAACTGGATTTCTAGAAAGGTTTGTTCTCTATACAAGAGAGTTGAACTCGTAATTGTTGCCTTGTTATTTGGGAAAGTGAAATGTTATCCAACACTAATGCCTATCATTTTGCAAAACATCATTATTATAACATGGAGTAACTTGAGGATCGAGTCTTGCAGCCTCTTGTTTGACTTTTCACCCCTATAACAAACGCCCCACTTTTACATTCTAGGATTTCTGTGCCTGATGTGAATGTGTTCGGTCTTAACTTGTAGACAATGCAGGGTGTTGTTAATCTGTGAGCCTATATTACAAGATATTCAACAAAGCGCTATTTGGTTCATCTAATAAAAAGACTAACATTTGACTTCTCTGGAGGTTGCTGATGTATATTGTTTTTGTTTTAGCACTTACCTAAAGTTTCCTACTTTTTGTTTGGAATTAACAGGGATATAGTGAAGCTCAGTTGAAAGAATGTTTAGAGGAATATGCGGCCTTGAACGTGTGGCAGATACATCCCCACACCTTTGATATTCGATTTATAGATGCCTGAAGTTGCTATAAAGCATTTGGAGGCAATGCGAGACATAAGAGTAAGCTGCTGCATGGCATCCATCTGCAAGCTTATAGTCCATTTCTAGAGTTTGTTTAATTCAACTTACAGTTGTAACCGTACCATTCTAAGTTAGGCAGGGAGTAGTAGTCGTTAAATGCCAGTGGATTTGAACAAAGATTGGAAAGTGATTATTTTTATTAGCAGCATGCTAAGCCTAAAAACATGCATCTGTTTTAACTTTTAAATCATCCTTTGCTCTGTACTGATGTCTGATAATGGAGACGATGTTGTGTTACTACTTATCTTGATCTGATTAAACTGTTGTTGTAACACTAAAATAACAATCGAGTTATTACTTATCTTCTAGGATGAGTCCTCTCATATTGGTTTTCCAAGGGTATTGTTGTAATAAACGAGAGATTTTGTGGAGTAAGACTTGACTTGAAAAAACTGAATTTTTCGGCTTGACTCAAGATGAAAAAATTTAACTTGTCTTGACTTGACTCGATTTTTTTTTAAAATAAAGTTTGAGCTGTAAAGTAAAAATTTAGATAATTTGAAAATTTTAATAATTAGTAGATTGATTTTTTAAGTTCTAGTCGAGTCTTTCAATTTTTTGATATATATACCAATATAGAAAATATGAAGAAGTATATACCAATATAGAAATTTGGATAATTCAAAATTTTTAATAATTAGTAGGTTGATTTTTTAAGTTCTAGTTGAGTCTTTCAATTTTTTGATATATATACCAATATAGAAAATATGATTAAAGAAAGTCGTTTGAATTGAAATCAAATCGTAATATAGCATGATAAACAATTACAATTAAATTTGTATAGAAACTCGAATTTTAAAATTCGAACTTAAATAATAAAAATTTCTGATAAAGTTTGAGTTGTAAAATATGATGCGTCAACTCAAAATTTTTTTACTTGATTCGATCGAACGCTTACCCTTATATGATAGGATCAAATTACACTGTGTAAAACTCTTTGAGTTTTACACCTTTTTTGGATCGTTGGATGAGTGAAACGGATGGATGAGATTAACAGTAAAATATGTGAAGATTATCACTTGGGAATTAAAAACACGGAGTTAATCTCAACCATCCATTTCCCCCATCCAACGATCCAAAAAAGGTGTAAAACTTAAAGAGTTTTACACCGTGTAATTTGATCCTATCCCATATATATATATATATATATATATATGGGATAGGATCAAATTACACGGTGTAAAACTCTCTAAGTTTTACACCTTTTTTGGATCGCTGGATGAGTAAAACGGATGGATAAGATTAACAGTAAAATATGTGAAGATTATCACTTGGGAATTAAAAACACGGAGTTAATCTCAACCATCCATTTCCCCCATCCAACGATCCAAAAAAGGTGTAAAACTTAAAGAGTTTTACACGGTGTAAGTTGATCCTAACCCTATATATATATATATATATATCAAAATTTAAAAATTCCAAAAACTTATAAAATAATATAAAAATTAAATAGAATATAAGTTAGGTAAACTACGATGGAGGTCACTCAATTATGGGTAAGCAGCTTACATTTGGGTCACTCAATTATTAGAAATTACATTTGGATCACTCAGTTATGGGTAAGGTTACACTCGGGTTACCCAATTATTAAAAGTTGCACTTGGTGTAAATAATACTGAGTTTAGAGAAAAGTAGTTTCTCTGTTTTTATTTAATTTTATCGTGAAAAATTACAGAGTGTTGGATCCTTTTTTAACAACACTGATTACATCATACTAGTTTAATTAAACTCTAACTTCTAGTTTAAGATAAACTCTATCTTATCTAGAATAAACTTAAACTAAAATACCTCTATTACAGCACAAACTCCTAATTAAATAATAACTATTGCATGTTAATAACTCTGGGACTCTTAGATGCATATTTACAATCGACACTCCCCTCAAGCTGGTGAGTAGACATTGTATAGTCCTAGCTTGGATGTAAGCTTATCAAAGGTATTTCTTGGAAGTGCCTTGGTAAGTATGTCAGCTAACTGCTCTTGCGTTGGGATGAAGTTCAACTTAACTATCTCACTTGTGATTTTCTCTGTAATAAAGTGTATGTCCAATTCTACATGTTTAGTTCTGTCATGATGCACTGAATTTTTTGCAATGCTGATTGCAGATTGATTGTCACAGTAAAGCTCAAACTTTTTGCTGTAATTTAATTTCAATTCTGATAGGAGTTTTTGTACCCAAATTCTTTCACAGATTTCATTTGCTAGTGATCTAAATTTTGCTTTTGCACTGCTTCTTGAAACTACTTGATGTTTCTTACTCTTCTAAGTCACCAAATTTTTTCATACTCGAGCATAATAACCACTTGTAGATCTTTTAGCTGTCAACTTTCTTGCCCAGCTTGCATCTATGAATATTTCAACTTTTCTGCTGTCATTTTTAGTGAAAAACATTCCATGCCCCGGAGTCATCTTCAAGTATCTTAAGATTCTTATAACTGCCTCAAGGTGCTCTTCTTTAGGATCACTCATAAACTGACTGTCAACACTTACTGGAAAAATAATGTCAGGTCTAGTGAGTAATAAGTAAATAAGCTTACCCACTAGTTTCTGGTATTGCTCCTTGTTCGTAGGAACTCCTTAATCATCGGTCCTAAACTTTAGGTTTGACTCCATAGGTGTCTCTGCAGGTTTGCATCTTAGTATTTTTGTTTCTGAAAGAAGATCCAGAATATACTTTCTTTGGTTAATCACAAACCCAGAGTTTGATCTTGCCACTTTCATAACGAAAAAGTATCTCAAGTATCCCAAGTCTTTTACCTCAAATTCAGTAATCAAAAACTTTTTCAACCTTTTTATCTCTTGATCATCATCACCAGTGATGATTATATCATCAACATAGACTATTAAGATAGTCTTTTTATTTCTTGAAGAAGTCTTCACAAATAAAGTATGATCAGATTAACATTGATAGTAACCAAAATTTAAAACTGCTTTAGTGAATCTGTCAAACCAGGCCCCCTATGAGACTGTTTTAGGCCATACGATGATTTAAGTAGCTTACACACTTGGTTTGGATCACCACTTAGACCGGCTGGCTTATGCACATAGACTTCCTCCTCCAAATTTTCATTTAAGAATGCATTTTCACATCAAGTTGATGAAGTGGCCAATTTAAATTTGCAGCAAGAGATAGAAGAATTCTTATAGTATTGAGCTTTGCTACATGAGCAAATGTTTCCTGGTAATCAATCCCATAAGACTGAGTAAATCCCCTTGCAACCAGCCTTGCTTTAAACGTTACAATACTCTCATCTAAGTTATATTTTACTGTAAAAATTCATTTACAACTAACTACCTTCTTACCAAGAGGTAAACTGGTCATCACCCAAGTTGAAATCCAAAGCCTGAATTTTATCTTCTACAGCTTTCTTCCACCTAGGAACATGTAAAGCTTCATACACTATTTTTAAAATCTGCATTTTGTCATTTTTGGCAGTAAAGGCTTTAAAAGATGATAATAGTTTCTCATAGGCCACATATCTCTGGATTGGGTGACTTGTATATTTTCTGACACTTTTTCTCTTAGCAATAGGTAAGTCATATGTATTAATAACAGAATCATCATTATCATTCAAATTTTTCTTACCTCCCTCCTCCAAGGACAGTGGAATTGGTTCTATTTCTTGAGCAGTCCTAGGTTGTGTAGTTTTCTGAGCAGGCCATTTTTTCCTCCTTGTATAGACACTTAGTTCTTTAGTTCTAAGTTGGTTCTCTGAAAAAAAAAACATGAGGTCTAGTAGGCGATTTTTCAGTTTCAGTTATAGGCGAAAAAAGTTCTGATGGTTCAGGAACAGATTCAGGAGGTTGAGATGTAGGATTATTTTCAACAGTTTTGAGCGTAGGTATTGATTCGGCTAGTGGTAACTGAATTTGAGGATACTAAAATTCATCCCATCTCTCCCCTAAAATTTAGTATCTAAAAAATAAGATAAATGTTCATGAAAAGTGACATCCATAGAAATAAAAAAATTGTGTAGAGGAGAGTAACATTTAAAGCCCATCTTATGTAGAGAATATCCTAAGAAAACACATTTGATAGCTCTAGGATCTAACTTACCCCGAAACTATTTATGAATATGAACAAAAGTATTAGAACCAAATACTTTGAGAGGTAAATGACAAGACAAAGGTTTAAAAGATGGAAAGGTTTGAAGTAAGACTTCCTTAGAAGTTTTGAAACCTAAAATTCTACTAGGTAACCTGTTAATGAGAAAAGTTCATGAAGTACAGCTTCTCCCAAAAATAATGAGAAGTATTAGAGGATAACATTAAGGATCTAACAACTTTTAAGAGGTGTCTATTTTTTCTTTCAGCCACTCCATTCTGTTGAGGAGTATCAACACATGAACTTATATGAATAATATCTTTGTCTTGGAGAAAATTTCCTAAAGTATTAGTAAAGAACTCACTCCCATTGTCACTCTTAAGGATCTGAATTTTGCTATGAAACTGATTTTCAATCATGAAATAAAAATTTTTAAAGATAATTTTTAGTTTCAGATTTATTTTTTCAAGAAAGTCCAAATAATCCTAGTATGATCATCTATAAAGGAGACAAACCATCTAGTCCCATTTACATTCTTAACATTAGAAGGACCTCAAATATCACTATGTATTAAGGAAAAAAAGTTTAGAAGCCTTATAAGAAGAAGGGGGATGAGGTGATCTTTTATGTTTCGCAAGTTGACATATATCACAAGAAAATGATAATGAGCCTTTATTAGCAAATAAAGTTAGATACATTTTTTGAAGATAAATAAAATTTGGATGGCCAAGTCTAAAATGCCATAAAAGAACATCACTGAATCTTAAATTTGTAGTGTTGAAGGATAAAGAAAAAGTGCAACTTGGTTGGATTTGTCTTTTAGGAGGAAAAACCTTCAATGATATAAAGTCCACCACACAACTTAGCATTGCCAATCCACTTCCTCGAATCCACTTTCTGAAACACACAACCAGTAGCATTAAATATTATAGAACAGTTAAAATCACTGCACAATTTACTAACTGACAACATATTGCATTGTAAGTTAGAAACATATAAAACAAAAGAAATAGTGATAGTATCATTCACAACAATTGCTCCTATTTCATCCACTTTAGTGACAGATCCATCAGTCGTCTTAACAGTTCTTTGACTTTGATGTCCAATAATTTGAAGGAAAAGAGATTCATCCCATGTTATATGGTTAGTACCACCAGAATCCACTATCCATAAATACTTAGCAGTAGTTTTAAAACAAGAAACACTACCAGCTGTACCAGAGGAATCAAATTTTGGTGTCATTTGAGAAAAAAGTTTCTGCAAGTCATCAATATGTTGCTTACTAAACTCATTGAACTATATGTTGATGCTGCATTAGCTACTGGCGTTGTTTGTTGCTGCCTCATTCTTTGGGGTTTTCAGTCAGCAGTCTTTTTATGTAATTTTCAGCAAGTATCTCGAATGTGCCCCACCCTTTTGTAATGGTCGTACCATAATTTTCTTTCTTTTTGCTTGCTGGTAGATGACGTATGTGTAAGAAATGCAAATATATCACTAGTAGATGAATCTGCCAACATAAATAATCGCCTACTTTCTTCCCTTTTGACCTCAGAAAAAACTTCTCTAACAGAAGAAAGAGGTTTAGTGCTCAAAATTCTTCCTTTGATAGCATCCAGTCCTTTATGTAGACCATTTAAGAATTGAAAGATTTTTTTCTAATTAGTTTTTGATGAGAGTGGCAATCGATCGAACAAAACCAAGAGGGGGGTGAATTGGATTTTTGAAGTAATGGTGGACACTAATTGCAAAGGTAAAATTGCAAGGAGATTTAGAGTGGTTCAACTCCCCTAATTGGAGTCTACATCCACTACCTTAGTGACCACACTAAGGATTTTCCACAAATTCACTAATTTGTCTTTCCTTTAAGGATAAGGAGTAACCTTACACAATTCAATAGACTTATACCCCAAAGTCTATTGAATCCTATCCCAAGAATGAATACAAATAAGCAAACTAGAAAATCCTCACTAGGAATGTGTTTGCAAAGTTTAAGCTCTCTCACACACCCAAAGAAACACTAGCACAAGAATTACAATGAAGAACACTCTAGTGTTTTACAAGAAAGATTGAAAATTGAGCACAAATTGGAATTTGATTGCTTGGATGTTTGGATTGACTTTCTTGTTACTTCCTTACTGTTTGGAGACCCCTTTTATATGCTCTTGATCTTTTCTAACCGTTGGGAGACTTTGGAGGGAGTTTAGAGCCGTTGGGAGCCATTAAAACCAAGCATTAAATGCTCACCTGCACAGAGGTATCGAAACCTTTACCAGAGGTTTCGAAACCTTAAGAAGAGATTTGTAAAAAGTAGCCGTTACAGGGCCAAGGTTTCGAAACCTTTATAGAGGTTTCGAAACTTTTAAGCCAAGGTTTCGAAACTTTGTAAAGGTTTCGAAATCTTTGCTTAGGTTTCAAAAACATTTAGCTACTGCCCAGTAAAGTTTCGAAACTTAATTAAGGTTTCGAAACTTTCCTTTAAAAGTGTGTATTTTGGGCATTTGTCGACTTTTAAAAGTATAGTTCGATATAAGTATTAAGTCGAACTTTTTCAAAACATTTTGTCAAGTTAAAATCGAGTTTTTGACAAATTTATTTCTTTAAAATTACTTTACAAATTTTTACAAATTAGTCCTTACAAAATTTCTTTTAAGTTATATCAAAATCAAAATAAGTTCAACAATCTCC
The DNA here is from genome assembly GCA_958450335.1 of Hibiscus tridactylites. NCBI lineage: Eukaryota > Viridiplantae > Streptophyta > Magnoliopsida > Malvales > Malvaceae > Hibiscus > Hibiscus tridactylites. The sequence goes on along the minus strand of OY288287.1, from coordinate 66,414,230 downwards.
CCCTTTTTGATATAACAAAACATTTTGTAAAAATTTGTTTTTGAATAATTTGTTAAATTTTCAAATCTCCTTCATAAGCTCCCCCTTAATAAATGTCTTTATGAAATCTTTGAAAATTATAATTTTAAAGACATAATGAAATATTTGGATAAAAACAAATTTGCTCGTTGTTAACATTGAGATTTCAATGTTAATCTTCTCCCCCTTTTTGTTATAGCAAAAAGGATAAATGGCTACACAAGCAACAAACGTTAATAGATCAATATCATCCATAAAACATTCCAAGATATAGAATCCAACAACATAAAATTCATAGAAATATTCAACAAAGATCATAATATGTCTTAAAAACAAAGACTAAAACTTAAATCAAAATAAGTCTAAAAATGCAATAATAACATCATAAAGTCATAATAGAATGCATAAACTAAACATCATCATGAGGCATCTGTGGTGGAAAAAAGTGAGAATGAACATCGTGCATGTCATGCTCCAAAGATGTAACGCGATCATCTAAGCCACGAAGATGAGCATCGATGCTATCAAAGCGCGTGACCATGGTCGCATACATAGTCTCTAGAGTCATAGGTGCCGGAACCGGAGCCGCTGGAGCCTCACGATCCTCCATGTCTATCTCCTCAATATCTCCCCGATGAACCCATCCATGTACTCCATGATACCATTGGGATTTATGACAAGATTTTAGGTCAATGAAGCTTTTGTTCTTAACTTGAGAATCTAAGGAAGTGTCAATGTTGAGCTTCCTAAAGATATGGCTAAGAACATTCCCAAAGGAAAGAGAGAATGAAGTGGGATTGTTGATGATTTTAATGAGGTTGAGGAATATGATGGTAGCTATATCGGGACGAGTCCTATCACGATATTGGCGTAACCACCAATAGTCACATGCTCGCATACTAGTGGCTTTTCCGCCGGAGGGGCGAAAGAACCATGTAGTAAGGAGTAGGAAAAGACGCTCCTCAAGAGGAAGATGGGTAGGACTATCATCCGGAAAAGCGGGAATATTGTGAGCATCATTCTCATTTGAACTCCCATCTAGTGGAACACCTAAATGATCGGCAATACTTTGAGGTGTTAAAACGAATTCGGTACCCATGAGATAAGAACGGATACCTACAATGGAGTTTCGCTCACTAGGAGATCTAATGAATTCGGCATTTGCGAAAAATGCACGAACCAATTTGCGATGGGTATAAGGAGGGATATTTAGATAATCAAGCCATTCCCATTCGGCAAATAATTCAAAAAGATCAAAATTAAAATCTGGAGACGTAAGAAAATTAAAATCAATTGTTCTTTCTTCTCTAACTTTCTTAGACTCATAAATACTTTGATATCTATCAAGGTTTTCGGGATTCCTAAAGCAAACATCCTCAAATTGAGGATTAGGATTGGAACCAGAATTTTGACCGATTCCATTACGTTGACGTTTCGCTCTAGGAGGATTGGTTCTAGGAAGAATTACTCTAGGAGGCATGATTTAGAAATTTGGCTTTTAAAAAAATTTGGTTGGGGAATTTTATCAAACATTTTGTGGGCAAGAATCAAAAGATGTTTAAACAAGAGTTTTAACAAGATTGGGTGATACCTCCTGCAAAAACACAATATATATAGCAATTTTAAGCAACCCACATAAATAAAATTAATTCCCAAAAATATTTGATAACCCTAAAATTCTAAAATTTTTTTGAAGAAGTTGAAGATTTAAAGAAGAATTTACCTCAAAAGATTGATGAAGATGAAGATGTAAGCCCAAAAACTTGATTAAATCTTGTAGTTTAGAATAAAGGATTTGAGGATTTTGAGAGAATTTGGGTGTTTGGCCGTTTGGTGTTGGTAGAAAATAGGTTATGGTTAAGAAAAATTTGATTTTGTGCTTAAAAACCCGTCCGAACACGGCCAGGGATTAATGAAGGTTTTGAAACCTTGGGAAGGTTTCGAAACTTTCAGCCTAAGGTTTCGAAACTTTTGTGAAAAGTTTCGGAACTTTTGCCTCCAGTAGCGATTTAAATTCTGGGAAACCTGAAGGTTTCGAAACTCTCAAAAAGTTTCAAAACATTTGTCCTGTATTGACAAAATTTTTCAAATTTTTGCCTCAATTTATTTCCGAAAAGCATTCTAATAATACTATGATAATTATTGACATTAAAGACCCTTTTGAACTAAGATCAATGAATTTAAGCTAAGAGTTGGATCCTTAATAGGTTCAAAAAAGAACCAAAAGTGACTAATCTTAACTAATGTCACTTAGCTAACAAAAAGATTAAAAACAAGTAAGCACACAAAATTGCTAATATTTAAGGCCAAAAGACATACAAAAACACATAGGGCCAAAAATTAAGCAAATATGCAAAACATAACTCCCCCTTACTAAAAGCATTCAAACAACATATGGGGAACCTCAAACATGCTTTAAAACAAATAATCATATATAAAGCAACATGAAAGAGTAAATATTGCATGTAAAGTAAAATGTTACCACTTGAGCCAAGATAGATTGAATAGGCTTTATCCTCTTCAAGTGTCATTCCATTTAGTGTGTCTAGAGCTTTCAAGATTCTTCAATTTGTTTATCATGGCTCCAACACACCTACAAAAAGGGAATTATGCATGTTTTGGTACCCAAACTCTTTTGGGTCCATAAGAGTTAGTTCCTATAATTTTAGTCCCTTTTGGTATCCATTTAGACAAGAGATCATATTCTTTGTTAGCAATGAGTCCTTTTGGAACCCAAATGCTCTTAATTGTCTTTCTATTATATGATCTTTGGTGACCTCTTTGTCTATATCCATTAAAATTCTTCCTAATATAGTTGGGTTTTGAATTTTCACCTTTTTCAAAACTTTTAGTCCCAACTTTATTGAAAGAAACTTTGAGATCATCAAGTTCCTTTTGATGATCGTCATGGACCTTTGAAAGTAAATTGTGCAAGTCTTGATTTTTCTTTTCAAATTCTTTTATTTTAACTTGCATTTCCTCAATTTTACTTTCAAGAGAGTCATTTTCATTTTTCAATTTTAAAATGATTTTTCTATTTTTTAAAATTGACTCCTCAAACTCCAAGGCTAATTCATCATAAGCCTCTTGCAATTCATCAAAAGTATAATCAATTGAAAAAGATGAATTAGAGGTTACCATAGAGTCATCCTCAATAGCAATGAGACACAAGTTGGCTACTTCATTCTCATCATCGTCGGATGATTCATCATCGCTCCAAGTAGCTATATGAGCCTTGTGCTTCTTTTTCTCATAGCTCTTTTTCTTCAATTGAGGACAATCGAACTTGATATGTCCCGGTTTATTGCACTCATAGCAAATAATTGGATCTTTCACTTTGTTGTCATTCTTGAAGCCCTCTTCTCTTTGAAATCTTCTTCCTTTGTTGGACCTCATGAATCTTTTGAATCTCTTGGCAAACATAGCCATCTCTTTATCTTCATCATCTCCACTAGAATCAATATCTTCTTTAGATGCTTTGAGAGCAATGCCAAATTTCTTCTTTTCCACTTCCTTCTTCTTTTCTTCCGTGCCCTTTGACATCATCTCATGTGTAAGCAAGGAACCAATGAGCTCATCCAACTTGAGAGTCTTGAGGTCCTTTGCTTCTATTATGGCCGTTTTCTTTGAATCCCATGAATCGGGAAGAGAGTAGATCATCTTCCTCACAAGTTTATCTTCCGGGATCACTTCACCATAGCCCTTCAAACCATTAACAATCACGGAAAATCGATCGGACATGCTTTTGATGTCTTCCTCGGGGTCCATCTTGAAGTTTTCATAATTTAGATTGAGAAGCCCGATTTTGGTCTCCTTCACTTGATTTGTTCCTTCATGTGTAACTTCAAGTTTGTCCCAAATCTCTTTAGCATTGGAACAAGATGACACCCTTCCATACTCATCCGGGCCAAGGGCACAAAAAATGAGATGCATTGCCTTAGCATTTGTGGAGAATCTCTTGCTTTCTTCATTGTTCCATGTCTCCATGTTGCTAGTCGGTGCGGTGTAACCACTCATGATGATCTTCCAAGCTTCAAGATCAAAAGCTTGAATGAAAAGCTTCATGCGGTTCTTCCAATAGGCATAATTAACTCCATTGAAGAAGGGAGGCTTGTTGGTGGGTTGAGAATCGCCCCAAGCTTCAACGGTGGAGGTGGAAGCCATGGATGACCTTATAGATGATTGCACACTTCTTGGATCTTCTCAAGAGGTTGTAAGACCTTCCAATGAGCCAAGCTCTGATACCAATTGATGAGAGTGGCAATCGATCGAACAAAACCAAGAGGGGGTGAATTGGATTTTTGAAGTAATGGTGGACACTAATTGCAAAGGTAAAATTGCAAGGAGATTTAGAGTGGTTCAACTCCCCTAATTGGAGTCTACATCCACTACCTTAGTGACCACACTAAGGATTTTCCACAAATTCACTAATTTGTCTTTCCTTTAAGGATAAGGAGTAACCTTACACAATTCAATAGACTTATACCCCAAAGTCTATTGAATCCTATCCCAAGAATGAATACAAATAAGCAAACTAGAAAATCCTCACTAGGAATGTGTTTGCAAAGTTTAAGCTCTCTCACACACCCAAAGAAACACTAGCACAAGAATTACAATGAAGAACACTCTAGTGTTTTACAAGAAAGATTGAAAATTGAGCACAAATTGGAATTTGATTGCTTGGATGTTTGGATTGACTTTCTTGTTACTTCATTACTGTTTGGAGACCCCTTTTATATGCTCTTGATCTTTTCTAACCGTTGGGAGACTTTGGAGGGAGTTTAGAGCCGTTGGGAGCCATTAAAACCAAGCATTAAATGCTCAACTGCACAGAGGTATCGAAACCTTAAGAAGAGATTTGTAAAAAGTAGTCGTTACAGGGCCAAGGTTTCGAAACCTTTATAGAGGTTTCGAAACTTTTAAGCCAAGGTTTCGAAACTTTGTAAAGGTTTCGAAATCTTTGCTTAGGTTTCAAAAACATTTAGCTACTGCCCAGTAAAGTTTCGAAACTTAATTAAGGTTTCGAAACTTTCCTTTAAAAGTGTGTATTTTGGGCATTTGTCGACTTTTAAAAGTATAGTTCGATATAAGTATTAAGTCGAACTTTTTCAAAACATTTTGTCAAGTTAAAATCGAGTTTTTGACAAATTTATTTCTTTAAAATTACTTTACAAATTTTTACAAATTAGTCCTTACAAAATTTCTTTTAAGTTATATCAAAATCAAAATAAGTTCAACAGTTTTCTTCTTGTAAAGAGCAGCATCTGTTAGATTCGTCCAGTCATTGGACTCGTAAAGATCAATTTGATGCCAAAGTCGAGTAAGAGTGTTGTAGTAAACAGTGACATTCTTCTCCTCTTATTTTAGATTTGAAGCCTGACATTCGATGCTAAATAATTCAAAAATATTGTCTGAACTTGAATAAATTTCTTAAGTTGCATCCCAGATTCTTTTGTAGTCTCATATAAGAGAAAGTTAACCCCAATTGCTGGTGTCATCATGTTCGTCAACCAAGACATCACCATACTATTTTTTTGCAGCCACTTCGCATACCCTGGATTTGTCGAAGCAGGCTTTGTCACTCCTCCAGTGATATAGCCTAGCTTTCCTCTGCTAGTGATGTGCAATTTGACTGACTGGGACTATTGTAGATAATTGGGACCAATCAGTTTTATGGCAAGTGACTGTCGATGTGGTAGAATCTGAAAGAACATCAACGGAGAAATTTTCTTCTCCTCCAGAATTAATCTCAGATGAGGAAGAATTTATCATCGATTTAGAGTAAGAATCGAAACCTACTGATGCTATGTAAATAATACTGAGTTTAGAAAAAAGTAATTTCTCTGTTTTTATTTAATTTTATCGTAAAAAATTACAGAGTGTTGGATCCCTTTTTAACAACACTGGTTACATCATACTAGTTTAATTAAACTCTAACTCCTAGTTTAAGATAAACTCTATCTTATCTAGAATAAACTTAAACTAAAATACCTCTATTACAACACAAACTCCAAATTAAATAATAACTAATGCATGTTAATAACTCTAAGACTCTTAAATACATATTTACAATCGACACTTGGGTCACTCAATTATGGATAATGTTACATTTGGGTCACCATTTATATTTTAAAAAGTATATTAATTTATGTATAAGATTAATTAATAATTTCAAATAAAGTACTCTAATGTTAACAAGGGTATACAAGTGATTTGGAAGAAAAAATGATGAAATTGATGTATTTTTTCTAATATGAAGGGTGACCCAAACGTAACCTTACCCATAATTGAGTGACCCAAATGTAACATTTAATAATTGGGTGACCTAAATGTAACCTTATCCATAATTGAGTGACTCAAATATAAATTTTAATAATTGGGTGACATATATGTAATCTTACTCATAATTAAGTAACCTCCGTTGTAGTTTACCCATATAAGTTTGGATGATTATTTTAAAAAATAAAACAACATACATTACAATTAAAAAATTTAAAGATTAAATATAAAAATAATTCAGATATTCAAGTAATAATACCATTTAGTCCAAAAAATATATAACATCCATTTTCTTTTATCTCGTTTTTCTATATAGAGTAATAGGAAGGGGAAAAAAAACTAATTCCCTTTCGTTCTTTTTCAAACAAACAAATTCAATCCAGTTGGCAGTAAAACTCAAATGTAAGTTTGGGTCGAGGTTTATCACAATTTCACGCTAGAAGAAGTCAAAGTGATGTCGTTTCAACAAAATCAAAAACCCTAAATCTAGATCCCAACTCTTGAGAAACACATTTGGTCCTGGAACAGCGGAGAAACTCAGAAACAGACAGAAAGCCAAAGCTTCAAGAGTTGCTTTGATTCTCTCAGGTAATACATTCTTTTTCTCCTCTAAAATCTCCCTTTTCTTCTTTACGCATTCATGGCCATTTCTTTTACCCAATTTGGTAGGGTTTAATGTTAGAGGTAGAAAACCGGTTCTAAAATTTATGTGTAGAAACCAAGGGAAGAATCCTTCATACTTATATCGCTTCTAATAGTTATGGCGCTTCTGGTGTACCCAAAGCACCGATTTATGGGTTAAAGTACACAAATAACCAGAAAAAAAACAGGGTTCTAGTCTTCTAGATTAAAATTTTAATGCCTGTTTTGGTTGGATTTCCTTAAAAAAATTGTAGAGATTGTGACGATGGAGGGTCAACCCAAGGTTAAAGCCACACTCAGGCTTGGTTCTGAACAGTACACGGTGAATTCCAAAGCGGTTGGTGCTGTCTCTGAGCAGCTGACTTTTATGAAAGAAGAAAGTATGAGCATTCTCAAGGAATTTATTACCAAACACAACGTTCCCAATGATGTCCCTGATGAATTGCTGGAAGGCTCTTCCGACGACGAGGAAGAAGAAGGAGAAGAGGAAGATGAAGTGGCCAAGAAGTCCAAAGCCAAGCCCAAAAAACCTAAGATAAATTAGTACTTGGGAAACAAATAAAAAGAAAACAATGTATGGAATTCTTCTAGTTTTCAACCTCTCCACTCTCCTGTGTTATTAAGATACGTGAATCAACTATTGTGGAATAGATTTGGAAATGATGAACATTGGGTATGGTTGTTTTTAGCTGGATATGGTTCATATTTTGAGATACCTGCAAGTTTGATTCGCCTGCATTTACACATGTTTACGATCTGATTCATGTATCTCAAATGTTTTAAACTTTATGGACCAGTTTAGAATCTAAGCAATGGTTTAGTGCAATTAAGCCTTTAGTGAAAATTGCTTTGCTGTGCTCATGGTTATATTCATCATGATTCATGGCTTCCTGCTTCAATAATTCTTTACCATTTTGGATTGTTTTGTGTTGAATCGTTCTTTTTCCATACAGGCCTTTTCGTTGTTTGGAGTGCACGTATAGAGCTATAGGCCTATAAAATAGACTTTTATTGAATGCCTTGGTTCATATAGAATATGCTGAAGACGTATTTCATAGCTTTGCCATTGTTGGTCATTTGTTTTGCCCATTTTAAGACAAGAGTGATGTGAATGTGATGCCCACTACTTCCCTTCTTTTCAAATGTTTGGTTGTAAATGTGAATCGTAGTAGTTGGGTTGGATTCAGGGATGAAACGTGGGGCTGGGGTGGTCACCTTTTAAAATTTGTAATAATTTTAAAATTTTCTAATATATATAGGGGCGATAACGAGCTGAGTTGAGCCCGAATTTAATAATCAACACTGAAATAAAATTCAAAGTCATGAAAGGGAAAAAGAGTGAAAAAATTACATTAATCTAAATAACTAAGAAATATTCTTACAATACAAACATATAATCAAAGAAAATACAAAATCAAGATCTACTAACTGACTTAGTGGCTAAGGATGCTCATCTTGTATGAGTTCAAATCTTTGCATGAGAATGTAATAACTCACAATTTAATAAAAAAATACAAAATCAAAAACAACCAACTAATAAAATGTCCAATTTATTTTAGTTAATTTACTTTTAGTGAATTTTTTCTAATATATTTTATTGTTTTTCTTTTGCTAAACAGATTACTTTTAGTACATACGTAGTGTATATATAAAATTATTTTGAGCTTGTTCATGAGCTTTTCGAGCTAAATTTAGATCGGCTCGTTAAAGATTCGAGTCGAGCTTTGACCGAATCGAACTCGAGTAGCTCGCAAGCCAGTCAAGCCCATTATCACATCTAATTATATATATTCTATTAAAAACTTATTTTTGAAAGTTTACCCCTAAAATTTTATAAATTCGGTTGTTAACATAAAATTCTGCACTGGTTAGGTTGACCAAACCCTACCCCTATGTGCTGGAACGCCTTTCAGTGATAGATTTTACCGGTAAGTTTTTGGTCTCTTGAAAGTAATAATTACTATACGTCTATGGCTGCATTTAATGTCAATGGTGGAATTTGACCCAATAGAATTTATAAGATGGGTTTGATCAACTGAAATTGTAATAATTTCTCTAGGCCGATTATCAACGACGGCTCACCAAACTTTACACAAAATCAATGTATTGTCTTTATTTCATCTTTTTTGTAATTCATATTTCATTCTAAAAGAATCGGGGTAATTTGGACTCTGATTACAAGTGGGAACTGGTAATTGGAAAACATATATGAACATTGTTAGTCGGTACGATGCTGCCGCTGCTCAACGTCGTCTTCTTCATCGGAATTGGAGATATCTTGATCGCGTTCCTGTGGAAACAGGTAAAAAATTGTCGTATTTAGGTGAAGCTGCAGATATTTTGTAATTAATGAGGTTGGTGTTTGAAAAATGGCAATGGTATGGGAAAGTGAAACTTACATGATGTTGTCGCCTTATAATGTTTCGAATAATTGTGATTGTCCGAATCAATAGGTACATTGGGACTATAATGCCAGTAGCTCTTAAAAACAATATCTGTAAAATATTATCAGGATTGGTTAGATAGACAAATATGCTTATTAGTACAAACAATGACGGAAACGAAATCGGACACATACCGTGAGAAGTGCGAACGGGTAATGATCGGTTTCGCCATTGAGTACGGCAAAGAGATGTTTCACGAGCAACACAACAGTGAACTGCAAAAAACAAAAAACAAAACATTAACATAATGATAATTAACAGTAATAATCTGGTATCAACTGTTACAGTGGGTACATATCTATGGTTTTCATAGTTTTCCCTTAGGAATTCAGCTTCTAAAACGCATTGGCCCACTGTTCTAACCGTCGAGATTACTAAATTATATATTAATGGTCTAGTTTTGAATTGAATTGTATACTAAGTTAAAAAAAAAGTATGCACTCTCTTTTTCTTCAACTACCTTAGAAACCCAATTTTGCTTTTAAATGAAACGATTTCCTTATGCAGCAAAGAATTGAAAACACTTACGGTGAGGGCCAGTGATCGGCAGCAATAGGCGCCTCTGTCAGCGGCCGAAGTACATTCGGATAATTCGTTTCCGACATTCATTTCCTCGGCCAACGCCACTAATCTTTCGTCTTCATCGTCTGTTCTCGGAATTTGCAGGCTATCTCTGAGACCCCCAAAGAAAAAAAAAACAATAATTAGAGGAAAGCATATGTCTAGCTTTTTACATGAAAGGTGGAGTAAAGTGAATAACTTTTTAAAAAAATTCAACAGCAGCAGCTGGCAAATCATGCGCCATTACCAACAAATTATGAACAGAAAACAGAATTGAAGTTATACCTGATGGTTACAGCTGCTTCGATCAGCTGAGATTTCTTTGAAGGAACTGTTACTGTATATCCTGGTTCATATTTCTGCATGATAAAATTATTATACAGTTAAATTCTTTTATTTACAACTGTTAATTTTCTTATTTCAATGTTTGAATAAAGATTAAATAAACCTCCGGGAACGTTTTATTTTATTTTAAAAAAATCATAGCAATAATTCTTTTTAAAAAAATCCTTAGCAGACACAACCCCAGGAATCTGAGAAATTGATATTTAAATGAAATAATGCAGCCAAAACTGGAAATAATTAAAATTATACTTTAGTAATAGTTAGCTTGAATCACATGGAAGAAGAGAGGGAAACTTGGAATAAAAGAAAGTTTGAACGAAAGGGACAGGTTTGGATTCTCCAAACTAAATAGAAAAAGAAAACAGGAGAAAATTAAAAGCGATGTGAAAAACAGAGTTTGAAACCCAGTCTGGCGTCAAATTGATAATTAAAAAGAAGGAAACAAGTCGAAAAAACAAAACAAACAAAACAAAAACATAGAAATTTGGTGTGATCGTTAAATTCAAACCTGAAGACAGATTTCACAAGTTGTGTTTCCCTTCTCGTTACACCATCTCTGTATGCAATCTCTGTGCGCAAACTGATAACATCGAAACAAACGATCAATCAATCAAGTAATCAAAACAGGGGAATCCAATGAACAGAATCTGAAAATAATTATTGAAAAAGGAAAAAGGAGAATATTACCTTAACAGAGCCAGAGCAAGCACAGGGAACTTCCATGCTCTTAAAGTTTTCAAGCTCTTCTTCATGGCAAATTCTACATATCGAAATAGAAGGATTCGATGATAAATCATCAATAAACAAAATCAAATCTCCCATTTGTTCTCGACTTTTCCCCTCTGTTTTTTTTCTTCTCAAAAACTTACTTTTCCTGATCGTTGATGTTCGAATTTTGTTATATCCTCTGTTCTCCTTTTAAAATGTTTCCTCTAGAAACTGGACTTTAAATATAAGAAACAGTTGATGAAGTTCCATAAATACCCCCCTGCGTTATCTATTTTTGCATTTCACTTTATTATAAAAATTCAACGAAAGACGCGGCTTTAAGGCTTAAGCCAGTTAAGAAACCCGTAAACTGTAAGCCTTTGACTTGCTGTCATTTATATTGGCATGCAAAGAATTCAATGGTCAAACAAATATTAAATGCATGCAAGTTTTTAACGTATTCTTCTAAGGATTAATATGCTGGGTGGAAACTGAAAGTTTCCACAAGCGTCTAAATTTTATGGTATAAGGAGTTAGTTTAGGTATAAAGTTTATGGGCTTAAGTGTAAGGGTTTAGAATTTAAGGATAATTATTTTAATTTAAGGTTTAAGGTTATAATTTAGGGTTTATAGGTTAGAGTTTAGTTTTTAGGGTAATATGGTGAGTATTTAAGTTTTAACCTATAAACCATAAACCTTACATTAAAACAACTATCCCTAAATTCTAACCCTTTACACCTAAACCCTTAAACCCTATACCCTATACTAACTCCCTATATCCTAAAATTAAGGCGCTTGTGAAAACTTTCAGTTCCCACCGCCAGTGTATAGAATATTTATCCTTCTTTTAATCTAACAAAATTACACTCTTTTTATCTTCATTTGTAACTTAAGTTCTCCTGCATGTTGAAATTTACCGTCCTCATATTACTATAACAAGGCTACTGCCAACTTAATTAAAAATTCGGTTGGTAAAATTTGTGTAAAATTTAAGAGTAAAACTGTCGGTTTTTTAATTGAAAAATATTATATATATTGATGGAAAAGGTATTAGATTTTTTGCACAGATTATGAAACGTACAATATGTTTACATTAAGAAATGTAGTCTTTTAAGTTATTCATTTAAATGGTTCTTTTGGCTTGGTTGTATGATTCCTTGCTTGTGAACCGTGAAGCAAATAAGTTTATGCCTTACACTTTATTAAAACAATTAAATATTATTTTATCTGTACATAAATAAGGATAGACCGAGAGTATAGTCGCACTTTATAAAAAATTTAAATTCTCATATAATTTATATATTTTTTAATATTTTTTATTAATAATTCCCTAATAGTTCACACGGCACACCCTTGATATAAAATTATATGTCCGCCTATACATAAAATTACTAATTAATATTTTCCATACATTCTAATAGTTAGATTGAAGAGAGTATTAAGTGGTTGATTGAGATTTGTTTTGTCCACTCATTTTCTAGAATGACGATGCTGTATTGCTATCTACTTGGGTGGGGCATTTTCCATGAATTTTCCCATTATCTAAATTTATTACAAAATAATTTAGGATCCTTAAAATTATATTTAAATGGGCAACATTGGGAATTTGTTTTTTTCATAGGATGGACGGACAGAATTATTAGAGTAATCATTGTTAATCAAGATCAGTCTGTTTCCAATTCAAAAGATTTTTCTTTTGGTTTGAATTTCAGACGTCCGATCAGGAATCAACGGCTCCAAGCGTTCGGGCCACCAGAAAATTTTAAAAAAGGGGGCCCGCTTTTAAAATATGGTTGTATATAAATTAACAACAAACGCGCTCACCGAAAAAAGCATGAACAAAAGAATTAGCTGTGCTTCCATGGGCCCTCACTATTTGACGCCCATAATATTCCATGTAAAAGAAAGAAATTATAACTAAATATTCAGATATTTCCCTCAAAATTTGGTGATGCTGACACCTGTTCTTATCCTTTTGTCGATCTTATCGTTTTTTTTAATTTCCGGATTATTTTCTCTCTTCAATTGGACAATTTCGATTTGGATTCTTCTGATAATTATGTCATCACCTATCATTTTAGGTTCTACTAATAATTTTTTCTTCAAATAAGATATTAAATAAATCATAATTATTACTAGATAAAATTTTAAATTAAAACATATATATAAATTAAATTAAAAATCACCAACAACTGATTGTCTAGTGAGATGTAGTTTTAAATCTTTTAAATAATATTAGAGATTCGAATTCTAGCATTTTAAATGAAGTAAATTGAGTTTGGAGAGTTGTCGTATAATGAGTTTATATAATATCTAATTCGAACTAGTCAATTAATAAGTTAAATACTGCAATTAAAAAATTAAATTAAAAAGTATTGTTTTACTTTTTCACAAATGCAATAAATCATTGTATTAATAGATATGTTTGGAGCAGTTGTTAACCGTTTTAAGCCTCACAAAATGGGAGCGACCGAGTTTCCAACTTTTAAGCCTCACAAATGGCGGGGCGACTGAATTCGAGCTTTCCATTCCGAGAGTTGACATAATCGCACCGGATCAAGCCAAGTGGTCGGCACTCGGCACTGTCATGCGCTTGCGGGGACACCATTTGCCCACTTCATCGAACACGACTCTCACCTGCTGGTTTTTTTTTAAAACCGATTAGGCTAATGGAATCCACGTCTTGGATAGACATGCCGAATTGTAGAGTTGTGTCAGACTCAGCCCTGATGAGTTAATTATCAAGAGCTAACTCTTGTTTCATTTAACAAACTGTACCCATAAACATAATTAAATCACTGGCCAACTGTCGCTGTCGGCAGGCCCGTGGCCTAAAAATTAGTTTTCCTTTCCAAGATACATACAAAATTTGGATGATTAATTGGTGTTTGAACCCAAAGCATTGAATTGTTGGTATGACTGTTTTGAAGTGAATTTTTGGATTAAAAGTGTGTTTTTAGTTAGGAAAGTGATGAGGCTATTATATAGAGTATGGTTAGAAATGGAAGGTTAGGTTGTTGAAAATTAATATGCTTGGCTTCAAAGCTCAAAGTGGGGCATATAATTCGGTTTATATATGCTAATGGCACGATATTAGAATAGTAAAGACGAGTTACCAACGAGTTCGGTTCCAGTAGTAAGCAACTTGATATTGTTTAAACATTTATTGAGTTCGTATGCAGAAAGTTTTTGCTGAGAGACTCACCCAACAAAATTAAGTGTGCGATGCAGGTTAGTTTGGACTAGTCATGATAAAGTCTTATAAAATCGAGAGGACAAAAAAATAATAAAGCATAGTTGTTGTGTTGATACAATTCAACGCCCCCATTTGATTTGAGATTAAGGTTGGGTAGAGTAGAGACGTAGAGTTGGTCCGATTTGTATGAAAGAAAAATGTAGCCTACTTGTGATTGAAATTGGGCTGGACCATGGGTCCACAAATATAATATTGTATTGGTGACAACTCGGTCTTGGTAATGGTGGACGACTCACTAATCTTTTTATCTTAATTGGAACCAACCGAACCAGACTGTTCATAAACTTTGATTAATGTTAATTGCTTGTTTGGGGATAAAATTTGTACTTAAACTTGCAACACAAGACAAGGCGACCAATGAAACGAATAAATAAGTTAGGGGGCCAAACAAGCCACCCAAACTTCAGCAACTAACGAGGATCATTGAAATACAATAGAAACAAACAAAAAATAAAAATAAAATATTAACTAATAAACAATTAGTGTAGCGAGATAATGTGTTAAGTTTCTTGAATAACTTACTAAATTTAAATCGTAACATTATGAATAAAGTAAATTAAATTGAATGAGGGCTTAGCTTTGATTTTTTTTTAATTTTTGATATATTATACTATATCATAGAATTTTTATATTTTATAATATACATCATAAGAAATTAAATTGATAATAGTATATAATATTACAATTCAAACACTAAAAATATGTTAAAATTTGTAATAAAAGAAAAATATATAAATGATCAAATATGAAATTCAAAATAGCATAAATATTTTTTAAAGATTTCTAAAAAAATACTATAAGTGGACTTAAAACGAATTTGTATTAGTCATTTATAAATGTGTGATCGCATGATAGTATTTGTTCATTAATTTTATTCATTTGATAAGATACACACCATGTAAACAAGCTGCTCGAATTCGAGTCTCTTAGAGATAAGAAGATTTCCTTCTCCATTGGAACCATTCAATGAATTCATTTAAATTTTATTTTTTAAAAAGTAAATATGCATACTTGTGTAGTTTTGTTTTTACAAGCGTGTATCAAAAAATTAGGTCTGTAAATAAACCGAACAAACATGAATGATGGTATGTTCATGTTCATCCGTTTAATTTTAACCAAACAAACGAAAAAAACACGAACAACTAAACGAACATAATCTCTTGTCCGTGTTCGTTTGTTAAAGAGCGTAGCTTGTTCGTGTACGTTCATGTACTCGTTAAAATGGTAAACGAATACAAATGAACGAACATAAACATACATATGTGAATAAATTTAAACGAACAAACATATGATAATAAATTTAATTTCTTTTAAATACAATACTTTTTTATGAAAAATAATTGTTAAATATGACTCATATATTGTAAAAGGACAGATGTTGACTACTTTAATTAGGATTACAATTGTAATTGTATCGGATCTATAAATAGATGTGTTATTTGTAATCTAAGGACCATTGATTGAATAAAAGAAAACAACCGCTCTTTGCTCCCCGAGGACGTAAGCACACTGATGAACCTCGTTAAATCTCTTGTGTTTTTGCTTGTTTGATTTTCTTTTTTGTTTGTTGTGTGCACAACAACTGGTATCAAGAGCCTGGTTGCGATGGCTATGTCCGGTGCGAAATTTGAAGTAGTCAAGTTCAATGGTTGAGTAGATGAAATTTTTGCAGAAAAATCATATGTGGGAGCTAGCTAGGCTTCATGAAAAAAAGAAGGCTATATGCTGTAAATGAGTGTATAAAAGGAAACCAGGAGTATCGAAAAAGGAGGGAGAAAAGTTCAAAACTCTTCTGGTAACAAAAGGTTTTTCACAGCAAAAAGGAGTTGATTATGATGAAATTATTTCTCTCGTGGTTAGACATACTTTAATCAGGGCAGTTCTTACACTTGTAGCTAGTTCAGATTTACATTTAGAGTAGATGGATGTTAAAAATATTTTCTTGCATGGTGATCTAAAGAAGTAGATTTATATGCAACATCTAAAAGGGTTCATTCAATCCGGAGATGAACATATGGTTTGCAAGTTTAAAGAGATTATTGTACGGGTTAAAGCAGTATCCACGATAATGGTACAAGTGATTCGACTCCTACATGGTTTAGATTGGCTACAAGCGATGTGAGTATGATTGTTGTGTCTATGTTAAAAACTTTGATGATAGTTCTTTTACTTTTCTGCTACTATATGTTGATGGTATGTTGCTGGTTGCAAAGTATATGCATGATGTTGTCGGTTTGAAAGATTTATTGAGTCAAAAATTTGATATGAAAGATTTAGGAGCTGCAAAAAAAATTTTGGAATGAAGATTCACAGAGATAGAGGCTCAAAAAAACTGTGTTTATCTCAGCAAGGCTATGTTGAGAAAGTGTTAGACAGGTTTGGATGAGCAAAGCAAAGCCCGTGAACACTCCATTAACGAATCACTTTAAACTTTCTACAGAATAGTGCTCGAAGACAGACAAAGAAATTGAAGAGATGGCAAATGTCCCTTATGCGTGTTGTCTGTTGCTTGATGTATGCGATGGTATGTACTCGTCCTGATTTAGCTCATGCTGTTGGTTAAGTCTGTAAAGACATGTCTAAACCAGAAAGATCACATTGGGAAGCAGTTAAGTGGATTTTCAGGTATTAAAAGGTACTGTGGGACATAAAATTATTTTCGGCAGTCAGCGACATGATTCTTTAATTGTTGGATATGTGACTTCAGACTACGCAGGTGAATTGGATGATAGAAGGTCTACAACTTGGTATATTTTTACCCTTGATAGAGGGCTTGTATGTTGAAAGTAAACTGTTCATTCTGTTGTGGCATTATCAACAACTGAAGCTGAGTACATGGCCGTAGCTGAAGCTGCAAAAAAAAGCCTTATTGCTTATCGAGCTAGTGAAGGAATTGGGTATTCGACAAGGTGGAGTTCAGTTGTATTGTGATAGCCAAAGTGTTATTCATTTGGCTAAGAATCAAATGTATCACGCTAGAACTAAACATATTGATGTGAGGTTTCACAAGATTAGAGAGTTGATTGCATCTGGTGAGATATTGTTACAAAAGGTGCATACTGCAGACAATCCAGCTGATATGTTGACCAAGCCTGTTACTACATACAAGTTCAACATTGTTTGGATTTGTTGAATGTTTGCAAATGCTACAGAAGCATGATAGCCCAACCCACTTTGATATGTGAGAGACTCTAGATTTATCTCTTAAGGGGCATGATATTCGCCAAGGTGAAGATTTGTTAACTATGGCTCATATACTGTAAAAGGACAGATGCTGACTATTTTAACTAGGATTACAATTGTTCTAATCCTTCGGGGAGTAGTATTTCTTATCTTAGTTAGAATAAGACTTGGATGTAGTGGGCTATATAAAGAGGCTTACCCCCACCACATTAGGCACTTCATCAATTGTTCTTTAGGCTTTGTGGAGCGAGAGCATCTGTCCATCAAATGAGTACCTGAATTTTTGGTGGGCTCAGATTAAGTGTGTTATTTGTAACCTAAGGACCATTGATTGAATAAAAGAAAACAGCCGCTCTTTGCTCCCCGAGGACGTAAGCACAATGCTGAACCTTGTTAAATCTCTTGTGTTCTTGCTTGTTTGATTTTCTTTTTCGTTTGTCGTGTGCACAACAATAATAAATATAAATCGACATATGTGAATAAATTTAAACGAATGAATTACCGAACGTTCACAAACGTAAACGAACGAACAAACCCTTTGTTTGTGTTTGTTCATTTAATTAAACGAGCAAAAAATCTTGTTCATGTTTGTTCGTTGGATAAATAAACAAATATAAACGAACTTTCTGCTTAACGATTCGCTGAACGTTTGTTTACAGCCCTAAAAAATTACTCTAATAATAATATTTTAAAGATTAAAAAAACTACAATGTTTGAAATTTAAAAATCAATTGAGAGTTCGAATATTTTTGAGGTTTGTAATTAAGGATAAAAAATAAGCATGAATGGAGATTGAGGTTGGGTTTAGGGGTGAGAAGTGAGAACATTTGCATTGTTGCGTATATTCTGCGTAGGAGAATAGCAGCCACTACCATGCATAATTAATAAAAGGGTTATCTTCACCAGTGGTCCCTTTTGTTTAGGGTATGTTTTATTTTGGTCACCAAAATTCAAAAACGTGTATTCTGGTCCCTAACGTTACGAAACGTTTATATTTTAGTCACCCAACCGTTAGTCTCCGTTACTTTGCTAACGGGTGGCTGACATGGCTCGTTAAAAAAATAAAAAAACCCACGTGTCACTGCCCTCTCCAAAGTGTTTTTAACACTACCGCCATTGATGATCTTGTGTTGGTTAAGAGTAGAAGCTAAAAGAGAAGCAATGGTGGGTGTAGAAGAAGATGAGAACCCAAACATATTTGAATAGCTTGAAAGGAGTGGGTTATTTGGGAAATCAGACGAACATGGTTGATTAGGGAAATTGATTATATCTGCAGAAACATCATTTGCTAACCCATAAAACAAAGGGTTGTTGTTGTTGTTGTTAACATGGTGAGTGCTTGAGGTTGAAGACAATGGAGAAGAAGAAGAAGAAGTTGGCCTTTTAACACGCTTGTTCTTCCTACATCCGCCACCTACAGGAACATTCCTTAAAGTGCCACCTCTTGTCCAATAACGCTTACAAAATTTGCAGAAGTGTCTGGGCTGTGATAAACTGTAGTTGTTGTAGTAGCAGAACTTTGTGTTGGATGAATCACAACGGGGACACTTCAGTGCTTGTTGTTGCTGTTGCTGTTCTTGGCTTGGTTTCTCCATAAGGTTCTGCAACCAGAGAAGGGAAAAGGAAAGAAAATGAATGAGGTGTTATTAAGGCAAAAAAATAACAATACAACATAGATATTCTGTTCCAAAAGCAAAACAACAAAAATGGGCATAAGTCCATCATTCCATGATCATGAAGAAACCCCTCATCGCTTAAATTACCAGGTTTAACTTTTTTTTGAAAATCAACAACCAAGGATGTAAATTCAAACATATAGTTATATCATATAACTAAAACAAAAGGCAAAAGTAAAATTGAGAACAAAACCAGTTCATATCAACTAAAAAGCACAACACTGGATCAACAAAATTACTTGGACATACCAATAACTAAAGCCACAGTCGATAAGTCACCTTGAGTACAGAACCTTCCTACTTCTTGGATTTCTTGGAAACAACAGCTGGTTGAGCGGCCGCCGCAGGTGCTGCTGCAACTGGCTTATCTCCTCCTCCAGGTCCCTGGGCCAAACGCTCCTCTCTCCTAGCAAATTTTCTTTCCCTGCTTGCCTTATTCTTAGCCCTCTTAGCTTCAAACTGGTCAGCCAACGTCTTCTCTCTGGCCTTTTCAGCCTTGGATTTGTGGATGCTCTCCATGAGAACTCTCTTGTTCTTAAACACATTACCCTTGACTTTCATGTACATGTCATGGTACATGTGCTTGTCAATCTTCTTTGATTCCCTATATTTGCGAAGCAAGCGTCTCAGAACACGCATCCTCCTCATCCACAAGATCTTTGTGGGCAACCTCGCCTCCCTTGTACCCTTGCGCTTACCATATCCAGAGTGACGTCCCTTTCTCTTGGCTTCCTTCATGCGACGTGCGCGTGATCGAGAGTGAATCTTGGTTGGCTTCCTGATGATAAAACCATCTTTAACCAGCTTCCTTATATTCTGGCGAGAGTTGGCCATGGAGATCTCGTTGACTTCATTTGGATCGAGCCAAACCTTTCCTTTTCCACACTTCAAAACGCTCGCTGAGAGCCGTTTCTGGAGCTTAAGCGAAACCATCTCTCTCTCTCTCTCTTCTTCTCTTCGGTGATGCAACTAACTGTTGTTAGCGAAGAAGATACCAGGTTTAACTTTGATTATATAAGAGACACCCCTAGATTAAACCTTGATGCTCTCCGAAATAAACGCAGGGCTGGCAATTCAAATGATGATCCAGTCTTTTCTTCAACACAGTAGCTTCGTCAACCTCCACCATGATACCCATCGTTTACCCAAAGATTCAAAGAAATTTTTATGCCAGCAATATAGAGGCACCACTGTTAATAGCGCAGAATAGAAATAGTGGGGAACGCCATTTAATAACAATGGTCCAATATGGGAGGAACCAATAGAAAAGTTCCATATTTCATCCATGACGACAACTGACTTGAAAACCAAAACAAATGAAACAAAATCAGATCCCCATTTCAAGATCGATACATCAATACCATCGTGAAGTAAGGCTTTTTAAATAAACTCACTGTCAACACTCACCATACATCTCTTTAACCATCCTATATCATTTTTCGGAACCCAGAAATCTAGCAGACTGGCACCCGTTCGAGTTCATGTTCCACTCGTAGTCAGTGGGGATGGATCACTATCTATCGCAGCCGCCTTCACAGGGACGCTAAGAAGAGTTTCACGGTAGGTTTTAGGACCAAAGAAAACTCCTGTAGCGGTCTCCTCCCCTTTCCAATGTAACCAGAACCATTACCACCCACAGAAGACGATACAACTCTACCCTTCAATCCCATTTCTTTCTCGAAAACTTTGCTTGAGACATATTCACCACGAAACCATCAATATTCCTAATGACTCTAAACATGTCATCCTGATTTGCAACTGATATGAATACGAAAGTAGTTTCTTTGTATTTCGCTTCTGTGTTTACTCTGGGAATGAAAACTCTCTCCACCTTACCATCATAGCTTGCCACTTCCCTCAATGACTCTGGTAATTTAAACCTGGTAATTTAAGCGATGAGAGAGAAACCTGTGACCATTCATTGCTAGTTGAAGAGATGGTGGCACCGGCAACCGTCTTCTCGCAGTTCTAACAAAGGAATCGTTGGAACAGAGAGTATGAATGCATGGTATAAGTCCATGAGGGTTTAGACTTTGGAGAGGGCAATGACACGTGGGATTTTTTATTTTTTTAACGAGCCATGTCAGCCACCCGTTAGCCAAGTAACGGAGACTAACGGTTGAGTGACTAAAATATAAACGTTTTGTAACGTTAGGGACCAGAATATACGTTTTTGAATTTTGGTGACCAAAATAAAACACACCCTAAACAAAAGGGACCACTGGTGAAGATTACCCTTAATAAAACGTACAGTATATATTCGAAAATTGGCATTACAAAAAACAAAAAGAATTATTCTGGGTTTGGGCCGAAGAAGAAAACAGGAGAAAGAAAAGCCGAAAAAAGGAATTTTTCTTTTGTCGTGGTAGTGGTAGATTGTTGATTCCAAGATAGCTTCAGCCTTCAATTATGTATTTACAAGGGGGGAAAATCAGTGGTTCAAGTTAACGTTACAGCATCCGACGAACAGAATTGAATTGGAGACCACAGTTTGCAAAAAAAAAAAAAAAAACAGAGCAGAAATGTTTTTTTTTTTTTTTTTTACAATTACCATAGTTGTCTTGTATCCCAAAATTACCCCTTCCCTTTCGCTTTCTTAATTCTGGGGTCAAAATTGATTCCTTTCTTTTATGATATGATGATGATGCCTTGATTACAACCATTTTTGTGGCAAATCCCATCTCCTTCGCCTAACATCCGAAACCTCGAATCGAAGGGCTTAATCGATGTTTCTCGTGGATTGGTTCTACGGCGTTCTCGCCTCCCTCGGCCTTTGGCAGAAAGAGGCTAAGATCTTGTTTCTCGGCCTCGATAATGCCGGTAAAACCACGCTGCTTCACATGTTGAAAGATGAGGTTCGTTTTCCCTCTCACTTACCCACTCTGCTCCAGACTTCAACTATACTTTTTGACCTCTGAATCAACTTCGATTGCTTTATTTTTACAATTTTCCAGAAATTAGCAAGGTGGTTAAGTGTAAAATTTTTAGCTTTATTGTCTAATTTGAAAGGAGAGGTAATTAGTGATGTTGATAATTACTGAACTGTGTTTGCAGAGATTGGTCCAACATCAGCCGACTCAGTATCCCACATCCGAAGAGCTTAGTATTGGCAAAATTAAGTTCAAAGCATTTGACTTGGGAGGTCATCAGATTGCTCGCAGAGTCTGGAAAGATTACTATGCTAAGGTAACCAAATGTTTGCTGAAAGTAGTTGTTCTTCATCTTTAATTGAAGCATATCTTCATAATATTTCATTTTAGGAAGATGGCTAAGTATTATCTGAGCAGATGCATCTTTCCTTGTAGCTTGCCGTATCTTTAATTAAAACATAGAATCATAATTTTGCACCAAAACCAGCCACACCTCAGAGGAGGTTGGCAGATGGAATGTTAAGGTTGTATCAAAGAAGTCTTTTGTTTTGCTTTCAAACAATTAAGGATTCAGCCTTCAGGATTGGACTAGGCTCTCATTGCATTTTAACTACATGCAGAGTGGATACGTTCATGTTGTCTGTCTCTCACTTTGATTTTCTTTCCGACATACCTCTTTGTTGTTATCGTTTCTTGTTATAATCTGTGCAATGGCCGCAACCGCAATTTAATA
This sequence comes from Hibiscus tridactylites, assembly GCA_958450335.1. Classification (NCBI taxonomy): domain Eukaryota; kingdom Viridiplantae; phylum Streptophyta; class Magnoliopsida; order Malvales; family Malvaceae; genus Hibiscus; species Hibiscus tridactylites. The sequence goes on along the minus strand of OY288287.1, from coordinate 66,391,515 downwards.
CTATGAATTTATGGCTTCATGGTCTTGAGTGAGCAACCCTGAATTTTTGTGTTTTCCGGGTTCCAGGTGGATGCTGTGGTGTACCTGGTAGATGCCTTTGATAAAGAGAGGTTTGCAGAATCAAAGAAGGAACTGGACGCACTCCTTTCCGACGAGTCCCTTGCCAATGTCCCATTTCTTATTCTAGGAAACAAGATCGATATACCATATGCTGCCTCAGAGGATGAGTTACGATATCATCTCGGGCTCACTAACTTCACCACAGGCAAGGGGAAGGTAAACCTAGCAGACTCAAATGTCCGTCCACTCGAGGTATTCATGTGCAGCATCGTCCGCAAAATGGGATACGGGGATGGCTTCAAGTGGATGTCTCAGTATATCAAGTAGTGAAACAGTCGGAGAGATACTTGTGGGTTTAAATTTGGATATATTTTGTTTTGGATGTGTGTGATGTACAAATGCCATTACCCTGTAAAATCTACTCGTGGCAGAAATTCTCTGGTATTCTAGTTTTGTGAATTAACTTCCATAACTTTCCATAGACCATAATGATTTGGTTTTCCCTGGAAAGCTCTGTTACTGTTAGTCAATTGTCAAGTTGTAGGGGTGAAGTTCAAACTCTAAATAGAATTCAATCAGGATGTATTTTCAACTGTGAAATCGTTTACACAAGTTTGTTAGATTTTAGAGTTTAGTGGTTTATATTGTATGCTTTAGAATTTAAGATTTAGACTTAGAGTTTAGGGTTTTAAATTTAGTAACAGAATTTGGATTCTAAAAAAGAATTGTGTAATATTTTTACACAAGTTTATTAGATTTAAGGTTTAGAGTTTAGTGGTTTAGGCTATAAGGTTTAGAATTTAAGATTTGGAGTTAGAGTTTAAGGTTTTAAATTTAATAATTGAGAATTTGGATTTTAAAAAGAATTGTGTAATATTTTTTACACAGTTTGTGGGACAAAATATAATGCATATTCTTATTTGTGAATGAGTTATGAATATATATATATTTTTATATTGTTTTGAATGTGAAGGAAGGATCAAAGTTAGAGCTAGTTATATAAGTATAGAACCAGCAACAGAATCATCTTGTAGCACCTCAGCGATGGAGATCGGAGGGTCCAAAAACCTATGATAATCCGTTGGTAGCTCTCTTGCCATTTTGGCTAGTTTGTCGGCAACCAAATTACACACTCTTCGCACCCAGCTGAGGCAGACCTCCCAATTTTTATTAGGGATGAGCATTTGATCGAATCGAGTAAAATCTTTTTTAGTTATTCGAGCTGACGCGTCATTTTTTATAACTCAAATTTTATTTAAAATTATTTATCATGTTATAGTACGATTTGATTCTAATTTAAACAACTTTCTCTAATCATATAAGATATGCATATATATATATATTCATTTTTTTCATATGTGACAATATATATATATATATATATAATTGAAATACTCGTGTAGAACTTAAAAATAAATCCATTAATTACTAAAATTTTTGAGTTATTTGAATTTTTATTTTGCAACTCAAACTTTATTTGAAATTTTTTCGAGTTGAGTTTATGAAATTTTGAGTTGAGTCAAGACGACTCAAGTATTTTCGCCTGAGTCAAGTTTTGCTCATCCTCATATTTATTATATTCTTTTAACACGAGTATTTTAACAATAATCCTGTAATGCAACAGAACTAACTGCTGAGTCAGGAAGATTATTCTTTTAACACGTTTTGTTAATTGAAGAAAAAGTTAAAAAAAATGTAGTAAAGCTTTCTTAACTCCAATTTTATGAAATTAATTTCTTAAAAAAAGTGGGCGGCGAAAGTGGGTAAAGTCAGGTTATTCAGACATTGCAAGATAGATACCAAGTCAGACTTCACTTCAGATTCAGCCCCAAATCCACGCTGGTGCCACTGCCACTGCCGGTGTTGCATTTGCTGACCACCTAAACCCCACCTTCCTATTCCATGCCAAACAACAAAAACCTGCTTTCAAATTTCAATGTCACAACACAAATATCCGCGTTTCCTCCACTTCTTCCCTTTTTACGTGTCTTTCTTTCTCCCTTAAGTTTTACCTTTGATTCCTTGACTCTTCCTCCTAGTCCCACTATATATACCCAAACGCAGCCTTTACATTCTTCAAGTCTCAACATCCAATAGCAAATAGCAATTGCCAAATACTAGTGCAGCGAACTAATTAAGCAACTTCAACTTCAACTTCCGATGGGAAACGGCACATCCAGCTCGGTTTTGAGCGGTAACAGAATTGCCAAGGTTATTGACGCTGAGGGGAAGCTGAGGAAAGTGGAGCTCCCGGTGAAGGCGGCGGAGATTATGCTGGAGGAACCTGGGCATATTATCTGTGCGGTGGAAGAGTTGAAACGGGGTGGTCGCGTGGTTGCTATGCGAGCGGACGATGAGCTTTCGGTGGGTAAAGTTTACGCTTTGGTACCTATAGGGAGGGTTCATTGCAGAGTTACGGATGCGGATATGGGTGTTATAAAAGCAGCTTGTTGTAGTCGGAAGAAAAAGAAAAGTGGTGCCAAGGTTTTACCCGATGTGGTGGTGGCGGAGGGGATTCCTCCTGGGTACCGAATTGGGAGTTACAGGCCCTGGATACCTGTGTTGGAATCTATTCCCGAAGTGCTCTGATAAGCTTTGATTTTCACAATGGATGAGATTTCCCTGAATTAATTGTTGAAAAATGGGATGTCTATCCCTATCAATAGCAAGTATAGGTTTTGTGCTACAACTCTTTCATTCTGCACATAATTCAAGAAGTAGTGCTTTTTTTACTTTGTATCAAGCACAAAGGACGCCTCAACTGTTGATATGTTTCGTACATAAAGCTCGGGCAAATTTACCACTTCCAAACTTTAGTTTTATTTAGAATAACATTTATGGGTAATTCTAAAATAAGGCGGTTAAGGTAAGATTAAAATGAGATAAAATTTGTGTAGCAATACAAATGCGTTAGTGCACTTGTTGGTTCATTATGCTATTGTTAGCTTGGGTGCATTGATGAACCAATATTTTGTTGAGCTTCTGCAAATGGTTCAACTAAAAGTAGGAAATGGTTTTATTAAGTTTATAAATTGATAATTAAAAGTATTTGGTTGTTTTTATTTAGAAGAAATTTGTAGGATTCTTACTGAATTGAAAAAGTATCTGATAGACCATAGTGAATTTAAAAGCAAAGAAAAGTCGAATAAAAGAAAGACATAAAGTTAAAAAAAATACTATATTTTTTAAAGTAATTTAACTCTCAACGTTTTATTTTGAGTCAAAATAATTTTTTTACAGATGAAAATTGTTAGTCAACTAACGATAAATGACTTGAAAAAATAATTTTATAAAATTATATAAGATATAAATTATTGGCTAAAGGGGTGCTTTTGCCCCTGAATTCGACCCAAAAATACAATTTCGCCCATCGCCGAAAAGTGCACTCAATGTGGCCCTCCAGTCCATAAAATTGATCAAATTGACCCTTTGACCAACGTTGATCGTTACGGTGCTGACGTGGAAGAACACGTGGGATGATGACGTGGCAGAAGGGGCTGAATTGATTATTTTAATCGAATTCGAGGGCATAATTGATTTTTTTTCTGAGTTTAGAGGCATAATTGATTTTTTTCCTGAGTTTAGAGGCATAATTGATTTTAATTAAAAGTTCTATAACTTATTTAATATTTAAGTTAAAAAATAAGAACTTATGAAATTATTAAAATTTTAAAATATTAAAATTAGATAAATAATTTTATTAAGTGAGGATAATTTAAAAAAACAAAATGAAGACTCTCACAGCAATCAAAACATTCTTCAATTTTTTTATAAAATTTCATAGTTAATAAAAATAAATAAAACGTGCTAAAAGTTACTGAAAATAAAAATTATATAAAAATTAAAATATATTAAAAATGATAAAATTTAATGTAAAAACTTAATAATTTTTTTATAAATTATTAAAAAATTAAACATTTTTCGTTAAAATATATTCTTCAAACATTTTCGTCACTTTGAGTATTACTTTTCGTTAAATTTTTTGTGTGGAATCAACATTGTACTAAAGTAACATTATACTTCAATTTTTCAACTTTTTTACATCAAATTGATGCTCATTAATATTTGATGTAGAGAAATGAAAGATAATTTTGGCTTTATTAATACTTTAATACAAGGATGTCTCAATTGAAAATATGTTCAAGGAACATTAGTACGCGTAGCATAACGAGAAACAATCGAAAGATTCTCGAATGGTTTATGTAGAACTAATGTTTTGATATAATAATTGAAAAATAATTTTAGACAAAGTTAAAAAGAATTCAAAACCATTTTCAAAGTCCAAACAACTTGAAATTATATTTATGGGATATTTCAAAAGGGTTTTAAGTGTTTTCAAAGCCAAATTCAACAAAATCATCCAGGCGTTTCGAAACGCCCCTAGGTGTTTCGATACGTGTCTTTACAGTGACAAAACGTTTCGAAACGTGTTTCGAAATGGACTTTAATCTGGATGATATTTTTGCATAGCGTTTCGATACGCCTATGTGGCATCGACCTCATCGGTCATAAACCCCAACGACTATTTCTCAACTACCTTTTAAATGCAGAGCGTTTCGATATGGGGACAAGCGTTTCAATATGGCCCTTTCGATACGAGTGCTACATCAGACTGCAACGACTCTTTCTATTTCAAGAGTGTTTCGAAACGGGGTCAAGCATTTCGAAACGATGAGCTGCAGAACTGCATTTATGGTGGGAAATGAAGTCTCCAACGGCTCTAATGCAACCTCAGCGGCTAGTAACGGCTACAAAGTCAAAGAGAAGTATAAAAGGGACCTTCAAGCATCTAGTAATGGTTAATGCTTCAATTGTAATACAACATATGATCAAAATGTGTCTTAGTGCTTAATTGTCGATTCCTTGTATAGACAAACACTAGTGAGCCAAAATTGTTAGATTTGCTCAAGTGTTTTAGGATTGGGTGAAAGCTTAATTGTGCAAACAAATACCTATTAGAGGGGTTTGAGTTTGCTTATTTTATCTCTTTGTAAAGAGGGTTTGATCAAGGCTTTGGGTAGAAAACTTGATCGGTTTGTAAGGGTTTCCTTCTAAGCCTAGAAAATGGGACGAATCAATAGTGGATTAATTGAAAATCCTTAGTGGGAAGCTAAGGTAGTGGATGTAGACCTTGGTTAGAAGGTTGAACCACTATAAATCATCTTGTCTTTATTCCTTTTAGCTCCCACACCTCAATTATCCAAAATTTCACTTCTCCACCACTTGACGAACAAGAACGATTGAAGGAATCGAGCATCGAATAACCCAACAGTTTATAAATATTTTTTAACTTTAATATTTATAACTTTAATATTTTTACTTATATTTAATTCATTATGGTGTTTTATATTTTTTTAATATTTTATGAATATTTAAATATTAATAGTTTTTGTTTTTTTAGCTTAAAGATTAAATAAGTTTAAACTTTTAATTACACCCCTAAACTCGAGAAAAAAAATCAATTATGCCCTCGAATTCGGTTAAAATAATCAATTCAACTCCTCCTGCCACGTCATCATCCCACGCGTACTACCACGTCAGCACCGTTGACCACCACGTCAGCATCACAGACTGCCACATCATCACTGTTAACTGCCACGTCAGCACCGTTATGGTCAACGTCGGTCAAAGGGTCAATTTGATTGATTTTATAGATTGGAGGGTCACATTGAGTGCACTTTTCGACGAGTGGCGAAATTGTATTTTTGGGTCGAACTCAGGGGCAAAATTACCCCTTTAGCCTAATTAGTTTTATGCTCACGTGTCATTCTTTTAAGTTATTTCAAGTTGTTTACCATCAGTTGACAAACTATTTTCATCCACTGAGTGACTAGTTTAACCTTTAACATTTTATTTTAAGTCAAAATAACTTTTTACAGAGAACTTTAACCACATATTCTATAATTTATTAACAGATAATCACATTTTTTGAACTTATATTTCTTAAATGATCAGAATTTTCAATTTGATCGATTTTTCCATAGCCATGTAAAGAAATACACGTGAGATTGTTATCGATGCATCTGTGGATTGTTAGACTCATACTATCCAAGATAATGATACTAAATAATTCTGTTTATTAAAGTATATTAAAGAATACCAACATATTAGTCTCAAGTAGTAAGTAATTTGGTATAGTTTAAGTAAGTCTCGAGTTCGAGACCTTGTTAATACAGAAATTTTTTATTGTGAGACTCACCCACCAAAACTAGGTGTGTGACGCGGGTAGGTTTGAATTAGTCAGAGTAAAGTATTGAGTCATATTAGTCAATTATTATTATTATTATAGAAAAAATAGGAAAAACCAAATAAGGTTAGGTTTTGGAGATTAAACTATTATTATATCAGGTCATATAATTATTTTTGCATAATAGTTGACGATCTAATGATATATTTGTAACAATATTATAATTAAATGAATAAATTATAATTTAAAAGTTAACATGTTTATAACTGAACTATTGATTGAACGGTGTATCTTACTCTAAAAAAACACACGGATTAGAGTGCGAAAGAATTTATCCAGTGAAGGAAGCAAGCCCATGGTCTCAATGTAATAGCCCAAGCGACGTCTGTCCTAATCAATAATCTTCGGGCTTCGACAATGATTATTGAGTTCACATATGGTAGCCTAATCCTAATCTTAGTCCCAGTCCTATCCTATATTAATAATTTAATATATGCGAGCCTCCGCAGATGAGCACGTTCCAATCATGTTCTGATCATTTATCCTAAACACTGAGCTTTAGCATGTGCCAAGTGCCGAGACAACTGAAAATAACAATATATAAATGGAAACTGGAAACTGGAAAGAATGCAGAGGCAGGCAGTGTGGCTCTGGTTTTGACATTTTTGAAGTTTTTCTCATAAAATCAGAAGCAGAGAGGGAATCCTTACCCTTAAAAGCCAGGCATCCATGCTTTCTTCAGCTGCTGCCCACTACAACGTACTTCATTTCACCTCCCATCTTCGGTCTCCGTTAAGCTGATACTTGATAATGCACCAGCCACTCCTCACTACAAAATTGTTACTCAAAAGTGTGATGTGTTTGTAACCTCATGCAAAAAGGGGATTTCAAATAAATCCTCATATATTATAAGTTATAACCTCTGTACTTAATGGTGAATTACTTATTGGAGAGATATGACAATGGATTCTTAGTGGGATTGGATCATGTTACACTTGAATAGAAATCTTCTACCGTTATTTATGCACATACTAAAAATTAAGTTTAAGATTTATGGAATTTTGGGTAAGGGGTAGAGTTTAAGATTTAAAATTTAAGATTTTGTTTAAAATTTAAAATTTAGTACTTTTTAGTGTTGAGGCATAAAAAAACACCGAAAAAGATAGAGAATTCTTGTCTATTATACTTGATGCCTCTGCATTCACGAACCTTCGTAATGGGCCTTCAACACCTTTGGGTTTAGAAATTTCGGAGGAGATCCATGACAACAATTCGTTCCATAGCACACAATATCGAAGGTAGGGGTGACGGAGACATGAGCTTCGAGAACAAACACTGCCAGAATATTACAACACCTCACCCACATGACTGAGTTGATAAGTCTAGTGATTAAGAGTTGGATTTATCTCTGTCAAGCCATCAACAGTCATCAATAGGTCTGACTTCATTCTATCAGTAACAACATCTAAGATTATTAATATCCACGAAGCAGTAAAAATTTAAAAAAATGAACAACAAGAGGAAGATTACTTCTCTCCTTGTTTTCTCTCCTTACCCTAATCATTATATATTTTAAGGAAAATTACACCGGTAGTCCTCAAATTATTACTGTTTTTTATTTTAGTCCTAAAATTATTTTTTTCGGTAAAATCGTCCCTTCTATTACATAATTCTCTTATTTTAGTCACCGACGTTAAATAGCTACAATTTTGCTGATGTGACATTTTTAAAATATTTTTTAATATTTTTTAATCATTTCTCTTTTCTCCTATATTATTTTTATTTAACTTTATCCACTCAATCATGTGGTGCCACATGTCATTACCCTATTAGTTGAACCCCAAAAAAAACTTTAAAATCTACATTTGGTGTTATTAAGATTTGAACCCAAGACCTCCAACACACACGTTATGCACATAAACCACTTGTGCCAGGCTAATTACTTAATTTAAATATACTAACAATTATATATAAGCTATACATATTAACCCAAAAAAATTTTAAAAACACAAATCCAAGCTGCCAAGATTTGAACTCAGGCAACCAACATGCAAGGTCAACGCGTAAACCAACTGTGCTAAGCTAATTATTTAAATTAAATCTTCTAACATTTATATTTAACCAATAAATATTTGAAACAACACATGGTTAATGAATATAAAAGGTAGGGAGTAATTCGAAAATAATACCTTATTAATAAAATTTTAAATATTTAACCACCAAGTTAACTAATAAATTGTGCTATTTTGAACTTAAATATATTTAACTAAATCATGTTTAAAACTTTAAAAAATCAAACTACATTTTTTTTACTTTGACTAAATTATGTTTAAAATTTTAACTAAATTATGTTCGATAATAAAAAAATAATTAAATATTTATTTATTTTATAAAATAAAAAATTTCTTAAAATATTTAAGTTAAAAATAACACAATTTATTAGTTTAACTTTGTGGTTAAATATTTAAAATTTTAGCAATAAGGTATTGTGTTCGAATTACTCTCCACCTTTTATATTCATTAACCATGTGTTGTTTCTAATTTGTATAGGTTAAATATGAATGTTATAAGATTTAAATCAAATAAACCATTAGCTATTTAACGTCGGGGACCAAAACAAAAGAACTATGTAACAGAAGGGACGATTTTGCCAAAAAAATGTTTTGGGACCAAAATAGGAAAACAGTAATAGTTTGGGGGACCACCGGTGTAGTTTTCCCTATATTTTATTACTCTTTGTCCAAATCTATCAAGGTGAACCGTCATCAACTATCGTGATTTTCTTCTTCACCTCGGTTGTTTGGTGTTAACTACTATTAGGCATCAACAGATTAACATGCTAAAAAACTGTATTTTTTAAGAGAGAAAGTAACTTTTTAATCCTTGAATTCGATAATATTTTGATCATTCATCTTATTTTTGGTACATAATACTCTCAGAGCTTAGATTCCGACATCAAACTCCTCATGATGGCGCTTGAAGGATAGGCCAGCTTCGGTTATCCCAGGCCCCTACCATTTTTTATGAAAGAAGTAATAAGACAAGAATGGTACATGGGGTTTTGTTTCCATTTTTTAGTAGAAATTGTTTTACTTGGGGCATTAGCACAAAGATGGAGATGGAGTGAAGGATCTGAAAGGAATTTTGGTTTCATCTTTTCTGTTTTGAGTAATAATTACTGAAAGATAAAGTTAGAGTTGAAAAAAAAGGCTGAACCCTGAGCCCCCTGTGGGCTGTAGAAAGATGCCATTGCCCCGACCCCAGAGGTACTTTGCTATGTGTGTGGAGCCAAAACTGACACAACATTAGAACAAAGCCCCATCCCTATTCCCTATTCACTTTTTCACATGTTCTCCCAATTATTGCAACAACCTTTTTCACCTCCGGATCTATTCCTTGCTTTTCATTTTACCCATTTCTAACTCCTCATTACCCAATAAATCTGCTTCAATTATGGCCTCAATCACACAGAATTTTGCATTATTATTTATTACCCACTGCCACTGTGTAGAGTGAGCAAAGCAGCAGCCCAACCAGATTAAGCTGGCTTTGTTTTGGCCATTTAAATCTGGTAATTAACAAGCTTTAAGCACATGGCCACATGGGTCATCAATCCCACGTGAGATTCCATCCACAAGACACGTGCCCCCTCTCAGTTTTCTGCACAGCTCCCAAACAAAGAGAGTTGCCCTCTCATTGGATGAAATTGTAAATATAATATTTGATATAATTGAGTTAAAGGCATTGTAAAGCATCATGGAAATTAAAAAAAATACCACTACTAATTATGTTATAACAAACTAACAGTACTAAATTAAGAAGCTTATCTATAAGTTCATAAGTTGTACTTTCTTATTAAAAGAATCCTTGGGGCTCACACCATGACTTTGCCTCCTTGGCCACAAACATGTCTGCCATTTAACCAAACCCCTTTTTTAATTATTTCAGAAGAGATTGTTAATATTTCCAAGATTTGGCATCCATTTATGTATGTGTATAGATCTTGCATTAACCACCCTGGCAACTTGGTGCTGGTGGGTTCATCATGATCTCTCTCCTCACTCTTATCCTTTTAGTAACTTTTATAATGTACATACAAAAGGGTTATTGTTGCTTCTTATTAGTTTATTCAACCATAATCATCTATAATTTTAATAGGATTACGAAACATGTTTCGATCGTTGTTGACCTTAAAAGCTGATGATAGTAAAAGTGGGATGGTGATGATTTTTGACGATTTACTCCTTGTTTGAACGAAGAGTCGTAGTCGGTAATTAAAGGAGAGGAGAAGAGAGAAAATGATGATTGGGGAAGATGGTGAATACTGATTTTGGGGTGTTAGCCTCCTCTTTCTAGTTCGAGTATTTATGTCCTGAAAGTAGGTATGCTGGTGTCAAAACTAGGGTTGGTAGGTATTGATGAGTCAATATGGGTAGATCCGACTATCAGGTAGTAGAGTCAGTTGGTGGGCCAAATAGACTTGACAACTATCGTGTATATAGATTCTAGCTAGATGGAGGACATAGTGAGGTTTCCTCCGGATAAGTCTTGAGGTTTCTTAAGGAGAAATTTCGAAAGTTTCAAGACTCTACATGCGGATGAGTGATAATAGGGGACTTCAGAGGCGGAGGTACAACAAAAGTGGATCTTGTCTTTATTACAATTTGCTTACTTATATCGTGTGTGTCACGATTCAATTGAACTCAATTCACGAGGTTCAATCGATATCTATTTTATAAAGATTGTACTGTTGTACTCATTTTATAAAGAGTCTGGATAAATGGGACATGATAAGTTGTTTTCCTCTTCTGAAAATGCAAAATATACCAACATTTCCCTCCAGCTTAGACCTGAGAAAGATACCTACCCAACCCTAGACAAATATTGATCAATTCCCCTCCATGATTCAAAAGGAACCATGGGTATATATGATTGCCGTGCTCAATTACCTAAATTATGGCTCTTTCTTCTTCTATTAAGAGCACTGATCCTAGGGGGCTTGGGTTTATACATGTTTTATTGAAGGAACCAACCCCATTTGTCGATGGATCCAACATGATCCCGATGTTATGGGAACAAGAAACACCAGCAACTGAAACTAAACACTCAACATGTGTTTTGTTTGTTTTTAGACCTTCATTTATGTCTTTTCTCTCTTTTCGGGATGATCAAATACTAGCCGATCCATTTCTCGGATTTAACTATTCGAAATTGACATAAATAAAAAAATGTACTTCGATTGAAGATTCAATCTCAAATTTATTTTCGAACCATACATAGTAATTAATGACCAATATGTGAATAAGAATAATTTAAAAATATTTGATTGTATATTTTATTAACTTGTTACTCTAATGTAATCCGAATTCAAACAACACAATTTATAGGTATATGTGAATTTAGGCAATTGTAAAAGTGTTTACGGATGACCAATATTGTGCATGTGAAAGGTAGTTGGTAAGAGTGTTTACCAGTGTTTTGGAAGAGATATTACGTCTCTCAAATAATGTTTATAATTTAAATTTTGATATTGTGAATATAGTAAATAATGACGAAAGAGGTTGTTCCTCAACAAGCCTTTACAATATATATTTTTAAATAAATAGACTAATAAAATAAATACAAGTAATTATATAAAATCACAAGTTCAAATAATAAAATTGAAGAAAAAAGAGAGAAATAATCACCAGGGAAGAATTGGCAAAAAAGTGAAGGGAAGAAGAGTTGGAGAGGGGGGAGAGGCTTGAAGACAAAAACCCATCTGCCACATCGGATCCATATTCATCTTCATGTGCATGCATTCTTTAATCGATGTGAGCGATGCAAAATAAATAAAAAGGAAAGGGAAAAACATGACTCTTGTGCCTTGCCATTCTACACTCACTTTCTTTTCTCTCTCTCTTTTCCCTCTAAATATGCTTCCCATAAATTTAATGCATTAGTAACTCCTCTCTCACCCTCTTATTCAATTATTGTTTCGGTCCTCAATTTTTATATGATTTACTTGTTAGTTGACCAACCGTTTTTATTTATAAATAAATTATTTTAATCTAAAATAAAATGTTAATAGTTAAATTGTTTTTTTTGAAAAATAACGGCCATATTCAGTCAAACTCATGAGCATTTTTTGGATTTATGCCAATTTTTTTTATAATACATATCTATTTTATGGTCCATGTTTAAAATTTATGAGTTTTCTTTTTAAATTTGAACATCGATTTCTTCTTTAATAAACAACATGTCTTACTATTGCACCAAACATTTATCGGTAAATATAGTACAAAACAAATGATCATGGAAGTAGAGAGTGTGATTGACCATGTCCTGAGCCATAAGTCCATAACCCACAAATAACTCTGATGGACCATCATGTTTCCGACGAGGAGGGGGGAAGCAGCCGAGGACATTGAGGTCATTTTAAAATGATCAGAAATAAATAACTGTAAGAACAATCTCTTTACTTGCTTAGTTTCGGGGCAATTTGCTTGCGTCTTTATCTTTTTTCCCTTTCACTCCCCCCAGTAGTTTAATACCGGATTTTCCCGGTGAGAGTCATACATTCACCGTACAAACCAGTTGATTTCTAAACATGTATTTCCCCTTACAAATCTTTTTAATTTGGGGCCTAGTCTCCTAGGCCACATAGCATAGCGAAGATAGAGAATCCAGAATGGGATGATGCCAGCTATGAAGTTGAAGGATCAAAGCTTTCTCTGAGGTCAAAGCTGTCAATATCCTTTTACTTTTTTCCCTCATTTTCTACTCTCTAAATCTTCACATCAATTTAGATTTAAAAGCAACGTTTTCTCCATTCTTCCCTTCTATCTCTCTTCCCCACTTCCCCACTGTTTCTTCCTCTAAATTTCTCCTCATATATACATATATGTATGTATACGTTTATATAAATGCATGCATTGGGAGCAAGGAAGTAAAGTGAGAGAGATGGGGCGATGTTAATGATGGATTGATGTTTTTGTTCTTCTTGAGTAAGGAATTAAAACGATCATGGCCGTTTCTCCATGTTTGGGTGTTAATGATCAGAAGAAACACTGGTGGGTTCGCAATAGAAAGGTAAAATAAATTTTAAAAAAACCATGCATCTTTTAATCCAGATTCTGCAGAGATCTTCGTTTTGCTGAAATGGGGTTCTTTGCTCTGTGCAGCTTGTAGAAAAGTATGTAAAGGATGCGAGGAACCTTATCGCAACGCAAGAACGAGACGAGATCGTTTCAGCTCTCAATCTTCTCGACGCAGCATTGGCTCTGTCGCCGCGTTTAGAGACCGCTCTTCAACTCAAAGCCAGGTCTTTGCTGTACCTTAGGCGTTTCAAGGACGTTGCTGACATGCTTCAAGACTACATTCCCAGCCTCAAGATGTCCACCGACGACTCGGGCTCTGTTTCCTCGGATAACTCGTCGACACCGTTCTCGAGGGAGCGAGTCAGGCTTCTCCCTTCTAATAACTCGTCCTCCGACTCACCTGTTTGTGACCCGTCTTCGATCAAGTGCTTCTCTGTCTCGGACTTGAAGAAGAAAGTGATGGCTGGGTTGAGTAAAAACTGCGACAAAGAAGGGCAATGGAGGTAACTTTCGTCTCTTTATTCTGTTGATTTCGTTCGTTTTCTTCTGTTTTTTTGGGTCCAATTTTTTATGTTTTTTGTTTAATTGTTGTCATCAGAGGACATGTTCTGATGTTCTGCTCTGTTTTGGTATCGAAGTAAATGCAGAACCAGCCTTCCTGGAATTTCCAACTAATTCACCCTTCATAAACTGACTTTAGCTTCGAACCGTTTTATCTTTAAACTATACCTAGATTTTATTAAAAATTAAAATTCAATACTCTTATTTATTTTTATTAAATACATGTATTATATTGTCTTGTTAGAATTTAAACTCGCACAAATAAATATGTATCCTTAGCTATTAGTACAGTACTAAATATGGATGAAATTTCTCTGCCCCTTTTCGGTGCCCCTACATATGCTCCACGCTCAAAATTAATTTTAGGGTTTAGGGTTTATGGTTTTAGGTTAGGGGTTGTGGTTAGGGTTTAGGAAATTTAGGGTAGGGTGTATTTTTTAGGGTTTAGGGTGTAGGGTTTAGGGTTAGGGTTTAGATTTTAATTTTGTAGTGTTTTTTAGTGTTGGGGCATATGTAGGGGCACCGAAAATGGGCAGACGAATTTTATCCTACTAAATATATTCATAAAAATAGCCTCTTTAGACTATTATATTTTAAATGTTATTATTAGTTGACTGTCGGGTACATTTTTTATACTATTCCTGAAAATCATATAAACTTTGTAGAAGCTTAATTCTGTTGTTTATTTTGTAACCCAACTTCTAAAATCTAATAAAATAAAATAAATTTCAATTAAGTAAAATAAAATAATCAAGAGAACCTAAAAGATATTACTAGTAAAAACAAACATATAATTTAGGGAACCCTATTATGTAGCCTTTAGATTTTTTTAACAAGGGTATTTAAGTAATTCCAAACTTTGATGAAATCTAACATACATGGAACTCGATTTTGATGCAGGTACATGGTTCTAGGCCAAGCATGCTGCCACTTGGGACTAATGGAAGACGCCATGGCGCTCCTCCAAACCGGTAAACGTCTAGCCTCCGCCGCTTTCCGCCGTGAAAGCATCTGCTGGACCGACGACAGCTTCTCTCTCCCTACCACAATTAATACTTCTGATATCTCCTCCGCCACCGCAACGCCTCCGTCTACACCCCCTCGCAATCCTACATCTCTCTCTGAATACGAAAACATTTCCCAGCTTCTTTCATATATCAAATTCCTCATCCGCCGTCGAACCGCTGCCGTTGCTGCCTTAGATGCTGGCCTATACTCAGAAGCCATACGCCATTTCTCCAAAATTGTAGAGGGTCGCCGCCCCGCTCCCCAGGGCTTCCTAGCAGAGTGTTATATGCATCGAGCCTCTGCTTACAAGGCCTCGGGTCGAATAGCCGAGGCGATTGCGGACTGTAACAAAACGCTTGCTCTTAATCCATCTTGCATCCAAGCGCTGGACACCAGGGCCTCGCTTTTGGAAACAATACGATGTTTACCTGATTGTTTACACGACCTTGAACACTTGAAACTGCTTTACAATTCCATCTTGCGAGATAGGAAACTTCCAGGTCCTGCCTGGAAGCGTCACAATGTTCGGTACAGGGAGATTCCGGGGAAGCTTTGCGCATTAACAACGAGAATCCAACGATTGAAACAAAGGGTTGCTTCCGGGGAGACTGCAAATATTGATTATTGTGCATTGATTGGTTTGAGACGCGGGTGCTCAAGGTCTGAGCTTGAGAGAGCACATTTGCTGCTATGTTTAAGGCACAAACCGGATAAAGCTACCAACTTTATCGATCGATGCGAGTTTGCCGACGAGCTCGATCTCGACTCTGTTAAAGACAGAGCCAAGATGTCGGCTTTGATTCTTTACAGATTGCTTCAAAAAGGGTATTCCAGCGTGATGTCCGCAATCATGGATGAAGAAGCAAAGCATGCAACAAATCAAGTGCCGCAAACTCAAAATTCAAACTCTGAATTAGAACCCGAAGCTACTCTCGCGTCTTCAACAAATTCTTCAGATGTTTCGGCCAATAACACTTCCAATGCAAATGCGTTTCAAGGAGTATTTTGCAGGGATCTTGCTGCGGTTGGGAATTTGCTATCACAAGTAGGGTTTAGTCGTCAACTTCCAATGAAGTATGAAGCTATGAGCTGCTGATCATTGTTTCATAGTACTATAGTAGTCCACTCTACTGTCAAATCAAAAATTAAAAATTTACTGCAGATGTTTGCCGGCAGGTGAAACTATGTACAAATTTACCTGTTTGTACAAAAAAATCGTAAAATTTGCAACCTGCCGGAAATTTTTGTCATCACCTTTCTTCTTTTACGCTATTAGCTACCACATCCACATGTACAGAAGTTTTCATAATCGAATTTCTACTTTTGGGTACATTTCCTTAGCCTAAACCGTTCATTTCCCTTTCGAATACAGTTTAATGGATTTACATGTTTAGATTTACTCTAGATTTTTTTTGGAGTTATTTTATTAAATTATTTTATCTACTGAGTGACATATTTGACACTCCACTAGATTATTTTTATTTGCTAGCTCCAAACCAAATGTTTTACTTTATCCAGTTGATGGAAATTCCGAGTATTGAGATGTGGGGTTTTAGTTCATGGCTTTGAGTGCAGCATGGCTACCTAAACGTGGCCTAGATTGAACTGAAAAAAGGACAATGTCAAGTCAGGTACTGACGTCTCTGCCAAATAAAACCAAGAAAAAAAGAGGGTCTAAGAAAACAAAAGCAAAGGGCTTTCTGTAAAGGTGATGTCAATTCATGCAGCATACTTTTGCGCCATCAATTACGTTTTTCAGGGCTTGGATGCATGCAAAATCACTGTTCTCCTCGGTTTGCAATCCTTGATGGAGTTGGTAGCAATTAAAGCTGTTTGGTTAATGCCATAATTGTTCATGGTTTAACCAGTTCTCTTTATTGACTGTAATCATCAGGGTTTTAGACGAAATGTATATTTGTGAATTGTATCACCGGGTTTAACCAGTTTTATTCTCTACATTAAAAGGAACAAGGAATTGTTTATCCCTAAACCGACATCATTATGTTTACCGCCAGCAGTCAATGACCACCATTTTTTTTGTTCAAAACATATCAACTATGTTACCAGAAGAAAAAAACTACATCAAGTTTAATTGCAGCAGGTGGGTTCACAACCCAATCGGGTGGGTATGAAGCAAGTCTGGTCGATTTTGCCACCCAATTACATTCTCTTTGAATAAAGGAAAAAACACAGAAATTAAACAGGGCATCTTGGCATTGGGTAGGTCATTCATAGATGATACAACAATTCGGTAATTTTGGAAACCATTTCTCCTCCCATATTAAGACTTCATCACTCTTTCCAATAGTCCACATTATTCTATTTTTGATAGTTTGAATCTCGTCTTGCAAACTATTTCATCCCCACGATGAATTTTTGCATTTTGAAGCAGAGAAAATGTCCCCATTAAAAAAAACACAAACCACGCATGATACGATCAACCAGTGAATCTTTATCTTTGATAATTCTCCAAGTTTATTTTGCATAAAGGGATTTGTTTAAAATGTGGAGACCACTGAAGCCTATACCTCTCATATCTTTTGATTTGCACATCTTTCTCCAGTTTATTCAGTCTATGCCACTTCAGTTCAATTGAATTATCCCACCAAAATCATCTTATAAGGGGATTAACCTCGTTACAAAAGGAATTTGGGAGAAGAAAATTTTGCATTATATAAGATGGAATAGCTATGGCGACGCGAATGTCCAAACTAGTAGGGCCTTACGTGGACATGTGAATATTTTACCACGTTTGAATTATTTTCCCCCTTTTGAATAGCAAATTATCCCAAAAATTAAGGGATATTTTCAGATTTAAAATTCAAATTTTTGTTTGCGGCCCACTCAATTATCCGATTAGGGGTAGAATCAGAATAATGTTTCTCATGTGTAAAACTAATGAATTGATTTTGATATAACAAAAGATTAAGGATTAAATTGAAAAAGAGAAAATGAATTTTTAAGTCCTCAAAACTTCTCTATGTGTTCAAAAAAAATTCTCAAAGTCAAAACTTAAGCTTACTCAAATTTCTCTAAGTATTTACCAAGTCAAAACAATGATTTTCGAGTCACCGTTTCGGAACATTTTGAAACTGTTAACCTCTGTTTCGAAACTAGCTTTCCTGTTTCGATACAGGTGTATCGAAACAACTATTTGAGTTTTGAAACGTATGAAGAACAACATAACGGTTTGAACCGTTTCGATACGACAATATCGAAACGACCTTAAACATTTCGAAACAGATTTCAAACTTGGTTTCAAAATATGACCGTTGAACTTTTTAACTAATTTTTAAGCTATAGTTAAAGCATATCGAAACGCTTCTAAGCCGTTTCGATACATGTTTTGACAGTGGCAAATTGTTTCAAAACGGGCTTCAGAACGTTTTGAAACATGCTCTTAGCGTATCAAAACGATCATGTCCATTTCGGTACGACCTATTTATTACACCCCAACAACTATTTCTATTTTGGTCTGTTTCGAAACAGGATCAGGCGTTTCGGAACGAGTAGTTGCAAATTGCATTTCTGAAGGGAAGATAACATCCCAACGGCTATAATAATGAAGGCAACAACCCCAACGACTAGAATTCAATGAGAAGGTATAAAAGGGACTTTTAAAAGCACCAGCAACAACTATTGATCCTAAAAGAAATATCCAAACATCAAATTCAAGTTATTATGCTAAAATTTCATATTTTCTTGTAAACCCCAATTGTAGAACCTTGTATTTCTAATCTTATTTGTTCAATTGGGTTGAGTGCTTGTAAAAGGGGCTACATGTGTATTGAGAGATACTAGCTATTAGCCTTAAACTTCTTTGTAATCTTTAAGTAAGGATTGAGTTAATTTTTGGATAGAAAAATTGACCATCTTGTAAAGGTTTCCTCCTAAGCCTAGAAAAGGGGAAGATCAACTAGTGGAGTTGTTGAAAAGTCCTTAGTGAAGCTAAGGCAGTGGATGTAGAGTTCAATTGGAACTTGAACCACTCTAAATCTCTTGTCTAGCAAATTTTTATTTTCCACTCCACCACCAAAATTTCTAAAAATCCAATTCACCCCCTCTTGGCTTAAATCGATTCTACGATCAACTCAACAATTGGTATCAAAGCTTACCTCTTTGAAGAATTAACAACCACAAGAGGAGTTCCTAGGAGAGTGTGATCTATTCTAAAGACAAGCCATGACATCTACTTCAACCTCCAACCTCTATGAGTCACAATCAACCACTAAACCACCCTTCTTCAATGGGGAAAACTACCCATATTAGAAGAATCTGTAAACCCCTCGTCCCGGTCTGGCCGGATGACCGGTCCGAGTGAGCTACACGGGGAAAACCGAGTGAAAACCCCTAAGAATTTCCCCCTCGGTTAGCAACCCTATATTCTTTTTCTTTTAATTCTTGCCTAAATGGATATTAAACCATAAGTGATCATACAGCGGAAAGACATATGCGAAACAAATCAAACGAACTCAAACAATCATGTTACGGCCAAATTTTAAACTTTACTGCAGGTGGTATCGATACACCTAAGGGGTGTATCGATACCCCTTGACCAAGTCAACTGGTCAAAGTCAACCCGTGGAGACCGTATCGATACACCTAGGAGTGTATCGATACCCTCCCCAATTGTTGACTTCCTACGATCAACGCTAAGGGGACCGTATCGATACGTATGAAGGCCCGTACCGATACAGAACTGGACAGTAGCTCCAGTAGCAAAAATAGTATCGGTACGCCCCCTCGCGTATCGAAACACGGGGCCCGAACTATGAAGGCCGTATCGATACGGGACCAACCGTATCGATACCCCTGCTACGAAAACACAGGTTTGAGCTGATTTAAGGCACCAAGTGGCCCTTAAATCTCTCTCAAACCTCAACCAACACACTAACATGTATCCTAATATAAGACCAAGAGTTTAGGCATGATTAAACTTACAATTAAGACACATTTCACACATGGTGATGATTCACACATACAAGCAACTTAAGCTTCCAAGCATGACATTCCAACTAAAGGCAAACTCAAGGACACTTGACCAACATTCAAGATGAGTAATGTAGGCATGGATTACAACTCAACATGGCATCACAAGACATACGAAAGCAACGTAATTAAGGAGTCTAAACATGCTCCTAAACATCCAACAATAGCACAAAACAATAACACCTATCCCATTGCTTTACTATTACAATCTTTAAATTTGACTATCATACTTGAGCTAACCGTAAACAACACTTGGAGACCTTTCCTTGCCCTTGCCACCCACAAGCTATTTATCTGCATTGTCGAACAAAAGAGAGCGTAAGCATAAAAGCTTAGTGAGGGTAGCTCATGAGACAAACCTTCGACAATGCAGGGTCCAAGCACGAGCTACAACCAAGATAAAATGCATGATCTTACCTCCGATCCACGCGAGCCATAAATATAGATGATGCATGAACATATATTCAATATCATGTCATGCTCAACATGTTTAAATCCACAACATATGAAATCACATATATTAAACCATGTTAGCAACACATCCCAAATCACATTGGCTCACAATTAACCACATATTGGCAACATAAACTACAATCTGTATTGGCACCTAGCTATGACTCGAATACGCGAATAACCGTTGGAACTCACATCAAACAACTCAACCATTACCTGACGGTGGGATTACACTCATCACCGTTCACGCAGAGGGGATTCCACTCATCCTCACGCCTTATTTCACGCGGAGGGGATTCCACTCATCCTCACGCCCGTCGATGGGATTCCACTCATCACCGACATATAGATATATAAGAAGATTTCCGGGTGAACCCGTACTCCATCTTGATAACTACCCTCATCAAGACCACGCGCGCATTTTGACTCACGTGTGCACACTAGACATCCTAATGATCGATCATTTGTACCCAAGCATACTAGTGCCAATACTAACACATTCCACAATATCATTTATTAACAACTTCCGTGCTTAGCACGTTCTCACCATGACTTACCGTCATGCACAAACCACATTTCCATGCCTAGCATGTACTCACCATGATCCTCGGATCAAGCAATCACCTCATAATCTCATTTCACATGACAACACCACATGTACATCATTATCAAACTTATCACATCATATTTTTGCACATGTGTATAACCATATCACATCTATCATCATCATGCATACAACAATGCATCCAACATGCCTCAACATACATGTATACAACATATATATAATCAACACCATCACAATTTAACACGAGGCATATACAACCATTAAAGAGTGCAACCAAAGTCTCTAATCAAAGCTTGGGATTAGGCTACCACTCTAATCCCAACTCTAGGTGGGTTTACCAAGCCCATCCTAGGTTCACATGCTTGAACCAAATACTCAAAACCATTTTAAAAATATTTAACCACTCACCTAAGCTTCCAAGCTCCAAGCCAAGCAAGCAATCACCTTCAACTTCCCGGATTCAATCCTAAAGCCTCTTCCACGTTTCCTCTTGCTTCTAGTCAAACAAAAAACATACATTACTTCTCAACCCAATGCTAATTCAACCATCAATCTACTTTGCAAATCACAACCCAATTTCCTCAAATTCCCAAACCACATAACATCTCAAAAACCCAATTTTCGGACTCCAACAACCATTGGCTGAAATACCCATTTCCAAGCACCCAAATGACTTCCAAAACATCCCAAATCACCCTCCTAACATAGGTAGACCATCAGCCCTTCAATTCCAACACTAAACCTCTCAAAAACCCAATTTTTCATACTTTGAAATTTGCCCTAAAGACCCACTACGAAAATTTCATCCAAAATCAACCAAATTAAAATATGTTGTATATTTCATCATGACTAAACATACCCCCAAAACAATTTCTCAAAACAAATTGAAAAACCCCATCAAAAACCCAAATTTCCATATGAACCCTAATTCCCAAAACTCAATATTTTTGAAATCTAAAACAATAGATAAGTAGAGGATAGAGAGGGGGTTAAGAAAATATGTTTACCTCTTAATTTGATGTTGAAATCGAGTACTAAGATCAATGGAATAGTGACTTTGATATTTGAGAGGTTTTAACAATGGAGGTTTTCCCCTTTTAATGTTTGAAAAGGGTTTTATGAAGAAGATGACAACTTTATGTATAAAGTGGTCTTGCTTTTTGAAAGTCTTTGGTCTAATAGCAACTTAGGTCCTTCCCTCTTTAATAAAGCTCAATTACATCACAATTTTGGTTGAATTGTTTTAATTTAATTTTATCGACTCGAACTATAAACTCGGCTAACTCCTAACCCCAAAACACGGGTGTTACAACTCTCCCCCACTTAAGGAAATTTCGTCCCCGAAATTCATCGAACACGGAGGGCCACTGAAACATGCCCCTCCACACATTCCTCCCTCACCACAACATACTAACCAACCGATAGACTTATCACGCAACAATAGACATATGATGCTAAGATCTCAACGGTTCTTTCAAGGCATGTCAATTCTAATCTCAACTCAATCTCTTCTACAGACATAGCACAGAACAGATCTGACTCACACTTCCGAATCATAGATACACAGAACCCTTTACAAACCTCCTTCTAACTATGGTGGTAACCGCAACAAATAAACAACAGAACTAGTCCGGTTCACAACTCATACAACACTGTTCGAAAACTTGACCCATAACTTTCTCTAACTAGTCATCTGACTTCAATGGGTAACCATACACTATGCAAACGTCTTCAAAACTAATCTAGTCGAAATCTCGAATCTCTACTACCCACTTCCATTAAGAACCTTCCACAGATGTAACAACTAGAAGTAAACTGGTACTCGGTCTTGATACGCTGGCAATTTACACACTTACCCTTATACTGAACCACATTATTTATCAACTCAATCCAGAAGTACTCATCTTCAACCCACAATACGTCTTTATACTACTCGGATGCAATATAAATGAACTACCGTGTGCTTCAGCCAAAACAATATGTCTCAAAACACTATGTCAATCGGTACAACTATTTTGTCCCTGAAGTGCAAAACTCTATCATCTCTGAAACCGTATTCTGAAGGTCTTCCTTCTACTCTGCCTCGCACGTGAGGTGCCAAGAATCTGTCTTGCAACTGTTTCTTTTCAAACATTCTGACTCAAAGTAGGTTCAATAGGAAACGCAGCCATAAGAATACTGGCATTCGGTAACTGAATTCGGTAAATACAACTCGCAACTCAACTACTAATCTAACAACAATTACAACTCGGAACATCGGTCACTACGGAGGCTATCTTCGGATGGTACTCAATCTTGGGATCACAGTCTTCAAGCAATTCCAACAACTCATGTTGTTCAAGTTCCAACCCTTCCTAGGTTGTCTAACAATTCAAGTTCTGATAATATGTACATACACACTGTGCATTCTTGCTATACAAGCTTTGTCTCTAAGTCTTCGAAGCAAATACAACTGTAATTAACCCTATGTCTCATATCGGATAACTCTTCTCACAATCTTCCAACTAGCTTGATGAACAAGCCACAATCTTCTGTCTTGCATAAGCACACAACCTAACTCTACATGTAACACTTCACTATGGTTCACAAATTCTTTCTCTGACATTGGCTGGATCAAGGTCAAAGCTCTCTTCAACATTTCTTTCGGTTTCTCAAGGGTTCAATGTCTCGCATCTAACCTCACAAACTGAACTTTCTTCTGTAGCAATCTACCAATGGAGCAACTATCTTCAAAAGACTATTTACAATTCTTTGAAAGTAACAATGCTAGACCTAGAACTATAGATATTTGTCACAGTCTTCAATTTCTTCCAACTCATATCTTCTTTTGCCTACTTGGGATTTACTCTAATACACTCGGATGATCTGCGTGTCCTAGGAGAACATCTTCATTAACTCGGAGTTCACATTGTACAACTTGGCATACAATTAATCTTCTATTGGGACTTACAACACTAACCCTATAGCTTGTCGTGATCTTCTTTAGTACGTGAATATACTCATGTATCGACTACGAGAACTACTACAATTGACCAAGGAACTCGGGAATTATTCTACTCAACATCTCTTACCAAAGGTAACTAATACACTAGTCGAACAAATCGGCATAACTCAGGACTCAAGGTGATCACATCTTGCCCGAAAGCTGTCTTCGGTACTTCAACTTTTCTCACTTTCAACTGGTAGTAAACGGATCTCAAACTAATCTTCGAAAAGACTGAAGCACACACTGACTGATCAACAATTCACTGACACTCGGAAACGATTACTAATCATTCACTGTCACTGGTTTCAACTGTATGTAATCTGAACACATTCTCGTACTGTCACTCTTTCTTCTTCACAAATTTCACTGTAGAACTCTGAGATGATGCACTAGGCCTAATGAATCTAAGGTCTAACAAGTCTCGAAGTTAATTCTTCGACATTTTCAATTCTTCCGGAGTTCATAAGTTACAGAGCTAACAAAACAGAAGCAACCTCGGAGACGGTCTCAATAACGAACTCTTCTTCTCTATCAAGATACAAACTGGGTGAATCTTCCAAACACTTTTAGGTAAACACAACTAATTTAGTATTCTGTGGTCTAATCTTCATTCAAAATCAAATCCATCACACTTGCTAAGCAAACCTGCCAACTAAACTCATTAAATCTTCGACCTCCAAAGCTGGATCAATCATTCAATAAGAAGTTCACATACTCACCTACTACTAAAGTCACACAGAAATCTGCGACTTCAAGGCAACTCTCCCTTTGTCTCAACGTATACACTAACTTTGTGTTCTTCAAGCTGAACCTTGTCAAAAGTTATATCAAAACCGTAGGAAGACGATCGCTTCACACCTACGAGAAACTAGTAACTCTAAACCGCCAACAACATCTTCTGTACATCTTTCTGATCACTACTGTCGCCCAAAGAGGCTAGTCACATGTGTCCCTACATCTAAGGTCTCAACAAACTTATCTAATTTCTTACATGCTCACACAAAAGGAGGTATTCGTAGAAATTGCCACTTCACATGTACACAACTGATGGTCTTCGGTCCTCTTGTTTTCAGACTAGTTCTTCAACAAAATCTGACTCTTCTAAACTGTTCTTAGAGCATCTCGTAACTTCAAGATTCAATTCTGATCACGCACAAACAGTCATGCTGGACTTGTTCTCCCCTACCAAACAACTTGGAGTGAAAGCTCAAGACTCCCTTCTCGGCTCAACTGTATCGGAAGTGACTTCATCTCTTCCGCTTGCTGAAAGACAACTCAACGTACACTGACCCAATCACACAAACTAGCTCCCATTCACGGACACTGACCGGCTGTCTTGCATTAAAACCATAGGCCGAACCCCAACGGTCACCAACTAACACTTCACCAGGCACGTTCAAACTTGCATACTTGCTAACGATGTACAGAGATACGGAATCAGAATCAACTGGAGGAAACATCTTAATACTGTACCAAGGGCTCATTCGATAAAACATCGAAACTACTCTGACCCCCACTCATAGGCCTTCACTTCTTCTTACTAACTAATGCCAGAGTTGATCACACCGTCCCTCATCCACAAGAATCAACCCATACACCGTCTCAAACAAACGAATTATACCTCAATTCTTGTACAACCATACCTCTCTAACTGAGGTGACGGACTCCCTCAACATAGTCCACCCTTTCAGAAACTACGACTTCTACTTACCGAAAAGCAATTAAATCAACAACAATATCAACAGTAAAACATACAAGGTTGGGTTAGCAAGGCAAGGCTTCCAAGTGGCTCAAGTATGTTTCCCTCACTTAAAATCTCTTTTTCAATGTAATAGTAGCAATGGGACTCTACTAAACATGTTTCAACCAAACCAACACACAAACATGCTCAACCAAGCATATGACAAGGCTTACTTGCTAAACAAGCAAATATATGCGTACAATCAAACAACATGCATTCTCAATCAAACGATCATTCATCACAACATACACGGATAACAAACAACATGCTTTTAAACAAGCAATCAACATACTCGTCATACAAGCAGTCATACTTACAGAGCAAGCAAACACCGTGCATATCAATCACAAAACACAACTTACCTCACTTACCTGCCCAAGGTCTCGGAAACCTTAGGCTCTGATACCAACAAATGTAACCCCCTCGTCCCGGTCCGGCCGGATGACCAGTCCGAGTGAGCTACACGGGGAAAATCGAGTGAAAACCCCTAAGAATTTCCCCCTCGGTTAGCAACCCTATATTCTTTTTCTTTTAATTCTTGCCTAAATGGATATTAAACCATAAGTGATCATACAGCGGAAAGACATATGCGAAACAAATCAAACGAACTCAAACAATCATGTTACGGCCAAATTTTAAACTTTACTGCAGGTGGTATCGATACACCTAAGGGGTGTATCGATACCCCTTGACCAAGTCAACTGGTCAAAGTCAACCCGTGGAGACCGTATCGATACACCTAGGAGTGTATCGATACCCTCCCCAATTGTTGACTTCCCACGGTCAACGCTAAGGGGACCGTATCGATACGTATGAAGGCCCGTACCGATACAGAACTAGACAGTAGCTCCAGTAGCAAAAATAGTATCGGTACGCCCCCTCGCGTATCGAAACACGGGGCCTGAACTATGAAGGCCGTATCGATACGGGACCAACCGTATCGATACCCCTGCTACGAAAACACGGGTTTGAGCTGATTTAAGGCACCAAGTGGCCCTTAAATCTCTCTCAAACCTCAACCAACACACTAACATGTATCCTAATATAAGACCAAGAGTTTAGGCATGATTAAACTTACAATTAAGACACATTTCACACATGGTGATGATTCACACATACAAGCAACTTATGCTTCCAAGCATGACATTCCAACTAAAGGCAAACTCAAGGACACTTGACCAACATTCAAGATGAGCAATGTAGGCATGGATTACAACTCAACATGGCATCACAAGACATACGAAAGCAACGTAATTAAGGAGTCTAAACATGCTCCTAAACATCCAACAATAGCACAAAACAATAACACCTATCCCATTGCTTTACTATTACAATCTTTAAATTTGACTATCATACTTGAGCTAACCGTAAGCAACACTTGGAGACCTTTCCTTGCCCTTGCCACCCACAAGCTATTTATCTGCATTGTCGAACAAAAGAGAGCGTAAGCATAAAAGCTTAGTGAGGGTAGCTCATGAAACAAACCTTCGACAATGCAGGGTCCAAGCACGAGCTACAACCAAAATAAAATGCATGATCTTACCTCCGATCCACGCGAGCCATAAATATAGATGATGCATGAACATATATTCAATATCATGTCATGCTCAACATGTTTAAATCCACAACATATGAAATCACATATATTAAACCATGTTAGCAACACATCCCAAATCACATTGGCTCACAATTAACCACATATTGGCAACATAAACTACAATCTGTATTGGCACCTAGCTATGACTCGAATACGCGGATAACCGTTGGAACTCACATCCAACAACTCAACCATTACCTGACGGTGGGATTACACTCATCACCGTTCACGCGGAGGGGATTCCACTCATCCTCACGCCCGTCGATGGGATTCCACTCATCACCGACATATAGATATATAAGAAGATTTCCGGGTGAACCCGTACTCCATCTTGATGACTACCCTCATCAAGACCACGCGCGCATTTTGACTCACGTGTGCACACTAGACATCCTAATGATCGATCATTTGTACCCAAGCATACTAGTGCCAATACTAACACATTCCACAATATCATTTATTAACAACTTCCGTGCTTAGCACGTCCTCACCATGACTTACCGTCATGCACAAACCACATTTCCATGCCTAGCATGTACTCACCATGATCCTCGAATCAAGCAATCACCTCAAAATCTCATTTCACATGACAACACCACATGTACATCATTATCAAACTTATCACATCATATTTTTGCACATGTGTATAACCATATCACATCTATCATCATCATGCATACAACAATGCATCCAACATGCCTCAACATACATGTATACAACATATATATTATCAACACCATCACAATTTAACACGAGGCATATACAACCATTAAAGAGTGCAACCAAAGTCTCTAATCAAAGCTTGGGATTAGGCTACCACTCTAATCCCAACTCTAGGTGGGTTTACCAAGCCCATCCTAGGTTCACATGCTTGAACCAAATACTCAAAACCATTTTAAAAATATTTAACCACTCACCTAAGCTTCCAAGCTCCAAGCCAAGCAAGCAATCATCTTCAACTTCCCGGATTCGATCCCAAAGCCTCTTCCACGTTTCCTCTTGCTTCTAGTCAAACAAAACACATACATTACTTCTCAACCCAATGCTAATTCAACCATCAATCTACTTTGCAAATCACAACCCAATTTCCTCAAATTCCCAAACCACATAACATCTCAAAAACCCAATTTTCGGACTCCAACAACCATTGGCTGAAATACCCATTTCCAAGCACCCAAATGACTTCCAAAACATCCCAAATCACCCTCCTAACATAGGTAGACCATCAGCCCTTCAATTCCAACACTAAACCTCTCAAAAACTCAATTTTTCATACTTTGAAATTTGCCCTAAAGACCCACTACGAAAATTTCATCCAAAATCAACCAAATTAAAATATGTTGTATATTTCATCATGACTAAACATATCCCCAAAACAATTTCTCAAAACAAATTGAAAAACCCCATCAAAAACCCAAATTTCCATATGAACCCTAATTCCCAAAACTCAATATTTTTGAAATCTAAAACAATAGATAAGTAGAGGATAGAGAGGAGGTTAAGAAAATATGTTTACCTCTTAATTTGATGTTGAAATCGAGTACTAAGATCAATGGAATAGTGACTTTGATATTTGAGAGGTTTTAACAATGGAGGTTTTCCCCTTTTAATGTTTGAAAAGGGTTTTATGAAGAAGATGAAAACTTTATGTATAAAGTGGTCTTGCTTTTTGAAAGTCTTTGGTCTAATAGCAACTTAGGTCCTTCCCTCTTTAATAAAGCTCAATTACATCACAATTTTGGTTGAATTGTTTTAATTTAATTTTATCAACTCGAACTATAAACCCGGCTAACTCCTAACCCCAAAACACGGGTGTTACAGAATTTGATGCGTCTTTTCATCAAGTCAACGGATTACATGGTTTGGGATGTAGTGGAAGAAGGCCCCCACATTCTGGTTAAGAGAACCGATGAAGGAAGACTAGTTTCGAAAGTAAAGTCGGAGATGACCGAGGAAGATAGACGAAAGATGCAAGTCAACGACAAAGCTCTACATATCATATTTTGTGCACTTGGTCCGGATATTTATTCAAAGGTTTCATCTATCGAAAGCCCGAAGGAAGTGTAGGGCACTTTGGAGACGACTTATGAAGGCACTAGCGATGTGAAAGAGACGAAGATTGGGTTGCTAAACTTGAGCTATGAGAATTTTAAGATGGACCCCGATGAGAGCGTCTGAAAGATGTTTGATCGTTTTTCGATCATCGTCAATGACCTTAAAGGATTCAGTGAAGTAATTCCAGAAGATAAGCTAGTGAGGAAGCTTCTATACTCTCTCCCGGAGTCTTGGGATGGTAAGAGGACGGTCATCATCGAAGCTAAGAATTTGAAAACCTTAAAGCTTGATGAGCTTGTTGGGTCTCTTCTTACACACGAGATCATGAAGCAAGGAAGAGAGGAAGAGAAGAAGAAGGAAGAGAGAAGGATAGATAAGCATGATATAGAAAAGAAAAAGAAGCTAGGAGTTGCTCTCAAAGCCTCTCTACTTGAGGAGAGCTCTTCTAGCGAGGAGGAAGATTTTGAGGAATTAGCTATGATAGCCAAACGATTCTTACGGTTCATGAAGTCAAACTGAGGGAGAAAATTTCAAAGAAAGATGGACTTCAAGAACAAAGGCAAATAAGAAGAAGAAAGGGATCCGATCATTTGCTTTGAGTGCAAGAAGTCGGGTCACATACGTTCCGATTGCCCTCAACTCAAGAAGAAAGGCTTTGAGAAGAAGAAGAAGCTCAAAGCCAAGCTTGCTACTTGGAGTGATGAGGAGTCATCCGAGGATAAGGAACATGAAGTGGCTAATCTTTGCCTCATGGCTCTTGAGAATGATTCTTTTATGGTAACCTCTAACTCATCTACTTTTGATTTTACATTTTGTGTTTCTCAATTTCCAATTTATGTCAGAGTTCTTCCTATGATTCCTCTTATAGTTCCATGCTTCTATATAGTTGGGAGCCATTTTAACTCAAATTTAAAAATTTTCTTTCTGATCTTCCTAAAGCCATAAATTATGGGACATTGGTCTGACCCTAGAGCTAGCTCCATTAAACCAACAACATAGCTAAATAAGAAATTACAAGGAGCATTGAAAATAACCCGATCAATTTTTTTCATTATTCCATCATCATCAGATCTTTTGTTTGACCATGTAAATCCCCTATTTTTATAGGCATTTCCATCATACCACATATTTCAAGAAAATCATTCAATATGTTTCCTTGGGATTTTTCATAGGGGGTTACCACCATTTTTGTCTCCTTGGTTCGCATCGACGTTTGAGTCTCTTAAGATACACCATAGACTGTTATTATCAATTCGAACTTTGTAACACCCGTGTCTTGGGTCTAGGAGTTAGCCGGGTTGTTGTTCGAGTCAAATAAAATCTAATTAAAATAAACCAACTTTGAATAATGACCTATTTGAATCTTAATAAAGAGGGAGGGACCAAAGTTGTGATTTACCCACATTTTAAATAAAGCAAGACAACTTTTATGGAAAAGTTGTCATCTTCCTTCTCATTTTTCCCTTTCCCAATTTCAAAACCCTCTCCCCCATTTCAAACTCTCCTAAAACCCTAATTACTATTCTATTGATTTTGCCACTCGATTTCAACACCAAATTAAAAGGTAATTATATTTTCTTAACCTCCTCTCTATTCTCTACTTATCTATGGTCTTGGATTTCAAAAATATTGAGTTTTGGGAATTAGGGTTCATATTGAAATTTGGGTTTTTAATGGGGTTTTTCAAATTGTTTTGAGAAATTGTTTTGGGGTTATGTTTAATCATAATGAAATATACAACATATATTAATTTGGTTGATTTTGGATGAATTTTCGTAGTGGGTCCTTAGGGCAAATTTTAGAGTATGAAAAATTGGGTTTTTGAGAGGTTTAGTGTTGGAAGTGAAGGGCTGATGGTCTACCTATGTTAGGAGGGTGATTTGGGATGTTTTGGAAGTCATTTGGGTGCTTGGAAATGGGTATTTCAGCCAATGGTTGTTGGAGTCCGAAAATTTGGGTTTTTGAGATGTTATGTGGTTTGGGAATTTGAGGAAATTGGGTTGTGTTTTGCAAAGTAGATTGATGGTTGAATTAGCATTGAATTGGGAAGTAACGTAGGTGTTTTGTTTGACTAGAAGTAAGAGAAAACGTGGAAGAGGCTTTGGGACCGAATCCGGGAAGTTGAAGGTGATTGCTTGCTTGGTCGTTGGGCTTGGAAGCTTAGGTGAGTGGTTACTTGTTTTTAAAGGTTTTAAAATAGTTGGTTCGAGTATATGGACTATGTTGGGCTTGGTAGACCCACCTAGAGTTAGGATTAGGGTGGTAGCCTAATCCTAAGCTTGATCTAGAGCCTTTGGATGAACTCTTTTATGTGGGTGTGTATGTCTCGTATGATATGTGATATGAACGATTATGTATATTGTATCATTCATGTGGGTTGAAATATGAATTGTGATGTTTGAGACATGCATGATGATGGTTGTTGGTGAGTACGTGCTAAGCACGGAATTGGTTGAAATGAGGAATGTGAAATGAGTAAATGTTGGCACTAGTATACTTGAATACAAATGATCGATCATTAGGATGTTAGTGTGTACACATGAGTCAAAAGTCGCGCGTGGCCTTGGTGGCGTTGAGTCACCAAGGAGGAGTACGAGTTCGCCCAGAAATTGTATTTAAATATAGTCGGTGATGAGTGGAATCCCATCGACGGGGCGTGAGGATGAGTGGAATCCCCTCCGCGAGGCCGGTGATGAGTGTAATCCCACCGTGAGGTAATGTGGTTGTTGGATGTGAGTTCCAACGTGTCTATCCGTGTATTCGGGTCATAGCTAGGTGCCAATGTTGGGTGATAAATATATCAATGTGTTGAGATTAATGATCCTTATTTGGATGCTTAATGTGACTACTTGTGTTGAGGATTTAGAGCTTGTTGATCATGACATTTACTTGTATATTGCTCATGCATCTTTATCTTATGGCTCTTGTAGACCTTTGGTATGTTTGTGAACGCCTTGGCTAGATCGTGCTCGGACCCTGCAATTTTGAGGTTTGTTTTTAGAGCTTACCCTCACTAAGCATCATTGCTTACGCTCTCTTTGTTCAACATTGCAGATCCTTAGTTCGTGGGTTGCTCGGGCAAGTGGAGGGCCTCCAAGTGTGGTTGTTGACTTGAGTACATCAAGTATGGCTTTTAAATGTTGAACATGTAATAGTTTAAGCAATGGGACATGTGTCTTTTGATGGATGATTGTTGGTTGTTTAGGAGCTTGTTTAGACTCCATGCTATGTTGCTTTTGTATGGCTTGTGATGCCATGTTTGAGTTGTAATCCATGCCTAAATTGCTTATCTTGAATGTTGGTTATATGCCCTTGAGTTTGCCTTATGTTGAAAGTTGAAGTATGAGTTTTTGGATGTCTAAGTGTCATCTTTGTTTCAATTGCATGTTCCCTTGATGTATGTACACGTTGGGTGCTTGTATGGCTATAATGTGGTATATAAATGTTGTATGAATGCTTGTTGGGGTCTAGAAAAGTCCTAAATTGCATCTAGATTCGAGTCTTGATCGTTTTTGCTGAGTTTGGAGGTTTTTGCTGTGCAGGGGTATCGATACGGTTGGTACGGTATCGATACCGCCTTCTTGATCAGGCTTCGTGTATCGATACACTTGAGAGGTGTATCGATACTATTTTGGTCACTGGAGCTACTGTCCAGTTCCGTATCGGTACGGGTCTTCATGCGTATCGATACGGTCTCCTTAGCGTTGACCGTGGGAAGTCAACGATTGGGGAGGGTATCGATACACTCCTAGGTGTATCGATACGGTCTCCACAAGTTGACTTGGACCAGTTGACTTGGTCAAGGGGTATCGATACACCCCTTAGGTGTATCGATACACCTGCAGTTAAGTTTTAAAATTGGGCTGAATTATGATTGTTTGAGTTCGTTCGATTGATTCGTTCATGTTGTTCCGCTGTATGATCACTTAGGGTTTAATATCCATCTAGACAAGATTAATATAAAAGGAAAAATAGGGTTGCTAACCGAGGGGGAATTCCTTAGGGAGTTTTCGCTCGGTTTTCCCCGTGTGGCCCACTCGGACCGGTCATTCAGCCATTGTCCAAGAGATAAGAAGTTCATAGCAAGCCGTGGAACATGAAAGACTCCAGTCAACGGGAGGGACGAGGGGGTTACAAACTTTTTTTATTGCTTCCCAAAAATCTTTTTTCTCCTCTTACAAGGGGGCACAAATAAAAGAGCAAAATTAAAAAGAAGTGTTCTGATGGGTGACTTGAGTATCAATGAGGTGTTTTTCAGCACTTAAAATTTTTAAGTCAATTTCACATGTCGCTTAACTCAAGACCCAGGAAACGAAGAACAAAACCCTACCGAAGAGACAAATCATCAATTAAATACAAATCTGGCACCTTCACGCCAGGATTTGAAGTTATGGGGCGAAACATAAATTTTGAAAGGTGTGGGGCAAATTCATTAATTATCTCAATTTTTTCAAGAAAAATATAAGGAATTAAAGCGTAAAAAAGTTTCCCCCTATCAGAGGGGCCACAACCCCTCCCATTCAATATGTAGCACCGTCCCTACATGCTCCGTGAAGTTCATGGACTTTATGTCCATGTGAATGCATGCAAAGGACTGTTGTGCAAAAAAAAATGTTAGCGGAAAATATAATGATGAAGAGGTATAATAAAATTGTTTAAATTCGAATAAATTAGGTGGAACTCTTCACCCTTACTACCAGAACCAAGAAATATATGATTCACAACAAAGGTGTGTCCGATATTTTTTTTCACGGATTGAGAAATCTGATTGTTCAACAATGAAACAAGATACGTGCATGTGAGCTTCCAATGTTTTTATCTAATTGGTTAAAGTATCAATGCCCAACTTTACAAAAAGGTCATTTTATCATTTACAAAGAATCCGGAAGGATTTTAATCCTAGTTTTAATTAAAATCTTAATAAGTATTTAATTAATCAAGTTAATTAATATTTTTGATTAAATAGAGAAATATTATATTCTCATATTGAGATTTTAATTCATATAAAACGAAATAATATGAATATCTTTAACTACTAGTCCAATTAGGTAGATCTCAATCGTGTTAACCAATATTAACGTGTCATATCTTCATTCTTTAGAAATATGGAATTTTATATATTAATCATTTGGCCAGTTGGTCAAACTATTTATCTTTGTTTCCTTTTATCTCCTTAGGTCATGAGTTCTAAACCCACTATGAACACTCTCCTTCATTCCCTTAAAGTTTTTTCTTTCCCTTTCCCTCCTTTGTAGGTAGGATTAAGATTAAATTTAAGATTTGTCACAAAAATATAAAATTTTATATATTAATCATTCACGAGAAATTATACCATGGGCCCTCTTCACCACGTCATTCATGGTCCTACTAATAAAAAATACTCATCTCATTAAGTTTTTTCATGTCATCAACCCACTTAAAAAATTAATTTTTAAATTTAATGTACAATAAATATGAGTAAAGTTTCACTTGATAAAAAAATGATAAAGAAAAAATTAATGAGATTAGTGGTTTTTATTGGTTAGGACTATAAATGATGTGGTGAAAAAGGCTCATGATATAATTTCTCTATCATCCATGAACAATCAATTTTATATTTAAAAAATAATAAGTAATTATATAAAACTAGTCTATGCACAAAGAAACAATTAATTATTTTATAGCCTTGGTATTTTTAACTCTATAATTTTTATTTATTTTATGAAAATTTAATATTGTCTTTTATTTTTGACTTAACTACAAAATAAGTTTTTAAATTATGTTTTTTTTCAATAGGTTCCTAAAGTATTTTTTGGGTAAATATTCACCTAAAGTATTTTTTGGGTAAAATAGGTGCATAAACTTTCATTTTTGGTTGAAATAGGTACCTCAATTGACTTTAAAACAAGCCAAAAATGAAACTTTAGAACTTATTTCAACAACAACAAAATTCTTTAGGCATATATTAGAAAAAAAGATAGTTTGGGCACTTATTTTATAGTTTAGCCTTTATTTTTAACAAATTTTAAATATTTATATTTTCTTAAATAATAAATAAGCTTTTGAAATTTCTCTAAAAAACAACCAAACTCACTCTCGAACTTGATCAATAAATCAACGTTGTCCCTCTGTCACATTTATCATTCACACATAAATTGTATCGTCAACATCATTGGCGCTACATTAGCAAAATTAGTTGTCACTTAATGATCATAACGGTCAATGAAAATTTTCGTTGGTCAAAGAGCAACGTTGATACAATTCGAAGAGTTTAAAATAAACTAATAAAATTAAAGACGAGGAGAGACATTATTGATTTTAGACGACTATGACAAGGATAAAAATTACCTCTTGAGCCTGAAAAACAGATAAAAGAACGAAAATAATCATGATTTGAGAAATTAAAAGTAATATTAAAATAAAATCCTAAGAAATAAATTAAGTTTATGTGACATAATGGGGATCTGAACCGACGAGTATGTCTTAATAGTATTATATTAGTTTCGAAAGTGTTACTTCGATAAACTGATATTTTAAGATATTAGTTTAAGTTCAAAAACTATTTTGCCGAGGCATGGATTAGGTTAGGCAGGCAGCTACAAGCAAGATGTTCAGGGCTTATTTCTTGGTGATGGAGATATGTTGTGCCATATCGGTCGTTGAGTTTGGTTCTTTGCATCTGTGGACTCTGGAGGTTTGCCTCGTTGATTATATAAATTGTTGAAATGAATTTTTACGTATATTTTGTAATATTCAGTTTTTATGAACATGTAGGATAATGCAAATGATGAAGAAAAGGCACAAATTGGAGAGAGAGGTGAACATAGGCGATGAAATCGAGTGGCAAATAGGCATTTTTTCCCGCTTATACTGAACAAAGAATAACAACCAGGTAGATCATTGATACTTCATACTGCTGGTTAACTAATGGGACTACTATGTCAGGCGGAGCATCGAACAGAATTTCCCCAATTGGTGCTCCACGACCAGCAACGCCCAACCTATCTGCCACAGTATTCATCTCTCGACTAATATGTCGAACCTTAACTTCCCACTCTTTCGCCAACAGTCCCAGTGTTGCTTCCACCAAGGAATTACCATGCAAACGTTAATATCTTTGCGACTTACAAATCTCTCGACTAATATGTTTTGTAGATTTTTTTATTTATATATCAAAAGATATTAAAGGCTTAAGAAAATCTAATTTTACATCCTCGTGTGTATAGTATCAATAGTAATATCGACCGAATTCAACTCAATCAACAAATATACGTTTTTTAAAGTTGTAAATCACATGTTAAAATCTCTTTTATAAATCTCAAATATTTAATGTGCAATATATAACACATAAATTTTGATTTTGTGAGTATAAACAAAAATTTTAGTTTGATTTAATTTTTATAAATGACTATTAATACCACTGCAAATAATTATATTATTTAAAATAAATAAATCTATTTATTTTTAAAATGTGTACAATTAAATAAAAATTAAACTTTTACGTATTTAATTGAAGTAAATTTAAAATTAAATACGTAAATTTAAGATTTAGCTAATTACTATTTTTAATTTGTTGGTTTTATAATTTAATAAATTCTTCACTTTTATATGATTTTTATCATCAAAATAAAAGCAAATTTGGTAACTTACTTTAAGAAAAATAAAAGCAATTTTGGCAACTTACTTAAAATTAAGGCTTATATTACAAATTAATACCTAAATTATACCAACTTTTTCATTTAGGTACCTAAATTGTTTTTTGGTTAAAATAAGTATTTAAAGTATATTTTTTGGTTAAATTTAGTACTTAAAGTATAATTTTTGGTCAAAATAAGTATCTAAAATATTTTTTCGTCAAAATAAGTACCTAAAGTATATATTTTTTTGTCAAAATAGGTACCTAAAGTATTTTCCATCTAGGTTCCTAAAAATGGACATGTGATATTAATTAAAAATACATTAGGTACATATTTTAACAAAAAAAAGTATACTTTAGGTACTTACTTTGACAAAAAAATACTTTAAGTGCCTATTTTGCTCAAAAAGTATATTTTAAATACTTATTTTAAGTAAAAAATATTTTAGGTACCTAAATGAAAAAATTGATATGCTTGAAACACTTATTTGTGATATAAGCCTAAAATTAAAATAGTTATAGCAACTTGTTAGGAATAAAATAAGAGTAAATATCACATGTACTGCGGTATAAACTTTTTCTACAAGTGCCCTATTAGGGGTTATGAATTTAGTTTAGAGTTGATGAGTTTAGGTTTATAGGTTTAGAATTTAAGATTTGAGTTAGAATTTAGGGTCTAGAACTTATGAGTTAGATTTTTGGGTAATATGTTAGGGTTTAAGTTTTAAATGTAAACCCTAAGTTCTACTCTAAACTCTAATTCTAAGCACATAAACACGTAAACTATGAACCATAAACTAAATCTCTAACCTCTAACAATTAAAAACACTTATAAAAATAAAAAAATTACCGTCTATGCATAATATAATTACCCATAAAATAATTTTTAGTCTTTTAATTTTGGTAACTAATATCTTTTAGTTTATATTAATTTCTGAATTTAAATTTTCATTAAAATTCCACCAACCCCCAACCCATGGTCCGACCTGAAGAAAGAAGTCCACACTTTAAAATATTTAAAGCTGAAAATGAAATAAAAAGTACCCATAATTTTATTCACTATATTGAATAATCTAGAAGATCGGAGATATGGCTTGGATTACACGATTCCTAACGGCGGTGGCTTTCTTAGCTGTCGGGGTAATATTCTCGCCGGAAACTTTCGGTTCCAAATCGGACGGTCTGAATTCTCCCAGTCTCTCCACTTTTATTAAGCTGGCTCATCTCCTCAGCTTCTCAACCGCCTTTGGCGCCGCCCTTTGGGTCACATTCATCGGCGGTATCATCATGTTCAAGTACGCTCTTCCATTATCATCTTAATCGAAATTTAAAAACATTTTTTCAAGTAATCACGATTTCCTTTTTTTTTCAAATGCCCAGGAATCTGCCGAGGCATCAATTTGGTAATCTTCAAAGCAAGATGTTCCCGGCTTATTTCTCAATGGTCGGGGTTTGTTGTGCCATATCGGTGGCGGCGTTTGGCTATTTGCATCCCTGGAAGTCGGCGACGACGCCGGAAAAGTACCAGCTTGGATTTTTAGTGTCTGCGTTTGCTTTCAATCTCTCCAATTTGTTCGTTTTTACTCCCATGACCATTGAGGTAATTTTGTTATTCGAGTTTATCTAGTGCTTGTCGATTATAGAAATTTGAATTCTGCGTTGTCAAGTTAGTTAATAAAATTCTGCGAAGTTCAATTTCATTTCTAGGGTTCAGGTGGCTGGCTAAAGAAGGGGGAAAACGAAATTCTCTTGTCTAAAATGTGTAATTTTTAAGTCTTTTTTTCTTTTTATGAGAATTTAGAATACCTTACTGCTTTTGAGAGTGTTTGTATACGATTTAGTTGAGTGAATGCTTGTGTCGAATCCACAAGAGTTTATGGCTTCAAACTTTTTTTCTGGTTTTCTCTACATTTTTTAGGAACCCCGACTCCTAGAGTAAAATTTTTAGGTCGTTTAATTGCTGCATTCCTGAACATAGCTTTTGTTTGTATATCTTGGTTTGCTTGTTGACTTGCTGAAGTACGCAATACTTTTGTGGTATGAATATGTATGATAATGCACAGATGATGAAGCAAAGGCACAAAGTGGAGAGAGAAGCGAACGTTGGTGATGAAATCGGATGGTCGAAGAATCAGGAAGCTGCAAAGACCAATCCAAAGCTTGCAGCAATGAACAAGAAATTTGGAATGATTCATGGGTTATCTTCCCTTGCCAATATTATGTCCTTTGGCGGCCTTGCCATGCACTCTTGGTACTTAGCCGGTAAGCTCAATCTGTAGTTGTTCACTTTGACATACAAACTCCAAGTTCTGAATTTGCCTTCTGGCTATAGATTGAAGTGATGGCATGTTCTTTATGTTTCCTCTTGGATAAACTGTTCAAATATCCATGCTAGGATATGTAAAACTGAGCTTTATGGGTAATAAAGTGAATTCAGTCTTATTAGTTTATTTAAAATAAATGAGCAAAGTCAAATAGCTTTTCATGTCAAGTGGGATGGTGAAATTAGACTTTTTCTTGGTGAATTTATTATTTGTTTACATCGCATTAAAATTCCGTGTTTGCGGTTGTTTAGCTCGGTTTATCTCGGTGGTATCCACTACATAAATAAGCTTTGATGGCACTGATTTAAGTCTTTTCGGATCATCCAAACCTTCCCCTGCTTCTTTCTGCTGAATGTGTTCTTGGAGGGATAATAACTTTGCATTCTTCTGATAATGCATTGATAGTGATACTTGGTAGGATGGTGTTCTTGGTTTGTGGCAACCTAGCATTTGGGCCTTATGTTAAAGAGCATTTTGAACAGAACAGATTAGTCAATTACCCAACTTCATTTTTCTAACCCTAGTTTGATTGGGTGGGACTGCAAGATTATGGGCATTGACATGGGTTGGCCCAAAACAAAGTACTACGTTTACTGGTGCTAAATCCATTTAAGAGGAAGAAAAGCAAAAGGCCCCAGATTGTGGGTCTTGTGCTGACCTCGAAACTTCCCAGCAAATCCATTGTCCTCTACCACAGATGGTTTAGAACCAGGCAATAATGTTTAGGCCAACTATGCTGGGATTCCTTGCCCTACGGAGTTACCTATTCCGCACGGCAAGGGAACAGTCCCTGAGCTATAGCACTAGCAGTAGACTTGAATCTACTTTTTTAACAGAGAAATTAAATCAGGCGGTTAAGTTTAGTTCGTTATTTACAAGGACAAACTAATTGCCTGAACGTTTTTTTAATGGAGAACCTAATTTCTTTGTCGTCTACGCTATATTTCAACCGTGGTACTTGTTAAACCCCATGTGGTCCTTAAACCTGCCGTGCCAATCTTCAATTACTCTAATAATTTTTGGCAGCTCGTCTAAATGGTCCAGGTCACACTTTCCTGCCTCCTACCATTATTTGATTGAAAAAAAAAGAAACAGAAATATGAATAAATTGGTTGTAGATATTCGCCAACATCAAAGCAAAGCAACTACCGGATACCGACTGGAAGTCCACACGTAACGCGCAGTGCGATTTTGGCGTCGGAGATTTAGGCAAAGTCTGGCAGCCTTGATCCATCCATATTAAACAGGCTGACTTATTGCATCGTTGGATGGATAGGGTCGAGGAGCACAGTCATTTTGGACCCCTGTTGCCGTGGGGACTCCTATTTTGTTTGTAGATGGAACCCTTTTTCCATGCAGCGCCAAGCAGACGGGAAACTTTTGTTTGTGGGGTGGCCAGGCTTTGTCCGTTTCTTGGATTCTCTACATGTGAATCGACTCACCCATGTGCTTAATGTGGGTCATTAAGGAATGCAGAAAAGAATCTGGGTTGGAATGGCTGGTTCTATCTTTGCTAGCTATGCATGTCCCTTTTACTTTTTCTCAAGTTTTTCATTCCTTCGGGTGAAACCAGCCAGCTCCCTTGATTAGGGTAGTTAGATCAAATTGCGTATCTCCCAAGACTGATATTTACCTAATTTTGTGACACATTGTGTGCCTGATTCAATCATTGAAATCATGACAGATATTTTGCCTTCCCCATGCTTAATTTAATCTGATCCACTCAAAATAACCGGCAAGTTCAACATCATTGTCCATGATATTTTTATAGCACCGGAGCAATATCTCAATTTGATAGATAAGTCACGGCAACGACGGCACAAAAGCCATCAATTTGACCATCATTTTCAATAACCAGTTTTGGGTAGAACTCGTTGCCTTTGGGCAAATACTAGAGGAAAAAATCAAGATTAACTACTAGTGTCCAAGGAGATGAACACAAAAACACGAAATCCAAATTTTTCAGTAGTGTATGACCATGTTTTTTTCTTTTTCATTTCTCATCATTCATAAACAAATGTTCTATCTCAATAAATCGATTTAGCACCCGCATATGATTGATAGAAGATGAGAAAGAAAAAGAATGAATGTTTTCAGGTTTCCTTTTCTAAATCAATGAATAAAGAATCGGCATGCCACATGCATCCACGAAGCTGTATCAGCGAAGACTGATCAAACTGTATGCACCAACGAGTAACAGCTTGGCAGGGAACAGAAGAACTACAAGCAAGTGCATGTGCTGTGATGCAACAAGCCTAGTGAATCGTTTCAACGATTCTCTCCCGGTATGGAAAACGCCGGCAAAGTTGAATTGTTCTTGCCCTGCTGCTGTTGCTCTAGACCTCCCAAGTATGATACCGCCGGCATTTATTTCACGGGGTAATACAAGGGGCCACCAGACCTTGCGCCGCTGCTCTCTCCTCATCTTTCTGATACGTTTTAGCTCTTGACGGATCACGCCTTGAACACATTTTAAGTAAGAATTCATGTCATGGTCTCTTTGGATTGTTCCTTCAGAACCATATGCCGAACGGTCGCTTAAGATCTCAAGTGGATGTGGAGAGTTAAAGAAAACTCTCTGTGCGGCCCAGAGCAGCTTTTCTTCACTATCATTACCTGACAACTGACAACTTAGGCAATATAGACCGGTTCCTGAAGGAAGAAGATGATGATGTGGGGAGAATTTCTCTTCCGGTTGTAAAATCAAAATTTGCCCCATTGGCGCATACAATAGCTTCTGTAGTTCCAAAACCAAAAGGACTTAGTTCCATGTTCTATTGTAGATGAATATAAATTTTCAATAATTCAGAAACATTACCTGATTTTCAAGACAAGGAAGGTGGCGAAATTTTCCATTAATAGCCTTTAAAAGCTCCGCAGCATAATTAGGATAATTGCAAGAGAAAGCTCGGGGAACAATGTCTCTGTGCATTGTGACTGCCTGAACATGACTTCGTGGTAACCCAAGTTTGCGAAGAAGACCATCTCCACCACACATTATGCTTGGAGATCCAAAGGTTACGACAGGAAGTAGGGAAGTAGCTGGCACTTCACCTCTTATAAGCAACATGAGATTTATTAATAGTGACAAGCTGCCACCAAGGGAGTGCCCGGTGAAGCGGAAAGCTGCATGCTTGCCATGTGATTTTAAGTGGGAACGCACTTCCGGTAACATTTGTTCATACATTCCTTTAGCAGCCTCATATATACCTCTATGCACAAGAATATCAAATCCCTACACAAAGAAGATTTTGTTGCAAGCATCAGTAACAGGAAATAAATACATTTTACTCATTCCTTGGCGATTTTTTAACATGCATACTCAAAGCAGAGTTTCAGAATTCCTTATTCTCTTATCTAAGAAGGTTAATGTGGAAATTGAAATAGGATGCAATTTCTATGAGCATCTTACACATTTACAAATCAAAACAAAGAATTTCAAGCAGCAAATCAACATATTTTTCAGGAAATTACCTCAAACTGGACAGGCTCAAAAAGTAGATTTGCCTGCCAAGATGCCAGTGTCTCGGATCCCTACAGATTCGCATCATGATTTGATTATAACCAAATGCAAAAGAAAAAAGCAACAAAATAATTTGGATCTTGTAATAATGTCAAAGACAATGGAACAAGTAGTTAAAAAGTAGTTATTTTACCAACCTGAATTACAAAGAATCTAGTAGCACTCTGCTCATCGTCGCATATAAACCACTCGCAAGGTGATGAATGTGTTGAGTTCAAATCATCAGCAACAGCCTGCTTCACTTCTTCTTTAGCAGCAACCACAGCTGTCACAGAGTCTGTGGTTGCCATTAAAGAAGCCACATCGGCGTTTATCATATCAGGACTGCTGTCGGATGAACCCTTACCGTCTATAGGATTTGATGATTTGAAAGGAAGTATGGTCATCGTATGGGAATGCAAATAAGAAGCAGCAGAGGCAGCTATCTGATACGCAGCAGAGGCACTGATCCGGAAGCCAAGATTTTTCTCCTCTTGTCCTTCTGCATCATCCTTTTCATTACTTTGCGAGGTTGGATTTTCAGATGACAAACCAATTTCCTCATCGTTTTTCTCAGCTTTTGTTCCCAGTTCTCTCTTCTCTAATGATGAAGTAACCATTCTTAAACCCCGAGATTTTAGGAGATTTTGAGGCTGAATTTTATCCCAATAGGTAAATGGAGAAAGGAGAAACCATGTTATTCTTCATAGACATGATAGGACTATATGTGTGTGTTTGTGAACCAGGATAAAATTTACATAGAAATAACCGATTAATGCAAAACCTAACACTAACATACTGCTAAACGAACCGACACAATTAATTCAGAACCTATTCGAGCAATGCTCCGATTTACACTCTTGATTTCAATCTGAAGAAGCCAATTGGCTGACAATGTATACAGGAAGGCTTCAGCTAGACTGAAAGTATTAAAGATTAAAATTTTGCAGTTTGGGTGCAACTTATTAGACTGAATTACTTAATCTCGGGTCTTAGAAACCCAGAAAACCATCATTATCTATGTCCATCGACAAAAAATAATAAATCTAAAACATCTGCAACATTTATAATGAACGAAAAAAATATGAAGGAAAACAAATAGCAGAAGCAGAGTTTGTTACCTTAATATTCTGAATCTCGTAAGCCAAGTTTCCAAGGTACGACAATTGGGCGTATAACTTGGCTTCAGCTAAAGAAACCCTTCGTAGCATCTTGGAAAAGGAATCTTTATCGATTTCAATCTCCATTTTTTCATTTTCATTTTGATTTTCATCATCATCAACTCTACAGAATTCACA
The DNA here is from genome assembly GCA_958450335.1 of Hibiscus tridactylites. Classification (NCBI taxonomy): domain Eukaryota; kingdom Viridiplantae; phylum Streptophyta; class Magnoliopsida; order Malvales; family Malvaceae; genus Hibiscus; species Hibiscus tridactylites. The sequence continues at coordinate 66,347,495 of OY288287.1, read as the reverse complement.
GATTTCTTCATCACCATTGGCGACACCGTTTCCATTGTTTTCTTCTTCGTCGGCGTTGTTTCTTTCTTCTTCTTCGCTTTCTTTCCACAACGACTTGACGTGCAAAATCTTCAAAACCCAATTCTCATTCCGCCCATCCGCCGTCGCCCCACCATTCACGTCCTCCTCGTGTACTTTCGTCGCCTCCTCGTTATTATTCTCCACCAAAACAGCGTCGTCGACGGCCATCCCGCTGTACCTCTTATTATTCCCACCTCCGCCACCGGGCCACAAAGATCTCAAAGGGTACCGAAACGAGAACCTGGAAAAAGCCCTCTTCTGCGGAGGAACCGCCGCCGAAGACGACGTCGATGTCGATCTATGATCCACCGAAGACCGACCCACCGCACTCACTTGCGTCGTGTGAACACGACATTCCAGTGGCCCAGTCACCGAGATCGCCGGCGCCATCCCATGAATCCCCGGTTTCAAACAAAGCCCATCCATTCTCGTTTCTGGGTTTCCTCTGCTTCTTTTCAGAAACGTAAAAATTATAACACTAAACTAAAGAAGAAACTTACAGATCAATACCAGGCCGGAAACTGGGGAAACAAGCAAGGCGCTAGAGCTTGTTGACGTAACCAAACAATCTTTTGAATGAACTAATATCGTTTTCGTCTCTCTTTCGTTGTTTTTTCTACCGATTATAATAATAACACAAAGATTAGGACAATTTTCAATTGCATTCGTATCCAACTCGGAACAGCAAATTGGTTGAGCCACTTTAGAAAAATCTTCCCTTTATAATCATCTAATGGGGAAGCTAAAACGGCGGCGTTTCAGTGGAGTTTCGTGCCGTGTTTGTTGCCCGACTGGAACTGGGCGTTCCAAAACTATGTGGGGATAGTGTTTGATTGCCACGTCAGAGGGTTTATGGATGAAGTATAAACTCGAAAACCAAACACGATGACGTGTCCGCAAAGTTTGATCTGTACGTCTTTACAGAACAACACGTTTCCATCATGCGACAGTGTCTCTCTCTTTTTTTTATAGTAATAAAATTAGAATAAACTTTTAATTATCAAAAAAATGTATATATGATAAACTTTCGAGGTGTTTTAATTTGGATATTCGTGAGATTTTCTAATCTCCATCTCCTTTATTATTCTCGAGTATTTTTCTATTCGAGAAGGATAAATATTATAATAAATATTATTACTATAAATTTAAAAATTAAAGGATAAGAGAATAAGATATATTTAACCATTTTATTTATATCCGTGGAAAATTAGGCCGTAAATGAAACGACACAGATTGTGAGCTATTTGAGTTCGACTCGGTCAATATTCAATTTGATTAGACTCGATTCGAGCTCGAACTCGGCTCAAGTTCTTAACGAGTGAAGTCAAACTACTCGATACTCAACTCAAAATACTCGTGAGATACTCGAAAATATAATATATTATTTTTAAAAAAATTTAATTTAAAATCTAAATTCTTAAATCTAAAATCTTAAAAATAAAGGGCAAACATAAGTCTTAAACCTCAAAATCTAATTCCTAAATTTTAAACCCAACAACCTAAATCTCTAAACCATAAACTAACATCATAAACTTGTGTATCAAAGTTTTTTTTCCTAATAGGGCCTTAAATGGACAAGACAGATCGCGAGCTACTCGAGTCTTACTCGATTAACACTCGACTCGATTGAACTCGACTCGAATTCTTAACGAGCCGAGCCGAACTCAAATTATTCAAGTTCGTTAAAAACTACTCAAACTCGACTCCAAATATTAACGAGCTAAGTCAAGCTTAGCCCTACTCAAACTAGACTCGGCTCGTTTACACCCTTAATATAGGAAATTCTCACCATCAACGCATCTGGTAAACGTAAATATAAAACAGATTATATAGACTGGTTTAAAAAAAAACGAATAATCTTTTATTAAACAAATTTTGTATCGTTAATCTTAAAATTTTTAAGGTGATTTGTTTTGAAATTTGTCGATTTTTGGGAGGATTTTGATTCCTTTCGAGAAATTTTGGAAGGGTAGTTTATTGGAGAAAACTTTATCTACACACTAAGTAGATTACCCAGCTGATATGGCAGATTAGATGGAAGATAATAAATTATGTGTTTATTATTTTTATATAAATAACCATAAAAGACATTAAATAAATCATTCAAACACATTCAATTTTAATTTACTATTTATTTCTTTTGGCCTTTTAAATGATTTTAATGTTATAATATAAATATAATCATATAAATGATAAATTTTAACATGTTAAGATAAATTTTTTTAGCTCGTGATATTTGTTAAACAATTAAATTTTAATTATCATCATGGTTTTAGTATTTTAAATATTTATTTTTCTTTAGAAAATTTTTAACTCGAGATATTTGTTAAATACTGAGATTTTAAACAACATCATAATTTTAGTATTTTTTAAATGTATATTTTTTTATACAATGTTCAATTTAATAAACGGCATTAGATTTGTCTTTTCTCTTGAATTTAAAATTTTTAATTGCATTTTCAGCTCTTCAATAACCCAACAAATAAACAACAAGGTTATTATTATTTTTAATTAAATTAAAAATAAAATATCATATATGAACCATGAATTATTAAGCTTTATCTCACCTTAATTCCTATAAAAGAAACCTTAAACTACTTATGGTTGTAAAGTGCTAAAAAGAAAATGGAGTAATTTAGTTGTACAATGTTAAAGATGTGAATTTTCTATCTTTAAAACAAATTTTGTTTCGATGAATAAAAATTAAATTGATTATTCTAAAGGTTCAAACTATTTTTTTAACTTTAGGTGTATAAACTATTCTTTGGTTTTTTTTTTGGATATTTTCAAAAAAAAACTATTTTTTGATAAAAATATGCTACTAAAGTTTCATTTCGTTGATTTTAGTTGATTGACCGTTAATGACCATTAAAAAATTCGTTATCCAATCAAAAACATGGCACGTGGCATGTTTTTTATTTTTATTTTTCTCCAACAAATAAAAATAAATATATTTTAAAAGTTCCCAAAATAGTCCCAAACCACTAACACTAAACCTCTAAAATTGTCGTCATTGCCATTGTCGATAATCTCGTCGAATCTGACTACTGTCTTCGTCGGACGTCGTCGTCCATTTCCTCTAATAACCTATCGTCGATAATCAATACGAGACATGTCAATCGAGCGGTGAACAACAAACACGAAAAGTTTTAACCGAACGGCATTCGATTGACACACCTACTGACGATAGGTGGTTAGGGGAAACGAGTGGCGACGTCCGACGAGGTTATCGATGGTGGCAACGATGAAAATTTTGGGAGGTTTTGGTTTAGGGATTTTAGGACTATTTTAAAAGATCTTGAGATTTTTTTTAATTATTATATTTTCAGTTAAAAAAATAAAAAATCTAGATATGATTGGGTGATACAATTTTTTAACAACACAACCTTAGAACTTTAATTGATTGAAACTCTAAGCATCTAGAATTAACAGAAGAAACGTTAGACAATACTTTTATAAAAAAATACTTTATGCACCTAAAGTTAAAAAATATATAGTTTAGTCAATTATTTGTATATTAGAGGCAGTTGTGTTGAAACTTATAAAACATATTTAAATTGTTTAGCTATTTCGTTTAATAGCATTTATGTATGGTAAAAAATGTATTAATTGCATTGTATTTATGGTTTTAAAAATTGTTTATTAATAAAGAAACATTAATTGTTTTGTATCACCTATTCAAACTTTTAAAACATATTTAAATTATTTTTCTTCACTCATGTTTATTGAAATTGTCATATCATATGCCATCTCAGCTGGATAGATTACCTAGTGAGTAGATGTAGCATTGCCCTAGTTTATTAGGAGATTAGTTGAATTTTCAATCGTTGGTATTGTAAAATTTAGGTATTTGTATTTAATTCGAACCTCACATTTTTGTCTTTTGTAATTCACTAAAAGATGTTAGAATTTGTTTAGGTGATTCACACATCTTGACATTATTAGAATTAGGGACGGGCACATAATTTTATATTAGAGAACATCTATAAAATTTAAGTATTTGTATTTAATTTGAACCTCATGTTTTTGTCTTTCGTAATTCACTAAAAGATGTTAATGGTTTGTTTAGGTGATTGACACGTCTTGATATGAATAGAATTAGGGACGAACACAAAATTTTATGTTAAATAATACTTATAAAATTTATTTATTTGTATTTAATTCGAACCTCACATTTTTTCTTCGTAATTCACTAAAAGATGTTAGAAATGTTTTGTTTGGGTGATTCACGCGTCATGACATGATTAAAATTAGGGACGGATAAAAGATTTTATGTTAGAAAATACCTATAAAATTTTAAGGAAACGACAATAAATTTTTAATAAAAATTCTATATTATATAGAGATTTCAAATTTTCATGAAACTACAAACCTGAAACGTTAATATTTATGTACGGGGAAATTCATGTTTATACCATCAAATTCAAAGACTATATAATGGGAGAGTTGATAGTTGTATCACTTTAGTAAGTGTTAATATTTTACATGTAATTAAGATATGTGAATTATTATAGGAGACAATATTCTTAATCCAGTTTAACATATAGAATTACATTATATCATTTACATGTATTTGTAATTACTTTTATGAAGGAAAAAATTAAAATCAACACACTTTCAATTTCATAGAAGTCTTGTGTGACATGAAAAATATATTAAATAAAAATAGTCAAATCATATTATTATTAAACCGTAAAGTTGGGAGAGTCCGATCTTTGATTGGAGCATTACTTAAAAAAGTCAAAAGCTAGCCATCCAGAAAAGGAGGTTGAAAAGATGGTGAGCATAAATAAGGAGACCCGGCCCAAAGCAACCGACAGCCGACAGAACAAACACAACTAGAGGGTGCCACTGCCGCCAACATCGCACCCAGCCCAATTCAAAGCAATTTTTTTTCCCATTCTCAATTATAATCATGTAATAATAATTTTTTCCCATTCTCAATCGTGTTTATCATCCTTGAGACCCAGTTTCGAGCACCAATAATGCACATGCTGTGTGTGCCTTCTTCAAAAAAACTAAGAAAGTTGAACAGATACTACCCTTTCATCACACCAGCATATTCAAAAAAAAAAAATCTCCGAAAGCAAATTGTTTGGACAAATAAATATTGAGAACAAAGCCCTTCGGACAAGATTTTTTTTCTGAAGCCCAATCCAGAAAAATGTTTAAAATCCATGAACAAGTTCGTCTTGATCCTTTTGGATTCTTATCTTTCTGGTTGAACAATTCACAGATGCAGATTTTGATAGAAAACAAGCAGAGTAAAACTGTTCATTTCATGACAATTTTATGGAACACAAAACAGGAAACGAGCCAGACATTATAATCACGTTTGAGCTGAGCCTAAGAAAAAGAATATTCTAAACAAACCTCTCCAAATTGCTGGAAACTTGAACGCATTCGAGACCAAAGACTTTCTTTCACATCATTTTCCAGACAGTACTGCAAGCTAATCTGTTAATGAGGTAGCACATTGGTGACAAAGGGAATGAAGAATTTTTTTTGAAACCCTCCAGATTTCCTAGTTCATATGTATGCTCATCAAATGTTACAAAGGGGACAGCTTATGACCCAACCCTCCCCAAAAAATATCGTATCGTCTAATCCTAGCCAAGAATCGACTTGATTTTCGCCTTTTGATCCTCCGTAAGTGACGTGGGGAACAAAACCTCAAAGGTGACGTAGAGGTCTCCTTTCTTGTTGCTGAAATGCAATGGCATTCCCTCCCCTTTGAACTTTCTTACTTCTTTTGGCTTAGTAATACCCTACGCGATACAAAATCATGTCTTACTTTTGGATAAACTTTTGATTTCAGACAATAAAATCGAATCTACATGGGACATGTCATGCTTACCTTAGTGCCAATGTCTACTAAATGGTCATCAAGGTGTTTAATGGTCTTCTCAAAACCAACAAGAGCTTGAACCTGGACCAAGTATGGACATGAAAATTAGTTCATGGTACTGTATTTCGAAAGGACAACAAAACATTGAGACATGTAGAGCTTAAAAATGAGTCTTACAAGTGTTATGGTGACAGTGGTGTGCAAGTCATCGCCTTCCCTCCTGAACTGGTCATGCGGTGCTGTACGAATGCGGAACTGCAGAAAATGCAAGTCTTACGTAAGCAAGAATGAGCAAATTCAACTATACTTACTAAAGGAAGGAAACAAATTTGGATTGGAAACAAATCTACTGGTCATGCTCAATGCCCATCAATTACCACAAAAATTGAGCTACACAGAAAGGAAAATTTTCATCACTAATTTAAGACTAACCTTCAGATCTCCGGGTTCTCCGTCTATTATAGGCTCGCCATCTTCATAAAAAACCACCTCCTGCGTAATGCACAGGAACAAATTATTCCGAATTCAAAAACAGTAATGACTAGATGAATATGCAACTATTCTACTCCTAGCCGTGTAATAAAAGTACAATATGATGAAAATTCCAAAACTGTAGTTGGATGAGCAACACAGATAAAAGTGTCAAATGAATGAATCTGCATAACCGATGGCTGCATTTAGACATGGTCTTAAGATTTCACAGCGAGATTTACTAAATTACATTCCTCACCCGCTCCCCCCCCCCCTTGAATTAATAAGGAAAAACAAAACAAATAAAAAAAAACTTGATACATGATTAATCAATCCCAAATTCTGATATTGCTTGTAATTGTCTTTTTTAAAGCACCCAGAATAATAATGATAATTCAACAAACTTTTCATGCACATAAGTTTATCCTCTACCACTTTCCTAAGATTTTATGCATTACCGTGTTTCTTAACATGAATTAAGAGAAATGGACAACAATATCAACAAGCACTCCAAGAAAATATTACAGAATAAAAAACTATAAAACTTACTTGTCCATCTTGCATTCCTTTCTCAATATCAACTGTGACAAAGTACCCTTCTCGTTCATATTTCACATTTGGGCACTGCTCACAAACCTAAGAGAAGACAAACAGTGTAAAAAGGCAGAGGAAACAGATCAAGTACATTATTAGTGTGAAGCATAAATATCAATAAAAAAAAGACAATAAAGCTACAGTACCTGTTCAGTCATCTGTTGGAACATCCCTGGACCAATTTGCTTATGGTAGACCTCATTTCTGCAGTTACATTTTCGTTTACCAGGAGCCGGCTTTAAGATGTTTTTCTCCCTCCAAACCTGGTGAATTCTAGATCAATGTTACTTTTCTAGAAGAATGATCAGGGAGGAGGCAGGGGGGACAGAGAGGCAAACACCTAGCTTTCTAGAAAATTAAATAGTCAGAAAAAAATAAAAAAAAATGCTTAAAAACAGCCTAACAACTTTCTTTGCATCATCTAGCTCCTAGCAAAGATAGGTCAGAATATTACATGGCTTCATTTGCATCATAACATACACTATGATGCCTTATAGCTGATAAGCAATAATGTTTGAACGAAATGAGGAATCTAGCCTCATCATTTTCAAGGGTCCATAAAACCGGCGAGACAGCTGAAGTTCCTATGTGTACAAGTTTAGTTATTATCACATGAATATAATTAAACTACTAACATCTTAAGAATGCAAAAGTGTACTCAAATACATGGTTCTGATTACGAACCTGCTTCACAGGGCATATGTTCACAACCATTCACAACGGACCAACAGCTCGGTTAAGACATTAATTAAGGTAAAGGGCATGAAAAAAAAATCTTTGGTTCCACACAAGTCAAGATGACTGAACACTGATCAGTTATACATTTGGATTAAGGATAAGAAATTTTTACTAGAGCACATAATTTCTCACCTTAAGCGACCCTCCCATGTACAAATCTTCAAGTGTTGCATCCAATTCAACAATTACATCGTCGCCCTTCACAATTCTCTCCTCCTCTTCTGCCGGGCCCCCACCAAAAAACCTGAAGAAAACAGTAATGTCAGCAATCATAGATGGTTGAAATCAGAATAACACACACAAAAAAAGTATACAAATCCTAAAAATTGATGGCTTATGACGTTTAAACTAAGTGAATGTAGGAGTAAGTAGACAGTTTTTAAATGTTAAACTTTAAACCGTCGTTACTGTATATCATCCAAAACATGAGTCAATAACTAACATTTTATTGTTGATTTCACACATCATCATCTTAAAATCTAAACATAATCAACAATAAAGTTAAGTAACCTGAATTTGGGAAATATTAGCGTGCACAAGATAAACTTAAGAAGCATTGATTTGCTTCTCAATTGTGGGCATAATGTCGGCACATCATTTATAAGAAACATTTCAACTACAAGTAAATTGCTATTAAGATAATTAAACGCAATCAAGTGTTAAAATTCAAATATCTTACGAGCTGAAAATGTCCTGAATATTGACCCCCATTCCTCCTCCTCTGCCTCCGCTGGCAGCATGCTGCTTCAGGCCCTCCTCACCATACCTATCATATATGCCCCTCTTTTCGCTATCCGACAACACCTCATAAGCTAATCATTATCAAAACAATCCATTCCATCACTCAACTAATTTTTCAAAATTACAAAGAATAATTAAATCACCAGTTTTTTTTTTACCATTGTTAATCTCAGCAAATCGCTTATCGGCCTCTTCATTGTCGGGGTTCTTATCAGGATGATACTTCAATGCCAGCTTTCTATACGCTCTTTTGATCTGCTCATCCGATGCTCCTTTCGGCACTTGCAATATATCGTAATAACTCTTCCTGCAACAAAATCACCACAAAATTCCACGAATATAAAAACGCGTTTTCTCAAGAAAAAGAAGAAGAGAAAGTTAGCACATACCCTGCAATGGCGACAATTGCGTAAGAGATAACGAACAACAGAAAAAGCAGCTTCGTTCTTGAAAGCGCCATGGATTCGAGATCGGGAGAGAAACTAGATCTCTCCGGAACTTAACAAATGTTTACAAAACTGTTATCAGATCTTCGATTTCGATCCAATCAAAGAAATGATCTTTCGGGAGAGAATACGGGAAAGGATTCCTAAGCTTTGGCTATGCTTTTCTACACTTTATTTTCTCCAATGCAACGTTTTTTTTCAGCTGAAGTGCTTCGAAACTGGGATTTGATGTTTAAAACATTTAAACAAAAAAACAAAGCAACAGCAGACACGAAAGGGAAAGCGAAGCGAAGCATGAGGAATCAAACGACTTAACTTTGGGGACTAAAACTTGTGCTACGTGTTTCTTGAGAAAACTGGCCAATGAGCGTAGGCTTCTTGTTGTTTCCTCCAATAGAGTTTAGCCACGTGGATGGATTCGTCGTCTACATTGCATCGTAGATCTGCTTCCCTGGAAAATGTAACATTCGATTTAAAAATTACTATCAATTATTTATGCCGGTGCAGTTTATGGAAACGACGCCGTTGCTCCTTGATTTTTCAAAAAAGAACTGGTTATGGGCTTTTATAAAACCTCTGCCGGGTAACAGTTCAATAACCCACCAGCAAGTTTGGATTTCAAAGTCAAGCCAGACCAGACTGGCCTGGATTTTGAGTTTTGACTTTTATTTTACCCGATTGAAGAATATACGCTTGACACCTGTCGAATTCTAATAAACGCTGCGTTTATTGAGGTCTGCCCTATTTCACCCTCTCGATACCAAGCCTACATCTGAACCGCTCTATTTAATTCTCGGTTTGGATTTTTTATTTTTGCAAAACAAGTATAAATTCAACTATGCGGATTTAGAATTTAAATATAGACTAAAATATTTTTTTTTCTAAAATGGGTATATAGAAATATTTTGTTATCTTACACGTTGAATTAATTATTTTAGAAAGAAGTTCACATCAACTTAAGCGTGTTTCTGAAAATAAGAATAAGGCTGCATGCATTCACCACTGAATTCAACAAGGGGTCAAACTGAGCAAGTATATTTAGTCATTTTATCAAATTATACAACTTTATTCTCATATATATTTTTTTTAAGACACGGGTTCTAAATTCACTAAAAATAGTATTTTCCCTTCACTCTACGTATATTTAAAATTAGGATTTATGAAAAATAAGGGATCAAACTAATTTTAAAACACAAACTTCATTCAAGTCAGGGTGATTTTAAAGTGTAATAATTGGATAAAAATCTTCTGTCCCTTTTCGGTGCCCCTATTTATGCCACAACACTAAAAGTACTACAAAATTAAATTTCAAGCTCTAACTCTAAATTTTAAATTCTAAACTCTACACCCTATACTTTAAAAATACATTATACTCTAAATTCTTTAAACCCTAACCACAACCCATAACCTAAAACTCTAAACTTAATATTAAACGTGAAAATATGAGTAAAGGCACGAGAAAGAGATAGAGGATTTACATAATTACATCCTTGACGCTTGGCTAAAAATATATAATGTAATCGAATCGTGCAGAATATCCACTAATTCCCCCTTTTTTTAGAGCTCATTCAAAATAAATCGAGAATGAAGATGTTTAATCCATATACACATAAGCCTTCATTCTTCAATGCGGAGGAAAGAAAAAGGTTGATGTGAGCTATCAAGGAAATCGGTAAAACATCACATCATGCATTCTGATTGAGAAATTATATTGTACGTCTAGTTTATCACATTAGTTATATTCTTTTCCAATTAAAATTACTATTTCATCATTATTTTTCATATTATTGATTTAATAATATAATAACTTAAAAAAATTGTTTTTAAATGACAAAAAATAGTGAAAATTCATTGGATGAAAAATGATGAGAAAAAATAGTAGTGAAATGAGTGATTTTTATTAGATAGGACCATGACTGATATAGTAAACCAAACGCATGATATAATTTTTCCTTTTAATGAGCATCTTCATAGCATCGATACTGCAACATAAAACACGTGACACTATCTCATATCACGATTAAATCTCCACAAATTTTCCTAGTCACATCCCTTTTGTTTCTTATATTCCGACTATCCAATCGTAATTTTTGAACATTTCAATTTCATCCTCAAACTAGCTTTTAAATTTTTGAATATTTCAATTTCATCCTTAAATTACATGTCTCATTCTAAATTAATCCCCTAAACTTTTAAACTTGCTAATTTCATCCCCAAACTTATGTCTCATTCTAAATTGGCCCCCACACTATTGAACATGTTAATTTCATCCCCAAATTATGTTTTTCATTCTAAATTGATCCCCCAAACTATTGGGCATGCTAATTTCACCCTCAAACTATGTGTCTCGTTCTAAATTGATCCCCCAAACTATTAAACATGCTAATTTCACCCCCAAATTATCAATACATGCTAATCGTATCTCATGTTAATAAAACCGCTAATTGTTTTGTAAATACTAATGTATGTCATGTAATAATATGATGTGATATAAACAATAATTTGATGATGAAATTGAAATGTTCAAACGTTTGGGGATCAGTTTAGAATTAGAGTCATAGTTTGGGGTGAAATTGGAACTTTTAAAAATTTATAGACCAATTTAATAAAAAAGTAAAGTCGTGGTTTGAGGAGGAATTGGAACATTTAACAGTTTAAAAATTGACTTAAAAATAAAAGTCAATGAACTCAAAATGTTCAATTGTTCATACAGTGACAAACAGTCCAATAAGCTTTGCACGTGAAAAAAGTTTTTTTTTTAATGAAAAAGAAACAGTATAAATAACAATGTTTATATGTGAAAATTTTAAAATAATAATAATTCTGTATGAATAGTGTATATGCCCAAGTAGCAGTGTCCAGTATATAGTGACAGACCATCCAATAAAGCTTTTCCAAACCACTCCACCAGTCAAACATCGACCATCTTCTCGTTACTTTCAGTCTCATCCGACTACAGCAAGGGACAAAGTTGTCTACAATTGGCGCTGATCTCCACCATTGCTGGGTGGCCGGTCATGGGAAGGGCGCCGTGTTGTGAAAAAGTGGGGCTGAAGAAGGGGCGATGGACGGCGGAAGAGGATGGCATTTTGATCAAGTACATTCAAGCTCATGGAGAAGGCTCCTGGAGATCATTGCCCAAGAATGCAGGTATATATATAACCAAACTTTTCTTCTTCTTCTTCTTCTTCTTCTTCTTCTTTCCTTTTCCTTTGGGCTGCGTACTGAGTGTGTGTGGTTGGACATTTGAAGGATTATTAAGGTGTGGGAAGAGTTGCAGACTAAGGTGGATTAATTACTTGAGATCTGATTTGAAGAGGGGCAACTTCACCGTCCAAGAAGAAGAAACCATCATCCAATTGCATGAATCCTTGGGAAATAGGTTAGTGGATTAATTACTGTCACTGTGTAAATGTACACTAAAAACTACTCCAATTCTTATGAACTAAACCTACGTTTTCCTTTTCATAGTAGTCATCGACTTTGACTTTTTTTTTATATGGATGACTCCCATTGAAAAAATGGAATGAACTTTTAAGATAAAAATACTAAAAGTAGAGCTTGAATCCAAATATAAATATAATATTTAGTTAAAAAACATATTTGTCAATAATTTCGAGAACATGGAGTTAAAAGCTCTCGGTTATACATTACAAGCAAAATTCTCCTTTACCTCTTCCTATCTCTTAATAGAAATTGTTCAAAAAAATTAAAAAAAAAACTTATTTACTAAAACTGATTTTCGTTTTCTCAACTCATAGTGATCTTAGTGATAAAAGATTGTGTGTTTCATTTAGGAGACTCATATGTACTTTAATGTGTATCATATTAAAGGACTAAAAAAACTGAACAAGTACTAATATCATTACACTAATATATTAAAAAAATAATGTATTTTGCTTTATTGTGTGGACTTGCTATTTTCATATATAATTATGAATAGGTTTAATTTTTCTAAATAATTCAGGGAACAGTGTCGTCCACATAGAAAAAGCCTTGAACTTTGCAGTGGCTGTCATCAATAATGGTGTTTTGTTTTTTTGACCTTTTGATACTTTCAGTTCTTTGCCTCTCGATCTTCACATTTTCCGTACAATTATTGCGCCTTTCATTCCTTTTTCTTAAAAAATATAATTGGCCCCATGCTGCCATGCAACAGGTGGTCTTTAATCGCCAGTCACTTGAAGGGAAGAACAGACAACGAGATAAAGAACTACTGGAACTCTCAATTAAGTAGAAAAATCTACATGTTTAGAACCAGAAGGGCAAATTGTCAAAGCCTGCTCCCGGTTATGGACAAAACCAAGGCCAATGCGAAGCCAAGGGCAACGGAAGGAAACGAAAGACAAAGTACAAAGACAGACGATGGCTTCACTACTGCTGCTGCTATAACCAGTTCTTATCAAGACACTGCGGTTGAGAATTCTATGCCATGTTCTATTGGTTGCATCGAGAAAGAGACTGATATTTTAGATCCGTTTGAAAGTATCGAAAGCAGTGAGTTGCTGTGTTTTGGTGATATCATGGACGATGAATTGCTACAAACAAAGAGTGGAGACTCGTACGGAGATTTTGGGGACTTGGCCGATTCCTGTTTCTCGATGAGTTCATGCTTCGTCGATGATTGTGAACTTGACAACTGGATTGGGAACGTGTAGTTTAATGGAACGAGCTTTGTCCTAATGCTCAGGTGCTGTTTGTTCACATCAGAAACAGTAGAACCAAGCTTGTGTCCGTGTTCTGGGGAGGTTTTTGTTTCTTTGTTCCCTAACCCAATTTAGAGTCAAAGTTATAATGAATCCAACCCATGTTTTGTTCTTTTCACTATTGAATTCTGATACGAGTGGATCAATTCATGAGTGACGATGGCGACATATCATATGTTTATGATAATATTATATTGGATTAATATCCTATACACAGGCGGTGGAAACTGAAAGTTTCCACAAGCGCCTTAGTTTTAGGGTATAAGGAATTAGTTTAGTGTATAGGGTTTAATGGTTTAGGTGTAGGGGTTAGAATTTAGGGATAATTGTTTAAATTTAAGGTTTAGGGTTATACTTTTGGGTTTATAGGTTAGTGTTTAGTTTTTAGGGTAATATGATGAGGATTTAAGTTTTAACCTATAAACCCTAAACCTTAAATTGAAACAACTATTCCTAAATTCTAACCCCCTACACCTAAACCATATACCCTAAACTAACTCCATATACCCTAAAACTAAGGCGTTTGTGGAAACTTTTAGTTTACACCGCCTGTGTATAGAATATTTATTCATATTATAATATAAAAATTCATAAGGTAAATACGTATATGGGCAATTTTGGGTGAAAAACCCCTTTTTAATTATTATCTTTAAAAATGGCTCCCAAAAACTTTTATTTGGCAAAATGACCCCCTTTCTTGCCAGGTCGGCAGACCTCGCGTTTTGTAGGACGCGAGGTACGATATCGCGTTCTGCAGAACGCGATTTTCGTCGACGTGGCGTTGCAGTCCGTCTTAACGGTTTAACAGTACCTCGCGTTCTGCAGAACGCGAGGTCCCCGAGAAATTGAAAAGGCGGCTGGAATATATCGAACGGACCTCGCGTTCTGTAGGACGCGAGGTCTGTGCATTTCCAGCCAGAACCACAAGCAAAAACATGCGTAAGTAGGTCTGTTCGAACCCAATTTCGAGCGTGTAAATGGTATATTTTTAGCGATCATCGAGTTTGGGGTTGTAGTACTGAAAATTGTCTATCGTATGATACCAACATGGTTAATTTCCGTCCATTCTACAATAGTTTAAAATGGCTTCGAAAACCCTATGCTAGCATACTTTTATTGATTGAAGTTGTATTTCAACTAATGTCGATTTTCTGTTTTTTAATCCTATTAAATTTAGTAAAAACAAAAATTAAATAAACATTATAAAGTTTAATTATAATATGCAAACAAAATTATAATTCATAAACAAAATTAGAATACGACATTATAAAATTTAAAAGTGTTTTACATAAATATTAAAAACATAAGTAGAAAACAACAAAAAAAAACTAAAAATGCCTATGTCCACCGGTTCTGCAGTCGGGTGGATGACGCTGGCGATCCGGATTCCTCCTCGGTCCATCGTGTGGTGGTCCCTGGTCCCTATCATCCTGACCATCGTGCGCGATCTGCGGATCTGTGCTGGGCCTAGGCGGGGAGTAAAAAAAACTACCTATCGGCGTATTCTCCACCATCGGAAACTCATACTGAGGTGGATAATCGATAAGTAGAAGGTCAGTCGTGGGCGTCTGGGGGCGATAGGCATCAGTGGAGCCGAACTGGGGTGGAGGCATCGTCTGCTCGAAAGTCGATGGACCGCTATGCAATGGTGGGGCAGAAGATGATGCCCCTAGAGTGTCATATCGTGGTCTCGGACCGCGCTGCGTCGACTGCCTCTGGGTCTGCCTCTGGGTCTTCCTCTGGCTCTGGGTCTGGCTCGCTCGCCCGCTCCCGCGTGGGCGGTTTTGGGGTTGCTGGGGAAGCTCGGCTTGGAGCTCCTCCGGAGTAAGGATATGTTGCATCCCATTGTCCCTATACCACTGGCCATAATTGAAAGTGACCAAAGGACCCCCTTCTATAATTGGTTGGAGAAACTCTGGGCGTCTGAGAAATCGTTCACCCCAAAGCGCTATCCAGATAGCGTGGTGCTCGGCCCAGTCAGTCTTCGTCTTCCCCTGACGCGTAAGATTGTGGAACTCGTCCATATTTTGCGGAGGGCGTGGAACATTTTGGACGTACCTGAACTGTCGGAGTACCCGATCCGCAGAATGCCACACGCAAATTTCGTAGTTCAGCAGCGGAACTACGGAAATCCAGAGGTCTCGCTCTTGCACAATATCTGCTGGAGTAATGAGGCGAATCTGCTCTGAATCGTAGGGCGTCCACACGAACTAAAAAGAATAAAAAAAGTTAGTAAAATTTCTATATGAAATATTATTGGAAAAAATAGTATGGAAAAAACCAAAATAATTGTTGAATTACCTCGTCCTCCGTCAAGGCATCGAATCTATATTTGTATGCTTTCTGGGAGTCCGGCAGGCCGGCGTGGGATAGTGCGGTGGTCCACCTTTAAATAATGAAAAAGATCGTTAAATAAAATAATTTAATTAAAAAATATAGTAGATTATGTAGTACCTCCGTAGAAGCGGAAATGACAGAGGACTGAGAATCCTAAGCTGTGGTGCCAAAGTAGGGATCCGAAGCCAAACCCAAGCCTGCAGGAATAAACAGCATCCTCCCATCGATGCTTTGGAGGCGTCAACGTTTCTGCAGAGGTCTCTGATAAGAAACGCCAACACAGCTGACCCCCAAGATTTTCGTCCAGACTCGTCTAAATTTGTGAGATGATGAAGCCACATAACGTGCACTTTGTTGCGAGTTTTGTCGGGCATTAATATCCCGCCAATAATGCGCAAGATGTGGGCTCGCGCATACCGCTGTGAAAATATAAATTAATAAAGGCATCCTAATTAAAAAAATTGTAAGTTCATCCTAAATAATAAAATTGTAAGTATCCTAAATATTTAATGTAGGCAACCTAAATATTTAATAAAGTATCCTAAATAGTTACTGAATTCATCCTAAAAATTTATCCTACATATTTATAATTCATCCTAAATATTTATTAAAAAGATCCTAAATATTGTCCCTATTCATCATAAAAAATTCCCTAAACCCTAATGTGCAAATAAATAATTTTAATTTAATAATAAATGTAATAAAAGCATACTAAATATAATAAAAAAATACCTCAAGTGTAACAGCATCCGCATCGGGGGGGAGGGGTTCCAAAGTTGTCCTCCAAGTACGATAGAGAAATTTCCCCTCCGTCCCACACTCCATCAGGGGGCATCACGCCAATTTGTTCAGCAAATAGGAGTGGCCAATGTCTCATCGCTATACCAGTAATAACGCTGCCATTTATAGGCAACCCCAGAATGTAGGCAACATCCTGCAACGTAATTGTTGCCTCGCCAAATGGAAGATGAAACGTGTGCGTCTCGGGTCTCCACCGTTCTATCAGCGCGCTGATCAACGGCGGTCTAACCTTCACCCCCCCTATATAGCGAGCTATGTGCCCAAAACCAGCCCGCTCAATCAAACGCATAACAGCATCAACGGGTTGGACGGTGATACGATTAAGGTAACATTGTAAGTTACGTTCGTATCCCTGAAAAAAAATAGTTAGTAAAATAAAAAAATTTAATTAAATAATTTTTTTTAGAAATTAATAGGGAAAAAAAATACCTCTGGATTGTTTCGCCAATATTCACTGCAGTGACTCGCTTGGTTGCGTAGCAAGGGCTCCATGTGATCGAACGATATATAAAAGTTGCTGACAAATTTTTGTAAAATTTCTATAGAAATCGCGTTCTGTGGAGGTTTTTAGGAAAAAAACCTCCAATTTATAGAGGACCTCGCGGCGCTTGGGATGCGAGGTTAATGAACATCGCGTTCTATAGACCACGATATTCACGTACCTCGCGTCCTATAGAACGCGAGGTTCATTGAAAAGGCGCGTCAGTGATCAGACGCGTGAACTGAACGGTCAGAAAGGACCTCGCGTTCTATAGAACGCGAGGTTCTAAAGACATCGCGTTCTACAGAACGCGAGATCGTGGGGGTTTTTTAAATTTGAGTTTTTAAAGCGGGAAATTCATTTAATATACAATAATAACAAATTTTATTTACAATAACAATAAAAATAAAAATTATAATTAAAATAATAATAATATTATTAATAATAATAACAACAATAATATTAAGAACAATAATATTAGAGTTTTTAAAGCGGGAAACTCATTTAATAATATTTAATTTTATAATTTTGATTTATAATAATAAAAATAAAAATAAAAATAAAAATTATAATTGTAAAACCGAAATTGATTTTGATATAACACATAAACTTAAGGACTAATTTGCAAAACAATAAATTTTTAAGTACTCTTTAAAGTCTCACAATTGACAAGTGTTTTTAAACAAAATAATAATTAAAGACTTGTTCTTAAATTATATATATTTTTCAAAGTCCCTTTCTATGTTTTCCAAGCATAAGTATGCAAAAACGCCCAGGAGTATCGATACCCATAGCGTATCGATACCCTATTTAGCCACTGTAATGTTATTGAACATACCGTACCGATACGCACTAAAACCGTATCGATACGATATGCATCTGGGCAATTGCTTTCATGAACACGTACCGATACGCCTGGTAACCGTATCGATACGCTAAGCATATCTTTGAAAAATCCGGGCATTTAATTATATGACCGTTACTTGTCAGTTGGTTGGTTTCCCTATTTTCAAAAGGTAGTTATACCGTACCGATACGCTTGGTACGCGTATCGATACACTTTTCATACAAACAAAAGCTTGGGATTCCAGTAACATTGGACCGTATCGATACTACGTCCCGTATCGATATGCCCTTAAAACCGTACCGATACGCCTTTCAAGCGTATCGATACGCTCTGTTTTCAGGCACAACGGCTCTTTCCTCTTTGATGTAGGTATCGATACGCCCTTCCCGAGTACCGATACGGTAGGCTGCAGAGCTGCATTTAATGCGGGAAAAATATCCACAACGGCTCTATTGATGATCCCAACTACCCAAACGGCTAGAAATCAATGCAAGGGTATAAAAACAAGCTTCATTTGACCAAGCAACAACTATTGAACATTCAAGCATCATCAAAGCAAAAATTCCAAACCCTTGAGCTATTCAAAGTCATATTCTTGTACTCAACTCTTTGTCTTTCAAATTATCATATTGTATTGTGAGTTTGGGTTTGTTCAAATTGTAATTGGGTAGACAAATATCCTTTGAGAGGAAACATTTGAGTTTACCAAAATTCCTTCTTTGTATTTGAGTGGATTAAGCTTTGGGTATAAAGCTTAATCAAAATTGTAAGGTTTCCTCCTCATCCAAGAAAAGGGGACGAATTCAATTAGTGAATTGTTTGAAAATCCTTAGTGGGAGCTAAGGTAGTGGATGTAGAGTTCATTTGGAGAACTTGAACCACTATAACCCCCTTTGTCATTTTTATTTTCAATCTTTCTCTTCACCAAAATTTTAATTGCCAATTCACCCCCCTCTTGGCCATTTGCAAGTGTTCGATCAACTCAACAATTGGTATCAGAGCTACACTCATTGGAAGGATTACAACCCTCTTGAGTCGATTCTTGGAGAGTTTGATCAACAACAAGTCAAGCAATGGCATCCACCTCCAACTATGAGTCCCAATCCACCACCAAGCCACCATTCTTCAATGGGGATAACTATCCTTTTTGGAAGAATAGGATGAGGCTCTTCATTAAGTCTACCGACTTTATGGTGTGGGATGTGGTTGAAGAAGGTCCATACATTCCCATGAGAAGAGATGGAGAAAGGCTCATCCCAAAGATCAAAGCCGAAGTGACCGATGATGAAAGAAGGAGGATGCAAGTCAATGACAAAGCTCTTCATGTTATATTTTGTGCACTTGGACCGGATATCTACTCCAAGGTGTCTTCAATCGAAAATGCCAAGGAGGTTTGGGACACCCTCGAGACAACATATGAGGGAACTAGTGATGTCAAGGAGACAAAGATTGGGCTACTCAATCTAAGCTATGAGAACTTCAAGATGGATCCCGAAGAAAGTGTCTCCAAGATGTTTGATCGGTTCTCGGTTATTGTCAACGGGTTGAAGGGTTTCGGTGAAATTATTCCCGAAGACAAGCTAGTGAGAAAGTTGTTGTATTCTCTTCCGGAGTCATGGGATGGCAAGAGAACGACCATTATTGAAGCTAGAAATTTGAAGACTCTCAAGCTAGATGCTCTTGTTGGATCTCTACTCACACATGAGATTATGAGGAAGGGAAGAGAACAAGAGAAGAAGATAATGGAGAAGAAGGAAGTTGAGAAGAAGAAAGTTGGAATCGCACTAAAGGCCTCACAACAAGAAAGCGATTCTAGTGAGGATGAAGACGAGGAGATGGCTATGTTGGCCAAACGCTTTACTCGGTTTATGAAGTCAAATCGAGGAAGAAAATTCATTAGAAAGGGAGACTTCAAGAGTAAAAGCAAGGAAGAGGAGAAGGACCAAATTACTTGCTATGAATGCAAGAAATCGGGTCACATTCGTTCCGAATGTCCTCAAGTGAAAAAGAAAAGCTTTGGGAAGAAAAACAAGCTCAAAGCACAAATTGCCACTTGGAGTGACGATGAGTCTTCCGAAGAAGAGGAGGAAGTGGCCAACTTATGTCTCATGGCCATCGATGATGAACCAAAGGTAAACTCTAACTCATTCAATTTCGATTTTTCTATTGAGGAACTTCAAGATGCTTATGATGAATTGCAAGAAGTGTATGATGAGTTGGTAGGAAAATACAAAGAGTCCATTTTGAAAAACAAGAAAACAATTTCCGATTTAAAAATTCAAAATGAGACATTTTCAAAAACTAACTCCGAATTGGAAAAGAAGATTTTGTTTCTAATTAATCTTTTAAATGATCTTAAAACTAAAAATCTTGAACTTGAAAAACTTCTTTCCGATTTTCAAGATTATCACACAAAGGAAGTGGATAGTCTTAAAGCATCTATTGCTATTGGGAAAAATGATTTTGAAAAAGGAAATCACTCTAAATCCCAATATGTAAAAAGAAAGCATTTTGTACCTAAACAAAGAAATTTTTATAAGCAAGCTAGAGGTCATAGAATTAGGAGTGTTTGGGTTCCTAAAGAACTCATTATTTCTAACGATTTGAATGCTATTGTTTCTTGGATTCCTAAGGGAACCAAATTGTTGAAGGCTAACTCTCATGGACCCAAAATGATTTGGGTACCAAAAACCAAAGCCTAATTTCTTTGTTTGTAGGGGGAGCATTGCTACAAGGCTAAAGCTTCAAGCAAAAATTCTTGGTACCTTGATAGTGGATGCTCAAGACACATGACCGGTGACAAGAGTAGATTTGTGGAACTAAAGCCTAAGAGTGGTGGAGTAGTAACTTTCGGTGACAACTCCAAAGGACACATTGAAGGAATAGGCTCCATTGGTAATCACTCTTCTATTTACATTGAAAATGTTTTGTATGTCAACGGTCTTAAACATAATTTGTTGAGCATTAGTCAATTATGTGATAGGGGTTTTAATGTTTTATTTGATAAAAGTGGTTGCAAAATTGTAAACATTAAAACAAATCAAATAATGCTCATAGGACATAGAATAGGCAATATTTATATGGTGCATTTAGATGACATTCATTCATCCCATACATGCTTAGTTGCACATGATGAACATGACTCATGGCTTTGGCATAGAAAATTAGGACATGCTAGCATGAGTGTCTTAGAGAAATTAATTTCCCTTAATCTAGTTAGAGGTTTACCCAAACTTAAATTTTCAAATGATAAAATTTGTGATGCATGTTCAAAGGGTAAACCACATAAAAGTTCTTTTAAATCCATAAATGATGTCTCTACTAGTAGATGTTTACAATTGATTCATATGGATCTTTTTGGGCCTATTAGAACAATGAGCTTGGGTGGAAAATCATATGCTTTTGTACTTGTAGATGACTATTCTAGGTATACTTGGGTTCTATTCTTAAGTACAAAGGATGAGGCTTTAGAAAAATTCATCACATTTTCTAAAATAACTCAAAATGATCTTGAACTTAAAATTTCTCACATTAGAAGTGATCATGGAACCGAATTTCAAAATCTAGGTTTTGATGAGTTTTTAAATGAAAATGGGATTAGCCACAATTTTTCCGCACCTCGCACTCCTCAACAAAATGGGGTAGTTGAGAGGAAAAATCGAACTTTAGAAGAAATGGCTAGAACCATGCTTTGTGAAAATAATTTACCTAAATACTTTTGGGCGGAAGCCAC
The DNA here is from genome assembly GCA_958450335.1 of Hibiscus tridactylites. NCBI lineage: Eukaryota > Viridiplantae > Streptophyta > Magnoliopsida > Malvales > Malvaceae > Hibiscus > Hibiscus tridactylites. The sequence goes on along the minus strand of OY288287.1, from coordinate 66,325,692 downwards.
AAATACCGCTTGCTATATCATAAATCGAGTAATGATTAGGCCAATTTTGAAGAAAACACCTTATGAAATTTTAAAATCTAAGAAGCCTAACATTAGCTATTTTCACCCTTTTGGTTGCAAGTGTTTTGTTTTAAATAATGGTAAAGAAAACTTAGGTAAATTTGATGCTAAAAGTGATGAAGCTATTTTCTTAGGGTATTCCTTAAATTCTAAAGCCTATCGTGTATTTAATAAAAGAACTCTAGTTGTTGAAGAGTTAATACATGTTGTTTTCGATGATAACCTCCTTCCGAGGAAGGAATCTTGTGATGATGATGATGTAGGAATCATTGATGCCATTGATGGAGGACAAACGTCAAAGGTGGATGAGATTCCAACCAAAGAAGAGGATTCACAAGATCCACCTCTTGAAGCCTTGAAAGACTTGGCTCTTGAGGAAAAGGAGGTGTCTTACCCAAGGGAGTTAAACTATGTCAAAGGTGGTGAAATCTTGGGTGATCCGTCCAAGGGGGTAACTACTAGATCCTCTCTCAAATTAATGAATCATGTTGCATTTCTTTCATGCATTGAGCCCAAAAATATTAAAGAAGCTTTAAAAGATGATTTTTGGATTTTGGCCATGCAAGAGGAATTAAATCAATTTGAGAGAAGTAGAGTTTGGACATTAATCGAAAGGCCTAATAATCAATCTACTATAGGTACAAAATGGGTTTTTAGGAACAAATTAGATGAAAGTGGAAATATAGTGAGAAACAAGGCTAGGCTTGTTGCTCAAGGCTATACACAAGAAGAGGGAATTGATTTTGATGAGACTTATGCACCCGTAGCTAGGATGGAAGCTATTAGGATGTTACTTGCATTTGCATGTTATCATGATTTCAAGCTTTTTCAAATGGACGTGAAAAGTGCCTTTTTAAATGGTTTTATAAATGAAGAGGTATATGTTGAACAACCACCGGGTTTTGAGGATTCCAAATTTCCAAACCATGTGTTTAAACTTACAAAAGCTCTCTATGGTTTAAAACAAGCTCCTAGAGCTTGGTATGAAAGACTTTCAAATTTCTTAATTGAAAAGGGTTTTGAAAAAGGAAAGGTGGATACAACACTCTTCATAAAAAGATATAACAATGACATCTTAGTAGTTCAAATTTATGTTGATGATATCATTTTTGGTTCTACTAATGAGTGTTATTGTAAGGAGTTTTCTAAGCTAATGCAAGGTGAGTTCGAGATGAGCATGATGGGGGAGCTTTCATTCTTTTTGGGACTCCAAATCAAGCAAAGGAAGGATGGCACCTTCATAAATCAAGCTAAGTACGTGAATGATATGCTCAAGAAGTTTGGCTTGGAGAATGCAAAACCTCAAGCCACTCCTATGAGTTCCTCCATAAAGCTTGACAAAGATGAAGGAGGTAAGTGTGTTGATTCTAAGCTTTATAGATCCATGATAGGTTCTTTGCTTTACCTTACCGCAAGTAGACCGGATATTATGTTTAGTGTTTGCTTGTGTGCTAGGTTTCAAGCTAGTCCTAGAGAATCACACTTAGTTGCCATTAAGAGAATTTTTAGATACCTTAGAGACACACCTACTTTAGGCCTTTGGTATCCTAAGGATTCTACCTTTAGCCTTCATGCTTTCTCGGATGCGGATTATGGGGGATGTAAGATTGATAGGAAAAGTACTTCCGGGACATGCCAATTCTTAGGTAGTATGCTCGTATCTTGGTTCTCTAAGAAACAAAATAGTGTAGCCTTATCTACCACCGAAGCGGAGTACATATCCTTAGGGAGTTGTTGTGCACAAGTCCTTTGGATGAAGCAACAACTCTTAGATTATGGTGTTAAAATAGAAACCATACCCCTTAGGTGTGACAACACTAGTGCTATTTGTCTCACTAAGAATCCCATCCAACACTCTAGAACTAAACACATAGAAATTAGACATCATTTCATTAGAGACCATGTTTTGAAAAATGATGTTGTTATAGAATTTGTTGACACCTTGAACCAATTAGCGGATATATTTACAAAACCTTTAGATAAAGAGCGTTTTTGGACCCTTAGGAGAGAGTTAGGTTTAACTAGCCTTTCTTGACACCTTTTTGGTCCCAAAATGTCAAAATTTGCTTGAAATTGATTGTGATTCTTGCTTGTGTTAATTCTGTCCTTTTTGCTTCTATGCATGTTGCTAGGGGGAGTACATATTGAGTTTAACCATTAAAACTTGTTCATATGACATGTACATGCGTTTAGGGACGTTTCAAATTGGATTTTTGCACTTAAATCTGTCAAAACTGCAGAAACTGGCAATGGTGTATCGATACGGCTCAGGCGTATCGATACGGGTTGATTTCTGGGAATTTTGCAGATGAACAAGTATCGATACGACCCCTCGTATCGATACGGTACAAGTCAAGGGAAATAGTCAAAGTCAAGCGTACCGATACGGATCCCGTATCGATACGGTAGTAACGACAAATATAATATTAGGGTTAACGGGTATCGATACGCGTGTATAGCGTATCGATACGGCCTCGACGGAGAGGCTATTTAGGGCTGAATATGTTAAATTTCATTAAAACTCAAAAGACCTTTTTTCTCTCCACAAACCCTAGCCGCAAAACCCTATATAAACCCCCTCAAATCTTCAAATTTCACCATCATCTTTCAAAATTCTTTGAGGGTTTTTACTCTACACATCAAGGCAAACCTTGGGCATCAAATCTTGTGCATTTTCATCCTCTATTTCATCCATTCTGAGATTCAAGGTATAAAACTTCTTTCTTTTTTTATTTTTATTTTATTTTCGTTTGCTTTTAATTGATGTTTCAACTGAATTTTTGTACAAACTTTGTTTGATTTTCATGGGTTTCATTTTCTTTTATTAAAAAAAATATCAATTTTTTTTTATTTCGAATATAATTTATATTCGATATCTTTTAAATTTTTTTTTGCTTTTGTTTTTTGAATATCGTTTTGATTTTAAATTTTTTTTAACAAATTACCTTGAATTATTAGAATTTATTGGATCAAATAGGATGTTAATTGCATACATATTCGAATCTTTTTGATGAATTTTCAGGATTATGGCACCGAAAAAGGGAACTAAGCGTCTTCGCTCTTCTTCCAATCCTAACGAGGATGTCGAGGGTAATCCTACACCTAACCTTCCTTATATCATCCAATTAAGTTTTCCCTATCCTCTTGATAGAGAACGCTATAAGCTTTTTCAAGGAATGAACCTTAGGGAAGAGAGAGTTGTGTCTATTCCTTTTTTAAATTCTGCTCGTTTCAAGTTTCAATACCTACCTTTGATTAAGCAATGGAAATTCTTAACCTTTTTGAATATACCTCCTATCCTATATCGGAACCTTGTCATTGTGTTCTTTACTAATGCCCAATGTATACATGATGAACCTAGTGAAACTATCATTGCCATTGAATCTTCCATTATGGGCAAACGTTTTCAAATTGATCAAAAAGTTTTATGCAATGTCTTTGGTTTTGAAGATGTCGGTATTGATGATGAACACTCTTTGGGTACGGGTTATTTAGGTCCCGCAAAAGTTTTAAATGCTCATGACCGTATCCTTCATCTTCTTGTTTCTTGGTTTCTTCGACCATCGGGTGGGAAATATTCAACTGTTCGTCACACGGATGATTTTTGGCTTAAATGTTTTAGAGAAGGTAAACGTCCTAATTTGTGTCAAATCATGTTTGCCGACCTTGTCTACTTAGTTCAACACCGTCACACCAAACTAGTCTCATCATTTTACTACTCTACGGCTTTGAGTTGTTTATTTCATTCCCTTGGCATTGATTGTTCACATGATTTTCCCGAAACCCTTGGCCTCCCTATTGATGAGCGTTCCCTAGCTCGTTCCGGTTATACTTATGTTGATAATGAATGGGTTCGCGCTCCTCAAGATCCTCCGCCTGTTGCTCCGGTCGGTTCCTCCCGTGCTTCTTCGAGTTCTCATCGTGCTTCTCTTGATTCCTCGTCCATGGATACTCTCGTGACCTTCCTCAATGAGAAGTTCACCGCAATGGATACTCGTTTCACATCCTTAGAGGATCGCATCCAAGGCATGGATAAGAAGATAGATACCATGGTCACTCGCCAAGACTCCATGGACATCTCCCTTACCGCCTTCCATGGTGCTTGGATCAATCATACCCGAAGGAATCAACCCTCTCAAGAAGATGAAGAAGAAGATGTCGAGGACGATCATGATGACGAAGGGGACGAGTAGTTCATGCATCTCATCTTAGGCCATTTAGTCTTTCATTATTGTTATTGCAATTTTACTTTTTGGATTTGAAGTTTATGCCTATTATCTATGTTTTTAGGATTTTAAGAGTTTGGATTATTATGGTTGCTTTGATCTTTATGCATTTGAACCTTTATGTTTATTTTGAAGTTTATGGATTTGAACTTTTTGTTTGCTTTTAGCTTAATGACTGATTGTTGATATTATCCTTGTATTCTATTTTGATCTAACAAAAAGGGGGAGAAGGATCATAGAGTCAAAATATTTTTTTAAAATCTATCTTAAAGTAAGGGGGAGAAAGCTTTTCAAAGTTTCACAAACTTAAAAATTTATTTATGGTTTTGTTATATCAAAAAGGGGGAGATTGTAAAACAAAAATTTATTTTGATATAACACATAAACTTAAGGACTAATTTGCAAAACAATAAATTTTTAAGTACTCTTTAAAGTCTCACAATTGACAAGTGTTTTTAAACAAAATAATAATTAAAGACTTGTTCTTAAATTATATATATTTTTCAAAGTCCCTTTCTATGTTTTCCAAGCATAAGTATGCAAAAACGCCCAGGAGTATCGATACCCATAGCGTATCGATACCCTATTTAGCCACTGTAATGTTATTGAACATACCGTACCGATACGCACTAAAACCGTATCGATACGATATGCATCTGGGCAATTGCTTTCATGAACACGTACCGATACGCCTGGTAACCGTATCGATACGCTAAGCATATCTTTGAAAAATCCGGGCATTTAATTATATGACCGTTACTTGTCAGTTGGTTGGTTTCCCTATTTTCAAAAGGTAGTTATACCGTACCGATACGCTTGGTACGCGTATCGATACACTTTTCATACAAACAAAAGCTTGGGATTCCAGTAACATTGGACCGTATCGATACTACGTCCCGTATCGATACGCCCTTAAAACCGTACCGATACGCCTTTCAAGCGTATCGATACGCTCTGTTTTCAGGCACAACGGCTCTTTCCTCTTTGATGTAGGTATCGATACGCCCTTCCCGAGTACCGATACGGTAGGCTGCAGAGCTGCATTTAATGCGGGAAAAATGTCCACAACGGCTCTATTGATGATCCCAACTACCCAAACGGCTAGAAATCAATGCAAGGGTATAAAAACAAGCTTAATTTGACCAAGCAACAACTATTGAACATTCAAGCATCATCAAAGCAAAAATTCCAAACCCTTGAGCTATTCAAAGTCATATTCTTGTACTCAACTCTTTGTCTTTCAAATTATCATATTGTATTGTGAGTTTGGGTTTGTTCAAATTGTAATTGGGTAGACAAATATCCTTTGAGAGGAAACATTTGAGTTTACCAAAATTCCTTCTTTGTATTTGAGTGGATTAAGCTTTGGGTATAAAGCTTAATCGAAATTGTAAGGTTTCCTCCTCATCCAAGAAAAGGGGACGAATTCAATTAGTGAATTGTTTGAAAATCCTTAGTGGGAGCTAAGGTAGTGGATGTAGAGTTCATTTGGAGAACTTGAACCACTATAACCCCCTTTGTCATTTTTATTTTCAATCTTTCTCTTCACCAAAATTTTAATTGCCAATTCACCCCCCTCTTGGCCATTTGCAAGTGTTCGATCAACTCAACAATAATTAAAATAATAATAATAATAATAATAACAACAATAATAATAAATGATACTAACAATAAAAATTATTAGTATGATAGTAATAATAATAACAATAATAATAAGAACAATAATAATAACAACAACAATGAATCATACTAAATACGCGTTATATTTTCAGTAGTAACTAAAAATAACGACATAGCGCAATATTTTGGAAGTTAAATTAAAACAAAACTTCCAAAATATGCGCTATGTTGCCATTAGTAGCTTCAAGCGAAAACTGCGTACGTGAATACAGAAAATAATCTATCTCGGTGCTCCTTGCCACTCCAAGAGTTTGCTATTTATAGAGGTGAATATGATGACGTGGCAACCTCGCGTTCTGTAGGACGCGAGGTCACTCTTACATCGCGTTGTACAGAACGCGAGGTCTATGAGATGTTTGCATATATATATATATATGCAGGGAGATGGATTTTTGTAAGCAGTTAAGTTTAGTTTAGTCAGTTGAATATGAGTTCGTGTAATGCTGAGTTTTTTTCCGTTGCAATTTTTATGTCCGAAATATTGTTCCTTTATGATAGTTAGAGTTCACTTAAAGATTTGTGTTCATCGGGGGTACATACCTTAATATTTACCGACATATCGCAATATTTTGGAGGTTGTATGCTGCAGTAGTGGCTTCGATGGCTGCTTCTGTAGCCGCCGTCGAGAGGATCCCCGGCTACAGTTTTGAAAAGAAAGGACTTTTAGGAAGCGGGGGCGGATTCAGATCGACATTTTCAGATGCGGCGGGTGCCGATTACATTTGTTAATGTGGATCAAAGCTGCTACCATTTACTCATTTCAGATGTGGCGTGGCAGTCAACATTTACATCTGGATTTCGCTCTCTGCTTCTTTTAGTCGGGACCTCCGATCAAATTTGCCCGCCGGAGCTACTAAATTTATTGTTTCGAATTTTATAGATAATTTATGTAGTTGTCTGAATTTACTTATTAAAGAATACATGTTGAAAGTTTTGTTAAATGAAATTCGACTTAAATTTGTTTATGTGGTGTTTTTCCTTTCCTATAAATACCCACGAATTCCACCATCATTTACTCATTCCAAATTCTCTCTAAACACCCAATCCTTGCTCACCTTATGGCAAAATTTAAGGCAATATTTTATTTTCTCGATACTTATTTTGAGTCAACAATCACCGGCAAAATGTCACTGAAAGATTTAATACAGTTGACAACAATCGAGGTTAGTAAACACACCGACAAACAAATTGCGGCCATGGAATGTCGAATCCCAACACCGTCAGCTAATGAAACGCACTACGTTATGAAGCTTACGAACGAAACAGACGTTCGTAACATGTATGACCGGCTCAATGCCGTCGGAGCTAGAGACGTCGATTTCAATGTTAAGTTTGTCAACGCCGGCGAAGGTAGTACGTCTGCACCCGTAGAACCTGCTCCGAACACTGAACACGCACCGTCTTCACCAGATGTTGATGCGGCTGTGGAGGAGCTGCAACTTTTTATGTACAGGCGTAGACAAAGAAAACAACAGATGATCGAAGAACTAAACCTAAGTTCAGACGTGTCCACTGACTACGATGATTCAGATTAACCATTAACTTATGAAATGATCTTCCAATTATGTTATATGACGTCCTATTTCATCCTTTATGAATGTTAAACGGACTTCAAGTTATGTAAAACTACTAGTACTCAATTACATTATAGGCACCAGTAGTAGTATTCAATTACAAGACTACAATTGTCTCAAATTCTCGAACATGTTCTCAATTACACAAACAAACAAATAGTAAATAGTACGGTTATTATAACTTCTGACGAAATGTCTGAAACAAAGCATATAAAGTGACCTCGCGTTCTATAGAACGCGATATCTATAGAACATCGCGTTCTATAGAACGCGAGGTACTAATATCGCGTTCTATAGAACGCGATGTACTGGTTTACCCTGCCTCCCATCAAATCTATCCCTTACTTTTCGAAAGTAAGGGGACTGCCTCCTAGGCACACACACGCCATTCCTGCCTCCCATCAAATCTATCCCTTACCTGCTTATCGGTTTTAGGTAATGGACAAGCAAAGTTACCTCTCGGAACCATTATTTGCCTTACACAACCAGATTCTCCTGGATTGCAAGGGCCAATAATTTTGCCTATATATGAACCCTAACCATAAAGCGAAAATATAAGTTTCAATTGGCAATCAATTCCTAGAATTTTCTAAGTATCAAAATTTCAAAAGTCTTTCAAAATATTCAAATGGCCGGACGAGGCGTTACTACGAAAGTTTACTACGATGGGCAGATATTCGAGGGTACCGAATTCGGCGTCCTTTTTTACTGCGAAGATCCAGTAACGATAAAGCTTCCGATGAGATTATCGTTCAAGAAGTTGGTCAAGGAACTGGAGGCAAAAGTTCCTCATTTCAATAATCATCGTTTGTCCGACGTGAAGTATCGGGTGCCAATATGTATAGACCCTTTACGGTACACTGTATGCCAAATTGCGGCAAATGCTGATGTGCAAATGATGATGGAAGCCCACTTCGAGTATTCAATCGGGGGGCCCTCGAGCTGTATGTATCGTTCTCCGAGTCTCATCCAGTTGTCGAAATACCAAGCTGGGGTCGGGCGAATTTCGACTTCGATCCGAATGCCAACGTTGATAGCCCGACCGCAGGTCTACGACGTGATTTTGGCCTACTCTGTCGAGACAACAAAGTTGGTGCATCGTCATCTGCTCCTCCAAGGCAGTCATGCGTAGCTAGTATCGGGTTCGACCTGAACCAACCCCCAAACGATGAATTCGATGCACCAACAAATGCATCGTACAATCCATACAATCCTTATAGTTTTGGGGGGAGGGAACGTCGGCTACTTACGTTACGCACGACCATGAAGCATCATATGGCCGACACTCAATGTATGTCTCTAGCACCGACTACGGTCAACCATCTATGGGGAGACATTCTTCTTTTGGGGGTGAGGGAGCGTCGTCTTCTTACGCTATGCACGACCATGATTCATCATATGGACGACACTCAACGTATGTCCCTAGCACGGAGTACGTTCAACCATCAATGGGAATACATTCTTCTTATGGTGATCTTGATTTTGGTCTTGGAAATGAGGTTCCTGAGCGATCTCGTGAGAGGTCTCCCGCTCCTCGACCCCAATCCTCTCCTCAAAGGGTAGTGATTCCAGAAGCTCTACTATTTCAGCTCCCGGAGGATGCTTCTGACGAAGAACCGATTAGAGAACCCGGGCCAGACGGAGACGAGCTGGGGCCATTCTATCCCGAACCAGAAGACTTGACAGAGTTACCAGAAGACCCAAAAGACACTGTCGTTCCACCACCAGATTTGGACGAAGAACCGACTGCGACCAACTTTCTTGTAGACGCAAGACCAATTTCTATGTTCCAGCCACCATCCCACTTCACAACGGTTGATATCGATGCAATGGACGTCCCTGATTTTCTCCATGACGACACAATAGATGGTCGAGTCCACCGTTCTGATGGTGAACTAAGAATTGGTATGGCGTTCGCGACGAAGGAAATTGCGGTGGCGGCAGTTAAGCAGTACAACCTTCGTCATAATGTTGAGACGACGGTTAAGAAAACCCAAGCCAAATACTACAAGGCTCACTGCGTCCAAAAGGATCAAGGCTGTAAATGGAAAATCCGTATATCAAATTTGAAGAGGGCAGGCAACCGTTGGAAAATAACAAAACTTGAGGGGCCCCATACATACACCGTTTCTAGCCTCAACCAGGATCACAAGAACCTGGATGCAAAGTACCTCGCGGACATCTTTTCCACACTGGTGAAAACAAATCCCACTGTGTCGGTCCCCACATGTCAGGCTGCAGCTCAAGCTATCACCGGCTTCCGTCCAGGTTATTCGAAAGCATGGTATGCAAGGAAAAAGACCAAAGAGGAATTGTATGGCCGATGGGAGGAATCTTACATAGAGTTGCGCCCGTGGCTTAATCTCCTGCAGAAACACATCCCCAGAATGGTTGTCAAACTTGATACGGTTCTGGCATACGAAAATGATCGTGTCGTCCGAGGTGTTTGTCAATTCCACCGGTTATTTTGGACTTTCCCCCAGTGCATCAACGCATTCAAGCACTGCAAACCGATGGTCCAAATCGACGGCACATGGTTGTACGGAAAATATACACAGATCCTACTTCTAGCTATAGCACAGGACGGCAATCGCAAATGCATTCCTGTTGCATTCGCAATCGTCCCGAAGGAGGATATGGAGTCTTGGACGTTCTTCCTTACGAACCTACGAAAATATGTCCTTGATCCTGTAATACGAAGAAGAAGGGATGAAGGGGTGTGTGTTATTTCTGACAGAGGCACAACACTGCTGTGGGCGATACAAAATTTGAGTAATTATTGGAAGCCTCCATACATTCACCACCGTTTTTGCTTGCGGCACATAGCCGCAAACTACCTGCTGAAATACAAGAATCGTGATGAACGTCAAATGGTGCTCGATATGGGTATGTCATTTATGTCATTTTCATTTACTATATTACTTGTTACTCGCTTCAATTTACGACCTTTTTTCATGTGTTTTTCGACCATAACTATTCAACTGTCATCCCGTAGGCAACTCGCACTACAAACAAGAGGTGGCTGAACTGCTCGAGGAACTGAGAGCGAGAAACAAAAAGGGCGCTGAATACCTTGAAAATATCCCAAAGGAAAAATGGCTTCGATCGTATGACGAGGGTAAACGTTTTGGTCACATGACAACGAACTTGGCTGAGGCAGTGAACTCATCACTGAAGGGAGTTCGGCAGTTGCCTATCACTTCCATTGTCAAAGCCACCTATTATCGTTTAGCTACCCTTTTTACGACCTTGGGCAGGCAAGCAGCTGAGTACATGGCAGGTGGACACCAAGTCCATCCAGATTTCCGCTCAAGACTGCATATTCAATTGGCCCAATCAAGACAGGTGCAAGCAACTCTCTTCTCGCGACAAGGACACTTGTTTCGTGTTTCGGAATTTTCCAGGCGGATAGAAGGCATTCAGCACAACGCTTACGTTGTAGATCTGAGGGCAAAAACCTGCGAGTGCGGAATATTCCAAACTTTCAAATACCCTTGCGCACACGCCATTGCTGCTTGCACTAACCAACGAATAGAATACATGCATATGGTTGATCCGGTATACTTACTCAAAACGGTGCTTAAAGTTTACGAAAAAGAGTTTACTCCAATCGGAAATGAGGTTGATCCAAATGCTGTGGACACTGAACCGATCATACGCCCAGATCCAGCACTATTACGAGCCAAAGGACGTCCACCTTCTACAAGAATATATTGTGCCGAGGATTTGGTCGAACATCGAGAGAAAACCGGACAAAAGAAGCATTGTTCTATATGTCGAAATCCTGGGCACACAGCTCCTAAGTGTCCTAATTGCTCAGCCCCTCGTATTAATTAATTGTTTTTAATTTGCATATGCGAGTTCGCCCATTATAATCGAATCAATAAAGTCAGTTTACTTCTATTTATACAGTGTACAATGGACGAAAATTGACCGTGTCAGTGTCATACGATAGAGAATTTCCAGTACTACAACCCCAAACTCGATGTTACCTAAAAATTTAAAATTTATACGTATGAAATTCTGCTCGAACATGCCTATCGACATTAGTTTAAATACAACTTCAATCAAAAAAAGTATGTTAGTATAGGGTTTTCAAAGCCATTTTAAACTATTGTAGAATGGACGGAAATTAACCATGTTGGTATCATACGATAGACAATTTTCAGTACTACGACCCCAAACTCGATGATCGCTAAAAATATACCATTTACACGCTCGAAATTGGGTTCGAACATACCTACTTACGCATGTTTTTGCTTGTGGTTCTGGCTGGAAATGCACAGACCTCGCGTCCTACAGAACGCGAGGTCCGTCCGATATATTCCAGCCGCCTTTTCAATTTCTCGGGGACCTCGCGTTCTGCAGAACGCGAGGTACTGTTAAACCGTTAAGACGGACTGCAACGCTACGTCGAGGAAAATCGCGTTCTGCAGAACGCGATATCGTACCTCGCGTCCTACAAAACGCGAGGTCTGCCGACCTGGCAAGAAAGGGGGTTATTTTGCCAAATAAAAGTTTTTGGGAGCCATTTTTAAAGATAATAATTAAAAAGGGGTTTTTCACCCAAAATTGCCACGTATATGTCCAAACGAGTTAAACGTGGGTGTTGTTTTGTATTGAAGCCTGTTGAAGCCAAAAAAAACATGCAAGCTCTCCATTGTTTAGTTTTTCGATCAAAGCTCCATGCTTGTCCCGCGGGCTATTACATGATCGTATAATTTACTAAAAACAAATTTATGAGCAGCAGCCCAGCACATGGGCAATTTTGGGTGAAAAACCCCTTTTAAAATATTATTTTTAATAATGGCTCCCAATAACATTTATTTGGCAAAATGACCCCCTTTCTTGCCAGGTCGGCAGACCTCGCGTTTTGTAGAACGCGAGGTACGTTATCGCGTTGTACAGAACGCGAGGTCTGTCGACGTGGCGTTGCAGTCCGTTTTAACGGTTTAACAGTACCTCGCGTTCTACGGAACGCGAGGTCCCCGAGAAATTGAAAAGGCGGCTGGAATATATCGAACGGACCTCGCGTTCTGTAGGACGCGAGGTCTGTGCAATTCCAGGCTAAACCGCAAGCAAAAACATGCGTAAGTAGGCCTTTTCGAACCCAATTTCGAGCGTGTAAATGGTATATTTTTAGCGATCATCGAGTTTGGGGTCGTAGTACTGAAAATTTTCTATCGTATGATACCAACATCGTTAATTTCCGTCCATTCTACAATGGTTTAAAATGGCTTCGAAAACCCTATGCTAGCATACTTTTTTCGATTGAAGTTGTATTTCAACTAATGTCGATAGGCATGTTCGAGCAGAATTTCATACGTATAAATAGAAGTAAACTGACTTTATTGATTAGATTGTCATGTGCGAACTCGCATATACAAATTAAAAATAATTAATTAATACGAGGGGCTGAGCGATTAGGACACTTAGGAGCTGTGTGCCCAGTATTTCGACATATAGAACAATGCTTCTTTTGTCCGGTTTTCTCTCGATGTTCGACCAAATCCTCGGCACAATATATTCTTGTAGAAGGTGGACGTCCTTTGGCTCGTAGTAGTGCTGGATCTGGGCGTATGATCGACTCAGTGTCCACAGCATTTGGATTAACCTCATTTCTGATTGGAGGAAACTCTTTTTCGTAAACTTTAAGCACCGTTTTGAGTAAGTATATCGGATCAACCATACGAATGTATTGTATTCGTTGGTTAGTGCAAGCAGCAATGGCGTGTGCGCACGGGTATTTGAAAGTTTGGAATATTCCGCACTCGCATGTTTTTGCCCTCAGATCTACAACGTAAGCGTTGTGCTGAATGCCTTCTAACCGCCTGGAAAATTCCGCAACACGAAACAAGTGTCCTTCTCGCGAGAAGAGGGTTGCTTGCACCTGTCTTGATTGGGCCACTTGAATATGCGGTCTGTCGCGGAAATCTGGATGAACTTTGTGTCCACCGGCCATGTACTCAGTTGCTTGCTTGCCCAAGGTTGCAAAAAGGGTAGCTAAACGATAATAGGTCGCCTTGACAATGGAAGTGATAGGCAACTGCCGAACTCCCTTCAGTGATGAGTTCACTGCCTCAGCCAAGTTCGTTGTCATGTGACCATAACGTTTACCTTCGTCATACGATCGAAGCCATTTTTCTTTTGGGATTTTTTCAAGGTATTCAGCTCCCTCTTTGTTTCTCGCTCTCAGTTCCTCGAGCATTTCAGCCACCTCTTGTTTGTAGTGCGAGTTGCCTACGAGATGACAGTTGAATAGTTATGGTCAAAAAACACATGAAAAAAGGTCGTAAATTGAAGCGAGTAACAAGTAATATAGTAAATGAAAATGACATAAATGACGTACCCATATCGAGCACCATTTGACGTTCATCACGATTCTTGTATTTCAGCAGGTAGTTTGCGGCTATGTGCCGCAAGCAAAAACGGTGGTGAATGTATGGAGGCTTCCAATAATCACCCAAATTTTGTATCGCCCACAGCAGCGCTGTGCCTCTGTCAGAAATAACACACACCCCTTCATCACTTCTTCTTCGTATTACAGGATCAAGGACATATTTTCGTAGGTTCGTAAGGAAGAACGTCCAAGACTCCAAATCCTCCTTCGAGACGATTGCGAATGCAACAGGAACGCATTTGCGATTGCCGTCCTGTGCTATAGCTAGAAGTAGGATCTGTGTATATTTTTCGTACAACCATGTGCCGTCGATTTGGACCATCGGTTTGCAGTGCTTGAATGCGTGGATGCACTGGGGGAAAGTCCAAAATAACTGGTGGAATTGACAAACACCTCGGACGACACGATCATTTTCGTATGCCAGAACCGTATCAAGTTTGACAACCATTCTGGGGATGTGTTTCTGCAGGAGATTAAGCCACGGGCGCAACTCTATGTAAGATTCCTCCCATCGGCCATACAATTCCTCTTTGGCCTGTTTCCTTGCATACCATGCTTTCGAATAACCTGGACGGAAGCCGGTGACAGCTAGAGCTGTAGCCTGACATGTGGGGACCGACACAGTGGGATTTGTTTTCACCATTGTGGAAAAGATGTCGGCGAGGTACTTTTCATCCAGGTTCTTGTGATCCTGGTTGAGGCTACCAACGGTGCATGTATGGGGCCCCTCAAGTTTTGTTATTTTCCAACGGTTGCCTGCCCTCTTCAAGTCTGATATACGAATTTTCCATTTACAGCCTTGATCCTTTTGGACGCACTGAGCCTTGTAGTATTTGGCTTGGGTTTTCTTCACCGTCGTCTCAACATTATGACGAAGGTTGTACTGCTTAACTGCCGCCACCGCAATTTCCTTGTTCGCGAACGCCATACCAATTCTTAGTTCACCATCAGAACGGTGGAGTCGGCCATCTATTGTGTCGTCATAGGGAAAATCAGGGACGTCCATTGCATCCATATCAACCATTGTGAAGTGGGATGGTGGCTGGAACATAGAAATTGGTCTTGCGTGTACAGGAAAGTTGGTGGCAGTCGGTTCTTCGTCCAAATCTGGTGGTGGAACGGCAGTGTCTTCTGGGTCTTCTGGTAACTCTGTCAAGTCTTCTGGTTCCGGATAGAATGGCCTCAGCTCGTCTCCGTCTGGCCCGGGTTCTCTAATCGGTTCTTCGTCAGCAGCATCCTCCGGGAGCTGGAATAGTAGAGCTTCTGGAATCACTACCCTTTGAGGCGACGATTGGGGTCGAGGAGCGGGAGACCTCTCACGAGATCGCTCAGGAACCTCATTTCCAAGACCAAAATCAAGATCACCATAAGAAGAATGTATTCCCATTGATGGTTGAACGTACTCCGTGCTAGGGACATACGTTGAGTGTCGTCCATATGATGAATCATGGTCGTGCATAGCGTAAGAAGACGACGCTCCCTCACCCCCAAAAGAAGAATGTCTCCCCATAGATGGTTGACCGTAGTCGGTGCCAGAGACATACATTGAGTGCCGGCCATATGATGCTTCATGGTCGTGCGTAACGTAAGGAGCCGACGTTCCTTTCCCCTCCAAAACTATAAGGATTGTATGGATTGTATGGATCGTATGGACTGTACGATGCATTTGTTGGTGCATCGAATTCATCGTTTGGGGGTTGGTTGAGGTCGAACCCGAGACTAGCTACGCAGGACTGCCTTGGAGGAGCAGATGACGATGCACCAACTTCGTTGTCTCGACAGAGTAGGCCAAAATCACGTCGTAGACCTGCGGTCGGGCTATCAACGTTGGCATTCGGATCGAAGTCGAAATTCGCCCGGCCCCAGCTTGGTATGTCGACAACTGGATGAGACTCGAAGAACGATACATACAGCTCGAGGGGCCCCCCGATTGAATACTCGAAGTGGGCTTCCATCATCATTTGCACATCAGCATTTGCCGCCACTTGGCATACAATGTACCGTAAAGGGTCTATAGATATTGGCAGCCGATACTTCACGTCGGACAAACGATGATTATTGAAATGAGGAACTTTTTGCCTCTAGTTCCTTGACCAACTTCTTGAACGATAATCTCCTCGGAAGCTTTATCGTTACCGGATCTTCGCAGTAAAAAAGGACCCCCTGTTCAGTACCCTCGAATATCTGGCCATCGTAGTAAACTTTCGTAGTAACGCCTCGTCCGTCCATTTGAATATTTTGAAAGACTTTTGAAATTTTGATACTTAGAAAATTTTAGGAATTGATTGCCAATTGAAACTTATATTTTCGTTTTATGGTTAGGGTTCATATATAGGCAAAATTTGAAAGACTTTGCTTGTCCATTTCCTAAAACCGATAAGCAGGTAAGGGATAGATTTGATGGGAGGCAGGAATGGCGTGTGTGTGCCTGGGAGGCAGTCTCCTTACTTTCGACAAGTAAGGGATAGATTTGATGGGAGGCAGGGAACACCAGTACCTCGCGTTCTATAGAACGCGATATTCGTACCTCGCGTTCTATAGAACGCGATATTAATACCTCGCGTTCTATATAACGCGATGTACTATAGATATCGCGTTCTATAGAACGCGAGGTCACTTCAGTGTTACTTTGTTTCAGACATTCCGTCAGAAGTTATAATAACCGTACTATTCACTATTTGTTTGTTTCTGTAATTGAGAACATGTTCGAGAATTTTAGACAATTGTAGTATTGTAATTGATACTGGTGCCTATAATGTAATTGAGTACTAGTAATTTTACATTATTTGAAGTCCGTTTAACATTCATAAAGGATGAAATAAGACGTCATATAACATAATTGGAAGATCATTTCATAAGTTAATGGTTAATCTGAATCATCGTAGTCAGTGGACACGTCTGAACTTAGGTTTAGTTCTTCGATCATCTGTTGTTTTCTTTGTCTACGCCTGTACATAAAAAGTTGCAGCTCCTCCACAGCCGCATCAACATCCGGTGAAGACGGTGCGTGTTCAGTGTTCGGAGCAGGTTCTACGGGTGCAGACGTACTACCTTCGCCGGCGTTGACGTCGTCAAACTTAACATTGAAATCGACGTCTCTAGCTCCGACGGCATTGAGCCGGTCATACATGTTACGAACGTCTGTTTCGTTCGTAAGCTTCATAACGTAGTGCGTTTCATTAGCTGACGATGATGGGATTCGACATTCCATGGCCGCAATTTGTTTGTCGATGTGTTTACTAACCTCGATTGTTGTCAACTGTATTAAATCATTCAGTGACATTTTCCCGGTGATTGTTGACTCAAAATAAGTATCGAGAAAATAAAATGTTGCCTTAAATTTTGCCATAAGCTGAGCAAGGATTGGGTGTTTAGAGAGAATTTGGAATGAGTAAATGATGGTGGAATTCGTGGGTATTTATAGGAAAGGAAAAACACCACATAAATAAATTTAAGTCGAATTTCATTTTACAAAACTTTCAACATGTATTCTTTAATAAGTAAATTGAGACAACTACATAAATTATCTATAAAATTCGAAACAATAAATTCAGTAGCTCCGGCGGGCAAATTTGATCAGAGGTCCCGACTAAAAGAAGCAGAGAGCGAAATCCAGATGTAAATGTTGACTGCCACGCCACATCTGAAATGAGTAAATGGTAGCAGCTTTGATTCACATTAACAAATGTAATCGGCACCCGCCGCATCTGAAAATGTCGATCTGAATCCGCCCCCGCTTCGTAAAAGTCCTTTCTTTTCAAAACTGTAGCCGGGGATCCTCTCGACGGCGGCTACAGAAGCAGCCATTGAAGCCACTACTGCAGCATACAACCTCCAAAATATTGCGATATGTCGGTAAATATTAAGGTATGTACCCCCGATGAACACAAATCTTTAAGTGAACTCCAACTATCATAAAGGAACAATATTTCGGACATAAAAATTGCAACGGAAAAAAACTCAGCATTACACGAACTCATATTCAAATAAACTTAACTGCTTACAAAAATCCATCTCCCTGCATATATATATATATATATATACACATAGACCTCGCGTTCTGTAAAACGCGATGTATGAGTGACCTCGCGTCCTACAGAACGCGAGGTTGCCACGTCAACCCAAAACCCTCTATAAATAGCAAACTCTTGGAGTGGCAAGGAGCACCGAGATATATTTTTTCTGTATTCACGTACGCAGTTTTCGCTTGAAGCTACTAATGGCAACATAGCGCATATTTTGGAAGTTTTGTTTTACATTAACTTCCAAAATATTGCGCTATGTCGTTATTTTTAGTTACTACTGAAAATATAACGCGTATTTAGTATGATTCATTGTTGTTGTTATTATTATTGTTCTTACTACTATTATTGTTATTATTATTACTATCATACTAATAATTTTTATTGTTAGTATCATTTATTATTATTGTTGTTATTCATATTATTATTATTATTATTATTATTATTATTATTATTATTATTATATTTTTTCTTTTTCTTTTTATTGTTATTATTATAAATCAAAATTGTAAAATTAAATATTATTAAATGAGTTTACCGCTTTAAAAATTCTAATATTATTGTTCTTAATATTATTGTTGTTATTATTATTATTAATATTATTATTATTTTAATTTTAATTTTAATTTTTATTGTTATTGTAAATAAATTTTGTTATTATTGTATATTAAATGAGTTTCCCGCTTTAAAAACTCAAATTTAAAAAACCCCACGACCTCGCGTTCTACAGAACGCGATGTCTTTAGAACCTCGCGTTATATAGAACGCGAGGTACCTTTCTGACCGTTCAGTTCACGTGTCTGATCACTGACGCGCCTTTTCAGTGAACCTCGCGTTCTATAGGACGCGAGGTACATAAACATCGCGTTCTATAGAACGCGAGGTTCATTAACCTCGCTTCCCAAGCGCCGCGAGGTCCTCTATAAATTGGAGGTTTTTTTCCTAAAAACCTCCACAGAACGCGATTTCTATAGAAGTTTCACAAAAATTTGAGTGCAATTTTTATATATCGTTTGATCACATGGAGCCCTTGCTACGCAACCAAGCGAGTCACTGCAGTGAATATTGGCGCACCAATTCAGAGGTATTATTTTTTTCCCTATTAATTTCTAAAAAAATTTATTTAATTAAATTTTATTCTTTTATTTTTACTAACTATTTTATTTTATTTTTTTCAGAGATACGAACGTAACTTACAATGTTACGTTAACCGTATCACCGTCGCACCCATTCCTGCTGTTAGGCAATTGCTTGATCGGGCTGGTTTTGGGCACATAGGTCGCTATATAGGGGGGGTGAAGGTTAGACCGTCGTTGATCAGCGCGCTGATAGAACGGTGGAGACCCGAGACGCACACATTCCATCTTCCATTTGGCGAGGCAACAATTACGTTGCAGGATGTTGCCTACATTCTCGGGTTGCCTATAGATGGCAGCGTTATTACTGGTGTGGCGATGGGACATTGGCCACTCCTATTAGCTGAACAAATTGGGGTGATGCCCCCTGATAGAGCGTGGGACGGAGGAAAAATTTCTCTAACGTACTTGGAGGAAAACTTTGGAACCCCTCCCCCCGATGCAGATGTTGTTACACTTGAGGTATTTTTTTATTAAATTTAATATGCTTTTATTAAATTTATTATTAAATTAAAATTATTTATTTGCACATTAGCGTTTAGGGAATTTTTTATGATGAATAGGGACAATATTTAGGATCTTTTTAGTAAATATTTAGGATTAATTATAAATATGTAGGATAAATTTTTACGATGAATTCAGTAATTATTTAGGATACTTTATTAAATATTAAGGTTGCCTACATCACTTTTTAGGATACTTACAATTTTATTATTTAGGATGAATTTACAATTTTTTTAATTAGGATGCCTTTATTAATTTATATTTTCACAGCGATATGCGCGAGCCCACATCTTGCGCATTATTGGCGGGATATTAATGCCCGACAAAAGTCGTAACAAAGTGCACGTTATGTGGCTTCATCATCTCACAGATTTAGCTGAGTCTGGACAAAAATCTTGGGGGTCAGCTGTCTTGGCGTTTCTTATCAGAGACCTCTGCAGAAACGTTGACGCCTCCAAAGCAACGATGGGAGGATGCTGTTTATTCCTACAGGCTTGGGTTTGGCTTCGGATCCCTACTTTGGCACCACAGCTTCGGATTCCCAGTCCTCTGTCATTTCCGCTTTTACGGAGGTACTACATAATCTACTATATTTTTTTATTAAATTATTTTATTTAACGATCTTTTTCATTATTTAAAGGTGGACCGCCAACCTATCCCACGTCGGCCTACCGGACTCCCAGAAAGCATACAGATATAGATTCGATGGCTTGACGGAGGACGAGGTAATTCAACAATTATTTTGATTTTTTCCATACTATTTTTTCCAATAATATTTCATATAGAAATTTTACTAACTTTTTTCATTCTTTTTAGTTCGTGTGGACGCCCTACGATTCAGAGGAGATTCGCAACATTACTCCAGCAGATATTGTGCAACAGCGACAGCGAGACCTCTGGATTTCCGTAGTTCCGCTGCTGAACTACGAAGTTTGCGTGTGGCATTCTGCGGATCGGGTACTCCGACAGTTCGGGTACGTCCAAGATGTTCCACGCCCTCCGCAAAATATGGACGAGTTCCACCATCTTACGCGTCAGGGGAAGACGGAGACTGACTGGGCCGAGCACCACGCTGTCTGGATAGCGCTTTGGGGTCAACGATTTCACAGACGCCCACATTTTCTCCAACCAATTATAGAAGGGGGTCCTTCGGTCACTTTCAATTATGGCCAGTGGTATAGGGACAATGGGATGCAACATATCCTTACTCCGTAGGAGCTGCAAGCCGGGCTTCCCCAGCGACCCCAAAACCGCCCACGCGGGAGCGGGCGAGCGAGCCAGACCTAGAGCCAGTCCCAGACCCAGAGGCAGACCCAGAGGCAGTCGACGCAGCGCGGTCCCAGACCACGATATGACACTCCAGGGGCATCATCTTCAGCACCACCATTGCATAGCGGTCCATCGACTTTCCAGCAGACGATGCCTCCACCCCAGTTCGGCTCCACTGATGCCTATCGCCCCCAGACGCCCACGACTGACCTTCTACTTATCGATTATCCACCTCAGTATGAGTTTCATATGGTGGAGAATACGCCGATAGATAGTTTGTTTTACTCCCCGCCTAGGCCCAGCACAGATCCGCAGATCGCGCACGATGGTCAGGATGATAGGGACCAGGGACCACCACACGATGGACCGAGGAGGAATCCAGATCGCCAGCGTCATCCACCCGACTGCGGAACGGGTGGACATAGGCATTTTTAGTTTTTTTTTGTTGTTTTCTACTTATGTTTTTAATATTTATGTAAAACACTTTAAAATTTTATAATGTCGTATTCTAATTTTATTTATGAATTATAATTTTGTTTGCATATTATAATTAAACTTTATAATGTTTATTTAATTTTTGTTTTTAATAAATTTAATAGGATTAAAAAACATAAAATCGACATTAGTTGAAATACAACTTCAATCGAAAAAAGTATGCTAGCATAGGGTTTTCGAAGCCATTTTAAACCATTGTAGAATGGACGGAAATTAACGATGTTGGTATCATACGATAGAAAATTTTCAGTACTACGACCCCAAACTCGATGATCGCTAAAAATATACCATTTACACGCTCGAAATTGGGTTCGAAAAGGCCTACTTACGCATGTTTTTGCTTGCGGTTTAGCCTGGAATTGCACAGACCTCGCGTCCTACAGAACGCGAGGTCCGTTCGATATATTCCAGCCGCCTTTTCAATTTCTCGGGGACCTCGCGTTCTGCAGAACGCGAGGTACTGTTAAACCGTTAAAACGGACTGCAACGCCACGTCGACAGACCTCGCGTCCTGTACAACGCGATAACGTACCTCGCGTTCTACAAAACGCGAGGTCTGCCGACCTGGCAAGAAAGGGGGTCATTTTGCCAAATAAATGTTATTGGGAGCCATTATTAAAAATAATATTTTAAAAGGGGTTTTTCACCCAAAATTGCCCAGCACATGGCTTCACGACAACGCAGTGCAGACTGCAGAGTCAACATCATTCCTGTTCGACGTGAAAATGATTCCTTTTAAGGTGAGTTTACTTCACGTAAAGACGATTATCTCTCAGATTACTTGAATGTAATATTACCTAGCATATTAGTGAAATGTTATATTTTTTTATTTGGCATGAATATAAGATGATAATGTTTGTTTGGTAGGAAGAATATAATATTATTTAAATGTATATTTTACCAAATTATTCTTGTGATATATATATATTGACAAAATAACATATTTATACCGGTGTAATTTGTAATTAAGTTTGAGAAAATATAATTTATTTACAACGATGAAAATATGTTGAGATTATTATATTAGAGTTAAAAGTTTAAGGTTTAGGGTTTACGTATCAAACGATATTAATTTTTAAAAAGAAGTTTAAAAAATACGATAAAAAATTACATATTTTAATTTTTAGGGTTTAGGATTTGTGGTTTGGGGTTTAAGGGTTAAGGTTTAGGATTTACGTATCAAATACTATTAGTTTTTAAAAAGAAGTTTAAAAAATGCGATGAAAAATTATACTTTTTAATCTTTAGTGTTTATGATTTAGAGTTTACGTATCAAACGATATTAGTTTTTAAAAAGAAGTTTAAAAAATACGATGAAAATTTATATTTTTTAATTTTTAGGGTTCATATTTTCATATTGTAGGGGATGATTAAGTTGAAATTTTTATATTTTATGAGGGTAAATTTATTCTAAAGAGAAGGAATTATCAAATACCAAAGATATTGGAGGGAATAAGATTCTCGGTATAAAAAGTGAAAAACGAAACTGTTAGTAATGTTGTATTATCCCTAATGAGAATCTTTAAAAATTAAATGCGAATTTAAAATTCTAGAAAAATTTATTCTACTGATTTTTTTTCGCAGTCCAAACGCACCCTTACGTATACACTAGTGTTTTGTGAAAGAGAGTGCAGAGCTGGAAATGTTGATGCAGGTCCCTAGGCATGTGACACGATAAGCATAGATCTTTTATGGCTTATTACAAAAGCAGCTTTTTTTCTCTGCTAAAAATGCTGGTAAAATTCCAAGAAACTACGTGTTGCTTTAGCTTCAAATGAAGTGATGTTTTCCTTTTAAGTCGTTTTTGGACATTTATGTGGATTCCAGCTAGTTGTTGGATGATAAAAATCCGTGACAACCAGGTTTTAAATTTTAGGGTGAATATACAAACACCACTTAATTATCATCTCACTTTTATTTTGAATACTCAATTATTAAATTTTTTATTTTATTAATTAAACTTTTAAATTGTTCTTGTTTTGGTCACTCTCGATTTCTTTTATTATTATTTTTTAAATTTTTGACACTTTTTATTATTGTTTAATATAAAACTAATTTAAAATATAAAATTAAATCTAATTGTTCGACGACCACCATTCAGCGTTGTCGGACGTCACCGTCGACGGTCGTAGATGGTGGCCGTTTAGTCCCATATTTTATCGGTCGTTTTGTCTCGACCCTCTGAGTCCAAATCGGACCTTAATATTGTCAGAAAATACTCTGAAGTCCACGAAAAAGAGATTGAAAGTGAAGAAATCGAAAAAATTTAGACGAGATTTGCAGGTTTTGAAACATTTTCCACTGAAACAAACACAATATCTGGACTCATCGTGTCAAAACGAGTCCATCGGTGCAATTTGAGATCAAACTGCCATCAACTTTGACGTCGATGGTGGTGGTGATTTTTTATATATTTTTAAATTTAATAATAATAAAATCATATTTATTTTTATTTTTATATTTAATAATATTAAAAAATCAAAAATAACAAATAAAATATTCCAGAGTGACCAAAATAAGAGCAATCTGGAAGTTCAATTAGTAAATTAAAAAAAAATTAAAAGTTAAGTGACTAAAATAAGAGTGAGAAGATAGTTGAGTGATGAACAATGTATTTTACCCTAAAATTTACATTGCAAATAGGATTAGTTTCAAAACGAATATAATTTTTAACGTAAAAAAATAAAACTTTTTAATTAATCGTTATAGTATAGTGGTTAACGTAAACACCCAAAGATATAAAACCCAATAATTAAAGTTGGAAGCAACTACAAAATTGTAAGAGCATACATGACAGTCAAGATTGAACTATGAGGATAATCGGATTTGTTTTAAAACGAATATAATTTTTAAATTTAATTAAACTATAAAAATCACGGGGATTAATGTTTAATTTCAAAATACGAGTGGCAAAAAGTATAAAATTATTCATATTTGATTGATCAAAATGTAAATTTATTAAAAAAAATGTGACATGTCACATGCTTAACGATTAAGTGACCTAAGTGTTACTAATCGATAAATAAAATGACTTAATTATAACATTTTGAAATAAATTGATCCAAGTGTGAATGTACTCATGATACAG
Source organism: Hibiscus tridactylites (assembly GCA_958450335.1). Taxonomy (NCBI): domain Eukaryota; kingdom Viridiplantae; phylum Streptophyta; class Magnoliopsida; order Malvales; family Malvaceae; genus Hibiscus; species Hibiscus tridactylites. Next base: position 66,301,238 of record OY288287.1, on the reverse strand, counting down.
TGACCTATAGTGTGATGTACCCTTTAATAATATTAAAAATGATAAACTACAACGGATATTACTCAATTATGGGTAAGATTATATTTGTGTCACTCAATTATGAGTAATGTTACATTTAGGTCACTCATTTATTAAGGATTACACTTGGTCACTCAATTATAGGTAAGGTTACATTTAGGTCACCCTTCATATTTAAAAAAATACATCAACCTAGTCATTTTTTCTTTCAAATCACTTGTATACCCTCGTTAATACTAGAGTATTTCATTTGAAATCATTATCAATCTACTACACAAATTGATATATATATATATATATTAAATATGAAAGGGTGATTCAAATGTGACATCACCCATAATTGAGTAACTCAAGTGTAACCTTTAATAATTGGGTGACCTAAATGTAATTTTATCCATAATGAAGTGACCCAAATGTAACTTTAACCATAATTAAGTGAACTACATTGTAGTTAGGCTTAGGAGAATGGCTTAGGAGAATGGCGCTAGGCTTAGGAGAATGGCTTTAAACGCAGTCGTTTCTATGTTCCACTTTAGTCATTTCGATGCCCTGAAGCCGCGCTCGTTTATCGTAGGTGAAGAGCGCTGCAAGAAAGCTCGGAGGCGATGCTTAACTGCAGATTCCGAGTTTCAGTCCATCATCTACTCACCGGTAAGTTCTACAAAAACTGTAGCCTTTGCCCCATCCTCCCTATTCTAACTCGTAATAAACCCAAAACGATGAAACCGACTCACTGAATATTTTTCCCCAGGTTATAGTGGCCTTGTTTCAGCGAGGAAAATAGAGCTTCCTATTACCTGGCAAGTTTCTCTGCTTATTTTTGTTACGACTTAGTTTCTTCAATGCATTTTTATGGCTCGGTTTACAATTTAGCCGTCTCAATGCGATACATTTCATGGTTTTATGGTATAAATTGACCGAACGATGTGAAAAGGAGTTTCAGCATTTCTCACTTAAGTTTCAAGTTCATTTGTTTCTCAGGCGCCTCTTGTAAATCTGATTCTTGACATTTTACTTGTGTTTTGTTTCTTAAGTTTAATACCATGATGGGATGATGTTCGACAAAAAAACCCAGGGATTCAAATAGCAGTTCACTACCGCAATAGCTGCTGTTATATAGAGGTAGTGGCACTGTCCAAAACCGTTATTAATGACCGGAATACATCCGTTATTGTCCGCAAATGCGACATAAAACGCAATCGCGACTGCAATTTAAATTCCCGAAAAAACCATTTGTGGGTAGTTGTGTTAAGGGTTTATCTTTTAGTAGTAGTAAGTCATTGTCTTGCTAGGAATTTGGACACTATAGACTAGGATTAAGTATTAACATTGGGTGTAGCAACTATTGCCGCCTTTCTTACATTGTTGTAGAAAAGAATACCTTTAGGACCTAGCATGGTTTGTTGCAGGAGGATGAGAAAGCTAATTGGTTATTATGATACGAATCATAGTTTGACTTTGTTTGCTTTAGTTGATCGATTGATGAAACTTTATTTATGTGAGGTCGAGGTGGTTATTTGGACCTGTTTGTGGACATGCCTCGGTAGCATTGGCTTTGAAATGGAGTGTAATTTCAACACTAGTCTGTGCAGGAGTTTCTACAGTTCTTGTGTAATTTGTGCTTTATTATTCCATTAGCACAGTTGTTTTAACGTGCTCATATAATGACATTCCTTACGGTGTCATTTGAATCAATACTCTGTATTCTCTACTCTCTACTAGTACCATGCTCCTGTTTTTTTCATCAACATGCTTTCATTTCAATATTAGTATTTTGGAATGTGTTAGAACATAAGAATAATGCAACAATTAGTGCTGCCTCTGTAAACTGTAAGGCTTTTTTGTGTGCTAACAATCTTGCAGTATTTAGGAGTAGAATCAAGCAGCTGTTTTATTTTCCAAAAAAGTCCATGCATTCAAGTAGTGCGCTTTCTGATTTAAATCTTAGGCAATTAGCACATTATGTGCATGATATATCTTATACTGGAATTTGTAGATTCTATTTGCACATATTGTATATGAGGTTATCTTATGTAAGGGTGGTTGCAGCATCCAGTCAAAAGGGTTTGAGAGCTTAAAACGGTCATTGCATACCTCAACAGATGGTGACGATTTTGCAGAATTAGGCTTACCGGTGGAAAGGGTTGGAGGTGTTGTTCGGAAACTGAAGACAGGAAAGCCTGAATATTTTCCGGTAAGCATTCTTGGTATTTCTTATCCTCCCTTTCCTCTCTCTATTGACAAGCGTGTTTGAGCTGCGCTACATTGTTCTTTTGTGTATTTTCTTTTTGACATCCCGCTACTAGTGCATGTATAATGAATAAATTTTCACTGCTATTTCCGCTTTCCATGTTATCAATTGAGCTATGACTTGATCACCATCTAAATTCTCCATTTCATGTAGAAAATTGGTGGTGCTGAAAAGAAGTTAAATGGGTCACCTTTTAAGGCAGACAGCTACATTAAGATCATGGATGTATCACATGAAGTTGCAAAGTCTTCTGTTCCTTCACTAGATCTTGAGAACGAGAATGACAAAAATTCTGATTTCAAAACTTCACATTCTGTTACGATTAAGAATGTACCCTCTATAATCGACTGTCTCGAGTTGAAGGAGGCAATTTCTCTTTTTGGCAAGGTCTCAAAGTTTTCCAAGAGATCAGTTTCAAATGGACTTGATTGTTGTGACATTGAATTTAAGGTATTTTTCTTTCTTGACCATGGAACTTTCCTTCCTCCTTTGCCATGTTTTTTTTTCTCCCTCTTCATATGGTCACCTATTCTTTTGGGCAAAACATAATAAGTGTTGAGATATGCTTTTCCAGCGTGAGAAGGCAAGCAAGAAAGCATTATCAACGGGGTATGTAACAGTGAAGGATGTCTCTCTCCAAATATGGCCGCTGCAATCTTCAGAAACTGTTATAATTAGAATTAGCAACATCAGCTTAGAGACTGCAGAATCAGCAATACACTTTACATGCAAATCATGTGGTTTTCTGGAGGGTCTTGTGAGGTTGAAAGAGGATGTTGTGGATGTCTCATTTAGAGTGAACAGTGAGACAGACACAAAGGCCATACTAAAAAAGTAAGAAATGACCATTCTGTTAATATTGGCTACAATCTTGCTCTTTTTTTAAATTTGCTTTATTTGGATATATTTGTGGTCATGTTTGTCACCCTTGTGATAAGCTGGAAGTGGAACATGTATGAAGACTAGAGGCAATTATCTGATGAGGGAAATTGAAGTTTTATAAGCTTATTAGCGCCTTTCTTGTCAATGCTAGTCACTTATTGAGCTTTGCTCTTGTTGGTTTTAGATTTTCTCTATAGTGATAGGTAAGTAAGTGCCATATTAGAAATCTGATATTAAAATGAAACATTTTACTCTTGAAACTTTGAGGAGATTCTTCGTCCTCTTTTGAAAGAAATCTCTAGTGTGGGAGGGCTAGGGTGTCTTCAGGTCTGAATCAGAAATCACTGGAGGTTTGTTCATGTTGAAGTCACTGATTAGCTAATAGATCTTCCTCTCTTGGCTTAGTTGTTTAGTGGGAACAAGTGTAGTGCAGAAGCCCCTCTAGAGAGGGGTGAGCAGCAAGCAGGCTGAGGTTAGTCAAATATAAATGGAAATTTTATATGCAGATTTGAATCTCACGTTTGAAACGCAACTCTTAAGCAAGTTGAACCATGGATGAACGGTTCTGTTTGCGTTAATTAAGTGTTTGATTTACACAAAATTATTGATATTTTTGTCATCAAATATATAAATTCTTCTGGTTTCAACCCATTCAATGCTATCAAGAAATGGTTTGCTTTTGGTAGGTCTTGCCAATATCCCTACTTATAGATATAGTTTCTAGTAGAACTTTTTTCCCATGTACTCATTTTATGTTGGGATAAAACATTATATGTCATATTATGCAGGACTAATATTTGCTTTGTTATTATTACTAATCATTTGTGCTTAGAAAACGCATAAAGATAAAGTGGTATTCACTATTCAGGCTTTTTGTTATACAAACATTGATACTGGCATGTTGTAAGTTGGTTCATACTAACATTGTAGATATTCTATTGTAGATTGAACTCTACAGTTGTGGATGAGTCCCAATGGTCAGCTGATTTACAACATAGCGAGTCTCCCTCGATGGCAATTACCGAAAATGGCAATGCTCAAGATGATGACTTGGCGTTTAAAATTGGACGTTTGACCGACATGGAAAGGGAAATACTTATGAAGAAGATTTGTGTCCAAGACCTACAGCATCTGTATCGTTGCTTGCTTCACCTTGAAGATCACCCTTTGAAGGCGGATGGTAGCGTTCCGCCGTCAAAAGAACCTAAGCATACAAAGTATAGCTTTTGCTACTGACAGACAGCTTCCTAGATAAATCTGTTAGAGTCTCAATCGGGGTTTAACCCATATAAACTTGAGGGAACAAAAAACGACTATTTTTGCTTTATCATCTTCATCGTCTTCCTCAAACTGTTTCCTCTATTTTTTTTTCCTTTAAAACAATTGCTGTCATAGAATGAACTATTGACTACAATGGTCAGGTCAGCCATTCACGACTAGGCTTTCGGCTTTCAATCCATGTTCCGGTTGCTGGGCTAATGCTGTTCTTCAAAGCCTAGTAATATTAAAACAGAATTGTAGGCGATTTATGCCGAGTGGTCTCAATAAAAATGAAGATGATAGACCACTAAAAAAATAAATTTAAAATGAACTAGATTCTTCTGACATGTCTCAATATACACGTTATTTTTATTATTTAATAATTATTTTTGTTTTATGTGAATATAATTTAAACATTTTTATTACGAAATATGAATTAAACACACAAGTATAAAATATTATAAAGTTTGAACTTTCAGATCATAAATGAGCAGCATAATATTAATGTTCATTTACCCATTAATGCCAATAACTAATAATTGATCATTAACACTTTAAACTATAGAATATATAAATATGTAATATTTTAAGAATAAAAAAATTCAATCATAATCATTTTTAAATGTCATTTAAGATGCAGTGACGGCTAATTTAGATGCCGGCAAATACAAAGATGTAGCTGATAAGTGTAAATTCAACCAATATGCTCAGTTTTCCATTATAAAGTATTTGTTTACATTTCGGGAATGTGTGAAAAGGATTTCAAGGCCTTTGCTTTCACGTGTAGGTATGGAGTAAGTGGGTACCCAACATTGAAACTCTTTCCAAATAGCAACAAACAAAGCAGGTGAAGATTTCTCAAAGCATCTAATCCCCAGATTCATCCGCTTTCAAATCCATATTAGGCACTCTACAAGATTTCTCTCCACTAAATTCAGGCTCTGAGATACCCAATGACGAACATTCTTCAATTTGATATTCTCTACCACCGATTAACGACTTCACGAATGAGCATGGCCGCTCCTCGACTTCAATACTAGGCGAATTCTCTTGTCCGGGACCAAATTGCAATTCTAATGACGCTTGACCAGCTGGCTGTGTTTTCATCTGTACAGACCGCATGAGTGCTGCCCTCCTTAAATCAGAAGAGTGGACTATATCACTTGGTGAGGATGGAAATCGACCCTCTGTGTCTGAGCCTCTTTTGCGAGGCTGCGAGCAAGTACCAACGCCGACATTTCCAGGTAAAGGGTGTGAACCAGTTGGAGTGGAGCAGAACGCGTTCAGTGGTCTTTGATATCTATATGGAGAAACAGGACTTGTAGGCCGGCTATCAGAATGGGAGAAGCAAGTGTTCATAGGTGTCTCAGAAAATCTCGAGTCATCTGAATCTTCAGACATCGGTGAATACTGCCAAGGCATCTCATCCCTAGAAACAATAATGAAGATGAGTTTTTCAAAGATGCAGAAACTTAATCACATTGACCGGAGAAACGTAGAAACAAATATTGCACCGTTGAGACAGTGACAAAAAAGTGTAAATACTAAGTTCGAAATTAGCATCCGAAAGTGCTAGTGCAATAATGCTTCTGCAACTTCATCTGTTACATAATTCCTTTCATTCGAAACACCAAGAGAATTGCAATTTGGTTCCGGACAAGAGAATTAGTGGCTAACCTACAGCTAAGTAGTTATAACATTTATCAATTAGTGGCTTAATTCCAAGGCAAGGGTGGATCATAACATGTAAACCCAAGTAGTCTATTAATCTTTCATAATTCTGGATTTGGTTAAAATGGAATGTTTTAATATGAAAAAACTATATCTGCAGCAACTAACCTGGGAGAGAACATAGCTTCGGACCTAGCAGGAGATTCCAGGAGATATTCAGGAAGTGGGTCCCCAACTGTTAGTCCATTCAAACTAGACGCCATTATCTGCAAACAAATACTTCCATTTCCCAATAATTCAAACCCTTTAACGAAATATCTAAAATCATATGCCGACACAAAGAAATGTCAACTACCCAGATAAATTAAACTAGAAAAAAAATAGATGATCGAACTTTCTACACTACGAATACGGAATATCTAATAGGATGAAATTAAAGAAAGATTGAAAATTTGGGTATTTTAGAAACAGGAAGAAGAAGAAGAAAACCTCACTGAGATAACGCTTGTGAGAATGGAGATTGTCGACATAAACCTCATCTTCGGGGTCTCTGCAGCGTTTCCCACTTGGGGACGGCGCCGTCGACGATGATGTTGCTGCGGAGCTTGATTCAGGACCCATTTTGGGCTCTAATTTTGTGTTTCGTTTGGGTTAAATTCAATTGAAGAAGGAGAGGGTTTGGGATTTGGATACATTGAAGGATAAGAATAGAGTGAAATATTTGGGTGGAGATTGAGACGGAACAGGGAGACGGAGGAGAGAATACTAAACTGTTTCGCGGGAGTATGATAGAGATTATACATTATGTTTCATCTTTTGACACGTTAGATACCAACAATATGGACTATACTTTAAACAAGGTGAAAAGTTCGGATGCAGACGTTATAAAAAAAAAATTTAAGTTGCGAGAGACCTCTTTCATATTGGACTTTGTAAATTTAATTTATTATTTAGATTAGTTGATTAATAAACTAGATACAAATAATTAAAAAAAAATTGTGTAACCCCTCGTCTCGGTTCGGATGCTTGACCGATCCGAGTGGGCTACACAGGGATAACCGAGGTAAAACTCGTTAAGGCTCCAGTTCGGTTACCGACCCAAAGAATTTTTTTTTCATTTAATATCTTATCTAGATGCGTTATTAAACTTAAGCGTGAAACGACAGCGAAAACAAGGCTCACGAGAAGCCTAACAACAAACAGGGCCTAAGCCCAACCCTTGAAACCCTTTAGAGATGTCAAAAAGCCCAATTACAGGCCTGTGTATCGAAATAGTCAAAGCCCGTTTCGAAACACGAGCTCCAGTTTTAAAAGCCAGACACCCGTTTCGAAACGCATCCACCCCGTTTCAGAACATGGTCTCATTTTGCCTAGCTGTTTCGATACTCGTTTCGAAACATGCAATTCCAGTAGTCAAAGTGTTTCGAAACTGGTTTCGAAACAGGGGCTCACAGTAGCCAAAACGTATCGAAACGAGTTCCGATACGGGGCCCTGAAACCACACCCGTTTCGAAACAAGTCAACCCGTTTCGAAACACTTGCTACATGCGAATTCCCAAAATCAGTTTTAGACATCTCCAAATGGTCCCAAACGTCCAAAACGACTCCAAGAAGCATACATAACATACGAACATACTCTAGAGGCATGCACCTTATTGCAAACATACTCAAGATTCATAAAGATATAAGATAGGCATACATTCAAAAGATCATTTAAGGCATACACTTAAGCATTCAAGACAACATGCTTGCACAAGGTCAACACCAAGCAACCAACACCTTCAAGCTTTCGGATTCACTCCCGATGCTTCAGCAACACAAACTCTTGCCTCTAATCATCCCAACACAATCAAAATAATCTCAAATCAGTCCACACAACAATGTAGCAAACCCGGAACACTATTCAAGCATCAAACACAATATTTCAATCCAAGAACAACCCTAAAATCATCAAACTCGAGCAGCCCTTAAACCCAATCCAAGACTTATGATTTTAACCTCTTTAACACTCTTAAATGATTCAAAAACAACCCTCAACTATCATACTAACCTTAGCCCTCAATTTCCAACATAAAACAACCTAAAAACTCCCTTAAAACCCTTCTAAAACCCCAACAAAACTCAAATTCGGAAATCTTAATAAAACACTTTAAAAATCATATATGTTGGACCCTATGGTTTATAAATAACTTATCTATCAACATTAAACTAAAAAGCTTTGATAAATGCTCATAAAGCTCCAACCTTTAACCAAAACTTTAAAAAACTCAAATTACAAAATACATAATTTTAGTGATATCTAAAGATACCAAAATGAAGAGGAGACCAAGGTCAAGTCAAAAATATTATTATCTCTTTAAAAGTACTAAGGATGAAGTTGGAAAGTGATAGAATAGTAACTAGAGAGAAGCTCTCTCTTCTTGTCGTTGAAATGAAAAAAAAAAGAAATGGATAAGATAACAAAGGTTCTTTTAATTAAAAAGGTGACTTTTTAAATTGGCATACAATTATTTATAGATTTGCCATTAATGAAATGGAAATCTCATTTGTTTGTAAATTTCATAAAAAATGAAAAACAATTCAATTTTGTCCAACACAAAAATGTTTGCTTTCAAATCACAAGGTCCAAATAATATATATTATTATTTTAATTATAAAATCGAAATTTAAATATTATTTAAATATTATTTTCACCCGACCACTAAACTTGGGTATTACAAATTAGGAGTAAGTGATTGTTTAATATAAAACTCATACAACCGAAAGTTTATTTTAACGAAAGTGTTTAGTTTTATACCTTAAGTTTGATTCCTTTATCTTTAACGATTAACGTCTTGTTAATTTATAATTTTTTCCGTTCAATTAAATTTGTCAATTATTAACTTTTTAAAAGTTCATTTAAAAAAAAATGATCATAATTATTTTAAGAGTAAACAATACTACATATCACTCAATAATGGTCTCTGAGTTGAAAATGTCACTGAAACTTTAAAATTGTTCAAAACTATCACTGAACTTTAATATGTGAGTCAAAAATATCACTATGTCGTTAACTCTTAACTCCCTGTTAAGTCAAAATGACGTTGTTTTGGTGCGACTGTTTTGGAGCCTAATTGAGCCAAAACGACGTCGTTTTGCTGGAGGAAAATATTAAAATCATGTACTTGGGGGATTTTGAACCTGAGACCTTCAAAAAAAAGAGATAACCCTTAACCACTAAACCAACATAATATTATATAATATTTTATAACAAATATCATATATCTCAACTACTTCAAATTAATTCAAATTAATTTATGGAATAGATAATATTATAAATAATATAAAATATATAAAATATATTATTTGTATATAATATATATATAAGAGTAATATTTTTATTTTTTATATAATATTTGTAATACAAATATATTATTTTAAAAAAACCTAAAAATATTCATAAAAATAATATATTTATATTATAATTATTATATAAAAACTCTAAACTCTAAAACTTAAACATTATACAAAGCCCTAACCTCAAACTTTAAATCTTATAATTTAAGGTTTGAAGTTTATAGTACTTTTATATATTATTTATAATATAAATATATTATTTCATGAATTTTTTTTGTTTTTTAAAATAATATACTTTTATTGATATATGTAAGAACAATGTATTTTATATTATTTATAGAATATTTTTTTATAAAATAATTTGGTTGAACCAAATAGATAAGTTTATATAATTAAATTAAAATATTTTATTTTTATATTATTTATAATACAAATATATTGTTTTAAAAAACATAAAATTCATATATAAAAAAACCCTTAAAACTTAAATCCTAAACTATAAGATTTAGAATTTTAAGTCTGGAGTTGGGGTTTGTGGGTTAACAATTTAGGATTTAGGGTTTTTATATATTATTAATAATACAAATATATTATTTGTACGAATATTTTAGGGTTTTTTAAAAACAATATATTTATATTATTAATAATATATAAAACAATATATATATATGTAAATAATATATATTTATATGTTAATATTATTTGTTTTATAAAATAATTTGAATTAAACTTAGTTAGTTTAAGATATAATATTTTACTTATATAATGTTATGTTGGTTTAGTGGTTAAGGCTTAGCTCTTTCTCCTAAAGGTCTTGGGTTTAAAACTCCCTAATCGCATGATATTAATATTTTTTCTCCAGCAAAACGACATCGTTTGAGGCTAAATTAGGCTTCAAAGCAGACGCACCAAAATGACGCCGTTTTGACTTAACACGGGCATTAAGAGTTAATGGCGGAGTAGTATTTTCGACTCACATGACCTAAGAAAAATGATGTAATAAAAATGAGTAACTTGGCCAACCGACCAAACGTGCTTACTCTTTAATTAATTAAATTTTATAAAATTTATATTTTAAACTACTTGAACGTTTTTAAAAACATATTTCTTTTAACATTTATAAATTTAAAGTATAAAGAATCCAAAGTTAAAAGTTTTTACAAAGAAATTTAACATTGGACAAATTTAATAGGACAAAGAGATTATAGTTTTTTAGTTTGTTTTATGCATTGTTTTTATTTTCAGTTTGTTTAATATATGGTCATTTTTGAATTCAATAAGTGGTCTTAGTGGTAAATAGGATGATGTTCATTTTAGGAGACCTAGGTTCAAATCATATTGTTTGTAAAGTGTATGTGCATTGTCAAAAAAACTAGAATATATATGAACATATAGTAATCACCTTAAAACTATTAAAAAAATATAGTCAATTTCATTTAAGAAATATATGGACCAATTAGACCATATTATGTGTAATAAAAAAAATTAAGAACATTAAAAATAAAATTCTAAAGATTACAATTTATGTTTAGAATTTAAAAATAGAGAACATGTTATGTGTGATGAAATCAATGGCGATGCAATATAGGAGGTAAGGTTACTAAGGTATACCATGACCCTCCTCAAATGTGTAGTGCACCTGAAATAAATAATAATAAAATATTGTTTTGAGTTTTATATTGGAGTGGCCCATGTGATAAGATAATATGATTTTGTTAATCATTTTAAGAAGGCTTAAACGTCAGATAGGTGCCCAAACTATACCCTTTTTTCCAGTTAGGTGCCTAACGTTTGTTTCGGGCCACTTAGGTGCCTAACGTTTCATTCCGTAACCCATTTAAGGTTTTAGCCGTGACGGACGTTAAAATTTTCCGTTAAATGACACGTGGCATGTTTTTAGATTTTCTGATATTAAAAATAATAAAAAAATAATTAAATTAATTAAAAATAAAAATAAGATGGGTTAAATTACCTTAAACCCCATAAACCCATCTTCTTCCTCCCCCCCTCTCCTCCTGGAGTCTCCGCCTCCTAAAATCTATGGCGTTTTGACTGGTAAAAATATCCCATATTCCATCGCAATTGAGGTCGTAGCAACATGTTGATGTTGTTTCATCTAGCTGCAAATAAAGACAGATAGTTTTAATGATACAATTTGTTGCAGAGTTTCACTGATAAATTTGGAAATACCTGGCAAATTATTGAACGTTTTTGAGTTGAAATATATGAATTGATGTCAAATATTAATGATTGGATTAAGATTTTAAAATGGTACGGTTTATTTGTATTGTTTAATGAACTAACAATCCATCCACATTCCACGCTTTCAAATACATCAGCAGGGCCACTTTTAACCCAGATTTGAGCCGTGGTGAATTCATCAGTAGGAGAACTAAGTCTTGGATTCCAAATATTGATATCTCCTGTAGCTCCTATGAAATCGGTTCCAACTACAACAAGCATTGCTACCTGTTTTACAAAAGCTACCAAGTCGAGCAATTGCTACCTGTCTCCACATTAAAAGCTATCAGAACTCAAACTTATAACACTGACCAAGAAAGGCGAGTTTTTGATCATCGGTAGCGATAGAATATGAGATATTTTTACCAGTCAAAACGCCATAAATTTTAGGAGGCGGAGACTCCAGGAGCACAACTGAAAGGGGGGTGGGGGAGGGAGGAAGAAGATGGGTTTATGGGGTTTAAGGTAATTTAACCCATCTTATTTTTATTTTAATTAATTTAATTTATTTTATTATTATTTTTAATATCAGAAAATCTAAAAACATGCCACGTGTCCTTTAACGGAAAATTCTAACGTCCGTCACGGCTAAAACCTTAAATGGGTTACGGAATGAAACGTTAGGCACCTAAGTGGCCCGAAACAAACGTTAGGCACCTAACTGGAAAAAAGGGTATAGTTTGGGCACCTATCTGACGTTTAAGCCTTTTAAGAAATGATAGACTAATCCTTTTTGCTTTCGTAAAAACTTACTTCTTCTTCGTTACAATTTTCTAAATACTTTTTTCTTCATATTCGCGACAATTTTTTTTATTTCCTTCGCTTAACCAGTGGCGATAACCAATTTTAATATTAATTATCAATTACTTGTGTTCATTATTTTTTTGCTCTTTCATATATATATATATATTAATTTTAATAAAAATTGATGCTTCGTAAAAAAAAATTCTCTTTCATTTTTTTTTCAATTTTAATAAAAATTGATGCTATTGTGGTACATATTCCTTTGACTTTTTGGCACGCTTTTTATTGGTTTTTGTGGTTCGTTTCATCTGTCGTTTGCCATAATTTTAAAATATCATAGCAGTTGTTTCATCTGTCAGTGGCGACAACCAATTTTATTGGCTTTCTGATTTGATTATGTCGAAGGTAATAAATATTTTTTGATCCCCACTCGTTTAATAGTTTGTTAGGTGATGTAATTATAATTGTGTAGCATAACAATCTACATGGTAGTTTGGTTCGCTCACCACTCCCTTTTCATCTCGTAAAACATCTCGTTTGGCTAGAGACAATGAGATATATGAAAGTTTCTACATTTTTATAGTATGCTAATCTTCATGTAAGGATTTGCTTTTCTTTGCACGTTTGTATGAGATTTTTAGTGGACTAATTTTTTTTTTCCTCTATTTTTTGATGTATTGTATTTGTAATATCTTTTACGGTGCTTAATAAAATCCAGATGCTATTGTTCAAAAAAATGATAGACTAACTCTAGTCCACGATCATATCTAACTTCTTCATTCATGCGTAAAAATACATGAAAAATATATATTAAACCGAAAATATTTTTAGTATTTAATGTAATTTTAAGATAGTATTACACATTTTACTGACAAAATTACTTAATTTAAATATCTTAAAAATATTTTTTTTTATTTGAACCGGTCAGAAGGATGAAAACTTTTATGTGCATTTAAACCCTAATATAGTTAGAGGATAATAAACCATATTATGATGCTTGATTTCGAAATTTATACATATATACATGTAAGAAAGATCAATTTGGCGCTTGGATAGGTAAGAATAGGGTTACATTTCATCTGGCCCAATCAGGTTTCAATCTAGTTGGACTCGATTTTGTCATACTTATTTGTAAAAAGAAGATTGTGTATTTTTTTTATATTTTTAGGAATATTTGTAATAATGCTCATTATTTATACATTTTTACAATTATTTTCCTAAAATCAAATTTAATTTAATAATTAAGTCCTTAAAATTATTTTTTTACAATTAGATCTTTAAAATTATTTTTTTTACATTTAAGTCCCTAAAATTAAATTATATATAGATCGATCGTGTCAGGTCCAACTGTTTATATTGAGGTATATAATTTTTTAGTTGGGTTAATTTTTTTAAAGATGTGATGGAACTGAATTTAAGATAATTATTTTTGGGATGGGTTCAAATTTACTTAAAAACTCGACCCGTATCTATCCGGATAATACTTGTGTTCGATGTTAGCATAGAAGACAAGTGAAGTGAGATGTCAACCTCAAAAGATGCCGATGACAAAGGATGGCCCAACTTAAAAATACTCTACATTAAAAGATGTACCCAGACTATCAACATCGCAATAAAAAAATTGAATGAATGATCTAACACAAGAAAGGCCCCCTTGGATGTAAAAATCAGAGTCTACACATCATATATAATTCAAAGTAAGAATTCACTTATATTTTTTAAGTACAATTAAAGTGACTAATTTGATACGTAAACCCTTTTATCACTGAAACTAAAAGAAATCAGACATAATACCAAAAAATGTTTTTAATATTTGATTGAATAATTATTTTGGTCTATATTCTTTAAAAGCAATTTAACCCTTAATGTTTTATTTTGGGTTAAAATGACCTATTTGCGAATAAAACTGTTAGATAACTATTACTAAATGACGTGAAAAAATCTACATGGCAATGCACACCGCAATAGTTGTATCATATAAGCAAATATGCTGACTTTACAGAATAACACAACAGTCAACAAATATTTTTATAAAATTGTATAAAATATAAAATATCTTCTCTTTTAACGTGTTATTTTGTCAAGTCATTTTAAGTTGTTTAGCGTCAGTTGATTAACAATTTTTATTTATTGAAGGACCATTTTAACTCAAAATAAAACTTTAATAAAAACTAAAATAACTATACAATCATACATTAAAAGTATATATTTTTTGACATTATGCCGAAAAAATAAAGAGGGAAGAAGTGATATGGGCCTTAATGCGGGTTCTAAAACAGGGTGTAGGCCTAGCTAGTAGCTATTAGTGGGTTAAAAGTAGAGAAATTAACTAACATAACTGTTAGTGTAGTAAATGAATAGTATATTATTCCATGGGGAATATAAAAAGGGAAAAGGGTAACCCAAAGTTTGATGTTTTGATGCGTTTTAGCAGTAGGAATCTGTGCCAGTGTGGGTCCACAGTCGGCGCAATTGGCGAAAAATATCTGACGCAAAACTGCACAACCCATGAGGCCTGCCACCCAACATCTCCCGTAATGCCCCTCCCCAAACTTAAACCACCACCACACTGCTTAATTAATTTAAGACCTTTGTTTATTGTCACATTATTTCAGCTGGGACCCCCTCTCAGACGGGTCAATCTCCAAAATACCACATTTTTCCTAAAATTACCAAATTACCACATTTTCCAAAATACCACCCTTTCAGACTAGTACTATTATAGTAAACTCGTCGTTTGAATAAAAAAAATTATTTTTTAATTTTTTTAAAACCCATGTATATGCACGGAAAATTCAAAAGAATTTAATTTTTTTCGTATTTTAACTTAATTAATTAGTTAACATATGATTAGCAAAATTTTATTTTTTTTCTACGAATCTTGAAAAAATAAACTATTACCAACTCATTTTGCATCTTCAATGTACTGAAGAACGAAAATGAAAAAAAAAATTGTACTATTGGGACCCAATTTTAATATTTAGCTCAATGAATAGTAAAAGTAGATGTTGATATTAATTACATATAGACCTAACTAGAGTGTAAGCCTTATGAATGTGAGATTCTTAAAGCTAAAATATAGTAGCAAACTCTTTAACTACAAGAATCTCACATTAATAATAAACAAATGCTTACACTCTAGCTAGGCCTATATATAATTAATGCCAATATTTATTTTTACTATTCATGGAGCTAAATATTAAAATTGATTTCTAATAGTTCAATTTTTTAAAATGATTTGGCGTGCATGTGTAATGGTGTTAGTATAAGGAATATAGATTTTTGGGTGCTAGTTTGATAAATTTCACACAAAATGGTGCTAGTTTGGAGATTGGCCCTCTCAGTTGCCATTCATATTCCATTAGAGATTTATTGAAGTTAATAACAACATAAATTAAGAGAATATATTAAGTTGGTTGGTTAAATTCTTCACCTTTTATTATTTCTTATTACTTAAAGCCGTTAATTTTAGACTCACTAAGTTCCCTCCTTCCTTCCTTAAAGTTTTTTTCTTTTTTTTTTACATAAAATTAAAATTAAAATTAAAATTTGTCAAAAAATATCATAAATAGAAAGTTTATCCTAAATAATTTTGATTTTAAAAATTGATCGTCTCTATAAAAGATTTATTTTTGATGAATAGCGTACTCATTAGTCAATTCCAGCAATATAAAGATTTCATTTGATTAAAAAGATTAATATAGTTTGATTTTAAATTAAATAAATGGTTGATAATGACGAGTCATAAAATTACTATTTTCTATTAAAATGTCGCCCGTTCTTTTATTATCTTCATTTTTATCGGTTCGAACTTATAACAAACCCTTTAAATCTCCTCAAATATTAATGAAATCTCATTCGAAACTAAAATCTATAACTTTTCAATCTATTGCTATCAACCGTCGAATGAACTTGAAACTAAACTATTTAATCTTCCAGTCAAACGAATCCTTTCTATCGTTGAGATTAACGACCACTTCGTTCGTTGGCAATTAGACCTTTATGATAACTGCAAATTTGAAAAAAAAAGAAAAATATTTAGTGTCACGTTAATGTTTTTTGACGATAAATAACAACAATGATCATGATAGAACCAGATAAAAATTTGAGTAATTATTACAACTTTTAAAAGTCGATAACCAAAGTAAAAGTATCTTAAAATTTCAGTAACTATCGTTGTAGTTTGTTCTAAATTTAATTATCTTTAGAACAAAAATTTTCTGTCTCTTTTTGATGTCACTTTTATATCAAATACAAAATATATATATATATCTCAACTCTAAATTTTAAATTCTAAATTTTAAACCTTAAAAATACACCCTACTTACTATTTTTAAACTCTAAATTTTAACCCTAAATCATAAACCTATTAACTTTTAACTGTTAGGCGTAAACAAAGATATTAAAAAATGATTTATGTGTTTTATTTATTTTTGTGGCGCATTGAACGCGTTTTGAATGTTCTACTATAAATTTTAATTATTTTCACTTGCCCGTGTTCCTCTAAGTTAAAAGAAAACATTTGCTCAAAATAAAAATAAAAAAACCATTATCTTGATCTCAGTGCCCATGTGCATCTCATTACACTTTCAATACCACAGAAATCCTACTTTGATTCACCTAAGAGGAATCCTATGGTCCTAATTACATTTAGTCATAAAAAATAATTCCATTTTGTCATTGGATTACGACATTATTTAACAATTAGTGAATATTTAATAACGGATTACATTAGTTGATAGTTGATAGTTGATAATTAATTGTATTAGTTGATATAACTATTATATTGTATCAACTGATTATATAAAAGTATTTGGTAAAATTAATTGATAGCTGATATATGTTTAATTATTTAAAGAAACAAAATGACATATAATGACATGTTTATATTCGATACTTGTTTGAATAGTTTATTAATTATCAATATTTTATATCTATTAATATTAATTAGACTATGAAAATATTTTTTAATATAACATTACTAAGCATATTTGAAAGATTTATATATTAATTTATTACTTGTATAATTATTTTCAATGTAATTTAATTAATTATTAAATTTAAATACAAATATAAATGTGTGAGAATAAAAAAATATTAGTTTACAAATCCCCGTATAAATATGTGAGAATGAAGAATTAAAATAAAAAAAAATTAAATTTAAGTTATTTTGAGATTTTTTATAGAGTAATTATTAAGAGTAAAATGATCTTTATAATTCTTACATTAAAATCCCCTATTTTTTTTAAAGCTAAAAACTTCTAATTTAAAAAAGCTTATATTGGCAGAATTTTTAAAATTAGAAATTTCACCCCGAATCGTTATTTTAATCCACTATTCACTAAACATTCAAATTAACAAATTTGATCGGTCAAACTTTTAATTTTAACTCGAACCTCTAATCTTAGCTAAAATCTTATTTACCAAACAGGGGTGGGTCGTTATCTTTACTACCTAACTTACACACCTGTGTGGGTCTAATGAAAGTTGATTTCCCAGATGATAACAAACGCTTACAGCTCAACTAACAATGAGAACATAATCCATGTGGGTCATCACCTAATTTCCGACACTGTTTTTTGAAACCATGGAATGGGATGGCGTGGCCGATATTACCACTACTGTACTTCAACAGTTCATAAAAACAAAATCACAATCTTTGGAAAGGAGTGGTGAACGGTGATCCACACCGAATACCCCACACACAGATCGATCGACTTACGTAAATCCAAACACTACCCTACGGAAACAATAAGACAATACCCCTAAACATGTCGCTTTTGTTCCACACTCATTTCAGACCATGAAAACAGAGTCTGAACAAAAAAAACCCAGATAAGCCTAAACAGCAAAATAAATTATTGTACCGTAAATAGAAGTTTCGCTGTTACAACAATGATTAACCTTTAAAATCCCGTAATCACAACGAAAAGAAGCTTTAACAATGTTGATTAAAAACATAACGTAGCTTCTTTTTACAATAGGCTTACCTTAAACTTAAGATTAAATTAAGACATGAAACAGTTTTATATAATTTAAAGAAACTATACATAAAAAGGACCCTGTTTTTTATCCGTTCCGTCCACCGTGAACTACCTGGACGAGACTGGATTCAAGCTTCTGGCGAGGCCGTTGAGTGCGCCGTAACTTTTGGAACTGAAGCTTAAGCAACCGAATAATCCTTGTCTGTAAGGCAAGTAAGTCCTCTTCTTCATTTCCTCGGCTTGAGCTCTATTTGTGGTGTAGTGCAACTCGTGCGGCGACGGCGGGACTCGTCGTTTTGCTACCCCGTTTGATGGTTTCCCGGAACCGGCTTTCTTTCCCGCGCCTTGTTTGTTTTCCTTTTGCTTACGTTTCAAAGGTGGAGGCTTTTCCTGTTCCATTTGAATCTTTTTCTCTTTTGATGATGAAAAGGAAATGGAAGTCCAAAACTTTTCCTTCCCGTTCGCTCTCCCTTCACTTTTACTTCTGTACAAAAGATCTTTCAGGAATATCCATTTTTTGGAGTTTCTGCCCGAAGATGAAGATCTTGATGAAGATGCAGAGGAAGACGGTGTCGTCTCCTTTGACACGTCGGTTTCTTTCAAACCTTCCAAAATGAGCTTACCGACTTCTTCCCGTTCTTCTCTGCTACACTCTTCTTCTTCTTCTTCTTCCCATTGAAACTCTGGGTTTCTAAGCGGTGATAAAGATCTCGCCTTTCTATGAAGCGATCTGCTTCGAAGCTTCAGATCCCTTCCTCGTGAAGCTTCTTGCTTGTTTCCACCGTCGTCGTCTTCCTCCACATCTAGATCTAATAAAGGAGCTAGATTCTGTGGTCTTTGCAAGTGAGAGGAAAGCTTCATGGGCCTGATCTGGCCGTTCAAGAACAACTCGTCAGCCGAACTCATGGATCCAACGGTGACAGAACCATTACTGGAGAACCGGGACGAGAACTCGAACTCGAAAGACGAAGCATCCGATTTCGCCGATATTAACGAGGACTCGGACAAAAGATGACACTTTGGAGAAGGAGCGGAAGACAGAATGAAATGCATGGGACTAGCCGGCGCACTGAAGAAGTATCCCGAGGTGGGGCCACGGCCGGGGCTCGACGGTGCACTAACGTAGGGAGTGGAGCAGGTTGAACCAAAGTCCTCGCTGAAACGCGGCGTTTCAGTGTGGTCGCCATCATTGTAAGAAGAAGAAGAAGAGAGGCGAGTCACAGTTCCAGTTTGAGTACTAGGATTATTATCGTCAAGGTTTTGACTTAAAACCATGTTGAGAAAAAGAAAAGAGAAGGCTTAGTTAAGATTTGGAAGCGAGGGAAGGTGGTGGAGTAGCTTGCGGGGCACGTAATAATGGAGGAGACGGTGCACGGAGAGAGAGGAGGAGGAAGGCGCAGTGTAACAGAGCGCTCTTTAAGGCTAACAACAATAATAGAAGTCGGAGGTTGGAGTCTGTTTCTTTATACTGTCAGTATACCCCATTACTCAATCTGAAATTTGTAAATATGTTCTAAAATTTTACTAATTTATCATTTGCATTCAATTTGATTTATTTTTTTGGCCAAAGCACTCTAAACTGATTAAATTGTAATCAGATATCTAAATCTAATAAATATCCATAATTAATGAGCTTGAAGTGTCAAAATGTAAATCATGGATATTCAATATCTAGTATGGATTGTATATTCAATTTTTCTAATTAGAAATTTGTATTTTTTAGTGTGTATTAAATGGGTTGACCGTGTATAATTTTGTGCACCGTAATTTTGCTTAAATTATTGTTTTTGTTTTAAATTATCCAAAAATTCCGAAATTTGATCTGAACATGTCACTTTCTCTCTCTTTTTTTCCCTTCTTCTTTTATAAGTTTGCACAAAAATATTTTTTTTTGAAATAATTTTTACTTAAAAGAGGTGAAGGGGAAAGAAAAATTTACTCCTAAAAAATTTAAAATCTATAACTTAGCGAAGGAAAAAATGTTAATTGAAAATTTTTAACTACTTGTTCTAGAAAGTGTTGACATAAAAATGACAATTTAAATATCAACATGTGACAAGAAAATAGGTATATAAGCAAAAAAACATGTATAATTTAAAGTGAAAAGTAAATCATAGGCATAATGCAAAAAAATATCACTAACGTTTGACTGAATTGTCATTTTGATCCTTATTTTTGAAGTAATTTAGCCCTTAAACGTTTCATTTTTCTGTTAAAATAGCCCTCTGCGGGTGAAAAATTGTTAGTCAACCAACGACAAATGGCTTAAAATGATATGACAAACCTACATGGCAGTGCACGCCGCAATAGCGGTGTCATGTAGGCAAATATGTTGCCTTTACAGAATAACACATCAGTCAAAAATAATTTTAAAAATTGTATAAAATATAAAGTATTTTTCTGTTAACACGTCGATGTGTATCGTCAGTTGACAAACAATTTTTATTTACGGATTGACTATTTTGACCTAAAATAAAACGCTAAAAGTTAAATTATTTCAAAAAATGATAAAATTACTATTCATTGAGGACAATTTTTTTGCCATTATGCCTAAATCACATCTTCTTTGAATAAAAAATTGATAAGTATGCCTATATCATATTTAAAATTATGATTCGAAACATTGGTTTTGAATTGTTATTCATAATATAATACGAATTTGAATAATAAGTATTCCTAAATTAATATATACAATTTTTTTTCAATAAATGATATCCACATTAATTATGAAATTGTTTTAAATAATAATTAAAAGTCCAATTTTGAATACCGTGTAAATTCATAAAATTGAAGATTTGATATTTATGACCGACAAGTGTTGAGTGCAATGGCAAGATACATTGCTTTCTCAAGGAAAGAATTCAGATTTAAAACTTGAAAATAATATTATTGGGAGGGAGAGCCACATAGATCATAAAATGAACATATAATTTACATTTTCTTATATTTATGAATGTTGGAATTTACATTGTACGTTATCAACTTATCATCCTTGAACTTGAACATAAAAATAAAAAAATTATCTGAAAATCAGTTTTGGCACGTTTTTTTTTTATTTATGTCGGTTCAGTTATAATTTATAGTTTTTAGAAAAAAATGAGTAATCGATTTAGTTATTTATAATTTTTGTAAATTTTATGTAATAAAATATTATTTACTCTAGTGGTTTTAATGCTCCTTTAATTCTCCAAAGTTATTTTGGTTATAAGTTTGACTCCAAAAAAATTTTGGTCATAAATTCGATTACTACCGGAATATGTGTAAAACTTTGTGTTTTTATTTTTAGTTGTTTTTACAAATTTACCGCAACCGTTTCATTATTAATTTTTATCACATACTATTAAATTTTATATTTTAATAAGTAAAATAAAAAAAATTTATTCAAACTAAATTGAACTAATTATCTTGATTAACCGATTAGTTGGTGATGTTTGGGATCAATAATTAAGTAACTCGAATTCATCAATTAACTAAAATTATTTGCTTATGGTTAACCGGTTATAGTTCCTTTTTAGTTCATCCTCTAAAATGTTATTGAATGGTCACTCATGTTGACCGAAAGTTATAAAATAATCATTGGTCGTTAAATTTTAGATGAAAAATTGACGTGGCAATTAAAATATTGACATAATAACAAATTTAACCCTCAACAATTATACTTTTATTTAAATTTGATCGTAAATTAGAAAATCAAACTTCAATATTTTAATATTCTACCAACTTAATCCATACTAACTAATTTCCATTCCTCTTTCCCACTCAATCTTCACACCAAAAGAACTCTTGTTTTTCCTTAATTCAATAACATCCTCAAACTTCTCCTCCTTAATTTCTCCTTAGCCTACAATTAACGATGTTAATTATCTTATAACTTTCAATAACTCAAATAATAATTTAATAAATTTGTATAATAAAAAAAATAAAGTTTATAAATTGGTAACTGAATTTTAGTTAATTATTTAATTTGGTAACCAAACTTCTAATTGCTTCAATGTTATCATCAAGCTTTTAATTTTACTTCAATGTTACCACTAACTAACCCATTAATAGACGTTAACATCAGTTAAAATATTTTGTATAATAACACTTTTAGTCTTTCACCTTTGTATATTCAAACAATCCAATCTTAATTCAAAAAATAATAAATTTAACCCTCATTATTTAAAGATTATTTCAATTTGAACTCTCAAAGAACATGCAAATGAAAAGTATCCTTGGCAAGAAAGCCCTCAAGTTACAGATACAAAGGAATAGTCAACATAATACTTAATCACAAATCTATTGGATGATTTCTTATAGTAACCCATTTAGACACCCACGTAGATAAAGCAGGGCTCCTCTAGCAAACCATTCATCCAACTTAGTACTTCAAAACCTGGTCATTTCATAATGTTCCTTTCAGCCCGATCTTACTGAAACACAGTAGCCTACATGGCATTTCTCCAACTTGAGTCGGTTTGGATGAAGTGTGTGGCTCCTTAAAAATAGGGTAAACATCATCATTGATCACTAAATTATTCATGCTTTCCTGTTTTGGTCACTAAACTATTATTTCGTATAAAATCACCACTAATGTCACGTTTTTCCTTATTTTAGTCACTAATGTTATCTTTTCCCCAGTTTTGGTCACCAATCTATTGCTTCTTTCATATATTGGTCACTAAACTATTTCTGCTTTCTTGTTTCTCCATGAGTTTTTAAGGGTGGGAGACCAAAATAGGAACTAAATTTAACATTAATGACTATTTTACCAAAAGTAATAATTTTGTGACAAAAACAGAAGAACAAAAATAATTTAATGACCAGTGGTGTTGTTTACCTAGAAAAATGTATGTTACTCCATACGAAATGAATTTAGCTTCCCCAAGTCTTAAAGAAGGGCAGTCACTGTCTTGCTTGTGAGTTTGACTTCCATTCTGTGTTTGTTCCTGCCATAGATCATAGTTTTGTAGTTCCTCTACCCATCCCCACATTCCCAATTTATGGCCCAACTAACCATTCGGTTCTGTTTATTCACGACATTTCCCCTTTTCTACCTTCCCACCTCATCTGCTTCTTAATTCATGTTTCTCTTCCTATTTATTGGGTCAAATAGTAAAAAATTAATATCCTTTCCAGTAATGTTTAAGATTCAAGTCTTATATACGAAAAAAAAAACAGTAGGAATTTTTCCTTATATTTCAGGGTTCAATCAAATTCAACATCGGATTTAATCCGAATTCGGTACATAACTTCTAGGAAAAGTAAAGGAAGGGAATGCTAAAGTTCGGGTTGGGTAAATTCGGGGCAGCTTTGGTTCGTTTTTGTTTCGACTTTGTGGTAGTTGAGGTTGGGTCAAGGCAATATTGGGTCTGGTCAATGTCGGGTTAATATGAAATTAGTTAGCTTTTATTTTATTCGGGTCAATATTTAGATCTTCAGGTTGAATTGAGTATGAGTACAATCAATATATATATATATAATATTAGTTTATTCTTATAAAAACACATCCTATTGATTGTCAATTATATCTAGGTATTTTTTGTTAAAAAAAAAGACCTCGGTCGAATGATACTCTGTTGATGCCAAACACATTTCAACTCAAAAAAATCAAAAATTTTCTTGTAGCAATTTCAAATATAGTATTATAATTAACCTTGTAGCAATTTATTATTATTATTATTATTATTATTATATATATATATATAGCAACAAACCAGTACAAAATTGTTTGGTCCAATCGGGTTTGGCTAAAATAACTTCGGGTTGTTTGGTTGAAAATTGATTCGGGTTCATATCGATTCAACTAAAATTTAGGTTGGTTTCAGTTCATTTTGATTAATTTAGATTTTAGATCAAGTTCCGATCATCATGATCAAGTCAAAATCAGGTCTCGGATCGAGTAAATCGGTTTAAGTTTCTGCTCAAGTATGCCATATTTAATTATAGTTGAACCCAACGAGTGGTCCAGTTGGAAAAGAGGATGCTATTCATCCAAGGAAACTCGATTTCAATCCGCTTTGTCTGCAAAGTGTGTGACACATTAAAAAGTTAAGAAAAGTATGAACATATACTACATTATAATAACCTTAAAATTATTTTAAAAAAATTACAGTAGTGTGGTGTCTAAGTGAATGGGCCTGCTATTAACTATTAAGCCAACATGGGCTTTCTTTCCAATCAAATTATTGGGCCTTGCAAACCCTTTATTTAGATCTATATCTAGTAGAAACCCCAAAAAATAGAGTTAAATATATTATATTATGAAGAAAAAATGATTGTTTTATTCGGTGATATTTAAAAAGTTACAAAAAGACTATTAAATCTATTAAATTGTCATAATATAATTATTAATCTGATACAAATTAATTATTAAAATAATCAAAATATCAAATTATTTTATAATATATAATAACTATTTTATAATAATTAGATAAATTTAATGATTCATTTTATAAATTTTAAAACACGGATGATCAAAATGATATTACTTCATAATTTAGTGATTATTGTTTGTAGTTCACCCTACAACAAACTATTAAAACGCGCAGCCAAAACCCAAGCAATAACAAAAGCCTTAGCCCTAAAACCCTCTTTTTCACTATCTATCTCTTGTAGTGAGAATTACCGTCTCCTGTTCGCTGCTCCTACGCCACTCTCGATTCTCTTCTATCCTTTTGCCATGACAAACACTGTGGCAGCTGCAAACGCTGAACTATCTCGCTGCGTTGCGGTTTCTTTGACACCCGTTTTCGATAAACCCACCATTGCTGCCCAACCTCCTTTGGCAGTACGATCCAACCGCTTGCAAAGGTATCCGCTTCTTTCTTTATCCTTGTTGGAAAGAAGTGCCATTCATAATAGCCGCTTGCGGTCGATGTCCAAGGACTCCGATGGCTCGGGTGGGCTAACTTATAAGGATGCCGGTGTTGACATTGATGCTGGAACTGAGCTTGTTAGAAGAATCGCTAAGATGGCTCCTGGAATTGGTGGCTTTGGCGGCCTTTTCCCGCTCGGTAACATTTTTTTCCCTACCTTTTTAATATGACCTACTTTTATTTGCCATATTTTCCCATTTGCTGTCTCAATATCCAATATTATGATTTTTGTAACTTTTTTCTGTTTTGTTTTGTTAGGTTATGGATTAAGTAGCTTAATCCAATTCTTAATTGTGTACTGTTGATAGAAAATTATCATGCACCTGAATTTTATTCAGGTTTTCTTTTGTATAATCCAACTTATTTCTCATTGTTTAGAAAATTCAACTTACGAGCTCCTCTACTATTATATGTTTATAGAACATGTCTTCATTTGGAAAATATAGGCTTGGTTTGTTGACATCATTGACTTCCTGTCGGATGAACAGGTGATTCTTACCTTGTTGCTGGTACTGATGGTGTGGGAACCAAGCTCAAGCTAGCATTTGAGACCGGAATCCACGAAACTATCGGGATTGATCTTGTAAACTTGGAACAAAACCTTGTTATATGCATTTTCTCTTTAAATTGAAAATTTCATCCTAATATACTTGTACCTCAGGTTGCAATGAGTGTCAATGACATTGTTACTTCTGGAGCAAAGCCATTATTCTTTCTTGATTATTTTGCAACAAGTCACCTTGATGTTGACCTTGCTGAAAAGGTTCATATTGTTTTGTTTACTTCTATTATTCCGAATGTGGATAAATCAAAGTGGTTAACAGTTATTAATAATCACCATTCCCTGTTTTGTTGTTTTGCAGGTTATAAAAGGTATTGTAGATGGTTGTCAACAATCTGACTGCGCTCTGTTGGGTGGGGAGGTACATGATTTAATTTTTAGTTCATATGTATTATCTAATGCGTGGGATGGGATGATTTCCTGTCGAAATTTGAAAAAATACGTGTTCATGGGATGAGATAGTGAGGGAATTTTTGTATGAAGAATTTATACTTTTGTGCAAATGCTAGGGCTTCTTGAAATTAACAATACTTTTGTTTCTCAGATAAGGCAATTACTGCATGTAATGTTAATTAATAATGATGTGAATAATTTTCATAGTAATAATTTACACCACAAATGGTTGATTTTCTTAACCCTATGACTTGCTTTGAGTTGAGAATCGTATTCGTATCTGCAAAATGCATTTTCCCATGCACCGTTGAGGTCCTCTTAAGTCTTATATATGTTTAGGTTTAGAATTTGCTCTAAACATTCTTAATTTCCTAGACCAACTCAATGTTGCATGCCTTTCAGACTGCAGAGATGCCAGATTTTTATGCGAAGGGTGAGTACGATCTTAGTGGCTTTGCGGTAGGCATTGTTAAAAAGGATTCAGTTATAGATGGGAAAAACATTGTGGCTGGAGATGTACTAATTGGCCTACCTTCTAGTGGAGTCCATTCAAATGGTTTCTCTCTTGTTAGAAGGTTAGCAACCTTTGTAATGAAATGTCTTATTTGTAAATTATATTCAGTGGCATTGTGATAGATATGGTCCAGTCTATATGATTCTTTGATATGGTAGATTTTTTTAAAAATCTTGTTTCAGTGCATGAAATCCTTTTGATTTATTTAATATCTTTTGCAGGGTTTTGGCTCGTAGTGGTCTTTCTTTAAAGGATCAACTTCCTGGTGCAGCAGGTACATTAGGAGAAGCATTAATGGCACCAACTGTTATCTATGTTAAGCAGGTTATAGTCAACCTTTGTTTGCAGTATATGTTTGGTCTCATCTTCTCATGCACAAATTTGCAAGCTAAAACCCTTTTCCGTATCCAGGTGTTAGATATAATTGACAAGGGAGGGGTGAAGGGGATAGCACATATAACAGGTGGTGGTTTTACCGACAATATACCCCGAGTGTTCCCAAAAGGCCTTGGTGCTGTCATCTTTAACAATTCTTGGAATGTGCCAGCTGTGTTCAAATGGATTCAAAAGGTAGAATTTTTTTTTCATACATAAATATTAAATTGGTTTCCTTGCTTTATATTTCTCGTCGGAAACAAATGTTTTAGGTTTGTATCTCTCTTTCTTCCTCTCCTGTTTTAGTTTTAGCAATCACCTGAACCTTGATAAACTATATTTGTTTATTTTTGTTTGATATGTATTTAGGCTGGAAACATTGAGGATGCTGAGATGAGGCGGACGTTTAACATGGGCATCGGCATGGTTCTTGTTGTGAGTAAGGAAGCATCTCAAAGAATACTTGACGACGCAAAAGGTGCTTACACAGCTTACCACATTGGTGAAGTTGTGAATGGAGAAGGTGTGACCTACCGCTAGAAACTGTAGCTTGTGTTGTAACATGTGATTTATTTATCTTGTAATCGGGATGAGATCTGCATTCACAGCTCGCTCTTTCATTGTTCCTGCAACAGCATCGAAGTCCCAGCATGACACAGTTATTTTGTTGTAATAAGAGAGTTTGGATATAGGAGTCTGTTGGGAGGTTTTTGAACTCATGAAAAAGACTGAACTTGGGTTGACCCAGCATGATTT
The DNA here is from genome assembly GCA_958450335.1 of Hibiscus tridactylites. Classification (NCBI taxonomy): domain Eukaryota; kingdom Viridiplantae; phylum Streptophyta; class Magnoliopsida; order Malvales; family Malvaceae; genus Hibiscus; species Hibiscus tridactylites. The sequence goes on along the minus strand of OY288287.1, from coordinate 66,273,394 downwards.
CCAAAGTTTTCATATAGTTGTATATTTGAGACTGTTACAGAGAGTTGATCTTCTCCATTTTATCATTTTTAATTTGGGCATTTGAAATCTTTTAACTACTATAGATTTACCTCCTCTCGTTTTGGTTCGGTTACCGCCACCGGACATGATTGCGGATGATATCGTGTTTTTAGATCTTGAATAGTGATTTGGTGTCCAGTTTCAATGGTTGGTAGAGCTTTGCTTCTTTTGTCTCTGTTTTATGATGTATATAGAAAAATGATATCTGGGATTCTTTCTTCATGAGAGCCAAAAACTTGTCACTAGAGATGCAAAATGGGTTTTAATTCCACCACCCGTTCGGACTAATTAGAGATGTTTATTTTTGTTGTTGTTGAAGAATCATGAGGTGAGAATGAATGTATGTAACATTTATGGAAGTGACGGTGAATTTTAATATTCATGCCAATGGTGAAACAATAATAAATTTTATATTAATTTTTAAAAGTATGGTGAAAAAATATTTTCAAAAGTGTTTTTGGGTTATTTATTTAAAATTTAAAATTTTAATATTGTTATTATATTAGATGTTTTATTAAATAATATAAAAGAAATTATGATGTAGATGAAAATAAATTAATAATTTTGTTCAAAAGCGTTTTAACGATTAAAAAACCACTTCTGATACGAAGAAATATATGTTTTATATTATTTTGATCCAATAATATTTTAATCTTAAGAAACACTTTTTAATATACTAGGGTAAACTACATAAATGGGCACTGCATCTTTAAGGCACTTGTATTTTGGTCACTGAACTTTCGAAACTTATAATACAATTATTGAACTTTTAAAACTTACAATATAGTCACTAAAATTTTAATTCTGGACGATTCTGAATTGTTTTGAAGTTTTGTTTCGGCATTCCCATGCCTCCGGATTTAGAACCTTGGACCAGGATGGCAGAAAGGTTTGATAATCTCACCGTATTTTCAGATCAGCTCTAATATTTCTAGTTTGAAACCGAGGTTTGTATCTCAGTTGTATGCAGGTGAGGATTGGTATGGTTGGGAAGTATGTTGGTTTGACAGACTCATATTTATCTGCTGTGAAGGTTTGATATCATGATCTGCATGGATCCTTAATTTTAGCCATATTATCTTTTCTGGAATATACAACCATAATCCTTAATTTTAACCTAAGGTGTATGGTAAAAGCTCATAAACAATTATTCAACTGTTTTATATGCTGGAGGGATTAACAAATTAATCACTCCAAATTCTGATTGTGCTATTGCATAATCACGGCCAGGGAAGCCCTCAGGCTTCAGCTCTGTTTCTAGGTACTTACGGTTCACAATTAATTCATGGGTTAACTACTGAAATGGTTTCTCCCAGTACAGTTAATTATGTTAAGTGCCGTTAAATGGATGATGTGGCTGTTAAAAGAAATTTATATAATTATACATTTAGTCTATGTTAGATACTTAATATATTAATTTGATCTAATTATACATTTAGTCTATGTTAGATACTTAATATATTAATTTGATCATAATTTTAATTTAATTAAATAAAAAAATCACTTAATTAGGTGCGGTCACATGATTAGATGAGAAAAATAAAACAAAGAACTATTTTGCCTTGTGTGGGAATGGAACCAAGGTTTCCCAGGTACAAGTGTGATGAGTTTGCCATTGAATCAAACAACCATTTGTGATATAGAGTACAAAATACAAATATATGTTTTAGTTTGTTGTTAATACAAGGAAAAGGAAATAAATATGGATTAAGGGGACTTGAACATGACATACTTGAGACGCATAAAAACATTTAAACCACTGTAGAAATATAATATTTAAAAATAGTTAATTCATGATTTAAAATAAATTTTTTGAAATTAAATTAAAAATTCATTTAACAAATTCAAACTCATAAATATAATTCTAATCATAATATAAGTTTGGTTTTATTAAATGAATTTTTAATATAATTTTATTTTTTATTTAATTAAATTAAATTTTGTTAAAAATAAAAATATAATAATTAAATTACAGTTAATACCATGAAATAGAAAATAAATAAGATTAACAACAAAATTAAAGTTCACTCGAATATAATTTTTATTTTTAATATAATTATATATATATATATAATATTGTTAACATTAATTAATTTATTATATTTTTACAGTAGTTTAAATATTTTTTATGTGTCTCAAATATGTTATATTCGAGTTCCCTTAATCTATATTTATTTCTCTTTTCCTTGCATTGACAACAAATTAAAACATATATTGTATTTTTGTATTTTATATTACAAATGATCACTTGGTTTAGTGGCAAACTAACACCACTTACACTTGGGGGAACCTGAATTTGATTCGTAGCCAAGGCAAAATAAATTTTTATTTTATTTTCCTCATCTAATCAGGTGATGACACGTTGACACCTAATTGAATGATTAATTTATTTAATAGAATTAAAATTAGAATCAAATTGATATAATAGGTAACTAACATGAACCAAATGTGTGATTATATAAATTTTCTTTTAACAACCATATCACTTAACTTCGAGTGACCAAAAATTTACAACTCAAAAACGTAAATAATTTTATTGGCCGAATTTAAAAATTAATGATCAAAATTGTACTTAAAGAAAATATAAATGATAATTTCAGTAATTAACTTTAATGGTAATTCTAGTTATGTGCATAATTTGTCATTAATAGCAATCAAACAAGAAAATGATGAGAGAAAGACTGCACGTATGTATCACAGTGGAAAGCCATGATCTCATATGGGTGGAGTTATGTCTGAAATATCAGTTGAACCGTTTAACGTTTTCATTCTAAACTGGATTTTTCCTCATGCTATATCCTCATGAATATCAAGGTTCTGCCATGTGGGTACTTTAGGGTGCAGTTAAAATAAGGCAGCCTCTAACACAAATTTTTAAAAATTTGTGTTATAATATAAATTTTTATCTAATTTAAAATCCAACCTAAAATCTTATTCAAATGGTAAGAATTTTAGTTATAACCTAAAATATTATAGATAACGTAAAGAATAGAAATTTACTGTCCATTTTCGGCGCCTCTATTTATGCATTTACACTAAAAAAATTAGGTTTAGGGTTAAGTTTAAAGGTTAGGGCTTAAAGTTAGTGTTTAGACAATTAGAGGTATGATGTATTTTTAGGGTTTAGAATTTAAAATTTAAGGCTTAGAGTTTAATTTTGTAGTGTTGGGGCATAGAAAGAGACACTGAAAAATAGGAAAAAATTTTTGTTCCAACGTAAGAATCTAAATTCTTATCGAGTTGATAAGAATTTGTGCTATAACATAAATTATTATTCAATTAATAAGAAATTCATTCTACTTAAATTATTATTCAATCTAACATAAATGGTTATTAAAATGATAAAAATTAATGTTGGCATTTTTTAAGTTGTACTCTAAGATGCCGTACCGTATGATTTCCCTCATAAATACGTAGGAAAATAAATAAAGTTCACATGCTCGGCCATTTCATGAATTTGGACGATTGATTTTGATTAAATGAATTTGGATGATTTGACATCTAACATGCAAAGCAATTTATATGCCTTTGAGATTATAGGTCTTGTATTATCTGCAAGACAGCTGTTGGCCGATAATTCCTCTTGGAAATGTTGCAAACTGCCATGTAATGTAACTTATTGGAAAGGTATTTTATTTATATTTTGGTTGGCGATATTAGTGTGGGCCACTTTCATATGTTTTCTCGTGATGAAACATGTTCATATATATATGGTTAAGATCAACTTACATAGTATAAAATTCTTTAAGTTTTATATGTATTTTTTGGATCGTTTGATGGGGAAAATGGATGGTTGAGATTAACTCCTCACTTTTTTCTCAAGTGATAATCTTCACATATTCTACTGTTAATCTCATTTATCCGTTTCACTCATCTAACGATCCAAAAAATGTGTATAACGATCCACAAAAAACGGATGAGTGAAACGGATGGATGAGATTAACAGTAGAATATGTGAAGATTATCACTTGAAAAAAAAAGTAAGAAGTTAATCTTAGCCTTCCATTTCCACATCCAATGAACCAAAAACGTGTAAAACTTAAAGAGTTTTACACTGTGTAAGTTGATTCTAACCCATATTACATACTCCCTCCATCCCACAATTTTTGTCCCTTATTGAATTTTTTTGGTCAATTTTTTTCAATTTTGACTCATAATTATTTAAAATGTATCATTGATAAAAATATAAACAAATATATTTTAAAAAACTCTAATCGAGTAGTTTTTAAATATATATTTTATAAAATTTAATTATAGTCAAAATTTAAAAATTTTAACTTTCAAAAAATCAATAAGGGACAATTTTTTTTTTTTATGGGAGGGAGTATATGATATTCTTTTGTCTTTGACTTCATCTGCGGTCTAATGTAGATCTTTTGCTGGCAAAATTCCATCATAATTCCAATCAATTTTCATTTTGTTTGACTTTTTCTTTTCCAATCAACAGTATTAAGATTCTTTATTCTTATTATAGATTTGTAAACACTTCAATCCTCGTAATTTACAAAAATTGAAAAAACAAAACTCCCGCAGTGTCTGATCATCTCTTAAAAGAATAAACTCAAAGAACAAAATGGAAAAGCCGTAGAATATGCAGAATAACGCACTTAAGAAAAGATTCAACTAGCTTGCGCCTCTGTTCAGCATTTCAGTGTATTCCAAATAAGAAATTTGTCTCTGCAACTTCATCTGCTCATAAAACTGAGCTATGAACTTATCCGCCTTCGAATCAATCCCTTCTTCCTCTACCGGTAACGGATTCCGTGGACTCTTCTCGTTTCCACACTCCGTCTCTTTCTCTCTTCCTTGTTCTTCCTTTCCGGCGCCCGTTGAGTTACTCTTGCTTCCGCTATCGTACCCGTAAACTCCGTCATCGCCGTCGATGCCGAAATCGTAATCGAAATCCACTTCCTGAGGGCTAATGCAAGGAAGAAGGAAGCGCATGGAAGCAGGACGGTGCATCTTAACGTGGAAGATGGGTGTCTCATCGAAGGAGAGCTGGCGTTCCTTGAAATGGATTTGAGGAGGAGGAGTCGGAGAAGCAGCCGCCGTCGTATGTCCGAGACCTTTGAGGAACTTAGGCACCGATCTCAGCTCCATTATAAGGCGTCTCTTGAAAACCCCACTTTTTCTCGTCCATAACAGTACTAGACGCAGTAGCCTCCATGCTCTTTGAGCAGCAGCATCAGGGTTTTTCTTGGGCATTTTCCGACGCAAAGTTGGTGGGAAAGTTTTGAAAACGTTTATGATTTTGTTGGAGGCCTGAGAAGTCTGTTAGCAGTTGAGATATGAAGGTTGCCTCTTTATATATAATCGTTGTAGTTGAGCGTTTCATGATTGATTACGCGGAAAGGTTTTTGGCTTTTGGTTTGGTGAGAAATGTGAAACATGGGCGGTGGAGCACCGTTGTAAGCGACGCAAATTTAGCTGTCCTCATTTTTTAAAATTTCACAGCTTTCAAACCATTAAAATAATTGCGATGCTAGTCAATTAAAATTAAAATTTATCTTTGAGTAAACTACGTCATAACAATAATACCATTGAATTTTTAATTTGTTTAACTATAACACAAAATTTTAATTTTAGTTTTAATTATATCATTGGAACGTTAACTCAATAGCGACGTGATAACATGAATAATTGTTGTCGATGTAGCAAAATGACGTCTTTTTTGTGTGACTAATAATGCTGAAAATAACGTCGTCTTAAGCAATAATATTTATGAGTGTATTATTTTTGTCACTAAACTTCAAAGCAATTTTATTTGCTATTGAACATTTTGATTATCGAAGTCTGTCAATCATCGCATGTCATCGGTTATCATATATTGTAAAATCTATAAAAAAAAACATTCACATTTCATTCTTTTTTTTCCTCCTTGGATTGATTTTCGACAGAAGACATTTAAAATCGACAAAAACTCGTCAAAAGGCCCTACGTGCTAATATTTCGATCTCTTCGACCATCTGATAAGGCTGATTTTGAGATAATGTGTTCGTCTTCTCATCGTTTGAATTTTTGAACAAACACTCCAAACTCTAAAAAATGGTGATTTTTTTAAATTTAATTTTATTGATTATGAGTGAACTTTGTGGAGAATTAATTGGAAGAAAAGAAAGAGGAGTGGAATACAAACATTTTGATACTAATGTTACAAATGGTGATATGTGACAAGCGATGATTGACCAATAACGACGGTCCAAATGTTCAATGGCAAAAATAAAAATCGTTTTAAAGTTTAATGGCAAAATTAATATATCTTCAAAGTTTAATGTTTAAAATAATATCGTTTTTATGCATTAATAGCCACACCAAAACGACATTATTTCAATCATATAATATTGTTATTTTCGAATTAACGACTTAATAATATAATTGAAGCTAAAACCAAAAATAATTAAATACATTTAAAAATAAGTGATAAATAATACGACACTTAAAATTCAATAATATACAGTGTAACTCATGCGTTGTTTTCTTATGGTTATTGGTTAGTCTAATAACTCGACACCGAATTAGGGACAGGTTCCATGGGTAATGAGTAATTTGTATTTTCTTTTTTTACGCGTTTTGTATTTTCTTACCCCTCACTAACATTATACATATAATTTCTATTATTTTTTTTAACTCTTAAGTGAAAAAATTGAGCATGCGAGGACGGCCTGGTAGTTAGAACACGCTCACCTGTTCTACTCTCTACTCTTTAAGTCTCGGGTTCAAAACCTTCAAGAGTATTGTTTTACCTAGATTTCCCCCGCCCCCTCTAGGTAGACTTAGAATAGGTTTTTCAATCAATATTTTTTTTGAAAAATTGTGTTTTTTTTGGGGAAAAATATACTTTGACCCATCTAAAAATTAATTATTTAATTTAACTCTTTTAAAATATTTATATTTTTTAACCCTTCGTAATTTTATTTATCTTGGACCCTATAGGTTCTTGGCTTCTTCACCAATAATAACACAAATATTTTTATATGTTCATGATTAATTTTCGACAAAATAAAATTAGTTATGTTGATAACGGTTAAAAGAATGAATTTGAGGGAATATTTCTGCTATATTCACTTTTTAATAATAAATTTACAAGAGATGTATTTATACAACTTTACAAGCTAACTAAGGCTAACTAACACATTAACAGAATTCAGTTAACTAGTCTAAAACATATTAACAAATATAACTACTTTCTATTTGCTAACTTTCTACACTCCCCCTCAAGTTGGTGGTTGAAAAACATTTTTAACTCCCAACTTGGAAAGAAGATAGCTATGTTGCTGAATCCCCAATGCCTTGGTGAAAATATCAGCAAGCTGCTCTGTTGTGGTAATGTGTTCTGTGTGTATCAAGCCTTCTTGTATTTTCTCCCGGATGAAATGGCAGTCGATCTCAATGTGTTTTGTCATTTCATGGTACACTGGATTAGAAGCAATCTGTAAAGCAACTTTGTTATCACAGTAGAGCAATGTTGATTTAATTGCATTAACTTTGAGTTCTTCCAACAGACCATTTAACCACACAATTTCTGCTGTTGTTGCAGCCATGCTTCTATATTCTGCTTCTGCAGATGATCTTGCTATAGTTCCTTGCTTCTTTGATTTCCAGGAGATTAGAGAGTCTCCTAGCTTAATGCAAAATCCAGAAACTGACTTTCTTGACATTGGGCAAGAGGCCCAATCAGAATCACAATAGGCCTTCAATTGACATTTGCTTGAACTCTTCAACAGAATTCCTTGTCCTGGAAAACCTTTGATGTATCTGACTATTCTGAGAGCTGCTTCCATGTGTGATTTCTTTGGCAGTTGCATGAATTGACTGAGATATTGCACAACATAAGTAACATCAGGCCGTGTGTGTGTAAGATAGATCAACCTTCCAATCAGACGTTGAAAAGCTGTTTTATCTTCAAGGATTAGATCATCGGAGTGTTGCTGCAAGGCCTCATCAAATTCTATTGTAGTTAGCTTTTGATTCTGCTCCAATGGTGTTGAAGCAGGTCTTGCTCCCCCTAAGCCAACACTTTCAATGAGTTCCAAGGCATATTTTCGCTGGTTCAATAAAATCCCTTCTTCAGAACGCAGAACTTCTAATCCAAGGAAGTATTTCAATTCACCAAGATCCTTCATTTTGAAATTCTTATTCAGAATCATTTTCAACTCTTTAATTAATCCAATGTCATTTCCAGTCAACATGAGATCATCAACATAAATAAGCATGACTACCATTTTATCTCCTTGCTTTTTTGTGAACATTGAATAGTCATATTTGCTTTGGTGATAACCAGCAGTTATCAAGGCCTTAGTTAACTTCATGTTCCACTGTCTTGATGCCTGTTTAAGCCCATAGAGTGATTTCTGCAGTCGACATACCATATGCTCCCCCTGACTGCAGAAACCTTCAGGCAAGGACATGTACACCTCTTCGAACAAATCACCTTGAAGAAAGGCGTTATGGACATCCATTTGAAACAGAGGCCATCTAAACAGGGCTGCAAGGGCAAGAACTGTTCGAACAATAACCAATTTGGCAACTGGGGAGAAAGTATCAGCATAATCAACTCCTTCACGCTGATCGTAACCTTTGGCAACAAGGTGAGCTTTGACGCGTTCAACCTCACCAGAAGCTTTGTACTTTATACGATAGACCCATTTGCACCCTATGGGAACCTTATCATGAGAAAGAGGGACAACTAACCAAGTTCCATTAGACTCTAAAGCTTGAATTTCTTCTTGCATGACCTTAATCCAATCAGGATGTTTTATAGCTTCAGAATAAGTACGAGGCTCAAGCAAAGTAGTAGAAGTGAGAAAGGATTGAGTACGCAAGGGCAAGTGAGAATAAGAAAAAGTGGAAGAGAGAGGAACCAAACTTGGAGAAGAAGAAGTCGATTGGAAAGAACAGGCATAATCATGTAACCAAGTAGGAGGACGAGTAGACTTACGAGAAATTGGAAGAACAGAAGAAGAGTCAAGTGTACCTGAAGGAATGGAAGTAGAATCTGAAAAAATTGGATGAGAAGAGTCAGAAATGACATGAGAAGGAACAACAATGGGAGGAGAAACTGAAGAAGGTGGGGGTGAAAGAGGAGTAGGTGAAAGATGAGTAGGTGAAGGATTATTAGGTGTAGTTGAAGGAGTAGAAGAAGTTCTGGGAGAATGAGGAGGTGAAGCTGGAGGTGAATGATGATTATTTGAAGGTGTAGGAGAATGAGGAGGAGAAGACAAAATCAAAAAATCCTCATCAGAAATAGTAGGATCAAGAGGAAACAAAGGAGAAGAAGTGTGTTTTAAAGAAAAAAAATGGAAAAATGGTTTCATGGAAAACAACATCTCTGTTGATAAAAAAAGAATTAGAAGACAAGTTGAATAAAATGTATCCTTTTTGAGTAAGAGAATATCCAAAAAATATGGAGGGTATGGCTCTAGGAGAAAATTTATCTGTGTGCTTAGGAGTTGTGGCATAGCACAAACAACCAAACACACGCAAGTGAGATAAGGAAGGCTGTTTATTATACAGAAGTTCATAAGGTGTTTTCCAATGAAGAACAGAAGAGGGAAGCCTGTTAATCAAGTAACAGGCTGTAAGAACACATTCACCCCAGAAATTCAGTGGGACATTGGACTGAAAACGAAGGGCACGAGCCACTTCAAGAAGATGGCGATGTTTTCTTTCAGCAATATCATTTTGTTGTGGAGTATGAGTACAGCTGCTTTGATGAATGATGCCAAGGGAAAGAAACAAGGAAGAGCAACTAGAATTAAAAAATTCTGTGCCATTATCACTGCGTAGGATTTTAATAGAAGCTTGAAACTGATTCTTTACTAAATTGAAGAAGTTTGTAAGATGAACAAACACATCAGACTTAAGTCTGAGAAGGTACACCCAACACATTCTACTGAAATCATCAACTATAGTGAGGAAATACCTATGACCAGAATGGGTGGAGACCCTATAAGGGCCCCACAGATCAACATGAATGGTATGAAAGGGTACAGTAGCTCTAGAAGTACTTAAAGGGAATGGAAGTCTAGTTTGTCTAGCAAGAGGGTATATAGTGCATTCATGAAGACAGTTAGAATCAAACTTATGATTATCAAAAAAAGATAAACTGTGAATCTTATTGAAAGAAGCATGCCCTAAACGAGCATGCCACAGATTAGTCACATAAGCCATAGATGACATACAAACAGAATTAAAAGAAGTAAAACGAGAAACAGAGGAATATGAGGGAATCGAACCAATAGAGGAAGCTGACTCAAGAAGATATAAGCCCTCATGTTCTTTACCAATCAGCTTCATCTTTCCAGACAAGAGGTCCTGTAAAAGAAAAAAATCAGGATAGAAGATGGCCATTAAATGAAGTTCCTGAGCTAATTTAGAAACTGAAAGTAAGTTGTGAGAAAACCCAGGAACAAAGAGAACGTCATGAATAACAAAATCAGAACTAAAAACGAATGAACCAACATGAGTAATGGGAACCTTTTTACCATTTGGAAGATGAACAAACTGTGAATTAGGAGCACAAACAACAGGATTTATCAAGCTATTAAAGTCACATGAAATATGGTTAGTAGCACCAGTATCCAAAATCCAGGTTAAAAATGAATTCACAAGTAAATTACCAGCACCATTACCTGCAAGATTCGCAACAGAATCACCAGGAGGATTCTTAGTCAAAAGCTCCAAGATCTGAGCATATTGTGCCTGTGTGAAAACAGGAGCAGAAGAAGGTTTTTGGCCAGATGCAATAGTCTCGGGTGAAGGATCAACTGCAGACTCAGAAAGAACCGTCATGGCAGAAGAAGAATCCTTACGTTTAGTGAATTTGAAGTCAGGAGGGTAGCCAATCAAGCGAAAACAATTCTCCTTCTTGTGGCCACGGATTTTGCAGTGATCACAAATTCCACTAAAACGTCGACGAGGAACAGACGAATTGGAATACAACACAGTCGAATCCAGTGAAGAATTCATAACACCAAGGTGCGAACGTTGAGATTCCTTCTGAATGAGCATAGAGTAGGCTTGATTCACAGTGGGCAATGGTTGCATAAGAAGGAGTTGGCTCAGGATGGCGGCGTAGGTCTCATTAAGCCCCATCAAAAACTGGAACAATCGTTGTTGCAGAATGTGGGCTTGATTTTTCTCAGAATTTGCACAAGCACAGGAGAAAGGAACCAGCACAGTATATTCATCCCAAAGTAATTTCAACTTAGTAAGATAGGTTGAAATCGAAGAATCACCTTGAGTGATGGTAGCAATCTGACGATGCAGAAAAAAGATTCTCGATCCATCGATTTTGTCAAAACGCTCCTTCAGATCGAGCCAAACAAGCGAGGCATTGGAAGCAAAGACGATACCGGCGGAGAGTTCCTGGCTGACGGTGTTAAAGATCCAGGAAAGGACGATATCATTGCATCTGTCCCACTGGGATTTCAAAGAATCCTCATAGCTATCGCGTTTGCAGGTTCCGTCAATGAACCCTAACTTATTCTTGGCGAGCAGCGAAATCCGCAAAGATCGACTCCAAACACTGTAATTTTTAACGCCGACAAGCTTGTGAGATACTAAAAGAGCTCCAGGAGTATCAGAAGAATGAAGGTATAACGGATGATTGAAATCGATGGTATCCATGGAAAAAATTGGGGAAAAAACTGAGAAAAGAGAAAGAAAGCCGATGAAAAGAAACGGCTAAAACGGCCCAAGAAACAAACGGCCCAAGAAAGAAAAAAAAGGCTCTGATACCATGTTAAAAGAATGAATTTGAGGGAATATTTCTGCTATATTCACTTTTTAATAATAAATTTACAAGAGATGTATTTATACAACTTTACAAGCTAACTAAGGCTAACTAACACATTAACAGAATTCAGTTAACTAGTCTAAAACAGATTAACAAATATAACTACTTTCTATTTGCTAACTTTCTACAATAACTTTGTTTAGTATATATTTTAGGTTCATTTTACTGTGTATATTTATTAGGGCTGTGCAAAAAATCTAGATATCTCGTCTATTTTTTAATATTTAGACAATTTAGATTGAATATCTGAAAAAAATCTGATAATAAAATAAATACATATCATAATATTTAAATTTCAAATTATCCGAAAATTAAAAAATAATGAGACTTTATACTTCAGGGTTGGTCCATTCTAAAAAAGGTAAACTACATAAATGGTCCCCTAACAATGATTAAATTTTTTGTTGAGGCTCCTTTCTAATGACGTGGCAGTTAATAAAATTTGTATGATAACAAATTTAACCCTTAACCTTTACATTTTATTTTAATTTGGTCCTAAATTTAAAATTTTAGCTCTCAATATTTAAATATTATAACATTTTAGTCCCTTAAATCTTAAACTTCATCTTCTTCTCTTCTAAAAACAAAAGGTATGCATCTCCCGCTGTGGGTAGCTCATCATAGATGGCTATCGTAAACATCAATGGAGGTTTTGATTCTCCATCAATTTTTCACTGCTCATACAAATGGGGTTGCAGATGGCTACCGTTAACATTAATGGATGTTTGTTTTTTAGAAGGGAAGAGGATGAAGTTTAGGATTTAAGGGGATACAATGTTGTAATATTTAAATATTGAGAGATGAAATTTTAAATTTAAGACCAAATTAAAATAAAATGTAAAAGTTGAGGGTTAAATATATTATTATACAAATTTTATTAACTGATACGTCATCGGCCGTTTATTTTTTAACGAAATTAGACCAATTTGTTAGTCACGATTAGTCGGACCTATTTTTAACTTCTCATAGTCAAGGGACTCAACAAAAAATTGAATCATAATCGGGGGACCATTTATACAGTTTACCCCAAAAAAATTCACTCCACTTTTACGGCTGAGTGGATCCAACCACTATCCCAAGCAGCACGCGGCCGTTTTAAATCTCCCATTTCCTTTCACCCAGTGATATGTTTCAATTTAAATACTTGATGCGAAAATCTGATATTTGAAAATAAGATATCAGATTTGTTTTCATATTTCTATTTTGTCGATCCAAAAATTTAATATTTATAAATTTAGGTATCAATTTTTCAAAATTGTTAATTTATTGATTTAAAATTTTAAATATTTAATTTTTGCCGATCATATCGAATTTGATATATGAAAATGTACCATTCTAATAGTTAGAGTTTGTGGTTTGCTTTCCCAACAATATCTTAAACATCTTAGAAAAATCAGTATCATGTATATTAACCAGTTTATACGGAATTTTCCTTTATATTAAACAAATTAAAATAGCCATCCTCAATGCATTAAAAATAACTATTAAAAAAACAAATTAAAACAAGTGAGGAAAAAAGTTGACAAGCGTAGGCCAATAAATCCTGTGAGTTAATTATTTATTGTTTGAATCCCAGAAATGCAGTGATTGATTTGTGTTTTTAATTATTTATTGTTTGATAGAAAATTAAGGAGTGTCGTGTGAACATAGAAGAAACAGCTGAGCTGAACTGGTTTAAAGTAACCAGCTGGCAGCTCTTCTATTTTCTTTTGATCAATCAAATGCCGTTAATTAACCACGTATTAACATAATAGAGTAATTGACTTGAGATTTAGTTTAATCACCGATCATGGGGATAATTAAACTGTGCTGGAAATGCTGGATTCACGGTCGCACACATAGCTCTCCTGTCCCGCTGTCCCTTTTTAAGGCTTAGTTCGAGAATGCTTCACAAACGGCCGTTAAACTGTTGAACGTAAAATTGGTATGAAATAACCACGTTAGACATGCAGAACGGCCGTTTAAAATTCAAATGTTACCTCGGAAGCTGCAAAATGCATAAGCTAGAAAATTCAGCTTCTATCAAACGTTCGTTTCTAGTCCAACGCTTGTTTCGAAATCTGTGTTGCGCGAACCCTAAAAATTAATTGATAGTGTTGTTTAATATACTAAAATTATTGTTGTAAGTAATTTTAAAAATCAAGTATTGTAGATTTAGCTAATTTGAATGATATTGTTGTTGCCATTAGTGACAGAGTCAAATATAAAAATGGCAATTTTTGAATTAATTTGTATATAAAATAATATTAAAAATAAAACTGACATCACTTCAAAAAAGTGTTGTACATTATTTTTCTAAATTCTAACACCACATTATAGACTTTTAGATTCCGTCCATGATTGATACAACACATAAGATTGATACAACACATAAGATGATGTTCGGTCGAACATATATAAATACTTAATTTCTTTTGATTTATTGGTAGAACAAGCTTCAAGTAGTATATGCATTATACCAAAAATTATATGTCGAAAACTTAATTCTTAAATTTAAACCATTATATTTAAAAAACTAAACTTTTCTCTAAAGCGCAACAACTCCTATTCTATCTGGTCCTTGACGGCCTCACTACCTTCTATGTTCATCCGTTGATTTTTTTTTCTCTTTTATTATACTATATCCTATAATGCATAGTAAATTATAGTATAATATATAACTATTATAATATAATATTTACAATACTCTAATATTTCAATATCATCATTTGTTGTAATAATTTTTATAAGTACATTTTTGTACATAAAATATATCTTTTTTTTTGATAAAGAAGAGAAATAAACTACCCTACTTATGAAAGAGGGAACAGATCCATAACCAGCAGACTTGCGATCACCATAGGAGGAGTCTCGAGCATCCGACAGTCCAACGAGTCCGTGGGGGCCAATTTAGCTAACGAGTCCGCCACTTTATTCATCTCCCGACACACATACTGAACCTTGACTTTCCAACCTTGCCGCAATAAACCCCGAATGTGCTGACACAAAACGATGGAACTCCCCTTTGCCGAAGAGTCTTGAACAAGCGAAATTGCCTCTTTACAATCCGTCTCTAAAATAACTCGGCGATAACCCCTAGACCACGCTTGCGATAAACCAATATACATACCCCATAGTTCCGCCTCCAACGCGGAACAAATCCCTATCGCTTTCGTGAAACCAAAGATCCAATCGCCCTTCTCATCTCTACCGACGCCACCGCACAACGTCAACCCGGTAGCAGCCGTGCGTGCGCCGTCCGTGTTAATCTTCAGCCAGCCACAAGGAGGAACCTCCCAAGCCGTAACCTGCTGTCCGAGACGCACTGCAGGAGAGGACAAGGCACGCGATAGCGCCAAAGCTCGGACGCTCTCATCGAACATAAACTTGCTATGCGCCGACACATCGAATACCCCAGCAGCATCCTTATCAAAGATGCAAGCGTTGCGATGTTTCCAAAGAGACCAAAGCACCGTGCCAAAGCGAAGATCCCAATCTTTCGACTCGCGCACAAAATATTCCGGAGACGATAAGTTAATGCGCAACCAATCCTGGATATTCATATTAAGGAACTCTGTAAGTTTGGAAGGAACAATCAACCTAACCCAAAGCGCCATCGCCGTGGGACACAAACGAAACAAATGATCCACGGATTCCTCCATCGAATCACACACACCACAACTAGAAACGTCACACATATGCCTCCGAACTCTCTCGGCATTAGTGAGCAACTTGCCGCAACCAAGCAACCATAGAAATATTTTGATCCGTTGCAGCCCTCAGAAACGCGCAATGCATCGCCACAACAACCCCGCTTGTCCCTCACACTCCCTTGCGCGCACACTGTAAGCAGAATCGACAGAGAAAGATCGATGCGCCGTCCATTTCCAACCTACTCCATCCGAATGCTCGACTTGCTGCGGCGACATCGTCGCGACCAAACGTAAGACGATGTCTCGCGGCAGCAAGTGTTCTATCGCTGCCCAATTCCATCCACCTCCGGGCGTTGCCATGTTAGCGACGCTAACGTGAGGAAGACACGCACGAGTAGCCCCATCTGCCACATACTCCGCAAGCACCCCAATATCACTCAACCAAGGGTCATGCCAAAAGTCTACAGCTCGCTCATCACCCACCGACCAAACAAGACCGGATCGGACCTCATCCCAAACTAAACTAATACCCTTCCAAAGATGAGAACAACGGGGACGAACCAAGGTATCCGGAACAGCTTCTACCCATTTATACTTGGACCGTAAAACTTGCGCCCATAGTTGATCCGACTGTCGAATTAAATTAAAAGTAAGCTTCATTAAAAAAAGCTTCATTTTGAACCGTCAACGACCTATAAAACCAAGGCCTCCCTCCTTAACAGGCGAACATACAGATTTCCAGTTCACAAGATGCACACCACCCCGCCCTTCATCCTTACCCCAAATGAAATTCCGAATTAAACTTTCGATGTCACGACACGTACTTTTAGGTAGGAAAGAAGACTGCATAGCATAATAGGGAATCGCGGACAACACCGATTTAGCAAGTGTAATTCTCCCCGCGAGCGAAAGGGATTTAGCCATCCACCCCGAAAGCTTATCCCTCACGCGTCTCATTATAAAATCATCTCAATTAATTCACAAAAAATTATTGTACAAGATTCCTTAAAACATACTTCAAAAATTGCATAACTATAAATCAAACAAATTCTTATTCTGCACGTAGTATGCAATTGAGGATACAACTTGTTTGCACCAAACAATTAACTTTTTTTTAAACGGTTTTAATGTGATTATAATGTAGTATCTGTTCATACATATTCTTAACCATTTGACAATGCGCATACAAAGTAATGTAGTATCTGTTCATACATATTCTTAACCATTTGACAACGCGCATGCACTTTGTAGACAAAGCAATTTGCGCATGCTCCTTATAGACAAACTAATTTGAACTCGTGTCTCCTAAAATAAACACCATCCACTTTTCCACTAGAACATTTGTTGAGTTATACACTAACAATAACTTACATTGCTGTTCTTAAAAAAGACAAATGGGTCATTTATGCAGAAGTAATTGTATTTGTATACTTAATGTGATTGAAGTTGTTGAAATTAGGACTTGTTCCTCTTGACCACAAAACAAAGGGATTCAAATAACAAATGAACTTGGCATTTTCTATCTTGAAATTGTCCCACTTAACATTCTTATTGTCTGCTATCTACATAATTTTTTTTTGTTAATCCCCATGTGTTTTACTTTCACAGGTTCAACTTCATACCATCTGTGGCATAATAAAGCTTCAAGCCTCGAACACTAGAATTGCCCGGAAGATCATAGAATTAAATTGCGATCGCAACGTAAACGTAACGTAATGACTGTATCGTGCCGCAAATCTTAACTGCATTTAAAATCATAGTAATTTTTCTTAAAAAAATTGTGTCGCAACGTCCGCAACTGTAATTTAATACTACGCAGACGATCAAACTCTTAAACACAATGAAAGATAACACGTTTCATGACAAATTTAACCAAAGAGGGGAAAATACAAGAGCAGAAAGGGCATACATTATGCTCCGTGGTATACATACATACATACAAATATATATATATATATATATTATGATCTAACAACCTGAAGGGGAAAGTTTAAGATGAAGATCGAGGCCTATGTCCGCTTCTGGCAATTTACCAGAAAATTCAGTAAACGCCGTGATTGCTGTGCCAAAATGTAGTGGCTGTGCTACGTAAATCCGAGGACTGTACTGAGTAGGAGTCGAGGGAAGAAACAGTGGCCGTGATGGACAATAACATGGTTGCGGCACAAATTTGGCAGCACCGTTGCTAGTGAGCCCTCTGCTATATGAGGGCGGCATCGACCGTACAGAATGGGAGCTTAAAACAGGCGTGGATGATATGATCTGTTGATGGCTATGAAATTGGGCTCGCCTAGCTCTTTGACGCTCTCTCTTATGTGCATTTTGATGTCCTCCTAGTGCTTGAGAGTTGGCAAATACTCGGTGGCAAAACGGACACTCGAACTTCCTGCTTTCTCCTAAATCCTCAACTTTCTCCAAAACTTCGCCTTGCTGATCAGTTAGTGAGAAACCGAATAACTTCAACGGTAAAAAGGGCTTGGGGTCCGATTGTTTATCCGTTGCCATATTGGCTGAAGACGGCTTGGTCGAGATCGAGCTCTCCGCCATTGTAACGAAGAAGAATAGGCTATGATTATGTATAAGATGTTAAAACTAGTTCTGCCCTGTATTTATAGCTGGGACTGGTTTGATATTCCACCTTTAGTTCATTCAGTTTTCAAAGGGTATTAAGCCAGTTGAGTTGATGAGTAAAGTGGGTTATACCTGAAAAAGTGAAAAGCATGATTGCTGCTGTGTAGAACTTTGGGGATATTGGTAACAATTTCTTACTCAATGATCCAGGTAAATCATGCCAGTAAAAAAATTGCTTTGGCCGTGCAATATTTTTTCAAGGGTAATTCCTATGTACGTACGTACAGTGCTAGAAAGAAAAGGCCGTAAACTTGTGAAAGCTCTTGTCAGGCACAGTTCTCACAAGATCCATGTGACGATGAAACATTGAGAAAAGATTAAAAAAGGTGCCCGAGAAAGACGGAGGATTAGGGTCATTGTCTCAACTGTAGGCAAAGATGTATTAAGATTGTCCATCTTGCTTGCCTCCTTTTATGTGTCAAAGTCCCCGCACGCGCGCCTTTACTTCTTGGCTTGCATAATCATTCAACCGACCAACACAAGATTAGGACCGTTGATCCAAAACTCATATGACAAGGCATGAATAGTTTGAAATGCTGCATTTTTCATGCAATGTCTCGGTTCCTAAGAGCTATAAGCTGGGGTTGAGATATACATGAAACAGTTCTATAGCTGTGAACATAGGTTAGGTCCGGCACCATCGATACTCGAATCTTCTCCCTACTACCACTCCCCTTTGTTGATCAATACTCGGGAAAGATGATTAAGTGATAAAATCACGTTACATAATAATAGTGAAAATTTGAGATTGATGTAACCTTGATTCATATCCTCTCGTTGCTCTTTTTAGGGTCAATTATGGTGCCATTTAGACAGGGGTTTCTATTTGAGCATTTTTCTTCTGCAATTGAACATGTCTACTGAGGTGTAGGCCAATCCATAGGAGATTAAACAAGCACTTCTTTTTCCTTTTTTTTTAAAAATATTTTGGTCTTATGGGATTGGTGACGGACAAACAGAGACATCACATATGAGCTTTTTATCTGATCAATTGGACTATGAAAAGAACTAAATCATTTGTTGTACTTGACATAGACATACTATATTACCGTATGACTGTCACTGTATAGGCACACGTTTCGAAACACGGTTGGCTCGTCGATTCGAATGCTTGTCTGCCACTAGCGTCCTCAGTGACATACTCGCATCCTTCACCCCCTCATCAAGTGTTTTTTTTATGATCAGTGTCTCCCATAATCCTGCTTTTTCTAATACATCTTCATCAATATCTTTGAAATCCATGGATCTATATCTGTAAACAAATTCTATGTCATGGATTAGGATAACCGATTCCAAGTCGGCAACTTCGATCATTAATGGTAACTGTGTACTTTTCGATGATGTTTATCCCCTTGGAACAGCCTATTAGGAAAGCCTCAGACAATGTGACTTTGCCAGCTGAATTGTACGAAGAATCCTATGCGTTATATGTGTGTGTGTAGCCACATCTCCATTGAAGATATTGATTAGAATGGTTTGGTCTGTACGCCATATTCTTGGCCATGTTAGACTATTTGCCCTGACATTTTTTTAGTGAGACATCATTGGTTTCCCCCCATGTGTGCTTTGTAGTTTGCTTCCTTTATCACCCATGCTTTGCACAGAAACGATTTCACATCATTTCCCAAACACAGATGAAAACGCCTCAGCTGGCTAGCAATGCCCCCACCACGGCCAATGGTGTCATATCGCCCTTCCTTTCTGGTTGTTTTGTTCGAGTAATTGAACAAAAAACTCATCGAGTGGTTAATCGGCCCTACCGGGATATAATTAGGACAATTTCTTTAGCTCCTTTTCACTTGTGTTTCATGTAAAACTAGCAAGGGGCACTAACTTTCTTTGTTCGAATGCCATTAGCTCTTTAGAGCACATATAGGATGACCATCGGTTTGATTTGTAGCTTGGAGAGCTTAATTCACATGGAGCAAAATCATAGTGCTAGCTATCATGGACCTAAAGTAAAAAAAGAAGGATGAATTATAAATTTCACTGCTCAACTTTCTTTTCATTTATATCTTGGTCGTTAAAGTTTAAAACTTTTAATTTGCTCATATTTTGGTCACTCCGCCATTAAATACTTAACGACATTATGATTGGTCATTTGTCTTTTAAAAATTATGAATTGACCCCAAAACTTTCTTCATTTTTTGGTGAAAAAAATATGGTTTTAATTTTTTTTTTTCATTTCTCTACGATGGAGCATCTTCTTCCAAATTTCAACGGTGGGTGGTGGAGAAGCAGGAAGAGAGTTGTATATTATGATCTGATGCCGATCAGACGATAGCTATTGTAGAATGGAGTTATTTGGAATATCATAATTTTGAGTTTTGAGTTGACTTTTATTTAAAGTGAATAGAAAAAAATCTAGAGTGATTGTGTTAAAAATATGAGGCGAGTTCGTTGTGTCTTGACTGATCAGAATTGGCACGAAAAAATGATGATTTTAACGTCGTGATAATACAAGGATGAAATTATAGAACTCTCATTTTTGAGGAAAGAAGATAAAATAAAAAAAAGAAAATGGAAGAAATGATGTGGATGATATGTTACTTTTATGTCAGCAAAAAGCAGTCCATGTTAGCACATGTGGCTAGAATGTCACTCTTTCATTTCTAATATAATGCTCAAGTGAGCAGAATAGAAGTAAATCGAAAGCTCAATGATTAAATTGAAAATTTTAAAATTTTAGTGACAAAAACAAGAATGAGATCAATGTTGAGTGATGAAATTTATAGTTTATCCAAAAATATAAATGCATGCTTTAAGATTTACACCCTGATTTTAAGCGCAAAACAAGTAGTTCAAGGCGGTTTCACTGTGAAATATGAATGTTCTGTTGTATACAGGACATCAAAGTACAGATGATGGCCCAGTTCGAGTTTTTCTTTAGTTTCTTGTCTCTTTTCTTATTTCTTTATGTTTTTTAAAGGGCTTTCAAAAAGCTTCATCACTAGGAGGAGTTCATACGCCGGGGACTTTTATGGTGACTTTTCTTTTCTCCCCCGAGCTTGATTGAAGGTGAAAATGCAGTTCTCATCTTGAAATAAATGGCCCACCAAAAAGAATATTCAAGACGCCATTATTACTCCTCATGTTCTTATTTGTCAGATTTTCAAGTCTTTAAATTGCTTGGTTCCTTGTATTCTAAGTTCTAACAAGTACTGTAACATGACATGGATTTCATGAAATACTGCAGGCTGTCCTCTAATAACATTATCAAACAAAGTAATCTTGTAGGGGCCATATGTCTGTTTTATTACCTTTCTCAATGGAAATTTTCTGAAGAAGTTGAATCTTTTCGTCTGCCTACAAAATGAACCGTATAAGTTAAAACTTCAGTGCAGCATTGACAACTGCATGTTGCTTCCCAAACATGAATAGACTGCTCAGGTACTGAGTTTGGATATGGTTAATCAGAGGTCACAGGAAAGTGAAATAAACATGGTCTAGTCTGGAAGTAGTCGGCCCCAGCAAGATATACCGATGTTGAAATCTAGATTTTATTTGCTCTAATACGACATAACCCTGAAGATATATGAAAGACTGGTGGTTGGTTGTGGTTAATCTTGATGAACCAGCATATGGCTTAGGATAGGCACAATAGGATCACCTTCGATCTATTGTTTTGTCTTTTTTTTTTTGCCTTGATAGAAAGGCTTCATTTTATGTCAAAAGTAAACTTGAATGAGCAGCTTGCATTGGGAAGACAAGACTAGGGGTGTAAATGAATACAACATTTGATAAGCTGTTCGTGAATCGTTCATATAACGTTTGTTTATTAAGTTAAATAAACTAGTATGGACAAAATCTTTTATGTTAATTTAATAAAAGAACGGACACGAACAAATGTGTGCTTCGTTCGTTTATATTCAACTCTTTTGTTGGTTCGTTTATCGACTCGTTTACTCGGTTCCCCTTTTCCTTTATTTCTTTTACATTTTAAATATTGCTTAAGGTAGGGACTAAATTGAGCATATTGTGAACTTTGGAGTTCAAACTATGAAGCTTAAAAGGCTTAAGGACTTGTGGTGTAATTTTACTATTTTGGTGAACATATAAACAAACATGTTGGCGGACATATAAACGAACATGTACGTAAAACGCTAAAACAAACAAACACGAACACTCTAAAATAAACAAACGAATACGAACACAATATTAAAAATTTACATGAACAAGAACCGAACATGAACACCTAAACACAGGGACGGAGCTAGAATTTGGGGTTGGGGGCAAAACATAAATGTTTGTAAGTGGGTGAATTAAAAAATAAACCAAATTGTAAAGAAAGTTATATAGGAGGACAAAGTTGAAAAAAAAATTATGGGTCGCCCCTCTCCACCCCCACATACCTTCGTCACTGCCTAAATATCTAAACAAACGAACACGAATAAAACGTCATTCATTCAAGCTCAATTTATTTACACTCCTAAACAATATCCATTAACTGAGCATCAAAATTTAAAGATCTGCCATGATCATGTAGGTTTCTTAATTACAAGTTATGTTAGCTTCACCTAATGGAAGTCAAGTTATGTTAGCAATCCAACACCTGCGTGAAGGAAATTATGTGAGTTAGAAAAGAAGCTTTGAATCCCAGTTGTTGAATAAGACACGATGAGCATTGTTTGAAGACACCATCTAAAGATTTCAGAATCCTTAGAGATGGCCCACCGAGCTCCCCATTATTTCTTATGAGAAGGGACTAAAGCCTGTGTGGTGCAGTTGTGGGATTGGGGTTCAGCACAAAGTGTTTTCGTAAATGGCTATGGAATATGGATATTGGTGTAGCTCTTACGGAAATGGTCAACTTTCCCACACCATTTGGTTTGTTTGTCTTCGCTGTAGATGTGGTCATTTCAGCTTTTCGTTTTCCTACCCCTCAAATTAACACCTTTTTTCAACTTGAGATGATGTCCCAAGATTTTATTCCAGATATTATGAATCATAATGTTATATATTCCACGTACCCAGTGCTTATATGTGTTCTTCTATCTCTTTTAAATTTTATGTTCTAGACCCACTAGATAAATAGGGTTATAAATATCTTTTTCTTTTTATCCCGAAAATAGGGTTATATATGTTGATAATTCATATATAAATCTGTTAGATATTATTTCATAAAAAGATTTAATCATATAATCTGTTTTTGTATTTTTCGAACTTTTAAAATTTAATCTTTCTATTTTTAATTTCATGAAATTATTTCATCTACTTGTTTGATTTAATAAGTCCACATAATAACATTAACTTAAAAGATTTTTTTTTTGAAAAGTGAAGGATCTCATTAAAAACCCCCTCTAAACCTAGATAAGAAAAAAAATGCTCAATTTTTATTAATCAATAATTAGAAACATTACAATCAAACCATCAACATTGGTTCGAGTTACACCATTACATCCCACTACATTACATATCATCACCAATATAGAGGACATCAATACCAGATGTCAACAGCAAATGTAGTTACTCCACAACCCACACCAAATCACCTGATCTAGTCAGAGCTTCCTTAGCTAAATAATGCGCTAGGCAATTGATTCTCTATAAGCAAAAGAAATTTTCCATAATAGATTAGCACATAGAAACTCTGCACTTTTGAACATCACCCGCAAACACAGTAGGAACAACTCTGTTGTTTTTTATTCATTGGACCACCATCGAACAATCAAATTCTATTAAGTATGACTCATATACTGTTAAAGGACAGATGTTAAAGCGGATTTATATGCAGCAACTAGAAGGGTTCACTCAATCTGGAAATGAGCATATGGTTTGCAGGTTGAAGAAATCTTTGTACAGGTTGAAGCAGTCTCCAAGACAATGGTACAAGCGATTCGACTCCTACATGATTCAGATTGGCTACAAGCGATGTGAGTATGATTGTTACGTTTATGTTAAGAGCCTTGATGACGGTTCTTTTATTTTTTTGCTATTGTATGTCGATGATATGTTGCTGGCTGTGAAGAATATCCATGATATATGCAATGGTATGTACTCGCCCTGATTTAGCTCATGTTGTTGGTTAAGCCTGTAAATACACATCTAAACTAGGTAGATCACATTGGGAAGCAGTCAAGTTATTTTTCAGGTATTTGAAGGGTACTGTGGGACATGGAATTGTTTTTGGTAGTCAGCAACATGATCCTTTGGTTGTAGGATATGTGGATTCAGACTATGCATGTGATTTGGATGGTAGAAGTTCTACAACTGGGTATGATTTTACTCTTGGTGGAGGGCCTATATGTTGGAAGTCAATTGTTCAGTCTATTGTAGCATTATCAACAAAAAAAGCTGAGTACATGGTAGTAGCTGAAGATGCAAAAGAAGTCTTATGGCTCATTGGGCTAGTGAAGAAATTGGGTATTCAGCAAGGTGGAGTTTAGTTGCATTGTGATAGCCAAAGTGTTATTAATTTGGCTAAGGATTAGGTGTATTATGCTAGAACTAAGCATATTGATGTGAGGGTTCACAATATTAGAGAGTTGATTGCATCTGGTGAGATATTGTTACAAAAAGTGCATACCACAGACAATGCAGCCGATATGTTGACCAAACTTGTTACTACTAACAAGTTCATGCATTGCTTTGGACTTGTTGAATGTTTGCAAATGCTAGAGAAACATGGTAGTCCAACCCACTTTGATGCATGAGAAACTCCCGATTTATCTCTTAAGGGGAATGATATTTGCCAAGGTGGAGATTTGTTAAGTATGACTCATATACTGTTAAAGGACAGATGCTAGAGCGGAGATGGAGTGAGAGCATCTGTCCCATAAAGAAATTCTCGAGTTAGTCTGCAGGTTTGGACTAAGTGGCTTGGGGTACGAGGGTGAAGCCCCACGGTACGATACGAAGTAGTTTGGTAATTGTATCGTAGAAGGTTACTTATATATATATATATATATATATATATATATATATATATATATGCCTATTATTTGTAACCTAATTTGATTGATTGAATCAATAAGAAATATAGCCCCTCTTGCTCCCGAGGACGTAAGCACATTGTTGAACCTCGTTAATTTCTTGTGTTCTTGCTTGTTTATTTTTCTTGTTCGTTTGCCTTATTTCACAACATATTCTATAATCAAGGATGAATCCTTGTTCCATTTGGATGTATCGAAGATTAAACACGCTTTCAAAATAGCAGCCAATTCAGCCCCAGTCAGATAAGTCAGACCAATGAGGTTTTGAAAATATTACCAAATGTTTACTATTGTGATCTCTAAGGATGCCTCCAATGCCACCAACACCATAATTGTCATTTACCGAAGCATCAACATTAAATTTAAAAGACTCGATCGGAGAGGATATCCAAGAACCGAGAGGAGGCCTTTGTATCTTAACAATCTGCATACCATAAAAATTAGGATGTCGAATAAAATCTAAAATTGAAAGAAACAACCCGGCCACTTACATTTACACTAGTAGCCAATTCTTAAAATAGCAATATCAGACAAATAGTCCCCATTCACCACCTTTTTATTGAAGAGAATCTCATTTTTGCACACTCAAAAGACCAAACAAATTCGAGAAAAGCAATATTTCAAACTGATTTTAAGGAAGTTTTAATAGGTTGATCAACCCATATGAGCATAAGTATCTTCAGATTCTCAGGCATGATCAACGAGATGCTCCATATATCACACCTCTTCTACTATGCTTTTCAAGTAATCTCACATTGACAAAAAAATACGATCAATTGTTTCCATTTTCTTAGCACAGAAAACACACATACAGTCATCCAAGCATGGGACCCCACGTTTAGAAAGTTCTCCTAACGTTGCGATTCTATTTTGTATTGCTCTCC
This sequence comes from Hibiscus tridactylites, assembly GCA_958450335.1. NCBI lineage: Eukaryota > Viridiplantae > Streptophyta > Magnoliopsida > Malvales > Malvaceae > Hibiscus > Hibiscus tridactylites. The sequence goes on along the minus strand of OY288287.1, from coordinate 66,247,458 downwards.
ACAAGAAAATTTTAACCTTCGGCGGTGCAAGATTTTGCCAAACAAGCTCTCAAATTCTCTCTGCATTTTGATCGATACCTGAAGCCAAAACACAATAATCTTTGGCTTCGTATCACCCAATCGGCTGTCCTCTCCCATATTTCCTTTTGAAGCACGATCCAGGATGCAATGAAACTGTTCCCACGGTTCTATCTTCCACACAAACAATTCCCTTCTTAATTTAATATTTCAAGTTCAAACACCTCAATCATAAGTACCAAAATCACAAATCATTCCTGTTTTTTATAGAAATGTTATAAATTTTTAGGAACACAACTTTGAGGGCTGAAATCTCAGTCTAGTAATCTTCCCAAAACTTAATCGATCTATCATCTTCAAGGATGAACCGAAAATTCTTTGTAAACAAGTCATTGAGATTTGATAGTGGTTGAGTGATACTCTTCCACACCCACAAAAACTTCTTTCTTGGAGGATTGTGAGGCATCAGACTATTACTCAAATAGTCGTATTTGGCTATAATAATTTTACGCCACAGACATTCAGGCTCTTTTTTTTTGAAAGGATAATTTATTCAATTCAAGAGGAAATTCATGACTCTTGCCTCAATAAAAAACCTCCCTAATCCTATTTTGGAGGAAAAAGAGTGCAAGAGACCATGATTACACTTATAATTCTGAAATCCTGTATCAAGAGAATTGGACTCATGTCCACACTTGAAACCTCCCTCTAACTCCAGCTAATCACGTCCTGCACCGTGGACTTAGAACCTTTCATCATGTGCCAGCAAACCATAACCCATCAACCTTTCTCCTTATCCCCTTCTTGGCTAATAGATCAGCCGATACGTTTGCCTCTCTAGGCACGTATTGAATATTCCAATTCAGACCTTCACCACACTGCAAGCATGCCTTAACCAGTTCTTTGAAAGAATGTGGGCACTTCCATGGATTTTGTAACCACGCAATTGCCAACGAACAATCGCACTCTATTGTGATGTGAGACGATTTCACCCATATTGTTGATTTGCAAATGAACAGTGCCTCCTTAACTGCTGATATTTCAGCAGAGGTAGCATCGAGCCTGCCTACGTTCTTGGAAAAACTAATAAGAGTTTTCCCCTCTTCATTTCGCAAAACCCCACCAATGCCGGCTTCGCCGAAACTTCCTCTCACCGCCCCATCTATGTTAAATTTCAGCTTTCCCTGCTCCGGAGGTATCCAACTATCGCTGCAAATCTTTGCTTTTTGAACTCCTATTTCTTGAAACCTTGATGGGTAGTTCATAAAGTCATTCAAGTCGGTAACGTTTTCCGGAAATAAGGCTTTACACCACCATCCCAATCTGAGAGTACACAGATAAAATGAGTTTTCTACGGACAATTTGGTTTTGTTGAAAACGAGCTCATTTCTCGCTAGCCAAATCGTCCATGAGCAGCAGAAAAATAACATTCTCCAAATCCCTGTGTTAAATCGTCTAGGGGTCGAAGCTGTCCACGTTTTGAAGAGATCGGTATAACTCCTTGGGAAAACTATCTGAATGTTCCAGAGGTTAAGCCACCTCTGCCAAATTCTCCACGCGAAATAGCAGCTGCACAGTAGATGTTCGACTGTCTCTTCATCCGCATTGCAGCACTTACAAATTACAGAATCTAAGTTGCAGCCTCTTTTTTTTTTAATTCCACCGTTGTTGGGATGCGACCAAGCAAAGCTTTCCAAACAAAGCAAACGACTTTGGGGGGTGCTTTACATGTCCAGACCAGGTCCCAAAGCCCTTCAAAATTGTTTCTGTGTGTTTGATTCAGTTCGCACCAACCTTTTGTACTATATACTCCATTGGAACTTGGCTCCCATCTGACAGAATCCGGCATGTCTGGTTTCAATTTGCACACCTCTAACGTTTCGCGAAAAGCTTCCCATATACCTTTCTCCCATTCGAATAACTCCCTTCTCATCTTTATATCCCATTGCCAACCTGTTGTAGATGAAAAACCGAATTCAGCTACACAACCTGATTTCTTTTCTGACAGTGCGAACATCCTTGGGAATTTTAACTTTAATGGCTGGTCACATATCCATGTGTCGTTCCAGAAATCCACCTTCTTGCCATCACCCACTAGGAACCGAACATGCTGATAGAATTTGCTAATCTCTTCAGGAAAAGCAGAAGTAATATTTCTCCAGATAAATGACTTGCGATTCTTCTCTAAATTCTTCGGTAGGAGTAGCTCTTGCTCTTTTTCATATTTTGAGGCAATTACCTTTCGCCATAAGGAATCTGGTTCGGAGGAATATCTCCAGATCCATTTTAGTAGAAGGGCCTGATTTTTTATTCTGAGATTGATTAATCCGAGACCTCCGTATTTTTTGGGTAAACACATCGCCTCCCAGCTTACCCAATGTATCGCTTTCTTCTCCAAGCTACCCCAAATGAATCTCAAAATCAAACTGGATATTAACACACTAACTTTCTTTGGCATATAAAACATGGACATGTAGTAAATGGGCAAACTTAACAAGACAGATCTCACCAATGTAATCTTCCCGCCGAAAGAGAGATTTTTAGACTTCCATCCAGCGAATTTGTTTTTGAACCTGGCCACAATCGGTTCCCACAGCTGGGGATTATTTTTTTTTGATTCCTAGAGGCAATCCAAGGTATGATGATGGTAATTGTTCTACTTGGCAATTTATTGTATGAGCCCATTCCTTCAGCACCATTTCGTCAACATTTACCCCCATCAGTTTTGATTTCTTCAGATTAATCCGAAGTCCCGAAGCTAATTCGAAGCCTCTCAATAGGTGCACTATGTTCTCCAATTCTGAGACTCTTGCTCCGCAAAAGATAATTAGATCGTCAGCATATTGGAGATGCGAAATTTTCACCTCACTCAGTCCGCTTCCTCCTGCCTTAAATAACCCAACATCCACTGCCTTAGAAAGAAGATAGTTTAACGCCTCCGCAACCAAATTGAATAATAATGGGGATAATGGACATCCCTGTCTGAGGCCACGGCTTATATCGAATTGTGAAGTAGGCGAACCATTCACCAATACCGAAATAGATGCTGTAGACACACATGTTTTGATCCAGCCTATCCATTTTTCGCCAAATCCCATCTTGCGCAGCAGAAAAAACAAGAATTGCCAATCGACACAATCATACGCTTTTCTGAAATCTACCTTGAAGATTAAACCACTCAACCCTCTTTTGTCCAAATAATCGATAACCTCATTAGAAATGAGGGAGCAGTCTAGTATCTGTCTCCTGGAACAGAAGGCAAACTGTGATTGGCCAATAATGTCATCCATCACCCTCTTAAGTCTTAAGGATAACACCTTTGTCAAGAGTTTATAAATACTTCCCACCAGACTGATCGGACGAAATTCTTCAATCGTTGTAGGGGATTCTGATTTTGGTATCAAGCAGATGAAGGAGTGATTGAAAGACCAGTCAGTAACCTTCCCATTGTAGAAATCATCAAAAAAGTCTAATATCTTTGATTTCAAATCCTGCCAATTTTTTTTCAGGAAGCCTACATTGAAACCGTCGGGCCCCGGTGCTTTCGAGCTACTGAGCATATTCAACGCCAATCTTACTTCTTCTTCCGTGAACGGATTCTCCAGTAGTTTTGCTGCTTCAGTTCGAATGCTTTTTAGGTTGCAATCGAAGCTGGAAACTGAAATGGTCTTGGAATTGTTGTAGGCTTTCTTGAAGTAATTTGCTATCTCCTCTTTGATATTGGAAGGTTCATTGACCATATTTGCTCCAAATTTGAGTTCCTCAATGTGGTTTACCCTTCTCCTAGCCGAAGCTACTAGGTGAAAGAAAGTAGAATTTTTATCCCCTTCGTGAAACCACTTGAGCCTTGACTTCTGCCTTCATTCCCATTCCTCCTTTCTCTCCGCCTTCTACATCTTTAACCGCAACTCTCTGAGATTTTCCATCGCCCGAGGAGTATTTTCGCCTTTGCTTAGCTTCAATTCTGCTTCATTACATTGCCTTTGAATTTCCAGTGCTGACTCGCCATTACATTTTCTTTCGCTTTGTTCCCAACTCTTTGCTGCAAATTTACAAGCCCTCAACAACTTCGTTATTTCATGCCCCCTGAAATCCGAACATGTTCTCTGAATAATCTCCACTAAGTTTTTGTTTTCTCCCCAATGATCAAACCATTTGAAGTACTTTGGACCCCAGTTCAACTTGTCTATCGTGAGGATTATGGGATTGTGATCTGATAACCCCCCGGGTAATATTCGAAGCCCTATAGATGGCCATAGACTCACACATTTCGTTGAGATAAGGAAGCGATCAATCCTGCTATAGGTTGGCGTTGCTCTTAAACTCGACCATGTAAATTTTCCACCCCTGCACGGCAGATCAAATAAGCCTAAATCGTCTATGAAACTAGAGAAATTTTCCATCTCCCTTGTTTTGATGCTCACCCCTGTACTTTCCTCCCGGGACCTCACAACATTAAAATCTCCTCCCAAAATAACTGGGATTTGATTAGTTTGTACCCAATCTTTGATTTCATCCAGCATTTTACTCCTATCTTCGAAGTCGTTTGGAGCATAAATGTTAATAACTCCAATTCTGAAATTTTGTTTCCTCAGGCAACCCACGCAAATGATGTATCTCTGCTTCACTACTGAGAATTCGCGCTTGAAAAACTCCAGTTTCCAGATTGTTACTAACCCCCCAGACAATCCTTCTGACGAAGCCGATAAAGACTCATACTCATCCGGTCTGCCACACAGTTCTCTAACCAGGTTTACCGTTGGATTTCTGCACTTAGTTTCTTGTAGGAAAATCACTTCTGGTTTATGAATTCTGATCACCCTTTTTGCCTGACTTTTCTTTTCCGCTTTACCAATTCCTCTAACATTCCAAGACAAAAACAGATTTTGCATTGACATAATTGAAAAATCCTCTCACACTTCTGCAGTAAAGAGTTTCTTCTACATACCTACCTCCTCCAACTCGTTGAGCTTCGAACAGACTTGGTCGTCTTCCGCAGCGAATTTCAAGCCTGCTAACTTACAAATAGCCACTGTCTTCATCTGGTCTGCTTTTGTTTTTGATTCACGTAGAAACCCATCGTTGGAATAATTTATTCCAGATTCTGATCTAGTCTCTTTTTCTGTGTTAACCCCTATGGACTGAACATTTGGTTTGGGCCTTAGTAAGCCACTGTCCATATCTTTGAATGCCCTCATATACCTGGGCTTTATTAAAAACATGCCAGTATCTAAGTCGGGTTCAGGTAATGGAACACTTGATCCCAAAGATCCGCTTGGCGTGTCCTGGGCTGCTGTTATTGGGACTTCAAAAAGCCCAACTAGCTTGGCCTCCTTTATGTTGACATCTGATCTGAGAACACTGTAGAATTCTCCAGATGGAAGCGGTCCCACTGATTTGATGATCTCAAACGGCATTGAACTGACATCTCTATCATTATCACTTTTTCCTTTTGTCGTCTCGGCATCTGCAAAATTAATGTCTGATTTTTCCGAGGAATTGGGAAGTGCCCCAGATTTGGGCGCTGAGGTCGGCGCCGGAAAGTCCTCTACACGGCAACTCTGGATCTCGTCCATTGAGAAAACGTTTGGGTTTTCGTCATCTTTCCAGACCGGAGATCCACTTATCCAGCACTTCTCATCTTCAAATTCCGAAATTGTTATACGTATTATGGAACTTCTGCCGTTGACGAACATATTCACCTGGCTTGGAATATCGTACGGGTATTTGACTCCGATTAAGAACCTTGCTGCGTCAAATCTTTTTCTATTAGATGTTTCTTCGTCAATCTTTATAAGGTCCCCCCATCTTTCTGCCATGGATCTAAGAACACCGTCGTTCCATGCTTCCAATGGAAAGTTTTCGATGGATACCCATACTTTAATCTTTCGACCATCTCTGAATTTGTCCACCGTGTCAATGTCCTCAAACCAGTTTTCTAACATCGACTCCTTAAGATCCTGGAAACTTCAACTTGCTCTTCTTCCTCAAAATTTATGATCACGTAAGGGCCCGACCAACCGATAATATTAATTTTGAACCCCTCTGAACGGAGCACTTGTTCCACAAAGCTTGCATCGTACATCCCCTTCAGCTGTCCTGCCAAGCTGTTTTTTAACCATTGCATCTCATCGTTTGGGACACTAAAATGAAATGGATCACAAATTGGATTTCTGTTTATTTTAGTAGCTCCCAAACTTTCTTTTGGCTCATTTGTCGTAGTTTCACAAATTTTGGATGTTAGAACCTCTCTGAAAGATCTTCCGTCTGTCGTCTTGTACAGTTTGGTTTTTCTTCCGCGATCCACCTTGTTTTGTGCTGATTGTCTCCCTGTCGATCTTTCGCCAGCTTCGTAGTTACGTTTCATATTCTCTGCAATGGCAGGCTTCACTTTGACCATCATCCCATCCATGATTCTATTGTTTCCTTATGATATGGCTCGGCATGCTTCCACTTCATTCGCGAATCTGACGAAAGCAAAGGTATACCATCTGTCCACGTATCTTCTGTGGTTGTATGCGATGTAAACATCTAGCACCCTGCCATAAACCGCAAAAGCCTCCGCCAGGGTCCTCCGATGTATCCTCTTGCTAACTCCAGAAATAAACACTGCAAAACCATCTCTACTGGTTTTTCCTCTCCTTCCGGCTGCTGCACTTTGAAGAACATCCGCTGCTCCATTACCTCGGTTGACCCCTGTTTCTCTATTCCTATATTCCACTGTCCTACTGCTCCAGAGGTTCTCTCTCCTTCTGCTTCGATAGTCCACTGTCTTTCTACTTCGGTTGACCGCTGCCCAGTGCTTCATCTTCCGATTTTTCCTTGAATTTTCTAGGTGGATTTCTATGCCATGCAAGCCTAACATTCAGGTTCATTACTAAATCTTCACACCCATTTATTTAGTAGGGCAAGATTTTTTAACTTCAGATCAAAAAATTTTAGTCCACTAAACTCTTTGGGTCTGATTCAATTACTCCATTTGATCTATTGGATTGGCCGATCTTTTGATAGAGATCATATTTGTAGGCACTCCATTAATTGGGACCTAGATTTTTGCTTTCAAAACACACATGGATATTCATCTACGCCATCTCGATCCAAACCATTTTAAGGATAAAATTTAAGAATGTCCAATCCACTGTGTCATGAGCTTTCCTAAAACCAGCTTTGAAAATAATAGCCTCCCTAATTTCTTTTTAAGATCATATATCACCTCATTTGCAATTAGTACACAGTCCGTGCTCTGCTTACCAGGTATAAAGGTAAATTGGTTATCCCCGACGACCTCATTGATGCATGTTACCAATTTTTTAGATAATACCTTTGCTAGGACCTTGTGCAGACTATTTACTAGAGAAATTGGTCTAAAATCCTCAACAGATTTAGGACATGCATTCTTAAGTATTAATGTAATAAAAGAATGGTTGAAATACTTGTCTTTGACTTTGCCAGAATAGAACTCTTTAAAAAAACTGCATAACCGTGTCCTTTAGAAATGGCTAGAATTTCTTGTAAAAGTCTAAATTAAAACCATAAGGGCTTGGTGCCTTATTACCATCGTCAGTTTTGATGGCCTTTCAAAGACTTTTGTTAAATTGAATATGTTATTTTATTTTTTAAAGGACCAGTCTAAAATTAAAATTTAATTAATAATATATATTCAAATTTAATAGAAATTTTGTGAGAGGGAGTTTAAAGAAATTGTTTATGATGGGAGAGGGGGAGGTTTCATTCTTTTCTTTTGTAGCTATCTGGATTTAGTAAATACTCAATTGATAATGGTTTGGTCTGTGATTCGAACTAAGAGGATAAAAGTTCCTTGGCACAATTGATTTGGTTTCTCTTGGACCCTTTCATGTGTCGAAGCATGCTTATTGTTTGGCTGACAATTCTTAGAAAACTCACATGGATTCTTGCAAATGAGAATTGATGTTGATAGACACTACAATTTGTGTGGTGTTGCTACTAAAACTCAAAATCATCTTCTTCTTTTTTAATGCTCATTTTCAAGAAATCTAGAATTGGTAAATTTGACTTGAAATTTGAGACTCGAATTAATTTACTCGATTCGAGACTTAATATAGACTCGAACATAATGATCTAAACTTGACCCAAATTCAAACCAAAACGAACTGAACCAAAACCGACCTGAAATTAGTTAAACTAAAAATTAACCCGAATCGAAACTAACCGAAAACAACCCGAACCGAAAATCAACCCAAACCGAAAGCAACCTGAAAATTTCCTCAAATATGTATGTTTTATTCTCATTTTGTGTTATATTACTAATTAACAACTACCTTTTGTAATAGTTTAATATCATTTTTTCTCCTTTAAAAGATCATATTCATATATTGACTCAAATTGAAAGTTGGCCGTTCTGATATTGACCCGACCCGAAAAGTAACCGACCCGACATTGACATGTCCTGATATAGACCCAACCCGAAAAGCCAACTGATCTGATATTGACCTAACCCAAAATTCAATCGATCCGATATTAACTCGACTCGATCCGAAATAACATAGACCCAAATTAAATCTGATTCAGACCCGACTTGACCCTAACCGGACCCGACTTGACCCTAACCGAACCTAAACTGAAAACAACCCGAACCGAAAATCAACCCGACTCGAACCTGATTTAAATGATCTGATTGCCACCTCTAAAGAAACTTGTGGAAAGTTGTCCATAAATTGTGTAAGCTGAATAGAAGAGTACTGGATTGAGAGGGCGAGTTGACGTAGGTTTCTACTTACTTGAAAGGTAAATCACTATTTATCTTCATCCTTAAGCTAGCTTGAAACACTTTCATCTATCTCATTTTAAATAAAAGAAACAAGAGACGATTTAGAGGTTTGTTAAGAAATGAAGAAGAAATATTAAGTTCTATTAAGGAGATAATTAGAATTAAGCTTACAAAAATGTATATAGATAAATTTAATTCTATAAATCTTCAATCTTTATACAGCATGAAGAACTTAGGTATGGATGCTCTTGTATAAATGCATCACTGTTTTATTTTGGGTAATAATATTTCAAATAATCTTTTCTTTAATAAAAGTATATTTCAAAAAAATAAAAAGCATTTAAGATTGTTTTTTTTAATAGTCTGTGATTATAAGGTAGTATATGTTCATACATATTCTTAAAGATTAAGAATGTTCTTAAAATTAATTGGAGAAATATATATATATATATATATATATATATATATATATATATATATATATATATAGGGTTAGTATCAACTTACACCGTGTAAAACTCTTTTAAGTTTTACACGTTTTTTGGATCGTTGGATGGGGGAAATGGATGGTTGAGATTAATTCCGTGTTTTTAATTCCCAAGTGATAATCTTCACATATTTTACTGTTAATCTTATCCATCCGTTTCACTCATCCAACGATCCAAAAAATGTGTAAAACTTAGAGAGTTTTACACAGTGTAATTTGATCCTATCCCTATATATATAGGGTTAGGATCAACTTACACAGTGTAAAACTCTTTAAGTTTTACACGTTTTTTGGATCGTTGGATGGGGGAAATGGATGGCCGAGATTAACTCCTTACTTTTTTCCCCAAGTGATAATCTTCACATATTCTACTGTTAATCTCATCCATCAGTTTCGCTTATCCAACGATCCAAAAAACATGTTTAAGTTTTACACTGTGTAAGTTGATCCTAACCCATATATATATATATATATATATATATATATATATGGATTAATATCTTATACATAGGCGGTGGAAACTGAAAGTTTCTACAAGTGCCTTAGTTTTAGGGTATAAGGAGTTAGTTTAGGGTATAGGGTTTAGGTGTATGGGTTTAGAATTTAGGGATAGTTATTTCAATCTAAGGTTTAGGGTTATAATTTAAAGTTTATATGTTAGGGTTTAGTTTTTAGGGTAATACAGTGAAGATTTATGTTTTAACTTATAAACCCTAAATTATAACCCTAAACCTTAAATTGAAAGAACTATCCCTAAATTCTAACCCCTTATACCTAAATCCCTAAACCATATACTCTAAACTAACTCCTTATACCCTAAAACTAAGGCGCTTGTGGGTATAGGGAGTTAGTTTAGGGTATAAGGTTTAGAATTTAGGAATAGTTATTTCAATTTAAGGTTTAGGGTTATAATTTAAGGTTTATAGGTTAGGGTTTAGTTTTTAGGGTAATATGGTGAAGATTTAGGTTTTAACTTATAAACCCTAAATTATAACCCTAAACTTTAAATTGAAACAAATATCCTTAAATTCTAACCCCTATACCTAAATTCCTAAACCATATACCCTAAACTAACTCATTATACCCTAAAACTAAGGCGTTTGTGGAAACTTTTAATTTTCACCGCCCGTGTATAGAATATTTACCATATATATATATAGACTAGACCAAATGAGTTATACTAACTCAAACCGTTTTCTAATTTCTCCCACTTTTTTTCTCATACTAAATCACATAGTTGAAAGCAGTAAGCTGAAATTTAAAATTTTACATCAAAGATAATTATTTTTCTGTAAAATTTTTCAACTTTTTACTATTAATCCCAATCATATATATTCATCCTTTAATAATTTAAAAAGGCGTAAAATTTTCTCATCCCCTTGTGTCCTTTTGGCAAAGGTAGATGTTTATCATCTCTTGGGACCCGGGTTCAAGCACCAGTAATGCTTACCCTTACATCACACCAGCATATTAAAAAAAACGTAAAACTTTTGCCAACTGATCTTACCTCTCTTTAGCAGAAAAAATCATCTGCTCCTTTTGTATGGTTTTTTATGCCCAACACTAAAAAACGCCAAAAAATTAAATTATAAGCTCTAACCCTACATTCTAAATCTTAAACTCTATACCCTACATCTAAAAAATACATTCTACCTTAAATTTCCTAAAGTCTAACCTTAAACCTTAACTTAATTTTTAATGTAGGGAGATAAGTACACTAAAAAATAAAATATTTCTATTCTTAGGAGAATTGGTGGGCTATGACATTCGTTGGCAAATTTATGCAGATGTTAGTGGGCTCATGGTACTATGACATTTATCCAAAGACTGAAAGTTTGAAAGCCGAATCAATCACGTGGTTTAATATTCATGTCAGCAGCAACTAGCAAGCATAAATGCAGGCCCGACTCTCTTCGGCTTTGTTAACGTAAACAACATACTGTTACTTTCTAAAAAAAACAAGACGAACAAAGTGTTACGGTCGTTCACTCCCCCACGTACATAAAATCCGAATGCTTCTTTTTCATAGGTCATAGGTTATATAGCCCATGCACTGTCTCTTGGCCCGTCTCCGTCTGTCTTCATGGAGAAACTAAAACATACACCATGTTTACATTACATCGTACTTTTTGTTCATATTGTCCATCTTGTATAGATTCGAAACTCGGAGTGAAAATGTAATACCTTTGAATTTGAAATACTTACTATTTGAGATCCGCGGGGGAAACAGGAAACTAGTGGCCGGGGGCGGGAAGAGAGTACACTTTCTCCATGTTGTGCACGTAAATCATTGGCCTGCAATATATCTAAATATGGAACACAGATCGTCTGCTCTGCTCCATGTAAAGGAAAACTGATTAAATTAATTGAGGGAAACCATTAGTGGGGAGCAGACTGCAGAGTAACAGTACCATGCCACCCTTTCTTCCTCGTATATGTTGGTGGGCAGTTTCATTTTGTAATATTTTATTACTTTTGAACCAAACTCACTACAAATTTACAAGTAAAAAGATGGGTTCAAAAGTTGCAATCCAAGTGGCAACTTGTATGTTCTCGGCTGGATGCACCTTTTTGTTTGGTGCCTACAGACAAAGATGTAACTATTGGGTGGCTGTGTCTGTTTTATGAAGGCAGAATATATGGGCCGGGTTTTGTCTGTTGTGGCATCGTTTACCTTCTCATGGTTCTGGCTCTTTCTAGCATATCCCTATCATCACTAGATTCACCTTCACTTACATGGACAATCTTCAAGTCAAACTCAAAATGATTCATTCATATTCCCCCCTGCCGAGTAGCAATAAAAACAGTGGACTTCTCGACATGTGTAATTAGAGCGATCGCACAAGACCTCCGAAAAAGAGGGGCCTTAAAATAAGGATAAGATTTATGTTAGATAATTTTTTTAATAAAGATAGATATAAATTTTATATTTGACAATTAACAACTTACGAAAAATTTATATCATTCTTTAAATTAATTGCACAATACGAATATTAATATCTCCAAAGTTTTGAATTGAATGTTTTTTGTATATTATCGATCAATTTATTATTTCTTTGGATAAGAGAATCGAATAACATCATTATATGAGAATATTTTTGGCTTCTTGTTTCATTATGATAAATCAATTTCATTAATAATTTTGAAAATACTCTTAAGAAGGGTGAGTTATATGGAAATGCATCATTTATTGAGCTAAAATTATTTAGAAAATTTTTACCTAAGGAAAAAAATGAGAGCAATGGATTTGTTAATATTTTTAAAATGTTTTAATTGTTTTTCAAATGTGACAAATTTTTATAAAATCTTGTTGACTATTCTTATTATTGTTGCTTTTACATAACGGAGTTTTTCAAAATTAAAGTTTTTGAAATCATATTTACAAACAGACAACTATGTCGCAAGAAAGATTAAATGCACTTACTTTGATGGTAATTGAGAGTGGTCTTTTGGAAGAAGTTGATATTGAAAATGTTGTAAATAATTTTTTTTGTTCAAGAAAATAATTAAATAATTTTTTTTAAAAAATATTTAAACTATAAATTAAGGGTCATATTTTAACAAATTGCACAAAGCTTGTAAACCTTTAAACCGCCTAGATGGTACCAGATTGTATTATCATAACCAAGTTACTCTAAACTTTATTTTGAGGACCCCAGGGGTATTCTGGTAAGTTAATATTGGAACTAGGGTTTCCGTTGTCCCATATGAAAGTTCGGCTTCTTAAATGTGTGGCATATTTTAGTATCATTACGCATATAAATACACCAATCTTAAAAACAAGTGTCATTCCTTGATGTAACCTATTTACAGGTTCTCTGTTTTCAATACCCTGCGTTTCTCCCCTGCTATAAACCCTCCAATTCCGACTCCTCTTTCCAAGAGAGTAGCTTGATCAGAATAGAAACATGCGTATTATACAAGAGAGTGATTACAAGGAGATGAACAAAAGATGCGTGGATTGCAACACAAGCAGAACACCTCTCTGGAGAGGTGGTCCAGCTGGGCCTAGGGTAAACTTCATTTACTAGAATTATGTTTCAATACTGGTTGGTATTTTACTGTGAATAATTTTGGGTTTTTTGCTTGCCTGCAAAGTCCCTTTGCAATGCATGTGGAATCAGGTACAGAAAGAAAAACAGGGGTCTTCTGGGTTTCAACAGAGATAGTAGAACTGAAAAGAGTAAAAGTAAAAGGGGAATCGATGTGAGTCGAAGCGGCATCAAGACCTTTGCAAGGGATATGGGAGTGCATCATATAGTGGGAAATCGGGAACTGAAGAGCAAACTGAGAGAGGAAGAACAAGCTGCCTTTCTATTAATGGCTCTGTCTAACAGCTACGCCTCTGCTTAGTAGCAATTGAAGGTCTAAAGATGATATCAAAATCATGGTGTTCATTTTTCTGTTTCAGAATTTTAGTAAAAGAGAAAACGGGAAAACCCCCATTGTATAATCACTATAGCTTCTGGGAACGAATAGAAAAAAGAATGAACAGATTTTGTTCAAATTATATAAGCTTAAATTCCTGGTCCTTGTCTTCCTTTCAGAAAAGAGCCTTAATCAAACATTACTGATATCTTGTAAGCACATGTCTTGTCGCCCGGCGCTAGTCAATTGTTGTAATTTTGTTTCTGATTTGTAGTAAGTATATTGTGACAGTAAATAGTAGAGGTAGATTCTGGAGTGGGCCGGATGATTGAAGATCACCGAGAGGCGAGGACCAGAAGTTGGAGCTTTGCTTAATAATTAGATTAGAGGTTTGTGGTTGTGGTTGGCTCAAAAAGTTAAGTTCCAGCCAAGTCTAGCGACTTCCCCAAGCTTGGAGGTCCCTACTCCCTACTCCCTAGGACTAAAGAGCAACCGGAGGTATCAGAAAATGAGACGCTAAAGAACCTCAACAATTTCTTCTCCGCTTAATCATACCTTGTGTTGTATGTTACTTCTCCATCTATATTCAATTGTCACAAGAGGGAACCTCAAGCTTGAATTTAATTACGGGTTTGATATTAGAATCGAGATAATAGGATGAATAAAAATTATGTCTTTCTTTGCGTCTACATTATGCTCAACAGTGGCGGTTTTGGACATGTGGGAGATGAGCGACTGCACAAAGCCCTAAAAAAAAGGAGTCCAAATGAAATGAACTAAACGTTTATAGGGAAAACAAAATATTTTAATTTAATAAATTACATGAAAAGAATGGCTTTAAAGAGGCTCATAATATTTTTTTACTAAGATAATTTTTTTAAAATAAACTTTATATATATTTGGGATTATAAATTAAAGAGTCTCATTTTAATAAATTGCACAAGTCCCTTTAAACTTTTGAACCGCCTATGATGCTCAACACTAAAAAAGTAGGGTTTATATTGCAAGATTTAATTTTTAAGGTTTGTGATTTAAAATTTAGGAATAACAGTTAAGGTGTATGGTTTAATTTTTTAGTGTCAGAGCGTACATAGAGAAACTAAAAAAAATAATTTTTGTTCGAAATAAAATATTTAGACTCCGTTTAGTAATAATTTTTTAACAGGCGTTGGGATGTCAAACGGAAAAAAATATCAAATAGTCACGAGATACAACACTGAATGTACGTTTTCACCCTTGATTTAAGTTTTAAACGGAAGTTTTGTCACAAGTAAAAAATCCAACTTCTCTACAATATACTGCTTCACCGCAACGGGCGTTTAATAATCCCCGTTGAACGGGCCCTTAATGATTTTTTTGTCTTGTCTGCAAACAAATCCGATGAGTTGGCACCTGGCAGTTGGCTTGGCTGTCCACCTACGCAATAAACAAATCCCGCCTAAACCAATTTGAAATTGAAATGAAACCTATTAATTTCCCATTATAATATCTCCTTCAATTCCTCTCCTCCCAAAGTCTGAAAGCAACAATGGCAAAAGCAGCAACCGCTTCTACAAACAAGGAATCCCTCACTTCCAAGCCTCCTCATCCTCCGTACCTCGAGGTCCCCTTCCTCAAAAACTCATCAACTCGTTTCATTTTCACTTTCACTTTTATTTTGGATTTGACTCTGATTTTTGAAATTGCAGATGATTTGTGAGGCAATCTCCACCCTAAAGGACCGGACAGGGTCAAGCCAGCCAGCCATAACCAAGTTCATCGAGGACAAGTACAGTAAAATGCTGCCTCCCAATTTCAAGAAACTGATGTCCGTTCAATTGAACAAGTTGGTGAAATCCGAGAAGCTTCTCAAACTCGAGAATTCCTATAAGATCTCTTCCACCGAAAAGCTGAAGCTGGCGAGCAAGAAAGACACTGCTAAGAACAAGTCCCCAAAGTCCACAGAAAAGGCTGCGAAGAAGGTATCCGAGAAAAGCGTCAAGACCAAGAGGCTGAGTCAAGTTAAAACCCCAGAGGCTCTTAAGAAAGCTAAAAACGATGTGAAGAAGAAGCCGGTTTCCGGTTCAAAAGTGAAGCGTTTGAGTCAGGTTAAGACCCCGGAGGGATTGAAGAGGAAGACTAAAAAGTAAGAGATGAATTGCTGATGATGTTAGGGTTTCTTTTTGGTTTTATGTAGATATGTTTGCTATCGATTATGATTAATATTTGAATTTTGATGTTTTTTTAGTGAAATTTGAAAAGAAAGATTGCTTCTGATTTTGGGCCGTTGTCCACCACCATTTAGCGCCAGTCTATACGACATATGATATTGCCTGGTTGACGACCTACTAGGATTGTTCACTGTTTAATTGAAATTGAATTAATTGATCCAAATGAAACTTAGTTTGAGGACCCTGCTGACGGCTGCAAACGTACAAGTATAGCCTTCTTGTCAATCTCTCCACTTATACATTGTTATAGTCTGAAAGTGATTTTGAAATTAATTTCACTTTTTATCTTTTTTGAGACAATCTCTAGTGGTAATAGGATTAATTCCTACTTAGATATCATAAAGGGTGATGTAGGAACTTTCTGTCGAGGTCAGGATAATTTTTTTTAAATTGGATCAAAGCGAAGATTGAAATTGAAATGTGTTAGTACCAGCGAATTAGGGGTATGCATTTCGGATATCCGATTCGGTCCGATCTAAAATTTTAGATATTTAAAATTTTTAAATAGACAATTTAGTGATCCGTATTCGATCCAAAAAATTAGATATTCTAAATTTTGAATTGGATATTCGGATATCCGAATTTATAACTTTAATTAATTATTATTTTTAATTTGGTGGTGCTATTCATAAAAATTTTAGTTTTTCGAATATAACAAATCAACAAATTATTGAATATAACAAGATTTGTATTCATTAAAATTTTAATTTTTCATATATAACATGTAAAGATATCAAATATAACAAGATTCATATATATAAAAAATTAATTTTCGAATATTATCCGATCTGAATGTGAAATAATTATCCGTATCCGATCCGAATTTTTTGGATATTCAATCCTAATTATTCGAAAAATAAAAAATAAATCAGATATCCGAAAATTTGGATCGAATCAACATATAAACGGATTAAATTAATTTGATCAATTTTTTTTGCACACCCCTAATGCAAATACTCAATTGCGACACTCTGTGAATATACTAGAAGATCAAAATCATTTCGTTGCGGACTCCACATGCAAACACTACCCAAACCACGTGACGATGCATGTGATCCGCATCAATACCCGAGTCACAACAGATTCAACTTACAAAGACATTTGTCCTCCTTATTTGACACGTGCTCTTACATTGTCTAATCTATTATAAAAAGCCATGCATCCTCTCAGACAAGTGTAAATTTTAGAGGGCAAGAGCCTGAATTCTGAAAGCCAAACTCACTATCACAAAAAACGGCCCAAAAACCACCATCTAAAAAGGTTTGTTGACATAAATTATCAACAAAATGGATTAAATTAAAATATTCACATAAATTATCTTCTAAAAGGGTTTGTTCACAAAAATTCATTTAAAATTTTAAATATAGTTATAAATCTAACAAAAACTCGTGTGTCCTATTCTTCTAACCCTAGCCGCTTTCCACTGTCAAAATTCCTTCAACCTTAGCCCCTCTCTTTTTTTGATCAATCCCTTTGATCGGTGTTCGACAATCAATTTTAATATTGGTTGTCGACCACGAAATCTATTAGTTTTCTTGTTTTTATTTTAATAAGAACCACTTTCTCTTTCCTTGTGACACGTTTTTTCCTTTGTCCTTATGACATGTCTTTGTTTTTATTTTGTGGTTTGGTTCATCTGTCTTTGTGGCATGTTTCAGCATACCCTAGCGATCAATGTTGTTCGCACAGAGATTCAACCGACGCTAGTTTTTTATTTATGTTTTTGTCGGTGGTCACTTGGAAAGTTATATCCTCACTCGGTTGATGGTTGTTTTCCCATGAAATTAGTTCTGGCAGGGGAACTTTTTGTTTGACAATTTGAATCGCACATCACTCCTTCTTTCTTTATGCGTCTCGTTTGGACAGAGACAAAAAGATTCAGGAGGTTGCTAAATTTTGTAAGTATGCTCATCTCCTTACTTGCCCCTAACTGCCCATGGTTTTGAATTGGTTCAATCGGATGGAATAAAAAATTCTTAAGTTTAGCTGAGAGAATATGATGTAATTAATACTGAGGTTGACTAATTTTTTTTCCGGCAAATAAGGATAGGGTAAGTTGCACAGATCATCACTCAACTATCTTTTCACTTTTATTTTGGTCACTAAACTTTCAATCTTTTTATTTAATAATTGAACTTTATACACCAAATGTTTTTATCACTCACGAATATGTTATTATTATTTTCAAATTTTATAATAATATTTAATATAAAAATAATTTAAAATAAATAATAAAATTATTTAAATTATTTAAATAATCGTCACCGCTGTCATCACCCGTCGGCCATCGGTGACCGTTTGACCCCAAATTGCATCGGGTGACTCGTTTTGACACGTTGAGTCCGAATCCGGTAGTTGTTTCACCAGAAAATATCATAAAACTCGTGAATTTTGATATAAACTTTTCAATTTCCTTAGTTTCAATCTCTTTTTCGTGGATTTCGGAGCACTTTCTGGCAAAATGAATGCTGGATTTGAACTCAGGGGAGTGAGACGAAGTAATCGGTGAAATATTAGACAGAACGACCACCAACTACGGCTGCCAGCGGTGGCGGCGAATGGTGGTCAATATTATAATTCTTTTATTATTATTTTAAATAATAATAAAATATTCGTGAGTGACAAAAACGTTCAATATATAAAGTTCAGTTATTAAAGAGAAAAACTTGAAAGTTGAATGACCAAAATAGGAGTGAGAAGATTGTTGAGTGACAAAAACGTTCAATATATATATATATATATATATCGTTTTTGTTTGGGCTGAAATTGGTTAGGCCTTCAAAAGACCATCAAAGTGTTTGGAGTCGTCATCAGTTGTTTTAAGTTAGGTACGATTTAAAAACCTGTAAGATTGGTCTGCGTCAACACCGAGATCGTCGTGGAGTTCGGGAGTCGGTTACGAGTGATGAAGGTTATAGCACTCCCACTACGCCCAAAATTAGTACCTAAGGGTTATGATTGTCTAAAAGGAAACTCAAGACGGGGTTAATAGCACTACTAATAAAATTTAATTATGATGTTAAATGTATGAAAAGCGTAGCATGTTATAAAAGAAGAAAAACAGAAAGAACAAAATCAAACTCGATCAACTAAAGAAAATATTAATCAAGCTCAAATTATTCACCTAATTAAACTGAAACAATTTTAATTGAAATTCAATTCATACATTAATTAATTTAATAAAGCCAAAGAAAAGATCAAATTTAAGGACTGAATCATTAGGCTTAATAATTACCTAATTTTATGAAGTAGGATCTAATTAAAAGATAACCTAGACCTAAAGGCTAACAAATAAAGAATCTGAAGGAAAACCATGACTAAAATGAAATAAATTAACATCTAAAGGGAAAAATCTAAATGCAAAGCTCCTAAAAGAAGAATGACCTAAGATGTAAATAACCAGTAATTATGTCGAAGTCTCCGACAACGACGCCAATTTGACACGCGTCATTTTTGCGTCAAAAATAATCCCTTCTTCTCTGATAATAAATAAAGAAAATAATACATAGTAAAAGAGAAGTAAGGGTCGATCCCACAAGGACTCAGAAAACTTCATGATTAATGTATGTACAATCGGTGAGCCATGAAGAGAGTTAAATAATATTTCAGTAAAAATGGGGAGTTTGCGAAATAGCAAGAATACAAAGAAATTAAAACGAGGTTTTAAAAGAAATAGATTCAGTATTTATGGATAAGCCTTAGGCATTAGTTCTGACTCAATTTTCTTGGATCATCGGAAAAGGTTTTTACTTCAGGATCCACATCGGTTACTTGCCTACAAGGATCAATCACTGAGACTTGTTTTTCTCTCTCCGGTAAACTGATAGTCTAAAATCAATTTTTAGATTCCAGTTTTTTGGTTAGATTAACCGCGGCTATCACTGTGAAAAATAAACAATTTTAAAGTTCTAAAAAAACCCGACTCGGATTGTGTTGTTTCAATAACAACAATTCCGATTTCAATTTTCTCTTAGTAATCAATTTACTAAATGTGTTCCCAGGAAGTCGAATGTACTTCAATAGTCGATCCTTCCTCCCACATATTTAACCAAAAACAACATCCTGACCAAAGTCAATCTTTAGTTTTGAAATCGTTTTGATTTTGAAATTAAGCTTAGAAAAATGAGAGAGATTCCCGAAATTGTTTAAGTTCTTTTCAATCCTCATGTTGGAATTGAGTCATTGCTTCAGCCCTTGGCTAATCGAAAAAAATTAAAACTTTATTAAAGTAAAATTTCCTAAGAACAAAAAAAAAACTAAAAGATGAGAGGTTGTGAGGCTTACCCCAATGGGGTATTTATAGTCCTCAAAAACCCTAAAAATCCTAAAAGATAAAATCCTAAAAAATTACAAAAGATAATTCTCATAATTTTTAAATCTTAAAGATAGTTCTTAAAAAGATAAAATAATAATTTCTAAAGATAATTCCTAAAAAGAAAATAAGATAATTTCTAAAAAGATAATTCCTAAAATATTTAAATTTGAATACAAATGATAAATCTCCAAGTTTTAATCCAAATCTCGGCTGATAAGTTATCAGGAATGCGGCTGATAAGCTATCACGCGCTGCTGACGTGACGCATAGTAAGCACTTTCATGCCCCAATTCATGCTCACTACTCTAACCATGATTCCAAAATAAAAAGTGCAGTTTTCAGGCCTTTTACAATCTATTTTCCAACCATAAAGTCCTGCATCAAAATCATATAATAAACCACAATTTAGTACCACAAATCAACCAATTAAACGTAATTAGTACTAAAATATTGAACAAACTAGCTACTCATCAAATTCCCCCCACTTATCCGATGCTTGTCCTCAAGTATCTCAAAATTAAACAAATTTAAGCTCAAGTTCTCATCCTTAATTTCATGAAGGCCCTAGTGTTCAACATGATGTAATATCTACACATGTAAGAAAGAAAGGAAACAAATAGGCAAATGACAAGAATAGCAAAAAAATATTTTAACAACAAAATAGGCATTCCATTGACAAGAGTACTTAAGCCAATCTAAGCAAAGCATAACATTGTCTTGTAATGAAACCTAGTTTGCACTATTGTGAAATGAACATGATGCAAAAGTTTATTTACTTGCTAGAATCACTTTTAGGCACTTCTAGCTAAACACGCTTCTTGCTAGAGCCAGTGTTAGGCACCTCTAACTTTTATTTTTATTTTTTTCCTCTTTTTTCCTCACCAAATTCATGCACACAACGTCAACAAGAATTCCAACAAGTTCTAGAATGTTGGCATACTCAAAAAAATGAAAGTGAAATAATGTCATGAAAATGCTAATCAAGCCGCAGTCTATAATGTAAACTTAAATTTCTAACAAGTAAGATATCAATATCATATAGAAACAAGGGATAAGGTGAAATAAAGGATGAAAACAAGAAACATAAACTAAGTAACATTAAGAGAACAAGAGTCAACCAATCGGATAAGCAAGAAAAGAATTTAACACAAAATTTTACCCCCCCTCACTTAGTCATTTTGTCCCAAAATGCAAAAGTAAAATAAAAGAGAGGGTATAGGAAACTCCCTGAGCTAGCGACGGTCGCGACAGTACGAACGGGTGAAGGCTCGGGTTCAACCGGAGGAGATGGGGTGCTTGATGCCACTGTGTGTATGTGACGAAGATGGATGCTGATTTGGGTATGCGACAAAGAGGAAGAGAAAAAAAAAACAAAGGTAAAAAGGGTTTTAAGTTTAATAAAACACATGAAGGAATTAAAATAATAAGATAAATAAAAAATGGGATTTGTTACTAAGCGTGCGAAGGGTAAATTAAAAAAGAAATATTTGTTTGGAAAAATGCATTTGGTTTATCAACAAGGTGTGAGGTCCACAGAAGGGATTAATATTTAAAAAAATTGGATAATAATAATAATAATAATAATAATAATAATAATAATAATAATAATAATAATAATAATAATAAGAAGAAGAAGAAGAAGAAGAAGAAGAAGAAGAAGAAGATAAATGCAAGGATAAAGAGATGAGTTAGGATAAATAAATAAATAAATAAATAATTAAACAATTTTGGTTTGTGCACAGATAAGGATAAACTTTGATCTAACCGGTCAAAGAGTTTTGAAAAGTAAATATGAGAGATAGGTGGGGTTCACAGTAATTAAAAATGGAGATGGGTTGGGCGAAGATTATGATAGGGATAGGAAAATTTAAAAATGAAATTTAAAAGGATTGGGTGGTGTGCTGTATGGGTAAAATATTTTTTTCTTCTCTTGTTTTCTTTTTCACGTGAATAATTTGGGTGTAGGTTTAGTCAAAAGATGTGGGGTCTACAGTGGAAAAACATACATTTTGCTTGCTGATTTGATGTTGAGCATACTCCCCTTCGTGCATCTCTTTTTCGAATATATCATATTTAGATCAGCCAGCTTTATTTAATCCATGGAATTTCTTTGTACCTAAAATAAAACAATCAGTATAATAATTAAAGAACGTAAAAACTAGAATTGAATAACAAAGAAAAGAACCAATGAGTTGCCTACCATTAAGCGTTCTATTTAATGTCGTTTAGCTTGACGACCTGGTCATAGATTAAAACAAACTTTAATTAGTAATTATGTCGAAGTCCCCGGCAACAACGCCAATTTGACACGCATTATTTTCGCGTCACAAATAATTCATTCTTCCATGATAATAAATAAAGGAAATAATATGTAGTTAAAGAGAAGTAAGGGTCGATCCCACAGAGACTTAGAAAACTTTCCGATTAATGTATGTTCAATCGGTGAGCCAAGAATAGAGTTGAATAATATTTCAGTAAAAATGGGGAGTTTGCGAAATAGCAAGAATACAAAGAAATTAAAGCGGGATTTTAAAAGAAATAGATTCAGTATTTATGGATAAGCCTTAGGCATTGGCTCTGGCTCAGTTTCCTCGGATCATCGAAAAATGTTTTTGCTTTAGGGTTCACATCGGTTATTTTGTAATGCTCGATTTTAGGGTCCGAGAGATATTCATGTTTGGTTAAGTCAGTTCGGGTTAAACTAATTTGGGGAAATCCTTTTAAATAAACAAATTTTAAAGCTTTTGAAGAAAAGGGAATTTTTGAATGGGTTTATGGTAAAATGGGCTACAAATGAGCTTTTGGAGATGGATTTTAAATTAAATAAAATATCATATTTCAAACTATCCACCTCTTCTTCTTCCCCAAAACCTTTTCACGTCACTTTTTCTTCCCTCCATCAAACCTCCGCCATTTTTGAAGATTCATCAAGGTAAGTTTTTTATTCCTAACATTCCTTCACATTCCCTTGTCTTCTAACTATTTCCTTTCAAAACTTTGAAAGATTCCTCAAGTTCATCATTTTGATAGAAAATGGGGTTTTTAAGGGTTTAAGCAAAGTGGGTTAAAATGGTGTTTTGTGTGAGTTATAAACTATATTTTGGGTGTAAAATGATTTTAAGATAATGAGTTTATGAAGAAATCCTGGAATGTGGAAAATGGGTAATTTTTGGATAAGGAATGTTTGGGTTTTTGGCTTGGAAATGGTGGGGAAGGACTTCTAATGTTTTGATGGTGTTGGGTTGATGTTTTCGGGGCATTTGAACATGTTTTGAATGTTAGATTGAAGAAGTAATGGCTGATTTATGGTTAGAGTATAAACGAGGATGGTTTTGGTTAGTTTCGGATAGGAACCAAAAACTTGTTGTTGTCGGATTTTGATAGGATTGATTTCAGTGGGTTTAATTGCTGAAAAGTGTGTTAACTCCTTTTTTGATTTGGGTAGAAGCAGCGGATAAAGATTCGGGTTCTTCAGACGCTACACCAGGAGTTAGAGAAGATTGAAGGTGGACCGTTAGCTAGTTTCGGAATTGTGCTGGTGAGTGGTAATGTTTTGAAGCTTTGAAATGTTTCAAAGAGGTTTTCTTGGGGTTTGGGTGGAGCCTTAGGGGCCAACCTAAACCCATACGTAAGTTTAACAAATTTTTCCTTGTTTCGTTAAGTGTTGGTGTATGTGCTTATAAGTGTTGTTGGGTGAAATATGATTTGCTTTTACCTCCTTTTTAATGTTGTTATGATGTTGTTGTTATTGTCAAAGCCTCACATGATGGTTAATGGGAAGTGTTTTGTTGAATACGGTGATGTGTAGTCCCACCGGAGGTGACTAGTAAATGAGTACGGTGATGTGTTGTCTCATCGAAAATATGCTAGTTGTTGTGAACGGTGATGTGTAGTCCAATAGGGAATGGTTGTGCATGTGCATACCATGATTTTTGTTCTTATGCTTTCGTTTTAGTATATTTCCCCTCCAAATGGTTTTGTCTTTAAACTAAATACATGTTTTGAACTACATTATTGTTGTTGTTGTGATTTTGATCTCCACTCACTAAGCTTTTAAGCTTACGCTCTCTTTTCCAACTATGCAGATCGTTAGTGGATGCGGAAGGCAAGTGGGGCAAAGGAGGAACCTTGGAGTTGATTTCCTAGCTCAAGTATGGTTTTCATGGTTGTAATAATACTTAAGCAATGAGAATGCTAGACTTTCGTGTTGGGGAGTGGTGTCCAAACTCCTATGTGGTTGTTATTGTTGTTGTCATGTTTAAAATGTTGAAGCACGCCTTGGTTTTGCTTCTGACCTCTTGTGAATGTTAAGCATGTTTAGTTACCCTTGTTAAATGTTGCTATGATGATCTAGCCTCGTTGAATGTTCAACTTGTTTTAAATGAGTACTCTTGGTTGCCTTGAGTTGCATGTATGTTTAGGAGTTGGTCAAATGCTTGCTTAGGGTGTTTATGTTAGTCCCCCTGTGCTTAAATCTGCAAATTTTTGTCTTTCTGTGTAGGACATATCGATACCCTCAAGGGCAGTATCAATACGGTCCCCTATACCGTTTTGGATCACTGGAAATCTAAGATTTTGACGAGAAATTAAGGTATCAGTACAAGCCTTAGGTGTATCGATACAGTCTTGGAGTTGACTTTTGGAAGCTTGACCGTTAAGGGCGTATTGATACCAGCCTTTGAGGGTATCGATTGGGCATCTTGAAGTTGACTTTGGGGAAGTTTGACCGTTGAAGGCGTATCGATAAGAGCCTTAGGTGTATCAATACGACCTGAAGTAAAATAGCTAAAAGTTATCTTTTAATGTCTGTCTTGCTTGGTTCATGTCCGTGTTTGCCTTCTCACATAAGTTCAAATATGACATTTAGACAAGATTAAATAAAAAATAGGGTTGTTAATCGGAGTGAGACCTTAACGGGTTTCGTTTCGGTTATCCCCGTGTAACTCGTTCGGTTCGGTCTGGTGGCTAGGCCAGGTCGAGGGGGTTATATTTGGTTGTATTAGAGCCTCGGTTTCGAGGTCTCTTGGGAAGGTAAGTCAGGTAAGTTGGTTTGTTTGGTTTGTGTGTGAAAGCATGATATCTCGTTCTTGTTATTGATTGAAGAGTAGTCGAGCGTCCCCATTACTAAGTATTGTTATTGGAAAATGGTTTTGGTTAAAAGAGCTTGTGCACTTGGATCCTTGCCCTTGCTGACCCAATGTTTTCTTGCGTGTTATGTTTGTTATTTTAGATTGTATCTTCGTTATGGTGAGACCGAGAGGACAACCTAAAGCGGGTGACCAGGCACCCGGGGGTATGCCTCTTGTTCCTTCTGCTCCCGATGGTAATGAGGCGAATGTTGGAGGTGATTTTAATGGACCTCAGGTTGACCAGGGTCCGGTTGGTGCAGACATGACTCATTTGATTCAGTCCATAGCTGGGGCTTTTCAGACAACTTTAGTCGGCATACATTCTACAACACCACCACAGGGTGCGGGGACTGGTTTGCCCCTTGAGAGGCTTCGTAGTTTAGGCGGAGTCGAGTTCCGTGGTTTGTCTCCCGAGGGTTCAGAGGCTTGAACGCTCGTGCTAGTGGGTCCGATTCAAGGAAAGTTCATGTGGAATGGGACAGAGAGCATGTCAAGAGGCACAAGGATAGGAGATAACAGTCTGACTCGAGACATAGGGGCGATAATCATGGACGTGGCCATCAGGGCCTATGAGTCGTTGTCCACACCCCTGAGTGCACTAGGTGTGGAAGACGCCATCAGGATGACTATATGGGTATCTTTAGGGTATGTTGGAACTGTGGTTCCCGAGATCATTTAAGGTGTAATTGTCCTTACCCAGCTTGGGGTAGACAAGCCCTAGTTCAAGGTTTTGAGCATCATAGAGGCCGTGGGCGCGGTCGAGGTAACTTTCAGTCAAGGAATGATGATAAGAGAAATATAGCTCATGTGGTAGCAGTCCAGCCTGAGGGTGGAGGACCGGCTATGGTGTATGCACAACGTGAGGCTGGGAATGACACGGATGTCATCGCAGGTAATTTCTTGTTACGTTCTTTATCCTTGCTTTCGTTGATAGATTCGGGTTCAACATATTCATACATTTTGGGTGAGCATGCAAGATCTTCAAATTTACCGTATGAGTGGTTAGAGGTAGGTGTGAATGTTACTAGTTCTTTCGGTGAGACCGTGGTTGTTAGGAAAATGTATAGGAGGTGTCCTTTGACGATTCAGGGTCATGTGTTTCTGGTCGATATGATGGAATTGTCGTTCTATGGTTTCGATGTGATTTTGGGCATGGATTGGCTCGTAGAGCATAGAGCTAGGGTAGACTTTGAGACCAAGAGAGTTTCTTTGAGACTTGAGGATGATTATGAGGTTGTAGTAGTGGGTGAGAACATTAAGTTCTTGTCAAACATATTTGAGTTGATGGATTTGAGTTGTCAAACATATTTGGCCTATGTGATGAATCCGAATATGAGTGAGGTTAGACCGCAAGACATTAGAACAGTTTGTGATTTCCTGAGTGTCTTCCTATAGGAGTTGCTAGGTTTGCCTCCAAATATGGATGTTAAGTTTGCTATTGAGGCGTATTCAGATTCTGCACCCGTTTCTATTGCTCCGTATAGAATGGCACCTAAAGAGTTGAAAGAGTTGAAGACGCAGCTTCAGGAACTATCAGATAGAGGTTTCATTAGGCCTAGTATTTCTTCGTGGGGTGCTCCAGTCTTGTTTGTGAAGAAAAATGATGACAATATGATGATATGTATAGATTATAGGAAGTTGAACAAGGTAACAGTAAAGAACAAGTATCCTTTGTCGCGGATTGACGATTTTCTTGATCAGTTGAGAGGTGCTACAGTATTTTCGAAAATTGATTTGAGATCCGGCTATTATCAGTTGAAGATGAAAGATATGGATATACCGAAGACGACTTTCTGTACACGTTATGGACACTACGAGTTCTTGGTAATGCCTTTCGGTTTGCCTAATGCCCTAGTTTCATTTATGGACATGATGAACATAGTGTTTCACAAGTTTTTGGATAGATTTGTAGTAGTGTTCATAGATGACATTTTAGTGTTCTTCAGGACCGAGGAAGAGCATGATGAGCATTTGCGATTAGTGTTACAGACTTTGCTTGAAAATCAGTTGTATGCCAAGTTGAGTAAATGTGAGTTTTTGATTAGAGAGGTAATCTTTTTAGGTCATGTGATCTCAGTCGATGGAATTAGTGTAGATCCCAAGAAGATAGAAGCGATAGTGAATTGGAAACAACTGAATTCAGCAACCGAAATCCAAAGTTTCCTAGGCTTGGCGGGGTACTACCGAAGGTTTGTTGAGGGATTCTCAAAGATTGATGCACCTTTGACTAAATTGCTTCAGAAAAATGTTCCGTATGAGTGGATAGATACAAGGCAGCAAGCATTGAAAAGTTGAAGAAAGCATTGACAGAAGCTCCTATTTTGATTCAGACTGAACTAGAGAAAGAGTTCGTAATCTACAGTGATGCATCGTATGTAGGTTTAGGTTGTGTGCATATGCAAGAAGGAAAAGTTGTAGCTTACGCTTCGAGACAGTTGAAGGTTCACGAGAAGAATTACCCCACTCATGACATAGAGTTAGTTGCAGTAGTGTTTGCTTTGAAGATTTAGAGACACCACCTTTATGGTGAGAAATGCACAGTCTATACCGACCACAAGAATTTGAAATATTTGATGACTCAAAGAAAGTTGAACCTTAGACAACGTAGATGGTTAGAACTTCTTAAGGACTATAACCTCACAATAGAGTACCATCTGGGTAAAGCAAACAAAGTGACCAATACTTTAAGTAGAAAAGTGACAGTTGAGTTGCGAGCTATGTTTGCTAGATTGAGTGTGTCTCAAGATAGTGGTTTGATAGTCGAACTACAGGTTAAACCTTTTTTAGTTCAGTCGATTCGAGAGAAACAATTGCAAGATGGATCTTTGGCACCTCACGTGCAAGATATAGCCGAGGGTAGACCCATAGATTTCTGCTTTGGTGAGAATGAGATCTTATGTTTCAAGGATAGAGTAGTTGTTTTAGAAGATGCCGAGTTGAAACGTACTATCTTGAACAAAGCTCATAACAGTCCTTTTGCTATGCATCTGGTAGTACGAAGATGTACTGTGGGCTGAAAGATGAGTACTTCTGGATTGGGTTAAAGAAAGATGTGGCCGAGTATATGAGTAGATGTATGGTTTGTTAGTGTGTTAAAGCTGAGCATCAGTTTCCTTCAGGTTTGCTACAGCCGTTGAAGATTCCAGAATGGAAGTGGGAACGTATTACTATGAATTTTGTGTCAGGTTTGCCATTGAATCATTCGAAGAAGAAGTCAGTATGAGTGATAGTTGACAGATTCACTAAGTGTGCCCATTTCATATATGTTCATACTACTTACACCTTAGACAAGTTGGTCGATCTGTACATCAGTGAGATAGTGAGACTACATGGTGTTCCAAAATCGATTGTGTAAGACCGAGATCCGAGGTTTACAACTAGATTTTGGGAGTGTTTGCATCAAGCCTTGGGTACTTGGTTGAAATTTAGTACTTCGTATCACCCACAGTTAGATGGTCAGTCAGAGAGAGTTATTCAAGTGTTAGAGGACATGTTGAGGTGTTGCATCATCGACTTCCAGGGTTCATGGGAAAAGCATATACCGCTAGTAGAGTTTGCGTACGATAACATTTATCAGGCTAGTATTCATATGGCACCGTATGAAGCTCTGTATGGTAGGAAATGTAGAACCCCTATTTGTTGGGTCGAGGCCGAAAAGAAACTGGTACTTATGACAGACTTGCTTAAGGGCACTACCGAGAAGGTAAAACTAATTTGTGATCGCTTGAAGGCAGCTTCAGACACAGAAATTGTATGCCGATTTGAAAAGTAGAGAGAGAGTATGTTGTGGGCGGCAATGTATTTTTGAAAGTCACACCTTGAAAGAAGGTGATAAGATTTGGTAAGAAGGGTAAGTTAAGTTCAAGATTTATTGGTCCTTATGAGGTAGTTTAGAGAATTAGTCTCGTTGCTTATAGATTGAGATTGCTGACCGAGTTAGAAAAGATTCATGTTGTGTTCCATGTTTCGATGCTTCGAAAGTATAGATACGATCCGTCCCATGTGATGCCAGTGAAAGAGATCGAGTTGAACCCAGATTTGTCGTATGATGAAGAACCGATTGAGATCCTTGCTACGGATAATAAAATTTTGCGTGGGAGGGCTATCGAGTTAGTTAAGGTTTTGTGAAGACACCGAGGTGTGGAAGAGGCCACTTGGGAGAGAAAGGATGACATGAAGAAACAGTTTCTGTATCTCTTCCCACCAGGTAAATTTTGGGGACGAAATTCCTTAAGTGAGGGAGAGTTGTAACACTCGAGTTTAGGGCTCGAAAGATATTTGGGTTTGGTTAAGCTGGTTCGAGTTAAGCTAATTTTGGGGAAAATAGTTTAAATAAACAAATTTTAAAGCTTTTGAAAAAAAAGAGAATTTTTAAAGGGGTTTATGGTAAAATGGGCAACAAATGGGTTTTTGGAGATGAATTTTAAATTAAAATAAAATATTATATTTCAAACTATCCACCTCTTCTTCTTCCCCAAAACCTTTTCACGTCACTTTTTCTTCCCTCCATCAAACCTCCACCATTTTTGAAGATTCATCAAGGTAAGTGCTTTATTCCTAACATTCCTTCGCATTCCCCTGTTTTCTAACTATTTCCTTTCAAAACTTTGAAAGATTTCTCAAGTTCTTCCTTTTGAAAGAAAATGGGTTTTTGAAGGGTTTAAGCAAAGTGGGTCAAAATAGTGTTTTGTGTGAGTTATAAACAATATTTTGGGTGTAAAATGATGTTAAGATAATGGGTTTATGAAAAATCCCAGTATTCGGAAAATTGGTAATTTTTGGATAAAAATGTTTGGGATTTTAGCTTGGAAATGGTGGGGAAGGAATTCCAATTTTTTATTGGTGTTAGCTTGATATTTTTGGGGCATTTGAAGATGTTTTGAATGTTAGATTGATGAAATAATGGCTGATTTATGGTTAGAGTAGAAATGATGATGGTTTTGGTTAGTTTCGGATAGGAATCAAAAACTTGTTGTCGAATTTTGATAGAATTGATTTCAGCGAGTTTGATTGTTGAAAAGTGTGTTAACTCCTTGTTTTGATTTGGGTAGAAGCAGCGGATAAAGATTCGGGTTCTTCGGACGCTACACCGAGAGTTAGAGAAGCTTGAAGGTGGACCGTTAGCTAGTTTCGGAATTGTGATGGTGAGTGGTAATGTTTTGAAGCTTTGAAATGTTTCAAAGAGGTTTTCTTGGGGTTTGGGTGGAGCCTTAGGGGCCAACCTAAACCCAAACATAAGTTTAACAAATTTTGCCTTATTTCGTTAAGTGTTGGTGTATGTGCTTATACGTGTTGTTGGGTGAAATGTGATTTGTTTTTACCTCTTTTTTAATGTTGTTATGATGTTGTTGTTGTTGTCAAAGCCTTACGTGATTGTTAATGGGAAGTGTGTTGTTGAATACGGTGATGTGTAGTCCCACCGGAGGTGACTAGTAGATGAGTACGGTGATGTGTTGTCCCACCGGAAATATGCTAGTTGTTGTGAACGGTGATGTGTAGTCCCACCGAGAATGTTGTGCATGTGCATACCATGATTTTTGTTCTTATGCTTTCGGTTTAGTATATTTCCCCTCCAAATGGTTTTGTCTTTAAACTAAATACTCCCTTCGTCCCATTAATTTGTCCCCTATTGACTTTTTAAAAGTCAAATTTTTTAAACTTTGACCATGATTATTTTTAATATTTTAAACAATTAAATTTTATAAAATATATATTTTAAAACTACTTGATTAAAAGTTTATAAAAAATATATATTTTTTTATATTTTTTTCAATAATAAATTTATATAATAATAGGTCAAAGTTTAAAAAATTTGACCCAAAAAAAGTCAACAAGGGACAAAATTAATGGGACGGAGGGAGTACATGTTTTGAACTACATTGTTGTTGTTGTGATTTTGAGCTCCGCTCACTAAGCTTTTAAGCTCACGCCCTCTTTTCCAACGATGCAGATCGTTAGTGGCTGTGGAAGGCAAGTGGGGTAATGGAGGAACCTTGGAGTTCATTTTCTAGCTGAAGTATGGTTTTCATGGTTGTAATAATACTTAGGCAATGTGAATGCTAAACTTTCGTGTTGAGGAGTGGTGTCCAAACTCCCATGTGGTTGTTATTGTTGTTGTCAAGTTTAAAATGTTGAAACACGCCTTGGTTTGGCTTTTGACCTCTTGTGAATGTTAAGCATATTTAGTTACCCTTGTTAAATTTTGCTACGATAATCTAGCCTTGTTGAATGTTCAACTTGCTTTAAATGAGTACACTTGGTTGCCTTGAGTTGTATGTATGTTTAGGAGTTGGTCAAATGCTTGCTTAGGGTGTTTATGTTAGTCGCCTTGTGCTTAAATCTGTAAATTTTTGTCTTTCTGTGCAGGGTGTATCGATATGGTCCCATGTATTAAGCCTATCGTACCGATACGTGGGGGCGTATTGATACCGTTTTGGATCACTGGAAATCTGAAATTTTGATGAGAAATTGGGGTATCAGTTCGGGCCTTAGGTGTATCGATACGGTTCTAGAGTTGACTTTTGGAAGCTTGACCGTTAAGGGTGTATCGATACCAGCCTTGGAGGGTATCGATACGACCTCTTGAAGTTGACTTTGATGAAGTTTGACAGTTGAAGGTGTATCGATGCGGGCCTTAGGTGTATCGATACGTCCTGAATTAAAATGGCTAAAAGTTATCTTTTAATGTTTGTCTTGCTTGGTTCATGTCCATGTTTGTTTTTCTGTTGTTTGCCTTCTCACATAAGTTCAAATATGGCATATAGACGAGATTAAATAAAAATATGGTTTCTAATCGGAGTGAGACCTTAACGGGTTTCGCTTCGGTTATCCCCGTGTAACCCGTTCGGTTCAGTCTAGTGGCTAGGTCGGGTCGATGAGGTTACATACTTGCCTACAAGGACCAATCCTTTAGACTTTTTTTCTCTCTCCGATAAACTGATAATCTAAAATCAATTTTTAGATTCTAGTTTTTTGGTTAGATTAATCGCGGTTATCGCTGTTAATAATAAACTGTTTTAAAGTTCTGAAAAAACCTTACTCGGATTGTGTTGGTTCAATAACAACGGTTCCGATCTCAATTTTCTCTTAGTAATCAATTTACTAAGTGTGTTCCCAGGAAGTTGAATGTGTTTCAATAGCCGATCCTTCCTCCCACATATTTAACCAGAAACAACATCCTGACCAAAGTCAGCATTTAGTTTTAAAATCGTTTTAATTTTGAAATTAAGCTTAGAAAATTGAGAGAGATTCCTGAAATTGTTTAAGTGCTTTTCAATCCTCACGTTGAAATTTAGTCATTGCTTCAGCCCTTGGCTAATAAAAAAACTAAAACTTTATTAAAGTAAAATTTCTTAAGAATAAAAAAAACTAAAAGATGATAGGTTGTGAGGCTTACCCCAATGGAGTATTTATAGTCCTCAAAAACCCTAAAAATCTTAAGAGATAAAATCCTAAAAAATTACAAAAGATAATTCTCATACCTTTTAAATCCTAAAGATAATTCCTAAAAAGAAAATAAGATAATTTCTAAAAAGATAAGTCCTAAAATATTTAAATTTGAATACAAAAGATAAATCCTCAAGTTTTAATTCAAATCTCGGCTGATAAGTTATCTGAAACGCGGCTGATAAGCTATCACGCGCTGCTGACGTCATCTTCTAGAAGCTGCTGACGCGGGGCCCAGTCAGCACTTTCATGCCCACTACTCCAGCCATGATTCCAGAACAAAAAGTGCAATTTCTAGGCCTTTTACAATCTATTTTCCAGCCACAAAGTCCTTCATCAAAATCATATAATAAACCACAATTCAGTACCACAAATCAACCAATAAAACGTAATTAGTACTAAAATATTGACCAAACTAGTTACTCATCAATATATATATATATATATATATATATATTAAGGATTAATATCCTATACACTGGCGGTGGAAACTGAAAGTTTCCACAAGCGTCTTAGTTTTAGGGTATAGGGAGTTAGTTTAGGGTTTAGGGGGTTAGAATTTAGGGATAATTGTTTCAATTTAAGGTTTAGGGTTATAATTTAGTGTTTATAGGTTAGGGTTTATTTTTAAGGTAATATGGTGAGGATTTAGGTTTTAACCTATAAACCCTAAATTATAACCCTAAACCTTAAATTGAAACAACTATCCCTAAATTCTAACCCCCTACACCTAAACCCCTAACCCTATACTCTAAAATAACTCCATATACCCTAAAACTAAGGCACTTGTGGAAACTTTCAGTTTCCACCGCCTGTGTATAGAATATTTATCCATATATTAATAGTGTTTGATAATTACAATAATTATTTAGTATTAAAATATATATAAACGAGAATATTTACAATTACAATAATTATAATAATTTTGTTTTAATAATTATAACGTATACAACAAGTTTGTACACATGCTATCTAGTCAATATTTGTTCGTTTCAATCATAGGGTGTGGCCCTTGTAGGTTCATGTAACGTTAGTAGTAATATCTAGAACAATTCTAATATTACAAGCAATGAGTGGCATCTAGCAATACATCATTGCTATCTAAGTTACATGAAGTCATGGTTCGACTTTACATTTTTCTGTGATTAACTTCTTTTATGTATTACATCCTTTTGTCCTCATATCTAGATCGAACACAAGTCATGGATTAGTCACACTTGTACAATCCATCTAATATTTCTTGATATCTTGAGTAGACTATGATAAACGAATAACTATTATATCTCATATCAATTTATTTGAGCATTGTCATGCATTTTCTAGTCTCACTTAACCAAGTGACCTATGATATTACTCCTATTGTGTAGGAGGGACAAATCCTATCTTGATCAACCATATTTTGCTATATAGATTGTGACATATCCAATATCAGTCTTTATAGTGTAGTCTGTTACAACACACGTTTGACCGCATCAAAATACGTCACTCTCGATATTGAAATAATGATGATCTCAAGTTTGGGGATCATACACTTAGTTATCACCATGAGCAATATTGTGATTGTCACATAATAATCCAAGAAACATGCTCATAGCGGGCCAGTCTAGTATGTCGTTCTCTAACACATACTTATATATTGATTTTGACATTCTATGTCAATAACAACACTTTGTGATCAATCAACTACATATTGGTCTTAATATATTATTGTTGTTCACGCCCACAATAATTCTCAACTAAAGACATTCAAGAATAAATATATTATTTTAAAGACTTTATTATAATTTAGTTTATTTATAGATGCACAGAATAAGACTGAAATAGTAATAATAATAATTTTATTAATAAACAAGATAAAATAAGTATATCTTTTACAATTATCTCATGATTGGTCTTTGGACATACTCCAACGCTAATATCACCCAACCAAGGATCTGTCCAGAACTTGATGCCACGACCATTACCAAGATTCCAACCAACGTTTTGATGCATGCCATGCCAAGCTATTACTAATACTTTCCACAACCGAGACCCACTGCGAGTATTAAGAGTAGTTAGCACAACCATATCACATTTATACTTAGCTCGAAGAAGGCACACCCATAACGCATCCTGCCGAGTCAAAAGCTGAAACGCCAATTTCATCAAAAAAAAAAAAAAGCCTCATACTGAGTTCTCAATTTTAGGAAGCCAAGGCCACAACATGAGGTGGGAGTGCACGTATCGTCCCATTTTACCAAGTGCACACTACCACCAACCTCCGTAATGCCCCAAATAAAGCGCCGCACAACACGTTCAATCTCTAAACAGTAATATGATAACAATTAAAGATAAAATTCCATTTGATATCGCTTTGACTCTTCTTTTGATCTAGTAGTTTTCATGTTAGGTATCAAAATCTATTGCCTGCTAAGAATTTCAAAGTCCAGCTATGCCGACCAGGACTTCAGCTGAAAACGAAAAACAAAATTGCATGACTCCATTCAATTCAAATTGATTATACATTCCCAACCATATCTGAAAATCGAGAAATCATATCGCTTAGTTTTCCACATCAGTCATAGTCTTATCTAATAAAAATCACCTATTTCACTATTACTTTTCATGTTATTAATCTAATAATATAATAACTTCCAAAAAACTGTTTTTTAAATGACATGAGAAAAAAATAGTGAAGATTTATTGGTTGGAAAAATAATGGGAGAAAAAAATGATGAAGTGGTGGTTTTCATTGGATGAAACCGTGATTAATGTGGTAAGCCATACCCATAATATAATTTTTCTTGAAAATCTGTTTTCTTTCATAAGTATTCCAATATTAGTTTTTGGTTTAATCAACGGTATCCAATTAATTGGTTGACTAATTCAAATCGAGTACTACATAGACTCATTATGGGGACGACACTAATTTGTAGACAAAGCGATATAAACTCGTGTCTTCTATGATGAATATCATCCACTTTTTCACTGGGACACTTGTTGGGTTCGATTAAAACTATGTTAAGTTCTATATATTTAAAAGAATAAAAATAAATTTACTAGAATAGAATAGAATATATACATATATAACTTAAAACTAAAAAATATTTTAATTTTTTAAAAATATATATAGGCTCAAAAATGAATTCCAATTACTCATTTACAAATATAAATAAGAACACATTAAAACAGATTTAAACAAACATAAAATATATTCACATTATATATAAGTTCAACCCTAATCCAATCCATCAACACTTGTATGACAAGGACACCGCACTAATTACAAACATTTTGTTTTTGAATTAAAAAGAACAATCGATAATCATACCGATAGTCTTTTTGCACACTTTGTGCAGAAAATATGATTAGTAGGACCAAATTATATTTTAAACTTGTGATCAATATAAATAAACTGTCATCACTTATTTTTGTATAAATCATTTTTAAAAAAATCATTTTTTTGTACAATCCATTAAAATCGATTCTGATAATTGACATTTAATTTTGGCTAATGACACAAAAGATTAAAGAAAATAAATATTGTATAATAACTTATTAATTTGTGGAAACTTCAAAATTTCCTTAAAGAAACACAATCTAATAAAACTTGAAATAAAGCTTAAATGATATAAAGAAGAAAATATTCTAATACCCTGAAAATAAAGTGTCCTTCTCCTTTCTTATTTATTATGAGTGGAAGATAAAAAGGAAGACAAAGATAGGTAGTTATTCCTTATCCACAAAAGAATGAGAAATGAAAAGTTGGGGTAGTAAAATGTCAAAAGTGTTTACGACTTTATCAACACCACATGTGATTCATACAAGCACAACCCATTTCCTTCATTATTACAAATTTCAAAAGCGTGAAAACCTAATTGAGTTGAAGGCTACCTAAATTTTATTTATTTTCTATATAATTTTTCTGAGGGTATCTACGTGTCGTTTGTGCCTCGAATTTTTGCTTCTCGCACTTAGGCTTTGCTTAGTAGAGAGGAAAAAAATTAAAATGATGGAAAATTGAAGTGATGGAAAAATGAAAGAATGGAAAATATATTTTTTCTTTCCATCGATGTGCTTGGTTGAGAGGATGAAAAACTAGAAGAAAAATAAGTTTCTTTCCTCTCTATTGCTTGGTACAATATAAAAGTAAGAGGAAAGAAAATTAAGCTTTGAAAATTATATTTTATTTTTAATTTTTATAATTTAGTACAATATTTTTAATTTGATTATTTTTAATCAATTTATTCCCTAAAATTTTTATTTAACCTAAAATCGAAACATATTTGTTTATAATTTTTATAATTTAATCTAATATTTTTAATATAGCTTTATTTTTGTTCAATTTAATCCCTAATTTTTTCTTTAATTCAAAATTGACATATATGTATTTCCATTTTTTTATAATCGAGTCCAATATTATTAATATGGTTTTATTTTTTTTTCTAGTTTAGTCCATAAAATGTTTATTTAATCTGAAATTAAGGTCTATTTATTTCTAATTTTTATAATTTAGTCTAATATTTTTATAATCTAATCCTGAGAGTCTGACTGTTAATATATCACCTAATACACGGTACAAACGAATTCAACTCGAATATCGAATGCTACAAATGGCCTATTTGTGGCCTAAAACAAATTTAAAAAAACAAGCATATTTGATTACATGAAAGTGAACAACCAACATGAACCTAAAGGAGAAGCATTAACTAAAGTCACACGAGAAAATAAACCTTTAAAAACTTTAGAAAATAAATGATTTAACAAAAAGGTATTTTGGTAATTTTACAAGATTTGAACTAAAAAACATTCAAAACTTAAATAAAAGTTTAATATAAGTATAAACACTTTATACCCTTGTTTTGCTAAAAAAAGAAGAAGTTCAAATCGAAGTAAATTTAACCAAATCGGGGTTTAAGGACTAAAATGTAAATAATTTCATAAGTTGGAATTTAAGTTAAAAACTCAATTTTAGGTCCATTTTAGACTCATTAATTCCAATTAGACTTAATAGTAAATGCGTGTTGAAATCGAATTTGAAATAGAGTGTTAATTACAAAAAATAAGTAGTTTGTGGGCCATTTTGAAAAAAAAATCATAAAATTCAGGGGGCCATTTTTGAAAAAAGTGAAATTAAACCTTCCTTTATGAAATAAATATCATCATTTACATATAGACCAAGTTTCAAGTTAATCCGAGCTAAAACAAGTCCTTAATTGAATTATAAAATTAGTGACTGAAATGTAAAGTTTGCTATTATAAGGTAATGAATTGAATTATAAAACAGAGGTCAATTTCAAATTAAATAAAATTTTAGGGATTAAATTGAACAAAAATAAAATTATAGTAAAAATATAGATAAAATTATAAAAAATAGAAACAAATAGGGTTCAATTTCGGATTAAATAAATATTTTAGGGACTAAAGTGAACAAAAATATTATTATATTAATAATATTGAATTTAATAATAAAATAAAAATCAAATAAGGGTAAATTTTAAATTAAATAAAATTTTTAGAGACTAAAATGAACAAAATAAAATCATAATAAAAATATTGGATGGAATCAAAAAGTAATTATAAATATGGTTAAAATAAATTATAACTTTTTAAACATAGTTTCATAAATTTATTATAAAAGTGAGATAGCTTTCATTTAGTTTTCCTATTTTTCATCCAATTTGGAGATAAAATTATTTGTATAAGAGCAAGAAAAACTACCTCCCCTCCTATTTATTTTTCTTCTAATTTTACACTCTATTAAGCAACTCTTAAATTCATTTTCTTTTCAATTTTTTCTTCCATTCCCTTCCCTTCCCTTATTCCTCTCTTCCATTTATTCTCTCTGTCAAACAAAGTCTTAAAAGATTCTAATGAACGCCTTGATTGAAGAAAGTACAGTTAATTGTAAATAGTGTCTAACTTACCGTAGATTACTTCGTGGTTCATTCACCCTGATTGAGTTAAAATGAGAATTGTATAGACACAATTCAAGTGTTTAGAGACATAAAGAGAATCGAATTAGAAAAATTAGCGAAGTTGAAGGATTAAAATAAATGAAGAAATTTGTGACGTAATTAGCGAATTGTGGAGAATCAACGCAACGGAGATCAAATCAGACACAAAAGTTCAAAAAGGCATTGCCAAACAACTATAAATGGTACCATTAAAAATACTTTTTTAATTTTAGGAAATTCTGATTGAGTAATCGAAAGATTTCTTATTTATAGTTATTGAAGATTCTGATTTAATATTATAATTTGGGAAGCAAAAATTATCCCCCAAAAAAGTTAAAGGGTCATTTTGTTCCGAGTTCAATTCAAATTAGTAGTGTCACCCATCACACAAAAATATGTTCAATTAAGTTTTTTAGTTTGCACATTGTATTAAATTAGCCTCTTAACCAACGTTGACTGTTACAGTACTGACGTGACAGTTAACGGTGCTAACGTGACAATAACTACGCTGACGTGGCGGTCTACGATGATGATGTGGCAGTGCATATGTGATGATGATGTGGCATAGGGGCTGAATTGATTTTTTAAATCGAATTCAAGGGCATAATTAATTTTTTTGCCGAGTTCAGTGGCATAATTCATTTTAATTGAAAGTTTGGTCACTTATTTAATATTTAAGCTAAAAATAAGAATTTAAGAAATTATTAAAATTTTAAAAATGGATAAATAATTTGTTTAAATTTTAAGTTTATTTAACCGATTTATTTAATTTTTGAATAAAATTAGATAAATAATTTGGTTTTTCAAGTTGAACTTTTATAAACGAAATATATGAAAAATCGATTAACAAATTAAAGTCAAAATATTCTTCAATTTAAAAAAATCCATAAACTTAATAAAAAATAAATAAAATATTTAAATTTTTTATTGAAAACAAAAACTAATGTAAAAAATTAAAATGTATTTGAGATTAAAAATTAAAATATAAATATAAAATTAAAAAATGTTTATAAATTATTAAAAATCAAACACTTTCATCGAAAAAGTCTTTGACTTCATCAGTCTAAATATCACTATTCGTTAAACAAATTTTCACTGGAATCAACTTTGTATTAAAGTAACAATAAAACTAAAAAAAAATCCGTTTTTTACATCAAATTGATGCTTATTAATATTTGATGTAGAAAACTAAAGAAAATTTTTGTTTTTTCTACTTTAATACAAGGATGATTCTATTGAAAATATGCTCAAGAAATATTAGTAGGTTTAGCATAGCTAGAAACAGTTGAAGATTTTTTTGGTGGTTTATAAATATTTTAAAATTTTGAGTTTTTATATTTATAAATTTTCATATTTTTAATTTTACGTTTTTTACTTAATTTTTTAAATTCATTATATTTTTATTTTTTAATATTTTATAAATATTTAAATACTGTTGAAATATTTTTAAATTTTTAGTAATTTATTATTTTTAGCTTAAAGATTAAGTAAGATGTTGAACTTTCAATTAAAATGAATTATGCCCCTGAACTCAGCAAAAAAATTCAATTATGCCCT
Source organism: Hibiscus tridactylites (assembly GCA_958450335.1). NCBI lineage: Eukaryota > Viridiplantae > Streptophyta > Magnoliopsida > Malvales > Malvaceae > Hibiscus > Hibiscus tridactylites. Next base: position 66,207,243 of record OY288287.1, on the reverse strand, counting down.
CGAATTTGGTTTAAAAAATCAATTCAACCATCTGCCACATTATCATCTTACATGTACTGCCACGCTAGCACCGTTGACTGTCACGTCAGCACTGTTAATTACCACGTCAGTATCGTAATGATTAATGTTGATCAAGGGACTAATTTGTTGTAATATGCGAACTAAAAGACCTAATTAAACGCGTTTTACGCGCGAAATACAATATTATTAATTTAGGTAGAACTCGAGTACAAAATAAACTCAGAGAGAGACAATCTTATTAGAAGAATCATTCCCACAAACTCTTTAATATCAAATAACTCGTGAAGCCAAGCTTCATTCATATTTTGTTATTAAAGTGACGGTACCGACTCATGAATCATCATGTGTGCTTCTAAATTATTCGCACTTCAAATTCTTCTTTTACTTGCTTTAGAAAAACTTTGATTTGACACGAATCAACTTCTCCTAATAGTTAAGGGAACGATTGTTGTTTCTAGAGGTTATAGGTTCGAGCACCAACAACTGCAGTAGGGTGATTAAGCATACATTATTAAATAGTTGAGTTTATATTCAGAACATATACCACTTGTAATCACCTTAACTTTAAAAAAAATAATCTTAATTTAAGCAGTAACTTGTTACTATTGTATTTTTATTGTTATATTTTGATGTATTGTTTTGAATTTTCCACATATTCAATATTTTGTTTATAATATATTCACACACACACATATATATATATATATATATATATATATTCAAAAAAATATTTATATTATATATATAAATTGAAAATCTTTAGGTTTAAGGGTTCTTTAAACCCCTGAACTTTTGAAGAAGAAAAATAAGGTCTTAATTTTTTTCTACATAATTAAGCCATTGAACCAATAAATTTAATCAATTAAGCCCTTTGACAGATTTTGACAATCAATTTCTGACAAATTTGTCCTTGAGATATTACTGTCGCGTGACTCACTATAGTTTTGTCACGTGACATTTACTGATTTTGTAAAAAGTCTATTTTTTATAATTTTTATGTTTTTTTAGAATTTTTAGAACTGTTAAAGAATTTTTAAATAAAATAAAATAAATCTGGAAATATCAAGTGATAACATTGTAACAGACGCGTTGCAACAACTGGTAAAAATAAAAACTATTAAATTTAACAGCCAACGTTAGTCAAAGGGGTAAATTGATAAAAAAATTTGATAAAATTTTAAAGTATAAAAACTTTTAATTGAGTGCAATAAAACGTAGAGGCTTAATTGATTTTTTTCAAAAATTTAAGTGCTTATAATACCCCTAAGCTAAATCTTTAGTATATGAAGTTATTGATTCAAATAAAAGCATTAAGAAATGTATACTATGAATCAATGGTTCGTTAGCTTTATTAACTCATCATATATTAATTTTGAATGAAATTTTAAAAAAATAAAACGATACTAAAATTATTTAAAATTGGTTCAAATAATAAAAATAAGAAAATGTAATTTTTTGAGATTCTTGAGGGAGCGGTCTAGTCTCATTTTTAACCTATCTTGTGGTGGATCTCGGTGTTGGATCGTAACCCTACAAGTTTTAAACTTTTTATAGTTTAAATATTTTAGGTAAACTATTTTTTTGACTACCCAACTGTTATTCGTGACTTGTTTTGACCATCCAACTAAAAAAATTAAAATTCGACTACCCAAATATTTAAACGGACATATTTTAACCACCGACTGTTAAAAGCTAACGGAAAGTAACGTGGTCGTTAAATTCAAATGTGTATAATTACACATTTGGTCCTTATTAGTTACTTATTATATCAATTTACTCCTAATTTTAATTTAAATAAATAAAATTCATCAATCAATATGGTGATGACACGTGTCATCATCCCGATTGGATGACTTTATTTTAATTTTTAATTTATTTAATATTATATATTTTCCTCTAATCAGGTGGTGACACGTGTCACCATCCGGTTAAAGAAAAATTCAAGAGATATGAATATGTGTATGGTGTGGTTTAACAACTAGGCCAACTACACCTCAGTTATGTTAACTGCACCATTTTATATATATCTTATTATGAAGTCAGAGCTAGGAAAAAAAGAAGAAAAATGTTTGAGAGGTCGAACATGGGTCACATGAGATATATAAAAACACACATATCAAATATTAAATTTAAATGAAAAGAAATTTGATTTTAAAAAATATTTGAATATTTGATTTAAAAATATTAAATCGAATTTTTAAAATATTTAAATACTTTTTTAAATTAAATTCATTTTCTTTTAAATCAAATATTTTTAAAATCGAATATTTAATATTTTAATAAATATTTGATTTAATTTAAATATGAAAAAGAAAAAAATATTCGAATATTTTAAATCGAATTTCTTTTCTTTTATATCGAATATTTTTTTTAAAATCGAATATTTAATAATTTCATATTTTAATTCAATCGAATATATTTGAATTAGTGATATGCGTGTTTTAAAATATCTCATGTGACCCATGTTCGAGTTTCCTCTCAAATATTTTTTTTTCCTATCACTGACTTCATTATAAGATATATAAAATGATACAATTTTCATCATTAAGGAGTAGTTAGCCTAGTAGTTAAGCCTTAGCTTTTTCAACCACGAGGTCATGGGTTCAAACCACACCATGCACATATTCATTTCTTTTGAATTTTCCTTGAACTAGGTGTCACCACCTGATTGGAGGGAATATATATATAATATTAAAAATTAAAATAAATTCATCCAATCGAGTGATGACACGTGTCATCACCAGATTGGTTGATTAATTTTATTTATTTAAATTAAAATTAGGACTAAATTGATATAATAAGTAACTAACAATGATCAAATGTGTAATTATACACATTTGACTTCAACGACCACGTCACCTTTCCGTTAGCTTTTAACGGTATGTGGTCAAAATAGGTCCATTTAAATAGTTAGATGGTCAAATTTTGAATTTTTTTAGTTGGGTGATCAAAACAGGTCACGACCAATAGTTAGGTGGTCACTGGGTAGTTTACCCAAATATTTTTTATTTTCTATTGACAATTTAATTTTGCACACTCTAAAATTTTGTAATTTTTGCATTCTCTGTAATTCTAATATAACTTTTTAATAATTTGCTCCTCCTTACATAAAATCATGTGTCCGTTCCTGATCCTACCAATAAATCATGTGTAAATTAATTAATTATTGTTTTATGATTGTACTGATGATCGAAATTATTTTTTTTGATAATATTGAAACCAAACATAGACTTTACTCAGTAACAGCTGAGTAATGCAGCAGCGCCACGGCAGCTTTCGCAGGAGGTTCCTGGAACTACAGCAAACCGATCGGGGCTCCTCGGCTCATACGAGCCAAGCTATCAACAACACAATTAGCTTCGCGGTGGGCATGATGAATCGCCGTTTCCCAACTACATGTGAGCAACTGTCAAATATCGGCCACAACAACATGATGTTGTAATGCATTAGAATCTCCTGTAATAATCTTTGAAGCTTCTAAGCGGTCGGTCTCCATTTGAACTCAACGTCTCATGGATTGCCCACAACTCCGATAATAAGATGGAACACGTTCCAATACTTTTGGAGAATCCAATGATCCAGTTGCCGTCTGCATCACGCGGCACACCACCCACCGCGGCTGCACCAGAAACAGGATGCACGACCCTATCGGCATTGCCTTTGACCCAACCCGCTTCTGGCCTCCTCTAATTTTCACCACTGGCATATAAGAGTATAATGAATGAGTGAGCTGTATCTGGGCCAGCTGTATCTGGGTCGTTAGTAAAGTTGGTTAGGTTGTTATAACCAACTCAGTCTATTCAGTTTATATGATTGTACAGGCTAAAAGCCTATAAATATTGTAATGGGTTTTGTAAGCCCAACAGATCAATATTATTCATCAGCTCATTTTTCAGTTTATAGAATTTTATTTTCTTCTGTTTTTCTTTTCGATATCTCTTCTCTTTCTCTTTCTCTTTCTCTTCCGATTGTTCATCATTCAATTCATCGTCTTCTTCATTCTTCCATCCTCGTTCTATAGATTCTGATATGGCATGGTTCGTTAGATCCACATGCTGATTTCTCACAAAGCACGCTGCAAATTCCTTTGCAAGCTTGAAGCAGTATTCAATAAAATCCCATTTTCCACATAATATTCATAGAGTAAGAGGCTGCAGCGTCTCCTCTACAGCTGCCAAACGAGAGCCGCAAACTTGCATGGCTAATTGCCTTCCTCGCAGCCAAACATTCTTGGCGTATGAAGGTTAGAGACGATTCAATCCTGCACAGGAATAGACATAAAACTGTGGAACTTGTTAGTAGGAATCAAACGCAACCAAATAGATTTAGCTTTAGAACACTTCCTGAGAATGTGATCAACGTCTACTACATCTCGATGGCAAATTTGACAGATATTCATATCGGATATATGTCGTCGCATACGCTCAGCGTCGGTTAACAAGGCATCGCGCATAGCAAGCCATAAGAACACCCGAACCTGTTGGGGAGCTTGTGTTTTCCAAACGATGTGTCATTACGAACTGTTTTGTATCGGACCAGCCTGGGTTAGGAACTTGTAAGCCGATTTTGTGGTGAACATATGCTTTTCCTCCCATCTCCATGCAAGTGTGTCATCTCCCAACCTTTCATCGGGCGGTTTTATAGCTGTAATACGCTGTATCACATGTTTCGGGACACATTTGTCAAGTCGGTTCCAGTCCCAATCTCCCGAGGGTGTAACAAAGGATGCAACCAAAACAGGTTCAGGGAAATTAGGTAGCAAGCATTCCATCACAAGCGGTTCGGGTAGATCGATCCAGGTGTCAAACAAAAAATCCGTTTATTTTCCATCCCTTATATTCCAGCAAATACTATTGCACAAATCTGCCCAAACATTGCTAATCCCACGTCATAATCTAGAGCAGTTATTTCGGTAAATGGACGTTGGAATTCTTGACCTCCAGGCGTATTTCACTTTACATACATGAATCTAAAGCTTATCATCATCCGAAACCAACTAGAAGCCTATTTTCATCATAAACGCCCTGTTTTGTTGATGAAGATCTTTTAACCTTAGACCACCATCCTCGATAGGTTCTCCTATTTTCATCATAAACGCCCTATTTTCACCGAACTCCATTTAACCAAAGGAATACTAACCTTATTACACGATTTACCCCACACAAACTGGCGAATCAAACGTTCCATCTCATCACAAATACTCTTTGGTAACCAGGATGACTGCATTGCGTACACGGGGATCTCCTGAAGAACATCTTTCGCCATAGTGATCCTGCCCGCTAAGGATAAAGAATCCGCGACCCAACCCGAAAGTTTGTGTCTCACATTCTCAACAAGATATGAATATGTTGCCACGGTAACTCTCGTATGCAAGAGAGGTACGCCAAGATATTTACCCAAGTCCGAGACCTCTTCAAATCCCAGGCTTTGAACAATGCCCTGCCGCAGGTTAGCATTACCATTTTTAGGGAATAAAATTTTGGTTTTCAAGTTACTAACCATGTGACCAGAATCAATGCAAAAATTCTCAAATACTCATTTGACAACATCTACTTGTTACATCGATGCTTCCATGAAGAGTACAAGGTTATCCGCAAAGAAGAGGTGAGACAAGCCTGGGCCATACTTCGAAAGTTGAATTTGCCGCCAGTTCCCCTCATTGACTTTACGCATAATGGCTTTCGACAAGCGCTCCATGCAAAGGACAAATAAGTACGGCGACAAAGGGTCCCCTTGGCGTATCCCACGAGTTGGTTTGAATCCCATCGGCAGCTCCCCGTTCCAGAGAACTTGGGTAGAAACAGAACTAACACAAGTCATTATTAAACTAATAAAATAACTAGGCATACTTGTGAGCTGGAGGGTTTCATCTATATAGTTCCACTTGAGTCGATCATATGCTTTCTCGAGGTCCACTTTAACGGCTAACCACCCCTTCTTACCTGACTTATTATTCATAGAATGAATAATTTCTTGCGTGAGAATGATGTTATCGGTAATATGTCTTCCCGGGACAAAACTCGCCTGAGTTGGCTCTATCCAATTTGGAAGAAAAGACTTTAAATGCTCTACAATAACCTTTGATATGATTTTGTACGACACATTACAGAGACTTATTGGACGAAATTGAGTGATCGAGGAGGGACAATCAACCTTCGGGGTCAGTACATGGATGGTTTCATTAATCCAATTATCAAGATTGCCCCTTCAAAGAAATCACGAACAAGTTTAAATATCGACGCACCAACGATAGACCAATTCTTTTGATAAAACAAAACAGGCAACCCGTCGATTCTAGGAGCTTTTAAAGGAGCCATTTGGAACACGATTTTCTGAACCTCAGTCATTGTTACCTCAGCCATCAGTGAACGCATATCCATATTAGCTTGGTGGAAAAAATCATCTCCCGTAACAATAGACCTAAGATGCCGACCCTCGCTTGTAAAAAGTTTCTAAAAAAACCTGCAGGCATGCTCTTGGAGGACCCGCACATCATCACTCCATGACCCATCATTGAGTTGCAACATCCTCACCGTATTTCGTCTCCTCCGTATCATTGTGCTTGGATTAAAAAAAGAAGTGTTACGATCCCCTTTCGTGATCCAATCTTGTCTCGATTTTTGATGCCATAAGCTTTCCTCTTGTTCCAAGACTATATTCAGCTCCCTATTTAATTCTTCTTCAAGGTTCATTGGGAAATTGGAATCATATTTCTCTAAACATTTCTCGACACCCTTGATACGTGCTAGCATGAACAATTTTTTTGACCAATATGTCCAAAAACCAATTTATTCCAAACACGGCTTTGTTGTTGAAAAAGTCTCACATTCTCATTTAACGGCTAACCCACATTCCAAATTTTTTCAAGCATAGGTTGGAATCCCTCATGATCATTCCACACTGCAATGAAACGATAAGGTCTGGTATTACCCTAAACCGTACGAGCACCCAACTACAACATAATGGGTCAATGGTAAGATCCAAGACGTTGGAGGTGGAAAACTTCCTACATCGGAAAAGAACTATACTACATGCTGTTACAAATAAAATGATCCAAACGCTATGAAAGCTCGCCTCTCTTCCAAGTGAAAGAGGGTCCGTTAAATCCCATATCGATTAACCCATATCAAAATATAAAACTGCTAAAGTACGAACAAATCCCAGTTCTTTTTCGAGACCCTCCATCCCTCTCCGACATGCAACCAATCACATTAAGATACCCTCCGAAAACCCAAAGCCATCTTCCTCTCAGGTCTAAGGTGTCTAATTGATTCCATAACGCAAGCCTTTTGCCCGAAACGGGACTGATATATACATCAGTGAAAAGGAAGTTCTTTCGCTCATCAACAATAGTAACCACACAATGAATGAATTGGTTAGAAGTAGCCAGCACATCAAAATTAACCTTCCTACTCCACAACACCCAAATCCCTCCTGCAAATCCATTAGCCTCAACCCTATAAGAAAAATCAAAACCAGTTCTTCGGATAAAAACATCGACTTTCTTCTTGCTAATTCGTGGTTCCAAAATAACAAACATATCCAGTCTCTGTAATCTAACAAAAAGCTTAAAGTAACGGTTAAAATTGGAGTTAAGAGCTCCTTGTGCATTCCATGAAATAATCTGAATCATAATAAAATAAAGGAAAGGAAAGGAAAGAAGACACCTTATGCCTGCATATCAGACTACTCGCTTGATTCAAAAACGGTGTTCGCCCGTCGTTGCACACCATTGCTATCTGCCACAGTGTTGTCTCGGGATTCTAAGTTTGAATGTATAGTTGCATCCTTAGCCTCTGATGTGAGCGCTTCAACTAGACCCGCTAAAGTTGGTTGACTCTTGGACTTGGCGTCATTTTTACTAGATTTCATGTTTTTACGAGGAACACCCTTAATCGAAGCCAAAGCCTTTCCACCACTCTTCAATTGAACACCAGTTATTGAGGGTGGTAGTATACGCCCATTTCTTTCATGGAGAGCAGGCCAATTCTCATCATCAATCACATGAACAACAACATGATTTTCTGGGTTCAAACTAGTATAAGCAGAAATCACTGTTTCTTTTAATGCCACTTGATCCACTTGGATGGGATTCTTGCCTCTCAAAACATCATGATCTTGCATCACTGTCTTACCCAGGCCATGAATGCTCTCCTTAGTTATCACCATGTCCGCACCTCGCCTTGCTCCTTGATCACTGCTCTCGTCTCTCATCTCACCAATGAGATTCCCACGATGCTATAACAGTCCTAAGCTGGTACGCAATGCTTTTTCCTAAAGCAAGTCCTTCCTCGTAGTACTTGTCCGTCAATAACCGGTTCTTGCACACCAGCTAAAACATAAAACCCGGAACCAACGTTACGATTATTTGCATTTAAGGTATTTGACGGTGAATTAGTGTCACGTTTCGTCACTGCCTTCTTTCTCCTATTAACGACCTTCATCTAAGGTCCATATAAGTCTTCTTGGTTTCGTCGACTCCTTAACATGAGAGATTTCCATGCCACATTGCTCTTTGGAGTGGCCATACTTTCGATAGCCATAACAGATAAGTGGTAGGCCCTCGTATTCTATGGGTTGTTTCTTGCCATATGATGATTTCGGACATGAGGGGTTTCTCAAGGTCAATTATCACTGCTAATCTAGCAAATCTCCCCTATTTGCCTCATCGGTATTATAGTCAATCCTAACTACTTCTCCAAGTAAGTTGGGAATGCAACGAAATAAGCTCTTTGTGTAAAGCCTATAAGGCAACCTCGGTAGACGAATCCATACCATGATCTTCGATTGGTGATAGACAATTGTGTAGAAATTTCTACTCCAGGTCTGCATCGTCAAATAAGAGCCATAAATAACCCAAGGTCCTCCTGACAGAACTCGATCATAATCCTCTTCAAGTGAGAAGCAAACCAGGAAATAATCATTATCAAGGTTTATAAGCCGCATCTCCCCTTTCGGCTTCCATAAGCCTGTAATCCTATTGAGGAGACTTTTGTAACCAATCGATTTTCCAAGGAGGCGAATAATGACCGAATTCGCTAGCTTTTTATCAATGGAACAATATACTCTTTTAGAGAAACGGATCTTTAGTAAGGGTCCGTCCGAGATCACATGCACATCACTATCCAATACTTCAACATCAAGATCCTCAATCTCTAAACGCACGACATTGTTGCGAGCTTCATCAGTCAGGACATCGCGGAACGACATCTTGGTTTTTCCATTAAGAGAGTTCTCCTCCAAGGCTGGCAGGGTAGCTTCGGTGCCCTTGCCCTCCATCAGAGCCAGTTCCACTCCAAGAGAGGTCTCGCTAACCTCAGCCATAACCGCGTCAACCACGTCCACTTCTGCACCTGTCGTACCCAAGGATCCCTTGGCGTTTTCATCACAATTGCGTCCCTTTTTAATTGTTCGTTGGTCCTCAGCCGGTAGAGGAGAACCATGTCTCTCAAGGGAAGCCGTGTTTTTCAAATCAATCATTGTTTTCGGTGGTCGGCTGCCATGATTTTCAGACGGAAGAGGACTAGGGTTACGTAGGGTTTCACTAGGGTTTTCCATTTTAACCGTTGCGCTATCCGTCATTGGATTTTGTTAAAAGGTAAAATGATGATCGAAATTATTGATATGCTAATTTTTAGTAAGAGAAAATGAGAATAATTATTCGAGATTGAATTTGATACATGATATCAACTATAAGGAAAGGTATGTCATTTATCAATACATTAGAGATGGTAAGATAAAAAAGTGTTCCTTAAAAAAATATAAAATCATATTAATCACTTTGAGTTGTTAAGAGTTAATATGAGTGGCAATTTACCAACCAGTGTTGAGTGCATTGGTAAGGCACATTGCACTCTCAAATTGAGGATGTGAGTTTGAGCCTTGAAAATATTATTGTTGGAAGGGGCAGTCTCGCACCCCGTACATGGACCATAAAATGAACATCCATGTTATCAAAAAAATATGAGTGACAGTTTAAATACGGAAAACTGAATAAAAAGCATGACGTGCCAATTTGTTTCGGAACCCTTATAAATATGATGTACTATAATGATAATAACGATAAGGGTAAATTAAATTTACCACTCAACTTTCTTCTCACTCCTGTTTTGGTCACTAAAATTTAAATTTTTTAATTTAATCATTGAACTTTCAATATGTTTCAATTTTAGTCACTCGGGCGCTAAACCAGAAATGGAATGGTGACATGACAGCCACATGTGCTACTGCTAATGTAGACTGTTTTTTGCTGACATGACATATGCATGTCATCCCGTCATTTTTCTTTTTCTTTTTTTCTTTTTCAATTTTATCTTACTCCCCTAAAGATAAAAGTCTTACACCTTCATCCATATATAACGTCAACGTTTGAATTAGCATTCTTCAATGTCTTCTCTAACTACTCAAGAGATTGACAAACTCAGCTTATGTCTTCTACCCCTCTATTAGTTTAGTTTTTTTTCTTCCAAAATCACTTTAAAATTGAAAAAACTCAACCCAAAAATCTTAAACTTGCAAAACCCTAGATCATACTAATCTATAATATTCAGCGTCCGAACAATATGGAATCAAGATCTACATCTCGCTTCCTCCTTCTCCACCTCCATACCATTACAATTTGGAAGAATATTCTCCATCGTCGAGATATCAAAGGTAATCCGAGACCATGTGTTTTTTTTCACAAAAATTAATGAATATTTTGGGTTCGTTTCATATTTATAAAAGACATATGTTCAACCATAACAACATTAAGTATTTAACGATAGAGTGATCAAATTAGGAGTAAATAAAAAGTTTAGTGATTAAACTAAAATATTTAAACTTTAGTAATCAAAATAGGAGTGAGAATTAGAAATTTATAATTTACCCTGTTGATAAAGGAAATCAAATTGATCCAAAGAATTGAGAAGCTCCTTCAATCCAATTAATACTAAATGATGACTATGCCTATTTTCAGTTAATAACTAGTTAGTTTTAGAATTCCATGCATATTAGGATTGTTTCATAATTATGTTCAATTTATTAATGTTGACTTTCATTAGTTTCGTTGAAAACGAGAGAAATGGCATGGATGAATTTGTTTGTGGAAGAGAAAAGGATATGTGTGGAGGTGGAAACGTGGAATGTTCACACACACATTGAATATGGACAGCGACGCCCGTGAGAAATGCCGCTACATATTTACATCTCATTTATGATCGCCACTACCCTCCCCATCCACCATCTACATATCTATATCTACGCATGCCTATTTAATATTTCTCCTCTTTAAATATAATTACTTTTTTTAATCTTCAAAATAATTTTAGTGGAAAAGAGATATTGTTATTTTTAAGCGATTTGAGTTCGTTCAGTTTATTTATGAGGTGTATGTATGATCAAATGATTAATAAAATGACCATATATAAATAGTATCATGATATTACACCAAATCCTAAAAAGAATTTAAAAGAGAATAGAATGAATTGTTCGAAATTAAACTTAATAGAGTTCAGTTAACCTTACATTGAATCTTTTAATAGAAATAAAATTCACATGACACTTTCATATCAACTTATAAAATTCGAACTCATAATCTGATCGAAAAAGTTAAATTTTTAGCATTAGATCTAACAGGTTTCGAGAAATATAAATTTTGCTATATAGCCTTTTAAACATTGTTACTATAACTAATTTTGATTCATAATTTATTGTGTGCGATATATAGACAAAAATTACATGCTCCTTTTTAGGGCATCTTTCTATGCCTAACATTAAAAAGTTTTTAAGACTTAATTTAATTTTAAATTTTAAATTATAAATCCTAAACACTAACGATACAACCTTCTTTAATTCCTTAAACCCTAACATCAAACTTTAACCATAAACTTAAAATTTTAGTATTAGGGCATAGAAAAAGATATCTCATATATATATATATATATGTTATATAGCTTATTCCAAATTTATCACCCTCTTTAATCTCCCACCCACCTCCGCCTTTTCTCAGGAGAAAGAGAAGTAGCTGGAGAAAGAATAGCAAATCAAAACAAGAGTGAAACAGTGATGGAAGGTATTTCAGCTACCATGTACAACGGCTTGAAAGGTTACTGGAAAAAGAGAGGCTACGTGAAGCTAAATGGCTCGAGTCGAGCACGGCGGAGCAGGGTGGAGCTGGGCACGTCACGGCGGAAGAGGTTCTGGAGGATTAAGATAAAGGCAAAGCTGAGAATAAAGTCGCCCAAGAAGTTCTTCGTCTGGCTACGCGATGCGTACGTGAAAATGATGCTGGGGTTAGCAAACTCCAGGATGGTTGGCAGCGGGAACGGAGCGGATCAAGGGATGGCTGCCTTCGGGAGGCGTCCGATGAAGGAGTATGACGAGAAAATGATCGTCGAGATCTACAAATCCTTGGTGATGGGTCAGGGTCAGTTGGTGGCTCGGGAACCTGGGAAGCTTTGCTCCGCAATCGTCTGCCAACGGTGAAAAAAAAATACAGAATAAGTAAAGGAAAAGGGTTTATTTCCAAGCATCTGAGATTATTTTTTGCTACAAACAGTGGTGAAAAGATGTTATAGTTCATGAACATCAGAGAAAGATCAAATCCTGAAGCAAAGCAGAAAATAAATATGAATTCTTTTTTTTTTTCACTCTTGAAAGTGATAATTAGTGTTGTCTTTAAATAAAGCCGGTGAATATTTTGAGTTTAGCAACAAGCTTTTAGATTCGCGTTAAGGTAAAAAGACTTTCTTAATCTCATATGTTTATATGTTTTTTTTTTTATCAATTTATCTATTAATTTTTATAAATAAATAAGAATTATCATTTGTTGAACAATACAAATTTTATATCATTTGGCTTTTGAGAAGTTAAAATGATAAAATTTATAAATATAAAAGATCAAAATGTTATTTTATCTTTTTATAACTACAAAATTAACAATTAAAGCTAAATTTGAAAGATAAAAAAGATAGTAGGGGAGGATGATTTAAAATTAAATAATAGTACAAGGACTCAATTTTACAAAATAAAGTATAGAGACTACATAATAAATTTTGAAATAATCTAGAGACCTTTGACATATATTAACCCTATACATATAAATTACTCATAACTTCAAAAACCTTTAAATTGGACTGTTCAAAAAAAACCTTTAAATTGGAAGATATTGTAAGCGTAAGTACATTTGAAATTATGACCTCTTAAATATAACGGAAGTATCAATATCAACTCAACTGACTAAAATACTTGCTACTAATTAATATTTGTTGTTGAAGGATGTGGGCTGTTATCGATTTGGTTAGACTGTTACAATTGGTTTTAACCCACCTTGGTATAGCAGATTAAATTCATTCTTTATATCAGTCTCTTAAGCCAACTTTAGGGCTATATAAACGGAGTCTTTTGACTCTGATTTTATCAGTGTAAAAATGATAAAGCCCACATCTCTTTATTCTCTGAAATTACTATTGATTTTTTGAGTTGGTTGCAACTGTAAACATGTTTCTTATTCATTCAATTCCATCAATGAATAATGAATTTCTTCTTTAGTTTCTATTAGACTTTCAGAGAATTTTTCTTTTTTTCTTATAACTCAATATGGTATCATTCGCCCAGGTTCGTCTTCTATAGCTTCCGTTTTAGTTTTTTTCTGTGTTCTTGTTGTTTGTTTGGCGATGTTCTCTTACTTTTGCTGCTCCCAATGATTCTAACACACATGTTGTTGCACCTGAGCTAGTTTCTTTGCCTTCGCCAGCTCTTCCAAATGAGGTGTCGTCTGATCCTGCTCCAGCCTCACAATCCAGTGATCACTTGCTGTCAACTTTGCGCTGAAGCTCAAGATATCCCAGCCTCAACTGGTACAATTTCAGCTGCAACTTCTAGACTGCCTCTTGAAGTTGAATGTTAAGCCTAAATTGTTTGCAGTAACTGTTGAGTCTAAAGATGATGTTCCCACTACTATTCAGCAAGCCCTAAACTCACCCGAGTGGAAGAAGGCTGTTGTTGCTAAATACAAAGCTTTGGTCAACAACAACACATGGACATTGGTTACTCTACCAGAAGGGCAAAAAGTGGTTGAGTGCAAATGGCTATTTCGAATAAAACGCAATCATGATGGCTCAATTTCGCGCTACAAGGCACGCTTAGTGGCTAGAGGTTTTTCACAGGTACCTGGCCAAGACTTCACAGAAACTTTTAGCCTGGTGGTACGTTTTACTACTCTCAATGTTATTCTTGCCTAATAAATGGTGTTTGCGTCAAGTAGATATTAACAATGCGTTTCTTAACGGTGAGTTAAGTGAGGAGATTTTTATGCAACAACCCTCAGGGTTCGAGCAAGTAAATGGTGATGGCTCGAAACTTCTGTGTCGTATTCAAAAAGTATTGTATGGCTTACGACATGCACCGCATAATTGGTACAATAAACTCCGAGAATTTCTACTTAAGATTGGCTTTCGAGAGTCCAAAGCTGATGCACCTCTCATTGTGTGTGCAAAGACAAATGTTGTTACATACTTGCTAGTGTATGTTGATGACATCATTGTGACAGGCTGTTTGTCGCAAGAAATTGAGGATACGATTCGTAATCTGGGCACTAAATTCACTTTAAAGGGTCTTGGTGAGCTGTCTTTCTTCTTGGGGATTGAAGCAGTTCGATGTGGTGACTCCATCGTTCTTAGTCAAAAGAAATTTATACTTGAGCTCCTTCAAAAGACAAAGATGGATCAGTCTAAGTCCACCCCTACACCAATGTTGTCTTCACTGAAATTGCTTCAAGATGGAGGTAGTCCATTATTCGAACCCCAAGTATATCGTAGTATCGTGAGCAGACTTCTTTATGTATGCCATACTCGTCCTGATATTGTGTTTAGTGTGCATAAAGTTGCCCAATTTATGCATAGACTGTGTGAATCACATCTCACAGCCGTTAAACAAATTCTAATATATTTAGCTGGAACACTTGAGTTTGGTTTACTCTTTGCACCAGGTATTGACATGGTAAATATTGTTGCATATGTCGATGCTGACTGGGCAAGTGATTTTAGTGATCGAAGATCAACAACGGGATATTGTGTCTATATTAATAGTTGTTTAATTGATTGGTGCTCTAGGAAGAAAAAGTCTGTGTCTCAGTCAACAACTGAGGCTGTAACACCCCAATTTTGGGCTTAGAAGTTTAGGGTCTGAACCGGACCGGTCTGATTTTCGGTTCGAATATAAAAGGAGGTTTTGGGGAAAGCCTAGTTCGGGATGTTTTAAAAATATGGAAAAATATCTAAAAATCCTCTTTTAATATATATAAGATAGTGGTGAAATCAATTTTACAAAATAAGGTTTGGAAATACAATATTTTGGAATAGTGACTAAAATGCGATTTTTGAAAAGTTTAGTGGTGACTGTTTTGTAAGGATTGAAACTTTGAATCTTTAAGGAGCCAATTTACCCAAAAATGATTTCTCTAGATTTTTCCTTAATTTAAGTGATTTAATTAATGTTTAATTAATAAAATGAAAAAGGGAAACCACTTTTTTTAATTTCATAACTAACTTTTCCTAAAATTTCTCATTTCTTTTTCTCTCAAAATTCCATCATCCAAACACTTTTCTCCAGCAACTTTTTCATTGATCTTCACTTCAATTGATGAGATTTCAATCATCAATTAGTTCCTAATCCATCTTACATCAAATCCTTTTGATTTCCTCATTGGATTTTCAAGAAAAATTGGCTCAAATCTAGGAGAAATCACCATTTAGAGGTAAGGTTGTTCTTCTCCTCTAAATACTCAGTTCTTTACTGAAATTCCCAAGTTATCAATCCTTAATTTAAGTTTTATAAATGGTTTTAATGATATGAACTTGATTTTGGCTTAAAACTCAAGATTTGGAGGAAATCTTGAAGAATTTCGTTGTGATTGTTTGGGCTCTGTTTTGAGATGATTCTTAAATGTATTTTGGATGTCTAATGATGTGTAAATGAGGTTTTATCAATGCAATCCCGAATAGGTTGTGTTTTCTAAGTTTTTGCTTATGAAAATGGTGGTTTTTGGGGTGATCTTGGTGTTCTATTATAGTTGGAGGTATAAGGACGAGTTTATGTTCATTTTGGATGTTAATTGATGTTTAGAAATGGTTAGAAGTGATGGATCTTGGCTGGGTTAAGGTTTGGAAGAGTTTGGAGGTGATTTCGATATTGTTTGATAGCCGAAATGTTGGCTTTAGGTAGAGCAGCGAGTTTAAGAGTGTTGGCTGAAGATTTCAATGCATGATGATGCATTAATCCTTTGCTTTGATGTGTTTAAAACATGGGAGACATCTTTGGATACCTTTGGAGTTGATCCGGAGGCTTGATCGGCGTTTCGGCAAGCTTGCGAAACGAAATTGGTGAGTGGAGTTGGATTTCCAAATTTGAAACAAATGTTTGAAGGTTTTGGGAGCTTAGTTTAAGTCTAAGCAACTTAACTAAGCTCAAGAGTAAGTTTTCGGAAAAACTCTCTTGGATGAGCCATGAAGTGGTTTGATGCATTGCTTATAAAATGCATGTTTAAATTCTGTTTTGAAAGCATGTTTTAGCATGGTTAATGCTGGTTTTGAAAGCCATACGTTGAAGGATGCTCAAGGTAAGAGATCCTTGGTTTGACATGTTGTAAATGTGGATTTGATGCATAGTGATGCATGAGGTTAAATGGCTTTGTTCAATGCTTTAAAACAGTGAGTTGTTGCTATTATATGATGTATATTGGCAAGTGATGTAATGGTTTTAAAGTAATTGAATCGGATATAGTTAGCCGGCTATAGGATTGGGTGCACCGTGAATAAAGTCGCCTTGGATGTTGAGGGGTTGTGATTGTACCGTAAACTCCATCCAAGTACACTAACGAGAAAGGTAAGATCACAACGGTGGTTAAAAGTCCGTGTGTGGATCTTGTGTTATGTGTCTCGTGTTCTCGTTAGTGGAGTTATACAACTACCGATGAGTGATGTTGATAGGTTGTGATTGTACCGTTAAACTCCATCACAGGTGTTGAGGGGTTGTGATTGTACCGGTAAACTCCACCTTGTGTTGTTCGGTAGTGTGTATGAAGCGTGTGGGACAACGCTTGTAATCCGCGTATCCGATTGTGTTTTGTGTTGTGAATGGTTATGGATTATCACTTGAAAGCCAATATGACATGTTGATTTTAATTAAGCATGAGATGCTTGTAAAGTATGCAAGGTTGCATGAAATGTGTTGAGCATGTGTTTAGAAAGCTTTGATGCAAGTGGTTTCTAAAATGCATTATTGTGTTGTTTCCTTTAGAGCATGCCTCACTAAGCAATTGTGCTTACGCTCTCTCTCTTGAACCAATAATGCAGATAATTGAAGTTTTTGAGGGCAACAAGGAGGCTAAGAGTCCAAGGGAAACTAAGCTCATGTATGGTGATGTTTTCATAACACTATTAGTTTTTGATATTTTGGCAATGGGAACCTAAGATGTGTTTTGGGAGATGTTTTGGACTCCCTAGTTGTGGAATGATGCCTTTGATGTTTTGGGATTTGTAATTGGCCTTTAGATGCTTGATTTGGTGTTTTGTTGGTTGTTTGGTTTTGGATATTAGGATGCATGCCTATAGACTTGTGGAATTCCATGTTTGATGCTATGAATGTGTTTTGAAGTTGCAAACATGAACCTTAAATGTATGATGACTTGTTGGCATGATTAGGAAGTCAGTAGGATGTGTTTGAGTGGTTTTATGTATGTTAAACCAGCAAAATCAGCAGCTTCTGGGTAAACCGTATCGTTACACTCATTGGAGTTTTGAAACGGGGGCCTGTAATGGCCTTGGTGTTTCGAAACGGCTAGTGACCGTATCGAAACGGTTTGGCCACTGGAAGGCCCTGTTTCGAAACAAGTCTCGAAACGAACTCGTGTTTCGGAACGGTCAACACCGTTTCAAAACAGGTGACCGTTGGGCACTGATTTGAATGATGTTCAAGTTTGCAAGCTTTACGTTTTAGTCCCGAAAGTTGTAATTGCAATTATATGAGTTTGAGATGTCCGATTAAAGTGAAATTTGACAGGGAAGCATGAAATATGACTAATTAAATATTTGTAACCTTAAAATCAGTTATGACCTCCTAATTTCCAGATTTTACATTTTGGTCCCTAAAATTTGTATGTTGTGCATTTGAGTCCCTCATGTTGTTCGATCAATGTGCTTTTCACCTGTATGTTCTGTGCGTGATCATATAGGGTTAATGTGTATCTAGATAAGTCTAAAAAGAAAAAAAAGGTCGTTAATCAAGGTTGACTTTTGGGTTGACTTTAGTTTTCCCCATGTAATCTTCGTAGTTCAGGTCAACCGTCTAGGCCGGGCTAAGGGGGTTACATTTGGTGGTATCAAAGCCAGGTTCTTGTGTAAATGGGAATGGTTATGTGGGTGATGTATGTGTATTTGCATGAAATGCCTATTGGGTGAAAGTATGTTGTATGAATTGTAAAGTATGTTGCAATTATGATGTTATGCTATGTTGAAGCATGTTAGAGGAACCCATTGCCATATCAAAACTAATGAAAGGAATTGTTTTTGGAAAATGAGCTTGAGTACTTGGATTACTTACCTTGTTGAGCCTAATTATGTTTATTGCATTTGTATTAGTGCATTGTTTTTTTTTTGTAATAGGGCCTCGTAGAGAGATGAGGATGAATACGAGAGCTATGGCTCAGAATGAGAATGAGGAAAATGTTGAGAATGTTGTGGATATAGCTCCTCCCCTGGTGGTGGACCACCCGTCGGTGGTGGTGCTGGAGGTGAAAATGCTGGAGCCTTTCAGGCAGCAGTAGATAGAGCTCATGGAGCTGCGCATCAGAGTGATGCTAACGTGAGATTGCCTTTGGAACGTCTTTGCAGTCTGGGAGGGACTGAGTTCAGAGGTTTATCTCGTGAGGGATCCGAATCTTGGTTGGAAAGCACCAAGAGGATATTGGGACAAATGAACTGCAAGGATGTGCAGAAATTAGGTTGTGTGGTATCGCTGCTACATGATGATGCGTATACTTGGTGGACGACCACTGTCTCCGGAATAGAGGAAGTTGATGTGACTTGGACGTTCTTTCTGAACGCGTTCAAGCGAAAGTATCTAGGTGTGCGATACCTAGATGAGAAGAAAAGAGAATTCATGTCTCTTGTGCAAGGAAGCATGACGGTGGCTGAGTATGAGATCCAGTTTGTCTGTCTTAGTCAGTACGCACCTGAGCTTATCCCTGATGAACAGAAGAGGTGTGAACGCTTCCGATATTGTTTGATGCCGGATGTGAAGACCTTTATGCTTGCTGTTGAGTATACAAATTTTGATGTGCTGGTGAGTAGAGCGAAGGACATTGAGCAGAACTTGGGGTTGCCTTCTAGAGGTGTTAGCTCTAGATCGGGCAAAAGAGCTGCTGATTATAGTTCCGGTGGTGGACGGAACAAGAGAGGATGGAATAAGAGCTATTAGTCTTCTGCTAGGCGTGGTAATGGAGGGTATGGTGCGCCTGTTCAGGGAGATAGGATGAGAGCTGATCAGAACACGTGCTGGACATGTGGATCGCATGGCCATTTGAGGCGTGATTGTCCTCGAGCAGCAAGGGAGGTTCAGGCTCCTATTGCAGTGACCGGTAATTCGTGTTGGAATTGTGGTTCGGTAGACCACATGAGGAGAGAGTGTCCTTTGTAGGCCGGTGGTGGTCAGGGACGTGCTCCTGGGGTTGTTGCACCACAGAGAGGTCGTGGGCGCGGCCGTGGTAACTTCCAGCGCAGAGATGATGGTGGGAGGAATGTGGCGCATGTGGTGGCTGTCCAACCTGAGGGTTGTGGCCAGGCTCGAGTGTATGCTCAGTGTTGCGTGTAAAATAGTCTATCGCAATTGTAGTGCAAGTGTACACGACGCAAGTAGTAAAGTGATATGAAATGTCGGATATCGTCTCCACAGGGATTGGGCTAATAACTTCACCTTAATTCACTGCACGAAAGTAAAGAAAATAATTGAGAAAGTTGTCACGAGAATAATGAAGTAAACGTAAATAAAAGAGTAGAAATATCAAGATAGAGAGAATGGGCTGGTATTGAAACCTGTCGCGGCAGCTGTCCGTTGATTGTCGCGGCAGCAAACACTCAACTCAGTACTTCAAGCTTGGCAAGAATCCCAGTTGTGTCTTGGCCTATCCCTAGGTCCAAGTCTGTCGATGATCACATCTTTGATGATACCTCCCGGCGTGAATCGAAGGATGAACACCGATGTGTATGAATTCTTCTTTAGCCACTTAACCTCGTCCTATCCCTAGGCCCGAGATAGTTCAACTATAAACTAGAGAACTTGCTCTTATTTCTTTCGTATACTTAACTCTCCCGATGCTAAGTAAATAGATAACCTCACAATGCTCTCCTGATGCTCTTGCAAGATATTAATAACCAAAATAAAAGAACTTGAAGTTTATTTCATTAAACTGAAAATACCTAAAACAAAACAACCCTTGCAACTACTTTACAATTCAACCCGTGGCCCTAGGGAGGATTTAGAACATGATGTGGGATAGAAAACGACTAGAGTTTGGGAAGGAAGCTAAGGTAATCGGTTATGGGATTATGCCCTACTAGGTTAAAATACATGCCCTTATATAAGCTTTGGGCTCAAGTTATCTAAATTAGCAAGAATACAACTTTAATTGAAAGTATGATTCTAATAAAGACTAAATCTTCAAGGAATCTACTTTCCAGCCGTCATCTTCTTGCTTGGGATTTTCCCGCCTTGAACTTTGGGCTTGACATATCTTTTGATCTGGGGCTTGGAAAAATATATGGTTTTCACACGACAGGGGGGCTGAATTTTCTCTATCTGTCGAGGTCCACTTTGCTTCTTCTCCTCAAAACTGCTGTCGTCCTCTGCTGTCACGGCAGCAACCATAGAAGCATCGTCCTCTTTGTCTGCTTGTCCAGTTCAGCTTTTCTGCTTCTCTGCCCAGCGCCTGCCCTCACCGTCTGCTACGGCGGCAACCTGCAAAAACTGCCATTCTTAGTAGAATCTGTGCCTTTTAATATATTTGTGATGTTTTGCTGTAAACTAACCTAAATGCAATGAATAATGCTTGAATGCAGCAGAAATATGGGTTAAAAGGGTGTAAATAATAGAACTTTACACACTCAACACTCAGCGAGAGGGGAGAAATGATACAGATGTGATCGCAGGTACCTTTACTTTGCAATCCTTGTCATTACTTTCCTTGATCAATTCTAGATCTACACACTCATACATATTGCGTGAACATGCTCAATTGCTTGGTTTACCTGTTGATTCTTTGGATGTTGGTATGCGTGTGACTAGTTCCTTTGGTGAGACCGTTGTGACACGGAAGTTGTATAGAAGATGTCCTTTGGTAGTGCAAAACCATGTTTTTCTTGTTGATCTCATGGAATTGCCATTCTATGGTTTTGATGTAATCCTTGGTATGGATTGACTTGTTGAACATCGAGCTATGGTGGATTTTGAGAACAAGCGGGTTTCGTTGAAACTTGCGGATGATTATGAGGTAGTGGTGGTTGGTGAGAATGTGAAGTTTCTTGCCAATGTGGTGTCTACATTGGAAGCAAGCCGAATGCTGAGGCAAGGTTGTGAGGCTTACCTGGCCTTTGTTATGAATCCTAGCTCTAAGGAGTTACGAGTTCAAGATATCAGGACTATGCAAGATTTTCCTGGTGTGTTTCCGGAGGAGTTACCTGGATTGCCTCCTAGTCGAGAGGTGGAGTTTGGAATTGAGCTGTATGAAAACACAACTCCAGTGTCCATTACTCCTTACCGAATGACACCTAAGGAGTTGAAGGAGTTGAAGACGCAACTTCAGGAGTTGCTTGATCGTGGTTTCATTCGGCCGAGTGTGTCACCTTGGGGTGCACTGGTCTTGTTTGTGAAGAAGAATGATGGCACTATGAGAATGTGCATCGACTACCGTCAGCTGAATAAGTTGACTATAAAAAATTGGTATCCTTTGCCGAGGATTGATGATCTTTTTGATCAGTTTCGAGGAGCGGTTGTGTTCTCTAAAATTGACTTAAGGTCAGGTTATTACCAGCTCAAAGTGAAGGATGTGGATGTGCCAAAAACAACCTTTAGGACGAGGTATGGGCGTTATGAGTTCCTTGTGATGCCGTTTGGCTTGACGAATGCTCCTGCAGCTTTTATGGACATGATGAATAGAGTGTTCCATGAATATTTGGACAAGTTTGTTGTGGTGTTCATTGATGATATCCTTGTGTACTCTCGTACTGAGGATGAGCATGAGGGGCATTTGAGGATTGTGTTGCAGGCTTTGTTGGAGAATCAGCTTTATGCTAAGCTGAGCAAGTGTGAATTATGGCTTAGGGAAGTTGTTTTTCTTGGTCATGTGGTTTCTGCTGAGGGGATTTGTGTTGATCCTCAGAAGATTGAGGCAGTGATGAATTGGAAGCCTCCTAAGTCTGTTCATGAAGTCCGTAGTTTCCTGGGGTTGGCAGGATACTATAGGAGGTTCGTGGATGGATTTTCAAAGATTGTTGCACCTTTGACGAAGTTGTTGCAGAAGGATGTCAAGTATGAGTGGACAGAAGCGAGACAGCAGGCTTTTGAGAAGCTTAAGGCAGCTTTGACGCAAGCTCCTATCTTGGTTCAACCTGAATCAGGGAAAGAGCTTGTGGTGTACAGCGACGCATCCTATGTTGGTTTGGGGTGTGTGTTGATGCAAGAGGGTAAGGTGGTGGCTTATGCATCGCGCCAGTTGAAGGTGCATGAGCGCAATTATCCTACGCATGATATTGAGTTGGCTGCGGTGGTCTTTGCTTTGAAAATTTGGAGACATTACCTGTATGGTGAGAAGTGTACTGTGTACACGGATCACAAAAGTTTGAAGTATTTGATGTCTCAGAAAGAGTTGAATCTTAGGCAACGACGTTGGGTGGAGTTGCTTAAAGATTACGATCTGACGATCGAGTACCATCCGAGAGAAGCTAATGTTGTAGTGAATGCCTTGAGTAGAAAAGTGGCAGTGGAGTTGAGGGCTATGTTTGCCAGCTTAAGCATTTCGCGAGATGGAGGTCTTGTGGCTGAATTGCAAGTGAAACCATCTTTGGTTCAGTTGATAAAGGATAAGCAGCTGTTGGATGATTCCTTGGTGCCACATGTTCAGGATATTGCTGAGGATAGACCATCAGATTTTTGTTTTAGTGATGATGGAGTTCTATGTTTTGGAGTCGGATAGTAGTGCCAAATGATGCTGAGTTGAGGCGTGCTATTCTGACTGAAGCCCGTAGTAGTCCTTTTGCTATGCACCCTGGTAGTAGAAAGATGTATCGTGATCTTAAGGATGAGTACTATTGGGTGGGATTAAAGAAAGATGTTGCGAAGTATGTGAGTAAGTGCATGGTTTGTCAGCGAGTTAAGGCTGAGCATCAGTTCCCTTCTGGGATTTTGCAACCGTTGCGGATTCCTGAGTGGAATTGGGAAAGGATTACCATGGACTTTGTGTCCGGTCTGCCTTTGTCGCCATCGAAGAAGAATTCGGTGTGGGTGATTGTGGATCGCCTTATGAAGTGTGCTCATTTCTTACCTGTGCATACTACATACACCCTGGATAAGCTTGCAGAGCTGTACATTGCTGAGATTGTGCGGCTGCATGGTGTGCCAAAGTCTATAGTGTCGGATAGAGATCCGATGTTTACATCGCGTTTCTGGGAATGTTTGCATCAAGCTTTGGGTACACGGCTGAATTTCAGTACTTCTTATCATCCACAGTCGGATGGACAGTCTGAGCAAGTTATCCAAGTGCTGGAAGATATGTTGAGGTGCTGTGTGATTGAGTTTCAAGGCTCTTGGGAGAAGCATTTGCCTTTGGTGGAGTTTGCTTATAACAATAGCTACCAGGCAAGTATTCAAATGGCACCTTATGAAGCCTTGTATGGGAGGAAGTGCAGAACTCCTCTTTGTTGGGCTGAAACAGGTCAGAAGTTGGTTTCAATGCCATCTTTGTTGAAAGGAACCACCGAGAAGGTGAAGCTCATTTGTGAGCGATTGAAGGTAGCTTCTGATCGACAGAAGTCTTACGCGGATTTGAAGCGTAAGGAGATTGAGTTTGCGGTAGGTGACCGTGTGTTTTTGAAGGTTTCGCCTTGGAAAAAGGTGATGAGGTTTGGCCGGAAGGGTAAGTTGAGCCCTAGGTGCATTGGACCATACGAGGTGATTGAACGTGTGGGTCTTGTTGTGTACAAGCTGAGTTTACCGCAAGAGTTGGAAAAGATTCATGATGTGTTTCATGTCTCTATGCTTCGGAGGTATAGATCGGATCCTTTGCATGTTATGCCCGTGGAGGAAGTGGAGTTGAATCCAGATTTGACCTATGATGAGGAACCGGTTGAAATTCTGGATTCGGACAATAAAGTTCTTCGAGGCAAGACCATTGAATTGGATAAGGTGTTGTGGAAGCATCGAGGTGTTGAGGAAGCCACGTGGGAAAGAAAGGATGATATGAAGAAGCAGTTTTCGTACCTCTTTCCTCAAGGTAAATTTCGAGGATGAAATTTCTTAAGGGGGGAGAGTTGTAACACCCCAATTTTGGGCTTAGAAGTTTAGGGTCTGAACCGGACCGGTCTGATTTTCGGTTTGAATATAAAAGGAGGTTTTGGGGAAAGCCTAGTTCGGGATGCTTTAAAAATATGGAAAAATATCTAAAAATCCTCTTTTAATATATATAAGAGAGTGGTGAAATCAATTTTACAAAATAAGGTTTGGAAATACAACATTTTGGAATAGTGACTAAAATGCGATTTTTGAAAAGTTCAGTGGTGACTGTTTTGTAAGGATTGAAACTTTGAATCTTTAAGGAGCTAATTTACCCAAAACTGATTTCTCCAGATTTTTCCTTAATTTAAGTGATTTAATTAATGTTTAATTAATTAAATGAAAAAGGGAAACCACTTTTTGGAATTTCATAACTAACTTTTCCTAAAATTTTCTCATTTCTTTTTCTCTCAAAATTCCATCATCCAAACACTTTTCTCCAGCAACTTTTTCATTGATCTTCACTTCAATTGATGAGATTTCAATTATCAATTAGTTCCTAATCCATCTGACATAAAATCCTTTTGATTTCCTCATTGGATTTTCAAGAAAAATTGGCTCAAATCTAGAAGAAATCACCATTTTGAGGTAAGGTTGTTCTTCTTCTCTAAATACTCAGCTCTTTACTGAAATTCCCAAGTTATCAATCCTTAATTTAAGTTTTATAAATGGTTTTAATGATATGAACTTGATTTTGGATTAAAACTCAAGATTTGGAGGAAATCTTGAAGAATTTCGTTGTGATTGTTTGGGCTCTGTTTTGAGATGATTCTTAAATGTATTTTGGATGTCTAATGATGTGTAAATGAGGTTTTATCAATGCAATCCCGAATAGGTTGTGTTTCCTAAGTTTTTGCTTATGAAAATGGTGGTTTTTGGGGTGATCTTGGTGTTCTGCTATAGCTGGAGGTATAAGGATGAGTTTAGGTTCATTTTGGATGTTAATTGATGTTTAGAAATGGTTAGAAGTGATGGATCTTGGCTGGGTTAAGGTTTGGAAGAGTTTGGAGGTGATTTCGGTATTGTTTGATAGCCGAAATGTTGGCTTTAGGTAGAGCAGCGAGTTTAAGAGTGTTGGCTGAAGATTTCAATGCATGATGTTGCATTAATCCTCTGCTTTGATGTGTTTAAAATAGGGGAGACATCTTCGGATACCTTTGGAGTTGATCCGGAGGCTTGATCGGCGTTTCGGCAAGCTTGCGAAATGGAATTGGTGAGTGGAGTTGGATTTCCAGCTTTGAAACAAATGTTTGAAGGTTTTGGGAGCTTATTTTAAGTCTAAGCAACTTAACTAATCTCAAGAGTAAGTTTTCGGAAAAACTCTCTTGCATGAGCCATGAAGTGGTTTGATGCATTGTTTATAAAATGCATGTTTAAATTCTGTTTTGAAAGCATGTTTTAGCATGGTTAATGTTGGTTTTGAAAGTCATATGTTGAAGGATGCTCAAGGTAAGAGATCCTTGGTTTGACATGTTGTAAATGTAGATTTGATGCATAGTGATGCATGAGGTTAAATGGCTTTGTTTAATGCTTTAAAATAGTGAGTTGTTGCTATTATATAATGTATATTGGCAAGTGATGTAATGGTTTTAAAGTACTTCAATCGGATATAGTTAGCCGGCTATAGGATTGGGTGCACCGTGAATAAAGTCGCCTTGGATGTTGAGGGGTTGTGATTGTACCGTAAACTCCATCCAAGTACACTAACGAGAAAGGTAAGATCACAACGGTGGTTAAAAGTCCGTGTGTGGATCTTGTGTTATGTGTCTCGTGTTCTCGTTAGTGGAGTTATACAACTACCGATGAGTGATGTTGAGGGGTTGTGATTGTACCGTTAAACTCCATCACGGGTGTTGAGGGATTGTGATTGTACCGGTAAACTCCACCTTGTGTTGTTCGGTAGTGTGTATGAAGCGTGTGAGACAACGCTTGTAATCTGCGTATCCGATTGTGTTTTTTGTTGTGAATGGTTATGGATTATCACTTGAAAGCCCATATGACATGTTGATTTTAATTAAGCATGAGATGCTTGTAAAGTATGCAAGGTTGCATGAAATGTGTTGAACATGTGTTTAGAAAGCTTTGATGCAAGTGGCTTCTAAAATGCATTATTGTGTTGTTTCCTTTAGAGCATGCCTCACTAAGCAATTGTGCTTACGCTCTCTCTCTTGAACCAATAATGCAGATAATTGAAGTGTTTGAGGGCAACAAGGAGGCTAAGAGTCCAAGGGAAACTAAGCTCATGTATGGTGATGTTTTCATAACACTATTAGTTTTTGATATTTTGGCAATGGGAACCTAAGATGTGTTTTGGGGGATGTTTTGGACTCCCTAGTTGTGGAATGATGCCTTTGATGTTTTGGGATTTGTAATTGGCATTTAGATGCTTGATTTGGTGTTTTGTTGGTTGTTTGGTTTTGGATATTAGGATGCATGCCTATAGACTTGTGGAATTCCATGTTTGATGCTATGAATGTGTTTTGAAGTTGCAAACATGAACCTTAAATGTATGATGACTTGTTGGCATGATTAGGAAGTCATTAGGATGTGTTTGAGTGGTTTTATGTATGTTAAACCAGCAAAATCAGCAGCTTCTGGGCAAACCGTATCGATACACTCATTGGCGTTTCGAAACGGGAGCTTGTAATGGCCTTGGTGTTTCGAAACGGCTGGTGACCGTATCGAAACGGTTTAGCCACTGGAAGGCCCTGTTTCGAAACAAGTCTCGAAACGAACCCGTGTTTCGGAACGGTCAACACCGTTTCGAAACAGGTGACCGTTGGGCACTGATTTGAATGATGTTCAAGTTTGCAAGCTTTACGTTTTAGTCCCGAAAGTTGTAATTGCAATTATATGAGTTTGAGATGTCCGATTAAAGTGAAATTTGACAGGGAAGCATGAAATATGACTAATTAAATATTGGTAACCTTAAAATTAGTTATGACCTCCTAATTTCCATATTTTACATTTTGGTCCCTAAAATTTGTATGTTGTGCATTTGAGTCCCTCATGTTGTTCGATCGATGTGCTTTTCACTTGTATGTTCCGTGCGTGCTCATATAGGGTTAATGTGTATCTAGATAAGTCTAAAAAGAAAAAAAAGGTCGTTAATCAAGGTTGACTTTCGGGTTGACTTTGGTTTTCCCCGTGTAATCTTCGTAGTTCGGGTCAACCGTCTAGGCCGGGCTAAGGTGGTTACAGAAGCAGAATATCGAAGCATTGTCAACACGGTATCTGAAGTTTCTTGAGTAAAAGTTGTGTTACAAGATTTAGGCGTTAAGTTGGCATCGACGCCAATTGTGTGAAGTGACAACACTAGTGCTATTGCCATGCTCGTCAATCAAGTTTATCATTCTCGTGCAAAGCATGTTGAACTTGATGTTCACTTTGTTCGAGAGAAAGTGGCTCAAGAACAAGTGCAAGTGAACTATGTTCCAGCACATCATCAAGTTGTCGACGGTCTTACGAAGCCTCTGTCAAAATCACTTTAATTTGTTTCGAGAGAAAATGAGTGTGCATCCAACATGTTAACTGTGTTTGAATACAAGGTGAAAGAAGAGAGGAAGAAGCAGGAAGGATGTTGAATGTTGTTACGGTTGTTATCGATTTGATTAGGCTTTTACAATTGGTTTTAGCCCGCCTTGGTATAACAGATTAGATTCGTTCTTTATATCAGTATGTTAAGCCAATTTTAGGGCTATATAAATTAAGTCTTTTGACTCTTATTTTATCAGTGTAAAAATGATAAAGCCCACATTTCTTTATTCTCTGAAATTACTATTAGTTTTCTGAGTTGGATACAACTGTAAACATATTTCTTATTCAATCAATACATTTAATGAATAAGGAATTTCTTCTTCAGTTTCTATCAGACTTTTAAAAAATTTCTCTTATCTTCTCTTCTTGTAACTCAATATCTGTTAACCTTTTTTTTTGTTAAAAACACATCATCCATGGATGTTACAATTATCGACGGATGATTTTTGGAAGTTCAAGTATGTGGTATGGTTTGACATGAAAAAAAAATGTTTTTCATTAATTTGAAGAGAAAAAAAGAAGTTAATGTATTCTTTAAGCTGAAACCTAAAAAGACATTTATCATGTGATGTGAATTCATTTATTAATCACAAGTCAAATACAAAAGCATCAAATAAGTCAATTCAAAATATCCATAATCCTATTTAGGAGTGTTTAAAAATATTTGATCTGATTACCCGACGACTTACAAGAAAAAAACGAGTATTTTTTTAGAAAATTTTTATTTTTTAGGTCGGGTACTCAGCTAGCTAAAATTCATAAGTTTCCGGGTTGGGCCCGGGCTGTAGAAATACTTATAATTGGGTATGCGATGACTCGGTTTACTTTTATTTTATATTTTTTAAAATATATATTTTTATATAGGAATATTAAACAAACATCAAATTAAATCAAAAGGCATAATTTAGATGCCAATTTAAATTTAAAAAACTAATTGAGACAGCAAACGTCTCTAACAACCAGAATGCAAGGGATGATTAACGACAAAGACGAATCTAGAGTCGCTAACTTTTACAAGTATTCTATAAATACGAAAAACTTGACTGATCCACGGAGAAATCAAAATGCGACAACGATGATGGCGGATGACAAGTTTTTGTAGGACTAGATAGTATGCTAGAGCATAGTGTCACGTCCCTAGAATTCTGACTCGTCGGACGTGCGGCCTTAGGCACCTTTGCGCGTGTGTGGAACCTAAGTTAGCCTGACAATCTAGGCGTGAGTGCCTAGATCCGTGCGGAAGACGATTTAACACAAAACGGGTGATGGCCAAAGAAAAGTGATGTGGGGAAAGCCGGGCGAATGCCCGTCACCTTTTATTAGAAAGCTAAACGAAAATATGGCTCAAGGCCAGAGAACAACTGAAAGAAAGAAAGATGAATAATGAGGTGGGGGTAAGCCTCCTTAAATAGCCCCTCTAGTCCTAATCCTACTCTAAATAGGATAACGTAATGTCCTACTCCCTCAAGGAGATGGAATCCTTGTCCCAAAAGGATTCGTGGCCCCTAACCTCTAGGAAGGTCTTGCTTGTGTGGAGACGAGGCCCAAGGCCTCGTGCGCGGACCCTAGGGTGCGTCTGGCTGGCCCTCTCCAGCCCCTCTGTGTGCACTGTCGTCGGGACCCTAGGGTGCGGCGTGATCGGCTCGTCCGGTCCTGAGTGTCGGCCGTTGTCGGGACCCTCGGGTGCGGCGTGATCGGCTTGCCTTGTCCTTGGGCGTCGGTCGTTGTCGGGACCCTAGGGTGCGTCGAACTCGGTCCTCTCGGTTCCTCGGCATGGGCTGCTATCGGCACCCTTGTGTGTGTGTGCATCGGACCCGATGGTGCGGCCCTAGGCCCCCACGGTGTGCACCCGTGGTGCCGGCCCTTAGGCCTTTCAGTGTGCACCCGTGGTGCCGGCCCGTAGGCCCCTTGGTGTGCACCCTTGGTGCGGGCCCTTAGGCCCCTCAGTGTGCACCCTTGGTGCAGGCCTTTAGGCCCTTTGGTCCGCACACCCAGCCCCATGGGTTGCGGATGCTTCTCGTCGGTGTGGTAGAATGTATGCACGAGGTGTGGCCTTCTCGGTTTTCCCCGTACTACATCCCTCGGTTGTCGTCCCTTCGCTCCGTCCCTTAGTGAGCACACACTCGGCCCTCTTGATGTGTGGCTTGATCGAGTCGAAAAAATTGGTACGTGACATTCTCCCCCACTGGATTCGGCGACGCCCTCAGCGCTCGGCTAAGATGGTAACGGCTCTTTTGTTTCTTGAACTGCCATACGGCCTTGGCTAGTCCCAACTCCCTTTGCTATCGGGAAGTCCTTTCCATAGGACAAAGTACTCATGACTTGGCCGTTATCCCTGTCGTTGTACGATCCTTTCTGCTTGGAAATCTCCAATTTCATCAGCGAATGAGACTTTTACCTTGCTGAGTGCTTGGTGTGATTGTGCTTCACCCATCTTACCCGGAAGGTATGGCCTGAGTGAATTGATGTTGAACTCTCGATGCGTCTGGAAGGTCGGTGGTAGCTCTAATTGGTAGGTGTTCTTTCCTACTTGTTTAGAAACTTTAAATGGACCCTCGTACCTTCGCACAAGCCTTTTTTCGGAGGTCGGATGGTGTGATACTCCGGTTAACCTGGCTAGGACCAAGTCTCCTACTTGGAAGTTCTTGTCGCGACGTTTCCTGTTTTCCCGATTCCTAGCTCGCCTCTTAGTCTTATGTGAACCTACCCGAGCGGGTGGACTTGTCATTGGCACAAGCTCGATCTTGGGCTCAACCTCCCGCTTTGGTGGGAAAGTCCTCGGTTGTTCAAGTGAAACTTGTCCCGTTTCTGTGGGGACCTTTTTGGGCACGGTCAGTTTCTCATGTGCCCTTGTTTTTCGGGGCGTTGACACTTTCTTCCGTCCCTGTCCGTGGAACTGAATGGTTGATACCATCTTGGCCTTAAATTCGGGTTGCCACTTTGTCTTCACCGCGCATGGGCGCTTAGGGTCAAATATATACAAGCAATTGCAGAACGGGACAGGGAATGCCCTGATTCGGTCAAGGAAATCAATGTCGATTACTACATTAAAGTCGTCAAGGGGAATTACTTTGATGGTTTCTTTGCCCGACCAGTCGCCGATGTTGAGTTTGACTCCTTTTGCTATCCCGGTGATAGGAGTCGACGGACAATTCACGATTTTAATAAATCCCTTTGCCTTCTCAATTCGAAGGCCAAGTCCTTCGACGGTGTGTTCTGACACAAGTAATTCTGAGGCACCTGTGTCTATTAGCGCGTTCAATTCTTGGCCTGCCAAGGTGATGTCCACGAACATCAATCCCTTCTCTTTGGAACCCTTCATAGTCTCCATGGAACTGATAATGGCATTTATTTTAGTGGGTTCGAGTTCGTCTTCGCTATCATCTCCTTGGATGGCTGCCACTTTCTCGAGTTCGGGAAATCCTTTTTCATATGATTGCCTCCGAAATTGTAACAACTAAAGTTGTTGTTGTTCCTTACCCACGGCTTATGGAGTTTGAAATCTTGGTTTGATGGTTTCTTGGGTTCACCCTTGGGTTGTTCATCCCGATCTTCTTTGTCGTTGTTTTCGTACTTCGACATTTGCCTTGGCTTGTCTGACTTCTTGTGTTGCAATTCTACAAGGGAGTCGGCTGCGTCCAATGCTTTTGAAAGATCCTGGATTCCCATTCGATGTAACTCCATTTTTGCCCAACGTTGTAGCCCACTTTTAAAGATAAAGAGAGAATCGGCTTCACTCATGTTGTGAATTTGGAGCCTGAGTTCGGTGAACTTGTTGACGTACTCCCGAATTGAGCCATCGTGCTTTAGTCGATGAAGCTTCTCCCAAGCTTCTTCTTGAGCGTTCTTTGGGTAAAAGTGCTATTTGAATTCGAATTGGAATTCTTTCCATGTTTTGATGGAGATCGTCCCATCTCTGGACTGGTAACACTTGTGACGCCACCAAAGGAGAGCCGAATCAACCAAGTTAACGAAAGCGGTGTTTACCTTGGTGTCCACATCGTCGATGTCGGAGAGTCGGAAGTAATTCTCCAAGTTCCAAACGAAGTTGTCCACTTCTTGAGCGTCCCTTTCTCCTTTGAACTCCTTCGGTTTCGGCACGTCAATCATGGGTTTCGTTCCCACAGTTTGCTCCACCATGCCGGTTAGCACGACATTCTTATAGAGAGATAATTCAGCATTGAGTTTCTTGATTTCTTCTAACAACTCTCCCATCGTTGCATTCATCGCAATTTGAGGGGAGATGTCTTGTCGGTTTAATCTCTCGTATGCCTCGTCGAGAAGTTTTCCCACCTCTTCTGCGACCTTATCTCTGAGGGGGTTGACTTCGGTTTCTAACTTTTTCAAGCGATTGTTGACAGCGTCGAGGGACTCAACCGACTTCTTTGCCCTGGTCTCGAGTCGTTTTGTCTTGTCCTCAAGTGTTGTTAACCGATCTTTCGAAGCGGCCCTTTTCTTGTCGGTGCTCTTGTCGGTTACTTGGGCCTCCGTACCCTTTGGTACTATCCCGGTTTCGTCTTTCTTGGCCATCCCGAGCAAACTCCTTTGCTCTGATACCACTTGTCACGTCTCTAGAATCCAGACTCGTCGGACGTGCGGCCTTAGGCACCTTTGCGCGTGTGTGGAACCTAAGTTAGCCTGACAATCTAGGCGTGAGTGCCTAGATCTGTGCGGAAGACGATTTAACACAAAACGGGTGATGGCCAAAGAAAAGTGATGTGGGGAAAGCCGGGCGAATGCCCGGCACCTTTTATTAGAAAGCTAAACGAAAATATGGCTCAAGGCCAGAGAACAACTGAAAGAAAGAAAGATGAATAATGAGGTGGGGGTAAGCCTCCTTAAATAGCCCCTCTAGTCCTAATCCTACTCTAACTAGGATAAACTAATGTCCTACTACCTCAAGGAGATGGAATCCTTGTCCCAAAAGGATTCGTGGCCCCTAACCTCTAGGAAGGCCTTGCTTGTGTGGAGACGAGGCCCAAGGCCCCGTGTACAGACCCTAGGGTGCGGCTGGCTGGCCCTCTCCAGCCCCTCCGTATGCACTGTCGTTGGGACCCTAGGGTGCGGCGTGATCGACTCGCCCGGTCCTGAGTGTCGGCCGCTGTCGGGACCCTAGGGTGCGGCGTGATCAGCTTGCCTTGTCCTTGGGCGTCGGTCGTTGTCGGGACCCTAGGGTGCGTCGGACTCGGTCCTCTCGGTTCCTCGGCACGGGCTGCTGTCGGCACCCTTGTGTGCATGTGCATCGGACCCGAAGGTGCGGCCCTAGTCCCCCACGGTGTGCACCCATGGTGCCGGCCCTTAGGCGCCTCGTGTGCACCATGGGTGTCGGCCCGTAGGCCCTTTGGTGCGGGCCCTTAGGCCCCTTGGTGTGCACCCTTGGTGCGGGCCTTTAGGCCCTTTGGTCCGCACACCCAGCCTCATGGGTTGCGGATGCTTCTCGTCGGTGTGGTGGAATGTATGCACGAGGTGTGGCCTTCTCGGTTTTCCCCGTACTACGTCCCTCGGTTGTCGTCCCTTCGCTCCGTCCCTTGGTGAGCACACACTCGGCCCCTTGATGTGTGGCTTGATCGGGTCGAAAAATTGGTACGTGACACTGAACTCTCGATGCGTCTGGATGGTCGGTGGTAGTTCTAATTGGTAGGTGTTCTTTCTTACTTGTTTAGAAACTTTAAATGGACCCTCGTACCTTCGCACAAGCCTTTTTTCAGAGGTCGGATGGTGTGATACTCCGATTAACCTAGCTAGGACCAAGTCTCCTACTTGGAAGTTCTTGTCTCGACGTTTCCTGTTTTCTTGGTTCCTAGCTCGCCTCTTAGTCTTATGTGAACCTGCTCGAGCGGGTGGACTTGTCATTGGCACAAGCTCGATCTTGGGCTCAACCTCCCGCTTTGGTGGGAAAGTCCTAGGTTGTTCGAGTGAAACTTTTCCCGTTTCTGTGGGGACCTTTTTGGGCACGGTCAGTTTTTCATGTGCCCTTGTTTTCCGGGGTGTTGACACTTTCTTCCGTCCCTCTCCGTGGAACTGAATGGTTGATACCATCTTGGCCCTAACTTCGGGTTGTCGCTTTGTCTTCACCGCGCATGGGCGCTTAGGGTCAAGTATGTACAAGCAATTGCAGAACGGGACAGAGAATGCCTTGATTCGGTCAAAGAAATCAATGCCGATTACTACATCAAAGTCGTCAAGGGGAATTACCTTGATGGTTTCTTTGCCCGACCAGTCGCCGATGTTGAGTTTGACTCCTTTTGCTATCCCTGTGATAGGAGTCGACGGACAATTCACAGTTTTAATAAATCCTTTTGCCTTCTCAATTCGAAGGCCAAGTCCTTCGGCGGTGTGTTCTGACACAAACAATTCTGAGGCACCTGTGTCTATTAGCGCGTTCAATTCTTGGCCTGCCAAGGTGATGTCCACGAACATCAGTCCCTTCTCTTTGGAACCCTTCATAGTCTCCATGGAACTGATAATGGCATTTATTTTAGTGGGTTCGAGTTCGTCTTCGCTATCATCTCCTTGGATGGCTGCCGCTTTCTCGAGTTCAGGACAATCCTTTTTCATATGATTGCCTCCGCAATTGTAACAACTAAAGTTGTTGTTGTTCCTTACCCACGGCTTACGGAGTTTGAAATCTCCGTTTGATGGTTTCTTGGGTTCACCTTTGGGTTGTTCATCCCGATCTTCTTCGTGGTTGTTTTCGTGCTTCGACCTTTGCCTTGGCTTGTCTGACTTCTTGTGTTCAAATTCTACAAGGGAGTCGGCTGCGTCCAATGCTTTTTAAAGATCCTGGATTCCCATTCGATGTAACTCCATTTTTTCCCAACGTTGTAGCCCACTTTTAAAGATAAAGAGAGCGTCGGCTTCACTCATGTTGTGAATTTGGAGCCTGAGTTCGGTGAACTTGTTGACGTACTCTCGAATTGAGCCGTCGTGCTTTAGTAGATGAAGCTTCTCCCGAGCTTCTTCTTGAGCGTTCTTTGGGTAAAAGTGCTCTTTGAATTCGAATTGAAATTCTTTCCATGTTTTGATGGGGATCGTCCCATCTCTAGATTGGTAACACTTGTGACGCCACACAAGGAGAGCCGAATCAACCAAGTAAACGGAAGCGGTGTTTACCTTAGTGTCCTCATCGTCAATGCCGGAGAGTCGGAAGTAATTCTCCAAGTTCCAAACGAAGTTGTTCACTTCTTGAGCGTCCCTTGCTCCTTTGAACCCCTTCGGTTTCGGCACGTCGATCCTAAGTTTTGTTCCCACTGTTTGGTCCACCATGGCGGTTAGCACGACATTCTTATAGAGGGATAATTCAGCACTGAGTTTCTTGATTTCTCCTAACAACTCTCCCATTGTTGCCTCCATCGCAATTTGAAGGGAGATGTCTTGTCGGTTTAATCTCTCGTATGCCTCGTCGAGAAGTTTTCCCACCTCTTCTGCGACCTTATTTCTGAGGGGGCCGACTTCGGTTTCTAACTTTTTCAAGCGATCGTTGACAGCGTCGAGGGACTCAACCGACTCCTTTGCCCTGGTCTCGAGTCGTTCTGTCTTGTCCTCAAGTGTTGTTAACTGATCTTTCGAAGCGGCCCTTTTCTTGTCGGTTACTTGGGCCTCCGTGCCCTTTGGTAATCTCCCAGTTTCGTCGTTCTTGGCCATCCCGAGCAAACTCCTTTGCTCTGATACCACTTGTCACGTCCCTAGAATTCTGACCCGTCGGACGTGCGGCCTTAGGCACCTTTGCGCGTGTGTGGAACCTAAGTTAGCCTGACAATCTAAGCGTGAGTGCCTAGATTCGTGCGGAAGACGATTTAACACAAAACGGGTGATGGCCAAAGAAAATTGATGTGGGGAAAGCTGGGCGAATGTCCGGCACCTTTTATTAGAAAGCTAAACGAAAATATGGCTCAAGGCCAGAGAACAAATGAAAGAAAGAAAGATGAATAATGAGGTGGGAGTAAGCCTCCTTAAATAGCCCCTCTAGTCCTAATCCTACTCTAACTAGGATAACCTAATGTCCTACTCCCTCAAGGAGATGGAATCCTTGTCCCAAAAGGATTCGTGGCCCCAAACCTCTAGAAAGGCCTTGCTTGTGTGGAGACGAGGCCCAAGGCCCCGTGCGCGGACCCTAGGGTGCGTCTGGCTGGCCCTCTCCAACCCCTCCGTGTGCATTGTCGTCGGGACCCTAGGGTGCGGCGTGATCGGCTCGTCCGGTCCTGAGTGTCGGCCGCTATCAGGACCCTCGGGTGCGGCGTGATCAGTTTGCCCGGTCCTGAGTGTTGGCTGCTGTCGGGACCCTAGGGTGCAGCGTGATCGGCTTGCCCCGTCCTTGGGCGTCGGTCGTTGTCGGGACCCTAGGGTGCGTCGGACTCGGTCCTCTCGATTACTCGGCGTGGGCTGCTGTCTGCACCCTTGTGTGCGTGTGCATCGGACCCGATGTTGCGGCCCTAGGCCCCCACGGTGTCCACCCGTGGTGCCGGCCCTTAGGTCCCTCGGTGTGCACCCGTGGTGCCGGCCCGTAGGCCCCTTGATGTGCACCCTTGGTGCGGGCCCTTAGGCCCCTCGGTGTGCACCCTTGGTGCGGGCCTTTAGGCCCTTTGGTCCGCACACCCAGTCCCATGGGTTGCGGATGCTTCTCGTCGGTGTGGTGGAATGTACGCACGAGGTGTGGCCTTCTCGATTTTCCCCGTACTACGTCCCTCGGTTGTCGTCCCTTTGCTCCGTCCCTTGGTGAGCACGCACTCGGCCCCTTGATGTGTGACTTGATCGGGTCGAAAAAATTGGTACGTGACAATAGGGTTGAAACCAGCGTATCGTCACGAGATTTTTTTTAAATACATGTTTTATAAGATGTAAATTACTATTTTTATATATTTCATGATCTTTTCTTTTCATATAGAATTATTGTCCCCGCATCTTCTCATACATGACATTTTCTCCCGCTAAACCTCGTGACGCCCTTGTCACAAATAAAAATTCTCTACCCCTTTTCGGTGGCTCTATTTATGCCCACACTAAAAATTAGATTTAGGGTTTAAGGTTAGTTTTTGTGGTTAGATTTTAAGAATTCTAGG
This sequence comes from Hibiscus tridactylites, assembly GCA_958450335.1. Taxonomy (NCBI): domain Eukaryota; kingdom Viridiplantae; phylum Streptophyta; class Magnoliopsida; order Malvales; family Malvaceae; genus Hibiscus; species Hibiscus tridactylites. The sequence goes on along the minus strand of OY288287.1, from coordinate 66,170,047 downwards.
GTATGATATATTTTTTAGAGTATAGGGTTTATGATTTAGAATTCAAGGTTATGGCTTAAAATTTAATTTTTTTAGTGTTGGGGCGTAGAAAGGGGCACCAAGAAGGTAGATGATTTTTATCCTCTTGTCACGACTTAACCGCACTCGTGATGGGATGTTGTCATGATTTTTTACCCTGCCTACCCCGCTCATGAGCGCTTAGCGTGAAACCGAACAGTCAAAGGATCGTTCTGATAGTATTTATCACGGAGCCATTATCCTCTTTCTAAAAAGCATATATTAATTGATGTGCAGCGCCACCGCTTATGTATCCCAAAATTTTTTTTCGATGTAGAATTATTGTCCTCTCCTCTTCTATGTAAAAATCCAATCACAAATACTGATAGACAATTAATGCAAAAATACACATTTAATGAAACAGGGTAACGTAATTCATTTAATTACATGTGATGTCAGTTTGATAACTTAGTTCACGTTTTCAGTCTTGAAGAATGGACGAACACATGTATATTTAACTTTAAAAATGCCAAATTGTTAAGCAAAATGATTGGAAAATTCTACAACGTGCGACGAACACCGATGAACACCACTAATGATGAACACCGATGAATACTATTAAATTAATTAGTAAAAATTTGAAATTTTAAGGACCCATCATACAATTAATAATTATTTTTAAAAATTTAATTAAATTATTTTTATATATATTAAAATTTTATTTTTTAATAAGGTTAAACTATATATTTAGTACATCACATATTTCCGTATTTCTATTGAACCCTTATTATTTAAATATTATTTCAATTTGACCCTATTCTTTATAAAAAATTAACCCTCAACCTAAAACCCTAAACTATTAAACCTTAAACCCTTAAACTCTTAAACCTATACCCTAAATTAAATAATACTATGAACTATCGTAGATCTATTTATAATATAAAATAAGGAATGATTCTGGATTTTACTCAAACAAAAGCAAAAACAATAAAGAAGAAGAGGACTGACGATTGAGAATCCATTGGCAAACAACATATCAGTGTGGCAAACACTGGCACATAGCATTTTAAGTCGAACTTTGTCATATAACTATGTCAGCCTTTTTCTCTTAAAACTAAAACTCCTTTGGTAAGCTGCTAGCTTCACAGCCATGTCGACGACAAACTCCAAGTCCAAAGTCATAACATGCAAAGGTAACTCACTGTCACTTGCAGATAACACACAAATTGCTAAGGTTTACATAATTTTATGTTAATAGGTGATTTTGATTTAAGTTTAGCTGATGTTGCAGGAATTGTAAGTTGGGGGAAAGACGAGGCATTGAAGGTGAAAGAGATCCAAGTAGAACCACCCAAATCAGCTGAAGTTCGACTTAAAATGTTATGTGTCAGTGTTTGCCACACTTATATGTCGTTTGCCAATGGATTCGCAATCGCCAGTCCTCTTCTTCTTTATTGTTTTTGCTTTTGTTTGAGTAAAATCCAGAATCATTCATTATTTTATATTATAAATAGATCTACAATAGTTCATAGTATTATTTAATTTAGGGTATAGGTTTAAGAGTTTAAGGGTTTAAGGGTTTAAGGTTTAATAGTTTAGGGTTTTAGGTTGAGGGTTAATTATTTTATAAAGAATAGGGTTAAGTTGAAATAATATTTAAATAATAAGGGTTTAATAGAAATACGGAAATATGTGATATACTAAACATATAGTTTACTCTTATTTAAAAAATAAAATTTTAATATATATAAAAATAATTTAATTAAATTTTTAAAAATAATTATTAACTTTATGATGAGTCCTTAAAATTTTAAATTTTTATTAATTAATTTAATGATGTTCATCGGTGTTCATTATTAATGGTGTTCATCGGTGTTCGTCGCACGTGGTAGACTCATCCAAAATGATTAAATGAGAACAAAAGAAACTAACCCAGACAAACTACATTTAATTTCACCAAATTAACATATTGATAGAAAATATTTTGTCATTAATAAAAAAGGCTAAATAACCGGTATTCTATTACCCGATTTTGCGGATAGTGAGACTATTTTGAACCGAAACACAGGCAGGCAAATGCACTATTCGGAGAACCATATACTCGGCATCCCGGGTAGCCAACTTTCTCCAATCTTGTTAGATTCCTTCTACCTAAAACTACCTTTTAACAATATATTTCACTGTAATGTTGTGTCATGGATGATGCGGTTTTCCCCGGTTGCTACTGTAATTTTTTTTTGTTGTCTTTTCAGTTTTTCAGGATTTTATCTTAATTAATCTGGTTCAACCCACGTCGTATATTTAATTTGGTAGGTAAATATTCCAATAGAAATTTTCTTCATACACAATATATCGAACACGAAACCTATTTAAATGATACACAATACCCGGTTGCTACTGTAATTAGATCATGAAAGCCATCCGCCCCACATAAATGCACAAAAAAAATGGAAGATTACCTAACTGATCCGCTCTCATTAGTTAAACCTATCTCCAATTTATTGAGTTTTCGTACTCCACTGATCTTAACAGAGCATCATAACTAGAGTGGTGTGAGCAATAAACAGCAAAACCTTCTTAAACAACTAATTCTGGTTGTGGTCGCATAGCATTTAAATTATGACAACAAACTTGACATACAGTTTCCTTTTTTTAGGGGAGTGGGGGAAAAGCTTTGCCTGGTATACCATGTAAAACGGATAAAAATCATTTGTTCCTTCTTAGTATTTTTTGCTATGTTCCAACACTAAAATAAATAAATGCGAGTTAACCCGAAATTTCAAAACCATAAATTTTAAACCATATAAAATACACCCTAGCCTAGTTTTCTAACCTCAAACCCTAAACTTTAACTAGATTTTATAACCTGGGGCATTAATAGGAACACTGAAAAAGAACAAAGAATTTGTATTAATAGGAGCCGATTACGGGGACGCAGCCACGCAGGGCTAGATTGTCGACCATCCTAATTAAACGTAAGGCCCAATTAAACCAACCAACCCATGCACCACAAATTTTCAATTGACCATCAATATCCTTCCAAAGAAACTAGAACCAGTGTCAGTAAATTGAAAAATTTTACAACGGGCGTCGCACATCGTTGAACACCACTAACCCTAAATATTGTTGAACATTATTAAATTAACAATGAGGTGATTACAAGTAGTATATGTTCTGAATATACTCTCAATCATTTGACAATGCATGCTCAATCATGCTTTTTTTAATATACTCTCAACTATTTGAAAGCTAAGGTGATTACAAGTCAAATCATTTGGGTGACCTCCAGTGTAGTTTTCATTTAAATCTATTAATTTTTTTCATTTAAAATAGGAAATGAGTAATCGTTGGGTAATCACTGAGGTTACAAGTCAAATCATTTAGAAAATTAATATAGTCTTAAAATAGGAAAATGGTAATAGTTGGGTGACCTCCAGTGTAGCTTTCATTTAAATCTATTAAGTCAAATCATGTTTTTCTTTAACATGGTCACTAAATCTTTATTATAACCATAGAAGATATTACGATTACATGAAGGAAAATAATGGGACTAATTTACCCAAATTTTTTTCAACCAAAAAACAAAGAAAAGTGAAAATTTTCTATGAAAATAAACATACTGTTAGACATATGAGTGATTATAGTAATTGAGTAACTTGAATATTAGTTGATAATTGGTTAGATTGTTATTAATTTGTTGGGCCGTTTGAATTGTTGTTATTGGGTAGATAGCTTTGGGTTATTAATATCCAACATATTTGTAATGAGTTTTTACCAAGTCTGATTTCACATTAATAAAATCAATATTCTCTCTATTTTTTTGTTTAACCACCGTATCTCTTCACTCTTTATCTTTTTTTTGTTTACTGTCTTTCATCATCTTCGACCACCACAATGACCCTTTTCTCACATGGTATCAGAGCCATTACCGATCCTGAACTCGTCTTTTTCGCTGCTCATTTGAAGATCATGTCGTCGCTCTTCAAATATGCCCTCCACCACTCTGATTTCAACTCTGATCTGCATCTGATGTTGCTGTCGATTGTCATTCTCTCTCGCGTCGATTTGTTTTCTTTGTCATTCTCCACCACATGTTAGTGCCTACTCCGTCGAAGATTGGTTTCTTCGGTCGTGAATTTGTTGTCACGTCTACGTCGTTCCAACTCCACTATAATCTCGTAAAGTTTTTACCACCACCTCGAATCGCACTGCTGCCTTCGATCTGGTTCGTCGGTTAATCGTTCGTTCAAACCTGGTTTATTAAATCTCTGGAAATTGATGCGTGGGACTGGTGAGATCTCTTTAGTGTCCTTTTTCCCTTCTAGTGAGGTCGTCCGTTCAGTGCTTTTCTTTATTTCCGATTTGAGTTTCTCAATGATAGCTACTACATGGTTTGATAATTTATTTGTTCGATATTTTCTTGGCACTTTTGTTTCAACGACTGCCTGTAATTGTTCTTCGATGGATCAAAAAAATCACGATCGTTAAGGGTTGTTTGATTTTCTACTCAATTCTTTTTAATGTTCTTTGATTTTTGAGGAGTGAATGTGCTATTTGAAAAATAAATTGGTTCTGTTGATTTGTTTCATATTATTAGCTTAAGGATTTTTTTAGATCGTCTATTGTTTCTTACACTCAACTGTACTCTGCATATTGATTAAAGAGAGGAGGTGTTTTTTGAGGTGTTATTTTAGATTGTCTGTTGATTAGTGAAGGATTTCTTTTACAATCAATTGAGGATTGTTGTTCTTCATTTTCTAAAAATTGGTAAATTGTTTTAGATGATTCTCACCTACACTCTGCACTTCATGGATAAGCAATGGTACTATGCTCATTGATTTTTTTTATTTTGTTCCTGTCGAGTTGTGGTCTAATTGTACTAAGTTGAATGTTGCAAATTGAAAGTTGGTGCCTACTGTTCAAGGCCAGTTACAGTCGGAGTTTGTTCATTTGAGATTATATTGTTGATGTTCATTGTTGTTCATGGAGTTACTAGTTGGTTTTTGGTGGTTATTGTTGAAATTTTTGAATTGATTGATGCTGGAGTATAATGAAAGCCTGAGATTCTGTTCAATAAAAGGTTGGGGTTTTATTTTGCCATCGCCCGTTTTGTTAGAGTTTCATTTTTTCGTTGTTTGTTTGTTGCTTCTTCTTCATGGTATACCTGGAACTTGATGCTTAATAGCCAAGTGTCTATGGAAGAAAATATCTGGGGAGAGTTAAATGTTTAACAGCCTTGCTCTCAGTTAACCAGACATAAGAGAGTGCTTTCTTGCCCAAGAGAGGCTTCAGATTGCATCTGGAAGTTTGATGCTTAACATCCTTGCTTCCAACAAAAAGAAGGATCGAGTAAGTGGTGAAGGATGACAGTGACGTTGTAGGAAGAATAGATTTCTGAAGGAATTTCGGATGAAGGAAAAACTGTAAGAATGAAAAGTGAGTAAAAAAGATTGAAAGGATGAAGAACACCTTCGATTCTTAGTAAACCACCTAGTAAGAAATGTAATTTTTTTTGTTTCTAAAGAAGTTCTGGAGGAAAGACTAGTGGTTGATGACAAGAAATTTTTTTGATTTTGTGTACAAGCATCATCTCGCTGTGATTGTTTGTTTGTTCAAAGAACCAATTCCTTGATGGTTTAGTATCTCATCGGCAGAAGAAAGAAGAGAAGAAAAAAAACTAGGATGAATGAAGGAAGAAAATTATTTCTTCTTCTTCTTCTTTTGTTGTTCAAGAATCAACTCCAGCTCTCTTCTACTTTTCTTGAAAGTTCAAGAGATTGAGAAAGCAGGATATGAGTGATTATAGTAATTGAGCCACTTGAATATTACTCCCTCTGTCCCACTAAAACTGTCACATGTTGACTTTTTTTCGGTCAAACTTTTTCAACTTTGACCTCTTATAATTTATAATTTATTATTGATAAAAATATGAAAAAATATATTTTAAAAACCTTGAATCAACTAGTTTTTAAATATATTTTTATAATTTTTAATTAATTAAAATATTTAAATCAACTATAGTCAAAGTTGAAAAAATTTGACCAGAAAAATGTCAACATGTGACAGTTTTACTGGGACGGAGGGAGTAGTTGTTAATTGCTTAGATTGTTATTAGTTTGTTGGGTCGTTTGAATTGTTGTTATTGGGTAGTTAACTTTGGGTTATAAATATCCAACATATTTGTAATGGGTTTTACCAAGTCTAATTTCATATTAATAAAATCAACATTCTCTCTATTTTGTTTCTAAATTCTTAATCGATGTATCTTTTCACTCTCTATCTTCTACGTTCACCATCTTTTATCATCTCCGGTCACCACAATGGCCTATTTCTCACACATGCCATCAAAATTCAGAAGCTTCCTGAATTTCTTTGCCTATATCCAATTGAGACTCATAACTGATGTAAAGGAGTGGTGAGCGATCCAAACTATCAGGCAAAATTTTTCGCTATCCAGGACTGATTACATCAGCAAACAACCATCAACCGAGAGGGGATCTAACTTTCTGTGACCATCGACAAAATCATAATCAGGAACTAGCGCCGATTAAAACCTCTATGCGAGCAACGATCGACCGCTAGGGTATGCTGAATCATGGCACAAGGACAGATGAAACAAAATCACAAAAAAACATGTCACGAGGACAGAAGAAAACGCGTGTCACAAGGATAGAGAACGCATGCCATAAAGGAAGAGGTTCTTATTAGAAAATAAAAAAAAGAAAATAATATACACCGGTGATCGACAACCAATAGCTAGTTGATTGTTGATCGCCGGCTAATGCAGAAAAATTAAAGAAACTTGCAGGCGTCGCAAAGTTGTTAAATAAAATAAAAACTAGGGTTTTTTACTGCTAGATTAAGGAAGCAACACGATATATTTTAATTATATGTAAGTCAAATCATGCTATTAGTAATTGTATTATGTGCAAATTTTATATTTAATTTTTGTTGCTTAATTTGATTGTTTTGAGTTTATGTAATTAAGTCATATTCTTCGTAAACCAAGGGCAAAGTCAAAACTTCATTTTTGGAGGGGATGAAATTTATTTTGCAAACTTTTGGAAAGTCCAAATGCAGTTTTCCCATTATATTAGCTTATAGTTTTATAATGTTTAGGGACAAAATTGAAGTTTTACCGTTCTTGGGACCAAAAATGTAATTTTATCCACATTAAGTAATTTTTTTGTAAGTTTAAAGAGACTTAAATGACAATTTTTCCCATTTAGCCATTCCCAGCACCCCTTAGTCTCTCCCCTGCCTATATGGTTTAAGTTAAAACTAAAATTTAAAATTTTTTAAAAAAAAATAATATAAGGACTAAAGTCGATCAAATTAGAGCCTAAAAATCAAATCGACAACTTATGCATAGTTCATTAATTAGTAATAGAACTTTAGCTCCTATTCTTTTTTTGGTGCAAACAACCACCTAACGTTTCATTTACGTTCAAATTTCACCCTTGTTGGATGAAAATCGTTAGTCAACTAACGCTCAACACCTGGGGCTGACGTGGGATGTCTATATGGCATGGAGAGATGACGTGGCATCATCTAATTCATTCAGAAGCTTAAGAAGAAAATAAAAGTTGAGAAATGAAGCAACTAGAATTTGAACCTAGGTTTGCTTGGTGGAAGGCACAATGCCTAACCATCAAGCCAACTCGATATCTTGTTAACATTTTACATTATTTTTTATCATATACATTATTATCTACCCCTGTTGCTTTCCCAATCATCGTCGATTCCCATCAACCTCATCATTCTTCCCAATTCCTCCATTCAAACTCCATTATTTCACAAAACATTAGTATCCGAATATGTGGTTTAAATGGAACTCCATTCAAATTAGTTCAGATAAAATATGAAGTCATTCGACTCAAATAAATAGAAGAAGTGGCCAGCGAATTCAAAAAAACTCCTAAAAGTTTCCTTAAAGAATATTTTAATTTGGAAGAAGACATGTGAAGGCTGCTAAAAAGCAAAACACTGCATTATACAAATTGAAAATCGAGATTGAACTCAAGCCCTAAGGCAAGGTAATATCATACATGTTTGGTAGTTTATTAGTTTTCCCCAATGTGTGCTATGTTTAATTGCTTGCCAAAGAATTTGGATGGGAAAAATGTGTTACGAAACATAGATCTGTTAGCAGAGAGGATGTTGGCGTTATACCTTGATTCATAAACTCGGGTTGGTGCTATTTTCTCGGTCTTCAATTTCGTGGTACGATTTTTTAGCCTAAAGTTTGAGGTTGTTCGATCAGATTCTTGTCCTTTCACGATGAAGACGGATATTAATATTTTGTGAAATAATTGAGTTTGAATGGAGAAATTGAAAAGATTGATGAAGTTGGTGGGGAATCGACGATGAATGGGTAAGAAATAGGGGTAAATAATAATGTATGTGATAAAAGAGTTTTATGGTAAAATGTTAACAAGATATTGGGCTGGCTTGGTGGTTAGGCATTGTGCCTTCCACCTAGTAGACCCAGGTTTGAATCCTAGTTGCTTCATTTCTCAACTTTTATTTCCTTTTTAAACTTTTGATTGGTTAAAAATTAAAATAAAATAGTTAATAAAAATAATTGTTTTTAAAAAATTGATGATGATAGGTCAGCAAAGTGCCACGTTAGCAATGTGCGATATCATCTCTCCATGTCATGCAAATATGCCACGTCAGCCTCAGGTGTTAATCGTTAGTTCACTAACGATTTTCATCCAACAAGGATGAAATTTGAATGAAAATGAAACGTTAAGTGATTATTTGCACCAAAAAAAGAATAGGAGCTAAAGTGATCAAAAAGTCGAATATTAATGGCTACTTTTGACATTTTGCCTATTATTAATAACGAATGACCTACACTGTAATTTATCCTACTTATTATTCTCAATTCGTGATAATGTCATTTAATTGTGGCACACAAACATGAAAAGATTAGTCAATCAACATTGTTAGCAGCCTTGAAGATCGTTGTAACTAAATCTGTTAGCAAGCTGTTAGGAGCAGTTAGTAGTTTTTGTATGTAGGTGATTAGTTGTGAATATTGTGTATAAATAGGGATTGTAAACTGATAATTATTCTTAATGAGAATATACGTGAAATATTCCCTTTTATTCTTTCCTCAAAATTTAACATGGTATCAGAGCCATTGATCCATTTTTTGGGCCGTTCTTTGACCCAATTTTTCCTTCTCTGCTTCATCTTTCTCCCATGTTTTTCCCTCTTTCAGCCTTAGGGTTTCTTCTTTGTTTTTCCTCTCACGATGCCTCCTGAGTTTACGGCGGTCGTCGATTCAATTGATTTCAACCACCCTCTCTTCCTTCATCCTTCTGATACGCCGGGCAGTCTGTTGGTCTCTCATCGCCTCTTAGGGATTGACAACTACAATATCTGGAGTCATTCCATGCGCATCGCCTTGCTTGCCAAAAACAAGCTGGGTTTCATTGATGGTAGCTGCACAAAGGACAAGTTTGGTGATTCGATGGCTTCTCAATGTGAGCGCTGCAACGCTTTCGTTTTATCCTAGATCTTGAACACCGTGAGTGCTGAGCTTTTGGCTGGGATTGTCTTCGCGTCCAGTGTTGCTCATGTTTGGAAGGACCTTGAAGAACGTTTCGACAAGGTGGATGGCTCTCGGATCTTCTTCCTCCATCGCGAGATAGCCACTGCCAACTAGGGAGAATCCAACATTTCTACCTATTTCACTCGATTAAAGCTTTTGTGGGATGAGTATTCCTCATTGGTGCCTTTTTCGGTCTGTGATTGCGATGATTCTCAACAACTTCTCACGCATTTGGCACAACAATGCTTATTCCAATTCTTGATGGGGCTGAATAAAATATATGTTGCTATCCAGAGTCAAATGCTGCTGATGACGCCCTTGCCTACGGTCGATCAAGCCTATTCGATGCTTGTGCAAGAGGAATCCCAACGAGCACAGTTATCTGGTATCTTTCTAGTCCCTGACACTACTATTTTGTTTTCTAACGCGTCTAGTTCTTCTGATCGAAGGAAGTTTACCGCCGTTTGCGACCACTGTAAGATTCATGGGCATTGCCGTGACAACTGCTATCGTCTTCATGGTTTTCCATCGGATTTCAAGTTCACAAAGAAGTGTGGTTCTTCACCGGCTCTTACTGCGAACATTATGGTGGATAACTTCCCTACCACTGAGGATGGTCGTGTGCCTTATGTGATGTCTACACCAATGTTTACTCGTGAACAATATACCCAAATTCTCGAGCTTCTGAACAAGGCTTCTCCTATTGAGTTTGTTGCTAACATGGCTGGTGTGAATCTTCAGGGTATGTCTTTGATGAGTTCTCAAATATGACATATTTCATTTGTTATTATTCTAGCTATTGGGACTTCTTGCTGCTTAATACATGTTGTTTTTGTTATATTTTATGTAGGAACCCAATTCTGGAAATAGCAGTGAAAATAGGGCATTTCTGCAGTTTTTATTATAATTCTGTCACGACTGGCATCATGGGCACGACACCGGGCACGACGCATCTGACGTGGCAGTGACGTGGCAATGACGTGGCGACTTCTAGAAGCTTCTGGAACGTTCTGAGAGATCTTGTCGGCTTATCCGTTTAGATTTCCTGCATTTAAATTTCAAAACATTTGAAATTGTTTTATCTTTTGTTTATTATTTTAAATTATCTCATCACTTTATCTTTGTAAATCTAAGCCTATAAATACCCCCCTTGGTAAAGGCTTAGATCATCAATTATTTTAGTGATCTTCTAGCTTTGAGTATTTTTATCTTTGTAAACATTTTCAGTTTTAATCCAAGTTCTTTTCCTTTATTTTCTTATTTCATTTATTTTATGTTATTTAATTACTTTTCTAAAATCAAGTTAAGCATGATAATCAATATCATGCTTAGCTAAATTTCTTGAGCCAAGAGCTAGCCAAATCAATTCTAATCGTGAGAATTGAACATTGCCTAAATTTCTTCGGGAATACATTTTTATCTTTCTGTTTAGATAGTTTGGCAATCAGCCTTACTAAAGTTTTTAATCGTTTTTCAAATCAAAAAGAGCTCGTTGGTCTGGAATCGTTTAAAGACATAGTTGGGAGGAAGGATCGGCTTGTGCAATTTCGACTTCCTGTGAACACTCTTAGCGGCGGTCCGCTAAGGAAAGATAAAATCAGAAGCGATTCTTTTTAAGACAATTTCTGAGTCGGGCTTTTCCTGCTTTCAAAACTAAATATTTTAACGGCAATAGACGTGGTTAATTTGTTTAAGAATCAACCTTCAAAGATAGTCTTGGGAGGATTGGTTACTCGAGAGAGAAGCAAGTTGCGACGGGTTGGGCCTCGCAGACTGTAACCGACATGATCCCCGGAGTAAAAATCTATTTCAATGATCGAGGGAATTGACAAGGCTAGCTCGAGGCTAATTTGCATATTTGGTTTTTCCTACTATTTTCTTTAATTCTTGCATTTTATCTTATTACTTCACTCAATATCAGATCACCCCCTTTTTTATTTCCTTGTTTTGCAGATATTCCTGGGAATTCAAATCCGACAAAATTCAAGTCAAGAATTTCGACTAATCTCCCTTTGGATCGACCCTCTTTCCTTATACTACTTAATTTCTTTATTTTATTAATTTTTGAAAGAGGTTAAATATTTATTTATTTTGACGGGTTAAACGACGACTTGTCAAAATTCTCGTGAACAATATACCCAAATTCTCGAGCTTCTGAACAAGGCTTCTCCTGTTGAGTCTGTTGCTAACATGGCTGGTGCGAATCTTCAGGGTATGTCTTCTAACCATTCTTATGTGCAATGGATATTGGATACTGGAGCTACTGATCATCTATTGTCTGATTTGCATAGCTTAGATTTTCCTGTTTCATGTGCTTCTGATTCCCATATCGTCCATCTTCCCAATGGTAAAACCGTTTCTGTTACCCACACTGGTTCTTTTTCTTTTGATTCCATTCATGTTTTACCCAAAGTTCTTCATGTTCCCAATTTCACTCATAACCTTCTTTCAGTAACCAAACTTACTCGTGACCTTAACTGTAGCATCACTTTTTACCCTGACTTTTGTGTTTTACAGGACCTCTCAAATGGAAGGATGAAGGAAATTGGTAGAGAGTTCAGAGGATTGTATTTTTTTATTCATCAAGTCTGGGTTCACATAAGTCCTTTGGTACTTGTACTAATTCTGTTTCTATTAATTTTGTTACTAATACCAGTTCATGTATGTCTTTTGATTCTATTAATAAAATTCCTGTTTGGCATGCTCGTTTAGGGCATGCCCCTCATTCTGTTCTTCATAAAACACCTTTTTTTACTTTCTGTTAACTTGTCTCCTGATGTTATTAAAGAGTGTTTTGTATGCACGTTAGCAAAACAAACTAGGTTACCCTTTCCTATAAGCACTACTAGGGTCTATGCTATTTTTACTTTAGTACATTTAGATCTTTGGGGGCCTTATCGTGTCTCAACTCATAGTGGACATAGGTTTTTCTTGACCATAGTGGATGACTTTTCTAGAATGACTTGGGTCTATCTGATGAAACTCAAAAGTGACATTGTTATGTACCTTAAGTAGTTTTGTTCTTTTGTTAAAACTCATTTCTCCACCAATGTTAAAACATTTCGATCTGACAATGGTACTAAATTTTTTAATTTAAATGTTCTTTTTTCCTTTCTCATGGAATTTCTCACCAAAACTCATGTGTTGGCACCCCTCAACAGAATGGGGTGGCTGAACGTAAGCATAGACACCTCCTTGAGGTAGCTAGATCTCTTAGGTTTCACTCCAATGTTCCTCTCAAATTTTGGGGAGAGTGTGTTTCTGCAGCTTGTTATATCATTAATCGCCTTCCCACTTCAGTTCTCTTTTGGAAGAGTCCCTTTGAGGTTTTTTACAATAAGCCACCTAGTCTTTCTCACCTAAGGACTTTTGGATGTCTATGCTATGCTTCTAAACTTCATTGTCATGATAAATTTCTGCTCGGGCAGTCCCTTCTGTGTTTATGGGATACTCATCTACTAGAAAAGGGTATCTTCTGTTTAATTTGGAAACCAAGACCTTTTTTGTTAGCCGATATGTCATCTTTCATGAACATCTTTTTCCTTTTCATCTGCCTATTTCTATTGTCTCTTTGTTTTCCCCCTTCCTCTCCTCATGATTTTTTACATTGTGATTCTCTTGTTCATTCTCATGTTACTTCTCATATTACTTCTCCTATTACTTCTCTTGTACCTTCTCCTATTACTTCTCTTGTTTCATCAGATAGTACCCCTATTTCATCTAGTTCTTCTCTTTCACCTTCTACCATGTCCTGTGTTGATCCTTCAGTTGTAGCGTTACCCCAGCAACCTTCTGTTTCTTTACGAAGATCTGCTCGAGTCGTTCAATCTCCTCTTTGGCTTCAGGATTATATACTCTCTTGCCAATCTTCTTCTCTTCCGAGCAGGTATCCGATTTCTTCCTTTATTTCTGATTCACATTTGCCTATTCATACTCAAAGTTTCCTTACTTCTTCACATATTGTTGAACCTAAAACCTATAGTGAAGCCATCCAAAATCCCATTTGGGTTCAGGCCATGAAAGAGGAGATATGTGCCTTGAAAACAAACAATACTTGGTCTGACGTTCCTTTGCCTCCAGGAAAGGTTCCCATTGGGTGTAAATGGGTGTACAAAGTGAAATATAAGGCTGATGGCACTGTTGAATGGTTTAAAGCCCGCTTAGTGGCTAAAGGGTACACTCAGAAGGAAGGGGTTGATTATGTGGATACCTTCTCACCCGTTGCAAAATTGGTTACTGTTCGTGTTGTTCTTACCCTTGTTTCCATTCATCATTGGCCATTATATCAATTAGATGTTCACAATGCATTTCTTCAAGTGGATTTATTTGAGGAAGTCTTTATGACTTTACCTGAAGGTTTTTGTAGCTAGGGGAGTCCATGGTATGCAGGCTACAAAAATCATTCTATGGTCTGAAGCAAGCATCTCGACAATGGAACCTTAAGCTTACAGAAGCCTTGCTAGTCTCTGATTATCAACAGAGTAAATATGATTACTCTTTGTTCACTAGGAATCAAAGAGACAAGGTGGTTATTCTGCTCATATATGTGGATGATTTACTGATAACAGGGAATGATGAAGGCTTGATTCGAGACTTGAAGGACATTCTGAACAAGAATTTCAAAATGAAAGATCTAGGGGAGCTAAAATACTTCTTAAGTCTGAAAATATTGAGATCTTAAGAAGGGATTGTGTTGAATCAACGGAAGTATGCACTTGAGTTGATTGAAAAAACATGGCTAGGGAGAGCAAAGCCATCTATGACACCTCTAGAGCAGAATCGTAAATATACTTCAGTAGAGTATGATGAGCAGTTGGAAAATGTTGATGATGAACTGCTACAAGATAAATCAATCTTCCAAAGGCTTATAGGAAGGTTAATTTATCTAACACATACTAGACACGATATTAAATTTGTTGTGCATACGTTGAGTCAATTCATGCAGCAACCTAAAAGGACACATCTAGAGACAGCCTTTAGAGTAGTGAAGTATGTCAAGAAAAATCCTAGACAAGGGATTTTCTTAAGTGCAGCAAGCAAATGTGAATTGAGGGTGTACTGTGATTCAGATTGGGCCTCGTGTCCTGTAACAAGAAGGTCTGTTACTGGTTTTTGCATAAAACTTGTAGAATCTTTGCTATCCTGGAAATCAAAAAAAGCAGAGCACGATTGCACGATCATCTGTTGAAGCCGAATATCGAAGCATGGTTGTTACAGCATCAGAGATAGTATGGTTACAAGGGCAATTTGGAGAACTCAAGATAGCCATTGAAGGACCAGCAAAGATGTTGTGTGATAGTAAGGCAGCCTTACAAATTGCTGCAAACCCGGTGTTTCATGAAAGAACGAAACACATAAAAATAGATTGTCACTTTGTTAGAGAGAAAATACAAAGTGGAAGCATTCAAACAGAGTATGTCAGATCAGAAGATCAAATTGCAGATATTATGACGAAGGCACTGAAATTCATCAACATAAACACTTAGTTTCCAAGTTGGGGTTTAAAGATGTCTTTCAACCACCAACTTGAGGGGAAGTGTTAGCAGCCTTGAAGATCGTTGTAACTAAATCTGTTAGCAAGCTGTTAGGAGCAGTTAGTAATTTTTGTATATAGGTAATTAGTTGTGAATATTGTGTATAAATAGGGATTGTAAACTGATAATTATTCCTAATGAGAATATACGTGAAATATTCCCTTTTATTCTTTCCTCAAATTTAACAAGCATGGTTCACTTTGCCATTGCAACAAGTTTTTATTTGTAATGACTTTCGGTTTTCATCTATGACATACACTTTGTGGACCGCTAAAACTGTCACATGTTTAATTGCTTAACTACATAAATTTTTAATATGAGCTAATTTATTTAATACGAAAATCATTATTATTATTATTATTAACCTATAAACTTATAAATTATGATGTTTTTATATTGCCAGATCTAATGCCAATACAGTTTAGCATACATATCTATATAAAATGACAGGCTAACAACAACGCGATTTTTAAAAGTACAAATCTTATTATATTCGTTATATTCAAAAAAAAAATCTTATTATATTCGTTAGGTTATTATATTATAGTATATTATAATTTGCTTGATTTAATTGCTTTTGAATATTTGAACTTATATTTAATCCGAACTACCGTTCAAAGGTATACTTCCACTGATTTGGTAAGCAATTTGGAGTCAAATCCAACACCAAACTAGATACCTTAACGCTAACTACATATGCATATAATCCATGTGAACTATAACATTCAAATCTATATATATATATATATTTCTTTTTGGTTGCCCTCTCGATTCCACGTAGCTTTGTCCTGATTAATTCAGATCGATCTACGTCGCATACTTGACTTTCGTGGGTGAGTCTCCTAACAATGATTTTTTTTGCATACACAAGCCGTCAAACTTGAAATCTATTTAAGCAATACCAAATTATTTATCACTTAGACAAACCCAGTTAGTTAAATGTTTTTTTTATATTTAAACCTAACTGCTGCCGCTTAAAAGTCTATTTTCAAGAATTTGCTTAGCCATTCCAACACCTAATCTTGCTACTACCATTGGTATACGGAGAATATCTCTGATTCTTTCATTTCCATACATTGAACAAAATGCTATCGTCCAAAACTATATTATACTTCTTTGTAATCACATGAATATATAATTAATTTTATTATATTATAATTATTCTTTAGTGTCTAAATACATCTTAAATGTATAATTAAGTTATTGGTACCTTCCCCTTGTGAATGCAAATCCCAAGTTATACTTTTGTAGAATTGAAAGTGATTATTTTAATCCTTTTTCAACAATTAAGAAAAGCATGGAAATAATCTATTCATAGAGAGCGACTCATACTCAAGACGGAGAGAGGCTAACAATCCTATAAATTTTTATCTATGAATGTTTTTGTAATCGTATTGTGTGATTACAAAGTAAAATATGTTCATTAATCATAGTATTTTAACAATGCACACACATCATAGAGAAAAGCTGACAACTGCTCAAACTCAAATCAACTAAAGATAACGACATTCTCTTTTAACTCTAGAACCACCTTATACGTTCTTTTATCAATGAATGTTAAATGCGGAGTCTGTCCGAGACTGGCTGCAACCTGCGTGCATGTGTTCCTTTTACGCTAGCAATAGGATGGGTCGCCCTCGCCCCCACTTTTGATTCTATTGTTGCAGGGGTTTCTCATGCCTCACTATTACAGTGATTGGTCATGCAATAATTTTCGAGGATATTTAATAACAAGGAGTCTGAGACAACCAGGGTCGGACACAAGACTTTAAGTTAGGAGGGGCGAACTTATAAATTTCTAGGAGATAAACTTATAGAAATTTAGGGGGCGAAAATAAATTTTTAATAAAAATTATATAAAAACAAATTTCTAACTCATATAAAAATTTTAAAATTTTAAGGAGGACAACCGCCCCTACTAGCCTCTCGGTCCATCCCGGGACCCAACCCAAATGTAAAAGAAATTGTTTTTTCTTTTTAGTAACAATAAATGACTGCCTCCATTAAACTAACATGTTACACAGTTTATGGCCAACGTTGACAGGAATTGGTCGCTAGAGAGATGGGTTGTCGAAATCACATGACATTTGTTGGGGGTAACAATGAAGCCGACCAATGCTATTATCGCCATAAAAACCTCCGCACCCTCTCTCGCTGTTAAACTTGTTTCCGAGTTAAATAGTGAATGACGCTTTACGTAGTTATAACAATACAGCTAAATCTTGTGTGAAGAAATAATATCTTATACTAGGTAACCCTTTGTGCGAAAATGTTTTCATTTATCTTTTCGGTTCTTTAAAATTTTGTCATGATTAATTCGGACCGGTCCACGTTATACACTTGGTTTTTGTGGATAAATCTCCCGGCGAAGTTTTGCTGCATACGCAAGTCTCAAATTCAAGACATGCTTAAAAATACCAAACTACTTATCGCTTAGACAACTTCATTGATCAGGGAAAACTTACTATTAATTCGGACCGGTCCACGTTATACACTTGACTTTTGTGGATAAATTTCCCAGCGAAGTTTTGCTACATATGCAAGTCTCAAATTCAAGACATGCTTAAAAATACCAAACTACTTATCGCTTAGACAACTTCATTCATCAGGGAAAACTTGCTGGTTCCTAGGGGTGGCAATTGGGCGGTTCGGGGATGGTTTTGTATTACCCACTCCGTCCACAAAACTTACGGGTGCGGTTTTGGGGAATCCCCATTAAATGTTTCGGGGATTTTTTAGGACTCATACCCATCCCTTATGGATCCCCACAATTTTCGGTTATTCCCCGTACCAAAAAAAATAAAAAGTAATACATTAAAATAAACCTTCAGCATTAAATCTCCAAAACTAAAAACATAAATGACTAAAATATTATTTTTTAAAATGACTAAAATATTAACTATTGAAACATATCGGCATGCACTACGTTTAAAAGAAAATATGTTACTAATACTTTATTGATTCAAATCATGATATGTTTGTTGTAAAAAGAAGAACTAGAAGAGCTAGATTCAATAATCTTTTCAACCATATAAATTATCTCTCATAATTCTACTTGTTCGATTATGATGGATTTTTGATGTTACTGTCATCGTTGTTTTTAGAAACATCCTCAGTCTTTTCTTCTAACCTTTGCTCACTCAAAAATTAATAACTCATAATACATAACTCAAAATCAAGAACCATTTGTTATAAACGAATCTAGGCTTCTGTATGGTTATAGAAATATAAGGCTCACTTTCTGATTTATCTTTTAGATTTTTGGTGATTTTTCAAAGTCACTGTTAAAACTTCTTTCTAAAGAATATGCTGCTAAATTTTTATGATTCAACATTCAAATATTCATATTTTTTTAAAATACATATCGAAATCGATCACTGTGTATTTTAAACAAAACTAGACTGAATCACGTTTACAACGATGTATAGACCACTTTTCTTTCAACATTCAAATATTCATATTTTTTAAAAATACATATCGAAATCGATCACTGTGTATTTTAAGCAAAATTAGACTGAATCACGTTTACAACGATGTATAGACCACTTTCTAATTATGAAATTTACAGAGATTTTTCAAACTTACTCCACACAACCATACTCTGGTTATAGAAGATTAGATTTTTGTTGAAAATGAGTAAATTACCCTTATGTCCATTCAAATTTATAAAATATTGGGGATTCCTGTGGATATTTTTAGGGGATTCTCACGGTAATTTATACGGGTACGGTTCGGTTATCCCCACAGTTCGGATATAGCAATCCCCGTCCCCATCCCCATTTGAGCTTCGGTGATAAAATTTCACCCGTCCCCATCCCCATGGGTAAAGAATTCGGTTATTCCCCATACCCATCGGTTCAGATCCCCACGGTTTTCGGTTATTTCTCACCCGATTGCCACCCCTACTGGTTCCGAAGAATTTAACAAAGGCGTGTTTAGCCCATAACACATTTGTCCAATTGTGTGTTTTTTATTATTTTATTTTAGGTAAAGCTTGTATCATTAATACTATTTAACTTTTAATTAGATAATTTATAACATTAAATTTTTGTTTTGCTTCAATTATACCACATGACTATTAAAATCTAAATGATAAGATGACATTGACGAAATTTTTGTCACTGTGGTGACATGGCCAAAGCGACGTTGTTTTGGTGTACTTTTTTTTTGGATAATTATTTTTCATTACCCGAAAAATAGACAACAAACATTCAACCTTTACAAACAAGCGCAAACAATCAGCCCCTAATCTATACATGTAAACCCCAATTACGCCATAATTGTAAATTTATACTATCTCTCGTATGTATATCCTTTTCACTCAATCTCGTATATATAACATCTTGTATACAAATAAAAATGTCATGAGGAGTAGAAAAACCAAAACTAAAAACTCGACGATTTTTCTCTTTTCAAACAAAGTAAAAAAGTGCACCCCAAACTAGTCTCAAAATCAAGGCAATCAAGAATTTTTCCTTGAAATATTTCACTGTCAAATCAAACTCCGTACCCCATGAGAAAACTTCCCTATCTACACAACAGCATCGTAGAACATCCAGTTTTGGTGTGCCTATTGATACTCAAAATGATGTCATTTTAGACGCTTAGCTTTAAGAGTATATCGATTTTGTCGTTAAACTTAAAACAATTTTATTTCTGTCACTGAACATTCCAGTCACTGCTATTGGTCAATCAACGTTTGTCACTATTCACCATTCATGACAATATTTGCAACATGACGTTCACATTTCACTCATTTTTTTCATCTTAGGTTGTTTTTTTCCTTCACAAAATGCACTTAAAATCGACAGAATTTTATCAAAAAAATCAACGTGTTAATACTTCAATCTCTTCTCAAAAAGCGTTCAATAGAATAAATTTTAAAATATAGTGTTCATCTTTTCAAATGAATATTTCTCATTGCTCAATTTTCGAACAAGTCATTCATCTTAAATCCTAAAAAATTCGAAATTCGAAATTTTGTTTTTTTTTTTGGACAAGTTGGGCGGCTTCCCCATTTTTTTTGTTCAAATATGACTTTCATTACTACTAAAAAGGAGAATAACAAACGCATAAAATAAGCAAGGAAAGGCTCCCGATACAGGACCAAACATGACAGGGAGCCATCCCAAACAAACACCAGACATAACCTACTCGAAAAGGACATCGGGCATAACCAACTCGAAACCATCCGTAACAAACCAGGAAACAAGCCCTTGCAAGGGGAAAAACAGCCGATACCACCGACATAAAGGTGGGAGATCCGACAAACAACAAGAAACCGACCAGACTTAAGCTGGAGACAAAAAGATTTTCCTCAAAGTAAGATAGTTTCGTATCACCATGTCTTCGCCTGAGAGCTCTATCAAGAGGCAGGCTTCCGTTGTGTCGGTGACGATCCTTGTCAAGGCAATCGGCATCGTGAAAAACTACCATACATCAATCAGAAAACGAAGACTCCAACTGCTTTCGGGTTGCAACAACAACATCGAGGCTTAACAGCCAAAGATAAACATAAACATAACTAAAGAACCCAAGCAACAAGATAGCAAGCCCAATAAACACAAACCCTACGACGAGAGGCATCCGAAAACCTTGGCACCCACATGCCTCCCAGATGAAGGTGCCAATACCACAGAGACTCATGGGGTTATCGGATAACCATCGGAGGAGTTATCTGACTCATAATTCCATCCTTTGATTCCACTTGTCATTGTCACTGGTTCTTCACCGTCACTAATAATGATCTCCTCATTAAGGATGTAATCCTCATTTATGCACATGGAAGGCATCTTCGTAATCTTCTTGTCGTAGGGATCTTCACCGAGCTTGATCAATCCAGCTTCATCAACCAGCAACCTAGAGTATTCCATTGAATATTTACGCCTAGCCGTTTTACGAATGAGAGTTAGTCTCTTAGTGTCAAAGGTCCTACCCTTCTTTTTCCGTTCAATATCTTGTATTATGGTGGAGTTATTGAAGAGAGAATTTGGAAAGAGTGCAACTTTGAGAATCTCCTCATTTGTTGCTAATCCCCTCTCCGCAATGCACCAGTTTCTAGGAGCCACTTGCACGATGGCATTAGAGACTTCATTCCATAATTCACGACGTTGTATTTTGCTGATGTATTCTCCCTCACCACTCTCTCGTTTTCTTTTTTTGTTGCATGATACCTCCATTTTATTGAGGCCTTCAGCCAAGAAACATCCCCAAAGGGCTTGTGAGTCCACTACCGAGACTGTAAATTTTCGTGGCATGTCACCAGTACCCGCTTTCGGTTGATTGGCTCCATCGGTGAAAGGATCTGTCTTTTCAAGCAGATTTAAAAGACCTTGATTGGGTACAGGGAAAATCTTCAAAGCTGGATTCGACGCAGGACAATTTTTTGTAAGTTTTCCCCTTCTGTGTTAGCTACCCCAATCGAGAGAGAGGGTCCAGTTTGTTTAATTTCCCAACCAGGTAAACCACCGTTGACAATTTGCCTTGTAGACCTGACATTGGCAGACAACAGCAATGATGACCCTGACCCTTCAGATTTTCCTAAGGATTTCCTAGGTGTAGGGAACAGTAAACCTTTGTCTTTAGTGCATGCATGGGTTGAAGCTTCTTCCTCAGAAAACTATTTTTTGTCGTTTACCGGCGTTGTGCCCGTGCAGCTTTCGGTGCCGATGCTTGCGCCAGGTTTTCGAGGTTTCCCACTGTAAGAAGCTCTAAGCCAAGGCCCAAACCTTTCGGAGAGCTTGAAAATGGCAGTATCGTTCCTGCACTCCCTTTCGACGTGCCCTAACCTTCCACACCGAAAACAAAATTTCGGCAGCCCCTTGTATTTAAACGCAACCTCCAGCGGTTGGTCCTTCTTCCGATTCAGAATGAAGCCCGTTTTTAAAGGGTCTTCAACCCTAACTGCCACCCTAACGCTTACCGTCCTGAATCTGTGTGAGGTGCTTCCGTCGTCTAGTGTGGAGCCATAGTAAATCGGGAACAACTTCCCAATCCTTTGGACGT
Organism: Hibiscus tridactylites; assembly: GCA_958450335.1. Classification (NCBI taxonomy): domain Eukaryota; kingdom Viridiplantae; phylum Streptophyta; class Magnoliopsida; order Malvales; family Malvaceae; genus Hibiscus; species Hibiscus tridactylites. The sequence continues at coordinate 66,147,949 of OY288287.1, read as the reverse complement.
TCTCTGGTGTAATCAAGCCTATGGGCAAGTTATGCACTTGAACCCAAAACTCTTCGAGGGAGAAGTCGATCTCCTTGAGAGCTCTCTCCAGTTGTCAGTCCTTCAATATCAGCAAGGAATCTTGAATAGCCCAGGGCTTGCTTCCAAAGATCCGATGTCTCTCCTCTGTGGATGGAAAAATAAAGAGGAAAAAGTTCCTCCCTAAGTCATGACATTCGACACTATCACTCTTCCATGCTTTGCGAATGATAGTCGTTAGGTCCAGAGGTTTTAAGGTAGTTGGCGATAGTAACTTCCCAACTAAAGCCTTGTTTTTCAGAGTTAGATTGACTTCTCCATCCTCATTTAATTCAAGTTCATCAATGAACTCTTGACTCAACAGGTTAGAGTCAACAGGGTTGTTGGGATAACCACTGTTAACGACACCCAAACTAAGAGCCGCTGACTTTTGCATGGCTGTGAACGTGGGACAAACAACTTGGACAGAAAAGAAGGTGGGTAAAAAGGAATGAAAGGGGCTTGAACAGTTGAAGAGGAGAAAAGGCTTAAAAAGGACACGAACGGCGGGGGATGAAAAAAGAAAAAAAAAACAGGAGAAAAGAAACAAACACCACTAGTTTTCGGCAAAGAGTAACAAAAAACAACCCCTAACCAAGGTGGTTCGAACACCTCACTGATCCGGCCCCGAGACCCAGCAATCGGTGAGTGGAGTCCTTGAGAGAGGAAAGCTTTTACTTTTGCTCTTGGAGCTGCCCTTAGTCCCTATTTTACTGTGTTTGGTTTAAGTAAAACTTTAAACTAAAATGTTATTCATAGAACTGATATTTGCGGCTTCCCCATTTATACAAATCATCAAGTATCTTTAGAATTTGTGTCAAAGAGATATAAGATTGGTGCATCCGATAACACAATTTACAACTAATAGTATTATTCAATCAACAATTGCATTTCTTTCTTAATATGTTTAACAAACACTATAAGGAAAAATTATTAGATGTATTCGACTAACCACGTCATCCGTGATCTTAGCTAATAAGGCTCATCCATATTATTTTTACTCAAGGTGAATCTTCACATCTTTCCTACACGTAAAAAAAATAGGTAATTATTTGAAAGTTTTTTTTTAACATAGATGAACCTTATTAGTTGGGACTACGGATGACGTGGGTCCATATAATAATTTCTCCACTATAACATTTACAACGTCAAGTATATTTACAGGTGTATTCAATCTTTGATTTATCGATCACAAGTGAATTTACAGTCCTACCATTAGAGCTGTTCATAAAAATCACGATTTTGGGTTTAGCCAACTCACCCAACCTCTCCCTCAGTCTCTCCCCGACACGACTCCCTCTCAGGCTCTCACTCTTCTCTTACCTTTGTAAGTGCTGCATTTTAGTTGAAGTTGTTTCAACTTTTTGTAATTCTATGGTAGAACTAGTGTAATGAATTGTAAAAGTAGTCTCTGTTTTTTCTATTGCAAATGGGTTCAACCAGTGTAATGAAGTTGCATAATGTGTTTTATTAAACTTGTAGAATCAGTCCCTGTATTTTAATTTTCCAAAATTTCTTATTACTTTTTAACTTTAAAGACTTTTTTATTATAAATATTCAAAACTTTGTTGAATTTCATTGGTTCATATTTTTAAGCTATTAAAATTAGTTATGATAATTAGATATATTATTTACAATACTAAATATAAAATAATTTATTAGTTAATTGGGTAACCATATTAAATAAATCAATTAATCACTTCGACAGTAAATAATTTAAACAGGACAATAATAATTCATCAATATGTCAAATTAAAACTTCTTATAAAGAAACTAACAATATGTTATAGTACAATTAAACTGCCATAAACACCCCTACCCACTACTATAATATAAAGCTAGTGAACCGAATCCAAATGTTAGAAACCCGGATACCCGATATCTGCATCTGCATATAATTATTTTCTCTGATGCAGCTAAAGTGGACTCCAGGCTGGAGAAAGCAGAGACAGTGTGAGTGTGACGATGTAAGAAATGCCGATGAGCTCACCGAGAAACACGCTTTACAAAGCATTGTAATATCGTGCTAAATTGCGCTGGCTGCCACCACACGCACAAACTACGTACCCGGTACCTCCCCGACTGCCCATCGGTACATGTGTACCCTCAACGTGGACGTATTGCGTACCCAGAATCCCACATGGCAGTAATCTATTGGTGGTATTGGGATTATGGAGTGGGACCTCTCTCTTCTGTGTTTTCTGACGGGAGAAGTCAGAGCTTATCAAATTTTCCTGCTTCAGCTTTGTCTTTTTGTCACCTAGATTTTCGTGTAATTTTGTTTCTTCCAAATTTACATCTTACATGTAAAATGTGCGACAAACGAAATATTCAGTAGGAGGCCAAGAACAATTTGAATATACAAAATTTAATCTTTTTTATCTATACTATTTTTTAAATTCTTTATCCTCCATAAACCTTACCTCATCCTAAATTCCACAATCCTCAACAAACCCTAAAATGAAGCCAAGAACAATTTGAATATACAAAATTTTGAGAGGTTGCATGCAATAAGCCAATCACAACAATAATCATCGTTGCCATTAAAAACTTGAAACTTGCTCTCTTAAGCGGATAAATCAAAGGGGGTTGATTTTACTTGTGAAAATGGTGTATGCGGTGTGCAACGCTCGTCGTAGAATTATTCTTTTTTTAATCTCCTGATAGTACATACATAATTTGTAGATAAAATTATTCGAATTCAGATTTTTTAAAATTAATATCACTCTCTTTTCCACTGAAACTATGGGTGTGCAAAAAATCTGATCCGATTCGTTTATTCGTTAGTCCGATCCGAAATTTCAAATATCTGATCAATTTTTTTATTTTAGATAATTCGAATTGGATATCCGAAAATTTTGGATTGGATATGGATAGTTATTTCACATTCAGATCGGATATCTGATTATTCGATATTCGAAAATTTAATTTTTTTCATATATGAATCTTGTTATATTTGATATTTTTACTTGTTATATATGAAAAATTGAAATGTTCATGGATACAAATCTTGTTATATTCAATAATTTATTGATTGTTATATTCGAAAACCTAAAATTTCTATAGATAGGACCATCAAATTTAAAAAATAATTAAATCAATTTATAAATCCGAATATCCGATCCAAAAATTTTGGATATCTAATTTTTTTCAGATCAAATACGGATCACTAAATTGCCTATATAAAATTTTTGAATATCTAAAATTTTAGATCAGATCTGATATTCGAAATGCACATCCCTAACTGAAACCACTCGTTAAGTTATGGTGTCAGTTTTTTTAATAACATGTTGGTACAACAATCGTATACACCATAATAAATTAATTATTAACGAAATTATAAATAATAGATTTGTTAGATTTCTATTTTTATTTTTGACAAGTGGTTTATATTTTGTAGAGTGATCAAATAAATAAAGATTTATATTTAATACAGTGGCGGTGAAAAGTTTTAGTTTCCACAAGTGCATTAGTTTAGAGTTTAGGTGTTCATGTGTAGGGCTTTAGAATTTAAGGGTTAGGATTATGATTTAGGGTTTATAGGTTATGGTTTAGATTTTAGTGTAATATGTTATGGATTTAAATTTTAACCTATAAACCTTAAATTCTAACATTAAACCGTAAATTATATTCAAAATCCCTAGATTCTAAATTACTAAACCTAAACCCTACACCTTAAATTAAGCCACTAAACCCTAAAATAAAATACTTGTGATTTTTTTTAATTTTTACTGTCAGTGTAACAAATAATTATCCATAAATAAAAAGGGAAATAGGATCTCCATCTGACATAAAAAGGAGTTTAGTATCTCCTGTATCATTGACATTTATTATTTGCTAAATGCTAGTATTAGAGATTTAGCATACGCGACAATGGGTAATTAAGAAATTTTCACTATGTACTTTATTATTTCCATCTATATTTTAAATAGGTTCATAATAAATAAGTACGACGTTGGTAATATTTCTAAAATAGTACGTAACTTTTTTAAGATTTAAATTAATATATAAACTTTGAAAAGACACAATTTTTAAACAATTAGTGAGATTATTGACATGATTAAAATACTGACATCATTAAAAGACACGTGTCACAATATAATTACCGTTGAAGTACTACGTCATAATCACACTACAAAAAAATGCCCTATACCGACGGACACAAATCTGTCAGTAAAACACTAAAAATTCGTCGGTATATGGTCTAAACACTTTTACCGACGGATAAAAGGGAAATTCCGACAGACAAAATACCGTCAGTAATACGCTTGTCGGTATAAAGTTATACCGACGGACAAAACCTTTGGTATAGATATATCGACCTTATACCGACGGACACAACCGTAGGCATAGGTATTGGCTACCCCCGACAAATTAGGGTATATATTCCGACGGATTTTATTCGTCGGTATATATTACGGCTTTTACTGACGGTGTGTTCGTCGGTATAGGTTCTATCTGTACTGACGGTGCGTCCGTCGGTATAGGTTTTATCCGTATCTTTATTGACGCTTGTGTCCGTCGGTATAGGTATCATGTAAGATCTCTATAAAATATTTATACCGATAGTTAAGTATAGGTGTAATTGATATTTATTTGTTTTTTTAAATATTAATAATTATTAATACATTCCATTATTTTTATTTAATATTTTTTTATTTTAAATATTAAAATTAATAAAATTAATAAAACTATTAAAACAAAAATCATTTCATTTTTTAAAGAGAAAATATTCAATTTAATGTTTAAATAAAAAAGTATGTAATACATAATAAGCAAAACATGTACGTACATATTTCAATATATATATATTTGAAACTATACTTCAATCTGCGATTCCACTAACGTCGTTCTACTTTTCTCAATCTTCAATTGTGAGTCCTCCAATGACTCCCTTGCTTGATGAGATGATCTCCTTATATCTAACAATCGCTTTTGTGTATTTTTCAATAAAACTGACTTCTGAAATCTTTCTTCTCCAAGTTTCTGAACCTGGTCTGAGCAGAACCTCAGCTGCAAAAGGAATTGCTCAAGAATTGAATGCCTTTAAAAGTTTATTTCATACAACATAACTCATTCATAATCAAGGGATGCTTTTAAACTGTCATGAATAGCGCAAAATAAGCTGCATCTTCAAGCCAACCTAAAAAATAAATAAAAAATCATGAAAGGCCTCCAGTTTTACAAATTAAATTCAAAGGTAAGGGAAAGGAACATGATAAATCAGTACATCAAAAAGAAATAACCCTCAATACTTTTACTTTATGTGTGTGTGTGTTTACAATTTTCTCGAGTATTACTTAAATAATTAGGATAAAGTAAAACTTGTTAACCGCTCATGCACACAAGTGAAAGTTTTCTTAAAAAAATTAATTACTGCTGCAAACAATTCCCTATGAGATCTCTTAACTGTAGACCACTACATATATAATTCATGCTTCTACATGTAGAGAGATGCAGTAATATAGAGATATTCAAAGAGACATGGAAGGATCAGGACATCAAATTAAAACTTCTATAAAAACAACCATGAGGATTTTGCAGAGCAAATTCTGAGAAATTTGGGTGAAAGATCCTGAACCTAATTTGTTTGCTAACTTCCAATGATACCGGCAAAAGATTTGTATAAAAGTCATCTCGTTACAGTAATTTCATTCCAATAAGGTAGAAAACATAGGAAAACAATTTGAGGCTGCACCAAATAAATGACTAGCACACAAGTTAAGAACGAAAAAGTAAAAATGTCAAAAATGTGTATTTCCAAAATCTTTGTCAATCCTTGATCTTTATACCAGAGTCAATCCCTTTCAATCACAGAGAGAAGGAAAAAAACAATGTTCTTTTTTCACCAAAAACCTTTCACTCTCAAGCTCCACAAACTCGTCAGATTCATACAGTAATATAAAAATCAAATGCAGATTGAAGCTCAGAAGATATTTAAACTCGTCAGATTCACTCTCAAGCTGAGTTTTAAGTTCTCCATCAGCTGAGAGTAGCCTTTCTGCGGACTAAGAAATGATGGTATGAGTTGAACTGTGCATGGCTAACCAAATAAAGAAATGACATTCAAAAGATACTTTACCTTAGTTATCAGAGGATCCTTTAGCTTAGCAACTTTAGAATAGTTCACACGGTCACAATCGCTGCACAAATTAAAAATGAAGAAAAAAATCTCCTCACATTGATTGTGGAAGCTCTTTCTTTGTTAGCAAACCATCTTTAACAAGCTCTTCAAGTGAAATCAACATAGTGCTGCCGCAGTTTGCATCCTGAAACAATAATCATCAAGGAAACTTACACGATTTCACATACAACAAAGAGGAAACAAATATCAATAAGTAGTAAAAAGAAAAGCAACTAAATCGATTAATTAAGAAAATATTAGAGAAGCAGCACTTGTCCTGCATATGGTGATCCTTCATCATCAGGAGGAACAAGGGGAAGCACCTACATTGGCAATCAATCTTCAATCATTAATATACAATTTGAGTTTTGGCACTCACACATATGCATGTATGACATTTTTCACGTCTTATAAGATGCTTTTCTTTTTCCTCATTAATATACATTTTTCACGTCTTGGCCTCCATCAGTTAAAAAGAATGGTCTTTAATCTCCATTCCTATCTTGTAAGCATTTGTTTGTTTCCTTTTAATCAGTAATGTCCTCAATTCATAGAAGTATTGTTTGCTTGAAATTTGTGCAAAAATGAACAGTATGTCTGCATATTATCTTTTTTTACCGAACATATTATTTCCATTCACTGTACTGATATAAAACCATGCCGAACAAACCATGGACAAGACAATCAATTGAATAGAATTGAAATTCCAAGATAATCAATTGTCGGCAAGACAAGGCCTCAACAGATTATATTTCCACCGGTTAAGAATGAACGAGTTTGAGTAAAAACTAAAGATCTGAATTGAAAGAACTGAAGAAATATACCTCAATGCGGTATATAACTAAAGAACCAGACTTTTCGTGACTCTTCTTTCCAATAGAAACACCATATTGATAAAGCAGACAAACCATGGACTCCCACTGGTTTCTATTCAGTGAATCCCCCACAAACATCATCCTTTTTCCACGTAATTTCTCAAGCAATAATCTTGCTTGGAATCTCACAAAATCAAGAAAAAAGTAGCTCAGAAACCAAGTAATTGCAGAAAATTTTCAATTCGTGAAGAAAAAATGTTATGAACTGATAAACTTACTTGGGCAAAGAACAATCTCTGGGTTGCCATCTCCAATTCTGATAAAGAGAATCCGATCTTCATAAGGAAGTCACCGTAATCAAGTGGTAAATCTTCACCGACTTCCATAGCAGTCAAAGTGGAGACTGACCTTCGTTGCTTGCTTGTTGGTGGGACCGAGCGGCCAGAGGGACGACCGACGGCGACAAGGAGAACAGCGAGGAGAAGCACGAGGAGAAGGAGCACGAGCAGGGGGATTTAGGGATTTTTTAACTTTCACGATTGATTTGGAGATTTTAACTTTTGGAGGAATCTTAAACCGTAGAAACAATTAAATCACGTGTGAAAATTTTAATCCCCTATATTGACGGCCACAAATAACTGTCGGTCTAAACTAAACCTATACCGACATACACAAAAAACCGTCAGTATATGGTTTACCTATACCGACACACACATAAAATGTCAGTATATGGTTTACCTATACCGACGGTCTCAGTACATCGTCGGTAAATATTACAGCTATACCGACGTATTTTTGTTTTCCGTCGGTATATTATATCTATACCGACAAATTTTGTATCCGTCGGTATACATCAGAACTTTTACCGACAGTATTATTTTCCGTCGGTATATAGTATCTATAGCAACGACTTGTGTCCGTCGGTATAACCGGGCGTCGGTATATGTACAATTTTTTGTAGTGTCATGTATCAAATTGAAAAATTTATTTAAGTTCAAGTATTAATTTGTACAAACATAAATTTAGATACCGATTTTTTTAAAAATACCAACTTCAAGTACCAATTCTATAATGAGCCTTTTTATAAAAAGAATGGAAAATTTGTAGGTCGAAACTTTTACAGTATTTGTATTATAGCCAAATTATAAATCTAGTTTTTATACTTTATTTCGGTCTTTTATAGCTCCTGTACTCCTTAAAATGTAAACTTTCAATCATAAAATAATAATCATTAAATTTCTCTTGTCAAAATTTGTCATCATTTCATATACTACGCATAAATCATGGAATTAGCTAGTGTTTTCCTAATTGATCATTTGAAATCCCACAATTTAATTATATTACCTACACTATTTCGGCTAAAAATAAAAAATTAAAACTCAAAAGGTAAAAAGCTTAAAATTATAAAATTAAATTCACAAATATCGCTTAGTACGTAGACTGAGGTCAGAGTTTGACCAGATATATTATGGAGTTTGGTTTAAACTTGTTAGACTCGTAATAAGCAGGATGGAGTGAGGGGTGCTAGATGGGGGGCAATTGTACCCTCTAATAATTTTAAACTCTCATATGGTTTATATATTTCTATTAATAATTTAAGTATGTATCTTCTAAAATTTTGTAATTTTTTACACCTCTAAATTTTTAATATAACTCTTAATATTCCATATATTCAACATAAAATTTTGCGTCCGTTTCTCGTAATAAAGAAATTAATGTATGTTAATCCTACCAATTTTTATCACCTGCCAAAAATGTCTTACTGTTAAATCAAAGCATGTCAAGCTAGGGATGTGCATTTTACCCGATCTGGTCAGGTTTTGACTTGGCCCGATCGGGTTGAATTTTTGTAATGAAAAAAAGGGTTTGAGTCGGGTTTTTATTAAGGGTAAATTCGAGTCGAGTTCGGGTTTAGGGTCAAAAATATCCGACTCGAGACTAATTGAGTAATTTTCCTCTAATTTTTTTAGAGATATTTATAATAACATCCCTTATTTATATTTTTTTATAATTATGTCCTTAAAATTGAATTTTTATTTACAATTTAGTCTTTCAAATTATATTTTTTTATAATAAAGTCCCCTAAAGTTATTTTTTTACAATTAGGTCCCTAAAATTAATTATTTTCTATAGGTCGTGTCGGATTTAGTATATTTATTTTCGGATCGAGTCAATTTATTAAAAAATATATTCGGGATCATGTGCAGGTTTAGGATATTTATTTTCGGGTCGAATACGGGTGGGTCAAAAACCCGACCCTTCCCGACCCGTGTCATCCCTAGTTAAAGCTAATATGAGGTGATCCATTGCCCCACTTTTTGAATGAAATAAAACACGAGACTTGGTTGGATCTTAACCAAAAGGATACCAAGTTATGAAACAATCATGTTGATCTTATAAACATAATTATTGAGCTTAACAATATTTGTTGAGTTGAGTGTAAATAAAATATTGAATCTAAAGTTTTATAGATAAAACTCAGACAACTTTATTTTTCATTTAAAGGCATAATTCGATTCAACTGCTGAAAAATAATATGAGTATTAAATATAAAAAATACTGAAAAATAAGTAAATCAATATTTTCCCCTCCAAATTGAATCCTGAAATAAAAAATTAAAGGCATAATGCAAAAAATGCCCTTAACATTTCATGGAATGGTTATTTTGGCCCCCTTTTTTGTCTGTTTTTATCCCTAATTTTTTATTTTCCGTCAAAATGACCCCGTTAGTTGACTAACGGTCAACGCGAGATGATAATGTGACATGTTGACTTGGCTTGGGACGCTAACGTGGCACATCGCCACATCAACAAAAAAAATTAAATTTTTTAATTTTTCAATAAAAAAATTACTAATAATTTATTTGATTTATTTTTTAAAAGATAAATCAAATAATTTATTATTATTTTTTTAAATAATAAATTAAAATAATAATTATTTACTATTTATAGAAAAAATTAAAAAGTATGATTTATTTAATTTAATATTTTTTAATTATATATTTTTAAAAACAATCCGTAATAATTTATTTAATTTATTGTTTTAAACCAAAAGAATAAACTAAATTAAACATTATTTATTATATTAAAAAAATAATTTTGCTAAATAATAAATCAAATAATTTATTATTTATTAAAAATAATAAATAATAAATCAAATAATTTATTAAAAATAATAAATCAAATAATTTATTATTTTTAGAAAAACTAAAAATATTTTTAATTTTTTGACGTGGCATCCCAAGCCAAGTCAACAATGCCACATCATGATCCTACATTGACAGTTAGTCAACTAATTGTTTCATCCATGTGAGGCTATTTTGACCCAAAATAAAACGTTAAGGGTGAAAGTGGACCAATAAAAGAATAGGGGCCAAAATGACTATTCCATAAAATATTAGGGGTATTTTTGGCATTATACCAAAATTAAATTAATTAAGTTCTTTACCAACGGGTCGGTCCAATTGATAAACATTTTGATATCGCTTAATGTTGAGATATTTATTTTGATATAACTCAATGAAAAATATTTTTGGATTTGAACAAATATTGCAAAATTAATTCGAAGTCCATTCATCTTGAAAAATATATTTGAAAGATTTTTGAAAAGTGTTCTTCTCTCAAACAAATATTTTTAAGTATTTTAAAAGTTCCCAACGGCTAATTTTTAACGGCTAGTTTTTTAACAGCTAGTTTTTTAACGGCTAATTTTTAACCGTTAATTTTTGAACGGCTAATTTTTTATTTCACTATATATATACAAGTCAATGACACTTGAAGAATCGAGAAGATGAATATCAAAGCTTAAAGATCAAGAGAGTAGAATTTTAATGTCTATTTCTTGTATTCTCTTGTATTTCTTTAGTCCATTCCTAGTGAGCTAAAAATGTGTAAACACCCACCTAGAGAGATAATTAATTTACAATGTCAAGATCTCATTGTTGAGGGATAGGTTCTAGTTGATTCTTATAAAAACCAGGGAGAAGGTTCTATCTTATGTAACCCCCTCGCCCCGGCCTGGCCGAATGACCGGTCCGAGCGGGTCACACGGGGAAAACCGAGTGAAACCCGTTAAGGTTCCCTTCGGTTAGCAACCCTAATCTTTACATTCTTTCATTTTAATCTTGTCTAAAGGCGTAATATATCCTAAGTGATTCACAGAAGCGGAAAATATTCAAGGGAATACATTCAAAACACGGCCATGCATAACAGTCCATTTTTAAGCTTATAAAGCAGACCGTATCGATACCCTAGCTAGGGGTATCGATACGCCCTGACCAGGTTAACCCAAGAAGTCAACCTCGAGAAATCCGTATCGATACAGCCCTTGAGTGTATCGATACGCCCTTCTCGGTCAACCCTTCTTGGTCAACAGAGTAGGCCCGTACCGATACTCGGGATCCCCGTATCGGTACGCTCTACTCTCACTCAACTCTTCAAATTACAGTGAGTTTGGAGGGTATCGGTACGCCAGGCTAAATTTCTGACCTTTGGGCAAGACCGTATCGATACGCCCTGAGGTGTATCGATATGCCCTGCACCTGCAAATTCACCAAACTCAACCAAAACGAAAAAGACTTGACCCTAGATGCAAATTAAGACTTCCTTAGCCCCAACCAATCATTCACACAACATTTACATACCACCATATAGCCATACAAGCACCCAACAAGTACAAACATCAAGGAAATCATGCAATGGACCCAAGGTAGCATTTTAGCATTCAAAGTTCATACTTCAACATTCAACACATAAGCAACTTCAAAGGCACATAGTCAACATACATACTAAGCAATTTAGGCATGGGGTACAATTCAAACATGGCATCACAAGCCATACAAAAGCAAGATAACAAGGAGTCTAAACAAGCTCCTAAACGACCAACAATCATCCAATCAACACAACACATGTCCCATTGCTTAAACTATTACATGTTCAACATTAAAAACTCATACTTGAAGTACTCAAGATTAACAACCACACTTGGAGGCCCTTCACTTGCTCGAGCAACCCGCGAACTATGGATCTGCAATGTTGAACAAAGAGAGCGTAAGCAATGATGCTTAGTGAGGGTAAGCTCTAAAAACAAACCTCAACATTGCAGGGTCCGAGCACGATCTAGCCAAGGCATTACACAAACATACCAAGGATCCATAAGAGTCATAAGTTAAAGATGCATGAGAAATATACAATATAAATGCCATGATCATAAGCTCAACTCCACAATACATGTAATCACATTCAAGCATCCCATCAAAGATCATAAACCTCAACACATTGATATAAATAATAAACAACATTGGCACCTAGCTATGACCCGAATACGCGGATAGACATGTTGGAACTCACATCCAACAACCACATTACCTCACGGTGGGATTACACTCATCACCGGTCTCGCGGAGGGGATTCCACTCATCCTCACGCCCCGTCGATGGGATTCCACTCATCACCGACTATATTTAAATACCATTTTCCGGGCGAACCCGTACTCCTCCTTGGTGACTCAACGCCAACAAGGCCACACGCGACTTTTGACTCATGTGTACACACTAACATCCTAATGATCGATCATTTGTATTCAAGTATACTAGTGCCAACATTTACTCATTTCACATTACTCATTTCAACCAATTCCGTGCTTAGCACGTACTCACCAACAACCATCATCATGCATGTCTCAAGCATCACAAGTCATATCTCATCCCACATGTATAATACAATATACATAACCATTCATATCACATTTCATACGAGACATACACAACTACATAAATGAGTTCATCCAAAGGCTCTAGATCAAGCTTAGGATTAGGCTACCACCCTAATCCTAACTCTAGGTGGGTCTACCAAGCCCAACCTAGTCCATATACTCGAACCAACTATTTTAAAACCATTTAAAACAATTAACCACTCACCTAAGCTTCCAAGCTCAAAGACCAAGCAAGCAACCACCTTCAACTTCCCGGATTCACTTTCGATGCTTCACCGATGCCCAAACTCGATTCTAATCAATCTCAAACACAAACAAAACATTCGCAATCAATAACTCATCATCGGAACTAACCCGGATTAACATTATCAAGCATCCAACACTCAAAATCAACCCCAAAACAGAATTTCCGAGCAGCCCCTAAAACCCACTGAAATCTTCCATTTCAAACATCCAAACAACCATCAAACGCACCCAAAGTGACCCTCATATATCATACTAACACCAGCCCTCAAAAACCAACATTAAACCACCCCAAAAACCACTTTAAAACCCTCCAAAAACCCTCTTGAAACCCAATTCCGAAAATTTCCCAAAATCACTTGAAATTCACATATGATATACTATTTGACTTCTATATACCATAACTAAGTATATTAAATCAAAATACTTCACTTAACTACATAAAGTTTCTATTTTTAATCCAAACCTTCAAAAATTCCATTTTCTAAAATCTTCATGAAAATGAAAATAAAAAGTACTTTTATGGAGAGGAAGATGAGGGAAAGTCAAAAATGCCATTACCTTGCAAAACGGAGTGGAAATGGAGAAGCTTTTTGAATGAAATAGTAACAAGGGGAGAAGAGCTCTCTTTCACGTTGGGGGGGAATGTAGAAGAGGGTGAATAGTGGAAAGATGTTAGGAAAAGGGGATTTAAATTTGATGATGGGTAAATTACCCAAAAGGCCATTAATGAATGGCTATCCTTGTTTTTAAAGTAGCTCTTCAATTTTGAGTCTAAATCATTTTGGTCCCATTCAAATCGTTTATTTTGAAACCCGAAATTTTAAAGGATCATTTTAATTATAAAACCGAGCTCAAAATAATATTAAAATATTATTTTCACCTAACCCCTAAACCTGGGTGTTACATCTTAGCTCGTGAAAAGATAGAGATGTAAAGGTTGCCTCCTTAGCCTAGAAAAGGGGAAGAATTCATTTTTAGTGAATTGAGAAATCCTTGGTGTGGATGCTATGGTAGTTGAAGTAGACCTTAGTTATAAGGTTGAACCACTCTAAAATCGAATGTGTTAAATTGTTATTTCTTTTTCGATTTTTGTTTTTCCAATTTCAAAAGAAACCTCTACACCCTTCATCGGTGCTAATTTCGGTTGAAGACATCGAGGCTAACACTTAAGTAGGTGTACAAGCAAAAAATTGTCGTTGGAAGACTTACCCATTAAAATTAGGTGTGCGATGCTAATCGATCCAAATTAGTCAGAACAAAGTCCTTGAGAATTGGAAGGGAACGAAAACAATTATTTAAGTTCTTTGACTAATTGTATGTGTTAATTTTTATATTTTTCTTATGAAATATTTTTATTACGCGGTACATTGTGGTTTTATCTCATTATCTCATGAAAATCACAACTTTTTTAAAAGATTTTAGAAGAAAGTATTTCAATTCTGATAAAACCTTTAATTTAGAATAAATTTATCAAAATGTCAAGACAACATTATGATACGACAAATAAAGTTAAATGGTCTTAACAAATTCTTAGAATTCGCTATTAATATTGGTAAAAAGAACTGAGAAAAAATTTAAAATACAAACATTTAATTAGGTAACGAAAAATTAGAAACTTGATTAATTTTCTTCCCAAATTTAAAAACTTTCATGTACCCTTAAACCAAAATAAATAATAAAAAGTTGGGTGGGAATGGGATCGAATACTAGGAAGATAAGTTTGTAAAAACAAAACAAAGATTAATAGTAAGATAGAAATACATGCATAAAAGGGGACGAGTGACGTGTATAAGTGTACAGGTCAGGTGTATAGAATGTGGGTTCGGGATACAATCACCAATCTCTAGTTGAAGTTGAAGTTGAAGGGGCACTTCCCTTGTTCGAATCATGCCGGTTCATTTATCTTTTTAAAGTATGAGTGAATTTTTAAGATTTTGATATTAATCAAAATGAATAGCATAATGTATTTTGTTTGGGCGTGGATTTCACGAAAACGCAAAGCTAAGGCCTAAGGCTAAGGGGGAATTAAAGTAAAAATATCTCTATTCCTCTGCCTCTTATCGCTCTTTTTTGCTATCCCAATTCCCATCCAGAAAGAGGGGAAAGAGTGACGGAGGAGTGAGAGGGTTCATACGGTGGCGCACGGTAGCACCGGGCCCTCTTCTTCTACGTTCCCTGCGATGCTTTCATTGGAATATGTATCTTTCCTAACCAAGGTCGCTTTGTTCCCACGGCAATTCCCATTTTGACACACAGCCCAAGGAAAGCTTCTTCATATATTTCCTTTTCTGAACTGAAAGGAACCCAATCCTGCTTCCGATCATCTCTCTCTATAAATATTGGCAGAATCTTAATAAAAGGTAGCGGGGGAGAGGAATTTATTGTATTAAGATGCTTTGGGTAATACGTTTCTCGGGCTTCTTTTCAGCTGCAATGGCCATGATTGTTCTCTCTCCTTCACTCCAGTCGTTTCCTCCGGCGGAAGCCATTAGATCCTCCCGCCTCGATGGTTACCTCCGGTTACCGTCATTTCAGGTCTCCACGTCACCGGAAGATCGGTTCACTTTCCGGAAGGCCTTCGAATTTCGCAATGCCGACGAATGTGGCTTCGCCGACCCCAAAACCACTGGCGTCTGTGACCCTTCTTTGGTGCACGTGGCTATAACCCTCGATGTTCAGTACCTCCGTGGGTCAATCGCCGCCGTTCATTCCATTCTCCAGCATTCATTGTGTCCGGAGAACATTTTCTTCCATTTCCTCGTGTCGGATATCGATTTGGAAACCCTAGTTCGATCCACTTTCCCTCAATTGAAGTTCAAGGTTTATTATTTCGATCCCGAGATTGTACGGAACTTGATATCGTCTTCCGTTAGGCAAGCGCTTGAGCAGCCGTTAAATTATGCTCGGAATTACTTGGCGGATCTGCTGGAGCCGTGCGTGCGGAGAGTGATTTATTTGGACTCTGATCTCGTCGTCGTTGACGATATCTCTAAGCTGTGGAGTACCAATCTGGGTTCACAAACAATCGGAGCACCGGAATACTGCCATGCCAACTTCACAAAATATTTCACAAACAGTTTCTGGTCGGACGATCGGTTTTCAGGGACTTTCAGGGGAAGGAAACCATGCTATTTTAACACGGGAGTGATGGTGATAGATCTGGGGAAATGGAGACGGGTCCGGTTCACAAAGCGAATCGAAAAGTGGATGGAGATCCAGAAAAGTGACCGGATCTACGAGCTGGGTTCTTTGCCGCCATTCCTGCTGGTTTTTTCCGGCCGCGTGGCACCGATTGGGCATAGATGGAACCAGCACGGTTTGGGTGGGGACAATGTGAGGGGAAGTTGTCGAGACTTGCATCCGGGTCCCGTTAGCCTCTTGCATTGGTCCGGCAGCGGTAAGCCATGGCTGAGGCTTGATTCCAAAAAGCCGTGTCCGCTCGACGCATTATGGGCACCCTATGACTTGTACGGCCACCCACATTGAAGTCCCGGCTGAGTTTTAGCCGTCGGTAAATTCCCACTTTTCAATTTGTCATTTCATCTACATTATTTGTGTCTTCTTCACACCGATGATTGATGCCCTTCTTTATTATCAACTCATTTGTCAATCAATTTTGTATTCTATTTTTCCTCCTGCTGAATTTTATTAAAACCAAAAAGAGTAGATATTCAACTTGTTACACACTGCATAAGGAGCATTTCTCATGGAGTTGTGCTGTAGTTTTAGAGTTTGAGTTGCTTTCTATGTCCAAACAGAGTCAAAGTTCATTCTTTCCGTGAAGCAATCTTTAACACGGACTCTACACTGCTCCATTCTACCATCTTTGTTTCCTTTAAGTAACCCTTGTGCCAAGTTACATTGATTGGGATTGGAAGAGACGGAAATTGAGAAATGAAGCCAGCTAAATTTGTGTTGTTTTAGGTGGAGTTGCAATGATGAAGAAAAGGAGTGGAAAAAGGGCATTTGATGGTTCATGGAATGTTATCCAAATATTTTTTCACATTCGAAACTTGTTTCTGAGTTTCGAAACTTAGCACCAAATTATAGGCATTGGGAATGATCTTTTGGATAACCCCTCTTGTTTGCTTGGTTGGTTCATGGAGCTTGTTGAATTTTCAATTTGGTGGCGCCGGCGGAAGGCTTGTGAGCTACCAACCTGCCCACACTGTTCCTTTGCTCCTTTTTAGCGTCGGATTCCTGTGTTGTGTTTATTATTTCCTGGTGAGTTTTTTTTGTTGGTTTTTAGCATTAATTTTTAAAGACCTCAATAAAGCGATGCATACATTTTTACACAATATTATCTATTTTATCCAGCAAATAAATTATTATAAGGGGTTTGTTTAAAAGAAGCTCATTATCTTAGACATCGTGACATCACCCGGATGTCATTGTTGCGTGGAACCGATTTGTTTAGAACCCTACGATTTTCAATCTTAATTTTGGTAGCAGCTTAACTGGTTACGTGGCATCATTGGGCTGCTTTTGTTTCATAGCTTTGTCTTTGCTATGTTTATAATATAACTAATTAAAAGATTAGAATGTGATTTGATTAAATAGTGGATTGAAATCTGAGATGGACATAGCAACAGATGCTTGGTGGACCTACATGGGTTTTCCCCGAAAGTGCCATCTGACGCTGACAGCTTTTGACCTCAATTATTCTAATCATTACCTAATCCCGTTGGTTTTAATCATTTGGCGAGGTTATGTGATTCTGGAAGGAGAGCTGGCCATGGCCGCCGGTGAAAGCTATATAACTTTTATGCATGCCTGTAAAAAAGGACGTGGATGCGGATTTAACCCCCCCTTTTTTGGGGTACATTGGTCCTTGGAGTAGGTTATTCATGTAGATGAAATGGAATTTTGCTTGCTGGCTAATAATGTGATTTGTGGGGGTGGGGTAGCTTCTTCTTAATGTGGTCTTTGTCATTCCAGGGAAAGATCACTACTATCTTACAAAGGCATTAGAATGTGTGTCTGAGCTCAAGCCGGTCCCAGAAAGCCACCAACATCGATTGGTCCCCTGAGGTTAAATTTGCTCCAGAAAAAGAAAAGAAAGAAAGCTCCAACTTATTCCAACATAATATCGATTTCGTTTTAGAGTGTTGAAAGCGATTTCCATGGCTGCCAAAGCCTGTTGTTACCAGCTCCAGCATTTAAAATCATGTTATGGTTAAAATCATATCAAGTTTCGCTAGCTACGTAAAATAGGACAGAATAAACTGGTTCTGATAAAAGGCGTCTATTCTTTGGCCGTAAAGGTGAGACATGTTTGGTTTATGGTTCTAAAACCATGGATGAGGCGACTGTGGCATGTGAGGGGAAAAGGCCACAAAAAGAAAGAATAAAAGCAGATGTAAAATGAGTGCCCAAGGCCAAGGTCCTCAGAATCTTTACAGCTAGAAATAGCTAATGGGTTAAAAGACGGGGACCATCAAGAATAATTTGTCCACCACAATCTACTACAAACAATTACAGGCTTCCGTGCCTAATCTGGAATAAAAATTCTATAAAATTGGTGTAATAGTATGCAGGAGCCCTTGAAAGCTCCATGAGCTGGTTATGGTAATCAAACACTTTAAAACCGGCTGCTGTAGAATGAGCTTTAGCTGCAAGAAGACTGGCTAAGTGGGACAGATTTATGCATTAATATGATTTTATTCCTTTGTTGCCCGTTTTGTTGTGAAATGGAGAATAAAACACCCGATTGGTTCGATTTGTAATAGAGGATGGATAAAAGCAGAATATAAGACAGCGGGCAGACTAGATTCTTGTGGGCAAGCATACAATAGAAAGAAAGGCTTTAGTAGGATAAAAGAGAACAAGTGCCAATCCAGCTTTATCATTAAACAATGGTGCTGTGGGGCTTCACACACAAAAAATCTTTGAACATAAAAAATGCAATACAGCACATTCTTTGATGGAGAGCGAAAGGATTGTAAATGTGACCACGGTCGGGATTGAGCTGCTTCGAACCAGGGTATTCAGCTGGTTCTGCATTTGATCGTTGAAGTGATAAAAATCGTAATCAAATACGATCAAGTAATTTATTAATAATTTGTATGGAACTCAGTTGAGTTAATTAATTAATTAACCACGTTTAAAATACTGTTTCAAAATCGATATACGTATTTTGGGGTATTCTTTTGGGGGTTCATCTCAATTTCAGCCTAAAATAGTGGGCTTTGAGGAAACAGAAGGAGCCCATATTTTGAATAGAATGAGTCACCAAACGAGCCGGGAGCCGGGAAGAGTAGGGGTGGCAATCGAGTGGGGAATAACCGAAAATTGTGGGGATCCGAATCGATGGGTATGGGAAATAACCGAATTCTTCACCCATAATGATGGGGACGGGTGAAGTTTTATCAACGAAACTCAAATGGGGATGAGGACGAGGATTGCTATATCCGAACTGTGGGGATAACCGAATCGTACCCGTATAAATCACCGTGGGGATCCCTAAAAATATCCGCAGGAATCCCCAATATTTTACAAATTTGAATGAACATAAAGGTAATTTACCTATTTTCAACAAAAATCTAATCTTCTATAACAAAAGTATGGTTGTGTGGAGTAAGTTTGAAAATTCTCTGTAAATTTCATAAAAGTAATTAGAAAGTGGTCTATACATCGTTGTAAACGTGATTCAATCTAATTTTGTTTAAAATACGCAGTGATCGATTTCGATATGTATTTTAAAAAATATGAACATTTGAATGTTGAAAGGTCATAAAAATTTAGCAGCATATTCCTTAGAAAGAAGTATTAACATTGACTTTAAAAAATCACCAAAAAACTAAAAGATCAATCAAAAAGTGAACCTTATATTTTTATAACTATACGGAAGCCTAGATTCGTTTAAAACAAACGATTCTTGATTTTGAGTTATGTATTAGGAGTTATTAATTTTTGAGTGAACAAAGGTCAGAAGAAAAAATTGTAGGATGTTTCTAAAAACAACGATGACAGTAACATAAAAAATTCATCATAAATTGAACAAGTAAAATTATAAGAGATAATTTATATGGTTGAAAAGATTATAGAATCTAGATCTTCTAGTTCTTCCTTTTACAACAAACGGGTCACGATTTGAATCTGTAGAGTACTAGTAACATATTTTTTTGAACGCAGTGCATGTCGATATGTTTCAATAGTTAATATTTTAGTCATTGTAAAAAAAATATTTTAGTCATTTATGTTTTTAGTTTTGGAGATTTGATGCTGAGTCTTATTTAAATGTATTATTTTTTTTATTTTTTAGGTACGAGAAATAACCGAAACTGCGGGGATCCGTAAGGGATGGGTATGAGTCCTAAAAAATCCTCGAAACATTTAATAAAAATTCTCCAAAACATACCCGTAAGTGTTGTGGACGGAATGAGTAATACAAAACCGTTCTCGAACCGCCCCATTGCCACTCCTAGGGAAGAGTCAATTTATGGGCCCCTCAAACTCTACCCGGACTCATTTTCTAATCTAATAGCCTGCCTGCTCACAAAACATTTCTATTTTATCCATTTTGTATGCTTTCGTTTGGAATATTATCACGTATAATTATTGTATTATCTTATTTAAATCGAAACTTAAGGAGTGGTCCGGTAGAAAAATGTGTATAAATTAAGTTTTTTTTTTTATGAAGTGTATAAATTAAGTTATGGTTAAATTATTACAGAATTATAATATAAACATTTTCTTTTAAAGTTCAAGTCTCAGCTTTCGAAATGATAATTCAAAGACAAAAAGATAAAAGGGTACACTTCACGGGTGGTCCCTTTTGTTTAGAGGAGGTTTTATTTTGGTCACTGGTTTTGAAAATTAACGGTTTAGTCATTTACATTATCGATTTATAACACTTTGGTCCCTGGACCATTAACTCTCATTACTGCGATGATGTCACACGTTAGTGAAATTGGTTGATTTTTAATTTGACCCCTAAACTTTAAACAAAATTTCAATTTGACTACAAATTTTCTTTTCTTTTCATTTTCACTTTCTTCCTCATAAACTTTCATTTCATTTTCACCATACACGCAGTCCCTTTCCCCTCTCTCTTGCAAACACTACCATTCTGCTGCACGACATTCGAGGGTGATAACGAGAGACAAATGAACCAATTTCAAAACCTGAGTGACATCTCTGGTGAGAGAACATTTGACCTGCAACAGCCCTGAATTAAGAGAAATGGTGAGATAATGCAAACATAATGACAGATTATAATTATAAATACCATGGGTAAAACATTTGTTTTTGAAGCATTAGTCTGTTGTTTTATTTGTGCTCTGGTTCTGGTGAACTTTTTTTTTTCTTCTTCAGGAAATTCATGGAAACACACGGATGAAGAGGCTAACATACATGAAAAAGGTATTAATGTATTTGAAAGATATGTAAACTGTAGGGCATCAGAATCAGACAAACAATTTGAAGAAGTTGATGTAATAGTGGTGGAAAATGGCGGGCACAGAAGGGTAATAGTGGATATGGAGTTTAGGGCTCAGTTTGAATTAGCAAGGCCTAGCGTACGATACAAAGAGATGATAAGCAATACTCCATGTTCCTCCATAGAAAAAAACCTGCTTATATGCACTCCAAATGGCTCTCTAAAAACCGTAAAAAAAATCCAATCTCTCAGATTATGAGAAAGAAGATGAAAATGAAAATAAAATAACATTTGAGGGTCAAATTGATATTCTGTTTAAAATTTAGGGGTTAAATTAAAAATAACCAATTTCAATAACGTGCCACGTCATCACAGTTACCAAATATTTAATTTTTCAAAATTAGTGACTAAAATAAAACACTCCCTAAACAAAAGGTGTGAAGTTTACCCAAGACAAAACTTGGTCTCCTTATTATTTATCTTAATTTGAACAAGTAAAACCAAGTGTTTAAAAAAATGTAGAAGAAGCAAAACAGAGAAGAGTGTAAAGACCAGTTCTCGCTCTTCCGCTTATGCCAGCCAAGTTGCAGTGAAGAAGGAAAAGAAATTTAGCCGGCTCTCCACAAATCATCTCCTTCCCTTTAAACCCGTTTTCTCACTTAATCAAACCAGCCTCTCCACTTTGATTTCCTTCAAAATTTTCTCTCTCAAAACCATGGCGGTGGTCGAACTCCACAAACTCCATATCATCATCTTAGTTTTGCTTTCTCTTTCTCTCTTCAACATTTCACTTTCTCAACCCCAATCCCCTGCGCCGGCTCCAGCCCCGGCCTCCGACTCATGCAACGGCGTTTTCTTATCCTACGCCTACATCTCAGGCCGTGTCATCCCTCCCACCGACCCAACCAACCAAGCGTACCGTTTCGAGTCCACTTTAAGAGTTCGCAACAACGGACGTCATGAGCTCAAGTCTTGGAGAGCGTTTGTCGGGTTTCAGCACGGGGAGCTTTTGGTCTCTGCTTCTAACGCTGTTTTGGCTGATGGGAACTCGCTCCCTGCTGAGTTAGGGAGCGGTGCCGTTTTCGCCGGGTTCCCTATGAGTGACCTTAAATCGGCTGTGGAGACCGCCGGGGATACGACGCAAATGGAGGTTAGCGTCGAGTTGGTGGGTACACAGTTCGGCGTCGGAGCTCCGGATGTTCCCATGCCGCTTAATATTAGTCTTGTTAATGATGGGTATACTTGTGTTAATGCCACCAATCAAGGTCTAATCTCTTTTGTTTTCTATTTTCTTTTTATGAATTTTCTTGAACACAATAGGTGCAACAATTCTATAATTCAATATTAGAAACAGAGGAAAAATGGAAATTTTGATGTCTATCTGTGCAATTCAATTCATTGAAGAGATGAAAATTTGTTGTTTTTTTTCACTAGGGAACCGTGTGATGCAAGTATGCTGCATTGTTCAAGATATAAACTCAAACACTGGTGTAAATGAAGAATTCTTGCCCAGGCAAGAAGGTGATCTTACAATAATGTATGATGTGATTAGGGTGTATGATGATAATTACTGGGCACAGGTTTCGATCTCGAACCATGACTCTCTCGGTCGCCTCGATAATTGGCATTTGAGCTTCGATTGGATGAGGGAGGAATTCATTTACACCATGAAAGGAGCTTACCCTTATGTTGTTGATACAACAGACTGTGTTTTTGGTAGGCAAGGTCAGTACTATCAAGGAATGGATTTTTCGCAGGTATTGAATTGTCAGAGAAGCCCTACCATCATCGACCTACCTCCAACAATGGCGAATGACTTGAATCTCGGACAAATCCCTTTCTGCTGTCGAAACGGGACGATTCTGTCGCCTTTAATGGATCCAAGCAAGTCTACATCATCTTTCCAAATGCAAGTTTACAAAATGCCACCAGACTTGAATAAGACAGAGCTAGCTCCACCTCAAAATTGGAAGATCAATGGCACTATGAATCTGGATTATGAATGCGGGTCTCCGATCCGAGTTAGCCCGAGTCAGTTCCCTGATGCAAGTGGTTTGCCTTCAGAAACAGCAGCAATTGCTACTTGGCAAGTAGTCTGCAATATGACACAGTCCAGGAAGGCAGTTCCAAGATGTTGTGTTTCATACTCGGCCTTTTTCAATGATTCTGCTATTCCATGTAATACATGTGCCTGTGGCTGCAACCTCAATCCGAGCCAAACCTGCAGTGCTACAGAGCCGGCTCTACTTCTTCGACCCGATGCTCTTCTTATACCTTTCGAGAACAGAACTGCTGAAGCTTTGAATTGGGCCGATATAAAACGACAAAAAGTTCCGAATCCCTTGCCGTGTGGAGATAATTGTGGAGTTAGCATAAACTGGCACTTATTATCCGATTTCAAACATGGTTGGAGTGCAAGGATCACTATTTTTAACTGGGGTGAATCAAGCTTTGAAGATTGGTTCGCAGCCGTTCAATTGGATAACGCCGTACCAGGCTTCGAAGAAGTCTACACCTTCAATGGAAGCGTGCTGCAAGGTTCCAACAATACCATATTCATGCAAGGCCGTCCGGGATTGAATTATCTTCTAGCGGAAACAGATGGTTCCAATCCAAGAAAGGACCCCCGTGTTCCCGGAAGTCAACAATCGGTTATCTCATTCACGAAGAAGTCTACACCGGGTATTCAAGTTGCAACCCGGGATGGGTTTCCGACCAAAGTGTTGTTCAACGGAGAGGAATGTGCACTTCCCATTATACTTCCTAGCAAAGCTCCCATAGTCAGTGCAGCAAGCAGCATTGTTGGCTTTCTAACACTTACTCTTCTATTGCTAATGCAGTACTGAACTACTGATACGCTCAATACATGTTTAGCCTTTGTGTTACTGATGAATTTTTAGCATGAATTATTGGTGCATATAGAAATGTATTTAAGTCGCATTACTCCATATATTCAATTATTTATCCATTTGTTTGGATTATATAATGAGAAGATATGTGTTATTCCAATTGGCAAGCAGTGTTCCATAATACCAGAAGAAAATAGAAATTGCAGCAACGGGAAGAACAAGTCATGATGTCCGGAGCATCCAAAGTTGGAAAAAAAAAAGTTCGAATTCAAAAACTCTCAATTCCTATGTTAAGCTAGCTTCTTGTTAAGCTGAAGAAACAACAAAATGCACCTTTGAAAGAAAACATTTAACTATAACTTTGTGTCAAACAAAAACAATTGGAACTGCAGTAGAGCTTAGCAACTAATGCACACTCCACATGCAATGGATTATGAAGTAACCAAATACTAAATGAGGATACTGGATATGGCTGCGGAATAAGGGAATGAGTTTGCCTGTGTGTATGTTCACGCATGGATGAGTGAGGCAAAAATATATACAACCTTCTGGATATTGTAGTCTTAAAGGGTGTAAATGAACGGAGTTTGAACGAACAAGGCTCTGTTCGTGTTGGTTTATTTATTTTTGAAGGTGTTCATGTTCATTTCGTGTTGGTTTGTTTATTTTTGAAACAGTTCGTGTTCGTTTGTTTTTGCAAACATATTCGTTATATATTCACGAACAAGTTCGTTCGCTAACATGTTCGTCAAAATGGTGAAATTACACATCTATTCCTTAAGTTCCTTAGGCTTCATAGTTTGAACTCCAAAGTTCAATTTAGTCATACCTTCACCAATATTTAAAAAAAAAAAGAGATGTTAGTAATGCAAAAGAAGAATCTCACATTGAGTGGGAAACTAACATTTGAAGGGTATTTATAGTCTTCATATTCCCCTCCCTTGTTGAGTGATAGAGAACAAGGGCAAGACTCGCGCGCCGCCACCGTCGTCATTCGTCCGCGACACGTCTGGTATGGGTGATGTTACCACCGAACCTATCTCAGATGATGCAGCAGCTATCCTTCGAAAGTACGAGAAGGATAACAAGACTGTTCGTGGCCACCTCCTTAGTCACATGTCCAACAAACTTTTTGACATGTATCTTAAGAAAAGGAGTGCAAAGGTGATTTGGGATTAGTTAGAAAAGAAGTATGGTTATGTTGAGTTGATCACACAATTACAAATGGCCAAGAGGGGGTGAATTGACGATAAAAATTTTGGTGGGTGAAAATATGGAAAAATAAAATTGTGACACAAAAAAATTAGAGTGGTTCAAGTTCTCCAAACGAACTCTACATCCACTAACTTAGTTCCCACTAACGATTTTCAATCAATTCACTACTTGAATTCTTCCCTTTTTTTGGATAAGGAGAGAACCTTAAAATTTGATTAAGCTTTCTACCCAAAGCTTAATCCACTCACTTTTACAAGAGAAGTATTTGGTAAACTCTAAAAAAATTCCTCTCAAAGGATGAATGTTTACTCAATTACAATTTCACACTCCCCAAACTCACAATAAAAGATTACAATGAGAATACAAGAGTTGGGTACAAGAATTTGACTCTAAAGGTGCAAAGTTTGGATTTGAGTGCTTTGATGTTGCTTGTAGGTTCAATAGTTGTTGCTTGTTCAATTGAGACTTGTTTTTATACTCTTGTATTGAATTCTAGCCGTTTGGGTAGTTGGGATCATCAATAGAGCTGTTGAGATGCAATTTCCTGCAATAAATGCAGCTCTACTACCTACCGTATCGGTACGGCTAGGGGGCGTATTGGTACCTGTATCAAAGCAGAAAGAGCCGTTGTGACTGAAAACATCGCGTATCGATACGCTTAGAGGGCGTACCGGTACGGTTTTTAAGGGGCGTATCGATACGGAAGGGCGTATCGAACTATCGATACTGAATTTGCTCACTAGAATTCCAACTTTGGTTTTGATAAAGAGTGTATCGATACAGCTACTTAGCGTATCGGTACAGTATAACGATCATTTAAATTTTGGGATACCAACTAACTAACAAGCCAACGGTCAAAAATTAAATGCAAAGATAAACAAATCGTATCGATACAGTTGCAAAGCGTATCAGTACAGTATCGTTTAAAGTCTTGTCCAGATGAATATCGTATCGATACGGGGTAATACTGTATCAGTACGCTATGGTCTATTAAAATTCCAGTGACTAAAAATCGTATCGATACGCCTAAGGGTATCGTTTTGCTAGTTTGGCTTGAAAATACATAAAAAGACTTAGTGGATTTTGAACATTTAAGAGAGTTTTGTCTTGAAGTATAGTTTGGTTCAAAAAGACTTGTCAATAGTGAGACTTGGAAGAGTACTTAAAAATTTATTATTTTGCAAATTAGTCCATGAGTTTAGGTGTTATATCAAAATCAATTTTGGTTTCACAATCTCCCCTTTTTGATATAACAAAACCACATATAAATTTTTAAGTTTTTGAAAATTTTGAAAAGCTTTCTCCCCTTAATTTAAGATGGATTTTCAAAATCATTTTTTTAAATTGCTCTATAATCCTTCTCCCTCTTTTGTTAGATCAAACATAAGCACGATGATAATAGCAACAATAATAAGACAAACTTCAATTCAAACTTCAAATTAAAAGCAACTTAAAAGTTCAAAGCAAACTTCAAAAGAGAAAGCAACATAAAAATTCAAACTTAGATCCTAAAACATAGATAAAAGACATAAAGTACTAAACAAAGGTGCAAAAACTAAAGTAACTAAATGAAATGATATGCATAAAAGCTACTCGTCCGCATCATCATCATCCTCTTCGTCCTCATCGTCTCGAGTGGGTTGATTCCTCCGATGTTGGTTAAGCCAAGCACCATGGAAGGCGGTGAGAGAGACATCCATGGAGTTTTGTTGAAGAGCTATGGCTTTCATTTGATCCTTCAACGATGGGAAACAAGTATAAAAGCCTTTGACTTGATCTTCAAAAGAAGTGAACCAAGTGTCAATACCTTTAACTCGATCTTTCAAGGATGTGAATCGAGTGTCAATGGCAACAAACTCGGCTTCGATGATTGTGAACTTCTCATTGAGAAAAGTCATTAGGTTGTCCATTGAGGAAGGTGCAATCGGAGCTCGTTGAGAGCTTGAAGAGGCAAGTGGAGTATCAACTGGAGCATCTTGTTGAGGAGCATGAGAGACACGAACCCATTCATTGTTAACATAAGAAAAGCGAGCACGAGATAGGGAACGCTCATCGATGGGTTGACCAAGGGGTTCGGGAAAATCATGGGAACAATCAATTTCAAAGGAATAGAATAGGAAACTCAACGCTGTATAATAGTAAAATGATTTGACTTGGTCGGTGTGACAGTGTTGGACTAGATAGACAAGGTCGGCAAACATAATTTGACAAAGGTTTGGACGGTGACCCTCCCTAAAGCACCTAAGCCAAAAATCATCTACTTGACGTATTGTGGAAAATTTCCCTCCTGATGGACGCAAAAACTAAGTAATGATAAGATGAAAAATACGGTCATAAGCATTTAAGACTTTGACGGAGCCTAAAGGACCTTGACCTAAGGACTTCTCATCATCAATTCCTACGATTTCAAAATCAAAGGCCTTGCAAAGAACATTTTGATCAATTTTAAAGGTTTTTCCCATTACATGTGACTCAATTGCAATATCTCTAGCCTCATCATGAATACATATAGCATTTGAAAAGAAGATGATGACCAAGTTCCTATATAGAATGGGAGGAAGACTCAAAAAGTTGATAAATTTTCATTGCCTAATCAAAGGAAGGTATTGAAATTTAAAACGGGCAGAGTTTAAAAATGGTAAAGACACAATGTGTTCTTCCCTAAGAGTGAAACCTTGAAATAATTTGTAACGAGACATATCAGAAGTTTCGGGAAAACTACATTGGAGAATATAAGAGAGATTTGGTCTAGGGTTACCCTTTTCATCATTGATAGGATCGGTAGTGGCAAGGTGACGTCTAGCTCTCTTTTTTCCATAACCCTGAAAACACATCAAAACGATTCTAATATGTATGCAATTAACATCTTATCCAAACCAATAAATTCTAAAAGTTCAAAGTAATTTTAAAAGACATTGTTGTTGTTAAAAATATATATACATATGCTAGAGAGTGTTTAAAAAAATTAAAAGAAAAATAGATAAAAAAATTCGATGAGAATATATATTCGAATGAAAAATTTTGATTTTGAAAAAATTTTGGTAAAAAGTTTGAAACCCAGGTAATAAAAAGATGTTTTGTACAAAAACAAAGTTGAAACAATTATAAAAAAAAACAAAAATAAAAGAAAATAAAAGAGAAAAGTTTTATACCTTGAATTGTTAGATGGGATTATGAATGCACAAGATTGTTAACAAAACTTAGCTTTGATGTGGAGATAAAAAAAACCTTAATGAATTTTTAAGTTTGATGGAACTGGATAAACGAGCTTATAAACAACCCAATATTTGTTCATATTCGTATGTTTATTAAATGAACATAAATATTTTGTTCATACTCATTTATTTAACTTAATAAGCGAGCGTTCACAAACAATTCGTCGAATGCTCTGTTGATTTACACTCTACTAGGTCAACAACCGTGCCATGAATGGAGATATTGGATGCAAAAATCATTTGGTATCAATCGACCACAATTGATAACATAACTGAAAGATGTGTCATACCTGGTCTATCACAAGAGCTGAGAGGTCTTTCATGATTTGAGCAAGCTCATTTACTGACTGGACAACCTGCAAAAACCTATATTCATTACAAGGGAACTACCATTGAAACGATAAACCGCAAGCATTTACGTAGTTTACCCCGGATAATGAACATATTTTGATTATTTTTCATTTCCAAAAGTAGTAATAGAGGTTTAATTGAATCCACCTGATATAGGGGCAGAACCAGAATTTAGAATTGAAGGGCAAAACGTAAATATTTGTAAGGGGAAAATTCAAAAATAAATCAATTGATAAAAAAATTATATAGGAGAACAAAGCTGGAAAAAAAATTACCCCCACCTCCACATTCGTCACTAATATAATGGTTTCCTATTGAATCTTTAATTTTTTAGGGTAAAGTACACAGACGGTCACTAAACTATATCCGAAAAAATAAAATGGTAACCAAACTTTCAAAAATGACAAAATGACAATTAAACTTTATGTTTTGTTACAAAATAGTAATTGTGTCGTTAACCTTTGTTAAAGAAGTGACATAAGTGTTAATTTTTTTGTATAATTACACATTTAGTCTTTTATAGTTACACATTCAATCAATTTAGTCAAAATTCGAAGAAATTTAATAAATTTAACCATCAATTTTTACACTATGTTATAATTGAGTCCTAATTCTAAAAAAATATAGCTAAGAACACACGGGCAGATGTGTAATTAGAACTAAATTTAACCCTCAATTTTTACACTTTGTTATAAATTTAACATTGTTCTTAGTTATAAATTTTTTAGAATTAGGACTAAATTATAACAATGTGTAAAAATTGAGGGTTAAATTTAGACATAAATTAAAAGTAGGTGCCTAAACTATACCACTTTTAAATTTAAGGTGCCTAAAATATTTTTTGTAAAAATATGTGCCCAAAGTTTCAACTGTTATAATTTTAGGTGCCTCGTGTTACTACCGTTAACTTTTTTATAAAAAAATATTTTTATTTTATTTCATTTATAATTTCTTCTATTTTTTGAACTTATTTTTTTAAAAATCTCTAAATTTTCAAAATTCACAAAATAGCCCCCAAATTCGAAATTCTAACTCACCAAAACTCAAATCACGATTTGAATTGATTCCGTCGTTGATGGCCACGCCGCAGCTTGCCACATCTGCCGCCGAACCACCACGGTCGTTCGCCCTACCACCTCATCGCCAGAAATAGACTGAAGTCATGCAAAACGACAGACGAATGCCGAAATATTTGAAAAATTCATTTGAACGATTTGCGACGAGCGGCGGCTAAACGACGACGATTGGTGCATGGATACTTGGGAGAGGGGAGTATGTCCGTTCCATCCCCGGAATTGTGGCCAACGACGGAGGGAGTGGCCGGATTTAGGTATTTCGGGATTTAGGAATTTATGAAATTGGGGCTTTTCTGGAATTTAATGGATTTTTTGAAAATTTCAATTTTTTAATTTTTTTAAATAATTTTAAAAAGTTTTAAAATAAAACCCGCCACGTGTCACATTATAATTGGCTAACAAGTTTTTTTAACGACCATTAATACCGAGGCACCTAAAATTGTAACAGATGAAACTTTAGAAACCTATTTTTACAAAAAAAAAAAACTTTAGACACCTAAAGTTCAAAAAAGGTATACTTTAAGCACTTATTTTTCATTTAAACCTTAAATTTATTGAATTTCTTCGAATTGTGACTATATTAATTGAATGTGTAACTATTGAGGACTAAATGTGCTATTATACAAAAAGAATTTAACAACCATGTCGTTATTTTAACGGAAGTTAACGACACATTTACCATTTTGTAACAAAATGTAAAGTTTAATTACCTTTTTGTCATTTTTGAAAGTTTGGTTACAATTTTATTTTTTCGGGTATAGTTTAGTGATCGTCTGTGTACTTTACCCTTTTTAATAAGAGTTCGTAGTATATTAGAGGGAGAAAAGGGAAGAATAAATGATTTTTATTGGTCGAGGTTATAACAATAGTATGACAACTCCTATGATGTTTTTTATATTAATGTAATTAAAAATTACTAAGATCGGTGACTAAAGTGATAAGAAAATTTCTTCAAATGTCAAAATGATAAAAATGTAATTCAATAGCCAAATATGCATTTAAGTCTAAAATAAATTTAAAATGCAAAAAAATTCTTAATCCTCTTTCCTTCTTTTTAAGTCGCTCTTTGTTCTTAAACCAGAAAGGCAGCGTCAGAAGAAGAAGAAAATGGCAGAATAGAAAGGAGAATCTAAGAAGCAGTCGTGTTAGATCTCCTTTTCCAAACAAACCCAGTTGCAATTTTCAGCGTTATCAAAGTTTCAATGGAGGATGACACTTGGAGCTTTGCGTTCTCAGTTTCATCTAGGAGCTATCAATCCACTCTCAAATCCCAAAGTGGTTAGTATTTTATTTATTTGTTTGTTTTTTTGTTATGTCTTTTATTTTGTTGTTTATGTTTTCTAGATTGTACGTGGTTACTGAATGGGGAATTATTGATTTGGCAGCAGATCTTTGTATTGATTTTGAAGAGATCGAAGAAGACGATGAATTGATGACGGAATACCTCTGCCCGTATTGTTCGGAGGATTTCGATTTACTCGGCTTGTGCTGCCATATTGACGAGGAGCATCATCTCGACGCCGGCTATGGCATATGCACCTCCCTTTCTAAATTTATTGTTAGGCATAAATTTTTCTTTGGTTTTGAAAGATTGTTAGAAACTTAGAATTGATATTTAGGAAATGCTTTTATTGTTGTGAGTGAATAGTTGATTGCTAAAGCTACTGAGCAATATTTGTTATCACCTTAATGATTTTAGTGTCGACCTATCTTTTTTGTTATTAGTCCATAATGTCGCATTTTGAAACCGACATTGATTCAAAATATTATAGAGCCCCTATTAGTTTATGTACTTTGGTTTCATTAACCGAAGTTAAGTTGGCAGATCATATTCTCTCTCTCCCTCTCTCTTTTGTATATATTTTGGCTTGTTGGCAGGAATTGAGGCCTCGTATGTAGTTTATGAAACTTTTTCTTAATATGCTTCATTACATGATATGTAATCTTCTGTTTGAGAAAAACAAATTCGTTTTTGACCTTACCAAAATGAATTCTTCTTATTGAATCTCACAATGATTAGGGTACTTTAAGATAGCTTAGTGTCACAGACTTATTGTCTCAAACCGATCCGTGCGGCGCTAACACTCCCGACACAATGTTAGCAAGTCTTTCCCACGCGAATACTATGGCTAAACTCACACGAAAATGGAGAAGGCAAGAGAGTTACAAGGAAAGGAACCTTGTATTGAACTCTTAAGAAAGCTTTACAAGAGAGAGATAAACTTATGAGGATGATTTACAAATGACCCTAGCTAGCCTATTTATAGTCTTCAACCTTCTCAATGGATGGTGGAGATTGATTTGATCCAACGGTTGGCATTTTGCCTCCCAAAATATCTACAACACCTACACTTTTCTAGATAAGTTCATACTTATCTACATAGGTCTCTAGCATTCTAAAGTATTCTAGAATATTCTACAACTATCTAGTTATGTCATTAACTATCCAAAAGCTTCTAAAAAGTTCCAGAGACTTCCAATGTAGTCCCAAACTTTCCAAGGTCTTCTTCAACATTCTAGATCCTTCTAGAATGTTCTAGATGCTTCCAGGATGTTCCATGTCCTTCTAGAATGTTCTAGAACCTTCGAGAACCTTCTAGAGTCTTCTAGAATCTTATAAGGCTTTCCGAACGAGTCTAGACCTTTGGAGAACCTCCTGGATCCTTGTGGGAACATTCAAGATGATTGTGGGCCTCTCTAGGCCGTTCTAGAACCTTTTTTGGTTCATCCTTGGCCTTAAAACGTCCAAGGCACCTCATTTTGCCTTGGTTGGCCCGAGTGCACCTAGGGGGCACTCCTCGGTCAGTCCTGGTGCACCTTGGTGGGGCGTGACATTAGTTTTAATTGTAATTTAGACATAAAAGATGTTTAAGATCAGTTAATCAGTATTGCTTATAATTGCATGTATGTCTCGTTTGTGCTCATAGAGTAGAGATGAACATGGTTGACCACATAACAACGCGGCATGAGGATATTTTCAAGATATCCTTTTATTACTTTTCAGTTGAAACATTTTACTTATTTTGTTCTTCATTCCCTTTTTCTTTCAACTGCTTGTTCTGGGTCATGTCATCGTGCTTGAATCAATTCTCACAACATCCTCTTTCTTTCACTAAAGCGCTCTGAATCTGTCCATTTTATATATTAACTTTCTTGGTGTGACCACAAGAATGCTTTGAGTGTTTTTTTTTTCAATTTTAGGTCAGATGCTTTGAAGTTCATGATCTCTGTCCCTTGACCAATGATTACAGTAACCACAGATTAAACTTTCATAGATGTTGGTAAAATAGGACTGCAAAATTGGCTGTTAGCACTGACTGGAAATTATAACAAAAAACAGTAATAGAAAATGTGAACCGTGTCGTGGTATGTTGGCCACTGCCTTAGAAACAAAACTGCCTCGACAATGTAGTCGCTTCACAGGCAGAATGTCCCCCGAGGTGCACACAGACGCTTTAAGAACCATAGACTCGACTCCGGAGTGAACAACGGTGGTACTACTCGAATGATGCTCGAACAATGGAGGAAACAGAGAGAATTTGAAGTGTTTGCAATGTGTTTGATATATCAAATAGTCCATGAAGCACCTTTATTTATAGGCTAGACATCATGTCTATAATAGACATTTCACTGTCCAAATAATTACAAATTTAATTCTATATAACAGCAAAAACAATTATGATGTAACAGCTGCAATAACAGCCTCCATAACCATGCAATAAATAGTGTTGTTACACCTTGAATTTGACTAAAAACAGTCTAAATTCATCCACTAAACAGACTGTTCATATTCGAAATTATTCGAATAATCTGCATTAGATAAAAGCTGAATCAAAACGTTTGAATCAAATTGCAACGTTCAGATATGAATTTAATATTTAAAAAATAAATTCTGATTCGAACAGTTTTCTCAAAAGCCTATAAATAAGAAAAGAAATTCACATATAATCTTTTGTTCTTAAGAAAATTCCATGCAAATTTTCTCCAAAAAGAATAGATACGCGCGTGTACGTTTCAAAGACACGTGTTACCCGAGCCCGAGCCGGCCGGACGGCGCTGGCGGCAGCGCACGAGGACTTCCCTTGTTCTTTTTCACTCAACAAGGGAGGGAGGAAGCATGGGTATAAATACCCCTCACTAACCATTTTCCCAACCAATGTGGGATATGGCCTTAGTAACACTTGAAGCATTACCAACATTCCCCTACTAATGCGAAAGAATTCATCTGTATCTCAAACACATACCTCCTCAGACGAGCAATAGCGGAATTAATTGCTTAAGCACTAGTGAACGTATCTTGAACTAGTACATAGTGATGATGAGCAATCCTTCTCTTAGATAAGTGAAACTAGTCTTGAACTTTCTAAGATAGGGGTAAACTCATAACACACAACTAACTCCTTCATCCACCGAAGTTCTCGATGTGTAAGATATATATACACAAGTGTATATTTGGCCATCTTACCTTAGGATTCTAGTAAGTTTATTAGAAAAACGACCCAACGTTTTTCACAAAAGGTGGCTAATCCTTCTCACTTATATAGGCTATTTCATCAAGTTTATCTCGATATAAACCACCCTGAAATCGGGCTATGAAATAATTAAGAACCATTTGTAATGGCTCAACCTCTTATAGATATATGGTGATTTCTTCAAGTTCATTTAAAATGAACCACCCAGTTTTGGGATAAGAAATCATTAAGAATAAATATTCAACCTCATTATCGGTGAATTCAAAATGTCCTTCTCAATAGGATCATTCAAACTTTGAATTCATTAAGAGTTTCTTAAAACTCAACCTTTTCTGGCGGTAAGTTCATCTTGTCCTTCTCAATAGGACAACACATTCAGACTTGTGTTATGAACTTATTAAGAATAAGTATTCAACCATGATTCGTAAATTCATCAAGTCTTTCTCACAAAGACCACCCATAACCTGGGTTATGAATTTATTAAGAGTAATAGTACTCAACTTGGACATGTACATCATTCATCATAGGGATAGGCAGTGAGAAATGTACATTATGAGTCTTTCCATGGTTTCGTTTGACCACATTGAACTTAGATAACTAAGTTGGGTATCCACCATGAATTCCTCAACCAATGGGCTTTAGACCCATCCCCCTCGACGAATCTAGGACCAATTTCCGACTTAACCCTTTGGTAAGCGGATCTGCTAGGTTTCTTTCCGACTTCCATACTCTAAAGAGAGTACTTCATTCCTTATTAAGTGTCTAACAGATGCATGCCTTATGTGAATGTGTCTCTTTTTACCATTGTAAACTTGAATCTTGGCAACATAAATCGCAGCTTGTGAATCACACAACAAGGAAACATGAGGAGTCGGAGTTCCCCGCAACGGAATATCGGCTAACAAACTCCTTAGCCACTCAGCTTCTTGCCCAGCTAAGTCAAGAGCTATAAACTCTAACTCCATAGTAGAGCAAGCAATACAAGTATGTTTTGAAGACTTCTAAGAAATTGTTGCTCCTCCCAAAGTAAATGCATACCCACTCGTAGAGCTTACTTCATCACTATCAGAGACCCAGTTGGCGTCACAATATCCTTCTAATGTAGCAGGAAAGCCAACAAACTCAAGTCTCCAGTCCATAGTACCCTTAAGGTACTTAAGTAAGCGTCTAAGAGCCACCCAATGCTCACCACTAGGGTTGTGAGTATATCTACTGAGTCTGCTAACAACATAGGCAATATCTGGACGAGTATAGTTCATTAAGAACATCAGACTGCCAATTATTTTGGCATATTTCGTTTGAGAAACGCTATTTTCTTTATTCTTAAAGAGATGTATGCTAGAGTCATAATGAGTTCGAACAGGGACGACATCAAAACTGTCAAATTTCTTTAACATTTTCTCGATATAGTGTGTCTGACTTAAAGAAAATCCCTTTTCAGATTTGATTACTTTGACTCCTAAGATTACATCGACTTCTCCCAAGTTAGTCATCTCAAACTTAGTGGACAAGAAACTTTTTGTTTTGTTAATGGACTCAATGTTAGTACTGAAAATCAACATGTCGTCAACATACAAGCTTATGATGACACAATCAGTACCAAATATCCTCGAATACACGCATGCATCCGAACCATTCACAACAAAACCAAAACTAAGAATAATTTTATGAAATTTCTCATGCCACTGTTTAGGAGCTTGCTTCAGGCCATAAAGTGACTTTTTAAGTCTACATACTTTGCCTTCCATACCAGGCGCCTCGAAGCCAAGAGGTTGCTCCATATAGATCTCCTCATCTAGATCCTCATTCAAAAATGCAGTCTTTACATCCATTTGATGTACTTGCAACTTGTGAATAGAGGCTAGTGCAAACAATGTACGGATCGTTGAGATTTTAGTGACAGGAGAATAAGTATCAAAGAAGTCTTGACCAAATCTTTGAGTGAACCCTTTGACTACTAGCCTTGCCTTATACCTTTGAATAGAACCATCTGGTCTAAGTTTCTTTCGAAAGACCCATTTACTGTTGATGGTTTTAAATCCTCTAGGCAAGTCAACTAATTCCCAAGTATGATTAGACATTATTGATTATAGTTCCTCTTTTATAGCGCTTTTCCAGAAACTAGCATCAATAGATCGTATAGCTTCTTCATAAGTTTTAGGATCCTCATCTAACAAATAAGCTTGAGCTATAGGATCAGAAAGAGTGTCTAAATCATTTATCTCAGAAATAAAGGAAGTTATAAAGTCTGGTCCAAAAGAGGTTTCAACTCTTTGTCTCTTATTTCTTCTAGGCTCAAATTCAATCTCTTGAGAAGACCTAGCAGGTACACTAGAAGAAGTGGATGTCAAGTTTTCTATTTGTGTTTCAATATTTAATCTAGGTTTCTTGAGAGGAAAGATTTCTTCAAAGAAAACAACATCCCTAGATTCACAAATAGAGGGGTCTTGTAAAGTTATAAATCTATATGCGGCATTGTTAGAAGCATAGCCTATAAACACTGCATCAACGGTCTTGGGTCCAATGGTTTCGTATGTCTAATTTAGGCAAAATATTCATATTCATCATTTTCTTTAGGGATTGAATATTTACGTGTCTTAATCTAGCATGCAACATATCAACAGACTCAACAATATAAGTAGAAGTGGTAGCTTTATTATTTTCATTAAGTTGAGTTTCTATGACAAATAAACATTCGCTTAAAAAACCTTTCCCGACATAATCACCATTACGGGAAAGTACAAGTTTATCTGCCTCAAAAACTAACTTAATGCCTGCCTTATTTAAGAGGCCACCACTGATCAAATTTCTACGTAGGGCAGGCACATATAGGACATTGTTAAGGGCCAAAGTTTTACCGGAAGTTAGCTTGAGTAAAACCTTGCCTTTGCCCATCACTTGAGAGCTGCTGGAGTTTCCCATGTATACACGTTCACCATTTTTCATGTCCTCGAACTTGGTGAAGAACTCCTTCTTTGCGTAGAAGTGTCGAGAAGCTCCGGTGTCCACGACCCACTCGGTATTCTTCTCTACAAGGTTGACCTCCGAAACCACCGCGACAATGACATCATCATCCATATCCTCCGCCACAAGCATGCGTGGTCTAGTCTCGTTCTGGCGGTCCAAACGGTGCTGACATTGGTACGCCTTGTGACCAGCTTGCCCACACACGTAGCACTTCATGGTTTTCACGTCGGGCTTAGCCTTGATCGGTTTCTTGAAGTTGGTAGTCTTCTGTGGTTTGGGCTTTTTTCTTTGGGGGCCTTTCTTAAAGGGCTTTTTGGACCCTGAAGCACCACTAGACTCAACTAAATTAGATTTAAAAGATAAGTGACTAAAGTTGTTAGTAACCTTATCTTTCAAACGGTTGGCCTCCTCGATTTTCATGTGACCGATTAGCTCCTGAAGTGGTATGTCCCTTTTCTTGTGCTTGAGGGAGTTGCGATAATCGGACCAGGATTTCGGTAACTTCTCGATAAGGACATTTGCTTGCAGAACCTCACACATCTGCATGCCTTCTGCTATGATGTCCGAGACAAGATTCTCGTAGTCATGGACATGGTCCTTGATGGGCTTGTTGTCGGTCATCTGGAACTTCAACCACTCGCCCACGACATACTATTTGATCCCCGCACCATCGGTGCCATATTTTGTGTCCAAGGAATCTCATATCACCTTTGCACTCCTCTCCTTAAGGTACATGTCAAATAATTTGTTGGACATGTGGCTTAGGAGATGGCCACGAACCTTCTCATATTTGGAAAAGGTGGCAGCAGCAAGAGCATCGGCGGCAGCATCAATCTGCCCTTGGTTATCGGCAAGAACAACAACGGTAGGGGAAGCAACGGGTGGTTCGTTGAGCAGCACATAGTCAAGGTCCAATTGCTCAAAGAAAATCAAGATGCACTGGGACCACCTTCGATAGTTGCTGCCATCCAAATCCAATGCATCAAGCTTGGAAAGGTCGGGAATGAGCTTGCTTAGTAGTGCGGATGAAGAAGCCATTTTGCAGATTCGGAGAAGAGTTTTGTTTCTAAATTGTTGGTAAAATAGGACTGCAAAACCGGCTGTTAGCACTGACTAGAAATTATAACAAAAAACAGTAATAGAAAATGTGGACCGTGTCGTGGTATGTTGGCCACTGCCTTAGAAACAAAATTGCCCCGAACAGTGTAGTCGCTTCACAGGCAGAATGTCCCCCGAGGTGCACACGGACGCTCCAAGAACCGTACACTCGACTCTGGAGCGAACAACGGTGGTACTACTCGAATGATAATTTAATATTTAATCGAACAATGGAGGAAACAGAGAGAATTTGAAGTGTTTGCAATGTGTTTGATATATCAAATGGTGCATGAATTTAATTCTGTATAACATCAAAAACAATTATGTTGTAACAGCTGCAATAACAGCCTTCAATACCAATGCAATAAACAGTGCAAACATTCAAATCAAACTACAACATGTTACCCAAGCCTGATCCAGCCGAGTGGTGGTGCGCAAAGACTTTCCTTGTTCTTTCTCACTCAACAAGGGAGGGAGGAAGCATGCGTATAAATACCCTTCACTAACCATTTTCCCAACCAATGTAGGATATGGCCTTAGTAACACTTGAAGCATTACCAACAATAGAGGCGACTCTTATTCAACTATTTCTTCTTTAAGGAAGGAATTGCATGATGCACATTATCAATCTCTTCTTTCCAGGTCATGGTCTTCACTTTCTTCCTCCAATACAGGACCCGGTCCATTGCTTTCATTTATTTACAGTGCTCCTCCTGCCGATTCATCCAAAACTGTACAGCCCGCCACTCCAACTGAAGTGACCTTGGAAGAAAAAGGCTCAAATGAGAAAATGTTAGAAAAGTAAGTTATTTTATCTATTTTTAAGATGTTTTCTTTAGTGTTTGAGCTAAGCAAATACCCTTTGGATGTTTATACTGTAACAGCATGATTGTGTCATTCCTTTTCAAGTGGCAAAGAGGTATAGTAATTTAAAAAATCCCTGTAAATTCTGGAGCTTAAACCATGGTTGGTGGGAAAATAAGAAAGAAAACATGTCGTTTGAGGTTTCGCTCCCAATTGATCTTCGATTTATTGCAAGTGTAGTAGCAAGTTAAGCTTTTTTTTTCTAATTGATTTCTTTTGCTTCACAACTTCTGGAACTCACAAGGGTAATGATATCAGAATATGATTTTACCTTCTAGTTCTATGGCTTTAATATCCGTGCTATGGCTTGTAGCCTGTAGGGTTCATATTTGTGATTCAAAGGCCTTACCTGACTCATCTGATGCAATACAAATATTTGCTCATTTTAATTAGAGTTGTTCGGGTTTTAATCATACACTGTGCAAGGTATGCACAGTTTTTCACATAACTAGGAATAAAGATATCCAGTATTCTTGTAATTACATAACCCAAGAAAGCTTTATAAGTGAGTATTTCTGTAGCGACGTTTTAAAAATTGAATTTTGGGATTTGATTTTAAAAATGTATTTAAAAAATAAAAATTTAGAGTCCATATCGGTCAATTGCATATGGTAGACCAGACACCGTAAAATCAGATATTTATTTAAAATAAATTCAGAAATTGGTTACATTTAAGGAATGATTAGTACTCCACAACTTCTAAAATCGGTTTTCGGTACCAAATCATATTGTTGCTTTTATCGATGGAAATAATTAAAATTTAAATTAAATTTAACTAAATATTCTCAATTGAATGTAAATTTTAATTAAATGGACTTTAACATTTGATGGGCTTGAATTAATTCATCATTTGATTAATAAGGGTGACTATACATTCAAATCATGGATTAAACCGACATCGAATAAGACCGACTGTCGTGCTAGTTTATAGTTAGAATCAAGTACATCACGTTTATGCATGATGCAAACAATTAAGAATGATGATGTTATGACTTGCCTATTTTTACTCGCTTCAAAATTTACCTTTAGACAATACGAATTAATTCAAATATTTAGTAAATATCTATTAAGTTAAGATATTATGACATAAATATTCGAGTTAATAAGTACCTTCTTTTTATAATTAAAGATAAATTAATTATCAAAGTGTCTATTGAGTTAAAAAAAATTCAATGAATGTCAATTGAATGCGTATCATATTTAGGCTTAAATTAAACACACAAGAGATCCACTAAAAATCTAACCTAAAAGGCCTAAATTATGGAAAATATGATTAGTGATCTATTATTATCTAAAATATTCTAATATTAACATTAAATTTATTAAAACTCAAAAATCTAAAATCTAACATGTTATGGAATTATCGTGAATCATAATAATTAATTTGATTAATTTTAAGATAGCATCTCATTAAGCCAAGGATACTTTTTTTAAAAAAAAATATGAGTCTACCACATGCCACGAACACCGATGAACACCACTAATGATGAACACCGATGAACATCATTAAATTAATTAATAAAGATGTAAAATTTCAAGGACCCATTATACAATTAATAATTATTTTAAAAAATTCAATTAAATTATTTTTTATATATATTAAAATTTTATTTTTTTAATAAGGGTAAACTATATATTTAGTACCTCACCTATTTTCGTATTTCCATTGAACTCTCATTATTTAAATATTATTTTAATTTGACCATATTCTTTATAAAAATAATTTTAACCCTCAACCTAAAACCCTAAACTATTAAACCTTAAACCCTTAAACTATTAAACCTATACCCTAAATCATATACCATTAAAATTAATTTCACCATTATCGATTCAATTCAATTTAATGAATTGTTGAATTCTTCGTGTATCGATCTCTTCTTTTTAGTCTTCAATCTTCATCAGCAGTTCATATTTACCTTTTTTTTAAGAAAAGCTGTTGTGATTATAGGAGTTAGCGGCGCAGGTATTAATGGAGTCTGGTTTCTAACATACTTTCGATTATACATGAAGAGTTTCAGCTTGGCTTATTTAGGAACAGAAACGAGCACAGCCTCCTTGCAAACATGGTAAACATTCTCTTTCACTGCTGGTTCAATTGCAACCATTGTTTCACGACACAACAATTGACAGATCTCTGGTTTGGTAACAATTCATTAAATTAAATTGAATCGATGCTGAAATTATTTTTAATGGTATATGGTTTAGGGTATAAGTTTAAGAGTTTAAGGGTTTAAAGTTTAATAGTTTAGGGTTTTAGGTTGAGGGTTAAGGGTTAAATTATTTTTATAAAGAATAAGGTCATATTGACATAATATTTAAATAATGAGGGTTCAATAGAAATACAAAAATAGGTGAGGTACTAAATATATAGTTTACCCTTATTAAAAAAATAAAATTTTAATATATATAAAAAATAATTTAATTGAATTTTTTAAAATAATTATTAATTGTATGATGGGTCCTTGAAATTTTACATCTTTATTAATTAATTTAATGGTGTTCATCAGTGTTCATCATTAGTGGTGTTCATCGGTGTTCGTCGCACGTTGTAGAATTTTCCTAAAAAAATCAAATTAATAGTTACAATTTTTAATTGGATGAGTCTATCACGTGCGTCGAACACGCTGAACATCACTAATGTTGAACACAGTTGCACATCATTAAATTAATTAATAAAGATTAAAAATCTCATAGACTCAAAATACAATTAATAATTGTTTAAAATAAAATTTTAATTAAATTATTTTTCATATATATTATATATTTAAAATTTTTAAAATAATTAGATCAAATATCAGCTATAATCAATCTCTAATTTAAAAAATCTTAATTTTTTTTACCAGTCATATCGCCGTTAACCACCGTCGACGAAATTATCATCGCCGCACCGCCGTTAGCAACCATAGTCAACATTTTTTCTTCAGTAAATTGTATCAACTCAGAAACAAAGCCGCCCCATGTCTTTATTTGAAATTTTTGTTCAGAAACGTCAATGTAAACACAAATAATTGGCTAAAGGGAAACAGAGATCGTATCCTTTATCACCGGCTATAATAATTCTTTAAGTCAAACAATTAAATGGCGAGACTATTTTATTTCAAGTTTTAGTTAATTCAAGATTTTGGACTGTTCTAAGAAAAATTCTTAACAAGTATGATTTAGGATTTTTTAGGATGAGTCTATCACGTGCGACGAACATTGATGAACACCACTAACGATGAACACCATTAATTTTTTTTTTAAATTTTAAAAATCTAAAGGACTAAAATTATAATTAAAATTATCTTTTAAAAAAATAAAAATCAAATTTAAAAATTACTTTATATTATTTTTTTAATAAATTAAAATCAAATATTCTTAATTTTCCTACACCCTAACCAAAAATAAAAATCAATTTTATAATTTTATAATAGATTTGAATCAAAAACACCCAAAGCTCTTAAACCTAAACCTAAAAAATTCAACCCTTCATTGTAACGGGCCTATTTTATATTTGAGTAAAACTCACCGTTTTAATAGTAGTTTAAGTAAAACTACGTCGTTTTGTATTTGAGGGATAAAACCCTCATTGAGCTAGGCTTTTGGGAATCGATCAATTGAATGAAAAATATATGGTCTTCCCCTTTCTTCTGCTTCTTCCATTATCTTTGCTCTGTTTCATCTTCTTCCTTAATTAAAATTCTTGTTCTTCAATTTGTGTTCTTACAAAGGCATCAGAGCCATCGATCGCGGCCATGGATGAAGGTTTTCAGTCGTTTTTATCTAAGTGTAGCGAGGATTTAAAATCACTGTTCGATGGTTTTTCAGCAATCAAACACTCCTTGTTACAATCCACCAGACGATTTTTCCCATTACTCAAGAAGCTCTACATCAGATTTTTTCACTGTATGGGTTCGTGGAAAAGATTACTTCATTTCATAACTCGTTTGACGTTCAATTTCTGATCAAATATCAAGGTTATGGGGCTATCGCAGCCATGAGTTCTCTTTAGGGCCGTAACATTTACGACGGTTGCTGTCAGATGGATATTCAGCTTCATGACGATGTTGTGTTGACGGACTGTGAGCTGAAACAAGTCTCGACAACTGAAATTTCAACGGAGGTGGAGTGCAGTGACAGTCTGTTGGAACCAACACTGAGTCAAGGTGTAGTGTCGACAGAGTTCGCTGAGGCAGAACAAAAACCATTGTGGTTAGGCTCTAACGAAGATAAGGTGTTCGACAGATTGCCTATGACAATGGATGAGAAGTCAGATGATCTGGATGACTCGACTACGACTCTGTTGAAACTGTCGCAAGACAAGGCCCCAATTTTCGATGGGTGTGATGATTTGATGAGTGATTTGCTGGAAGCCACCATGGAATTTGTTGACGAGCAATGCGTAGTTGATGCAGAATCACGAGAAGAAAACCAACTGGTTGTTCGGATCACTCCAACTGAAATCAGAAATCACAGTAAGTCATCGTTACAACCTGGTCAGGGAAGTGCAGGTATGGTCATAATTCACAATGATAACTTCCCGTTGATTACTAGTGTCTTGGTTGAGAGTGAGAACCCCTACGGGTTTAGGTTACTACTAATGGAGAATAAATTATTAATGGTATATAAAGATTCATTGTGGCCTATGAATGAAGTTGTGGAGGTGAATGATCCTTATAGATTTAGGCTTTTAGTGATGGGGAACAACAATATGGTAGTCCATGGTCAGTTTTCGCAGTTAGTTGCAGGGCATGTTAGGGAGGAGCAATTATGTTTAGAAATTCTTGAAACACTTTGTGCGGTAATTCATTGAACTCCAATTGTTTTTGTTATTACCCAAAAAGAGTATGTTGATTCTTACTACTCGCAGAATACTTTTATCAGTTGTGACTCTCTGGAGAAGCTTGAAACTTCACAGCCCATTCATTATGTGCAGCTTAGATTTCCTGAAGGCATAACACTAGAGGTGATCAATACTAAAGGATATTATGGTGTTAAGGCCGATCTTGGATCATGTGGTATGATATTCTTTGTCTTAATGGTCGACTACCTACCTTTTGAGGACCACAATTTGATGGGTTTAGACAAGAAGACATTTACGGCCAAGTTCAATTATGCTTTATAGTTCCCCTCAAGTGCAAAGAAATTGATCAAGAGAATTATAGACCTTAATCCATTGATTAGGATAACTACTATTGAGATTATTGAGAATAAGTGGTTTAGGAAAAGATATATGTCCCCTACGTTTGAGCAAGTTGGTGTTAAAATTGAAGATGACTCAACAGAATCTATGATAGACCAAGTTGGTGTTAAAATTGAAGATGACTCAACAGAATCTATGCTAGACCAGGTTAAGATTGCATTTGATGATGAACTTGATCATGCTCCTGTTGTTGATGTTAGCTTTTTGACTCATTATGGTAAACCTTATGATGGAAACACATGCTACTTTAAAAGCACGTTGTTTGTTTCTGCAGTTAGACTCTGTTATAGTGAATCTTCATTG
The DNA here is from genome assembly GCA_958450335.1 of Hibiscus tridactylites. Taxonomy (NCBI): domain Eukaryota; kingdom Viridiplantae; phylum Streptophyta; class Magnoliopsida; order Malvales; family Malvaceae; genus Hibiscus; species Hibiscus tridactylites. The sequence continues at coordinate 66,103,023 of OY288287.1, read as the reverse complement.
TTTCTTTGTATGGATAGTGGAGAATCTGTGCGGATGCTTGCATCACTTTGTGGCGTTGTTGGGTTCAAACCAATTTTTGGGTGCATACCTCACTCAGTACAGTTTCCACTGCTGAACTCAACAAATCCAATGTTAAACTTAAGGTTTGCAAAATGTGAAGAGTAGTTTAATGACTGCAGTGATGAAATCAGGATGTGCTGCTCTGAACATCTGAACTTGCTTTGCGACTATTACAAGTGGAAAATTGTAGGGGTTATCCTATCTGTTATCGAGTTTGTAACACTAAGAGAGATTGAGCTGAGTGACATTGTTGTTTCAAGAACCTCTCAATATTTGTTCTCAGTCGCAAGGCAGATTTGTGTATTTAAAAGGGATCCAACAAAAGGAGAAAATTTAAGTTTTCTTCCCGAAACTCAGTTGGAGGATGAAATGCTGCAAGCTGTTATTTTTGCGCTTACTTCCTTCTTCAGAGGTGGTGGTAAAATTGGAGACTTAGCTGTTGGACCGAGCTACTTTACATTTTTTGTTGCACTTTACTACAACTTGGAAGTTGTTATTGCCTTGTTAGCTTTGGTCGACATGAACCACTGCGTGCATTTTGACTTGCATTTAAGGCATTCTTACAAGTTGGACATTTTTTATCCCGGGGGTATTAAACTTGCCTACATCGACATGAAAACTGTATTGTTGGTTGATCTTTGGTTTTTAACCATTGTCGACAATGAGGAACTACTGCTGGTTCATACTTCATTTTTGATCAAGGCTAAGAGAGCATGGGGACACGTTTGGTCTAATCATCGGAAAAAGGATGGTCTTGTTTTAATCCTTGAGGACAAAGATTATTTCGAGTAGGGGGATTTGTAACGGGCCTATTTTACATTTTAGTAAAACTCACCGTTTTAATAGTAGTTTAAGTAAAACTACATCGTTTTGTATTTGAGTGATAAAACCCTCATTGAGCTAGGCTTTTGGGAATCGATCAATTGAGGGTCTGTTTGTTTCCCTGTAATTGGTTTTCCTGAAAACGTTTTCATAACTTTCCGCTGTTTGGTTCATGGAAAATGAAAAAGTCAACGGAAAATCAATTACAGTCAATGGAAAACAGACCTTGTTTTAGTGTAAAATGACTTACCCATTGATTTTTGGTAAGTCGTTTTCCTTCCTCTCATTCTCTTTACAAATACTAACCTAAACCGTAAACCTTAAAACCTAAACCATAAATTCTAACATAAAAACTAAACCCTAAATACTAACGTAAAAACTAAACCCTAAACCCTAAACATTAAAAACCCTAAACCCTAAACATTAAATCATAAACCCTAGACCCTAAACCCCAAACATTAACCAATGAATATTAAACCCTAAACATTAAAACCCTTAAACCCTAAATGTTAAACCATAAACACTAACATAACCCTAAACCATAAACAATAGTCCATAAACACAAAACCCTAAATGATATATCATAAACACAAAACCCTAAAACAAAACCTTAAACCCTAAATGTTAAACCATAAACACTTAATGCTAACATAAACACTAACATAAACCTTAAACCCTAAATGTTAAACCATATATATTAAACCCCAAACACTAACATAAACCCTTACCTTAAACACTAACCCATAAAACATAAATGCTAGCATAAACATTAAATCATAAACAATAAACACTAACATAAACACTAAATCATAAACAATAAACACTAACATAAACCATAATCCCTAAATACTAATATAAACAATAAACCATAAAACCTAAACACTAACCTAAACACTAAACCTTAACATAAACCCTAAACTTTAAATGTTAAACCTTGAACACTAATATAAACCCTAAACAATAAACATTAAATCATAAACAATAAACACTAACATAAACACTAAACCATAAACAATAAACACCAACATAAACCATAATCCCTAAATACTAATATAAACAATAAACCATAAAACCTAAACACTAACCTAAACACTAAACCTTAACATAAACCCTAAACTTTAAATGTTAAACCTTGAACACTAACATAAACCCTAAACAATAAACATTAACCCATAAATCCTAAATGCTAACATAAATACTAAACCTTAAACACTAAGCACTAACATAAACCCTAAACACTAAAAAGCTAAACACTAAACCATAAACACTAACATAACACTAAACCATAAATGATAAGCCCTAAACACTAACCATAGACTCTAAATGTTACCATAAACCCTAATCACTAAACCCTAATCCCTAAATGTTACCATAAAACCTTAAATCCTAAACCCTAAATGTTAACATAAAACTTTAAATCATAAACCCTAAACCCTAACCACCAACATAAACCCTAAAACTTAAACACTAACATAAACATAAACATTAATCTAAACCATAAATCTATACCTTAAATACTAATCCTTAAATGCTACCATAAACACTAAATATTAGTCTAAACCATAAATGATATCCTAAACCCTAAACCATAAACCCTAACATAAACATTAAACCATGTTTTGATTGGAACTTATTTTTACCATTATCGATGTTTGTTTGTGGATTGTTCATGAAATTTTCAGGAAATTCTACCAAACAGTGTAAAATGAATTGTACAACATTATCCAAACACCGGAAAATGATTTCTGCAATTAGTTTTCCAACAACTGTAGTTCATTTTTCAGAATTCATTTTCCGGAAACAGTTTTCAGTGAAACAAACAGACCCTGAATGAAAAATATATGGTCTTCCCCTTTCTTCTGCTTCTTCCCTTATCTTTGCTCTGTTCTATCTTCTTCCTTAATTAAAATTCTTGTTCTTCAATTTGTGTTCTTACATTCATCCAATACCCAGGTCACCGGCGGGGGCGGAGGCGGCGAAGGGGTGAGCCGGCGCCGGCTGGGTATTGGATGAAGGGTTGAATTTTTTTAGGTTTAGGTTTAGGAGATTTGGGTGTTTTTGATTCAAATCTATTATAAAATTAATTTTTAATTTTGGTTAGGGTGTAGGAAAATTAAGAATATTTAATTTTAATTTATTAAAAAAATAATATAAAGTAATTTTTAAATTTGATTTTTATTTTTTTAAAAGATAATTTTAATTATAATTTTAGTCCTTTAGATTTTTAAGATTTTAAGTCAAACAATTAAATCGCGAGACTATTTTATTTCAAGTTTTAGTTAATTCAAGATTTTGGACTGTTCTAAGAAAAATTCTTAACAAGTATGATTTAGGATTTTTTAATTTAGGGATTAACTATGGTTAATATTTGATTTAATTATTTGAACAAAAATTAAAAATATATTATATATGAAAAATAGTTTAATTAAAATTTTATTTAAATAATTATTAATTGTATGTTGAGTTTTTTTAAAATTTTTAATTTTTATTAATCAGTTTAATAGTGTTCAGCGGTGTTCAACGCCTCTTGTAGAATTTTTTTAATTATACTACATTAAGCATTAATTTTATATCCTAATATAATTAAGAAAATAAATAAATTTAACGTTAAAATATGCCCCATTAAGCTAATGACAAATTTTAATTTAATTAAAGAAAAATTTTACAACGTTCAACGAACACCGCTAAACACCCATTAACGTTGAACACCATTAAATTAATTAATAAAAAATAAAAATCTCAAGGACTCAACAATTAATTATAAATTTTAATTTAAATAAAATTTTAACTAAATTATTTTTCATATATATAATATTTTTTATTTTTTTAATAATTGAATCAAATACCAAACTTAGTCAATTTAAAAAAATAAAAACTCTAAACCTTAAACTATAAACCCAAAATTCTAAACCTAAAACCGAAAATAAAACAAAAACAAAGCATATAGGACCTTTGAAGAATTTTCCTATATATTTCCTTTCCAAAGTTTCAGTTAGCAGCAAAGAATATAACAGAGGAAAAAAGACCACGTACTAAGAAACAGATCTCTGAATCATTAAAATTGAGAATGTATGTGTAGTCACGACTCCTCTTAATATAGGTCAAAAAGTTGATAAGTATCATTTACAAACCACAACCATCTGAAAGAAGGAAAGATAAATAAAAAGGGGAGGTTAAAATAGCATAAAATAGAATAATAGTCACACCAATTTTTAATCACATGGTTAATAAGTTTAAAAATATCGAATAGAAACCTTACAACACAATTTTAAATTAAACTAGAGAGAAATTCACAAAGACGATGTTAATTAATCAATAGTGAAGCAATTTTAGAGTTTATGATTTAGAGTTTTAAGTTTTAAGTTTTGAGTTTAGGGTTTAAGGTTTTTTATTTTTTAAATTGACTAAGGTTGGCATTTAATCTAATTATTTAAAAATATATAATATACTTGGAAAATAATTTAATTGAAATTTTATTTTAAATAATTTATAATTATATTTTGAGTCCTCAAAATTTTAATCTTTAATAATCAATTTAATAGTGTTCGTTGGTAGTGTTCAGCGGTGTTCACCGAGCTTGGTAAACTCATTTTATTCAAACCTTAAATTGTAGCTAGGGTTTAAACTAATCTAAAAAGAAAAATAAATTCATTTTAATTAATCTAAACACACACCCCATTATGCCAAGGATATGTTTTAAATTAATTGAAACGAATTCTAAAAGACTATGACTATCCTAAAAACAAGCAAGCAAACATGGAATTAAACCACATGTCAACATTTTCATCAAACCATAAGAATGAATTACACAACAGAAAGAAAAAAGAGAGGAAGAATGTACCCAAAACCTAAGTATTTATGCTAGATCCACTAAATTCCACAAGTTGTTGGGGTTGAGAAACTCAATTCAATAAGAATGGTGATGGTGGAAAATGGTTTCGGTTAAGGGAGAAATTATGGTGAATAAGGGAATCGGTTTTTTTTGTTTGTTGGAGAAATGGTTGTTGGTAGTGGTCAATGGTACATGGCAGTGAAGGGAGTTTTTGTTGGTGAAACTGGTATTGGGTTTTGATGATGGAGTTTAGAGGTAGATATGGTTTTGTAATTTTGATTGAAAAAAAAAGGCAGTGTTGGAGTGATTCGGTGAATGAAGGAGTCCATCTTTTTTAATGGTCAAGATAGTCCGATTTTAAAGATGATGAAGGGTTAGGGTAATGATAACATAGGAGCATGGTGGTGGCATGCATAGGGCATGGGTGTAGGTCTTACAGGTATGCGGTGTAATAGGGAAGGGCATGGGTTACTACCACCCCCTTTTGTCTCTCCTTTTTTATATTATTTATATTATATACATATTTGATTTTTTTTTGTAATAATAAAATATAATAATAGTAATACCCGGATAAAAATTAGTGCTTAGGAAACAGCTGGTACAGACATTTGAGTTGTTTGGACTGAGAACAAACATAACTTGAACTTGAAGTTGAACCAGAATATATTGCAAAATAGCTACCTTGCATTCAATGAATGCAGTTTAGTTGCAAAAGTTGAAAAACAAGCTGCTTCTTAGCAGAGTTTTAAGTAAACTATATCTTCTGTCACCAAGTATCATTCCAACAAAGACCTTTACAGTTCCCCTATCTACCACTCAAAAGATCAGTTACAGAGAATTAAGGTACCTTGGTTATCTCCACTGTGAGTTGTGTGATGCAAAAAACTGGAAATCAGGGTGATGCACTTGTAAACATTGCAGCCAATTGTCAGCGGCTTGTAACAGAGAGCTTGCTTGCTGCCATTCCTGGGCACCATTGGGAGCCAAAATTGAACCTTTCAGCTTATACGAAGCAAGGCCAAAAACGGGCAGAAGTATATTTGTACATGTCTCAACACCACACACTTTCCTACTGCCATACCGCAACTGCTTTTTACCTGTACCAGCTGTAAAATAATGAACAAAATTAACTCAACAGAACACACCACCCGTCAACATGCCCCATGATCATAAATCAGAGAGAAAAAGGGTATACTTTGACAATGTGTTGACAAAGGATGGAAGGTCAAGAAAGATGCATCCTGATTTTGTAGGGTTGGACCCATAGGTATTCTGTATATTGGGTACCTATATACCAAAAATAATATAACCAAACATTGATAAAGCTTAAAACAGCGGTGACTTGGTCAATCTTTAGAAGTATAAGATGTCCTACCAAGCCACTGAAATCCAACTTGCTGGCAATAGATCAGAGCTCCTGTACATCCTGATCTTTGGAAATTGAGATGCAAGACTTGAAATCTGCTGGGTAAGAAAAAGGTGCCACAAGCATTTGAGTCGGAACACAAAAACATTTGAAGAGAAAGAACTTAACATTCTAAGTCACCACATGTGAACTTGCCTTCTCATATAAAGGCTTCCGATGATGTGGTTGCTCTTGTTCAAAGTATTCAAAAACCAGCAGCCGAGTTGACTTTCCAACCAGAACTTCATCACTAGAGGAACTCATATGTGATCTTTTCGTACTCTGGGAGTTGTGCTGCGCCCATGCTCCATCAACACCACCTTTTACTCTCCTGTCTGTTTCAGAGTCGCTACTTCCAGCATTACTAGTTTCTCTCGAAGACTCGGCACCACCATCCTCACTAGTCATTGGCAGTATATTTCTCGGTTAATGACAATGAAACTAGAGAACAAGTCAAATTAACATTAATAATATGTTCGCAAAGAAGATTATAACAGTGGGTGCATTATGTAGGAAACCAACCAATCATTTCCAAACAAGTTAGGTTCTTTAAAGAGAGAGCATCCAAGGTTCTTGTTGCCAGATAATATGGAAAAACTTTGATATATATCAACCATGACTATAACTTATTATCATTGCAACATCAAGAGGAAGCATAAGAAGCTCACCTTGGCCTGTGTGGATCTACATACAATTGTATGCCTGACAAGTAAGGAACATAGTATTGCTTAACAGAATCACTCCCATTCAACACTAGCGGGACTCCAACACCGTATGCACTCCACTCACTAAAACATTCCCAAAGATCACCGAGACAATAATATGAGTGCAATTCCGTTTCACAAGTTCCGCATCCCCAAAATTTTGCCTATCAAATCAATAAACAGAAGAAAGCACAAATGAAAGAAATGAAGTAAAAAATTAAACACAGATTGCTAAGTAAATTATAAATATAGAATGAGATCTCTTGCAAACTCTGCCCTTAAATAAAGCTTGAACCAGTTAAAGCATTATACTATTAATGGAAACATGAATATATGAAAGAAATAAATCCATTCTTCTATTTCCATTAAGGAGGCTGCACCTCTGTTACAATCCAAGATAAATTCATTCTTCTTATCACTTTAGGACCACAAGAATGCAAGTCATAGATTAATAGTAACCCCCCACACCATTAATTAGCATAATTAAAGCTAATTCTCTACACAGTGGAATTTGTAACAAACTGACCATTCCATTTCTAACTAATAATTTATAATCATTTGTATTACGTTTATTCCCAAAAAAAAATGATTTGCATTACTTTCCTAAAACAAGCTCATCTTTACTCAGCCAAAAAACAATACACTATATCAATTAGCTCTCCACGGTTTTGCCGTTCTTTTTCTTATAGCCATTAAAAAGTTGTAAACAAAACTCAAATAACAATTCACAGAACTTATGTTTAGTTTCAAAGAAAGTAAAAAAAATCGTCTCGTTTTCACAATACCTCAGAGAAGCAATGAGCCGGAACAAAAGGAGTGACCGTCTCCATGAGCCTATCCAAATTGGACAATCTAGCAACCTTCGGCGACGACAATGTAGAGTCGTCAGAATCCGTCCGAGCCTCAGTCATTGAATCAACCGAGTTGACTCGACTCTCCTCGTTCAACGGTCTCCATTTCTCATTCTGCAACGGTCTGTGCGTCTTCTGCTGCCTCTGCAACTGCTGTTGAATCCGCCTCACCGCCGGCGGGTTGTAGAATCGGTCCCTCGTCTGATTTCGGGATACCGCGAACCCTCCCGAGTTTGACATCTCAGTTCACTGCTATGGTAAAAAAGGGAAAGTATTGCTCGTTTTGCCGGAGTAGTGAAATCGAAAGGATATAGAGGGCAATAAGGGGGTTTTAAGAGGCAAAATAATGAAAACGAAAGTGAAAAGGGCACCCACGAGCGTTTGTTTGTTTGTTTTTCTAGTGGTTTTTGTCTTCTCCAGTGGCTTGACTTCCGAGACTGAGAGCAGATAGGTAAAGAAAGAAAAAAACAGCTTTGTCGTCTTGAATTCTGATTCCGCTGCTCCGCGTTGCATCTCAATGATTGTTGTTATAGCATGAAGTGGTCCAAAATGACGGTATTGACCCTCTCTTTCCTAAAACATTTTAATCGTTTCTATTATTTGTTGTCTTTTCGAAAATTAATTACACCTTTAAATACTTTTTTGGGGGTAGTTGAACCTCAATGATCTCAAACCACGTAAATATATATCGTGATTGAATTATAAAAAACATCGGGGCCCTCCTTATCATCCTATGGTCCAACTAATAAAAACCATTTTTATTAATATTTTATTTTTTATTAAGTGAATATTTTTTGGTAAGTTTTTTTTTTTATTTTATGTATAACAGATATGAGTGAAAATTCGCTTATTGAAAATATGGCATAAAAAAATTTAATGAAGTAGGTAGTTTTTAAATTTTTTGCTTTATTACTCGAAAATAAAATGTGTCATTTTCTGTTGTGATTGATAGCTTTGATTGTTTGACTTATTAGTATTTTTTATATGTAGAGTTTTATTTATTTAAAATATTTTTTTGACAATTTTTATTTAAGGGAGAGGAGGGAAATTTTGTTCGTAATGAATATTGAACTCACAATCTAATAAAAAAATGAGGGTGTCAACTAAAAGTTTTTAAACACCTACTCTAGAGTGTAGAGATTGTTGACATCTAAAGTAAACAATTGTTCACTACAAAATCAACCAATCAAATATAAAAACAAAAAACAAAAGGAGTAATATATATATATATATATATAGGATCCTCTTACACTATGTAAAATTTGAACCATTGAATGAATGTAAATAGATGATTGAGATTAACATTAGAAAATGTGAAGATTATTACTCGAAAAAAAATAAAAAAATATGTAAAAATAATTGAGTTTTACACTTTTATATATATATATATATAACTCCTAAGATTTTGGCATAGAATTATTGGCATTGACAATAATATTAGCATTTACGAGTCAATTGCAAATAAAATTAGTAATCCGTTTGAACAAAACTTGCATACACTTTGATTGAGCACTATGTTGCTTTGATTTCTTTTATGCCAAACCATATAGATATGAGTATTACATACAATTCTAATTTTTCCCTATTGTATTGTACCCATGAAAACAGGTATGGTGAACTTGTACATACCTGGTTTGCATAAGATCAACCCTCAAATAAGTTATCCCTAAATTCCAATTGAGATTAATATGAAAACCTACCAAGTACATAAAGCCATGCAATGAATAAGTGACCCTTTAACCAATTTTAACCAAGTAATCTTAGTTTCTTGTGTCTCAACATTGCTTATTAGGCTTCTAGTTCCTTCCTAAGTCGCGTGATTGTAAGAATAAGTTCATGTATTTGAATAATTTTTTACCCAGTCCAACAGTTTCGTTCACAAACTTAAACTTGAAATAAACTCGGTCTTTTTAGTCTACAAACATATCCAAAGCGATCATTCATTAACTGAGATAGATCAAAGATTCTTTAGAATATATATTCTATTTCGAATGAACATACTTTAACACCTAATCTTAGGGGTGATTATTGAATTGAGCAGCTCGCAAACAGCTCGAGATCGACTCAGTCAAAACTCGATTAGTGTTCGACTCGAGGTCTTAATGAGTTGAGGTGAGCAAGGTCTGGCTCGACTTGATAAGCTCGCGAACAAATCGTTATATTTTTAATAAATTTTTAATGATTTTTTGTGGTACCTTAAAAATTATGTTTGTAGAAGTATAAATTCTAGCTGAAAACTCTAGAAAAAGTTACTTACTTGCTAAGTAATTTACCAATAAAATATTTGATTTCATTTTTTTAAAACGTTTTGTATTTCTCGAGAATTTCAAAAGTTAATTAGTATTAATAAAAATCAAATTATATTAATTAGTCTTTTTTTTATTAAAGCATTTTTAAAAATATATTATTTTATGTATAAAAGTTGAAAAAGAAACAAATTTAGTTCTCATAAAAAAATATGATTGAAAGTTAAAACACCAAAAATTCGAAGGCTTTCTCTCTTTTTTAGTCCATCGAAGATTGTTGAGAAACTAAAAAGAGTTTCACAATCGAATATCAACTTTATTTTTAACTCAGTCATGACATGTTCTTTTATTTGTCTTCTCGGTCCTCACAAAAAATTTTATTATTTTGAATTTGTATATTTATATTAAGCTCTAATAGTATCACTAGATTTTTATCTATATTTAAAAAATAAGGTAAAAATTTTGGTGAGCTTAACTAGCAACGAGTCAAGTTGAGCAATGAAATTTTTTAATGAGCACGAGTTGAACAAAATTTTAACGAGCTTAACGAGCAATGAGTTGAATCGAGCAACAAAATTTTTTAACGAACACGAGTTAAACATTACTCAACTTATAATCGACTCGCTCAATAATTACTCCTACCTAATCCCATTACAATTTAGAATGATAGCTTACTTTCTAACTTTTCCCCCTCTAATAGATCTTTTTCCACAAAACATGCAACAAATTTAATTTATGATATTAATAACTTTTGAAGACAACAAAAGAGTTCGACACAAAAAGCTTTTCATAATGAAAAGTGCAAATTATAATAGCTAAGTCATGCAAAAGAAAGAGATTTAGCATACTAACATCTAACTTTTTTTTGTTCGGCTTAAATCAAAAATAGGTGTTTAAAGTATGTATTTTTAACTTTAAGTACCTAAAGTATTATTTTGTAAAAATAAGTGTTTGAAGTTTTAAAAGTTATAATTTTAGGTGTCTATCGTTAATGGGAGTTAAAAAAATCCTTAACCAATCAATGCTTGACATGTGGCACTAATTTGATTTTTTTAAATAAAAACACCTAAAAAATAGTTTATCATAAAATCCGAAAAATTTGAAATTTTTACAAAAACAGTCCCCAAATCCCTAAAATTACCCAAATCGTCGCTGCTTCCGTTCGGTTGCACACCGTTCGCCATTTCTGGCGATGTCGTATTGGGGGAAATGACTGTTTTAGTCCGGCGACCAAAGGGGTATGCTTATGGGCGACAATCGGCGGCTGCGATTTGGGGTTTAGGTAATTTTAAGGATTTATGGACTGCTTTGTAAAAATGGTAAAATTTTGGGATTTTATGAAAAACAAAAGGTTTTGTTTTTAATTTTAAATTTTGAAAAAATAAATAAATTAAATATACCACATGTAATGCATTGATTTGTTAGAGATTTTTTTAACACTCATTAACGGTAGACACCTAAAATTATAACTTTTAAAACTTTAAATATATATTTTTAAAAAATAATATTTTAAACATTTAAAGTTAAAAAAATATGATTTAGACACTTATTTTTTATTTAAACTTTTTTGTTGTAATATTTCTATCAAAGGCCTGCAATCATCAAACTTTTAATGACTAAAGAAACTCCTAAATGACATGGAAGGATTCAAGCTTTATACCAACGACGTCAAGTATTTATTAAAGCTCAGGCAGAAGAATACATGTACTAAACAACCCACGCCTAGTAGGCTAGTACCATTCATATGAAGGCTCAAAATAGAAAGAAGAAAATGCTTTACTAAAATAATTACTCAAACTATCATGTCATATTTTTTAAGTGTTTAATTTTTTTTGTTATTTTTAGATGCTTAAATCATATCGTTTTTTATGTGTTTAAATTTTTTGTCCATTTTAAGTGCTTAAATTATAATTTTTTGGTCAAAATAAATGCACAAATTATTATTTTTTATCAAAGTATGTGTCTCAGTTTGACCTTAAAAGGAGCAAAAAAAATGATAGTTTGAACACCTAAAAGGGAAAAAAAGTTTAGACACCTAAAAGAAAAAAACAAGATAGTTTAGACACCTAAAAGAGACAAAAAAATAGTTTAGGCAATTAAAAGAAAAAAAACGTAATAGTTTGGACACTTATTTTAACATTAATCTAAAAAAATCCTAGCACATTCTTAACTCCTAAAATAAAAATAAATAAACCCTTTAATAAAAAAATTAACAAATCATTTACAAAGATCAAATGTGTGAGCTATAATTTTTTACATTCTGGATGATAATCCAACACCCCATTAGCAACAATCTTGTGGAGCACATTAGATAAAAGTTAAAACGTCAAGGATAAAAAGGTAAAGAGACAATAGATCACTCGTCTAATAGAATAGAGTTCATCTGTTATTTTTTTTTGTCCTTTTATATGTCTCACTAAATAATTTTTATGCCACATGTATTATTAATAAAATAGAAATAATTAATAAAGTTGTTAAAATAATTATTAATAGACGTAGTATAAAATCATTAGTGAGACATATAAAGTGACACAGAAAAGAATATTGTTCGAAGTTCAAAACCATGAGTCAAATATATTCCAGCGAATATAGATATGGGTGAGTAAAATTCGACTCGAATTTTTTTTAAATAAAGTTTGAGTTGTAAAATGAAAATTCGAATAACTCAAAATTTTTAGTAATTAGTGGATTTATTTTTAAGTTTGAGTCGTGTCTCTCAATTTTTTCATGATATATATATATATATACCAATATAAAAATATGCAGAAATATATGCGACATATAAAAAAATATGAAGAAATATATATATATGCATATCTTATATAATTAGAGAAAGTCATTTAAATTGAAATCATATCATACTTAACATGATAAATAATTACAATTAAATTTGTAAAGGAATTCGAAGACTCAACCCGACTCGAAAAGTTTTATAATAAAATTTAAATTGTAAAATATGATGCGTCAACTCGAATAATTCAAAAAATTTACTCGACTCGATCGAATGTCCACCTTAAATATAGCTGGTTTAAGGGGTGGGGTTATACTAAAACCTGTTTATGGAAATATGCAATAATTTAAGGGTATTTCTGGAAAATTAAATATAACCCGGCGAATATAGCAATGATTATTAGAAAACGAAACGCCTCACGCAGTCATTAACTATGCAGCCGAGTCATTGGGCTTTTGCTCAAGGGTGGATTTACGTTTTTTCTGGTTTCGCAAGGAAACGAGTATCACCAAACCCAGAAAAAAAGGCTTGTAATATGATGAAAACTTGGCGGGAAAAAAGGCATAAACATTAACCAAAAGGGAAGTCTGCAAGTTCAGATTTTCTCCTTTTTTTGGTCTTCTAAAATTATCGTTTTCATCAAATTTGGAAGATACCGATTACCAGGAATCTCCGAAAGAACGCTCGAGATTTCTTTCTTTCATTTCATTATCATATGACACAATAAGTAATGGAATCACGTGTTAAATGTTAATCCTATCTTACTTAATATAAATCCCAAAACACCATGGTGCTGAGTGGGGACCGGGGAAACTTACAAATATAAAGAGTTCGAACTGTTTACGTATGATGGTCGGCTGCTCTTTGGATGATGATGCTTGAACCGGCTTGAGGCCAAATATTTGTTGAAAAAATTAAGTTATTTGTTCGAACTGTAGATTTATAGAACAATTGATTTTGGTAAGCAGAAAAATACGAGTTAATTGAAAAAGGAAAACAAGATTATCATAAGATTAATGAATAGTACATTGTTTGGTAACGAGTATATACTTGTTTTAATTCATAACTATAGTAGACTTATCTTATTTTAGTTGGTATTGGATATGATTTAAATAAATATTTGCTTAATTCAATTCAAATTTAGTACAAAGCCGACGCTATTTGTTTAAAACCTTTAAACGGAAATTGAATACTTAATTATAAACATATATGACGTATTTGGCAATTAACGGATAACTAATAATTTATAGCGGATTACATTAATTGATAGTTGATTGCATTAGCTGATTTAACTAGCGGGTTGTATAAAAGTGTTTGACAAAATTAACTGACAGCTTATTGATTATTTAAACAAGTAAAATTACATGTAAGGACATGATTATATTCAATACTTATTTGAATAGTTTATTAGTTATCAATATTTTGTATTTATTAATATTAATTAGATTATAAAAATATTTTTTAATATAACATTACTAATCACATTTGAAGGATCTATACATTAATTTATTATTTATATAATTATTTTTCATACGATTTAGTTACTTATTAAATTTAATTCAATTATAAATGTGTGAGAATTAGAAGAAAAAAAATAAAAAATAAAATATTAGTTTATAAATGTCACAATGTAAATACAATGTAAATACGTGAGGGTGGAGAAAATATTAAATTTAGGTTATTTTAAGATTTTTTATAATTGTTAAGGGTAAAAGGGTTATAACTCTTATGTTAAAATTTTTAATTTCAAAAAGATCCTATTATTATCTAAATTAGTAAATTTAATCGGTCAAATTTTTAATTTTATTTTAATCCTCTAATTTTGACTTAAATCGTTGTTGACCGACCGACATAATTCAAGGACTAAGGTTTAAACTTAAAATGGATTGGGATTAAAGCCCACATAGTATCTTCGTTTGGTCCATAGCCCAAGTGACACTGAATCACGCAGCCGCCTCCCTTTTTTTAAGTTGTTGAATAATAATAATATTTTCTTTCGTTTTTTAATTCAATCAATTTAAATTTTAAATTTCTTAAATAGTGTCAATATTATCCTTTGATTTATGAAAATCATCGTTTGGCCGTCTGTTGTGCTGACGTAATAAATAGGTAACATGAACTTTTATCGAGTTCAAGGACTTTATTAGTTTTTATAAAAGGTTCAAGAGCTTATTTAATATTTAAAAGAATAAAAAGTTTAAATAAATTATTAAAATTTGAAAATATAAAAATATTAAAAAAATAAAACACAACTCTTAAGGATTTTAAAAAAAAGGTAAAATTATTAATTAAAAATATCAGAAGTATAAAATGATAAATTACAAATTACTAAATATTTAAAATATTTCTAAATTAATACTATTATTAAAATATTCTTTAAACATATTTTTAATAAAAACAAAATTATATTAAATAAATCCAAATCCAAATTCGATTTCGATTTCATTAATGTTATTTTAGACCTTATTAATCTTATCATAATTAGAGAAATAAAAAAAATCTCAAATTGAATTACTTGAATTTGGCTTTCCTAAAAAGAGAGCCATTTGTTAACTTGTCTTCTTTGGTAAGAGAAATTATGTGTTTCTATAATATGGCTCTCTCTACTTTCTCTCTTCCTCGTTTGGAAAATCTTAATTCTCTAAGGCTATCTAAAGTGCAGGTCGATCATGGAGCGGTGGTTGTTGTATGGTTCCTTGTTCATGCTTCTTGGGTCTTCCCACAAGACAGTCCCACAGTTCCTCCTCCGACCCTGATGGTTGCATCATCGTGGAGCTCGGAGATAAAAGAGGGATCTTTTAGGTGGTGCGAGAGGCAGATGATCCCTATATTGAACTTCTTTTCATCACGAACATACATGACCTCCCCCTAAAAGGAGAAGATGGTGGAAGTCGTTGTTGGTAGTTTCGTTTGGATTCGGGTTCATGCCCCCTTCGGTTGATAGAAACCGGCTACGTCAGGTTTCTATTAGATCGACTGTTCCATTAATTATTGAGACGTCACAAACAAAGTTATGGCAAGGTAGCCCGATGCCGACATGGTTGTGGACCAGACGACGACATTTTCTACAAAAACAAGGTATAGTCCTTGGATCCCTTCTATTTTAGAACATCGTGAACCCCTTGCCTAGCCGTCATGAGAAGGGGCTCTCTTGACCCTAAATCAGTAACGCAAAGGACGTTCGTCACCGTCGATGCTAGCTCAGACCAGAAAGGCGAATGCTTCGTGGAGTTTATGTTTTATACCGACGATTAGAATGGTTGAGGCGGCCGAAGTAGTATATCATGTCGACCATAACTTGAAGATGGTGTTTGACTCAAGGGTACTTTGGTCTGTTCAGTTTATAAAAAGTCACTTTATGCATGAAAAACTTTTATGTTTTGTCTTTTCTTTCCATTTTCAGCCACCCATATCCATGATTCATGAGATTTGATATCTCAATTATGTGGAAGAAGCTAGCTATTGTCACGGGGCTAGATTTTTGAACTAGTAAACCGCGCGGCCTTAGGCGAATTTCACCACACAAACGCCTAAGTAAGCCTAAATTTCAACTCCGGAAGATCAAAACTTCTAAGGCACTCAAGAACACAAGATCGTTCTAAGCGGAAGCAAACTATAATGAATGACCTTTGAATCTGAAAGAAGAAAACCAAGAACACGAAGAACAACATAGAGGATATAGAGTGAATGCCTTGATTACTCTGAAGATAGAAAATTGAGTGATTTACAAATGAGGTGGAAAGTCTCTATTTATAGTTGAACTCCTCCAGATCTAACGATCAAAACTGAGGTACATCAACGGACGAGATTTACATAATATCTTTACAAAATCTCTAAATATCACAACATTATCTAAATAAATCAATTCAAATGGATAATGTTGGACTAAATCTTCCAGGATCTTCCAGAACATTCTGGAACCTTCCAAAATCTCTCACGGACCGGGCTATGTCTGGTAGTCTTTTCGAGCTCAAAGTTTGTGTCTGAACCTCTTATATATGCAAATGCGCATATGACACGGGCTCGAACTGGCGGCCCGTGACAATCTCCCCCACCAAACTTGGTGACGCCCCCGTCGCGCCTTTGAGATGAAGCTTGACTCGGTGATCCTGGATTCGTTTCCGCACCTTGGCTCGCCTCCTACTCAGAATCGGGCTTGGTTGTCCCCTTATAAGGACCGCTCTCCCCATAAAGAGCACTCGACTCTAACTCGGTCGTCCCCCCATAAGAACTGCTCGCTTCGGCACTCTCTGCCATATAACATCATTCGTCGACCCTCTACGTACATCTCGATCGTAAGAACTCTTTCCTACCAGTTGAAACTTGCCTCTACTCAGATCCTCTCGATCCTGGCTCGAGTACTCGAACCCCATCACATTGAACACCGAACGGACCCTCAAAACTCTAAAAGGTTGCTTGGGTTCTCGCCAACTCTTGGAAACTCCATATGTTGGGTTAGGTTTTCCACTTCCTACACCCAACAAACCAAGAAAATTAAACTGTAAAACACCATAACTGTGTTCGAGATATACCTCCTTCGGACTACTCTGACTGACATTCACTCTAACCCGCATAATCACTTCCTTCCTCGCGAAGTCTGATGCACCATCGCCTATCGGCGACTCGTCGCTCATCAAAAACATCAACACTTCTTCAATCTGGAAGTCCGACACCTCAGCACGCACTAACGCTTCTTTTTCCACGAAGCTTAATGCCCCATCCACCTTACTCACTGGTGGACACTCGACGGATCCCATGTCTTCCAAAGACTTCGGCTCCACTAGCCCTTCCAAGGTCGTTTCCTCAGTGGCAGCAACCAAGTCAGCATCATTGGTTAGCTCAACAGCATTCAAAACCCTATTCTCAATCCTCACAACCCGACAAATCGGTACAACGCATTGTTTGTGAGGCTCCAAAATGCAAACACAATCGGCAAAAGGGGCAAGGAGTGTATTAACCCGGTCAAGGAAATTTAAACCAATGACAAAATCATAGTCATCTAAGTGAATTACCTCAAAATTTTCCTTGCCTTTCCATTCTTCAATTTCCAACTCTACGCCTCGTGCCATTTCCACTGTCGGAACACCTCTGGAATTAACGGTCTTGATCACCCCGGTTGACTCTTCAACCTTCAAACCAATCTCGTCGGCAGCTTTCTTTGACACAAACAAATGAGATGCTCCTGTGTCCACAAGAGCACTTCTAGGTAAAGAATCCTTCATCTTTGCTCAAGTTTGAAATCTGAAGCTTGAGCTCAATAAACTCTCTAACATACTCTGGGATGGAACCCTCATGTCTAAGTTGCCGTAACTTCGCTCGAGCATCGTGTTGAGCGTTGGTCGGATAGAACTGGCCCTTGAACTCAACCTGAAACTCTTCCCATGTCTCAACAGGAATGTTTTTGCCCTTTTCCTCAGAGCACCTGTGTCGCCACCACAGCAGAGCGACATCAGTCAAATACATGGAAGCAATAGTTACCTTTTCCGCATCATCCTTGATGCCCATCACCCGAAAATATTGCTCCATCCCCCATACGAAGTTCTCAACATCTTGGGCTGACCTGTTACCCTTGAACTCCTTCGGTTTTGGGACGTCCTTCCTATGCTTGGACGCAGTGGGTGCTGCTCCATTTTTCAAGGCAACTTTCAACAAAGCCATGTCTGCCTTCATCTCCTCAATCTCAACCTTCGCAGCCTCTAACTCGGCCTCAAGCACATCACCTCTATTGCCCAACTTCTTGAACAAATCCGTCAGAAGTTCCTACATCTCTCCCTTGAGATGGTTCCTCTTGTTGTCTTGCTTCTCGAAGCGTGAATCAACCACGTCGAGTCGCTCACGCGAGTCCTTCACCGAACCCTCGAGCCTGGTCACCTTTTCCTCCAAGGTCTCGGGGATATCCTTCGAACTCGCCGTCTTTCCCTCAGCAGCCTGTGACTTCGCACCCTTTTGCACTGCAACATTATCTTCTTTCTTCGGTGCCATCACGATCAGTGCCTTCCTCGAACTCTCGCTCTGATACCAACTGTCACGGGGCTAGATTTCTGAACTAGCAAATCACGCGGCCTTAGGCAAATTTCACCACACAAACGCCTAAGTAAGCCTAAATTTCAACTCCGGAAGATCAAAACTTCCAAGGCACTCAAGAACGCAAGATCGTTCTAAGCGGAAGCAAACTATAATGAATGACCTTTGAATTTGAAAGAAGAAAACCAAGAACACGAAGAACAACACAGAGGATATAGAGTGAATGCCTTGATTACTCTGAAGATAGAAAATTGAGTGATTTACAAATGAGGTGGGGAGTCTCTATTTATAGTTGAACTCCCTAGATCTGACGGTCAAAACTGAGTTACATCGACGAATGAGATTTACATAATATCTCTACAAAATCTCTAAATATCACAACATTATCTAAATAAATCAATTCAAATGGATAATGTTGGACTAAATCTTCCAGGATCTTCAAGAACATTCTGGAACCTTCCAGAATCTCTCACAGACCGGGCTATGTCTGGTGGTCTTTTCGAGCTCAAAGTCTGTATCTAAACCCCTTCTATAGGTAAATGTGCATATGACACGAGCTCGAACTGGCGGCCCGTGACGCTATGCATTGGTTTTCACAAAGATTTGGAAGCATGACCCACTTGCAGCTGACTCTGAAGGCTTTGCTCCCCGGTTTTATGAGTTAAGAGCCAACGCCCTTATTCATTTGCTTTTGTCAAATATGGGGTCAAATACTTTTTATAGCATTATGGGGTTCAATCAAGGGGAGCAATGTCAATGGGGTCAAGAAGATTTGGTCTTTGCCGCCATGATGTTCTGGAACTATAAGGTGTGGATCAACAACTTTGGCTCGTTTTTTTTGTTGAGAATTTGGGTGAATTTCCAACGCTCGTTTGTGGATGTCTCTTTGTTGGGGCATCTATAACAAAAATGATCATCGTTATCCTGGCCATCTTCATAGTTTGGAAGGATCGAATGATGGCTATGAGACCTCTTCCTTCCACTCCTCTTGGCGTCAAAAGTTGTTCTCCACTAATGAACTGGGTTATGGTTATCTCTGGGGCTGCTATCGACCTCTACAAACTTGAGTTTTCTCCTACATCGTCTATGATAACAAGATCCTCACCCCTGATAGGTAAGGGAGCCTGCCTTTGAAATGAGCTCTCGTATGAGCGTAATTTGAGATATTCTGCTCAGTGCTTTGTTATGGTCCACTCCCTCTCAGTTTTATGGTTTTTCGCTTTTGTTCTCCCGGTTTATATTCTGGGGTTTTACGCTTTGCTTAGCCTTTTGTGGGGGGTTTTTAAGGGTTTGCTTGCTCTTGTTAAGCTTCTTTTGGTTTCATGTTTGTACGACTTTCTCATGGGGTTGAGCTCATAATTGTATTTTTTTCCGATTTTAATAAAAATTGGGAAGGTTTTCTGGATAAAAAAGAAGAAGAAGAGAGCCCTTTGTTTAACCACTAGATCTAAGAAAAATTTATTATATTAGTGACAAAACTTATATTTAGGTTATGATGTGGTTGAAGTTAATTACATATATATTTATTAAAATGTATAATTATGACATAAATTAAAAAATAATTTTATAAAATTACTATTTATATCTATAAAATATATTAATATAAATTATATATTTTTTGAAATATTAATATAAATTATTATAAAAATGTTAAGTAATACATTATAACATAAATTAACTAAAAACAAATAATATATCATAAACTAATTGAAAATAATTTCTTAAGTTCCTCCTTTCAATGCTGTGAATCTCAGCCATTAGAAAAAGATGAAGTAATATATTATATCAAAACAACAAATGTTGGATTAAAATCCGCAATTGTGGGCACATATGTAAAATGTATGTTGCTATTATAAAGTATGACACAAAATAAAGTGACCAATTAAGTTAAGCGTGTCATAGGTATTAAAATGTCATAGAAATAAAAGTGTAGACACCATAAGATATATTTATAATTCAATGAGGGGCAGAGTTATAAATATTTAATAGTTGATTAAATCAACTATATAAAGAGGTAGTGGTCCCAAGAAATAGGTTAACTTGTTTTTCTCTCCTTCCCCGTCAGAGAGTTTTACTTCAAGAGATAACCTATCTTCTTGGAAGATCAATACCAAAGATTTTGATTTCAACATCAAGATTCAAGATTTTCAATCTATCAATGAATTCAGGTACGCTTCCGCACTCGGTTTATTCAGTTTATTGTTCTTGATGATTTGACATGATAGATCCTGGGGTTTAGATTTCATATCTATTATATTTTTGTTCTATCAAGTGGCATCAGAGCCAAATTATGTCGAATCATTGAGAATCAATTATGAATTTTAATTTTTGGGCGTTTAGGGTTCAATCATCTTTTGCCTTAAATCCCCTATTACAACTATAAGATGAATAATCTTATTAGAATTTATACTGCGATAACCCTATTTGAACTTTTTGTGGGCGATTTATAGTTATTGTAAAAAAATATATATTTGGGTTCTTGGAAAATACTAATGTTGTTCATTCTTGCTCCAAGGGTTATTAATTTCTTTAAGAAAGATGAAAGTTTTAATCTTTACAGATTCCATGATTATTTGGATTAAACTGTGCTTATATCATTAATAACAATTGATATATGTTTTTTTTTTGTGATTGTTTTAAGTACGGTTATTGGGAAAAGTAAGTTATAATGTGTTTGGTTGAAGCACTGTTATGCGTAGGCTAAAGTCTAATTTTAACATATATTAATTTTGCTCATTAGTATTTTATGGGATAAACTATCATACTTTCTGCCATCAGTTTTTGATTTTTAAGCCAATCGATATTCGTGCTTTAATAGTTGATTGTTAAGGAAATTATTCATAACAGTACTTTTGTTTCTTCTAAACTGTGGGCCTATACGCTGCTATTATATATAGTAAAATAAGGGCAAGATGTGGTTTAGAAAATAATATTATGTGTTATGGTTACGGATTGATATTGAAGGTTTGATTTAGGTTTGGAATAAATTTCAGTTTGAATTAATTGCTAGTTACGTAATGTGATTAGTTTCATTTGAATCATTATTCATATATACATTTGGTCTTAGTTTTGGAAAATTTGACATTAATTTTATGAAGTTTATATTCGATTCAGTTTGATTAAATTTTTTTATTTTAATCATTATATTATTATGGATATTTTTAAGGTCTTATGTGATCATTATATGAATTACCCATTTGTATAATACTTCTGATTTTGACTTTTAGTTAAAGTTTGATTGTTTGAAATTTTACTTTAATTTCGGCAAATGCATATTTAAGGAATTTTTAAAGAAACATTCAATGATTTAGGTTTTTCGATTTCTGATAGCCCCATTCAGACAACCTTGTTTTAAGTTATTTCGGAAACTTAAGTGTTATCAGAAATTTCAGTTTTGACTGTTACAAAATTTTAAATTTGAATATCGGTATATTTATTGTATATATTTTAAAATAATTTAATTGAAAAATTAAGTCACCAAAGTGACCTCTATTGTAGAAATTATTTTATTTTAAAATATAGAAGGTTTTGTGCATGTAAGTCGGATTATGTTAGTATTAATCGGCCTAAAGGAAGGTTAATAATTAACATTATTACATGTGCAACTGTGGTAATAAACATGTGATAATTATTCAGTTTTATATGTGAACAATAAATCGGCCCAAAGGAAGATTTCTGTTTGACATATTCTTATTATCAATGTTTGATTACTATACCAAGATATCACTTGCAAGTTAATGTTTTGTCCAACGATGAAATATTAATGGTGTGTTCGATATCTTGATATGAGGTTTACCTTTATTCAAATTTATTATTATTTTGGTTATCTTTTAATTTGATTGGAAGATAAAATTAAGACAAATATTTTGAAACAAATAAATTCATATTTTGGCTTTGGATGTCTAATATTTTAATGGATTAATTGAAACATAATGTCACCAAAGTGACCGCTTTTGTGTAGATTAGTTTATTTAAAATATTAAGATAATTATGAGTTTTTTTTAATTCATGCATTTATTAATTGGCCCAAAGAAAAGTTAATATTTGGCAGAATTATAACGACAACTGTGGCGATAAATGTGTGACGATTATAAGGTATTTTATGTGAGCAATACGTTAGTCCAAAGATTAGCCTATTGTTTGACATAGTTTATTGTCAATGTTTGATTGCTACAACAAGAGTACCGCTTACAGTTAATATTACTATCCAAAGACTTGATATTAATGGTCTGCTTGGTATCTTGAGGGGAACTAGCCATTATTTTGAATTTATTTGTTTACTTATGAATATTTATGTGAGCTTGTTTTATTTTATTTTATTTTTTGTTCTTTATTTAGGTAATTTATCTTTGTTGTCACAATATCTGTTAATAACATTCTACACTAATGTTTAGTGAAACTAATTTCAAGGAATAGAAAAGACACATATAGTATTTTGATGTATGAACATAGACTCTGCACTAAGGAATGAACAACTTGCACCTCTCACTGCGGTAAGCACTCATAAAAGGTATTTTGAGAGGTGAGATCGTTCGAATCGCATGAGTCTAATGATCATAAAACACAACATTCTAGATGTCTTTAGGAGCACAAATCTAAAGAGATTATTCATACTAAGGGTTTCCTTGACGAAATTAAGAAATGTTTTACCCAAAACATTAAGGTTAAGATGACATCACTTATGCTTTCTTTGATGTCTATGAAGTATAAGGGTCAAGGAAATGTGAGAGAGTAGATTATAAAAATTCTTTATATTGCTTCAAAATTCAAGGCACATAAGATTGAACTTTCTAACAATTGTTTGTTCTTATGGTTTTGATATCGCTTCCTATACAATTTAACCAATTCAAGTTACAACTGTCAAAGGGAGAAATATACTCTATTTGGGTTCATTTCTCATCGTGTTCAAGAGGAAGAAAGGTTGAAGCATTATAAGTGTAAAAATAATTATTTTGTTAGTGCTCATTTAGTTAGTGTCTTTAAGAATAAGGGCAATAAAAAAATATTTAAATAAAGTTGCTAAGGGTTCTAGCCAAAAGAAACGACAATAAGTTTTTTAGTGTTGATTCTTTTGTATAAGTTATGACACATGTAAAGAAATTAAACTTTAAAAGCGAGCAACTACTTTGGTTATTTTGAATGATCCATGGACTATAAATTTTATGATCCCACAATTAAGATTATTTTAAGGAGAGATTTATATTTTTTAGGATGTTGAGTTTGGAGGGAGAAATAAGGTTAGATACATTGTTATTGAGGAGGAATTGAATTATAATTTAATTCCTACTATCACTTTTGACAATGTTTAGGTTTTCAACCTATCATTAATCAAGAAGTGAATCAAGTACCTCAACAAAACAATGTTGAACAACTCCCATTCAAGATAAGGTAATTGTTTCAGAAGAACAAACTCAACAACCTTAAAAAAAAACAAGTGTCATTAAAGAGGTCCACGAGAGGAAGATGAAATACTATTCCAAATTATTATATTGTATTTCTTCAAGAAAATAAGGTAACAATAGAATGATAGAAAATGTTCAATCATTTTTTTATCAGACCATAAAAGTTCTAACTCTCAAAAGTGGATTGATGTCATTCAAGAAGAGTATAATTTTGTGCAATACAATAAAGTTTAGGAACTTATCTCATTACCTTAAGGTGCAAACCAATTGGTTGTAAATGGATATTTAAAACCAATATGGATGGAAATGGTAATGTGGATAAGTATAAAGTACGTCTTGTATCTAAAGGATATACTTTAAAAGAAGACATTGATTTTGTAGAGATCTTCTCTCAAGTTTCATTGAAAGACTCTTCCAGGATAATCATGACGCTTATTGCTTATTTTAATCTTAAGTTACATAAGATGAATGTTAAGTTTGTGTTTTTCAATGGTGACATTGAAGAAATGAATTATATGGTACAATCATAGATTTGTATCTAATGATACAAAATCAATGATATGTAAATTAAAGAAATTCATCTATGAGCTTAAGTAGGACTCTCATTAATGAAATTATAAATTTCATGTTGATTATCTCATTCGATTTTGAGATAAACTTAGTTGGCACTTGTATATACTACAAGTTCAGTGGGAGTAAGCCAAGTGACACTCATATTGCTAAAGAAGATAAGTATTATCTTACTCAATGCCCTAAAAGTAACCTTGAAATTTAGAAAATCCAAAAGATTCTCTATACATAACTTATTGAGAATCTAATTTATGTTTAAGTATGTATCCGTTCAGAAATTGTGTACATTATTAGAATGTTAGATAGATATTTAAGAAATTCTAGTATGGACTATTGGACAACAGCCAATAGAGTTATGAGATATCTTTAGGGAACAAAAATTACATGCTCACATGTCGAAGTTCTGATAAGTTAGAGATCATTAGGTTCACAAACTTCGATTCTAATAGAATATTGATGCAAATGAATTGTCACATGAGCTGCTAATTTTAGATTGAATAAAAAAGACCACGTTAGTTATTTTGTGACAATAAATATGCATTCATTTATTCTATACACAATAGGAACACTTCAAACTTGAAGCACATAAATATTACGTTCCTAGTTGTTAAAGAAAATTCAGAGTGGTTATGTGTCTATAGAGCATATTGGTACAAACTCCATAATTGCGCGCATATTAAGAAACTGTCACCCTAGGTCTTTCATGAGCACACTACTCATGTGGGTGTAATGTTATTTAAGGATATTCGGTTTTAGTGGGAGTTTGTAATTTTGAAAAAAAAAATGCTCATTCGGTTTAGACACAATTTCAGTTACTTCAGTTTAAAGTTATTTAAGATTATTTTCTGCAGAAATAAAGTTCTTTTGGTTATGCACACTCTGAATTCAGTAAAGTTTGATCTCACTAAGGTTTAGGAGGACCAGTTGGAAATAGACATATATGGTTCACATTTCATGTAATTTTCCATGCTACACATCCATGATTGATCTATGTCATTTGACTATATTTGTATACGTGACCATTGATGGGTCCAGTCATGATTGATATGGCGAAGATCGCTTTGATCCTATGTGGATATAGTTGATGGACGAGATTGTTATAGAATACCTATTATTTAATAGCAAAATTTTGAGCTCATAAGGTTGTACATTTATCAGGAAACATATGTTGCCCAAGTGGGAGATTGTTGGATTAAAATCAGCAATTGTGAGCACATATGTAAAATGTATGTTGCTATTATAAAGTATGACACAAAATAAAGTGACCAATTAAGTTAAGCGTGTCATAGGTATTAAAATGTCATGGAAATAAAAGTGTAGATACCATAAGATATATTTATAATTCAATGAGGGGCAGAGTTATAAATATTTAATAGTTGATTAAATCAACTATATAAAGAGGTAGTGGTCCCCAAGAAATAGGTTAACTTGTTTTTCTCTCCTTCCCCGTCAGAGAGTTTTACTTCAAGAGATAACCTATCTTCTTGGAAGATCAATACCAAAGATTTTGATTTCAACATCAAGATTCAAGATTTTCAATCTATCAATGAATTCAGGTACGCTTCCGCACTCGGTTTATTCAGTTTATTGTTCTTGATGATTTGACATGATAGATCCTAGGGTTTAGATTTCATATCTATTATATTTTGGTTCTATCAACAAAATGGCGAAGAACAAAGTTTGAAACTGACCTTCAACTGCATTATTAATGAATCCGTTTTACAACTGAAAAAAGAAAACACTTATCTCATCATAATAATAACATGGATTGCAGAATCAATATTCTGGTCAACTTCAAGATCGTTGGACCATTTTGGATTAAATTCGAGGGCAGGTTAGTTCAGCTCCTGATTTTTTAGTTGTGGTGCAGAATGCAAATTGCAGACCCATTAATCGGCAAGTAAGAAATTGAAAGGTCAAAACTAAGGCCTAATCTTTACCGATGGTCCTTTTGTTTAATGTATATTTTATTTAATCACATAATTTAAAAAATGATTATTTTAATTTTTTTTTACTTTTATCGATCATTAACTTTTGTTAATCCCGCTAACACAATAACGTGACACGTTAATAAAAAAATATTTTAAATTTGATCATTAAATTTTTAAAAGTTTCTTTTTAATTAAGATAGACAAAAGAAAAAAAACTAACTTCAGTTGGAAGTGTTGAGTGTTGGGACCCGTGTTGGCTCATCGTTCGTGTGAGAGTAGGATGATAGCCAAACAAAAACCTTACGCTTTTGAAAGCCAAACCAATCCGAAAGTGTTTTTCCCTCTTTTCACCTTTCTCCCAAGGCCAAATCTCATGCCCATTTTTCCATTCCTCTGGACCCAATCCTTTCCCTGAAAGTTCCCTTTTTCTTACGCCTCCTACGAATTAAAAACAATGAGTTTTTGGACGACTTAACATAACTTTGACGATTTGACTCGGTCATTCACAAGCCGACGCCGACTCACTTCCAAAACACCTATATCCTCTGCCAATGCCACTCTGGTTCTCGGCGATATCCCTCTCGATAGACTCTCTTTTTTTCGGCTAAAACCATCGCTTCTTTACGAATTCATTTAAAAAAGTTCTACAAATGACCAACGATTCACATGCCCCTAATTATAGGGATCTCCTTTGCAATGCCGCCGCCGGTATGGCAAATACTCCCCTCCCTTTTTTCACTAACGACGATATCCTATAATTGAATTTCAGAGCTTTCTTTTGCACACGTGCAGGTGCTATTGCTGCAACATTCGTGTGCCCTTTAGATGTTATAAAGACTAGATTTCAGGTTCATGGGCTGCCAAATCTCGGTAACTCAACCGTTAATCGTTTGTAATGCTGGTTTGCTTTCATTCAAACAGTTTCAGAGAGAGGAAAAACAAAAAAAAAAAGAATATGACAATGTTTAAAGTTTCTAATTTCTAACTTTTTGTGTGTTTTTTGCTTTTTAATTATTTAATCAGGTACTTATAGTTGGTAGCTTGGAACAAATAGTTCAGAAGGAAGGCTTGCGCGGTATGTACCGTGGGCTTGCTCCTACTGTACTTGCTTTACTTCCTAATTGGGCAGTAAGTTTTTTATATCCTGTTTTCTAATTTTTCATCCGTTCCCATGCTGTTTCTAGAGCCTCGAGGAGTTCTTGGATGTTATTTTCTAAGGGTAGAAGTCTACATTTGTTAATTCATTAGGTTGTGATGCTGGTGAACTAAGTTGACTGCTTGTCGGTTGTGTCGATTCTAAGGCTTACATCTAGCTAACTTTACCTTGAGGAATTCGAGAAATATCGATTTTGAGGCTTTTTTTTGTATGATCAGTTGGTTATTTAAATTAAAGAAACAATCCTTTTACTTGTTTAAGTTCTCACCAAGATAAATTTTTTTCTTCTTTGTTTCGATTCTATTCTCACCCGCACATTCAAAGTCCAAACATGATTAGAAGATAAGTTTCTAGGCTTCTATGCTATTTACTGTCCTCAATTTCCCCACCTGACAACAAATTGTGTAGTCACATTTTGCATATACACATTGGAACAAACTAAACCTTACCCCATAACTTAGGTTCATTTATGCCAATATCCTTTAGCCTGAGTTAGGTCAGGTAAAGCAAGTATCTTTTGTAGGTTCTACTCATGTTTGCTTTGTTTTTCACCTCCCTCTGTAGTTATAGTTTATCTGCCAGTTTTAATTGACTGCAAATCATTGCATATGATTTCACAAAATACACAAAGATAGCCTAATACAGAGTGAGATTCAAGATTGATATATCCAATGCAGATTTAAATTTATTAAGTATTGAACTGCAAAGATAAAAATCTGTCTTCCCTCTAAATATGTAATTTTGCTTTGTCACACAACATGATAGTAATTATACTTGCTGTTTCCTGCCCCAGTTATGCATAATACTATTCTGGAGAAGTTTAGGTTTGATTTTTTTACTATTTTATTGTTGAAGTAATTCAAATAGGAAATCCACCTATTTGTTTAGATTTCCGTAGATCTTTTTTTTATTCCAGATTAAATTACTAGCCTAGATGCAGAAGTATTTAACATACCTCAGTTATTGGGATTAATCTCTGTGTGTGTGTGCGTGCTTGATTGAATTGAAGCATTCCATTCCTTTTGCAGGTATATTTTCCAGTGTATGAGCAACTCAAATACTTTCTTTGTTCTAATGGTTAGTCGCTAGCCCGTTTATTTCTTTCTTTTAGCTTATTTTTCTCTATGCTTGTCTTGCACATTTTTTTATGGATCTCTGACTTAGTTTTTCTGTGCATGTTTAGGTGAGAATCACCATCTTTCAATAGGTGCTAACATGCTAGTTGCAGCTGGTGCTGGAGTTGCTACAATCATTTCCACAAACCCACTTTGGGTTGTGAAGATAAGACTTCAAGTGCGTCTCTCAACTTTATATATATATATATATATATATTCTGCCATTCTCAATGCAACAATTTTCATGCAACAATTTTCACTTATATTGACCTTCTAAGTTATCTTGACTTTTATTTCGTTCCAACTATAGTTTGTTATAGGATATGAAACTTTAATCTCTAGTCCTTTTGTTGCTCTTTATAAGTATCTCTCTCCACACTGTCTACAAGTGTGGAGGAATCAGGAAGCCCTTTCCAAAGTGAAGTAATAATTGTAACACCCTTACTCATCCCGGAAGTCCAGACGAGTGATGTCATATTTTGACATCGGATAAAATATTTGAAGTCTTAAAGCAAAAAATGCATCTTTAGTTGACAAGGGACTTATTTAAACATAAAGGCAAGGTTTAGGGGAGACATTTTATAGTATTCCTTTCTAAAACTAAAAAAATTAGGCAGGCCACGCAGTGAGTATCAATACTTGACATTGAGTATCGATACTCAATGTTCGGTGTCGATACCGCTAAGGCAGTATCGATTCTAAACTTCAGCACTGGAAATTTTTTGCAAATCTCGTTCCTTGTTTTAACCCTTTTCTACTTAACTGCTTTCTCCCACCAAAACATTTCATAACGTATTCTTCTATTTTTGAGCAATCTCAAACATCATAAACGTGTGTTTAAATTTTCATGCCAAGATAACATGTAAAACCAGAATTAGCCTTTTTCAGTAGTCATGCCAAAACATAACACGTGCATGACCTTGCATCAAAAATCCATAAATACAATAATTACAAAAGTCCATATACCAAAAGATGGAACATTTAAGCTAGGTACATGCCACTAATAGCCAAGGGAAGAATATATACATGATTATATTGCGTTGATCCTTGCCAAAGAACGGTGGTCTCAAAAGCTTGTGTACGAGACAATCATCTTAATCTGCATATAGAAACGTTGCACCCTGAGTTCGAACTCAGTGAAACCATAATAAAACATATAAAGCTCGTGATCTTATAACATAGCCAAACATTATAAGTCATGCTGGTGGATAGTAATTTCATATCATCATTCATGATCAAGATGCATACAATACCTTATCCAATTTAATTGACCTTCGTAATTTGGTGGACCCTATATTAGGTATACATGTAAATAAAGAGCCACGAAGGGTGAACATATAGCCTCGAAGGGTGAAGATATAGTACACAGTCCCTATGGCTAGCCAATCATACCTATTTTAACTCCATGAGTTAAGGTCACATTTACCGAATAATTAGTTATTCACATTTAAGCATGCTTGACATGTTCATATAGCCTCAAAGGTAATCATATACCATATAGCAACATTGACACATTTCATGTCAATATCATTTCATTTAGTTCCAATTCACGTAGCATGCTCCTTAAATATAAATAACTCATACCTTAGAAGTTCATTCTCCATCGAATGACCATAACAAAAAGGGTATTCACAAGCCCTAATTCAAATTCACACAGTAAGTACTCAAAATGGTACTCACCTTCAAAACAAGCAAATCAAAGTCCACTCAAAATGTGAAATCCTTTAATATACAGTACTACTATTTTCCTTTTCCTTTACACTTAGAAAATCTTTCTTGGAGGTTACCTTTGGAAGCTTCATTTAAATATGCATAACTATGTTACTATTAAGATCATATAGAATCTTATAAATGCATAATTAAAATATAAATTATGCCAGATTGTTATTATTTCAACTGTTTTATGCTGCTATAAAAGATAATAGCTTTGAACCAGTCACAACATTAGTGGCATTTTGTGAATTGATGATGTGCTGTTTTTCTTCTATAGACTCAAGAAATGAGAGTGGGAGTGGTTCCCGTTCCCTATAGGAGTACACTTTCTGCTTTGAGTATAATAGCTCGCGAGGAGGGTATTCGGGGTCTATACAGGTTGTGTCACCATTCATAAGGAATTGAT
Source organism: Hibiscus tridactylites (assembly GCA_958450335.1). Taxonomy (NCBI): domain Eukaryota; kingdom Viridiplantae; phylum Streptophyta; class Magnoliopsida; order Malvales; family Malvaceae; genus Hibiscus; species Hibiscus tridactylites. The sequence continues at coordinate 66,072,055 of OY288287.1, read as the reverse complement.
ATTTTTTATGTTTTCTGATCAAAGTTGTTTTTTTCCTTCTGATTTGAGACATGATTCATTGGTGTACGATTTATGCATGATGAACAGTGGTCTTATCCCTGCATTAGCTGGTATCAGTCATGTTGCCGTTTTTTCCCGACATATGAGAAGATCAAATTCTATTTGGCTGATCAAGGTTAATAATCTACACATTTTAAGTTGTTTATACTTGGTGAAAAGTTTTAACTTTATGAGGCCCTAACAGAAAAAAACTACAATGGATAAACTCAGTACACATGATGTCGCCGTTGCTTCATCAGTTTCCAAAATATTTGCATCTACATTGACTTACCCACATGAGGTATGATGTATATGTTCATGCTTTAGGACACATTTTGGTTACTTAAGGAACACCCCCATTTACTCTCAATATGGTTGCATTGCACTTTTAATGTTTAAAGGGATGGATATGTGCATCATGTTTTAATTTGCCGTGTCCTATTTATCTAAGAGCTGCATTTATTTGTGTTTCTATATCATTATAGCAGTTTAACCATGTATGCTGATGAGTCTAACAAGCTTACATTTATTATTGTACGTTACAGGTGGTACGCTCGAGGATTCAGGAACAGGGACATCACTCTAAGAAACGTTATTCTGGTGTGGCTGATTGCATTAAGAAAGTATTTCACCAAGAAGGTGTCCCTGGATTCTACCGCGGGTGTGCAACAATTCTTATCCGGACCACACCTGCAGCTGTTATCACATTCACCAGCTTTGAGACGATTCATCGATGTCTTGTCAATCTGTTTCCCCTGTTCCACAGCCTCATGCATTGTTGTCAAACAAGGATATACCCACATCTCTCTTGGCATTCGACCACGCAGGGTGATACATTTGAACAGCTTGTATTCTAGTGGTAGCTTTTTACCAATATTCATTCAAACCTCATCTCCTTGTCCAACTCCTGCAAGATCAAAGCTTGCTGGGGGTAAGGTGTGGTTTACTGGCTACGATAATGACGAAATGTGTACATGGAGAGTAAATTAAATACATTCTTAAAGGATAGGTAGATATGGTTACATTATAATTTATTTACAAAGTCACATTGCATCTGGTTATTTCTTTTTTTGAAATAGCTACTGAATTTTCATTAAACCCGTAGAAGAATTCAATTACAACGCAATTAAGAAGAAAAAGATATGGGTTAAAACAACCCAAAAAATTCTTACAACTAAAAAACAATGAAAACGAAAATTTCTATGGAAATACGTATACCAACGAAAATTCAAAAGCTTCTTGAATCTCCTTGTCTCTGTCCAAACGAGACGCATAAAGAAGGAAGGAGTGGTGCGCGATCCATTCTGTCAGGCAAAAGGTACCGCTACTTAGGACTGATTTTATCGACAAACAACCATCAACGAGTGGGGATAAAACATTCCAAGTGACCACCAACAACACCATGAATCAGAAACTAGCGCCGAGTGAATCTCTGTGCGAACAACAATCGAACACTAGGGTATGCTGAAACCTGCACAAAGACAGATGAACCAAACCAGAAAAACAAAACAAAAACATGTCACAAAGACAGAAAAGAAGCGTGTCACTAGGACAGAGAAAGAGCGTGCTACAGAAACAGAGATTCTTATTGAAATAAAAACAAAAAAACTGATAATATTGGTGGTCGACAACCAATACAAAGACTAATTGCCGACCACCGATTAAAGGGATTGAGCAAAAGAAAAAGCGGCTAGAATTGAAAAGTTTTGAGAGAGCGGCTAGGGTTTTAGCGGCTAGGGTAGAACGCTTCATCCATGCATCTGGTTATTTCTTGTATCATTATTTCATCATATTCTTTTGACCCCATGGTATATAAACCATGTAATATTGATAGATATATTAAAAAAAATGCAATATTGATAGTTGCTAGAAAGGTGACTTGGGTTGTGCAGGTTCTTGAAGCTTGCTGGGCCTTAAGTACTAATTAAGCCTGACCCCAAGATTAACACGGCTCGTATTGAGACTGGAGATAGATATCAAATAGAATACTAGCCAACCGTGGCGGTCTGCTTGGATTGAGTACATGTTAGCTGCTCTAACTTGGACTCTTGGGAGTTTACATAACTAAAATAAACAGATTAAGATGTATAATTATAAACATAATATAATTTTTATTATATGCTCTTAAAAATGTAGTACTAGTACCCCACTCAAAACACTTTGGGACTGACAATGTGCATCTCCATCCAATGCCACTTATAAGTGTAGTAATGGAGTAGGGAATGGCATAATTTGACAGCTCATTAAGCTTATAAAGAGAATCCTAAGCTTCATCTTCTCACCAGAAGACCCATTTAGTACCTTTCCAGACATCATTCTTTCATTGTTTTTAACAGATAAATTATGTTAGGAAAACAAAACCAAAATCGAAGACAATGGCTCTTTATACATTTAATGCCATTCATACCATCACATTGACACATGGTAGACTAGATTCCACATTTCTCTCTTTACCTCCCATCATAGCCTATTCCATAAATCAGGATTAGGGTCATTTAAAAGAGTGCAACGCTTTCATGATTGTTTTTGAGACTGCTCTGCTACCTAGCTGTCCCCACGGCGACAACCTGTGAATGTAATCATCTTTCACCTCTATATTCTAATCTTTCTCATCAATTTCTGGGATTTATTAAAGTGGCTAAACCGTACGTTTTTGTAACTACAAGCACTTGCTTTTCCAAATCCTTTTTTAACCTAAAACTTCCACCAACTGGCTTTTTCTTGAAAACAAAGTCTTCTTTTGCTAGTTGCTGCTCACCCAACTGATCCTCATATATTATGTTTAGCCTGGACTCTGGAGTCTGGAATTTCAACTGTTATTAACATGTAAAGTGGTGTGGCGTTGGCTTTCCAGGTGGGATTCGAATCCAAAGTTTTCTTTCAAAACACATTTGCCCAGCCACAATAATTATCATGATCATGATGATGTGCGCTTTAACTTTTCCAATTGGGACTAAATTTATTCCTTTCCTTAGTGGACATAATGGGATTTCCCTAAACTTTACTGCTCAAAAGTAACTGTTATTATTACACCATGTAAGTGGTGGCCTTAAAAGCTTCTTTTTCTTTTTGGCAATGCTACAATACAAGACATTAAGCCTCCTGCCTTTTTTTCCCTTGCAGACGACAAACGCATTCATTCTTTGATCTACTTTTCAAGTTTCATGCACAAATTGTACTCTTAATGAAGTTTTATTAAATAAAATAATTTTAAAACGATTAATATATGAGGCTTTCATCACAACATGTGAATCAAAAGAAGCATTCACCACCAAAGCATCTGTAAAGAACTGAGGATCATCAGTTTTCTTGCTCAAATTAGTATTCTAATTATGATTTAAATATTAAACTACAACTTTTTTTTATGTAAAATCAGGAATGTTACTGTTTTGTATGAATATAATATTTGTTGCTCTGGGCTTGGTGATTTGCATAATCGCACATTTTGTCCTAAAAAATGGACTCTAAATCACTTAGGAACAGTATACGATGCACATCTAAAGGGAATAAATGATGAACCCTTTTGTCCTTCTTTGTAGTGGATGCTTCTTTTTTCCTAGTGATTAAGAATGTCAGGGAGTTGAATTATGGAAATTTTGCTTCAGTTTTGTGCAATCCCAGCTACTGGAGAGCATGGACTGCAGTCCACAATACTGAATTGCGGTTGCGGATGCGAATTTTCTTTAAAAATAATTATATCTTTAGATGTAATTGCAGTTTACGGACCGCACTCCGCTTATTGACTTCATTCCGGACAGTCCTCAGTTGCGGGTGTGCATTGTCGGGTACTCAGTTTTCAGGTATCCGGTTCATTCGGGTACCTCATTAAGCGGTTCGTGTCTCGGTCTATTATATCCGGTACCCGGATAATCGGGTACCGAGTACCCGAGTCCTATTTTTATTTTTTTTAATTCTAAAATTAAAAAAAAAATCACATGTTAAACACAAAAATATTTTAAAAAAATTAAACTTAAAACTTAAAGGAATATAATACAAACATAGAAAAAATATAGAGATTTAAACTTAATTTTAGAGTGAAAATATTAAGAAACATAAAATAAAAATATAATTTTAAATATAAATATATATATATATTAATTTTATCGGGTCGGGTACCCGGTAAGGAGAAACTTTCGGCCCGTGTTCTGGTAAATTTATCGGGTCGAATATTTTTTTTCTTGAAAATTACCCAACATTTTAAGTTCGGATCGTCAGATTTTCGAATCGAGTCAATCGGGTCAGATATTTTTGCCCACCCTAGCCTCAATTGTTTATTTCACAAATAAAACCTGAGTCCTATAAAAGAAACTGAGCGGGTTACCCAATGCTGAGTTAAACTCAATCCTACACGGTCAACTCAATGAAAGCGGGAGAGTGAAGCTTTTAACACGTGGCTAGAGAATAAAGTAACTTGCCAAAGTCCGTTTAAAACTGTCAATGGATGACTTGTGAGGCGCAGCTCGGTCGGTCTCGGTGGGGTACGCTAAACGGCGACGTTTGATTTTCCCTGTGAAACTTCAAATTCTATACAAGCGTCCCTTGATTACTTTTAAGCGGGCCCCTCCGAGCGCGGATCCTTGAAAATAAACAACTAAAGCCTGCCGCCTTGAGGGGCCTAGCTCCGGAGCTGCTCGGTTTGGGTACCGAACCAAGGGTTTGAATTTTTTTGAACGTTAATAAAAATACACTGCGCTACGACAACTTTATTTTAGGGTAAATTACATATTTGATACCTCGCGTATTTCAGTGTTTTTGTTTTAATCATTCAACTATTATTTTTAACAAAATTGTACCGAACATTATGTTTTGTTTCTATTTTAATACCGCTTTAAATTTGACTGTTGGCCCAATAGAAATAATGGTGTGGAATAATATAATAACAATTTCAGTCTTCAAAACTTATACATCTTATTAAATTGGTCATAATTTAAAATAATCAAATAAATCTCTAATACTTAAATTTTTATCGTTTTGGTTGTCATTATAATTTGAATAATTATTAAATTATTAATAAATTATCATTATTGTTTTATCTAATTTGAAGTGTAACAAGGAATATGGGTTACTGTAATAAACATTGGGAAACTAATATTGAAAATGGGTAAAACAAGTTTGGAGAGTTATGTTTTATTCTGAGGTTTTGATGGTTTATGATTCAAAGGGTTCTCTTGAGATTTCTCATAAGTTGGGGTCACAACACTGTTTGGGGCTGGAGTCGAAGGACGACAAAGATAAATATGACATTTTAGGTTTTCAATATACTTTTGGTTTAGAGAAGATAGGTTCTTAATAATTAAAAAGAAAATGATTAAAACGGGCTTAATTCAAAGGGTAAACTATATGTTTAGATTATTAATAAATTATTTCAAATTGAAATGAAGATCGGATTAAAAGAATATTTAAATATTTAAAATTTATTGAATTATTTCAAATTAAAATCAATTTAATTAATATATAAATTTTAAGAACTAAAATCGTTTATATTACAACACTATTTTTATAAAGTCAACAATTAAACTTAACGTTATACCAAAATAAAAAAAAATGTAGTTTTAGATATAATTTTACTAAAATAATAGTTGAGTTACCGTTCAACTTAATTAGCCCCGTTTTTTTTTTATCGATAAAAACTTACATAGATAAGAGTTTAAGAGTACAAAAGATGTGACGGAAGGACTGTAGGACTCCAACAGACTTGGGCCTGTTCCGTCTTAGCAAATTTAGCCAGCCAGTCAGCAAGCTGATTACAAGATCGACTCACGAAGGAAAAGCAACAGGACTCAAACTCCTTTGCCAAACTCTTGATACATTCTTCAGTGGCAGAGGTTGTCCAATCCGAGGGAACCCCTGTCTTCAGGCGATTGACAACAGCCTTATTGTCTGTTTCAATGATAACCTTTGAGAAAGCGAGGTGACTCGCTGTTGTGAGTCCCAATTTCATAGCGAAGGCTTCAGCAGCAGCAGCAGATGGCGCCCAACAGGGAGCTGTGACACCATGGACTAAAAAACTTGAGTTATCCCGGAACACAGCTGCGATCGAAGCTTTCCCTGAGACTTGGTCAAAAGCGGCATCACAATTAATTTTTATAACGCCTGAAGGGGGAGGTGTCCATTTCGTATTTTCCGGTCCTTCATTCACTTTCTCAGAGGAGTCAATTTTGTTTGCTTGTTGGAATTCCATAAAGCCACGATCTGCTCTTAGCCAGACATCCCATGGGGATTCCTTTCTCCCTTCGAACACGAGTGCATTCCTTGCTTTCCATAAATTCCAAAGGATGAAAGCAATATGAGCGAGACCTTCTTTGGTCATCCCCATCTTTCGATCATGGCAAAGTTGGTACCACCACTTTGGGAATCCTGGGAAACCCAATGCAGCGGGGGAGTAATTAAACGCCGAAGCTCTCCAGGTAGCTTGAGCAAAAGGGCAGAAGAAGAGAATATGCTCTGCCGACTCTTGGTTTTGATAGCAGTGGGGACAATTGTCCTGGTCCTTGAGGTTCCCATGAAACCGGGTTCTCAGTGTACTCTTAGTAGGGACAATATCATGACATAGTCTCCACAAGAACGCTCGGATCTTGGAAGGGACCTGTAGCTTCCAAACTGAGTTCCACAGTTCTTTTTTGTTCAGGATTTCTTCACTGGATGAAGGTTGATTTGTTTCCGGAGCCTCTTCCTCCAGAAAATGATATCCCGACTTGGCGGAATATTTACCGTTTTTGTTACCAGCCCATATAAGAACATCTTGAACATTTGGTCCTCCGATCGGAATGGAAAGAATCGCTTTTGTTTCTGTTGGGGAGCACAGCTCTTGAATCTTTGTTTCATTCCATGTCCAATCGGATCTTATGAGAGAGGAGACGGACGGTGCGGGAAAACCCTCCGGCGGTGAAGATGTAATTCTAAAGCCCTTAACCTTCGGAATCCAATTGTCAGACCAGGTTGAGATTCGTTTTCCATTTCCGACCCTCCACAGAGAACCCTTTTTGATGATTTTTATTCCTTCTCTGATTCCAGACCAAGCCCACGATGGATTGGAGCACTTCGGGGCCTCGAAGATGTTCCCGTTTGGGAAGTAGATCCCTCGGAGAACTTGAGAAAGAAGGGATTCTGGGTTTTTAATCACTTTCCAGGTAATTTTGGAGACGAGAGCTTTGTTGAATAATCTGAGGTTCCTGAAACCCATTCCCTCTTGTTCTTTAGGCTTACAGAGATCCTTCCAATTTATCCAGTGGATATTCCTTTCTTTTTCAGCACAATTGTTCCACCAGAATTTGGCAACAATAGAACTGATCTCATCACAAAAAGTAACCGGAAGAAGGAAGCACTGCATCACGTACGTGGGAATAGCCTGAGCAACTGCTTTGATGAGTATCTCTTTCTCAGCGCTTGATAAAAATTTGGTCTTCCAACCTCTAAGCCTGTTTAGGACTCGATCGTGAATAAAGGTCATCGCTTCTTTTTTGCTCCGACCCCAAAAGGAAGGCAAACCAAGATATTTTGAATCTTCCTCCATTGTCTTAAAACCCAGGATGTTTTGGAGATGGGATTTAAGACTATTGCTGACATTCGGAGAAAAGAAAACGGAAGATTTCATGTGGCTGACAGTTTGGCCTGTGGAGTATTGAAATAGTTGGAGAATCTGCTGAAGCCCTCTACAGTTTTCCTCAGAAGCCTCTATAAAAACAAGACAGTCATCCGCGAAAAGCAGATGGCTCAAGATGGGGCATCTTCTTTTAATTCTCAATCCTGTGAAGAGACCTGTTTCAATTCCTCTTGCAATAAACCAGGAGAAGGTGCTTGATATGAGTGTGAAGAGGAAAGGGGAAAGTGGGTCGCCCTGCCTTAGGCCTCGCTCTGCAAGAAACTCTCCTTTTCGTTCTCCATTTATCACCAGCGAAAAGGACACAGAGGAAACACATTTCATTACTCTGCTGATCCACCACTCATCGAAGCCCATATCCTTCATAACAAGCTGAAGAAGTTCCCAGTCCACTTTATCATAGGCTTTTTCCAAATCAATCTTGAGAGCCATGAGGCCTTTCCCTCCTTTTCTAGTTCTTTTAATTGCATGGAAGGCTTCATTTGCCAAGATGATATTGTCTTGGATTGCTCTGCCTTTCACAAAAGCCGACTGATACTGCGGAATAATGTCCGGGAGGAAGACCTTTAGTCTGGTAGCAAGGATTTTGGTGATGATCTTTACTGAGTAGTTGCATAGGCTGATCGGTCTCAGCTGGGATACTTCCGTAGGGTTTGTCTTTTTTGGAATAAGCACTATGTTGGTTTTGTTGATTTTAGGATCAAGCTTCCCCTCTTTGAAGAAGGCTGTGATCATTCCAATAAGATCATCCTTGACCGTATTCCAAAAGGATTGGTAAAAGCATCCAGGAAAACCATCTGGTCCCGGAGCTTTTGTTGCTCCCATATCAAACACTGCCTTTTTAATTTCTTCCTCGTCAACCTGCTTACACAGTGCTGTATTCATTTCGGTTGCAATAACCCTGGGAATGATGTCTTTAAGCCAATTCGTATCAATGGAACGGTCTTTCCGGAACACCTGCTGGAAGTGCTGGAGTAAAAGAGTGGCTATCTCCTCCGGTTCCTCAATCCAGGACCCATTCTCATTTTTGATTTTGAGAATTGAGTTAGCTCTTCGATGTTGGATGGTTGTGGCATGAAAGAATCTAGTATTTTTGTCTCCCCACTTTAGCCAGTTCACCCTAGATCTTTGATGCCAATATCTTTCCTCGCTTTCCCATTCCGAATCGAGCTCGTCCTTTATCCTCTTGTAATCTTCCAGCTCCTTTTCCGATAACTTTCTTCCTTGAAGTTTCGATAAGCTATCCATCAGGGAAGTCCTTCTCTCATTCCTCTTCTTCATCTTTTCTTTGTTCCACTTCAGCATGGTCTTTTGCGTGCTGTGGATCTTCCTACGGAATCTTGAGCTTACTCTTTCTCCAGGAGCGATATTCCAGCCTCTTTCCACTGTCCGGGCACAATCTTCCTCCAGAAGCCATTTGGTTTCGAACCTGAAGTCTCTCTTGTATTTTCTAGCTAGCCCTTTAGTGAGGAGGACTATAGGAGAATGGTCAGATGCAGTGGTAATTTCCATCATTCCCAAGGCTTTCGGAAAAGCGAAGCTCCATTCTGGGGAGCAGAGAATTCTATCCAGTTTCTCCAGTATAGCATGGTCTCCCCCTCTTTGATTGTACCAAGAGAACTTGCCTCCCTTTATAGGAACCTCAATCATGCCTGTAGAATCGATGAACTCAGTATACCATTTTGTTTCCGAGGGATTAACCGGATTCCCTCCTTCTTTATCTTCCTGGCACGCAACGGTATTTGAGTCTCCAATAATTACCCATTTATCCTGTAAATTCGTCATGCACTTCGATAGGTTCTTCCAAAACTCTTGACGGTTTGTTTTATTGGGAGGGCCATATATAAAAGTATTGTACCACGATTCCCCTTCCTGAGTTCTAATCTTTGTGTCGATGAAGTTTTGATCATATCCCAGGATAGATACATCAGCTTCCGACTTCCACCATAAAGCAAGACCTCCAGCAAGGCCTTGTGGTTCTACATAGAAGGAAGAGTCCATTTTCATCTTCATTTTTATCTTCTCCAAATATCTCTTTTTCTGTTTTGTTTCGCTAAGGAAGATAATTGTCGGTTTAATTTTGAAGATAGAATTTTGAAGAGCTCTCACGGATTTTCGGTTTCCAACTCCTCGGATATTCCATGCAAGTATTGACATCACTCTTTCAGACTTAAGGTCAGTAACTCTGGTCGTCACAGCCACCAATCCCCACAAAGTTCAATGATTTGATGTAGTTCCTTTTGGAGCAGACCTCAAAGGGGTAGTCACAAAACCTGCAATTCCTATCACCTCACCAAGGCACGTAAACAGCAAGGCTTCCTCCGGAACACAAAGGCAGAGAAACAAAGAGGAATACAAAGCCGCAAACCATCAATATATTATAGAGAAACAGAAACTTTTCTCTTTTTGGACCATTTCCGACGTCATCCAACCAGTCAAAAAGGCATCGATAAGCAGAAAACCAGCAAAGACAAACAGTGAGAGATACAAATCCGCAAACTTGAACAAGAAAATCAAAGAGAAAATTCAACAAACAATATCATCCATGGCCAATCAACAACAGAACCACAATCACCAGAACGGGGAAGTCCACAAGATAGCGGGGCGGATAAGGGGGAAGAAAGGTTCAAGTAACCAGAAACGGGGCAAGGTGGAGGAGGAGAACGGGGATCAACAACCAGAGAGCGGGGTGACACGGAACTGACCGGGCGAGGAAAGGAATAACCAGGTGCTTACAGTGCTCAATCGGAGAAGGGGCGGTCCGGCTGTCGATTCCTCCGGATTCCAAATATACTACCAGTGCTTTATCGGAGAGAGGGCGGTCCTGCTGTCGGTTCCTCCGGATTCCACATATACTACCCTGTCGGAGAAAGAAAGAAAGCCAAACGCCGTTAAGCCCGCTGCAATCTTCTCTTGTAGCCAGGAAAAACGCCACGAGCAAACCACCACCGGGGACGGAACCTTCACCACCAGAGCACGACAGTCGTCTGAGGGGCGGAGCCACACTGAGACGAACCGCTCACTACTTCCAGTTTCAGGCTGCACTCCTCCGAAGGAGGCTCGGGGATTCCGACGAAGGAAAGATTTAGGGGCGCGTGTGGCGCGTGTTAGTAGATTTTTTATGTTTGAAATAACTCAAACCATAAGTATAGAACCCATTAGAAATGATTAAGCCTTATTCTAGAGTATTAATGTATTATAACTCTCCACCCCATATGCTAAACAAATTTACACTTAATTAGCCCCGTTTGATTTCCCCGTGAGACTTCACATTCTATACAATGTTATTGTTAGCGTGTCTTGCATATTTTAAGCGGGCCCCTCCCGGCGCGAATCCTTGAAAATAAACAAGAAACGCCGCCCGCTCTGGAGCTGCTCGGTTTGGGTACCGAACCAAGGATTTGAATTTTTCGAACGTTAATAAAAATACACTGCTCTACAACTACTTTTATTTTTAGTGGTCCTTTTTCTCAATTTTCAAGTTTTGTGGCAATCACCAATTATTTTCTGCCCAATGAATATGTCTATTTTCAAACGAAAATTTAAAATTTTAAATCTTATAATTTAAACCCTTAAATAATCTTATTTGTGATAACATATTTTTCACCGTTAATGTATATGATAATAATCTTTAAAATAAAGTTTATTGTAGTCCACCAATTTGATTAAATAACTCAACTTTTAACTTTCACTTTTTCCAGCACTTTTATTTACATATTTTCAAGTTTTTTTTGAAGGACATTATATTTTAATAGAAAAAAACATTGGTGTTTGAAGTTAAAAACGAAAAGAGATTTTAAATTTGAAATAGGATTGTATGATATCTCAACTACTTTGATTTGGACTTTTAATCTAAGGACCGCTCGCAACCGTTAGAGTAAGTTAAAAACCAATAACCAAAAATCAGTACAACATGTTAGGGGCAGAACGACGGTTATCAGAAGCAGAAAAATTCAATTGTGGACAAACGATCGTTTGAGGCATAAATTTATTGAGTAAATGCCTTCTAGGGACTAAATCTCTTTCTGTTTAGCGAGAAAATTTAAAATAAACGTCTGTTCAGGTTACAGAAGACAACAACAACAAAAAAACGGAGCCTAAATGGAACATGTTGGTCTCTACCAGAACTGTCTTCATCCAATGGAAAACTTACAATTGTGCTAAGATAACACTCAAGCTCATTTGCTCACTCTTTGTTTGTTTGTTTTTGAATAAATGATCACTCTTTGTTTGTTTCTCCGTCAAAGATTCGAAAGCTGCATTTTGCCTAACTTTATAATTCTTTATTACCTTCCTGCTAACCTCCATCAACTGATTACATTAAATCCTTTTTAACCTAAACGATAAACTTAGTTAGGCTCCTTGAAGACAATGGGTGTAAACGTGGAAGAAAAAATAGGTGATTGGTTAGTTTTTTTTTTATCATAGTAGTTTTAAGTTCGAACCTTAAAGACAATATTATTAGGAGAAATTTTGAATGTAAAATAGATATAGATCATATAAAAAACACAATAATATGAAATACCAGATTAGAAAGGACCTACTAATAAAATCAAACCACATTTTGAAATTGAAAGTTTAGAGTATGATAAGAAACCGACAAAACTTTCCAACCAATATCCAACCAAACTTTGAATGTTTTCTAAACCTGGGCAGGAGAGATTTTCCTTTAAAAAGCTGACCATTTTATTAAACAAATTAAAAAAAAACATACAAGGTAAACATCGATATAGGAACGTATGGGGCAAACGGCTGCATACGATAAATTCTTTGCATTTGACTTCCGTTTAATGAAATGACCTTTTGGGAAAATACGATTACCTTTTATAAATGCCAGTGGTAATCTAGATAATCATTATGTTTTAATTTGGCTAATAATATTTATTTCTTTAGCATAATTTCCTAAGCTTGAAAGCCTAATCTTTCTGGTTGGATTTGAGCTGCACCAGCTTTACTTTTGGAGGGACCATTTTCCACAGGCAAAAGCCAACCTAACTTCCTATTCGGACATTTGCAAATTTATGAAAAACCCCCTAATAGTTGACTAAATAATTATTTTGGCCAATATTCCTTTTTTTTTTGAATCAATTCAACCCCTAAAATTTTATTTTAGGTCAAAATGATCCATCTATGGATGAAAACCGTTAATTAACTAACATTATATGTTTTAAAATGATGCGTCAAACTTACATAACAGTACACGTTGACATGACAACATCATGTAAATAGAGGTGTTGACTTGAAAGAATGTCAAATCAGTCAAAAAATAATTATATAAAATTATTTTTTCTACTAACATGTCATTCTGTCAAGTCATTTCAAGTTGTTTATTGTTAGTTAACTAATATTTTTCATCCGTAGAAGGGCCATTTTGACCCAAATGATTATTCAGTCAATGTTAGGGGCATTTTTTGGGATTATGCCAAATTTTAATTACAACCTTAAATCCTTAATCATACATTTGTACTTTCCTTAACCATGCTCTGAACTCCACGCGCGCCAAGGTTCGGAGACAGGTTTGGACAGAGTTTTGGCTGTGGGGGAATAAAAATAAAATAAAAAAGATAGTGAGAGATTGAAAGAGTATTAAAGCAGAGTTGGTTCTCTGCATTCTACTGGAGCTAAAGAAGATAAAAGGTAATGGACAGAACGTGATTGTGCTGTATTATCAAAAAAGAAGCTAAAATATCACTCAAACAGCGAAACCCCACCCAACTCTGCTTTCTTTTTTCATTGTTTTGATCTTTCATCTGGCATTTCGAGCTCCAAATTTTGTCAATTGGGGGATTTTTTTTTTTGATTTTGGCTGTTTTGGATGGTGGAGCTGTAATTGTTTTTCTCCTTTCTTGGAATCTAGAAAATGGCGGCAGAGAGATCGTTGTCGTTTTCAGTTGCTTCACTTGTGGAGGATGTACTGCAACAGCAATGTAATCGTTCCAAAGATCTTGATTTGGAATCTAGAAAAGCCGAGGAAGACGGTATTTTGATTGTTTTTTTTTTTGTTCTTTTCGATTATTTTCATGGATAATTTACAGATTTTTTTGTTGGGACATGTTGGTGAATAACATTTGAATGAAGGATTTTATTGTTAAAGTTAAAAGATGAAAGCAAACAAAAAACTAGCAGCAGCTGAATGTGATAATCTATTTTATGGCAGCATTAAGGAGGTATGAAGCGGCTGGATGGCTAAGGAAGATGGTTGGCGTAGTGGCGGCTAAAGATTTACCGGCAGAACCATCGGAGGAAGAGTTTAGGCTTGGTTTGAGGAGTGGAATAATCCTATGCAATGTTCTCAACAAAGTTCAACCTGGAACTGTGCCTAAGGTGAGCTTTGTTAATTTTTCTTTCTTTGATTTTTCAATTGGTTTTCCTTTTAATTACGGTTTATGGTATTTTTAGGTAGTGGAGAGTCCAGTTGATGCAGCCCTTATACCTGATGGAGCTGCATTGTCAGCATTCCAGTACTTTGAAAATGTGAGGAATTTCTTGGTAGCTGGCCAAGAGTTGGGGCTTCCTTCTTTTGAAGCATCTGATCTAGAACAAGTATGTTTTCCAAGTAATTTAGTTTAACAATTCATTTGTTCATAAACAAATTCGTTTTACGGAGTAATTTATCTGTTTACTTTAAATTTGGTTAAAATTGTTTAGGGTGGCAAATCTTCAAGGGTGGTGAATTGTGTTCTAGGGATGAAATCCTATTACGAATGGAAGCTCACAGGTGGAAATGGAGTGTGGAAATTTGGTGGAAATATAAAACCTGGCACCACCACGTTGGGAAAGTTGATTGTAAGAAAGAATTCAGAGCCTTTCACCAACTCCTTGCAAAGGACCGCATCAATGAATGAGAGATTATCAAATGGTCACCCTAATGAAATCGAACCGAAAAAAATGGTTGGTATGCTTTGACTGTTAGTATTTACTTGTTTTATATTCTACTTGAACAATCGAAAAGGAATTCTATGAGTTTTCTTGTTGTACAAGCAGGCTGGTTCTGGTTCGTTAAGTATGTTGGTTCGCGCCATTCTAATAGATAAAAAGCCAGAAGAAGTTCCAATGGTAAGTTTTTATTTGCTTATTACTATAAACATATCAAACTTGAGTAGTTGAACAAATGTGCTTGTAGGGATGTCGGTTTTTCCTGATCATCTAAGTGCAAATCTAGGGTTGTCTAAATTAACATTGAGGTGCATTCCACCTCAAGGGTTCTTTTCCTTAAGATTTCAATTTTCCTCATTTGTTGTGTGTGCTTTGTCTGCTAACTACTGATATATTGCAGTCATTTCAGGTAGCCTGAGCCTGATATTATTGTAGATCATTTGCACTTATTATTTATCACATATTCTATTAGTTTTTTTTTTATGTATATATAATAAATGTGATTATCCTTTTGCTTTTTCTAATACTTATTTGGGTCATCTTGGTTATTCTAGCTGGTTGAATCTGTGCTCGGTAAAGTTGTAGAGGAGTTTGAGCATCGGGTTGCAAGCCAATATGAAGTGGTATGTTAGTTTTTGTAATTGTGAAGTTTGCACTTCAAATAAGAAGTCATTTACTATTTATTTACTGATCTTATCTAACTTGCTATATAATTATTTTCCTCCAAATTGAAAGATGAAAACAACTTCAAAAGACATAACTCCTAATTTCAGCAAGTCTCTATCGAAACACACTCCTGGGGATAAAAAGGTATATGGTGATCCTTTCCTACTTCACAAATCATCAAATGAATTTTCTTATATGTCATAGTGATGCAGATCATGTTTATCTAACATTCTTTTTCATGATTGTAATGGCTTAGATTGAGGAAAAGAACATCAAAGTGATAAGTTGCTATCAAAAGAATCCCGTTGATGACGAGGAATTAAAAAGACAATCTCAAAAACAACAAATGATCTTTGATGAACAAGAAAGACATATTCAGGTAGGAGCTAATTGTGCACTATTTTTTTTTCTTTTCAATTTACATACTTGAATGGAACACTTACATGCACTATAAATTTTATAGGAACTAAAACATTCTGTTAATTCCACAAAAGCTGGCATGCAATTCATACAAATGAAGTTTCATGAAGAATTCAACAATCTTGGTATGCCGACTTTAATAGAAGTATTTATTTGTTTTTTCCTTGTTTTATGGAAGAATTATACAAGGTATTTATCTCTAATTCTAGCTAATTATTTTTTACAGGCATGCATATTCGTGGTCTAGCTCATGCTGCTTCTGGTTACCATAGGGTTCTAGAAGAAAATCGCAAGCTATACAACCAAGTGCAGGACCTAAAAGGTAAATATTAGATTATCATTGCGCAAGTTTTAAATATCATGCTTGTCCTTGTTTTGAGTAGAAAATCTTATCCACTTTATCTAATCAGGAAGTATTCGTGTTTACTGTCGGGTGAGACCATTCTTGTCTGGACAATCAAGTTATCTGAGCACTGTTGATCATATAGAAGAAGGAAACATTACTGTAAACACCCCGTCAAAGTATGGTAAAGGACAGAAGGCCTTCACCTTCAACAAAGTCTTTGGGCCATCTGCAACTCAAGGTTGCTTCACTAAGAGTTTAACTGCATGGTGATAACTTTATTAAATTTTATCTTCTTTACTTAAGTTATATCTTATTATATTGCAGCGGAGGTTTTTTCTGATATGCAGCCTCTTATACGATCGGTGCTTGATGGATACAATGTTTGTATATTCGCATACGGCCAGACAGGCTCAGGAAAAACTTATACTATGGTAAGATAGGGTAGTTAGATTATTCACTGAACTAGGAGAATGATACCACATACATTACTACTTGTTTTATCAAATATTTCTTTCGCTTTGTAACTTAGTGGTTTATTTTGGTTTGCATCTACAGACTGGGCCTAAAGAACTGACAGAGAAAAATCAAGGTGTTAATTATAGGGCATTAGGTGATTTGTTTATACTAGCAGAACAAAGAAAGGATACTTTCCGATATGAAGTAGCTGTTCAGATGATTGAGATTTATAATGAACAAGTCAGAGATCTTCTTGTTACAGATGGAAGTAACAAAAGATATCCTTTTTCTCAAACTATTTGGTTTTATTTGTTACAAAGTTATAAAATTATATCATGTTATCAGTTAGAAGCATGTAAATTTGTTTTGACAGATTGATAAGTTAGAAAAAGTTGTTTCACTATAGGTTTGGATGGTTGGTCCTTTGCAGTCATTTTTTCTATTGAGGGTTATCCTTAATATATTAATACATTAGAAATTCGCAACAGTTCCCAAACAGGTCTTAATGTACCAGATGCATGCATCATGCCTGTTTCATCAACGTCTGATGTTATTGATCTGATGAACCTGGGACAAAGGAATCGTGCAGTTGGTGCAACAGCCCTAAATGACCGTAGTAGTCGTTCTCATAGGTAACATCTTATTCTTTACACTACTTGATCCTCGAAAAATTCTTCATTCTGAAGCTAAATTCAGTTTTTATCACTTTGCAGCTGCTTGACTGTCCATGTTCAAGGAAGAGATTTAACTTCTGGAACTATTCTCCGTGGCTGCATGCATCTTGTTGATCTTGCAGGAAGTGAGAGAGTAAACAAGTCCGAGGTAACAGGAGATCGACTAAAAGAGGCACAACACATAAACAAATCTCTATCAGCTTTGGGAGATGTGATTGCTTCCCTTGCTCAAAAGAATCCACATGTTCCTTACAGAAACAGCAAACTCACTCAACTTCTTCAAGATTCATTGGGTAAGTTTAAACTGTCAAAATAATTGTTGTTCAGTTCCATTCAGGGGCTAAATGTACTGCATCGTTTTTTTTTCTTTACAAAAGTCTTAATTTCTCTGGAAATGTATCTTCAGGAGGGCAGGCCAAGACACTAATGTTTGTTCACATTAGCCCCGAGCCTGATGCCACAGGTGAAACAATAAGTACTCTCAAATTTGCGGAGCGTGTGGCTACTGTTGAACTTGGTGCGGCCCAAGTGAACAAAAATACCGCTGATGTTAAAGAACTCAAAGAACAGGTTATTCTACCTTTAGTTACCTATTCATTTTGATTGAGACTGTTATCTTGACGTAGTTTGAAAATGTGATATTGTCCCATTTAGTAACTTATTGGATTCATCTTTTTAGATTGTTAACCTCAAGGCAGCATTGGCAAGGAAAGAGGGAGAAGCTGAGCAAAGTCAGCATTGTGTACTTAGCAGGTCTGAAACGTTCCGAACAAAGGCTAGTGACTTATCGCCCTTTACGCCTAATCAGTGGGCTGGAGATATGTTGGGGGCTAGACAACCCATGGGTGATGTGGGCAACATTGAGGTACTTGTTGCTTTACATAAAGCTAAAGGTTTTAATTTCGTTAATCATGTTAGATACCATCAGTCACAAGTCCAAAATGCCTCATAATTTAAAGATGATATGAATAGTGAAGTGTTGATGGGTTCAATGAATTGAAAATTGTATGGCAATATGCAATCGAGTGATTGAGAGTGAGGATTGTGGCCTAACATGAATTGACATGTGCATTTCTTTCTGTTTTGTTTTCTCTCTGTTAAAGTTGGTTGGATAGGGGGGAAATCTCCAGTCAGTCTTCTTTTGAAATTTCTTTCCAAATTTTATGAATATTTATCAGTAATTCAATGTAGCGGCTTCGCTTGACATGCTCTAAAAAGCTTGGATATTCATGTTATACATTCTGCCATTCGTCACATTTACACACATGCATGCATACATATATTTTATCTTGACTTTAAATTTGATTTTTTTTTTGCCTTTTCAGGTGTGTACCAGTACCAACTCTAAATTGAGGCAAAAGACACAAAGCTTTGATCTTGATGAGCTATTAGCAAATTCACCTCCTTGGCCTCCTGTTAAGAGTCCTGCCCAAAACTTTATGAATAACGAGCAAGAATTGGGCTCGGGTGAGTGGGTGGATAAGGTTATGGTGAACAAGCAAGATCCCAGTAACAGAGTAGGAAACTCACTAGGATGTTGGGAAGCAGAAAATGGGAGTTTATCTGATGTCGATTACCAGAAATATCTACATGATTCTTCAAAGATGTACCCAGAACAATCATATAATATGTTCATGGGGAGTAACAAGTTCAACATGGCTGGTACCGGTGACATAGATGATATTGATGCTGCCACCACCAGTGACACATCCGAGCCGGATTTGCTTTGGCAATTCAATCGGTCCAAGCTTAGCAGCATAACCAATGGGGTGGAGTCAAATGCCAAAAAACCTACTGTAAAATCAGCAAGGAGCCCAGAAATAAGGTAAGACAATAACGATACTCTCATGATCTCAAATATTGTGTACAATCATCTTAAGCTTTTTCCATGTAACTAAAGAGCTGATAAATATTTTGCAGCAAAAATTTATATCCTATGTCAGGGCCATCACCCTCTAGGAAACTTGCAAATGGAGTTGGCCAGCATTTGAACCGAAACAGTCGGCAACCAACTACTTCTGATGGTAAACGCAAAACTGGAAGTAGAAAATAACAAGTTCATATACGCCATAATGACCACGTTTGAGTGATTTATGATTCTTTTCTTTCCTTTTCTTTGTTCTTTTTATGTCTTTCAGAGAGGGAGAGATATATATATTGTTTTCATTCTAATTTTTACAGTATAGTTAAGATGCAGCAATAGCAATAATCCCAGTTGCTTTGTTTTTTGTTTTCAAAGGCAAGTTGTGTAGATACGCCCTGCTAGTGCCTGCTTGGTTTTTTGTGTAAAGACTGTTTTTTCACTACAATATTAAGAGAATTAAAGCTCATATCGTATTGCAATGGCTGTTTTATTTGATGATTGGTTAAAGTTTAAAATTATCATCAATTCAAAAGCCCATTTCAGTTTCCAGTTTTCAATATCCTCGCACGTTTTGTTCTTCATGTATATTGATCATTTTATTTCCACACGTAGTATCACAAAACATGTATATTTTCTACAGGGTTTAAGCATAGATTTAACAGTTTTGACATAAATCTTGGGTAGAGTTTATCCCAAGGAAACTAAGTGATAACTTTGCAATTCAAAGCTAATAAGGTCCCAGGTGGCTGGAAGAAGAAATTTTCTATCATATGCATTATAACTAGCTTTGCTCATTTTTCAAACCACAAAGCTCCAGGATACCCTGGATACTAGGGGTGAGCAAAACTTGACTCGAGGTGAAAAAACTCGAAATTACATAAACTCGACTCGAAAAAATTTCAAATAAAGTTTGAGTTGTAAAATGGAAATTCGAATAACTCAAAATTTCTAATGGCGCCAAAGCGTCCCCTTGAAATTAATTGGTCTCAAAGGGGTTACAGGCAGCCCCTGCAAGTAGGGTAGCAATGTTTAAGATCATGCCATCGGTTCCAATGCCGTTAGATGCCACCAAGGCTTGTCCATGAGGGCCATAAGCAGACAGAGCATAAGGCCAAGCACAAAGACCGGGGCATTAGACCGTAGGGTCTCCGACGTGTGCGAATGCTGTTGGTAAAATGAACTGCAAAAAAGTTGTTAGTACTGACTGGAAACTATAAGCAAAACAGAACGTAAAATGGTTGACCGTGTCGTGGTATGGTGGCCACTGCCTTAGAAACAAAACTGCCCCGAACAGTGTAGTCGCTTCACGGGCAGGCTGTCCCCCGAGGTGCACACGGACGCTCCTTGAATCGTACACTCGACTCTCGGAGTGAACAACAGTGGAACTGCTTGAACAAATGGAGAGAAAACAGAGAGAAGCTGGAATGATGTTTGAATGTGTTTGATTGTGATCTAAAATGCTGCATGCATCAGCTCTATTTATAGGCTGTAAAACATGTCTATAAATGACATTTCAATTGCACAATAATTACAGAAATTAATCTGTATAACAGCCATCTTAAATCTGCTGTAACAGATTATAATAAACACTATTTTAATTCTGTAATAATCATGCCATTACAGTGGTGTTACACTTTGAATCTGACTGAAAAACAGTCTAAATTCTGTAATAATCAATTCAAACAGTTTTATCAAGCCTATAAATAAGAAAAAAAATTCTTTCACATATAATCTTTTATTCATAAGAAAATTCCTACGAATTTTCTCCAAAAAGAATATATATGCATGCATACGTGTCAAAGACACGTGTTACCCATACCCGAGCCGGCCGGACGGCGGCAGCGGCGATGCGCGAAGACTTCCCTTGTTCTTTCCCACTCAACAAGGGAGGGAGAAAGCATGGGTATAAATACCCTTCCCTAGCTATTTTCCCAACCAATGTGGGATATAGCTTTGCCTTTGGTAACTTCTTGAAGCATTACCAACAAATGCCACTCGAGATATTGCCCCTACTAACATGCTGTCATGGAAACCACATGATCCTATGCAGAACCACTCTATTGTAACATCTTTAGCAGTCAAAACTGAGTAAATTCCATTAGTGAATATGCATCATCAACTTGTTTCACAAGTTTTGTCCTTGTATGTACTAATTGTTCTCCACCATGTTGAAATCGGTTATGGAACTTCTATCTTTCCTAGAGAACCCTCCATAGTCCATACCATATGAGATAAACGTTAATGCCATTCGGCTTGGTCAAGAGAGGGCCTCCATGGTATCGAACCGTGTTGGATGCAACGTCTAATGAACAAGGATGTTGTTGCCCTTGGCTCAGCCCGTGTGACCACAAGCTGTACTGTTTTGAAAGCAGTGTTTTCCTCGAGAGATAGATGATAAAGACATGTGAGAAAGGAGTAGCTTGAATCAATGGATTTCTAGATGTAGCTGGTAATTGCCATGGTTACGTTTATTTGTCAGCAGCCAGGCGCGGATCCCATCATTTCTAATCAATAAATAATAGTCAAACAATACTACTTCAGACATTTGAAATGTACCCTTTTAATTGAAATATATCATATTAAGCTTCATTCTTTTGTACTTTGATTAACCAATAATTCACGTTACACTCCTGAGATAAGGATTTAAACTTGAATGGTAAATATAAAATTATTGGAAAGAATAATAACGAATGTCGAATATAAACCGAAAAAATAAATATAAAAAATTCTAAAATCATTTTCAAGTCAGTCTATAGCCATGAATGAACATAAATTTTGATGACTAGTTCGTGGACAACTTTGTTTAAGTCATACGTCCGCCCCTAAAATTTATGTTTATCTTTAACCGCCAATTCCATGTCCCAATTCTCGGAACCATTTGACTAGTGACTACCACCGCTCCCTTTTCAACCAAATTGCATTGCATGCTTCATGCTTCTGTCACGAGCAAGGAAGTTGAGGCAATGACCATGGATCAGCAAGGCAAGGATGATGAGTAGCTGGCACCAACGGTTTTGCAAGAATCGCAGGAGTGTCAAAGAGAGAAAGGCTCCTCAGGCGTTAACTAATTTTGTCGGCAAATTTGGGGAAATAGGGCAGTTTATATTTTTATTTAAGGGATAGGGGTTGTTGGGGAAAATTTTAGAATTTAGGCCAAAATCTACAGTATTTGGGGACATCGCCATGTGCTTATGGCGAGGTCCTATGTATTGCACGCTGCCAACTTTGCAAAAGATGATTTTTTTTAACTTTACTTGCACCTCGCCACCTGCACATGGCGAGGTCCAACCTCGCCACCTCCACACGGCGTGGTACTGTAGAAACTGGTCTATTCTCCAAAATTTTCCCCGAACAACCCCTATCTCTTAAATAAAAATTTAAACTACCCATTTCCCCAATTTTGCCGATTTTGTCTTATACTGAGGAGAAACTAATATAAATAAGAGGCATTTGATATGTAAAGTTTTTTTTTTATGAAAATTCTTTTGAAACAAAAACTCTTTCTCCCTTGATCTAAATCTTTCCTTCTTCCTTTTTATTTTATGTGCAAACTCAACCATAACATTGGTGCTTTCATTGAGTCTGAACGATGGTTAACAACACTGAAGCTATTCGTATCCTTCAGGACGCATCGATGTGCCATAACCAGTCGTTGGCAACTCTTCAAGCCACCACAACGGAGAACACACAGACCCTCCATGACGTCTTGCGGCAGCTCACTACCATTTCGGAGCAACTGGGGCAGTCCTCACAGGCGACAGTGGCTCACGAAGCGACCAGTGGAACAAAAGCGACGCGAGGGAAAGAGAAGCTCCAGGCAGACGGTGAAAAAGGATTTCCCTTTTCTCCGAAACCTACTTTTGTCGAACTCCCTCTGTTCACCGGAAACAATCCCGATGAATGGATTGCATCAGCTCAAGATTTTTTTGACTTTTATGGGATGAAAGACCACCATCGTGTGACAATGACATCTTTTCGCATGGACGAAATCGCCAAGCGATGGTTCCGGTGGATGCAATGCCGCCGTCAGTTAGCCGGCTGGGATCACTTAGTCGAAGCCATTCGTAAGAGATTTGCTATCACCGAAAGGTCAACTTACAAAACTGATACAATTAACAACGATGTAGGACTATCAGAACCGGTTTGAAGAGATGGCGTTGCGAACCAGCTATCTACTAGAGGTTTTCTTGGTTTAGTGTTTCATTTCGGGTTTATGGGTTGATATCAAAAACGAGGTTTTGGCCAGCCGAGTCGATACCATGCAAGATGTGGTCGCGGTGGCCCTTTTTCATGAGGCTAAGCTACTTGAGGCCAAACGTTTCCTGGGTCGAAGTGGAGGGCCCAAACCGCCTCTTTTACCAACCCCTCATTACACTCCATCGGGTATGAAGACTTTACCCGGCCAGTCCCCACCAGGTGACAATGCCCTAAATCCCCAACAACCACATCCCCGTAATTTGACCACCGCGGAGGTGCAAGCTCGTCAGGAGAAAGGTCTCTGCTACCATTGCGACACCAAGTTTGTACCAGGGCACAAGGGCAAAATCCCTCAACTTTTCCTTTTCGACGATGAGAGTGAAGTCGAAAGGAAGGAAGAAGCAGATGATGTCGCCCTCGACACTGAATAAATCAAGGAGCAGTCATGGGTCTCGTTTAATGCTCTCGCTAGATTTTACATGCCGAACACGATCTGTGTCAAGGGTAGAGTGCAGGGCTGAGAGATATGCATCTTACTCGATGGGGAAAGTACCCACAATTTTATTTAGATGAGAGTGGCAAAACATTTGGGATTACTGGTATTGCCAGTGTCGAAATTTTGTGTGCTCGTCGGTAATGGGGTAAAGTTGAGTAGTGAAGGATTAGTGCAGAACTTGAAAGTGGGCGTTCAATGAATGAAGCTGGCTATAGATTTCTATGTCTTGTCATTAGATGGAATGGATATGGTCCTCGGGGTCGCGTGGATGGCCACTCTAGGACCAGTTACTATGAATTTCTCAAGGCTCACGTTTGAATTCCAGCATGGGGGAGTAGCACATCGCTGGCAAGGTGAATCGATGATGGGACCACAGCCAGTGTAGCTCCAAACATTGCGCCAGTTCGCCGACACCCAAGGAGTTGCTGGATTCTTTCGATTGCAACTACATGAGGCAAATGAGATTGGCCCCGAGAACCAGGAGGATTTGCTGCAGTTGTTGAGGGAATTTGCCCAAGTGTTTGACACACCCCAAGGCCTGCCTCCGAGACGCAGCAGTGATCACACAATTCATTTGGAACTAGCAAAACCACCGGTCAATGTACGACCGTATCGCTATCCCCATTTTTAGAAGGGCGAGATTGAACGCCAAGTACAACAAATGATAGAAAACCAGTAAATATAGAGAAGTAACAATCCTTTTTCTTCACTTGTTCTTCTTGTGAAAAAGAAAGATGGAACGTGGCGCTTTTGCGTAGATTATCGGGCCCTAAATGCCATTACGACTAAAGATAAGTTCCCTATACCCACTGCGGATGAGTTATTTGATGAATTAGGTGGTTCACGGTTTTTCTCTAAACTGGATTTAGTGGCAGGGTACCACTAAATCAGGGTGAAAGCTGATGATGTTCCGAAAATGGCTTTTCTCACCCACGAGGGCACTACGAGTTTCTCGTCATGCCGTTTGGTATCACGAACGCACCTTCAACCTTTCAAGCTACTATGAACAACATCTTCAAGCCGTATCTGCGAAAGTTTGTCCTCATCTTTTTAGATGATATTTTGGTGTTTAGTAAGACTTGGCACGATCAGTTGGGTCATCTCCGATTGGTGTTACAAGTGTTGTTGGCTAATGGATTTGTGGAAAAGAAATCAAAGTGCACGTTTGGGCAAGACTCAGTGGAATATCTGGGGCATATTGTCTCAAGGGAGGGGTTGGCAATGGATCCGGATAAGATTAAATCCATTCGAGAATGGTCGATCCCAAAGAATGTCAAAGATGTGCGTGGACTTCTGGGCATTGATGGGTACTACCATCGCTTCATTAAGGAATTTGCCACCATTACTGCACCAATTTCAGATTTGTTACGCAAGGGTTACCGCTTCGAATGGACAGTTACAGCTCAAGAAGCATTCAACCAACTAAAAATGCTCCTCACCACTGCACCAGTTTTGGGTTTGCCTTGCTTTGATAAAGAATTCTGGGTCGAAACAAATGCATCTGTGGTTGGAATTGGGGCGGTTCTTACACAAGACAACATGCCATTGGCCTATTTTAGTCAGAAATTAAGTCCGAGGATGCAGGGCGCATCGACTTACCATCGCAAGATGTTTGCTATTACTCAAGCAGTTGGGAAATGGAGACAATATTTGTTGGGAAGGAAGTTTATTATTATCACCGATCAAATGTCCCTTCGCGAACTCACACGACAAATGATTCAAACCCCGGAGCAACAACGTTGGCTCTCGAAGCTAATTGGGTACGATTTTGAGATTTGATATCGTCCCGAAAGAATAAACTCAGTGGCCGATGCTTTTTTATCCATGGAAGGAGATGCAAGTTTGATGGCCATTTCGAGTTTGACAATAGGCCTAATTGAGGATATACAGACTACAACAAAGGAAGATATTGAGTTGCAAGATATTCGAGATCAACTTGCAAGGGGGACCACTACTCAATCGGGTTCCCTAAGTCAAGATGGAATGTTGTTATTTAGAGGGAGGATCGTGGTACCAAATGAGATTGCTTTACGATCGCGCATCCTTAGAGAATTTCATGCTTCGGCTATTGGAGGCCACACTGGTATACTTCGAACTTTCCATCGTGTAGCAGCCAACTTCTATTGGAGGACAATGATGAAAGATGTTCGACGCTTTGTTAGAGAATGCCAAATCTGTCAGCGGATGATGAGTGATAGCTTGTCGCCGGCAGGGCTGCTTCAACCTCTTAATATTCCAAATCAAGTTTTCGAAGACATTGCCTTAGATATTATCACCGTCCTACCTAAATCGAATGGGAAAAAGGCAATTTTAGTAGTGGTGGATCGATTAACAAAGTGTGGTCATTTCTTTGCTCTTCCTCGACACTTCAATGTTGAATTGGTGGCCAAGGTAATGGTGCAAGGTTCCTGGGCATTTGTGAAGCTGCAACCATATCGTCAAATCTCCCTTCGATTACAACGACACCAGAAACTGAGTTCTCAATTTTTTGGACCCTATCATGTGCTGAAACGAGTTGGTGCAGTAGCATACAAGCTGGACTTACTAGACTCCACCCGAATTCACCTTGTGTTTCATATTTCCCAGCTCAAACCATATAGAGGACATCCAATGCAGCAGATCACACCACTTCCATTGATACAAGAAACTATAGATTCTGGCCGTGAACCACCCGAGCCAAACCTTGAGGGCAAGGTTCTTCAAAAAGGGGAAGGCAATGTCACAAGCAAGGAATTTGAGGCAACGACCATGGATTAGCAAGGCAAGGATGATGAGGAGCTGACACCAACGGTTTTACAGAGGAATCACAGGAGTGTTAGAGAGAGAAAGACTCCTCAGACATTAACCGACTTTATCTTATACTGAGGAGAGACTAGTATAAATAAGAGGCATTTAAGATGTAAAGTTTTTTATGAAATTTTTGTTGAAACAAAAAATTATTTCTTTCTTAATCTAAATCTTTCCTTCTTCCTTTCTATTTTCTGTGCAAACTCAACCGTAACAGCTTCATGAGCTACTCCGCTTATCATTATTTTCTTCAAAAAAAAATATACATTATTATATCAATTGAATCTTTCCTAGCCTCCCTCCACATGTTTAAAAATTAGTATTATAATAATATGTCAAATTGATATCTAACTTATTTATAAAATAAACACAAAAGATTATATTAATGATTTACGAGTAGTTTTGTCGAGGGTTTTAGTAAATTCTATTAGAACAAATCTGTAAAAAATCATTCATTGAAAGTCGATGTACATATTTACAATATTAGGCAATACATCGTTCGAGTGTCTATTTTTGTTTCCAGTCTTTAGATTTTGTTTTCATCCCTTAAAAGGTTATAAAAACGTTTCTTTATCAAAGATAGTTCACATGATTGTATCGGGCCTTTTATATATATATATATATATATATATATGGGTTAGGATCAAATTACACTGTGTAAAACTCAATTACTTTTACACTATTTTTGGACCGTTGGATGATAGTAATTAATGGCTCAGATTATTTCCTTATCTTTTTTTCCCAAGTGATAATCTTCACATTTTTTACTGTTAATCTCATCCATACATTTCACTCATCCAATGGTCCTAGATTGGTGTAAAACTAAATGAGTTTTACACCATGTAACTTGATCCCATCCCATATATATATATATATATACATCTTTAATTTTTATGATTTATGTCTTCTAATACGATCATTCAAATTACCTTTTATAAAACAAAATCGTTTAATATATTTAAAAAAAATAAATTTCACGACTAAAGCTGAAAATAAACATAAAAATATAAGGAAAATACTTTGATATACAAGTTTGTGTAAACACAACTTTTTTATTTTAGGGTTTAAGGTTTTCGGGTATGGTTTAGGGTTTAAGAATTTAGTGTATATGGTGTAAAATTTAAAATTTATGATTAGAATTTAGAGTTCAAAGCATAATGTTTAAGGTTTAAGTTTTAAAGCGTGATTTAAATTTTAAATTTTATAAAATTATTTTTACACAATTTGTATGTCAAAATATAACTTAATATTAATATTCTAATTCGGTAAACTCCTATAACAACTTCACTTTGCAGGACTCGAAATACCTAGGGTTGCCTTCCTTCTGGGGACGAAGCAAAAAAGAAGCTTTGGCCTATATCCGCGATCGAATCCTTAGTAGGCTCAGAGGCTGGAAAACAAAATTCTTATCCAGTGCTGGAAAAGAGGTTCTCATCAAAGCGGTTGCTCAGGCTATCCCCACCTATGTGATGCAGTGTTTCCTTCTTCTAGTTACCTTCTGCGATGAGATAAGCTCCATCGTGGCCAGATTCTGGTGGAACAACTGCGCAGAGAAGGAGAGGAGTATCCATTGGATTAACTGGAAGGATCTGTGTAAGCCTAAAGAACAAGGAGGAATGGGCTTCAGGAATCTCAGACTGTTCAACAAAGCTCTTGTCTCAAAGATTACATGGAAGGTGATCAGGAATCCAGAATCACTCCTCTCTCAATTTCTCCGAGGAATCTACTTTCCAAATGAAAACATCTTTGAAGCCCCGAAATGCTCCAATCCATCTTGGGCTTGGTCTGGAATAAGAGAAGGAATCAAAGTTATCAAGAAGGGCTCTCTTTGGAGGGTCGGAAATGGAAAAAGCATTTCTACCTGGTTCGACAACTGGATTCCAAATATCAAAGGTTATAGACTTTCCTCTCAACCACCACAGGGTTTCCCGGCACCGTCTGTATACTCACTCATCGGACCAGATTGGACATGGAATGAATCGAAAATTCAGGAACTTTGCTCCCCATCTGAAATGAAGGCAATTTTGACCATTCCGATTGGGGGACCAAGTGTACAGGATACTCTCATATGGGCCGGAAATAAAAATGGTGACTATTCCGCGAAGTCGGGATATCGTTTTATGGAGGAGGAGACCCGAGAGGAAAACAACCCTTCTTCCAGTGAAGGCATTTTAAATAAGAAAGAACTCTGGAATTCAGTTTGGAAGCTTAAGGTCCCTTCTAAGATCCGATCTTTCTTGTGGAGACTTTGCCATGATATTGTCCCCACAAAGAGTACGTTGAAAGCTCGTTTACATGGGGCTTCCAAGGACCAAGAAGCATGTCCCCATTGCTATCATCATCGGGAATCAGCAGAACATCTTCTGTTCTTTTGCCCCTTTGCTCAAGCCATCTGGAGAGCATCAGCTTTCAATTATTCCCCTGCTGTCACAGGTTTCCCAAAATGGTGGAGCCATCTTAGTCTCGACCTGAGGCTCTCTAAGGAAGGACTTGCTCATATTGCCTTTATTCTCTGGAATATATGGAAAGCTAGGAACGCACTGGTTTTTGAAGGGCGAAAAGACTCACCTTGGGAGGTGTGGTTAAGAGCGGATCGCGACTTCATGGAATTTCAACAAACAAACAATGTTGAATCCACCGAGACACCGATGGAAATCCCCAAAAAGCCGAAGTGGACACCCCCCCGCCAGGGGTTATCAAAATCAATTGCGACGCTGCCTTTGACCATGTTTCAAGGAAAGCATCTGTCGCCGCTGTGTTCCGGGAAAATTCAAGCGCTTGCCTCCACAGAATCTCAGCCCCATGTTGGGCGCCGTCTGCTGATGCTGCTGAATCCTATGCCATCAAGCTAGGCCTCTTGAATGCAAAAAAGTGTGCCTTCTCAAAAGTCATCATTGAATCTGACAGTAAAGCTGTTATCAATCGACTGAATTCAGGGATTCCTTCAGATTGGGTCACCTCAGCTATTGAAGAAAGCATCAAGATATTAGCCAAGGAATTTGAGTCTTGTTGTTTTTCCTTTGTGAGTCGATACTGTAATCAGCTTGCGGATTGGCTTGCCAAGTCCGCAAAGCCGGAACAGAACCAAGTAATTTGGGATCCTTCAATCCTCCCTGCATATTTGTTGTACTCTTAATCTTTTTCAATGCAAGTTTCTTGATCAAAAAAAAAAAACTTCACTTTGCAGGCTTCTTACAATGGAGTTGGCAAAACCATACATTAATAGCAACAGATTTGCTGTATTTTTAACTTTTATACACCGATCCACCCAACCTAATATGAGCATCTATTTTTAACAAAAAAATACTTTAGGCACTTAAAGTTCAAATGAAATATAGTTTGGGCACTTAATTTTTTATTTAAGCCTTTATTTATCAACAAAGTGAATTCACGCACTAGAAAAATAAAGGGTAAACTACATTAAATGCCAGTATGCCACTATACTATTACCATTGAACTTTAAAAATGTCTAAATCTAACATTGAACTTTACTTTCTGTCTCGTTTATGTCACTCCGTTGTTAACTCTTAACGGAACCATTAACTCAAAACGGCACGTGCACCACAAAACACTACATTTCCCATTAAAAGCACCAACGTATATAACCATTAAGCTAATGCAGTATAACTCCCTAACAACATGTAAACTATACGCAAAATACTCTTAAATGCAACTAAATGAGCTTAAACACACGCAAAAGCTTAGTGAAAAGGGTATGCAAAATAAGATATCTACGCGGTCATCAGTCATTTTGGTGCAAATATTTAAAGCTTAATTTAACTCAAAACGACGTTGTTTTGCTGGAGGAAAAATAATAAAACTCATGTAGTTAGAGGGATTTAAACCCAAGACCCTCAAATACAAAGGGTAAACCTTAACCACTGAATCAACATAAATTATATAATATTTTACTACAAATATTACATACGTCAAGTTGTGCTTGAGATTAATTCAAATTATTTTTTAAAATAAATGATACTGTAAATAATATTAATATATAAATTATATAAATAATAAAAATATATTATTTTACATATATACATATATAATATTATTTTTATACATCTTTATATATTATTTATAATATAAATATATTATTTTTCATGAATAATTTGGGTGTTTTTTAAAATATTATATTCATATTATAAATAATATATAAAAAACTATAAACCATAATTTTTAAACCCCAAACTTCAAACCCCAAAGTCCTCAACCTTAAAGTTTGTGTTTGGGTTTATGGTTTATGTTTTTTTATATATTATTTGTGAATATTTTAGGTTTTTTTAAAAAATAATATATAAAAAATAAAAAAATATTATATATATATATGTAAGTAATCGCACTTTGATTTGAAGCTGCGACGCCCTAAATTCTCCAGTGGCGCTGCGGCGCCCTCAATTCTCCAGCGGCACACTTCTTCCAAGTTTAAGAAATCACAAAAAACTTCAAAGCTGCGGCAGATTCTCCAGCGGCGCTTTTCAAAGCTGCAACAAACTCTTCACAAGTTACGTTTAATACCGGTTGCTCGATGGAAAACCCTTATTCTCTTGATGACTCGAACCTAGCAGCGGCTATCGTCGTTTCTTCTCCGATTCCGGGCCATGTTGGCGGTCGTCCGTCCACCGGACCGAATACCTACGATGTCTTTACCTCCTACCTTGGAGCGACATGGCTCCCCCCGACAATTGAGGATGAGCGTTGCGCAAAGAAAGTTTGTAATAATGCGGCTGAATTGGTTCTTATGGTTGCGTCATCTCTGATGTTGTTGGACGACTCCGACAAGGGTGTGGCTGAGTCTTCAGTCCAGTAGCCACATTTGGACCAACATGCATGTGCTAAGGAAGTACCGGGTACTCAGGAGAAAGCTTCTTATGCAAGTAAGCTCAAAGGTATTGCTACTTCGGACTCTTTTTGTCCTGAATTTACGGACTTTACCCAGGATAAAGTTGTGGTACGCAATGAAGATTGTGTTGTGGATCGTTCTGGAGCTTTCTCTAAAATCACCTTTTCGGAGCATGTCCATGATCAAATCGACCTTAGTATGAGCCAATCTATTATCGTTCGTTTGTTAGAGCGTAACATTGGGTACCAAACTCTCATGAACCGAATTCATTCTCTATGGCAGCCAAAGGGAGAGATTCACCTGATTGATCTGACCAATAATTATTTTCTTGTTCGTTTGGAGGACCTTCAAGACTATGAGGTGACGTTAACGGAGGGACCTTGGACGATTTTTGGGAACTATCTCACAATCCAGCCTTGGAGTAAATCTTTCTCCACATCTGAGAAGCACCCGTCGCATGTTATGGTTTGGGTTCGATTACCTGGATTACCGTATCGCTACTATACTAAAGCTCTTTTTCGTCATATAGTGGCAATGTTGGGTAAGGTTGTTAGAGTGGATTACGGTACTCAGGCGGGCAAACGAGGGAAATTCGCAAGGCTTGCTCTCGTGGTTGACCTGAATAAACCGTTGATCCCTTGCATCAACATTGATGATTTTGTGTAGAATATTGAATATGAAGGCTTGCACAATATTTGCTTCTTATGTGGTATTTATGGGCATGGTAAGGAATTTTGCCCCAAGAATGTTTCAACTGATGGCCCTACTACTAATGAACGTTTGAATGATCTCGTCTCGGTTGGGAGTGCTCACCCGGCAGGTAACATAGTTGATCTTTTTGGCCCATGGATGCTTGTAGAGAACAAACGGCGTCGACCTCAGACTAAAAATCGGGAAAGCAAATGTAAAAGTGTTAATGCGGAAGCTACTGAGGGCTCTCGGTTTTCTGTTTTGAATACGGTCGATGTGGATTCCGGGGAGGATCCCATGTAGCCCAATATGATCGAACAAGGACAACGTAAAGGGAATATCCATGCACTTGTGGTTGAAGCCCCCGTGGTTCCAGCGTTGCCTAATCGATTCGTAGTGGGGAGCAAAGCTCCATCTTCGACACATGTTAGTTCTAAGGGAGTTACTTCGGAACAGCTGATGGGTTGTGGAGCAACAGTGGTACCTCTTGTACCCGGGCTGTAGGTTCGTGTGGTTGCTAAAGATGCGAGGAAATCAACGATGGCACATCAATCGATCTCTCTTGTTGAGTCGGGCTTTGATAAGGCGTCATCGGATGGTGGGACGGGTGCGAAGGGACGAGGCTTGAGAGGTAGGCTGTCGAAGGAGATTATTGTGAAGGGGTTATCAATCCGTAAACAATCAGCAACAAAAACCTTCAAGCGGTCGGTTCTTTATGAGTGGGTGGGCAATGTGAATAACCAACTTAATCATATTGCCTTACAACAGGAACTTGAGCCGGGGGGATGTTCAAAGGTAGTCGTAAATGGTGAGGGGACTCTCGAGGTTTCCACGTCGGATCCTGCTGCTTCTTCTAGTGTATTGCAAGCTGCGGAGTCGGGTGCGGCTGAGAATGTGGAGGCCGTGAGCCTTAGTCAGTAAGTGGGGCACTTCCTCTTCTTTTCTTTATCCATGTTTATGTTATGAATTTCACAAGGTGCTGCGAGCACCACTTTTTGTAATTATCTCAAGAGTTACATCCGAGAGCATAAAACGAAAGTCTTGGCCTTGTTTGAACCACGGATCAGTGGGCGTCACGCTGATAGGGTGATTGCGAGATTTGGTTTTACACGATCGTTTCGGGTTGAGGCGCATGGCTTTAGTGGGGGCATTTGGCTTTGTTGGGAGGAGGATAGTCACATGGAGATTATGCATGTTGATAATCAATTTATCAATGGAAGGTATTGCATATTCGATACTTCGGGATGGATTTATTTTACAGTTGTTTATGCTAGTTCTTGTAGCAACAAACGTAAGGCTTTGTGGTCTCAGCTTGAAGCTTTATATCCTGGTCCTAATGTCCCTTGGTTATTGGAGGTGACTTTGATGTCATATTATCACCAGATGAGCGTCGAGGTGGTTCTGATGGGCACGTTAATGGTAGTGTGCCTTTTGCTGACTTCATCTCTCGAACAAGTCTCATTGATTTGGGTTTTCGAGGTCCTCCGTTTACTTGGTCGAGGGGTAATTTGTATGAAAGACTTGACCGTTGCCTTGTTAATTATGTTTGGTTTGATGCATTTCTGGCTTCTCATGTTTGCCATCTAGACCAGAATGGATCAGATCATAGGCCACTTCTCTTATGTCTTTCTAAGCATGATGTAATTCGTTCGCCACCCCCGTTCTGCGGTATTATGTATTTCATAAAATAATCTGAATTAATCTCAAGTGTAGTTTGACATATATAATATTTGTTGTAAAATATTACATAATTTCAAGGCTTACCCTTTGTATTTAAAGGTCTTGGGTTTAAATCCCCAAATGTATTAGTATTATTATTTTTCCTCAAGCAAAATGATGTCTTTTTTAGCTAAATTAAGCTTCAAAACAACCGCACCAAAACAACGTCGTTTCGAGTTAACGATTTTGTTAAAATTTAACAACAAGGTGGCATAAATGAATCAGAAAGTAAAGCTCAGTGTTAGATTTGAACGTTTTTGAAGTTCAGTGACATTTTCGAGTATGTGGTGATAGTTTAGTGGCATCTGGTGTAGTTTACCCAAAAAATAAAATACTAGAGGTGCGTTTGGTTCACGAAATGTAAGATTATCTTTGGAAATAAAATTCTTGGAATGTAATATTACATGACACGTTATTGGGAATGTTATATCACCTTGTTTGATTTATTTGGTAGGAATGTAAAATTATTGTATTTGGTTGGAGGAATATGAGATTATCTAAAAGTAAAATTTATTAAAGTGTCCATGTGTCATATTATCCTTTTAAAATATTAAACTTTCAATATTTAATTAAAAATTTATGCACAAAAAGTCATAAAATTATTTTTGTTTCACTATCTAAAATTTGTAAAAATTATATATTTATCATATTTTTAATATAATTATTATATTAAATATTTTTTTAAAATATTTTATATTTGTATACCCTCTTTAACCTTTGTTAAAATATGTTTTGTAAATTTTTAAATGCTAAACATCTAATATGTTTAATTTTTTAATTTCTTATTACTTGTGGCAGATTGTCAAATAAATTAAAATAAATATAAAAAAGTTGTATAATATTAATAAGAATTTTAGATCATAAGTTTAACCTATCAAAATATTTTATAAGATGATAATGAAAGAATAAAATTAAATATGACCAAAAAAGAAAGAAAGAATAAAATTAAAAACATCTTCTAACTATTTAATTCTCAAGCAATATGCAATCCCAACTAGGGATGTAAATGAGACGAGACAGATCGCGAGTTAATCAAGTTTGACTCGGTTAAAGTTTGGCTCGAGCTCGAACTTGACTCAAGTTCTTATTGAGCCGAGCTGAGCTACTTGATACCCAACTCGAAAAGCTCGCGAGCTACTCGAAATATAATATACTAATTTTTATTTTTTAAAATTTAAAATCTAAATTCCTAAACCTAAACCCCTAAACATAAGTCCTCAACCTTAAAATATAAATCATAAATTCTAGACCCAACAACCTAAACCTATAAACCTTAAACTAACACCATAAACCCTAGAATTAACAAGCTTGAGTTTACACATGTGTATCAAAGTTTTTATCTAATTGGGCTTTAAAAGAGACGCGACAAATCACGAGCTACTCAAGTCCGACACGGCCAAAGATCGGTCAACACTTGTCTCGATTGAGCTCAAATTAATCTCCAACTTGAATCGAGTTCTTAACGAGCCGAGTCGAGCTCAAATTTCTCAGGCTCGTTAAAAAATTACTCGAGCTCGAATTCAACTCGAAATCTTAACAAGCTGAGTCGAACTCAGCACTACTCAAGCTCGACGCGGCTCGTTTACACCTCTAATCCCAACATATAACCTATAAACATCATAAATATAATATTAATAAAAATACATTAAATATTTAAATTTGTGTAATACTATTTAAATATTAAATAAAAATATTTGATTATTTTACATCGTAAATATTTAATCATCCAGTTAAATTCAACAAAGGATTCATATTAACAAAAAATTTTAACTTAGGGACAATATAATTCATAAGTGTTAGAATTGACAAATATCTAAGAAATCAAAGGGAATTACATCTCCCATTTAATAAAAAACACTACGGTTGAAAATAAAATATGACATAGTATCATTCTCCCTTACAATAATCTTTTCTGCGAATCAAATTCTCTCTATTAATAAATAAAAGAGTAAAGTGCATAGACAATCACCGAATTTTGTTAAAAAAACACAATGGTAACCAAACTTTTAAATTTTACAAAATGGCAATTAAACTTTGTGTTTTGAAACAAAATGGTAAATAGACGTTAAACCCCATTAAGTGTTTGTTAAAATAAATTGTATAATAGCACATTTAATCCTTTATATTTACACATTCAATCAATTTAGTCCTAATTCGAAATAATTCACTAAATTTAGCCCTCGTTATTTACACATTCTTTCAATTTGGTCCTTAAAGCAAAATATGATGTACAACCATCTTTAATACACCAATTGAATCTGAACCGGCTTAGAGGGGGAGAGAGTTCAGAAAGTTCTGAAATTTTCCAACCTT
Source organism: Hibiscus tridactylites (assembly GCA_958450335.1). Lineage (NCBI taxonomy): Eukaryota > Viridiplantae > Streptophyta > Magnoliopsida > Malvales > Malvaceae > Hibiscus > Hibiscus tridactylites. Next base: position 66,036,069 of record OY288287.1, on the reverse strand, counting down.
CACAGTCGTTCATCGTTTGATCTCTGCCACCATCGGTTCATGACTGTCACCGTCGATGTCATCTGAACTGCCTCCTCGCCCCGAGCAAAACCCAGTGACCACTCGATCAATCTCCACGCCGTTCACCGTGGACATTAGTTTGAAGGATCATTAAACCTGTCTCCTTCCCCATTTTATGTTCAAGCTCCAGTCGCCCATCTCTGTCAGTTTGTGGCTTACACCGCCACCACCCTCATGTTTCCCGTCGTCTCGCAATCAAAATCCAACCTCCCGCTTGCCGTGTTTCTTTGTTGTCCGCCGTGGAAGTTGAGTGGAAGCTTCGTCGGAATCAAAAGCTTTTCCCATGTTTTCGATCGATTGTGTCGCCGTGAGTTGCCCGTTTGCAACGTCAACATCACCATCGTGATCGCGCCATCCTCACGAGCAAAGCCTATTCCTTCGATCGTCTGACCGCCATCGAAAACTTCCCTCCGTCGTATATTTGGAAAACTCATATTTGGAATTTTGGTTTAAGGACCAAATTGAAAAAATGCGTAAATAGGAAAGGTTAAAATAGTGAATTGTTTCGAATTAAGACTAAATTGATTGAATGTGTAAATATGAAGGATTAAATGTGTTATTCTACAAAAAAATTAACAAACACTTAACGGGGTTTAACGTCTAGTTACCATTTTGTTTCAAAACACAAAGTTTAATTACCATTTTGTAAATTTTAAAAATTTGGTTACCTTTTTAAAAAAGTTCAGTGATTATTTATGTACTTTACTCTGAATAAAATTCAAATCAGTTCCTGCACGTGCAAAACCTCCCTCCGAAAGCGTGCGTCGTCTTCACTGTCCGTGAAAGCCCTCCTTCCACTTTACTAATTTGTCCACCTCCCTTCCTTCGTCTTTCTCTCGCAGTTGCAACTTTAATAACATCAAAGAAAGAAGCTCGGAAGGGAAAGGGATACCGCTATCTCGAAAATGGACGGCTTGGATCACGCGCCTCACATCTGCAACTAATCTCTGGCCGTCCATTCTCCTTTTCTCTCTTCAATAGCTTGGTAATCCATTCATTTTTCTTTTCTTTTTTCTTTCTAATCAATATTCATCTGTAGATTAAGTTTCTGCGAGTCATTTACTGTTTGTTTAAGATGAACTATGTTTTGATATAATACATCATGATCTATATGCTTTTTTTCTTCTTTTTTGAGTAGTTTTGTTTCTTAAACTGTATTTGATTCGAGGGAAGTTATTTTTATTTGGAAAAAATAATAGCTTCTCTCTCGAGAAAAATAATTTTGAATTTCGTATACTTAATTTAGTGATGCGATTAGCTGTGTAAACCTTTTCAGAAAATGTTTTTTCCTTTTATTTTTTCTTATTTTCAAATGTAGAACTGTATAAGGATATAGAAGATGACGGTGAATATTTATGGGGAAAACATATTAATGCTCTTTTTCATATATAAAAAGTTGTAATGGAATCTTATACTAATGTTCTTGATGGATAGTTTTAAGAATGATATCATGAATCGTATCATTTGTTTACTAAAGTGGCGTGATATTCCCTCTAAATATGGGTAGATGAAATTTGGAGGGAAATCCTTGCAAATTCAGCATATCTTTCAGGATATATGTGAGCAGAAGAAATCTATCATTTGCTTGATCTAATTGGAAGTTATATAATCTTTTTTTTCTTCAGATTTATAGCTGTTATCGTTACATAATGGAGGCTTGTTATTGTATCGACTCTCAGTGGCCACCCGATGAGCTGCTGGTTAAATATCAGTATATATCGGACGTCTTAATCGCCCTTGCTTATTTCTCAATTCCTCTGGAGCTCATCTATTTTGTTAAAAAATCTGCATTCTTCCCGTATCGATGGGTGCTTATGCAATTCGGTGCTTTCATCATTCTCTGTGGAGCAACCCACTTTATAAACTTGTGGACATTTGCTATGCACACTAAAGCTGTTGCTGTGGTTATGACCATTGCAAAGGTTGCTTGTGCTCTTGTATCATGTGTAACTGCTTTGATGCTTGTACACATTATTCCGGATTTGTTGAGTGTTAAAACTCGTGAATTATTCCTGAGGAACAAGGCGGAACAGCTCGACAGGGAGATGGGCCTTATTCTCACCCAAGAAGAAACTGGAAGGCATGTAAGGATGCTAACTCATGAAATTAGAAGCACACTCGACAGGCATACAATATTGAAGACCACCCTTGTTGAATTAGGTAGGACCTTGGGCCTGGAGGAATGTGCATTGTGGATGCCATCAAGGACTGGTATGGATCTGCAACTTTCCCATACACTAAACTACCAAATACAAGTTGGATCTACTGTGCAAATAAATCTTCCTGTCATCAATGAAGTCTTCAATAGTGCTCGAGCAGTGCATATACCCTATACCTGTCCTTTAGCTAGGATCCGACCTTTAGTGGGAAGATATGTGCCCCCAGAGGTAGTTGCTGTTCGGGTACCACTTTTACATCTCTCGAATTTCCAAATTGATGACTGGCCTGATCTATCCGCCAAAAACTATGCAGTAATGGTCCTTATTCTACCCACTGATAGTGCCAGAAAATGGCGAGATCATGAATTGGAACTAGTCGAAGTTGTGGCAGACCAGGTAATTTTTATTTGCTTTCTTTTGTCGGCTGCTTTTATGACGTCTTAATGATATGTTCACCTTCGGTTTTGATAACGTACTTAGTTGTACATTTATGACTTTACTTTTAAAAAGCACTAATGATTGGATTTTGTCTTTTCCTTCTAGTTAGAAAACATTATTTGCCTATTATGATTTATGAGCCTTTGATCCCGTACATGACTCCGGTGCTGAACTTATGGTAGTATTTGTACAGGTTGCTGTTGCTCTCTCTCATGCTGCTATTCTGGAGGAATCTATGAGGGCTCGTGATCAGCTCATGGTGCAAAATGTTGATTTAGACTTGGCTCGTCGAGAGGCTGAGAAGGCAATTCATGCACGGAATGATTTCCTTGCAGTAATGAACCATGAAATGCGAACGCCAATGCATGCAATCATTGCATTGTGTTCCCTTCTTCTCGAGACCGAGCTAACTCCAGAGCAAAGAGTTATGATTGAGACAGTGCTAAAGAGTAGCAACCTTTTGGCAACACTAATCAATGATGTTCTGGATCTTTCTAGACTTGAAGATAATAACCTAGAATTAGAATTTGGAATGTTCGATCTTCATGGAATCTTCAAAGAGGTAGTTAATTGGACATTACTTTATATATATATATTGTGAAAGAATGGAAAAAAATTTCCTTTGCAGTTCAACTTATGTATTAATGTTGATATTTTTGCATTTTAGGTCATTAATCTGATAAAGCCTATCGCGTCTGTAAAGAAGCTATCTATGACTATGATTCTGGCACCTGATTTGCCAATGTTTGCTATTGGTGATGAGAAACGACTCATGCAAACTATTTTAAATGTCGTGGGTAATGCTGTGAAGTTCACAAAGGAGGGTTATGTTTCAATTATAGTTTCTGTTGCAAAACCAGAGTCTTTAAGAGACTGGCGACCTCCAGAATTTTATCCCGTGTCAATCGAAGGCCATTTCTATTTACGAGTGCAGGTTCTCAATTGCTTCATTTAACTTTATTTTCATTTCAGTTTACTTCTGTTTAGATTTTTGACCATATGATCTTAAAGGCATCTTTCGATCTTCTATTGCTATCCAATGCTTTAAATTTCTTTCGAATCATGCCATTTAGGATATACATTGAAGGTATCTCCTGGCTTATGTTTATGACGTACAATCCAACGAATTACCATCCATGTGTAGCTTGTCTGGAGCTTTACTAGCTTACTACATGATGCTCTTGTTGATCCTATTCTTGCAGGTTAAGGATTCTGGTTGTGGTGTGCTCCCACAAGATATACCAAATCTCTTTACCAAATTTGCACATCCTCGAAGTGGATCCGTCGGAACCAGTGGTGGTGCTGGACTTGGACTCGCTATTTGTAGAAGGTAAAATTAGAAATACTGAATTCCTTTGCATAAGAAACATTTGCTTGTTCATCGTATTATAAAGGGATCATTCCATATAGGCATCAAAATGACCTTTGTTCTCAAATGTTTGAACCAGGTTTGTAAATTTGATGGGAGGCCACATATGGATCGAGAGTGAAGGCCATGACAAAGGTTGCACTGCTACCTTCCTAGTGAAACTGGGGATCGACAGCAATCCTAATGATAATTCAGCTATCCATCAAGCTTCACCTCACGTTCGAGCATATCATCATGGAAGTGCAGATATGAGCGGACAAAAACCAATGTTAAGAGATCATCGCGGTACTGCCAATCCCAATGCGCGATACCAAAGAAGTCTTTAGCTGACTAATGTTTGCAATGAGAAAAGGTGGACTTGCATTAGTTTCCATTTTCGTACTATTTGATGTGAAGATTGCTGTTTTTAAACGAAAGTGACTTTTATAACATAGCCTTACTGTTATTTATTAAAAGGAGTTGTATAGTGAAACTAGCGAGTTCGAAGCAGCATTCCTTGCGTTTTATTCTCATTTTTTTTACCTACTTTGTCCTTCACATAATTTGAATGGGCCTTTGTTGGTATGGATAGGTTAGAGAAATCCCTTCAATAGTTGAAAGGATTCGAATAAACTAAAAAAAACTAGGGTAAACTTAACAGATGACTATTGAACTATGGGTTTGGTGTTAAAATGACCACTATATTATTTTTTTGACAAATGCACCACACAATTATTTAAATGGTTCTATTTTAGCCATACGCCGTTACAAAAAAAAAAGAAAAAGTTGACGGAACTGTTAAAAAATTGGTATAATTACACATTTAGTCTTTTATATTTTTATAATATATCAATTTAGTCCTAATTTTAATCTAATAAAATATATTAATTATTCAATAAGATGATGACACATGTGAAGATTGCTTTCAAGGGAAATCAAACCTGAGACTTATGAATGCAAGAGGCAGGTTCTTGCCATTAGGCCAAGTACTTTTTTGTGCTATGAGATACAATATTTGATATCAATGCCCAAAAAATTGAAGAAAAGAAAATGATGTTGAGTGAATTCTAACTAGTGACAGAAAAATGGAGATTGCTCCCAACTATCAGTTTCCCTTTCATTTTGTCCTAAAAATTACCGGTGTCCAAACAGAAATAATAATTTAAGTACTGAAGTGTGATAAAAGAAATGAAGTATCAAACAAGATTTATAGATCTTGAATGTCGTTAGAGTTCAATCCGCCACTGCAGGATCAGAGCTTCCACTGACATGCAGCACGGCACCATTAGCCATTAGGGACATCCACTTGAGTCTTGAAGGAAAGCATGATTAGTGCTCCATGCCTGCCTCTTGTCGCTGAAAGTGGTGTATCAGGTAGTGTTGTTCGTAATGGTGGAGCATCACCAGGCATATCGGAAGGCTTCCATGGCTTAGGTTTTACCACCGGAGAGGCACCGTGTGATGGTACAGAATTTCTGGATGCTGCAAGAGTTGAGTTGACTCTCTAACAGATGGGGATAGTTTTATGAATAATGAACTGGATCTCAATCCAATTTCATGTCAGCTCAATCTGGATCAATTTAATTTGTTTTAAAACTCTTCTATAATTTTGGCTTGGAACGTTTTGAGTCATGGTTAATTTTGGATTCAAAAAATTTAATTTAAATACAGTAATGTTGATTGGATAGAATGGATGATGGTGGTGTAGGATTTTCAAACTGATTTGAACGAAGAATCGTGGTCAGTAAGGATAATGAAGATCAAGAATAAGAAAATAGTAGAGTATGCAAGAAATTTTATCCCACCATCTCTAAAAAGTTCTTCACCATTCAATGAGGAAGATGCACACCTAACAATAAAATTTAAACACATACACTTGGAAGCAATCTTCATTTTTCTGTCACTAGTTCGAATCCACTCAACATCATTTTTTCTTCTTCAATTTTTTTGGGCACTAATACTATTTAAATATATACTAAATCTTGTATCTCATAGCACAAAAAAGTGCTTGGTCTAATGCAAGAACCTACCCTTTGCATTCCAAGATCCTAGGTTCAATTCACCTTGGAAGCAATCTTTACATTAACATTTTTTTACCGAAAAAATAATATAGTGATCATTTTAACACTAAACCTATAATTCAGTGGCCATCTGTGTAATTTACCCAAAAAAACTAATACATGCCTAAACTTTTTTTTGAACAAAAGCTTAAACCTAAATATTGGAAGTCGGAGTTCAACTTTCAATTCATTTGCGGACTATATAATATATTCTTTTTATTTTAATTTTATGTATCATATAATTCCTACCATATAATAATCGAATGCACTGGATTTTGTAATACTTATTATGCAGGGAAAAAACAAATTACTAAAAAATATTTTTATAAATATTTATCAACCATAGTATTGAAGTAATAAAATAATTGTAAACATAATTTATAGGTTATATTTTGATACACAAGTTGTTTAAAAAAATTTATACACCCTTCATATTTAAGTTATAAAATTTAAAACTTAAATTTCTAATCCTAACACCCTAAAACTCAAACCTTAAACCCTAAATTCTAAATTCTAACCATGAACCTTAAATTCTACACCCTACAATCTATACCCCTAAACTACAACCTTAATCTCTAAACCCTAAAATTAAAAGGCTCTTAAAGGTTTAGTGTGTAAAATCTAAGGTTTAGGGTTAGAGTTTAGAGTTTAGATTTAAACTTTAGGTTTTAGGGTGTTAGGGCTATGGATTTAGCCTAAAAAATACGAGTTATATTTTGATACACAAGCTATGTAAAAAAATTACACAACCCTTCATATTTAAGCTATAAAATCTAAAACACAAATCCCTAGTTCTAACACCCTAAAACATAAAGCCTAAACTCTAAATTCTAACCATAAATCTTAAATTCTACACCCCACAACCTAAACCCCTAAATACTAAATCATAACCTAAATGTCTAAACCCTAAAATTAAAGGGCTTATGTAAAGTAAAATTTACACAAGCTTATGTATCAAAATATTTTCTTAAACACAAATTCAATCCTTAAATTTAATAATTCAATCATTAAAAGTGTGATTTTTGGTTATTAATTTAAAATTTATATAAACATATAAAAAGAAAAATAGCATTATAATAAGAGTTAATTGTAATATATGTTTCAAAATTGTAACTCTTATACTAAATCAATACTTAAACTTTTAAATATTTTAATGTCATTTTTCAAACTAGGATCCACTATGTAAACCCTAATGTATATTATGTAATGACATAAACATTTAAAAGTTTAAAGAACAAATTCATATGAGAATCATAATTCAGAGATAAAACTGAAAAATTCAAAAATTTAGAAAATGAGTGTACACGTTACAATCAACTTAGATAATAATACAATTCACAATTCAATATGAGATAATTTGGTTAATTTCAAATGTGTTAATGCTCATATTTTAATTAGAAGCATAGATTAAATTACAATCGGCACTGCTTCGGTAAAAAAATGGAATGTTTTCAACTGTTTCGACCAATAATACCATATACCGATGCTTGCCAACCAATACCAAATTAAGCAATTATTATGACAAGATGCAAATACGAACAATCCTGGTCCAATCCATGAATGCCTCAAAGTCAGAGACATAAAACGCTTTAAAGATGAATTTATGGACGAGTGAATTTAGAAATCTATGAAACCATAGGGAAAATAAAATAAATGTCAAATATATGTAAACAAAAGAAACCGGAAACTGATAACAAATTCACGAAACCTTAAGCCAACTTAAACAAGTTCATATTAACCAAAAACAGCTCCACAAAAAACTACTTAGACATGTTCATATCCAAATTCATGGCTCACAAGTTCTGCACTGATCTTCGGGAGGTCACCTTACTTCTTTGACTTCTTTGAACCACTGAATAAGAAAAATACATCATTTGAACACCCATGATTTTGGAAAAGAAATTGAATCTCAAAATATATACTTACCCAACTGGTTGAGCAGCGGCAGCGGCAGGAGGTGCTGCAGCTGGCTTATCTCCTCCACCAGGCCCCTGAGGAGATTAAGAAAAATAAAACAAAAACCAGCATCATAACATGAGATGAAAAGGAATGAGCATGAATCTATTCAACATTATTGACAATAGCGTACAAATAATGAATCATGAAAAAGAAAACAACTATAGAGGAAGATCAGAGAACTTCAAAGCAAGGAACATCTATAGTTTCCGTGTAAAACATAGAAAAATGCCAAAGATAATTGGTAAAACAAAACCATTATGCCAAGTGCAGCTCACACCAGAAACACCACAGTACAAAAATTTTACCTGGGCCAATCGTTCCTCCCTCCTAGCAAATTTTCTTTCCCTGCTTGCCTTGTTCTTAGCCCTCTTAGCTTCAAACTGGTCAGCCAAAGTCTTTTCTCTGGCCTTTTCAGCCTTAGATTTGTGGATGCTCTCCATGAGGACTCTCTTGTTCTTAAAGACATTACCCTTGACTTTCATGTACATGTCATGGTACATATGCTTGTCAATCTTCTTTGATTCCCTGTACTTACGAAGCAAGCGTCTGAGAACACGCATCCTCCTCATCCACAAGATCTTCGTGGGCAACCTTGCCTCCCTTGTACCCTTGCGCTTACCTAGAAGCAGCATAAAATTTGAGACCCAACTAATAAAATTAAACTCAATATATAATTTTTTTTCTCGATATGAATCACATCTTTTCAATGGCTAACAAAAGATCCCCAGCAGAATAAAAATCTCAATGATATTTCAATTCATACTTTCCCCAGATGATTTTGGACATCCCAACTCCAAAAACATGATGCGTAATGAAGAATATGCTCTGACTTCAACATGGTACTTAATGTGCCAGTATGTAATTAAGTCATCTATTTCAACCCAGAATATGCTCTGGCTTAAACATGGTACTTCATGTGCAAGTATGTAACTAAGTCATCAATTTCAACACATGTACTCAGCCTCTATAAAGAACACCAAGTCCATTTAATCCCATGATCATAATTAGATAACATACCATATCCAGAGTGACGCCCCTTTCTCTTGGCTTCCTTCATGCGACGAGCACGAGACCGAGAGTGAATCTTGGTTGGCTTCCTGATGATAAAACCATCTTTAACCAACTTCCTTATGTTCTGGCCTGCAGATTCCAGTTCATGTACGAAAATAAAGAAAAATAAGCAATTGCAAAATATGAATCCTTTTGTTTATCTAACAAAATATGCCTAATACAACCTTGATTATATTCTCTAATAAATGGAAGACTGCAACACCTTGAACTTGCAATCAATTATTTCAGAGTTGAATTATGAATAAATGTATATGTATATCAGTAAAAGAAACTAGAATTTAATCCTTTGTTCAATCAAAATAATTTTCATTTGGAAAATGACAAACGTGAGACTGGCTCAGTAGCATTCATAACTCTCCAGTATACAAAGATGGCATAGAAAGCAAATTATTTTCTCAGTAATCCAATAAGTTAATTGTTGTAATCACTAGAGGACGCATTTTAGCTAAAAAATATTATCCTTTTCCAACAAAAGAATTTGGATATTGTAAACAAATTAACAATCGCATAATCACAAACTTAGCCTACATATCCTAAGGCGCATAAGCGCTAGCTACACGAAACTTTGCCATTATAAATTACAAGAATAGCATTTGAAGAACGCGATTCAAACTGAGATTTAAATTACAGACTCAATTCCTGGAAATTGAAACTTTAGCTTCTTTGCTTTCATTTCCTCGTATCTGATTGAATATATGTGTGTATGTGTGTTCTGAGATTCATTTTCGCAATATATTTGGCAACAAATGAAGCTAACACAAAACGAAATTATATTTAAACATAAAACTGATGATAAAGAAAATGAAAAGGTGTTGAAGAGAAAGACTTACGGGAGTTGGCCATGGAGATCTCGTTGACTTCATTTGGATCGAGCCAAACCTTTCCTTTTCCACACTTTAGAACGCTGGCTGAGAGCCGCTTCTGGAGCTTAAGAGAAACCATTTCTCCCCCTCTTTCTCTTTGGTAGCGGAGAAGGATAAGAAGAAATAAGTGATAGCGCCAATTTATATGAGCTCCGTTTTAACCCTAGGGTTTGCAGTTCCCTGTTTGGACCGGGTTAATAGAACCTGAGACTGAAAGCCTTAAAACAATTACTTTTTGGGCCTAATTTAGTTAAGAAAAGAAGTAATTGGGCTTCTCTTGAAGAAGTACCATTTTAGACTTTCGCTTTTATCCATATAGAGTTAGCGCAAGAGTGAATAAGGAAAGTGAATAATAGACTCCATTACATATATATTTTATAAAAATATATTTTGAGTTTCTACAAGAAAAAGATTCTTTCCATTACATATTTTATAAAAATAAATATATATTTAAATATACGTGAAGAAACATGTCTTAAGTAATGAAAATGTTTATTTTTTTTTCTAAGTGTTAAGTAACTTGAGATGGCTCAAATAGGTTTCGAGTTCGAGGCTTTCTATATGCAAACTTTTTTTGTTAAGAGACTTACCCACTAAAATTAAATGTGGGATGCAGGTCGATATCGAGAGGACAATAAAAAAATGAAATTCTTAATGATTAGGAATTTAATTAAATAAATGGCTTAATACACTTTCCCCCATAAACTATACCTATTTTTTCAACTTGACCCCTAAAGTTCATTTGACCACTTTTTCCCCCTAACGTTTTTCGTCGTTATTCATATTGCCCCTTACCATTAAAAATTTTCTTTTGATCAATTAGAACGCGCCATATCATTTTCTTTATTTATTTTTAATTTTTTTTTAAAATAAATATATTATAATATTAATTAATTTAATTAATTTCCTAAAACACTCAAAATACCCCCATCATCTCTTTCGCCCTATGTTTTAGGGATTTCATAAAAAATAGTAGGCAGAATCGAACCCATCATTCAAATCCTTCTTTTTGAACAGTTTTCCATTTCTTAAATCTTATTTCTCTCATTTTTCGCAGAATCATATGATGGAGAGAGGTCCAGGTACAGAGCATATTGTCACAGACTTATTTCTTCAAGCTCAAATCCGTGCGGCACTAGCACTCTCGGCACGATGCTAGTAAGCCTTTATGTCGCAAAGCTATGGCAAAACGAAGGAGCGAGAGTGTTTACAAGGAAAAGACCTTGTATTGCACAACGGAAGCTTTACAAAGGAAGTTTACAAGAGAGCTTGAGTGACTACTTGGATGCTTTACAAATGAGAGGGGTGACCCTAATTATAAGCACCAACCTCCTCAACGGACGACTAGGATTTATTTAATCCGACGGTTGAGAGTTTGCCTCCCAAAATATCTACTTAGCCTAGATATTTCTAGATAAGTTCATACTTATCTACATATATCCATAATATTCTAGACTACTCCTAAATGGTCTAAAAGCTCTACAATATTCTAAGTTATTCTAGAATATTTCGGAGTCGTCTAGAGTTGTCCCGAGCCTTCCAGACTTGTCCCGAGCCCTCTTGATCTTTCTCGGGTCTTCTAGGTTCCTCCGGGTGAGCCTAGATTGATGTAGAACCTTCTGGAACCTCTCGGGTGGGTGTGGAAACGTTTGGAGCATCCCGGGTCATTCTAGATCCTTCTTTGGGATCAACCTTGGCCTTAAAATCTCTAAGGCACCTCATTTCCTCCTTGTTGGCCCGAGTGCCCTTGGATGAAGCTCTGTGGGCGTGCGTTGCGCACTGGGGTGGCACACCTCGGTGCTGCTCGGTGCACCTTGGCGGGTGTGCCCCTCGGTTGGCTGTGTCGCGACATGGCGGGGCGTGACATCCTCCCCCACCTGATCTCGCGACGCCCTCGTCGCGTCTCGGCAGAGCTGCTGGGGTAGTGCTGGTGTGCCTCCCTTGGCTCCTAGCTTTCCTCGTCTTCACCCTCGGCTTAGCAACTCGTTCCTCGGATATCGAATCAGGTTGTGCCTCGCCATCAACCCTCTTGATGTAGGCAACAAGTCGCTTTCGTATCGGACACGACCTCATTACATGAGGTCCTTCGCATAGGTAGCACTTCACCCTCGTGCTGACCTTTGGCGCGGTCTTAGCCTTCGTGTTGCCACGATTCCCTCTCGTGGGCTTGACCTTGGGGATGGAACTTCCCTCGTTCCTTTTGGTGTCCCCTTCTGATTGAAGTGCGGAAATCAGTTGCAAGGATCCCATTTGTGCACCCTCGTCGCCACTGTCGGTGTCACTACCTTCTCGGTGCTTGGCTAGGAGTGAATTAAGGGCTTGGCGTTTTGGGCATTCACGCGTCCAATGGTCACCATCACAAATGAAGCAATTGCTCGATGGTGACTTCCTCGCACCTTGGAACTCCTTGGACTTACCCTTGTCCTTGCTCTTCCAAGGGGACGAGTCTCGGTGCCTTGGTGATTGACCTTCTCGATAACCCTCCTTGGGATAGCCCTTGTCTCCCCCACCTTTGGCATGACTGCCCTTCTCATCCCTCGGCTTAAGGGTGGTCTCCTTGTGGCTGGAGTAGTCGATAAGGCTCTCGGCCACGGCTATCGCATCGGCAAGGGTTTGGACTCCCCTTCGCCTTAACTCGGTCTTGGCCCAACTTTGGAGACCATCTAAGAAGTAGAAGAGTGAGTCTTTCTCGGACATATCGGGGATCTCGAGCACCATACTAGTGAACTCCCTCACGTAATCTTGGATGCTCCCCGACTGCTTCAACCTTCGAAGGCGAGCTCTTGCCTCATCCTCGGCATTCTCCGGATAGAATTGCCTTTTGAGCTCCCTTTTAAAGTCATTGAAGGTAGAGATGGTGCACGTACCTCTCTCGACATCGAGACGCCTTCTCCTCCACCAAAGCATGGCGGTGTCGGTGAGGTATAAGGTCGCGGTTTGGATCCTGGAGGCATCGTCCCTGATGTCAACGGCTTCTAGATATTGCTCCAAGCCATACAAGAAGTTGTCGACTTCTTTTGCGTTGCGTGTCCCTGAAAAAGTTTGAGGCTTGGGCACCTCCACCCTTCTAGCCTCCACGGTGGTGCTTGGCCCGGCTGCCATAGCACGTTTGCACAAGGCAAGGTCGCCTTGCAATGCTTCAAGTTGATCATACATGTTGGTAAGTTCTTGTTGGAATGACTCACGTACCTTTGTGAGTTCGGCCACGAGTGCGTCGCGTACTTCAGCCATTTCCACGCGCAAGGACTCCTCTAGCTTGATCTTCATTGCCCTCACGGCTGTGTGGATCTCGGCATCCTCTACCTCAAGGCCTTCAATCCGCTCATGAAGGTCGTCCACTTGGGCACCCATGCTTGATACGCCTTCCTCCACGCGAGTCAAGCGGGACTCCAAGCTAGAGAGTAAGTCTTTGGACTTGGCACGAGGCCTTGTCTCGACAGGGTCGGCATGTACTTCTTGCCCACCTTGGTCGTGCGTGACCTCGGTCTCGGATGGGCTAGCAACTTGGTTCTTGGCGTTCTTGGCCATGCTCCCGAGCGATCGGAACTTGCTCTGATACCAACTGTCACGGACTTATTTCTTCAAGCTCAAATCCGTGCGGCACTAGCACTCTCGGCACGATGCTAGTAAGCCTTTATGTCGCAACGCTATGGCAAAACGAAGGAGCAAGAGTGTTTACAAGGAAAAGACCTTGTATTGCACAACGGAAGCTTTACAAAGGAAGTTTACAAGAGAGCTTGAGTGACTACTTGAATGCTTTACAAATGAGAGGGGTGGCCCTATTTATAGGCACCAACCTCCTCAACGGACGGCTAGGATTTATTTAATCCGACGGTTGAGAGTTTGCCTCCCAAAATATCTACTTAGCCTAGATATTTCTAGATAAGTTCATACTTATCTACATATATCCATAATATTCTAGACTACTCCTAAATGGTCTAAAAGCTCTACAATATTCTAAGTTATTCTAGAATATTCCGGAATCGTCTAGAGTTGTCCCGAGCCTTCCAGACTTTTCCCGAGCCCTCTTGATCTTTCTCGGGTCTTCTAGGTTCCTCCGGGTGAGCCTAGATTGATGTAGAACCTTCTGGAACCCCTCGGGTGGGTGTGGAAACGTTTGGAGCATCCCGGGTCGTTCTAGATCCTTCTTTGGGATCAACCTTGGCCTTAAAATCTCTAAGGCACCTCATTTCCTCCTTGTTGGCCCGAGTGCCCTTGGATGAAGCTCTGTGGGCGTGCGTTGCGCACTTGGGTGGCACACCTCGGTGCTGCTCGGTGCACCCTAGCGGGTGTGCCCCTCGGTTGGCTGTGTCGCGACATGGCGGGGCGTGACAATATGCTGACTTGAGAGAAAACAAGCTTAGAATGAAGTTTGAGAAGCTACAAGAATAGGAAGAAATTGAAATCAAACTATTCCCAAGAAAAAACAAGTGGAATTCAGTTCAAATTCCGAGATTCCCGTTAAACGGTCTTCTATTTTGATGCAATCGGTGCCTAATTTTTCATCCACTTTATTGAAAGAGAATCGAAAACTGTTTGTTACCGGTGGGATTGAATCGATGCCGCCGAAAAGGTAAAGTGTAGAAATATATGTTATGATATAATAATTGAAAAATGTTTTGGACTTAATTGAAAAGAATTTAAAATATTCTCTAAGTCAAAAACAACTAGAAAATAAGTTTGAGGATGTTTCAAAAAGGTTTTGGCAATGTTTGAAACGTTTTTAAGTAGCCAAACCAGTGCTTTTAATGTACCCATTTTGATATAAGCATAATATGTATCGATACGTTTTAAAACTGCCAGAACTCGTTTCGATACAGGACTTACATGTATCCATTGAATTAAACATGGACAACAATGACAAGAGTTACAAGTGGACCTATGCTTGTGGAAATCGTGTCGAAGGTGAATCGAAGAGGATTTCGATCGGAAAACAAAACAAGAGGACGAAATCTCGCTCCGAGGAGCTTCCATGGAGAAGCATTTGCTTAGAAAGAGGAAGTTCAGACTCCACAGATTGGGATTACGAAGATGAAATCAGAAGATACAGGTCAATGAAGAGTCTTAGAGATCACATATTATCGAGTAACAAAATAACACCCATCGGAAGCATTTCGAGCCCGACACGGCAATGGAGCCAGTCTATGCATTTCAAAGACCCTGACACTGTCTAAATTCGACAGCTGGAGAGTTGCCTAGTATCCTTGACCTCCCATCAAACTTCTAACAAACAAAATATTCACCATCAACTAATGCACCATAACTCATCACCATAACCCTTCCTAAAACAATGAAAAACTCCATATTAGGATTCGTCCTCAACCACTACATCCCCAAATAATAACAAAATCAAAATTAACAACATACCTCAACAAAACTGATCTCGGAAACCACCAACAATTGTATTTTTGTTTCTTGCATCAGAATCTTATCGACCTACCGCCTAGAAATTTTCAAACTCTAATCCTCTTTTAATCCAAGTGATAAATCTCAATTTTGCCTCCCATTCTTCTTACGCACACTTCTATTTTTGCATCAGCAGGGCAATATCTCTTATAGCATGATCTTTATTACCTTCAATATGAATCCCCAATTTCTTGCCCATTTTTAGCGCCTTCCTAGCTTCTCTAGTTAGATAATCCGACCTAGTCACAAGATCAGAGTTTGAGAGCGAACGTCCTGATAGCTCCGAAGATACACTCCCCTTCGATCTCTTTTTTTTCTCTTCCGATTGCCCGTTCTTTCTTCTTTCTTTGAAGGTCGGATAATGCCAAATCTTGAAAATCACTTAAGGAACTATATTGCTATTCTTTTTGTTTTTTCTTAGCCAATTCAGGGAAGAAGCCCTAACTTCCTCACCTTCTTCTAAATTTACCATTATCACAGACGTGGCACCCTTTGTAGCCCAACTAACATTTGCAATATTTTGGTTATCCACAGCTGCTTCCCATGATAAATTGTCAACACTTGCATTTGGATGTAGACTCATATCCTCCTCAACCCTATTCAATTCTAAAGATGGCCCATCTTTACCATTAATAATCAGAGACTTTTCACCCACTTTAACTCGGGCCCCTTCCAACTGTGACCCACGATCAACACTATCTATCCAAGATGGCCCAACAATCCCATTATCTTTTGTCATTTCTAATTCTTGCCCATTGACGATTGGAATATCCTCTAATAGAACATTTTGAATATTACCCATATCTTTCATCTCATTATTGAAATTGCTTCCCACCATCTCTGTCTCCCCAATATTTCGGGAATTGATTTGATCATTAATATTTGCGCTGACTTTTTCTCGAATCTCCATGCTCATGCTTTTGATCGCTTCATCTTCCACCGCCTTTGGTTTGAAATCTGTGCTTTTGCTCCGGCGAGATTCGGAGCAGCCCACCGATGAACTATCTTCAGATTCTGAATCTGTCACCGATGAAATCAGAAGACCATACTTGAGCCAACCAAGAACTCCGAGAAACCCTTCCTTGCCCACTTGCCTCCCGGAACCTCTAACGATATGCATTGTTGGTAAAGGAGAGAGCGTAAGCAAGTTTAGTGAGCTGAGCTCTAAAATACGACAACAATGCAATTTTAAATCATAAATCTTAGATTTGAAGAAAAATCATTTAAGGTGAAGATATAATGAAGTACAAACATAAACAATACACGATATGCACATACATAACCAAAACTCGGTGGGACTACACATCACTAGTCACTACCGGTGGGACTACACATCACCGTAGCAACGACAACCATCACGTGAGGCTCGACACCAAAAAACGACTACACAACAACATTAAACAAAGAGTAAAAACAATCCAAAACACACCACAACACACATAATTGAGAACACCCATAATCAACCAAACAAGCGAGAGTAGATACACTTACACTCGGGTCTAGGTTAGTCTCTAAGACTCCACCTAAACCCCAAAAATCTTCATTGAATGCATTTAAAGTCTCAAAACAGTTTCCACTCACCGATTAAGCCCAACGAAAGCCGAAACACCGTTCTCAAGCCTTCGTAGTATCCAGTATCGCGCCCAAGACACCCAAACCCGATTCCTCTATTTTAAGCAACCCAAAACAAACTATTAGGACACTAATACACTTGTAAACCAGCAACAACCTGAAAACTCAATCTTGCAACCAAAACACATCGATTCGAACCCAAATTTCATCCAAACTTCACCATTTTCGTTCTAAACAAACCCCACACTGAAATCGTCCATTTCAACCATCAAAACACATCCACAATTATCTAGAAACATTCCCCAACATCAAAAGAACCACCAGCCACGTTTTCAACCCAAAACCAACCCAAAAATCTCATTTTATACTCATTTCGGGTTTCCCACCATTTGTCATCTTTTTAACATTTTTAAGACACCCAAGTATGATAAAAAAACACCCTTAAACATTACATTAGAGAACCCACACAAAAATCCCTCAATTTCACCATTTTCAAACTCAAAGCTTTTTGAAATAACCCCATAATACTGGATTTTTAAGATAAATCTATCTAGTGACAGCTTAAGGGAAGAAAAATTAAAACAATGGGAGGCTTACCTTGGAAAACTTGCTTGAAAGAGGGATTGAGAAATGGAATAGTGGTTTTAGGGTTTAAGAGAGGTTTTGGTGGAAAGGGGTGTTTGAAGAAGATGCCACTTTTTTTTTTCTTTTCAAACTTTTCTTTCTTTATTCTTTTTACTCAAATCCCCATCTACAATTTTCATTAATTGCATTTTCGTAAATAACGACAATTTTTGTAAATCATCATTTTAATTCAAATTTTAACCCGGACTAATCCCAGATCAAAACCGATAAACTCTCGGGCCCTAAACCGAGGCGTTACAATAATTGTTATTGCCGGAAGGCTGAGTGACAAGCATGGCGCCATGATTGTCAGACTGGTGTATGTAATATGGATTTCCACCATTGTCGAACGCATTATTCGATGTAGAATCCAAAGAAGTGGAAATATTAACCATGATTCTTTAGAGAAAGGAAGAAAGAATCAGGAGATAAGGAATCAAGAAAAAACAAGAAGAAGGAAGCAGAAGCGAAAAAACAACTGATACCATATAACAACCAGTAAAGCGGTGAATGACCTTTATTAATGAATGTAAATCTTATTTACAGGAGAACAGAAGTGTTTAATAAAGAAGGAAACAAAATTATATATAGACTTGTTCTAACTAACTTAAACCTAGCTGGATAACTAACTAAACCTAGTTGGATAACTAACTAAACTACTCCAATACATCCTTCTTTTGTTTCTCTTTTTGTTTACTATCTTCGTTAGACTCCTTTCTCCCAAACTTAGCTTTGGCCACTAACAGTTTGAAACCATACAGACTACCTCCATTGAGACGTTCAATTTCTCTATCCGCATCCACCCAGTTGGAGAAGCGAACGAAGCTAAACCTCTTACAAGATTTATCTAGCTTCCTTGCAATGAAAGAGTCGATTATGTCTTCATGCCTACCAAATACTTGTCTCAAACCACTTCAGTGTAGTTTCGGCGGTAGATTTTGCACAAATAACGTTACCACGTTGTTGCTTACTCCTCTTCCTCCTTGTCTAGACATATCTTATTCAAACGGCCGGTGTTAAGGCTTGGTCAGACTTGGCCGGAGCAAAAAGCCTAAGTTTTTTCCCATTAATTTACTAGTATATTATTTTTGTTTTCAAATCGATTCTTCCCTAATGTTAACCATCCATGGGTATTTCCCTATAAAGTGCAATGGTGTGGCATTGGTATTCTCCCGTCTCTCCTTGGACTGATTGCAAAGGTTACTTCTTTGCTCCACTGTCTAATTCAGGAGGCGTTGAGAAGTTGAAACTGGGAGAATGCAAGGCTTATCTTCACACCTCTCCTTCGGGGACCTGTAATGTTCCTACGAATGTCAACAAAGCTATTGATGGTGCTCTTCTTTCTGCTTTCCGCGTTCTAAAGGAGAAGAAGATGAAATTGTACTCCGTTGGGCCTTTCTTCTACACAATCAACCCCTAATGCTTACTAAATTTTGTTTCTTCCTTCATAACTAAACAATCCAATTCTATATTATCTTTTCAAGTTTGAGACGGCAACATGAGTTCACTTTTATTTTTTCATTTTGTACTGAATTTTGTTGTTTCGTGATGATTTTATCATTAGCTGGCTTTAGTTGCATCTCTGCCAGATATTTGTAATGGAACTTTGTTCCAGCAATTATCTATAACGTTTTGAATATTATTATTATTATTATTATTATTATTATTATTATTAGAATATAGTATCTTAATTCAGTTTCCTATCTACTTGAACTCAGACCACCGCAAGGAACATCATATTAGGGATGACAAAATTATCTGACCCCGACCTGTCTCGGTCAAGTTATTTTTTTTAAAACTTCGAGGATCGTGGTAGTGCATGTATTGGAAAGCATTAAGTCGGGCCGGGCAGATTCGGGTATAAAATAGAAATTTTTCGCCTCACCCTGATATATTTTTAATTATATATATTTATTTTTTATTATATTTATGAAAATACCAATATATATAAACACTTTTAGGGGGTTTAAGCTCTTTTTTTAGTTTGTGTTTATCTTAAATTTTTGTTAGATGTTGTTTGAGTTTTAATATATCTAATTCTGACGGTCAATGGTTCAAATTTATTTATTTAAATATATATATATTTTCATGTGGGTGATGAGTTCTCAAATTTGTCATATTTCACATGCCACTTTTCTAGTTATTGGGACTTCTTGCTGCTTAAAACATGTTTTCGTTACATTTTGTGCAGGGATCCAATTCTAGAAATAGCAGTGAAAAGGGAGCATTTCTGCAGTTTTTTTTATTATTACTCTGTCATGACTGGCATCATGGGCACGACACCAGGCACGACGCGTCTGACGTGGCAGTGACGTGGTAGTGACGTGGAAACTTCTAGAAGATCCTGGAATGTTCCGAGAGAAGAATCCGATCAGTTTATCAGCTTTTATCCATTTAGTTTTATTTTGAATTTTAATCAACATTTAAATTTGAATTGTTATTTCTTATCTCTTATCTTTGTAAATCTAAGCCTATAAATATCAATATTTGGTGAAGGCTTAAGATCATCTTCCAGCTTTGAGTCTTTTACATTTGTAAACATTTTTAGTTTAATTGAAGTTCTCTTCTTCTATTTTCTTTGTTTCATTTCTTTTATGTTATTTAATTGTTTTTCCAAAACCAAGTTAAGCATGATAATTAATATCATGCTTAGCTAAATCTTTTAAGCCAAGAACCAGCCAAGTCAATTCGATTCGTGAGAATTGAACTTGCCTAAATTCTTTTGGGAAATCATTTTTATCTTTCTGGTTAGATAGTTTGGCAATCGGCCTTACTAAAAATTTTTAACCGTTTTTCAAATAAAAAAGGGCCCGTTGGTCTGAAATCGCTTAAAAATATAGTTGGGAGGAAGGATCGGCCTGTGGCAAATTTCGACTTCCCGTGAACACTCTTAGCGGCGGTCCGCTAAGGAAAGATAAAATCAGAAGCGATTCTATTTTTTTAGACAATTTCTGAGTCGGGTTTTTTCTGCTTTTATTCTAAATATCTTAACGGCGATAGACGTGGTTGATTTATTTAAGAACCATCTTTCGAAGATAGACTTGGGAGGATTGGTTACTCGAGAGAGAAACAAGTTACAACGGGTTGGGCCTCGTAGACTGTAACCGACATGATCCCCAAAATAAAAATCTATTTCAGTGATCGAAAGAATTGAAGGAGCTGGTTCGAGGCTGATTTGCACACTTGGCTTTTCTTATTATTTTTAATTCTTGCATTTTACTTTATTACTTCACTCAAAATCATATCACCCCCTTTTTATTTCTTGTTTTTTACAGATATTCATGGGAATTCAAATCCGACAAATTCAAGTCAATAATTCCAGCTAATCTCCCTGCGGATCGACCCTCTTTCCCTATATCTATTCAATTTCTTTATTTTATTTATTATTGAAAGAGGTTAAACATTTATTTATTTTTGACCGGTTAAACGACGACTTGTCAAAATTGGCGCCGTTGCCGGGGAGATTTACTTTCAGCATTTTTGACTGATTTTGTTTTATTTTTATGACCATGAAGAACCCGGGCACTTTAGCTCCATATAACCCGGAAATCGAAGCAAGCGCTCGTAAAACTCACGGTGAAACACTTCGACGAAAGAAACAACAACAAAGCACACGACAATCCGATCAGAAATCCACTTCCGAAACTACACCAGTCAAAGAACCTACACTAGAACCAGAACCGATGGCAGATCAGACGATTCGAGAGCTAAACGCAGCCCCTACTGTGCAACAACCCCTTTGTATCGCCTTTCCTCACGGTGATACCCCATTCCAACTCAAAACGAGCCTAATTCACCTATTACCCACCTTTAATGGCCTCCCTACTGAAAGCACACATAAACACCTTGCCGAATTTCACATGGTGTGCAGCAGCATGAAACCGCAAGGAGTTTCGGAGGATCAGATAAAACTAAGGGCATTTCCTTTTTCTTTAGCCGGAATGGGTAAAGAATGGTTATTTTATTTACCTCCGAATTCTATTAATACATGGGCTGATCTTTCTCGTGTTTTCCTTGACAGGTATTTCCCTGCAGCAAAAGCGACTGAACTTAGGCGAAGCATTTTGGGTATCCAACAAATGCACGACGAATCCCTATATGATTATTGGGAAAGATTCAAAAAGTTGTGCGCGAGTTGTCCGCAACATAACTTATCCGAGCAAACGCTCCTTCAATATTTCTATGAAGGAATGTTGTCGATGGATAAGAAAATGATAGATGCAGCAAGCGGTGGAGCGCTTGTCAACTTGACCCCCGAAAATGCTCGAAATATGATATCTACGATGGCGGCGAATTCACAGCAATTTAATTCTGCGAGTGAACCCAACCGACGGGTTCACACAGTAAGCACAATTTCATTAGAGAATAAAATTGATAATTTGACTAATATTGTGCATTCTCTTGTTTCAGGGGAGATAAGAGCTGCTAAGGTATGCGGAATATGCACTATGCCAGATCACGCAACCGACTTATGCCCATTGTTGCGGGATACATCTGGAGCCCAAGTTAACGCCATACACAACTTTCCCGGACCTCCCCAAAGACCCTATAACCCACATAACAATACCTTCAATCTCGGTTGGAGAGATCACCCAAACTTGAGCTACGGTAATCAGAACCCGAATTACCAACCTAGGCAACAACCTCCCTACCTAAACCAAGCATCCCAAAAATCCTCGCTTGAGTCTATTGTTGAGAGATTGGCAGTTTCGCAGGAAAAATTCCAAACCCAAACACAATCCCATCTCCAGCAAATCGACAAACAAATAAGCCAACTAGCTCAAGCCGTTAACCGTCTAGAATCCCATGGGAAGTAACCATCACAAACCGAAACCAATCCAAGGTAAAATGTGAGCGCGATCACTCTGCGTAGTGGAACTGTGATAATGCCTAAACTGCCCAAGCAAACCGATCAAAAATCCGACGAGCAAGGCAGCTCTTCAAAGGACCAGAACGAAAAGTCTCCACCCAATGCAGGTAACTCTAAATCCAATATTTTTGTTTCTACTTACGAACCTGTTCCTCCTTTTCCAGGTAGATTGGCGAAACGAGATAAAAAGGAGGAAGAGAAGGAAATTTTGGATGTATTCAAAAAAGTGGAAATTAATATTCCACTTCTTGATGTTATTCGAAAAGTGCCTAAATACGCAAGGTTTCTAAAGGACTTATGCACAAACCGAAGGCGACTATCCGGAAATGAAAAAGTTAACCTTGGTGAAAATATTTCGGCCATCTTTCAAAAGTCGTTGCTGCCAAAGTACAAGGACCAAGGTATGTTTGCGATTCCCTGTAAAATTGAGAAAGTTGGGATTAAAAGAGCGATGTGCGATTTAGGCGCATCTATCAACGTCATGCCGTTAAGCGTTTACAACAAAATTTCGACTGAACCATTGAAAGAAACGCGAGTGACAGTTCAATTAGCCGATCGATCAGTCATCTACCCCGAGGGGGTGCTAGAAAACGTGTTGGTACAGGTAAAAGATCTAATTTTCCCTGCTGATTTTTATATTATTGACATGGAAAATGATCGCAGCAATAACGGATCCGAAATCTTGCTTGGCCGACCTTTCCTATCAACCGCGCATACAAAGATTGATGTCCGTGACAACATCTTAACTATGGAATTTGATGGGGAAGTAGTTAAATTTGATATGTATAAAGCTATGAAGTATCCTGATTCGGTCGCAAGTTTAAATATCGTTGATATTATAGATCCGTTAGCTGATGATTTGATCGAAACTGATATGTGTTATGACTTTTGTAGGGAATTCGCGGATCTCGACGATGAAAATATAGGCGAAATCATTTCAACTCTTTTTTCCCTTTCTGAGTTTCGATTAATTCCAACTCGATCTAAACATTTTCCCTCAATTTTGCAGGAACCAAAGCCGAAGTTAGATCAATTTAATTATATATTTTTAGGCGACAACCAAACATTGCCAAACATCATCTTGAGTAAGGTGTCGCATCGGGAAGGAGGTAGGAGCTTAGTTGTTGTTTTGCGCAAAAATAAAAAGACGAAGAAAGGCGTTAAGTCGACAAGGGATGGACATCACCGTTTATTTGAAGACCTTTCTTTTGAAGAACAAAAAATTTAGCAAAGGTCGTCGAGCTAAACGACGTTAAACAAAGCGCTAAATGGGAGCAACCCATTCTTTTTATTTTCGTTATTTTTTCTTCCTTCCTTTCTTTTTATATTTTATTTTCCTTTATTTTTCTTTTTCTAATTACCTTAATAATTTTTCTGCATGATTTTTTTTTCACACAGCAATCAGTCTTCGATCATAAGCTGCAGTTTCATTAAAAATGGCGCACGATAGCAAAACCCCTTCCCACTTAATGGCGCATGATAGCAAACCCCTTTCCAACCATTTTACAAACCCTTTGACCGGTTGCATAGGGATAAAATAAAGTAAGAATTGTTTTCAATTCCTTTCTTTATTTATCCCCATTTGAAACCTTTCTCCTTTTCTTTCTTTCCCGCAAACCACCAAACCCTAAAAAAACACAACCAAACACCTTTGTTTTTTTAACTCAACCACGCCAACTTCACCATGCCCCACACCTCATCCTCCCCGTGGTGGTCGACAACGGCAAGCCCCCAACCCTCGATCGAGAACCCCACGCCTATGGCTTCCACCGCACCTTCGCCTTCTCCCCCAGCCGTCAGCCGCCATTCGCAACTACACCTTCTCCAGCACCATTCGTCAACCGACGTTCAAGGCTTTCCACCGCGGACGTGGCCGCAATCATCGTTGATCACGGGGAGTTCCCTTTACCCATCTTTGCCTTACTTTTTTTTTAATTTTTATGAATTGGGGCAATTCACTTAAGTGAGGGGAGGGTAAATTACCACTTGTCTGCTTGTTTGATAATATGTTTTGACTTTGATTAAACTTGAGATGAATTTTTTCTTGTCATTACTTGTTGAACAGCATGTTGTACTTGTTCTAGTGCTTAGGAATGATTGAATTGGAGCATTTTGATAATCAAAGGATGGGTAATCTGCAGTTTGACATCTCTTTTAATTTCTCTTGATTGTGTTGATTAGATTTCTCGCCTAGCTTAATCAAATTAGCCCAATTTTGGTAAGATTTGAGCCTTGAGCATGCATTCTTCATATTATGCTCGTTTCTTTTGCTTGAGAGTGTCATCCTGAATTTTAGGGATCTAGAACTTGTGGCTTGCTTACGATTCGAGACTACACTAAGAACGAGGTGCTTTAAAATGATTTAGGCATTAGGCTTTAACCTCTTCCATCCCTTTCATTTTAATTTACCCTTTCTCATCGCCTAGTGAGCCTTTGTAAGCCTTACATCCCATTCCTTTGACTTAACCATTTCAATTGATCAAATGCTAGAACCTTTATTAAGACATGAAGGAGATACTTTTCAGATAAGGGCATAATTTTTCCAGAAAAAAATGAAAAAACAAAGAAAAAAGGAAAAACAGAATAAAAGGAAGCAATTGCTTCGAAAAAAAAGAGAGAGAAGAAAAACAGTTTTGAAAAGAAAAAAAGAAAAAAAATGTGTGTTTGTTTGCCCATTTTTAGCTCCTTTTTAATGTCTTCACTGCTTTATGTTTGAAATATCTTGCATTGATCATCTTCTTTTGCCTTTTCTTTCCATCTTTCTACCCTTTTTTTTCTAAACCCACATTACACCTTGAATAAAAGACCTAATGATTTTTGCACCTCAATTCTAATAAGTAGTGGAGAATTGAACTTGTTACAAGCATATGGAAACCTTTGTTCATGCATGACTTAAAGTGTTTTTGCTTCACATTTACCTTTAAACACTTTGAGTGCTCTTGAGTGTATCTTGGTGAGGATTAAGACTAGGCTAAGATTTGATTAATGCTTAATAGGTAATTGGAAGGGATAAGGGATGTTCTTTGCTTGTCTTCATTTGGTTTGATTATGTTTCTTTCATGAAACTCCTTTTGCGCTAGAACTCTTATGATTGTGTTTGATGCTTGTAAAGGCTTGAGAAATGTATTCCTGGGTTTATGTTATTTCGGACATACTTGAGGACAAGTATGAGACAAGTGAGGGGGAATTTGATGAGTTCTCAAATTTGTCATATTTCACATGCTACTTTTCTAGTTATTGGGACTTCTTGCTGCTTAAAACATGCTGTTTTCGTTACATTTTGTGCAGGGATCCAATTCTGGAAATAGCAGTGAAAAGGAAGCATTTCTGCGTTTTTTTTATTAATCTGTCATGACTGGCATCATGGGCACGACACCAGGCACGACGCGTCTGACGTGGCAGTGACGTGACAACTTCTAGAAGATCCTGGAATGTTCCGAGAGAAGAATCCGATCAGTTTATCAGCTTTTATCCATTTAATTTTATTTTGAATTTTAATCAACATTTAAATTTGAATTATTATTTCTTATCTCTTATCTTTGTAAATCTAAGCCTATAAATACCAATCTTTGGTGAAGGCTTAAGATCATCTTCCAGCTTTGAGTCTTTTACATTTGTAAACATTTTTAGTTTAATTGAAGTTCTCTTCTTCTATTTTCTTTGTTTCATTTCTTTTATGTTATTTAATTGTTTTTCCAAAACCAAGTTAAGCATGATAATCAATATCATGCTTAGCTAAATCTTTTAAGCCAAGAACCAGCCAAGTCAATTCGATTCGTGAGAATTGAACTTGCCTAAATTCTTTTGGGAAATCATTTTTATCTTTCTGGTTAGATAGTTTGGCAATCGGCCTTACTAAAAGTTTTTAACCGTTTTTCAAATCAAAAAGGGCTCGTTGGTCTGAAATCGCTTAAAAACATAGTTGGGAGGAAGGATCGGCCTGTGGCAAATTTCGACTTCCTGTGAACACTCTTAGCGGCGGTCCGCTAAGGAAAGATAAAATCAGAAGCGATTCTATTTTTTTAGACAATTTCTGAGTCGGGTTTTTCCTGCTTTTATTCTAAATATCTTAACGGCGATAGACGTGGTTGATTTATTTAAGAACCATCTTTCGAAGATAGACTTGGGAGGATTGGTTACTCGAGAGAGAAACAAGTTACGACGGGTTGGGCCTCGTAGACTGTAACCGACATGATCCCCGAAATAAAAATCTATTTCAGTGATCGAAAGAATTGAAGGAGCTGGTTCGAGGCTGATTTGCACACTTGGCTTTTCTTATTATTTTTAATTCTTGCATTTTACTTTATTACTTCACTCAAAATCATATCACCCCTTTTTATTTCTTGTTTTTTTTACAGATATTCCTGGGAATTCAAATCCGACAAATTCAAGTCAATAATTCCAGCTAATCTCCCTGCGGATCGACCCTCTTTCCCTATATCTATTCAATTTCTTTATTTTATTTATTATTGAAAAAGGTTAAACATTTATTTATTTTTGACCGGTTAAACGACGACTTGTCAGTGGGTAATTTAATTGGTTTAATTTTATTTTTATATAATTTTAAAGTCTCTTGAAACTTATATTTTGTGACTGTGATGGTGGTTTGGTCGAATCTAACATTTTTCGTCGACGAGGATTAATATTTTTAAATTTTTAGGTCGGAGTCGAGTTTATGAGTTGATATATCGAAGCATGACGAATAAATTAATATTTATATCTAGGGCGGGGAGAGGTTGGGTTTAGAAGTTTATAGGTCGGGACGGGTTCAGGGCAGCTAAAACCCATTCCGCCCCGTCTCACCCCATTACCATCCATATATCATACCATTTACCACTGGAACCACTCAAATGGTTATTATTATTATTATTAAAAAATTATGTATAGTCTATCAAAAAAATGTTTATATATAGAGTTGAAAAGATTAATAGATTCAATGTATAATACCAAAATCTTTGCAGTTTTAAGATTTTGTTGTTAATAATGTTGGCAGCAAAATCAGTGGAACATATAATATAGTAATTTACCGATCAAACCAACATCAACTAATAATATATAATCTATTGGTCGACCGAAGCCAAAAATCAACGCAAAATTATAGAAAAACCAGATATTGAGATACGTTTATCATTGGCACGATCATCGTTGTTACAATAATATCAGATACATTTACATTTGCACGGTCTGATTTTATATTTTATCTTTCTAATTTTACAAAAATTAAAATATTTATCATTTATTTTAATTGGATGAATATTCTTTATTTTTTTTATTAAATAAAAGGATATTACATTTTTATACTAAAATTTGTATCTATACAAAATTAGACAACATAAGTATCATTAGTCATTAGACCAATTAATGAATCTCATTCTCTAACCTCTTTACATGGTTTTATTGGTGGCCCTTCAATTTAATTGATCCATGGTATTTTAACTTTTATTATATTATTCCACTTCAAGGTCGTTTTTTCACCAGTCAACCCTTCATTTTAAATATATATATATATATATATATATATATATATATATATATATATATATATATATATAATTGATAAATATGTTTGTACATATTATTAGCTTTTTGACAATACACATATCTAAATATCATCCGTGTTTTTTACTAAAACTTCTTATTGGGTACTTAGATTGATGCTAACATTAAACTAAAATAAAAGAGTGCGGGCATCTTCTAAAAAAATTTCATAGCTACCACAAACGTTCAAAAGTCCACGAGCTAATGGAGAAAGGGAAGCACCCTCTATTGTCTTTTCCATGTAAAATGCTTTAAGATTCGTGAATGAAATTAATTAATGAATCAGTATAAATAAATAGTAGTTATTAACTAAATGAATTATTAGCTGGGATTGCACGTCGCATTTAGATAATTAGGTTATACTATACAATGCATGCATGGTTGATGGTGCTCACCAAATCCATCGTGCACCCAAGTCTTTCCCATACCATTCGGTATTGTAATCTTTTTATATGTTAGAAAGGCCAACGATATGTATATATAAAGCCCCATCCCGCAAGCAACTACAAGTCGATCCAAAAATATTATTTAATTCCGAATTCCCTCAATCAGCACCCAAAAATGGCTCTTAACAATTTACCATTTTCTGCATTTTTTCTGCTCCTTTTGTCTGCGGCTGTTTTGGCTGAGTATAATAACCACGAAAAGCCAAATCTTGAAGAAGAAAGGCTTCTCTCCACTATGATTGGTATACAAGGCATCGTTTATTGCAGATCAGGAAAGAAACTCGCCCCGCTCGAAGGTAAACTTAATTCCCTAATCATGTAATGTAACAAAAGATGCATATTTACCCTTTAAAATTTTGCTTAGATTCATACTAGTTTCTGTTTTATGAGTGTAGGTGCTGTGGCGAGGATAACCTGTGAGAGTGTCGATGAGTATGGGTACGAAACCGAGTCATTATCGATCCTAAGTTCTGCAACCGATGAAAAGGGCTATTTCTTTGCAACGATATCTCCGTATGAGCTCAAAGATCATAACCGGAGGCTTAGGAATTGCAGGACTTTCCTTGAACTCTCTCCCTCCGAGGCTTGCGATGTTCCGACCGATGTCAACAAAGGCGTTTCCGGTGCTCCCATTGGCACCTTCAGTCGCCTCCATGATAAGAATATTAAGTTGTTTACTGTTGGACCTTTCTTCTTCATTCCACAGCAAGAGGCTAAATCAATCCCCGACGGATATTGAAATAAAGGATACTAGGAAATAATCATTTTTTTGTTTAAGTTGTTTTGGGAGTTTGGATTTTATCTTTATGACAAGTTGAATGTATACTTTGCTGGCTTTGCCATTGCTAGGCTATTTGCCCAATTAACTTGTTAGGAACGATGTAAAGAATTACCATTGTTCTTACTTGCAGGGATGAGCAAAAAGTCAAATTAATCAAATAAATGAATTGATTTAATGGGTTTTTTTTTCCGGTTTATTCGATTAGCTTGTTTAGTTTTCACCATCAATTCAATTCATTTTCAAAATTCAAACTGAATAAATTGATTAAAAAATTTAAAGTAATAAATTACATGTACATGCTTAATTAATTTAATATAATTATGAAATTAAATGTTTAAAATAATCCAATCAAATTATTTATTTTTTTTTGTGAAAAGAAGAATATTATCACGTGCCTAATTAATAATTCATCTTAAATCTAGTCAAAAGAAAAAATTACACATGATAATAAGTATATAAACAATGCACTAGATAACCTAAATGTCTTGCCAGATGACCAAAACACTAAAAGATTAAGATAAAACATCCCCGTGGAGCCAGGGAATCACAACACGGGATCAGAAAAATATACTATCTCCAAATTATTGAACCTTGCAAGTTTGGCCATGACACCAGCCACTCGATTACCATCCCGATGAACATGGTTAAGTTTCACAGTCCAAAGACACTAACGCAACTCGATGAAGTGCCAAAACGATGAACACGAACCCTGAACTATCTGGTCTTCACGAAGAATTCTCAATACATCCAAGCTATTCAATTCGAGCTCCACATACCGATAACCGGGCATCTCAGGCACAATCAAATTATTTAATTAATTGCATATATATATATATATATATATGCTTAAATTATAACTTTGTATTCTATAAACAAATCTTAATAAAGTAAAAAGTGAGAAAATTGTCCATTTGGAGTAATCGGTTTAGTCGACTATTTTAGTTTGGTTAGGGAGAAATTTGATTTGATTATTTTGGTTTTGACAATAAAATTTATTAGATAGTTTTAAGAGAATTACAATGTAGTATTTGTTCATATTTTTTTTGTTAATCATTCGAAGGCACTCACCTTGCAGATAAGGTTGCTCGAATTCGAATCTTTTAAGAAAAACATCTTCTTTTTTTTACTAAGACTACTTGTTCAATTCGGGAGAAAAATTTATCTAAATTCAGATTATTGTTGAAAAATAAACAACAAACTTTGAGGCACGAGACACTTTTCTTCATGATACACAACAAAGTCTAAAAAAATCAAAACAGAATAGGAAAAAATAGCTTATAAATTACATCTAATGACTATTGAACTTTTATTATAAGGTTAACTCATTAAGTAGTCTCATATCAATTCTCTGCTCTCTGTGGCACGCTTTTTCTCTGCTCTCTGTTTTCGCTTTCTTCCATTTTTTCTCTTCTTCATGGCTGACGTTCAACAAAAAATGGCAATTCTCTCTATTGGTGAGGGAGAAGACGATTGTGTTCAAATGGATCTGGAGAATCGAGACTCCCCCGTTTCTTTCGAATTTTGTTTTGTGGGCTCTTTTCTCACCAGCAGTATTGTAAATTTTCAATCCATGAGATCCACTATGGCTTCTGTTTGGTATCCACCGGGGGGTATTTCAATCTCTGATTTAGGTGAAGGTCGTTTCCTTTTTCGATTTTATCATGTTCTGGACTGTGATCGTATTGCAAGTGGTGACCTGGTTTTTCAATACCCATTTACTAGTGTTGCATCGCTTACAACAGGGAGAATATCCGATGTTGGTTTCTCTTAATTTTGTGGATTACTGGATTTACATTCATGATGTTCCTTTAGGTTTTATGTCCGAAAAAGTTGCAAAGGTTCTTGGTGACTTTATTGGTACTTTCTTACTTTATGATTCAAAGGCTACTTCTTTAAGTTACAAGCGTATTATGAAAATTCGGGTGAAGGTGGATGTCCGAGTGCCTCTGAAGCGTCGTAAGAAATTGATTCTAGCTAATGGGAATCACCACTATGTCGGGTTCGAGTATGAGAAACTGACTTTATTCTGTTTCTTATGCAGTATTCTTGGTCATGGGGAGAGTTTCTGCCCTCTTCGTTTTGCGGAAGGAGGGATGGATCTTGTTCCGAGTTGGGATGCTTCTCTCCGGGCTCCGTCACGCCGATCTGTTGTGATCCCGTGCAGGTGGCTAGTCGAGGAAGGCATGGATCGCCCGTCATTCAATTCCGCTCAATCTGCACAAGTCAATCATACTGGATTTAATTTCCATGTTTCACGCCCCAGTAATTTGGGCCAATTAAGCAATCAGGGGAATTTCTTAATTAAATCTAGAGATTTTAGTCTAGAGTTAAATCTTTCTAATCATGTGACACGTACTGCATCCTCATCTAAGTCTTCGGCTGAGCTGGATATTACTCATCCGGGTTTAACTACAGTTTATCAGGGTGGGCGGGCCCTCACTGATGCTAATATGGGCTTTGATACTGAGATGGGCTTATCAGAGGAAGAAAGGCCTTTGGCTGAATGTGAAAACCCAAAAAGACAACGATATCAACAATCCAAGCCAGGAGTTTCCCAGTCTCGGGATTCGAATGGTGATCAAAATATTTTATTGGTAGGCCTCCAGGGTGGGGTTGGCCGTGCCCAATGAAGATATTAAGCTGGAACGTTCGTGGCCTGGGGATGGCCCGAACAGTTCGTCGATTTCGTGCTATGTTGCGCGATATATCCCCATCTGTGGTTTTCCTTATGGAGACCAAGTTGCAATCTTTAAAGATGGAATGTATCCGCAGGATATGTGGTTATGTAAATGGTTTGGATATTGGTTCAAATGGAAGGAGTGGGGGACTCTCAATTGGTTGGAGGAATGATGTGACTGTTTCACTTCGTTCGTTTTCTACACATCATATATATATTTTGATTTTGGGGGTAAGTAATCAACAACATTGGCGTTTGACAGGATTCTATGGAGCTCCCGAGGTTGGTAATAGAATTCGAACATGGCATCTTCTAAGACAGTTACATGATTGCCCTAATCTACCTTGGTGTGTTATTGGGGATTTTAACGAAATCCTTAGTTTAACGGAGAAGTCGGGTGGTTTGGAAAGACATGAATGGCAGATGAAGAATTTCAGTGAAGCTCTCAAAGATTGCGGCCTATCCGATATGGGCTTCAAAGGTCCCTGGTTTACATGAGAGTGGGGCCGTACAACAGCTAACAACATTAGGGAAAGGTTGGATCGGGGAGTGGCTAATGAGGCTTGGAATGATCTTTTTCCGAATTTCCAGATTGACCATTTACCACATTCTTTTCCGGACCACTGCCCAGTGCTTCTTACTACAAGCGTCAACCTATATTAGCCCAATTAGGTTTGGCATTTTAAATTCGAGGCGGCATGGCTTTTGGAAGACACCTGTGAGGAAGAATTTCGAAAATTATAGACTTCCGCATGTGGGACAGTTCCGGAAAGGCTTGCGATAGTCAGTTTTGGGCTGGATAGGTGGTTTCGGAAAATTAAAAAAGCCAAGAGGCTGTCGATAAGAGAATTGCAGAGTCGTATTGATGCTCTTAATGAACAACAAATTTCGGATGAGAATTTGGCGGATCTGGTTGAGGTGAAACTGAGTTTAAATTTGGAACTTGATAAGGAGGAAATTTATTGGGAGCAACGGGCTCGGGCCAATTGGATGAGAAATGGTGATAGGAACACCAGTTTTTTCCACCGTTATGCAAGCCAACGACGTCAGATTAACCACATCAATGGTCTGATTGCTGATGATGGTACCTTACATGATGACCAGGATGATGTACGGCATATTGCGGTTCAGTATTTCTCTAAACTATTTACTTCATTAGGAGTATTGGATCCTTTGGCTACCCTACAGGGCATCGACCCGTGTATTACTTCTGATATGAATAATCAATTACTTGAAGAGTTTACAAAAGAGGAGGTTTTTTTCTGCTCTGAGTTCTATGAGTCCGCTAAAGGCATCAGGAGCTGATGGTTTAGGGGCTATCTTCTATCAACGTTTTTGGGGGATTGTTGGAAATGAGGCAGCGGATTACTGTATTGTTGTTTTAAAAGGAACTTATTCGATTGATGAAATTAATAGAACTAATGTCGTTTTGATTCCCAAGGTTAGTGATGCAAATGCAATGTCTCAATTTAGACCGATTGCTTTATGTAATGTCTTGTTTAAGATTATCTCGAAGATGCTGGCGAATAGACTCAAAATGGTTCTTGGTGTTTGCATCGATGAGGCACAAAGTGCATTTGTCCCAGGGAGATTGATTACGGATAACATCATCGCATCGTACGAGATCCTCCACTCTTTGAAGAAACTGCGGATCGGTCGGTTGGGTTCTTTTGCTTTAAAGCTGGACATGAGCAAGGCATACGATCGCGTTGAGTGGGATTTTCTTTGAAGCATTATGAGTAGGATGGGTTTTGACCAGGCTTGGATAGATTTAATTATGAATGGAATCACTACTATATCTTATTCGGTTGTAGTGAATGGTTGTACAAGCGATTACTTCTTCCCCACACGAGGTTTGTGCCAGGGTGACCCCATAAGCCCTTATCTTTTTTTTTCTATGTGGAGAGGGCCTGTCATTCCTTATGCGTGGTGCTATGGCTCACGGAACTCTACAGGGTGCTCGTATTGTTCGAGGAGCTCTTTCGGTTAGTCATCTTCTATTTGCGGATGACTGCCTGATATTTGGGGAAGCTTTAGCAAGGAGTGCTGAGAATCTCAGGTCTATCCTAAACCTATTTGCATGCTATTCTGGTCAGGTAATCAACTATGATAAGTCCATTATCTTTTTCAGTTCGAATGTCATTTCCGAGAATAAGCTAGATGTTTGTCGTATTCTGGGTGTTACTGAAGTGGATAATCCAGAAACTTATTTGGGGCTCCCGACGATTGTAGGACGTAATAAAAGGCAAGCTTTCAATTACCTAAAAGATAGATTTGGTAATCGTGTCTCCAACCTTAGTTCGAAAACTCTTTCTCAAGGAGGAAAAGAAGTTTTCATCAAGTCAATCCTCCAAGCGATACCATTATTTGCAATGTCTTGCTTCCTTCTTCCAGCATCTTTCTGCCGAGAACTAGAGGCAATTGCGGCCCGTTATTGGTGGCAGAAATCCCATACTCGTAAGGGAATTCATTGGTGTTCTTGGGAGGAGTTGAGTAAGGTTAAAGATGAGGGTGGCATGGGCTTCCGAGATTTTGGTAAATTTAATATAGCCCTGGTGGCTAAACAAGGATGGAGGATCCTTACTAATCTGAGTTCTCTTGTGGCTCGTCTTCTTAGGGCCAAGTATTTCCCTAATTCCACTTTCCTCCGACCTGAAGTTGGTTCTTCACCATCTCTAATATGGCGAAGTATCTGGTGTTCTCGGGGGCTTTTAGAGATGGGTATGGGCTGGACTATTGGAACTGGGTCGACAGTTTCCATCTGGAATGACTATTGGCGTTTGGGTTTGCCTCCGACCGATGTCAACAAAGGCGTTTCCGGTGCTCCCATTGGCACCTTCGGTCGCCTCCATGTTAAGAATATTAAGTTGTTTATTGTTGGACCTTTCTTTTTCATTCCACAGCAAGAGGCTAAATCAATCTCCGATGGATATTGAAATAAAGGATACTAGGAAATAATCATTTTTTTTGTTTAAGTTGTTTTGGAAGTTTGGATTTTATCTTTATGTCAAGTTGAATGTATACTTTGCTGGCTTTGCCATTGCTAGGCTATTTGCCCAATTAACTTGTTAGGAACGATGTAAAGAATTACCATTGTTCTTACTTGCAGGGATGAGCAAAAAGTCAAATTAATCAAATAAATGAATTGATTTAATGGGTTTTTTCGGTTTATTCAATTAGCTTGTTTAGTTTTCACCATCAATTCAATTCATTTTCAAAATTCAAACTGAATAAATTGATTAAAAATTTTAAAGTAATAAATTACATGTACATGCTTAAATGTTTAAAATAATTATGAAATTAAAAATTGATTAAAAATTAAAGAAATAAATTGATTATAAATTTCAAAATTCAAACTGAATAAATTGATTAAAAATTTTAAAGTAATAAATTGATTAATTTAATATAATTATGAAATTAAATGTTTAAAATAATCCAATCAAATTATTTATTTTTTTGTGAAAAGAATAATATTATCACGTGATAATAAGTATACAAACAATGCACGAGATAACTTAAATGTCTTGCCAGATGACCGAAACACTAAAAGATTAAGATAAAACATCCCCGTGGAGCCTGGGAATCACAACAGGGGGTCAGAAAAATATACTATCTCCAAATTATTGAACCTTGCAAGTTTGGCCATGACACCAGCCACTCGATTACCATCCCAATGAACATGGTTAAGTTTCACAGTCCAAAGACACTAACGCAACTCGATGAAGTGCCAAAACGATGAACACGAACCCTGAACTATCTGGTCTTCACGAAGAATTCTCAATACATCCAAGCTATTCAATTCGAGCTCCACATGCCGATAACTAGCATCTCAGGCACAATCAAATTATTTAATTAATTGCATATATATATATATATATATGCTTAAATTATAACTTTGTATTCTATAAACAAATCTTAATAAAGTAAAAAGTGAGAAAATTGTCCATTTGGAGTAATCGGTTTAGTCGACTATTTTAGTTTGGTTAGGGAGAAATTTGATTTGATTATTTTGGTTTTGACAATAAAATTTATTGGATAGATTTAAGAGAATTACAATGTAGTATTTGTTCATATTTTTTTGTTAATCATTTGAAGGCACACACCTTGCAGATAAGGTTGCTCGAACTTGAATCTTTTAAGAAAAGCATCTTCTTTTTTTTTACTAAGACTATTTGTTCAATTCGGGAGAAAAAATTATCTAAATTCAGATTATTGTTGAAAAATAAACAACATACTTTGAGGCACGAGACACTTTTCTTCATGATACACAACAAAGTCTAAAAAATCAAAACAGAATAGGAAAAAATAGCTTATAAATTACATCTAATGACTATTGAACTTTTAATATAAGTTTAACTCATTAAGTAGTCTCATATCAATTCTCCGCTCTCTGTGGCACGCTTTTTCTCTGCTCTCTGTGGCACGCTTTCTTGCTCTTTGTTTCCGCTTTCTTCCAGTTTTTTCTCTTCTTCATGGCTGACGTTCAACAAGAAACGACAAATCTCTCTATTGGTGAGGGGGAAGACGATTGTGTTCAAATGGATCTGGAGAATCAAGACTTCCCTGTTTCTTTCGAATTTTGTTTTGTGGGCTCTTTTCTCACCAGCAATATTGTAAATTTTCAATCCATGAGATCCACTATGGCTTCTGTTTGGTATCCACCGGGGGTATTTCAATCTCTGATTTAGGTGAAGGTCGTTTCCTTTTTCGATTTTATCATGTTCTCGACTGTGATCGTATTGCAAGTGGTGACCCCTGGTTTTTCAATACCCATTTACTAGTTTTGCATCGCTTACAACAGGGAGAAGATCCGATGTTGGTTTCTCTTAATTTTGTGGATTACTGGATTTACATTCATGATGTTCCTTTAGGTTTTATGTCCGAAAAAGTTGCAAAGGTTCTTGGTGACTTTATTGGTACTTTCTTACTTTATGATTCAAAGGTTACTTCTTTAAGTTACAAGCGTATTATGAAAATTCGGGTGAAGGTGGATGTCCGAGTGCATCTGAAGCGTCGTAAGAAATTGATTCTAGCTAATGGGAATCACCACTATGTCAGGTTCGAGTATGAGAAACTGACTTTATTCTGTTTCTTATGCGGTATTCTTGGTCATGGGGAGAGTTTCTGCCCTCTTCGTTTTGCGGAAGGAGGGATGGATCTTGTTCCGAGTTGGGATGCTTCTCTCTGGGCTCCGTCACGCTGATCTGTTGTGATCCCGTGCAGGTGGCTAGTCGAGGAAGGCATGGATCGCCCATCATTCAATTCCGCTCAATCTGCACAAGTCAATCATACTAGATTTAATTTTCATGTTTCACGCCCTAGTAATTTGGGCCAATTAAGCAATCATGGGAATTTCTTAATTAAATTCGGAGATTCTAGTCAGGAGTCAAATCTTTCTAATCGTGTGACACGTACTGCATCCTCATCTAAGTCTTCGACTGAGCTATATTACTCATCCGGGTTTAACTATAGTTTATCAGGGTGGGCGGGCCCTCACTGATGCTAATATGGGCTTTGTTACTGAGATGGGCTTACCAGAGGAAGAAAGGCCTTTGGCTGAATGTGAAAACCCAAAAAGACAATGATATCAACAATCCAAGCCAGGAGTTTCCCAGTCTCGGGATTCGAATGGTGATCAGAATATTTTATTAGCAGGCCTCCAGGGTGGGGTTGGCCGTGCCCAATGAAGATATTAAGCTGGAACGTTCGTGGCTTGGGGATGGCCCGAACAGTTTGTCGATTTCGCGCTATGTTGCGCGATATATCCCCATCTTTGGTTTTCCTTATGGAGACCAAGTTACAATCTTCAAAGATGGAACGTATCCACATGATATGTGGTTATGTAAATGGTTTGGATATTAGTTCAAATGGAAGGAGTGGGGGACTCTCAATTGGTTGGAGGAATGATGTGACTGTTTCACTTCGTTCGTTTTCTACACATCATATAGATATTTTGATTTTGGGGGTAAGTAATCAGCAACAGTGGCATTTGACAGGATTCTATGGAGCTCCCGAGGTTGGTAATAGAATTCGAACATGTCATCTTCTAAGACAGTTAAATGATTGCCGTAATTTACCTTGGTGTGTTATTGGGGATTTTAACGAAATCCTTAGTTTAACGGAGAAGTCGAGTGGTTTGGAAAGACATGAATGGCAGATGAAGAATTTTAGTGAAGCTCTCGAAGATTGCGGCCTATCCGATATGGGCTTCAAAGGTCCCTGGTTTACATGGGAGTGGGGCCGTACAACAGCTAACAACATTAGGGAAAGGTTGGATCGGGGAATGGCTAATGAGGCTTAGAGTGATCTTTTTCCGAATTTCCAGATTGACCATTTACCACATTCTTTTCCGGACCAATGCCTAGTGCTTCTTACTACAAGCGTCAACCTATATCAGCCCAATCAGGTTTGGCATTTTAAATTCGAGGCGGCCTGGCTTTTGGAAGATACCTGTGAGGAAGAAGTTCGAAAATTATGGACTTCCGCATGTGGGACAGTTCCGGAAAGGCTTGCAATAGTCAGTTCTGTGCTAGATAGGTGGTTTCGGAAAATTAAAAAAGCCAAGGGGCTGTCGATAAGAGAATTGCAGAGTCGTATTGATGCTCTTAATGAACAACAAATTTCGGATGAGAATTTGGGGGATCTGGTTGAGGCGAAACTGAGTTTAAATTTGGAACTTGATAAGGAGGAAATTTATTGGGAGCAACGGGCTCGGGCCAATTGGATGAGAAATGGTGATAGGAACACCAGTTTTTTCCACCGTTATGCAAGCCAACGACGTCGAATTAACCACATCAATGGTCCGATTGCTGATGATGGTACCTTCCATGATGAGCATGATGCTGTATGACATATTGCAGTTCAGTATTTCTCTGAACTATTTACTTCATTAGGAGTATCGGATCCTTCGGCTATCCTACAGGGCATCGACCCGTGTATTACTTCTGATATGAATAATCAATTACTTGAAGAGTTTACAAAAGAGGAGGTTTTTTCTGCTTTGAGTTCTATGAGTCTGCTAAAGGCATCAGGAGCTGATGGTTTAGGGGCTATCTTCTATCAACATTTTTGGGGGATTGTTGGAAATGAGGTAGCGGATTATTGTATTGCTGTTTTAAAAGGAACTTATTCGATTGATGAAATTAATAGAACTCATATCGTTTTGATTCCCAAGGTTAGTGATGCAAATGCAATGTCTCAATTTAGACCGATTGCTTTATGTAATGTCTTGTTTAAGATTATCTCGAAGATGCTGGCGAATAGACTCAAACTGGTTCTTGGTGTTTGCATCGATGAGGCACAAAGTGCATTTGTCCCAGGGAGATTGATTACAGATAACATCGTCGCATTGTACGAGATCCTTCACTCTTTCAAGAAACGACGTATCAGTCGGTTGGGTTCTTTTGCTTTAAAGCTGGACATGAACAAGGCATACGATCGCGTTGAGTGGAATTTTCTTCGAAGCATTATGAGTAGGATGGGTTTTGACCAGGCTTGGATAGATTTAATTATGAATGGAATCACTACTATATCTTATTCGGTTGTAGTGAATGGTTGTACAAGCGATTACTTCTTCCCCACACGAGGTTTGCGCCAGGGTGACCCCATAAGCCCTTATCTTTTTCTTCTATGTGGAGAGGGCCTGTCATCCCTTCTGCGTGGTGCTATGGCTCACAGAACTCTGCAGGGTGCTCGTATTGTTCGAGGAGCTCTTTCGGTTAGTCATCTTCTATTTGCGGATGACTGTCTGATATTTGGGGCAGCTCTATCAAGGAGTGTTGAGAATCTCAGGTCTATCCTAAACCTATTTGCATGTTGTTCTGGTCAGGTAATCAACTATGACAAGTCCATTATTTTTTTCAGTTCGAATGTCATTTCCGAGAATAAGCTAGATGTTTGTCGTATTCTGGGCGTTACTGAAGTGGATAATCCGAAAACTTATTTGGGGCTCCCGGAGATTGTAGGACGTAATAAAAGGCAAGCTTTCAATTACCTAAAAGACAGATTTGGTAATCGTGTCTCCAACCTTAGTTCGAAAACTCTTTCTCAAGGAGGAAAAGAAGTTTTCATCAAGTCAATCCTCCAAGCGATACCATTATTTGCAATGTCTTGCTTCCTTCTTCCAGCATCTTTCTGCCGAGAACTAGAGGCAATTGCGGCCCGTTATTGGTGGCAGAAATCCCATACTCGTAAAGGAATTCATTGGTGTTCTTGGGAGGAGTTGAGTAAGGTTAAAGATGAGGGTGGCATGGGCTTCCGAGATTTTGGTAAATTTAATATAGCCCTGCTGGCTAAACAAGGATGGAAGATCCTTACTAATCCGAGTTCTCTTATGGCTCGTCTGCTTAGGGCCAAGTATTTCCCTAATTCCACTTTCCTCCGAGCTGAAGTTGGTTCTTCACCATATCTAATATGGCGAAGTATCTGGTGTTCTCAGGGGCTTTTAGAGATGGGTATGGGCTGGACTTTTAGAACTGGGTCGACAGTTTTCATCTGGAATGACTATTGGCTTCTGGGTTTGCCTTCGAGACGTATTGCATTGAACCATAACGAACATGTTACAGTGGTTTCGGACTTACTATTACCAAACGAGCAAAGGTGGAATCGTCCCCTAATTGAATCTATTTTCGAGCAAGATGAGGTCCAGGATATCCTCAGAATCAAACTCCCTCGTTTTCAACAACATGATGTTCTTTCCTGGAAAAGGGAAGGGTTTGGGCTCTATTCAGTTATGAGTGGTTATTTTCTCCTAACAAGTTCTCCCCAAAATGGTGTTCCGCAGTTTAACATTTTTAAAGCAATCTGGTTAGTACTGTGTCCCTCTAAAATTAAATTTTCAATTTGGAGGATGCTTCGCAACTTTATACCTACAATGCAAAATTTGACTTATCGAAGAGTTGCTAGTGATTCAAGGTGCCCTAGATGTAAAGCTTGCATAGAAACCATGGCTCATATTTTTTGTGAGTGTTTTTTTTCGCAAAAGAGGTTTGGAATTTACTTGGCTTTAATACTATGAACTGGAGTTTGCTACCGGATTTCAGTAATTGGTTATCTCATCTATTTCAAGACTCGAACAACAGTAATCATAGAGTAATTCTAATTGCTCAGTGGGCTATTTGGTTTTCCAGAAATAAAATGTTATATGAAGGAGTAATTCAACGCGTTGAAGATGTTTTTACTTTTGTCAAAGCATACATCGCCGAGCTTGAGAATTTGTCTTCTGTGTATCGGCATCCTCGCCGTCACGATGGAGACCACTGGTTGCCTCCTCCTCCTCCGTTCTACAAAATAAATGTGGATGCAAGTTACAAGCATGAGGAAAATGTTTCTGCGTTAGGTTTTATTATTAGAGATAACGAGGGACAAATTATTGGCTCTGGTTATAGGTACAATTTGAACATCACCTCGGTTTTCGAAGCGGAGGCCTTAGCTTTTCTCCAGGGTTTGGATTTTGCCTCCGACCTAGAGATTCGCCGCGTCATCGTTACCGGCGATAACAGATCTGTGGTTTCCAAGCTTAATTCTGCATCGATTGACCCCTCCATTATCGGTCCCATCATTCGCGACATCAAGCTTGCTGGGATGAACTTCACCTCCTGTCGTTTCAGCTTCTCTGGTCATCAGGGGAATGGTCCGGCACATGCATTAGCGGTTGAAGGTCTACAGCGTTCCTCTGATCGGTTCTGGGTTGAAGATGCTCCCCGTCCGGTGTTGCAGCTAGCGGCGCACGATCGACGCTTCTCTGACCCTCCTTGACTCGTTTTAAATGTTTTTTTTGTTAGGGAAATTGCTATTCCTTCTTCAGAAGCTCCCCTCCCTTTCATCCTCCGCCCTGGGCCTTCATCGTCTTCCTCTCCGGCGGGGATTTGTCGGTTCGCATGTTTTTTTTGGGTTTTTTCTGGTTTTTTATTTGCTTTCTTTTTTCGGTTTTCTTTCTGTATGTTTTAAGGCTTGGCGTGTTGTAGAAGCTGAGTGTTTGTTCAGCTTCCTCGTGACAGCTGTATTTTCTTTTGTCTCATTAATAAAGTGCTAACCGACGCTTTAATAAAAAAAAACTCATTAAGTATTCTCAATGGTAAAAGATGTCATGTTTTTTTTAGGTGTTTCAAATTCGAGTAAAATAATCTGTAAATGTACATTCATTTATTTAAATTTAGAACTAATTTAAAATAAATATCATAATTTAAACACGTATAATACAATTAATTTTATAATTACTAAAAATTGACTTAACACGATTAAAGAGAAGC
This sequence comes from Hibiscus tridactylites, assembly GCA_958450335.1. Taxonomy (NCBI): domain Eukaryota; kingdom Viridiplantae; phylum Streptophyta; class Magnoliopsida; order Malvales; family Malvaceae; genus Hibiscus; species Hibiscus tridactylites. The sequence goes on along the minus strand of OY288287.1, from coordinate 65,993,947 downwards.
TCATAAGCTCAAAATATAAAAGTCCGTGAAGTGAGCCTAATCTATTTAACCTAGCACTTAGCTTAATTGTCTACCTACAAAAAAGATGTTTTTTTATTTGGGTAAACTACACGGGTGATCACCGAATTATTTGGGGATACTTATTTTGACCATTGAATTAGACAACTCGTCAATCAGACCACCAAACTTATTAAATTGACCTATTTTGACCACCGACGTTAAAAGACTAACGGATGAGTGACGTGACAGTTAACAAAATTTTTTAAAAGTATACATTAACTATTATATCAATTTAATCCTAATTTTAATTAATTTATTAAAATTAACCAATCAACGAAAGGACGAACTACATTCGCCAGCAATGAGAATCAAACCCACATTCAAGATCAAAGAAGACTTAAGCCACAATCACTAAGCTAAATTCATTTACATGATTTAAGATAATAAAATATTTTATTAAAGGGTTACTTTGTTGGTGAACTCAACAATAACTAGCAAAACTCTCCTTTCAAATGCTATTAACAAAGTAGCCAAAGAATAACCCAGATGAACAAATAAGAAACTGTCGTAATTTTGGCCTATCTGTAAGATGAATCCCAAACAAAAACCTCGTTTGATCCTCTCCTTTCATACTAAAAACACTAAAAACTTCAAATCCCCAAGAAAACAAATCGAATCACCATATCCCTTCAATGAAAAAACATGACAAATTCCATAAAACAGATGAAAAAAGGGTATTCAAATAACAGTTTCATTGCTTATTTCATTACCCAGAAAAGCTAGAATTCAATTATTAGTAGAAGAAGTAAAGTATCGAAAATAAAGTATTCTTTTTTCCCAGAAGACTTTCTCTTGTAGATATATCTCTCCACCCTACTTAAAAGGGTCGGCGTATCATAATTAAAAGAGATGGAGTGATCTGTGAAGTGTTTCTGATCTGGGAAAATGGTGGGAAAGTGTGATTTATAAAGCTGAGAAAAGTACGAGAAACGTGGAGGGAGTCATTTAAAGTCAATAATTGAGATCAAATAAGCTTCCCATCAATATGACAACAAATTTTATTTTGGTGGAGATTTTATCTGAAAATTTTCGAAAATTTTTATCTCGAGAAAATAGAATCAAAGATACTGAACTGCTCCTATATCATGTCATTTTACAAGGAAGTCAGAGCATTGCTTGTTGCTGTTAGGTTCACTAACAAAGTAATCGTTTAATAAAACATGTTATCATTTCATATTATATGAATGGATTTAACCTAGTGGTTGTAGCTTAAGCTTTGTTTAATCTTGGTTATGGGTTTAATTCCCATGGCTTGCAATACCTTTTATTTTATTTCCTTCATTTGATTAGGACCAAATGTGTAATTTTATAAATTTTTATTAACTCCTCCGTCACCCATCCCTTAGTTTTTTAACGGCGGTGACTTTACAGCACTTCATCTGACCTAATATACGTGTGGTACTCTCTAGTCACACCTCTGACCGCTCAGGCGACAATCCAAGAAACTCAACCCCACCCAGACTACAGAGTCTCTCTAGGGGCAAACCAGTCCCCGCACCTTGAGCTGGTACAACAGCTCGCATACCGGTCACAACTGCCTGAAAGGCACCGGTAAAGGTCTGAACTAACTAAGCCAAATTAATCCCGGCCTGACCCTGACCAACTGGTGGTACTACACCCTCAACTCCGGCCTCACCTCCTCTAAGCGGAGGTGGGGGAAACTCGTCCTCAACAACTGGCTCCTCAGCATGAGCCTCAACATGATCCTCAACAGCCTGAGCAGCAGCCTGTGGTTCCTGACGAACCACTCTAGGCCTGCCTCGGGATCTCGCCATAGCAATAGACAAAAGCAATCTAACAACCATAACAACAATAACACACAAAGGTTTGGGTCAACAAGGGCAAAGGTCCAAATTGCTCAAGTATTTATCCAAAACATTTTCTTACAATAATACCTAGCAATGGGTTGCTTAACAAACTTCTAATCAACAATAACAACATAGCAACAAGTCATGCTATCAACCAATCATGGCAAAACAACCACCGTACAAGGCAACCAACGGATAAATCACCCAACAGTTAAGCAAACACATCAACTTACCTTACTTACCTTCCCGAGAGATGCATAACATGAGCTCTGATACCAACAGATGTAACCCCCTTGGCCCGACCTAGCCACCAGACCGACCCAAGGTGGTCACACGAGACTAACCGAAGAAAGACCTGAAGATTTTCCTCCGATTAGCAACCGTAAAAGAGGAACAAGCTTTTAAATTATCTTTTCTAGATGCACTTATAAAACTTAGGCGAGGATCACACGCAGCGGATAAAAACACGAAGAAACGAACTTCAACTCGACAGATAAGCATACAAGGACCAAAATGTAAATCTAGAATAAACGAGGACCTATATGAAAATTAAGGTTACAACTTTGAGATTAAGTCAATTTCATGCTCACATGATGAAATGCAGCTCAAAACAACAACCTGAACTCCTCCGATTGATAACACATCAACCGAGGACCAAAACGCAAGAAAAACAAACTTAGGAGATGCCTTTAACAGAAAACAACGACCACCGTTTTGAAACCAAAGAGCCTATTTCGGAACGGGCTGTAACCCTCTAGACCTGCCTATGCGTTATCACGGATCCTAAGGAGTCACATTAGGGTCACAAGAGCGACCCACATTAAAAATACACTTAAAAACATTTATATTTCCTCAAAACACTGATTAAACTATAAAATACACTTCTGTTTAAAATACCATTTCAGGAAATCATTTAAACACATAACAGAAATTTCAGAAAGTGCTTTACAGACTCTATCATAAAACAACACATGACATACATGCCCACTAACTAGACAACACCGTACTCCAAAAACAACGCCGAGAGAACTCCAAGCACTGATGACACACGTTATACCATGATATATTCTTTTAACATGTGATGGTAAAAACAACGTGAGCTTGGAAAAGCTCAGTAATACAAAACTACCAAAAGATACTATAAGCTCATGCAAATATATGGTAAGCATAACATTTTTATGATGTTCCATGTAGTAACAGTCTTTATTTCCTTTCTGCTATTTCAGGATAACGTTACTTGAGAATAACGGTACTTGTTCTTTATTCAAACGTTGAGTAACAAACATGAATTATACAAACTGATCTATTACGAAGATGGAACAAAGAGTTTAGTGTCTAGTGTGTTCCAATAAGTGCAGATCAAACGAAATAAAAACATATCAATCATATCATAAGAACACATAACATTTCAATACAAATGCTCGAGTGTGTGCAAGGGTTTACTAGTGACTACCCTTCAACCTTACACCAAATGCAGTCCCCTAGAACTGCATCCATAAGGACTTACCCTAGGCCCGATGGGCATAGGTTCCACCTAAAGGGTTGCCTTAGGTCCATAAGGATTTACCCGTGCTAAAGCATCAAAACCTACCCAAGGGGAGACCTTGAGTCCATAAGGATTTACCAGTTGGATCAGGGCTGTACCTACAGAAACTTCATAACATAACCCAACAATATACCCCAAATAGTAATCGGTGTTCAAATTCCAGACATGAGTAACAGAATACATGTGACATACATATTCTATTAAGAGTATCAGAAACGGAAGGTCCATGCTTTTGACAGATAAATGGGCATACCATTGAGCAGAGCATACATTTTCATCATTCATCATTCAAACAGATTGTACCATCATAGGTCAAGCTAACAGATCATGCTATCAAATTCATCAAATAGTCAGGCAATACCATCACAGATCAAGCAATCACATACCGAGTATACAAATTGAGCAGACATACATCAGATAGGAAGAGAATGTCATCATATATCTAGTTCATCATTTCATCTCATTTTCTAACATAGTGATGCAATCTTAATAACAATTGAACATTCATCAAACATAGCATTGTTCATGATTAAATCGTTAGATTGGTTACTAATATGTAACCCCCTCGTCCCGGTCCGGGCGACTGACCGGTCCGAGTGGGTTACACGGGGATAACCGAGGCGAAACCCGTTAAGGCTCCACTTCGGTTAACAACCCGAGAAAACTTTTTCATTTATTATCTTGTCTAGATGGATTTCAATAGGCCTATGTGTGAAGCGACAGCGGAAAACAAGACTTACGAGAAGCCTAACAGCAAACATAGCCTAAGCCCAACCCTTGAGACCCTTTAGAGATGTCAAAAGCCCAGACATGTGTTTCGAAATAGGTTTTGCCTGTTTCGAAACACGGGCTCCAGTTTAAAAAGCCAGACACCCGTACCGAAACGCATCCGCCCCGTTTCGGAACAGGGGCCCATTTCGCCTAGACGTTCCGAAACTCATTTCGGAACAAGCATACAGTAGCCAAAGTGTTTCGAGACTCGTATCGGAACAGGGGCTCACAGTAGCCAAACCGTACCGGAACGCGTTCCGATACGGGTGACCCTGGAACCACACCCGTTCCGAAACAATCCAACCCGTTCCGAAACACCTGTAATCTGTGAGTTTCCAAAACCAGCTTTAATCATCTCTAAACGATCCCAAACGCCCTCAACGACTTCAAGAATCAAACATAATATGCACACATAAACTCTAGAGGCATACACCCTATTACATACATGCTCAAAACACCCAAAGATACATGATAAGGGCATGCATTTAAAAGATCATGCATTCACCACAAAAAGGGGCATACATAGCATTTTAAGGTTTCATGCCTTAGAACCAACATTCACAAAAGCATTCAAGATACACATTACAAGCATGGTTTACAAACCAAAGCAAGGTATCAACAAGCCACACCAAAACATCAACATAACAAGGAGTCTAAACGAGCTCCTAAAACAAAATAACCACACAAATCCCATTGCTTGTCTATTACATCTCATAACTTAAAAAGTCCATACTTGGAAGCTAAGATAGCACAACTAGCACACTTGGAGGCCCTCTCCTTGCACAAGCAACCCACGAACTACGGATCTGCATTGTCGACCAAAAGAGAGCGTAAGCATAAAGCTTAGTGAGGGTAAGCTCATAAAACAAGCCTCGACAATTCAGGGTGTAACACCCCAATTTTGGGCTTAGAAATTTTGGGTTTGGACCGGGCCGATCGGGTTGCGGTTCGAATATAAAGGGTGAATTTAGGAAAGCCTAGTTCGGGTTGCATTAAAAATATGGAAAAATGTCTTAAAATCCTCTTTTATTATATATAAGAGAAAGGTGAAATCAATTTTACAAAATGAGGTTTGGAAGGTTGACATTTTGGGTTAGTGACCAAAATGTAATTTTTAAAAACTGGGTGACTGTTTTAAAAAGGATTGAAACTTTGAATCTTTAAGGAGCTATTTACCCTATAGGAGTTTCTCCAGATTTTTCTGAATATTTATCAATTAATTAATGGTTTTAAAATAAAGGTAAAAGGGAGGGAAAGATATTTTGACATTTTAACTAACTTTTCTCTAAATTTCCATTTTCTTTTCTCTCAACTTTTCTCTCAACCCAAACACATTTCTCCAGCAAAATTCCCTCTGATTTTGACAATTAAAGATGATATTTCAATCCTCATTTGATCTCTAATCAATCCTACAACAAAACCTTAGCATTTGCTTATTGGATTTTCAAGAATCTTGGTTCCAAAAAGGGAGAAACTCAAGTTTAGAGGTATGAACGTCCTTCTCCTCTAAATTCTCAGTTCTTTACTGAAATTCCCAAGTTCTCAATCCTTGATTTGTGTTTAATTAAAAGTTTTACAATTGTGATCTTGATCTTGGCTTTAAAATGCAAGATTTGGTTAATTTTTGATGAAATTCGTATGATCTGATTGGGCACTGTTTTGAGATGTCATTTTGATGTAAAATGAATGTATAATTGATGAGAAATTGAGGTTTAATCAGTGCAATCTCGAATAGGTTAAATTTCCTAAGTTTTGCTTGAGTTTTTGGTTGTTTTTGGAGTGATCTTGATGATCTGTTATAGCTGGAGGTATAAGGACGTGGTTAGATCCTTTTTGGATGTTAATTGATGTTTAAGGATGTTTAGAATTGATGGATCTTGGCTGGGTAGTGTTGTGGAGTTGTTTGGATGTGTTTTCGGTTGTGTTTGGTAGCCGAAAATGGAGTGTGGATGAGAGAAGCGAGTTTAGGTGCTTTCATTGAAGATATTAATGCATGATGATGCATTAATCCTCTGCTTTGATGTGTTTAAAACAGGGGAGACATCTTCGGATCTTTGTGGTGGTGATCCGGAAGCTTGATCGGTGTTTCGGCAAGTTGCGAAACGGAATCGGTGAGTGGATTTTGGTTTTCAGCTTTGAAACCAATGTTTTGAAGGTTAGGGAGCTTAGTTTAAGTCTAAAAAACTTTGCTAAGCTCAAGAGTAAGTTTTTGGGAAAACTCTCTTGTTGAAGAACCATGAGTTGGTTGAATGCAATGTGATTTGTTTGCATGTTTAAAATTCTGTTTTGAAAGCATATTTTAGCATGTTTATTTGCTGATTTTATAAGCCATGTGTTGAAGGATGCTCAAGGTAAGAGATCCTTGTTTTGAACATTTGATAAAATGTGGTTTTGATGCATAAAGGTGCATGATGATTAATGGCTTTGTTAAATGCTTTAAAACAGTGGATTATTGTTGTTAAATGATGCATATTGGCAAGTGAAGTTTTGAGAATGGTTAAGAACACTATGGTGGTTAAAAGTCCATAGGTGGTTCTTGTGTTAAGAACAACATGGTGGTTAAAAGTCCATGGTTGGTTCTTGTTCTAAGGTCACAAAGGTGGTTAAAAGTCCTTGTGTGAGCCTTGTGTATGGTAAGGTCACAAAGGTGGTTAAAAGTCCTTGTGTGAGCCTTGTGTATTTTAAGAACACCATGGTGGTTAAAAGTCCATGGGTGATTCTTGTGTTAAGGTCACAAGGTGGTTAAAAGTCCTTGTGTGGACCTTGTGGATTGTAAGAACACCATGGTGGTTAAAAGTCCATGGGTGATTCTTGGCTAAGGACACAATGGTGGTTAAAAGTCCATGTGTGGTCCTTGTGAATTGTAAGATCACAATGGTGGTTAAAAGTCCATGTGTGGATCTTGTGTTGATTGTATTTTGAGATGGAAAAAGATTATGATTATCACTTGTGGCCAATATGACATGTTAATAATTTGAAGCTTGAAATGCTTGTTTTAAATGCTTATGTGCATGTATAAAAGTTGTTTTGAGCAAAGGTTTATAAAGGTGTTTTATAAATGCATTATTGAGTTGTTTTAAATGAGCATTCCTCACTAAGCTATTTGCTTACGCTCTCTCTTTTCTTGAACCAATAATGCAGAGCATTAAAATGTTTGAAGGGGCAGCAAGAGGTCAAGAATCCAAGTGAAGAACTAAGCTCATGTATGGTGAAAGTTTCTTAACACTATTAGCTTTTGGCATTTGGCAATGGGGAACCTATGTTGTTGTTCTGGGAGATGTTTTGGACTCCCTAAGTTGGTATTATGTTGTTGTTGATGATGGAACATGTTTTTGGCCTTTGTGAAGTTGGTTGGGTATTATGATGCTTGAATGGTTTTCTAAATAGGATGCATGCCTATAGAGTTGGGGATTTGTTAAATTGATGCCATGTTTGAGTATGGTGGATGCAATAATGTTCCTTATGCATATAATGACTTGCTGGTATAATTTGGTTGCCTTTGGAGCATGTTTGGTGGGTCAATTATGCAATAAACCAGCAAAATTTCTGCAATCTGGGCAGGTCGTATCGGAACGGGTGCTACCGTTTCGGAACGGGGGCCTGAAATGGCCTAGGCATTTCGAAACGGGAGGAACTGTTCCGGAACGAAAATGCTACTGCCGAGCCCTGTATCGAAACGTGTTTCGGAACGGTCCCGCGTTTCGGAACAGGTCCTCCCTGTTCCGAAACACCCGATCGTTGGGCACTGAAATTGACAGTTATATGTTTTGCAATCCTTGCGTTTTGGTCCTGAACTTTGTATATGCAATTGAATGAGTTCGAGATGTCCGTTTGAGTTGAATTTTGGCAGAGAAGCATGAAACATGACTAATTTCATAATGGTAACTCAAAAGTTGGTTAAGTCCTTATAAGTTTCAGAATTTACGTTTTGGTCCCTAAATTCATGTTTTGTGCAATCGAGTCCCTAAATGTTTTCCGAATGCGCTGATCTTTGAGTATGCTGATTGTATGAACATATCTAGGGTTAATGTGCATTTAGATAAGATTAAAAAGAAAAAAAAGGGTCGTTAATCAAGGTTGACTTTCGGGTTGACTTTGGTTTTCCCCGTGTAAACTTCTTAATTCGGTTCAACCGTACGGGCCGGGTTAAGGGGGTTACACAGGGTCCAAACACGAACAACACAACCAAGGAAGAATGCATGTTCTTACCTTCGAAGCCGCAAGAGTCAAAATATAGATGATGCATGAACATAATATCAATATCATGCCATGCTCAACAAGTCCATAAACACAATATATGGAAACACATATATCAAACGTATTGACACCTACCTATGACCCGAATACGCGGATAACAGCCGTTGGAACTCACATCCAACAACACAACCATTACCTTACGGTGGGATTACACTCATCACCGTTTCACGCGGAGGGGATTCCACTCATCCTCATGCCCCGTCGATGGGATTCCACTCATCACCGACTAACATATATAAGAAGATTTTTGGGCGTACCCGTACTCCATCTTGTTGATTACCATCACCAAGACCACGCGCGCATTTTGACTCTCGTGTGCACACTAAACATCCTAATGATCGATCATTGTACCCAAGCATACTAGTGCCAATACTAACTCATTTCATTGATCAACCCCACAACTTTCTTAACAATTTCCGTGCTTAGCACGTACTCACCATGATTTACCATTATGCACAAACCATATTCCACAACCACATGCATATCACAATGCATCAACGTCATGCCTCAACAAACATGTATAACACAATATACATAACCACATTAATCACAATTAAAATATGAATCAAGAGGCATATCATACATTTAGAAGTTCAACCAAAGGTCTCCTAAACTAAGCTTGAGATTAGACTACCACTCTAATCCCAACTCTAGGTGGGTTTACCAAGCCCAACCTAGGTCCACATGCTTGAACCAACGTTTGAAAACCAATTTAAAAACATAGAACCACTCACCGACTATTCCAAGCTCAACAACCCTAGCCGATCAATCCACCAAGCTATCTGGATTCGTTCTCGAGGCTTCACCAACACAATTCCTTGTCTCTAAACAATCAAACACACTCTATTAATCACCAAAACAACCACAAACCACTACTGTAACTCATAACACCAATTAAGCATCAAATCAAGCCAAGAACACCCACAAAACTCTCCTTTTCGAGCAGCTCATATGCACAGCCATAAACCATCGGTTCCAACACTTGTAACACACCTAAAAGCTTCCAAAACAACCCCTAACTATCAACCAACCATCAGCCAATAAGTTCTCACCCAAACCAGCCCCAAAACCAACCTTAAACCCTTCTAAAACCCCCTAACAAAACCCAAATCCGTGAATCAACATAAAACCAAGTAAAGATCACATATGTTGGACCACAAAGCTTCAACATTGGACAACAAAGTTTGGATTTTTAACTTAAAAGCTCAAAAACTAAAAACACAAAACAGTTGGTTTCATGAAAAACTAAATACATGGGGAGAAAGAGGAAGGTGAGGACAACTCGAAAGTGTTATTACCTTTTAAAAATTACCAATGATGATGGAGGGAGGAGATGGAATAGTAACTTCAATGGTGGGAGGGGTTTTCACGTTGGTTTTGTTTTTGGGAGGAAGAAGATGATGAATATTTTGGGTATTTTGAAATAAAAAAGGGTTTTTATTTTACAAGTCCAAGAATTTACGAAACTGTCATTAATGAAATGGCTATATTCCAATTTCTAAAATCCATGGAATTTGGGTTTTAAATCAAAACAAGCCCAACATAAATTTTATTTGTTTTGAAAATGCGAGACCTAAAATAATATTTTAATATTTTAATTTCACCCGACCCCCAAACCCGGGTGTTACATAATATGTAATCATTATACAATTCATTCAATAGAATATAGCACACCTGGAACACACTAGATAGAACAATTTATTTCTTAAAGATACTCGATATTTACAAAAGGGGACACATTGAACTTTTGACAATTTGGACTAATTTCAAGAACGAGATCCTTATTAGAAAGGGTTTGTAAAACGATTCATACCATGTATTCGAGAATTGATACATCAAGATCTTAGAAAGTTTAGATATATCACGAGTACTTTAGTCATTTAAGCCTACAAGGGCATTATGGTCATTTTATCATACATGGGCGTGTTGGTAATTTATACTAACGGGGCATGAACAGTCGCTCAAGAAATTCTATTTGCTTATCAGGTTTTCAACCATACATTCATAGATTTCTATGTCAAGATCTTTTACGATACCAGATACATTCAAGGCTATTTTGATTACTTTGGCCAACGAGGGCATTTTGATCATTTAACTAACATTGGTAATTTTGTAATTTAGCCCAAAACGATAAAATGTCGATTTACAATATTTAAGATTTCCAGACGTTTTTCAAGGCTCTAAAACCATTCAATCTAACGTATCTCAACCATGTAGTACTTTCCAACCCTACTAATGTATCCAGTTGTATCGTATATCTGAACGATTGGTTTCAAATTTTACCACAAGACTCGTCATGGAGCAGTCAAACTTATATTCTATGCGGAAAAAAAGCTTCCATCCTTACATTAATATCAGGAGTGATTGACATACATGAGTCATGCTTCAACCAGTAGGGGCATTTTAATCATTTTTAGCTTTATTGGCATTTCCAGAATTTTATCAAAGGCAATTTACTTCAAGTCAAGGGGGTATTTGCAATCATTTTGAAGCTTGGGATATCCATCATTCATGTCAATTAAACCATTTATAGTATTTCAATCATTTAAGTACTCATGGGTGTTTCGGCCATTTGCGTAATTTCAGTACCTCCAACCAATTCATTCAATTTCAGAACTCAAAGGTTCACCCATCATTTCAGTTAATTTGCAACCCTCGGTGTTTGAGGATACTTATGCCTTTTGGTCAATACAATCGTTCCGATTAATTAACCATAACAGTATTTCCAATACTTTTAGTCATTTTAGTCAATTCAGTATTTTGAGCCGCTTGATTAATTCAGAGGTATGGATACTTTCCTGTAAATCTATATTCGGAGATTGATTCCAAATTCAAGGAAACTTAACACCTTACAATCTCGAAGGTTCAAATCTTGTTACCATGACTTTCCAAGTAGTTCGAAGTTTTCAGATGAATCAGATTGTTTTACCATGTCTAGTGTAGGTTTCTATATCACTTCCAATTCCAAGGGTATTTTAGTTATTATCATACCTTAAGGGCATTTTTGTAATTTCATATCCAAAATTCTTCACATTTAATCATTTGACACAAATAGTCAGATTTGGAGATTAACTGCCTTATTAATTACTTATGAACTCCAGATCCTTCTGATTTAATGATCTTCTCATTCGAGCATTGCAATCTTATTTAGATGGTTATACTCATTTTCATATCTAATTTGTCTTGAGCAGAATTAACAGTACTCATCATCATTTTCGTGCATGCATTAACAAATATCAACATGTTCATAAAGCATACAAGAGGTAGTAATGTATTACCTTAACCCCGAGCTATATCGGTCAACTCATGAAACCCCATTTGATTACACTCGAACTCGAATCTAATGTCCATCAACAATTCGTATTTAAGGATATATGAGTACCTTCAATTACACAAATTCACATTTCAGTCCTTACTCACAGTACTCCTAATTGAATAATTGATACATATAGAAGTTCGGGTTTAAAGTCAGGTTTGGAGGCTTTCAGGTCAGAATTTTGTGAAACGGGCTTCAAAAACGGACTCAAAACGTCAAAAAACATAGAATATGAGTTTTTAGAAAAGTTGACTTTTTGGTCAACAGTCAAAATCAACGCTAACGTCAGCAGGTCAACAATCAATGAGGTAAGAGTCAACGCTGACGTCAGCAGGTCAACGCTGACGTCAACAGTCAACGAGTAGAGGTCAACTTAGTTGAACCAATTGACTCACTGAGCTGACTCGGGCTGAGTTGACTCGGCTGACTCGGACGAGTTGACTTAGGTTGACCGGGTTGGGTTCAGGTTGATCGAGCATACGAGTCGGGTCGGAGTTAGGCAGACGGGTCGGGTCGGACTTAGGTAGACGGGTCGATTCAGACACCAAATTCGGCTTGATTTGGTTGGGCTTAGACATATTGGGCCGACGGGTTTGGGTATCACAGGCTCGGGCTTAAACCACACTAGTTTTGGGCCGATTTAAATGAACGAGTTTGGTCCAAGGCGGCTGGTCTGAGCCGGTTCAGGCAACTTACCAAAGTTCACCGGCAGTACACCGGATTCATCGCCGGTGATTCCAAACGTTCCATTTCTTGTCGGAAAACCAAACCCATGAGTTACACAACTTGATCAAGCCTAAACACATCATTTAAGCCGGAAATCTTACCTGATTTAAACCAAAACAGAGAAGAGATGGTCGGAAACGGCGTATCTCCGATGAGGCCTCTCCCGATGTCGGATGGGCAAACGACTGGTAGGGTTTTGTTCGCCATGGCGTGAGGAACCTATTGGTGTTGGCGGCGCGACGAACGAAAGGCAGACGACGACGAAATCGCTGGAAAACAGAAGGGTTGACTTTGGGTTTCAACTGAACTTTCGAACCCAGATTCGCGACGGACGGTGGCGTTAACGTGCGAGTGGCGGCTAGAGATTAACCCAGATGCGACAAAGCTTCGTTTGCCGCCGACGGTGATGTTCGCGACGTAAGGGTGACGGAGATCAGACGATGAAGGGGCTTTGGACCTTTGGTATGCTCTCCCACTTTCTCTTTCACATTTAGCATCAAAAAGACGAAACAATAATGACGGTAGGTGGGCATGCTAACTGACTCATCTTATTCAAATTAGCACATTGAGCATAGTTTAAAATTAAACCAGTGTAAGCTAAAACCATTAATGGCCTTGGCTTGGTTAGCTAAGGCCCTTATATACCAAACCAAGGGTCGTGGGATCAAATCCCTTGAATGTCATTTTTCAAATTCTCATTTTCCCTTTTTTATACATTTGAATAAATATCAAGGTGTTACAATTTTCCCCCTTAAAAGAAATTTCGTCCTCGAAATTTACCATAGTCAGAGGAATGCAAAAACTGCTCCTTCATCCGTTCTGGTGCTAAACTTATCCATGAAAGTATCTTTGTTTCTTGGTACTCTCCGACTGTCATAGATCAATCTGGTTGTGTCCGCAATCACATGGGTTGTCTTTGGACCCAAAGTAATCCCATCAACATCTCAGACTAAGTAATTAGAATACAGTGTTTCAATCTATGCTGAACTTCATACGAGGTCAAGCAAACATTTGACTCATAATTTTATTATAGACGGTCTCAGTCAGGGATAAGGAATCTTCCTAACTATCATAGAGACCAACCAAACAGCCATGAAGTACCTTCTTTTGAATTTGACATACTTTACTAGGTTGCCCAACAATTACAGGTGAAAAACCATACCTGAAATCCAGACGAGTAATCATGGCCTCAAATAGAATCTTCTAGAGTTGGAAAGTAACATCGAATTCCAGTCAGGGATTATGCATAACGATACATCATGCCACATTTTCGCAACCCACCTTTCTCCTTGTCAAACAAACGTAATCAAGGTCTTGAACATATGCCACTTGCCTTCAGCGTAATATTCAGACAACTTTTTCCTTCCTATAACAAGGCCACCACAGAACTTAAACTTTCATCACACTCACGAGCAACTTTCTTTTAACTTCATAATACTTTTATTGAATTTCCTCACCAAAAAATTCACAAACATAATCGCTATCACCAAATAGCTTCCCATATATATATATGTATATTTCATTAATTACCTCACATAATCAAACATTTATTCTCAATCTGAACCGATTCTTAAATTTCACAACCTTAACCATCTCAGGTTCTCTTCTTCTTCGATTCCACATCCAACAAGAAAACCTAAATTACAGAAGAATGATACATGCATTCATTGCCAGTACATGTCGAGTTGTTACGGACAGAATGGTTAGACACACTTATTACAGGAAAGAATTTGACATCAGAGTCTCGGCACTAAGGAGTACGATTATGAACTAGGGGCATGCACAAACCAGATACCCTATGACAGACGATCGATCGATCTACCAGAAAGACGCAACTCTAAGCTATGATACCACTAAATGTAACCCTCTAGACCCGCCTATACGTTATCACGGATCTTAGGGAGTCACATTAGGGTCACAAGAGCGACCCACAGTAAAAATACACTTAAAAACATTTTTTTATTTCCTCAAAACACTGATTAAACTATAAAATCAACTTCTATTTAAAATACCATTTCAGGAAATCATTTAAAGACATAACAGAAATTTCAGAAAGTGCTTTACAAACTCTATCATAAAACAATACATGACATACATGCCTTCTAACTAGACATCACCGTACTCCAAAAGCAACGCCGAGAGAACTTCGAACACTGATGTCACACGTTATACCATGATATATTCTTTTAACCTGCGATGGTAAAAACAATGTGATCTTGGAAAAGCTCAGTAATACAAAACTACAAAAAAAATGCTATAAGCTTATGCAAATATATGGTAAGCATAACATTTTTATGATGTTCCATGTAGTAACAATCTTCATTTCCTTTACGCTATTTCAAGATAACGTTACTTGAGAATAACAATACTTGTTCTTTATTCAAACGTTGAGTAACAAACATGAATTATACAAGATGATATATTACGAAGATGGAACAAAGAGTTTAGTGTCTAGTGTGTTCCAATAAATGCAGATCAAACGGCATAAAAATATACCAATCATATCATAAGAACACATAACAGTTCAATACAAATGCTCGAGTGCATGCAAGGGTTTACTAGTGAGTACCCTCCAACCTTACACCAAATGCAGTCCCCCAGAACTGCATCCATAAGGACTTACCTTAGGCCCGATGGGCATAGGTGCCACCTAAGGGGCTGCCTTAGGTCCATAAGGATTTATCTGTGCTAAAGCATCGGAACCTACCCAAGGGGAGACCTTGAGTCCATAAGGATTTACCAGCTGGATCAGGGCTGCACCTGCAGAAACTTCATAACATAACCCAACAGTATACCCCAAATAGTAATCGGTGTTCAGATTCTAGACATGAGTAACATAATACATGTGACAGACATATTCTATTCAGAGTATCAGAAACGGAAGGTCCATGCTTTTGACAGATAAATGGGCATACCATTGAGCAGAACATACATTTTCATCA
The DNA here is from genome assembly GCA_958450335.1 of Hibiscus tridactylites. Lineage (NCBI taxonomy): Eukaryota > Viridiplantae > Streptophyta > Magnoliopsida > Malvales > Malvaceae > Hibiscus > Hibiscus tridactylites. The sequence goes on along the minus strand of OY288287.1, from coordinate 65,978,521 downwards.
TTCATCACGCAAACACATTGTACCATCATAGGTCAAGCTAACAGATCATGCTATCAAATTCATCAAACAGTCATGCAATACTATCACAGATCAAGCAATCACATACCGAGTATACAGATTGAGCCGACATACATCATGTAGGCAGAGAATGTCATCATATATCTAGTTCATCATTTCATCTCATTTTCTAACATAGTGATGCAATCTCAATAACAATTGAACATTCATCAAACATATCATTGTTCATGATTAAATCGTTAGATTGGTTACTAATATGTAATCATTATACAATTCATTCAATAGAATATAGCACACATGGAACACACTAGATAGAACAATTTATTTCTTAAAGATACTCGGTATTTACAGAAGGGGACACATTGAACTTTTGACAATTTGGACGAATTTCAAGAACGAGATCCCTATTAGAAAAGGTTCGTAAAACGATTCATACCATGTATTCAAGAATTGATACATCAAGATCTTAGAAAGTTTAGATATATCATGAGTACTTTAGCCATTTAAGCCTATAAGGGCATTATGGTCATTTTATCATACATGGGCGTGTTGGTAATTTATACTAACGGGGCATGAACAGTCGCTCAAGAAATTCTATTTGCTCATCAAGTTTTCAACTAGGCATTCGAAGATTTCTATGTCAAGATCTTTTACGATACCAGATACATTCAAGGCTATTTTGATTACTTTGGCCAACAAGGGCATTTTGATCATTTAACTAACAGAGGTAATTTTGTAATTTAGTCCAAAACGATAAAATGTCGATTTACAATATTTAAGATTTCCAGACGTTTTTCGAGGCTCCAAAACCATTCAAACTAACGTATCTCAACCATGCTGTACTAACCAACCCTACTAATGTATCCAGTTGTATCTTATATCTGAACGGTTGCTTTCAAATTTTACCATAGGACTCGTCATGGAGCAGTCAAACTTATATTCTGTGCGGAAAAAAACTTCCATCATTACATTAATATCAGGAGTGATTGACATACACGAGTCATGCTTCAATCCTTAGGGGAATTTTAGTCATTTTTAGCTTTATTGACTTTTCCATAATTTTATCAAAGGCAATTTACTTCCAGTCAAGGGGGTATTTTCAATCATTTTGAAGCTCAGTATATCCATCATTCATGTCAATTGAACCATTTATAGTATTTCAATCATTTAAGTACTCGTGGGTGTTTCGGCCATTCGCGTAATTTCGGTACTTCCAACCACTTCATTCAATTTCAGAACTCAAAGGTTCACCCATCATTTCAGTTAATTTGCAACCCTCGGTGTTTGAGGATACTTCTGCCTTTTGGTCAATACAATTGTTCCGATTAATTAACCATAACAGTATTTCCAATACTTTTAGTCAATTCGGTATTTTGAGCCACTTGATTAATTCAGAGGTATGGATAATTTCCCGTAAATCTATATTCGGAGATTCATTCCAAATTCAAGGAAACTTAACACCTTATAATCTTGAAGGTTCAAATGTTGTTACCATGACTTTCCAAGTAGTTCGAAGTTTTCAGATGAATAAGGTTGTTTTACCATGTCTAGAGTAGGTTTCTATATCGCTTCCAATTCCAAGGGTATTTTAGTTATTCTCATACCTTAAGAGCATTTTCGTAATTTTGTATCCAAAATTCTTCACATTTAATCATTTGACACAAATAGTCAGATTTGGATTTTAACTGCCTTATTAATTACTTATGAACTCTAGATCCTTCTGATTTGATGATTTTCTCAATCGAGCATTGCAATCTTATCTAGATGGTTATACTCATTTTCATATCTGATTTGTCTTAAGCAGAATTAACAGTACTCATCATCATTTTCATGCATGCATTAACAAATATCAACATGTTCATAAACATACAAGAGGTAGAAATGTATTACCTTAACCCCGAGCTATATCGGTCGATTCATGAAACCCCATTTGATTGCACTCGAACTCGAAACTGATGTCCATCAACAGTTCGTATTTGAGGAGATATTAGTACCTTCAATTACACAAATTCACATTTCAGTCCTTACTCACAGTACTCCTAATTGAATAATTGATACATATAGAAGTTCGGGTTCAAAGTCAGGTTCGGAGGCTTTTGGGTTAGGGTTTTGCAAAACGGGCTTCAAAAATGGACTCAGGACGTCGAAAAACATAAAATAGGAGTTTTCAGAAAAGTTGACTTTTTGGTCAACGGTCAAAGTCAATGATGACGTCAGCAAGTCAACGGGGTAAGAGTCAACGCTGACGCCAACAGGTCAACGCTGACGCCAGCAGGTCAACGCTAACGTAAGCAGTCAACGAGTAGAGGTCAACTGAGTTGACCCGACTGACTCACTGAGCTGACTCTGGCTGAGTTGACTCGGCTGACTCGGACGAGTTGACTCAGGTTGACCGGGTCGGGCTTAGGTAGACGGGTCGGGTCGGATACCAAACTGGGCTTGGTTTGGTTGGGCTTAGACATATTAGGCCGACGGGTTTGGGTATCACGGGCTCGGGCTTGAACCACACTAGTTTTGGGCCGGTTTAAACGAATGTGTTCAGTCCAAGGCGGCCTGTCTGAGCCGGTTCAAGCCACTTACCAAAGTTCAACGGCGGTACACCAGATTCATCGCCAGCGACTCCAAATGTTCCATTTCCTGTCGGAAAACCAAACCCATGAGTTACACAACTCGATCAAGCCTGAACACATCATTTAAGCCGGAAATCTTACTGGATTTTAACCAAAATAGAGAAGAGATGGTCGAAAACAACATATCTCTGATGAGGCCTCTCCCGGTGTCGGATGGGCAAACGGCTGGAAGGGTTTTGTCCGCCGTTGCGTGAGGAACCTATTGGTGTTGGCGGTGCGACGAACGGAAGGTGGACGATGACGAAATCGCCAGAAAACAGAAGGTTTGACTTAGGGTTTCAACCAAACTTTCGAACCCAGATTTGCGACGGACGACGGCGCTAATGTGCGACTGGTGGCCAGAGATTAACCCAGAAGCGACGACGCCCTGTTTGTCGCCGGCGGTGACATTCACAGCGTAGGGGTGACGGAGATCGGACGATGAAGGGGCTTTGGACCTTTGGTATGCTCTCCCACTTTCTCTTTCACATTTAGCGTCAAAAAGATGAAACAATAATGACGGTAGGTGGGCATGCTGACTGACTCATCTTATTCAAATTAGCACTTTGAGCACAGTTTAAAATTAAACCAGGGTGAGCTAAAACCAACAATGGCCTTGTCTTGGTTGGCTAAGGCCTTTATATACCAAACCAAGGGTCGTGGGATCAAATCCGCCAAATGTCTTTTTTCAAATTCTCAATTTCCTTTTTTTATATACATTTGAATAAATATCAAGGTGTTACACGAGTCTTCACTAGGATTTTCTAGTGAGCAAACGTTTCAGAACATGGAAGCTCGTTTCGCAACGCCAATGCAAAAATGCAAGGGCGTTCCGAAACGCTGGTGCCCGTTTCGAAACACCTACAAGTAAACTGGTTCTAAAACACATTTTAGGCACCTTCAAGCTTGTTAATATTGACCCAACAACACACATACAACAAAGAATTCACATAACAAGAATTTTGTAGGCAAAAGGGCTTAACAACAACAAACGAGAGCATTCCAACACATTGATTAAACAAGGACGAAACATAAGACGATCAACAATTGCATAAAAGGTCAAAACACAAGCTAGGCATAAAAGCAACAAAACCAAACTTATACAACACTAAAGGGTCATAACAAACTTGTCTCAAACCATACATCATCCAAACATCAAGTCTCCAAACATATAACATAGCATCCCCATTGCTAGTAGTGTTATTACAACTTATAAATCATACTTGAGCTAAGTGGTAAAAGGCCTCGCCCCGTTGCTCACTTGCTACCCGGATCTCTGACGATCTACATTGTTGGAAAAGAGAGCGTAAGCATTTAAGCTTAGTGAGCGGAGCTCAAACCAAACAACAACAATACATTTTTGAAAACAATTAGAGCTTTGAAAACCAAAACCTTTACCAAACCAAAATGGGCATACATCATCTTACAACAACATACTAATCAACAAGATCATCTTACCGTACAACCATTCTTACAAAAGAACAACTTACTCTTACAAGGCCTTACCAAACCTTAATCCAACTTACCATGATATAACAAAGGTCGCACAAAGGAGAAAAGTAGCATATTGGCATAATTAACAACAATACCCAAATAAACGGATTTCTTACAATCTTACAAGTCTTACAGGACGTCGATGAGAGTAAACTCAATCACCGCGCCCAAGCTAATCTTACACGTATGAATTTGTCTGACACAACCGAATTTTCTTACACGTATGAATTTGTCTTACACGCATGCGAGTTTAGTCTTACAAGTCTTACATGTGCACATTAATCCTAGTTGATCGATCAACTATATCCGGTAAATATTCTAACTTATGCCAATATTCTAACAAGGGTCAAACTTACCAAATTAAACATGGCTAACAAGCCCATCTTACCACATCTTACTCTTACCAACATTTCCATGCCAAACATGCCTTTACATACACCCATATCTTACAATCTTACGACAACAACAAAAGCATGCTCACAACATAACATAGGCAATAAAGGTAGGAAAAACAATAGACAAAGCAAACACAAGCCTTACCACAAATTGATAGCACAACTCACAATATCAAAAACATGGTGAAAAGCAAAACCACTTACTCTTGAGTTTAGATTGGCTTATCAAGCCCAATCTAAACCCATAAAATCATCTTTGAACATTTCCAAACACTTTAATACAATTCCACTCACCGATAAACTCGTTCCGAAAAGCCAAAACCCACAAATAGCTAACGATCACCCGGATTTGCTCCTCAAACTAGAATCCCCTATTTCTAGCAAGTTAAAACAAAGTATTAATACTCAAATAAGCTTCCAAACTTGCAGCAACACTGAAATCCAACAATTACTCTCAAATACCCAACAATCCAATACCAAAAATCATCAAAAATTACTTCCAAAACACCCGAAACACAAACCTAGCCATTACTCATCATTCCAACCATCAAAAACTCACCTATTAACATCAAAATTAGCAACTTAAACATGCCAAAACCATTGCTGCCATTAAAAACCCGAAATCAAGCTTAAACTCAAGATTTTTCATATCAAACTCCACTCAAACTTCAAGTTTAAGTTTCCTTATGATCCTTCCTTCATACAAACATCATTTAAACACCAAAACACCATTTAAAAACACTTCAAAACCCAGCCTAAACCATTTGAACGAAAATCTTCTAAAAACCCATTTTATTTCAAACTTGAACATTTAAATCAAAAGAGGTAAACCATTTGATATTGATAGAAAACTAATACTAACAAGTTTAATAAAAGGGAAACAAGATGGAATCAAGTTTACCTCCCACAATCTTGATGGGTATTCCTTTGGATTGAAATTGATTCAATGGTGGTTTGGTTTTAAGAAACTAACATGAAATGGAAGAGGAGGCTGATTCAAAAGCCTTTCTTTTTATTATAAAACCATTTTAAAATAGGTTTGGGTTTAATTGAAAACTAAAACCACCTTTTTGGCTGATTTTGCGAAATGGCCACTAACTTTTGAAAACTTGCGATTTGGTCACTAGACCGAAATCTCAACCTTTTAGAATTGATTTTCCAAAATTGTTTTCACCAAACTCTTATAAAATATAAATAGTAATTTTATAAATTATTCCCAACTTTTTAGGAACACCTGAAGAAGATTTTCCCTGATCTAACCCCAAAAGCCAAACTAACTCATCAAATCTCAATATTCACATCCCCAACATCTAGCCCCAAAATTGGGGTGTTACACAACCTCTATTTACTAGAAAAAATCTCTTCTATTCTCTAACCTAAACCTACACTTATTATTACCGTTGATTTCACACTTCGTTCGTCTTTTGGTCGGTCACCTTCACTTGTTAATAAAAAACCAAAAGCAGCCAAAATCCTCTCCATTGCAAAAGGATTTTCGCTTCTTGGCCTCTAGTGTAAAAGAGGAAATTCAGTGGGTTGGTGGGTTTACATACCTGCATTGTTTTATCAAATGTTTTCCACACCCTTTAGTTTATTTGATGAAGCAAGCTTATTTTGAACTGTTTTGGATAGATAGATCTTCTTCTAAATTGTTTCTTTCCATTTTTCTAATTAGGACTAATTGATTATTATTATGTTTCCAAAAAAAATAAGACTAATTGATTGAATGTGTAAATATGGAGAAATAAATGTGTCATTATACAAATTTTCTTAACTGCCACGTCACCCCTTTAACAAAAGTTAACATATCAATGGCCATTTTGCAACAATAATCAATGGTTAATGACTATTTTTATAACATTTGATAGTTGGATGACCAAAATGAACATTTTACAATATATCAGTGACCATTTGTGAACTTTACCCAATATTTTAATATCATGAATTTCGTTACTGTAAAATAATCATGTTCAAAATGTAAATCGTTTTTCTCCTACAAATTATTTTTCTTCAACAGAATATGTGGTGTAGTAAAAAAAACTTTTGTTAAGATAAAATACTACCTGGCGTTAACTTATAAGATCAATCAAAAGGAGATCTTTTCCCCACCCCTATTAAAATTAATTTATTTCTTTTTATCACCCCCACTCTGCAATAGAACATTGATGCATCAAAGTAGGAATATCTGTTACACACAACAAAATTGTAAAAATAGAAGAATGGGAAATAGACTAACATGTATTTTAAAACAAATAAATAGAAATACGTTGTGTAATATCAATGGTCACATAGTTTAACCATATTATTTAAATTATAAAAAATTAAATTAAATTATAAATATTTAAACATCAAGGCCCAAAATATATTTATTTTATGATTTATTTTCAACAAATAATTTTGCAATTTTTTGACATTGAACTATAATATAATAATGATTGCACACAATTATTATGAACGGAATATTTAATATTTTTGCATATACAGAAGTAAAATATATTAAAGACTTTTTTTTGAACAGCATGTATGATTTTATTAGCAAAAATATCATACACAAATTACAATACACAACGGCCTCATTAAAAACCTCTCTAATCCTAAGTAGAGGAAAAGAGTACCGCTGTGCATGTGCTGACGGACAAACAAACTCGTCATTGGCTATACAACCATACCCATTTACCCCTATCAACCCCACTCTTAGCCAAAGAATTCGCCAACCCATTTGCTTCTCGAAAGATATGGTTGAAGCACACGCAAGGCAAAACGGAACAGTCCTCATCACTCTGCTGAAACCACCGCCAAAGCTGCCACGGACGATTCTCTGTATGATGCATCCATGATATCGCCACCATTGAGTCAGATTCCACCACAATCGATGAAACCGATCCCAATTGCATCTCACATAACAATCGCAATGCATAAGCAATCGCTTGAATTTCCGCCACATTAGAATCCGCAATGCCTATCAAACCTGAAAAAATTGCCACAATTCGGCTATGACAATCCCGTAAGACCCCTCCACACCCTGCCATTCCCGGTTCCCCCCTTGCAGCTCCATCTACATTGAATTTCCACACACCTTCCAAAGGGGGCAGCCACACACTATGCAAACGATCCAAGTTGACTACATGCTGCACCGACCAGCAAACCCGCGGACAAGTCCACCAACTCGCCTCATTCACACAAGACTCTTGCATAAACGCACGAGTCCAATACAATGCCCGAAGCTGGGCCAAAAAGAAGACTACTCGACTCGACGCTCGGCGATCTTGGAACATAAGATCGTTTCGTGCCAACCACAAAGACCACAAAACGCTTGCACAACCTATCACCCACCACGCTCGGATCTCCCCACTAAACCAACCCAACTAACATTGAGCAATAAAATCACTCACCTTTCGCGTCCGCACCACAACGACATCCCACCATGAGAAGAAGAAAGACCATACCTCAAATGCAAACGAACACGACCATAGGATATGGTCGCAATTGTCTTCACCACCAGCATGCAAGAGAATCTAATGGTACTGGAACTCCACGATCACTTAGCATTCTTAAAGTCGGTAAACGATCGACCATAATGAACCACAAGAAACATTGGATTTTTGGCACAATTGGCATGTTCCATACCATCCCCACATTCATTGTATCGGGTATACCAACTGCACACATCAAAGCATGTAATTTACCCACCGAAAATAATCCCGAAACTGCATGTTTCCAAACAATTCTATCCGAAACACCCACATGTAATTTCACGGCTGCCACACATGCTCTCAACTCAGCAAGCTGTTTTGTTTCAAACACTCGTAATTCCCTTCGAAAATGTGTCGCCCAATCCTCGCTTGGGCAGCTCAACATCTCACAAACAAAGCACATTTTATTACTCGCCAATCCAAACAACCTTGGATATAAGTTCTTCAGCGGTACATCGAGTGCCCAACAATCCCACCAGAACAGCACCTTTTTCCCCTCCCCCACAAGCCATATAAATTGATCCCCATTTATAAATGCATCTACGTATTCATCTTCCTACACCTCGACAATTTGTTTCCACATTGCCGACATGTGTCGTTTACCTTTATGCTGAATTTTCCATTGCTGTACTTCCGTCCCATATTTCGCCATAATAACCTCTTTCCAAAGAGACTTATCCGAGTGTGCAAAACGCCAAACCCATTTGGCCAAGAGAGCCAAATTTCTGATGTGTAAGTTCACCACCCCAAGCCCTCCCATCCGTTTCAGTTTACACACCACATCCCATCTAAGCCGGCTCATCTTCGATCTCTCTTCCGATCCACCCCAAAGGAAATTTCTTCGAATGCAATCAATTCGTCGTATCACCCTTTTAGGGACCATAAAAATTCCCATGTAATAAACAGGAAGAGCCGATAAAACAGTGTTGATCAAGAGCAATCTACCAGCAAAAGAAAGGGACTTGTGCTTCCATCCAGCAAGTTTTTTTCGCACATTACGGATCAACGGTTCCCATATTTCCTCCCCTCGCGGATGCAACCCCAGCTTTACTCCCAAATATGTGATCGGTAAATCACCAATAGTGCAACCGAGAATCGAAGCAAATTCCGCCGTTAACTCATTGTCTACCCCAATTCCATACAAACAAGACTTATCAAAGTTGATCTGTAAGCCGGATGCATACTCAAAACATGTCAGTACTCGTTTTAAATTCCTCGCCCCCTCTACATCGCCCGATAAGAATACAATAGTGTCATCGGCAAATCGTAAATGCGACAACATAACCTCCCCCACCACTCTAACTCCTTTTACCAGCCCCACTCGTTCCGCATTGACCATGAATTGGTGGAATAATTCAGCGACTATCACAAACAATAGAGGTGACAATGGATCACCCTTCCTAATTCCCCTCCCCATCTGAAAATCCTTCGTCAGACTCCCATTTATCAAAATCGACAGGCGAGCTGAACTCACACACTCCATTATCCAATCCTGCCATCGCTCCCCAAATCCCATACGGCACATAATTCTACTTAGGCAGCCCCAATCTATACAATCATATGCTTTCGCGAAATCTAACTTTAGAATTAATCCTCCATTTGCCAAATTACTTTTCTTCATGGAATGGATTACCTCATTGGCTAATAGTATTCCATCCATAATTTGTCGCCCTCGGATAAAAGCATATTGTACATCGGTAATCAGAGAAGGCAGCACCCCTTGTAGTCATTTCGCCAAGCACTTCGCCAAAATTTTGTAAACGGAATTCAATAAGAAGATTGGGCGAAAGTCACCAATCACTCGCGGACAATCTTTTTTCGCTATCAACACTACAAAAGTTGAGTTTACTCCTTGAGGTAATCTACTGGATGCATAAAATTCATACATAAATCGCATAACATCTCCCTTTAGAAATGCCCAACCTCGTTTAAAAAATTCGAAAGGGAACCCATCCGGGCCTGGTGCCTTTTCCCCCTCACAACTCCAAATCGCTGCCCTTACTTCAGCTTCCGAGAATGCCACCTCAAGGCCCCGCTGCTGTTCACTCGACAATCTCCCAAAATTCACATTTGGTACCATGTAACCCGCTGATTTTGGCTTATCAAAATGCCGCTGGAACTCCCTTCAGAACATAATCTTCATCATTTCAGGAGTAGTTTCCCATCGGTCCTCTACTTGTATGCCAACAATTTGATTTTGTAATTGTCTAAGCTTCACCACTTTATGGTAAAAACTCGTATTACGATCGCCCTCCGCTAACCAAAGTATGCATGATTTTTGACGCCAAATGGAGTCACGCAACTTCGTCACTTTCCACAGCTGCTGGTATAATTCCTTTGCCCGCGCTACGTCGTCCCTCGACTGCCCCGTAGTCCCAACCTTTGCATCCAACTCATCCAATTCCGCAACCACACTTTTGTACTGATTTTCTATATCCGTAACACCCCTATTCCAGCCTTTTAACATACTTTTCAAGCCTTTTAATTTCTTTGATATATCCGAACCCTCATCAACCACAGTTATCCGTTTCCATTCATCCTCTATTGCTGAAATATCTTTCAGCCATACATTATAAAATCGAAACGGTTTCGGTCCGCTGTCAAACACATCACCCACAAGTAAAATTGGCGAGTGGTCGGACAACTCCTTCGGCAGATTCACTACTGTCAACGCCTCAAATCTGTTCACCCACCCTTGTGTCACAAGAAAGCGATCCAAACGACTTCCCTTACCCCCCGGACCGAACCAAGTAAAATTCTTTCCATGCATTGGCACGTCGATCACAGCAATATGTTCTATGAAATCACAAAAAATACTCATACCTCTAGCATTGTGTGCCATACACGTGCGTTCATCCTCTTTAGTCACCATATTAAAGTCGCCACATATACACCATTCGATACGATGCTCTTGAACCACATGTTTAATCTCCTCCCAAAAGCACAATTGCTCCATGCTTGCACACGGAGCATACACACCAATCAATCCTGTCGTCCAATCATCTTTTATCCATCGACCAATCAATATAATCATGTTCCTCCGCCTATCCTGCGACTCTAATTGGAAACCCTTAGGATCCCATATTGCAATTACCCCACCTGCTCTCCCATCCGAAGGCACATAACAAAACTCCACATCATCCTCATACCAAATTTGTCGAACAACCTCCTCTGTTATAATCTCCATTTTGGTCTCTTGTAGAAGAGCCAAAACACACCTATGTTGGCGTAGAACGCGTTGGATCGATCTCCTTTTTGACAACGCTCCGATCCCCCGAACATTCCACGACAACATTTTCATTTTTTGCTAGATTTTTTGTTTGCGCGCTTCAATTAAGCGCGCTATATCACTGATAATTTCGTCTTCACGACCCTCCGTTACTGCCCCAATTAAATTCCCCAAATTAACTGGCTCCCTAGCCTCACGCATCAATCATTGTTTACGAAAAACAAAATCAGAATCGGAAAGAGACCCATTCACAATTACCTCATTTTCAGCAGGCAAATCTTTCTTTTTCTGCGGTCTTCCACGCCCCCTTTTCGTGTGTTGTTCGGTTTTCGGTTGATCCCCTCCTTTCGCCAAGCAGGCTTCAATTTCCTCTAATTGTCTGATACGTTTCTGTTCCCCATTTATCTCAACTACTATTGCTTTATTTGCTCTTGGAATTTCTACTCTTGGGCCATTCATCGCTGGGCTCAATTCTGTCCGATTCTCTTGCGATTGATTATCACAAATTTTATCAATCTCATGCACTGCACATAAGACCTCACCACTACTCCGTTCGCCCTCATCCCTGGTTATCATACCCACCTGCTCATCGTTCATCCAACTTGATGTCTCGACTACCCCCCATTCCTCTCGTTGATTGTCCTTCCAAATACGATCGAGATAGCTCCGGTCAATCTTTATCTCACTCAATGTCTTCGTATCGTGTATAGAGACAGAATTTGGTACCACAGTATCCGCTATTGAATCATTATCATAATGGGCGGAGTTAGTTTTCCAATTAATTTCCTTTTCCCCCTCCTCTGCATTACTCTCGCTTGGTTCGACATCACAATTGCAATCGCATTTGGGGCCTATCGCTTCCTCAAATTCCAGCACATGGACTTGATATGTCTCCTTCCCCACTTCTAATTCAATTATTTCATCGATGTGGAAGGTCCAGTCGGTTTCAATTTGAATTCGCGCTCTTTCAAAAGATGAAGGAGCTAGTGTTTCTATGTCGATACGCGTCAATACACCCCATAGAGTCGCGATGTTGTTGAATGTTTCCTCCGACCAGGCATGGATCGGCAGGTTCCCAATTGAAAGCCAAATTCTCCTGCTTGGGATCACTGCCGTTGGCGACCATGGTGATACACTCTCAAGCCACTGGTCAAGCTTATTTGATCGTAACATTACTTCCCTGGCCTCCACTGTATCGAACATCAACAACACTACCGCTCCCGCTACCCGCATTACAGTTAGGCCCAATAAACCTGCTCTATGCAATTCTTTTGCAAGTTCCGCAATTTGATATGGTCGTCGGCAGAATCCTATGGCACAGGTTTGAAGAATTTCCGATTTTTCCAAGTCAATTACCCCTATTGCTTTTTTCCGAGGAGTCGTGCCCTGCTGTCTTTCCTCCTCAATTGGAGTATCGTTAGCTATTGAAACACTCCCCTTTTCCCCATCTGTTTCCTGCCAAGACCTGACGCTCATCACTTCCGTTAGGTTTTGCCTTCGATTCCATCGGCCGCTGATTTCTATTAGATTGGGGTTGGGATGCAGCCGTCTGTGACTTCCGATTGCGAATTTCCCTCCCCCCATTATATGCCATAGAAATCCTAATTTTGGAAACATATAGCCAAAACCCATCTAGACGTTCGATCACTCTATCCGCGTCGATCGCTGAGGCCATTCTCACAAAACCAAATCGAGAACCGTCTCTCGCTCTTTTCCGGGGTACAAACACGTCGACCACCACCCCATGTCGATCAAATACCTGCCAAACTCTCTGCCAGTGTAGCTGATTCGGTAGATTCGCTACAAACAGCGTCCATACTCGGTTCCCAATTCCTTCGCCTCGCCTAACTCCCATCGCTGCTATTCCTCCAATTGTAATTCAATTTTTCTATTGGTTTATGCTCTATATTAAAGACTTATAATATAGTTTTAATATGACTATATTAATATCCGTCATTTATAATCATATTAAGAAATAATTATATCAAAGTTTTAGTTAACATAGTATCTTAATATAATTATATTAATTTTTATCATTTATAGACGTATTAAGAAATTGTAGATTTATAATATAATCAAATTAAGAAACTATGTAGAATAATGTTTTAATATCTTTTATTTCTTAATATATATATATATATATATCAATAATAATTGATATAATCGAAATAAAATAAATTAGCACAAAAACTTCAATATTTTATTTCGGTCATAATTTCCCAAAACTAAACACATGTACTTGTGTAATATTTACATTTTTTTTATCTCAACAATAGTTTAAAAATATCTTTAAATGAGCAGTAAAACAGAGGCAAGGAAAAGATTTAAACATAAATTTAATATAATCATAACTATTTCATTAAATTATAATAATAAAATATGAAATAATATAATTAAGAAATATTTTTTTAATTTTATAATTTCATGTATATCATTTACTTTTTTCGGGAAGAGAATTTGGATAAATGTTCATATCAGATTGATTTTAAAAGAAATGAAATATAAGTAACAAATCAAATCATAAAATTTTATGATTAACTTATATTTTAGAGTATTTTTTCCTTTGATGAACAAAGTGCTCATCACGATAGACCTATAAATACATATTTTAATTGATCCTCCACATATCATCAAAAAAATAAAAATATATATAAAATATTTAACAAAGAGTCATGGCTGCAAAGAAGTTGACGACAATGAGCTTCATAGTATTGACGATGATGACTTTACAGGCAGCTCAAGTGCGAGCAATCGATGAATTAAATATTGGTGTAAAAGAAGGGATGGGCTCTTGTATTAAAAGGTGCGCTATTGCATGCATTCCCCTACTCTCTCTTCCAAGAATTGCTGCTTGTGCGGCTCTTTGCATTTTAGCATGCAAGCTTACCCCTCCAACTGTTGTCATGGATTGTACCACCGGTTGTACAAACTCTGTAATCGACCTTACAAACCCACTGGTATATATATATATATATATATATATATATATATATATATATATATATATATATATATATATATATTCATACAAGTACAATAAAATCATTCTCTACATTTAGTTTAGATATGAATCATGTCCCTTTGTGCTCCATTTACTATTCATACTGAATTTTTTTTCCTGACGTTGCAGATGTTGAGAAAGTTAACAACATTGTTGGTTCATGTTACAAGACCTGCAAGCATAACAACCAGTAGGAAAGGAGCTTTTATAATTAAAACTGTTATTTTGTCACATTATGTTATCTCGTCCTTAAAATGACTACATATAAATTGAACATTATTGTTTGCTCTTATACGTGCCAACTAAATAAAATACATCATTTTATTTTTAACTCCTAAATTTTTTCACATGACAAATATTTTATAATTTTTTATATCTATCTTAATTCACAATATATTTCTCTATTAGTTCAATCTTTTTTACCATTAAACTATTGTGAATTACAAGAATATCATTTGATGTGTGTAATGTTGTGGAGGTTTTTACTCCAAAGCATAGAATTATAAGATTCAAGAGAGAAAACTGAATAAATTTTTATAGTTCAAGAATATTTAAAAATTGTACAACACTCAAGGTGATGTTGATTTTTTTAAAGAAACAATTGCATTCAAACGCTGTGAACTAAACTACTTGCACTTTAATTTTGGAAAAAAATAGTTCACCTCTTGACTACAAGCATTTGATTCCATAACATTTGAGTTTAATTTTAATAACTAAAATCTTTAACTATATTCAAAAAGTATAAAAAATGTAAATATTTCTAAAATCGTTTAGCAGCATCTAGGTTTTCTGGTGGAAGCAGGGACGGAGCTAAAGGGAGAGTGGGAGGGGTAATTGCCCCCCCCCCCCAACTTTGAATGGTTTAATTATTTTTAGGCCATTGATAGTTTTAAAAGCTTTGCAATTAATTCCTTGCCCCTCCCAAAAAATTTTGGTTTATTATTTTTAAGACCCTTTAAGTTAAAATTAATGAAATTAAGCCATGACCCCTCATTTTTTTTGGTTTAATCACTTTTTAAGACCCTTCAATTTTAAAATTAGTGAAATTAAACTTTAATTCCCTTATTTTTTATGATTTAATTACTTTTTAGAACCATGTTTATTTCGAAGTTAGTTAACTTGCCCCTCATGGTTCAATCCTGGCTCCATCCCTGGGTGAAAGTGCGCTAGCTCATTCTCTCACCACTAGAAGAGTCCTTCGGTTAGAAGTTATTTTATGGATAATTTAATAATGTTAAGAACATAAATGGTTTCTAAAGTAGTAAAATAATTATTTAGCCTTAAATTTTCAGAAATTACAAAATATCATTAAATTTATCAAACAGTTACAGAATGATTCTTGACTTTTATCAAACTATTAGAAAATGATCATTAAAACTTGTCAAATTGTTAAAAATGGACTTTAACTACTTTATAATGTGCAGTGACCATTTTGAAATAGTTCTCTAAACTTAATGATCATTTTACAATTTTAAGACTTCAATGGTCAAAAAGATAAATTTTACATAGTTTAGTGATTGTGTAGTTTACTCATATTAATATTTTTCGAAATGGTAAACTACGTCCAAGGTCCCTATTGTTTTCGGTCTATTTTATTTTAGCCACCAATTTTGAATTACGGTATCGACTCATAAACTTTGTTCACTTACGTTACTCATTACGTTTTGGTCGTTAATTCTCGCTAGATTGCTGACATGACATGTTAACTAAAAGGGTTCATTTCTTATTTGACCCCTAAACTTTTAAAAGTTTATTTTCACCATATTACATAAACTCACTCAACCTCTCTTTTCTAAAAAAATCATCTTCTATTCTCTAACCTAAACCTACAACTATTACCGCTGATTTCACACTTCGTTCGTCTTTTGGTCGGTCACCTTCACTTGTTAACAAAAAACCAAAAGCAGCCAAAATCCTCTCCATTGAAAAAGGATTTTCGTTTCTTGGCCTCTAGTGTAAAAGTGGAAATTCAGTGGGTTGGTAGGTTTACATACCTGCATTGTTACATCAAATGTTTGCCACACCCTTTAGTTTATTTGATGAAGCAAGCTTCTTTTGAATTGTTTTGGATAGATAGATCTTCTGAATTGTTTCTTTCCGTTTTTCCAATTAGGACTAATTGATTATTATTATGTTTCCAAAAAAATAGGACTAATTGATTGAATGTGTAAATATGGAGAAATAAATGTGTCATTATACAAATTTTCTTAACTGCCACGTCACCCCTTTAACAGAAGTTAACTTATCAATGACCATTTTGTAACAATAATCAATGGTTAATGACTATTTTTATAGCATTTGATAGTTGGATGACCAAAATGAACATTTTACTATATATATCAGTGACCATTAGTGAACTTTACCCAATGTTTTAATATCATGAATTGTGTTACTGAAAAATAATCATGTTCAAAATGTAAATCTTTTTTCTCCTACAAATTATTTTTCTTCAACAGAATATGTGGTGTAGTAAAAAAATTTTTTGTTACGATACAATACTGCCTGGAGTTAACTTATAAGATCAATCAAAAGGAAATCTTTTCCCCACCCCATATTAAAATTAATTTATTTCTTTTATCACCTTCACTCTACAATTGAACATTGACAAATAAGTAGAAATATGTTGTGTAATATCAATTGTCGCATAGTTTATGATTTTTTAATATTTAAATTACTTCCTGGCGTTAACTTATAAGATCAAACTTTTGTTAAGATAAAATACTGCCTGGCGTTAAATACATGTTTTAATATTTAAATTATAAAAAATTTGAATTTAATTATAAATATTTAAACGTCATGGCACAAAATATAATTATTTTATGATTCTTTTTCAGCAAATAATTTTGCAATTTATTGACATTGAACTACAGTATAATAATGATTGCACACAATTATTATTAACGGGATATTTAACATTTTTACATATATAGAAGTAAAATATATTAAAGACTTATTTTTTTTTCGATTAAAGGGAAAAGCGTCTAACACATGCCTCGTTAAAAAACCTCCCTAAACTTAACGGAGGAAAAAGAGTACATGTGTTAGAGCTACATGAGAGTTCGAATCAAGAAAACACAAACAACACACACCATAAAACCAAACCCAAGGTCAACCTATACCCTCCGAACCAAGACGCAATCCATTATTCTTATCCGCATCGAGCAAAGACAGCACATTCACCGGTGGCTCTTCTCAAATCTTCATGCACACTTCAGCACCCATGATATCCTTTGCCAAACAATCCGCTACACAATTGGACTCCCGATTTACATGCTCAAAAGAAACCTCCCACCCTCGATTCACAACATCCGCAATTGCTATTACAAGAGCGTTATCAGTGCGTACCGTGGCATCACGCCGAACAAGGCCAATCGCCTCGCGGCAATCCGATTCGATGATGATTTTTCGAAACCCAAGACTCCAACCGCGAATCAACCCTTCCAAGATCGCCCAAAGCTCCGCAATCAAAGCCGAACAACACCCAACTTGGCGAGCAAAGCCAATCAACCAATCACCCATATCCGTGCGACAAAGTCCCTCTAACGATGCCTTGCCCGTCAATTTATTCACAGCACCGTCGACGTTTATTTTCACCCACCCGCTCGGCGGGCTCTTCCACCGGTTTCCCCGTGAAGTCACACGGACCATTGTATTTCCAACCCCAACGGTTGTCCCATTCGCACCTTTAACTTCCTCCAAATATCGCAAGCTCGCAAAACGCAAGTCTTCCCTTTCAACAAATTCTGGATCGAACAGCTTATTGTTTCTCCTCGACCACAGTTTCCAACATATTATCGGGAACAAGATATGCCAATCCCGGCCATATACATCAACCGTACCCCTTGCCGTAACATTCACCGCTACCCAATCATCAAGATCTAAGCTGAAAAAACTGCTGCGTTCACACAAAAAGGTCCGCCACACCCCTCGCGCGACGCTACAATCACGAAGCACATGGAGCACATCCTCGGCTCCATTACCGCAAACCCCACACCGATCGTCATCCGTCATATGGTGCCGCATCCTCTCCGCGTTTGTCAGCAAACGTCCTCTTGCAACAATCCACATGAAGGTTCGAATCCGGTATGGCAAAGGCAACGCCCAAATCCGCTTCCAAACCCCCGAAGACACATCAGCCCCAAGACCCGAAAGACCCTGATAAGCCGACTTAACAGTGAACCTATGCCGCTTGTCTCCATGCCACCCAAGTTGATCCGGTCCTAGTCGATTAGTAGGTGGATAGCACGCAAGAATGCGTTGTACCACCTCCTCCGGTAACACCCCGCGAAGACCTTGTGCGTTCCACTCCTCATCCAAAGTCGTGTAGGCCACCACCGAACAGGGCTCGGGCTACGCATCATTAGGGAGATATCCCACAAGCGGACCAGCGTCACCTAGCCACGTGTCATACCAAAAATCCACCGTACACCCATCCCGAACAATCCATCTCATCCCTTCACAAACATCCTCCCAAACATTGCTAATACCAGCCCACATTAATATAGTTTAATATGACTATATTAATATCTGGCATTTATAATAATATTAAGAAATAAATTATATCAAAGTTTTAGTTAACATAGTATCTAAATATAATTATATTAATTTTTATCATTTATAGTCTTATTAAGAAATTGTAGATTTATAATATAATCAAATTAAGAAACTATGTAGAATAATGTTTTAATATCTTTTATTTCTTAATATATATATATATATCAATAATAATTGATATAATCGAAATAAAATAGATTAGCATAAAAATTTTAATATTTTATTTCGGTCATAAATTCCCAAAACTAGACACATGTACTTGTGTAATATTTATATTTTTTTTATCTCAACAATAGTTTAAAATATCTTTAAATTAGCAGTAAAACAGAGGCACGGAAAAGATTAAAACATAAATTTAACATAATCATAACCATTTCATTAAATTATAATAATAAAATATGAAATAATATAATTAAGAAATATTTTTTTAATTTTATAATTTCATGTATATCATTTACTTTTTTCGGGAAGATAATTTGGATAAATGTTCATATCATATTGATTTTAAAAGATATGAAATATAAGTACAAATCAAATCATAAAATTTTATGATTAACTTATCTTTTAGAGTAATTTTTCTTTTGATGAACAAAGTGCTTCATCACGTTAGACCTATAAATACATATTTTAATTGATCCTCCACATATCATCAAAATATATATATATAGAATATTTAACAAAGAGTCATGGCTGCAAAGAAGTTGACGACAATGAGCTTCATAGTATTGACGATGATGACTTTACAAGCAGCTCAAGTGCGAGCAATCGATGAATTAAATATTGGTGTAAAAGAAGGGATGGGCTCTTGTATTAAAAGGTGCGCTATTGCATGCATTCCCCTACTCGCTCCTCCAAGAATTGCTGCTTGTGCGGCTCTTTGCATTTTAGCATGCAAGCTTACCCCTCCAACTATTGTCATGGATTGTACCACCGGTTGTACAAACTCTGTAATCGACACTTACAAACCCACTGGTATTTATATATATTCATACAAGTACAATAAAATCATTCTCTACATTTAGTTTAGATATGAATCATGTCCCTTTGTGCTCCATTTACTATTCTTACTGATTTTTTTCCTGATGTTGCAGATGTTGAGAAAGTTAACAACATTGTTGGTTCATGTTACAAGACCTGCAAGCATATAACAACCAGTAGGAAATGAGCTTTTACAATTAAAACTGTTATTTTGTCACGTTATCTTATCTCGTCCTCAAAATGACTACATATAAATTGAACATTATTGTTTGCTCTTATACGTGCCAACTAAATAAAATACATGATTTTATTTTTAACTCCTAGTTTTTTCATATGACAAGTATTTTAAATTTTTTTATATCTACCTTAATTCACAATATATTTCTCTATTAGTTCAATCTTTTTTTACCATTAAACTATTGTGAATTACAAGAATATCATTTGATGTGTGTAATGTTGTGGAGGTTTTTACTCCAAAGCATAGAATTATAAGATTCAAGAGAGAAAACTGAATAAATTTCTATAGTTCAAGAATATTTAAAAATTGTACAACACTCAAGGTGATGTTGATTTTTTTAAGAAACAATTGCATTCAAACAGTGTGAACTAAACTACTTGCACTTTAATTTTGGGGAAAAATAGTTCACCTCTTGACTACAAGAATTTGATTCCATAACATTTGAGTTTAATTTTAATAACTAAAATATTTAACTATATTCAAAAAATATAAAAAATGTTAATATTTCTAAAATCGTTTAGCAGCATCTAGGTTTTCTGGTGGAAGTGTGCTAGCTCATTCTCTTACCACTAGAAGAGTCCTTCGGTTAGAAGTTATTTTATGGATAATTTAATAATGTTAAGAACATAAATGGTTCCTAAAGTAGTAAAATAATTATTTAGCCTTAAAAATTTTAGAAATTAAAAAATAATCATTAAATGGCATATTTTAGAGATTGTCTGTATTGCTTAATGGTAGTCCGACTTCGGAATTCTCTATGCAACGGGGATTGCGACAAGGGGATCCGTTATCTCCCCTATTATTTGTCATTGTAGCTGAGTTACTGCATCAATTATTAAGTGAGGCGGAAAAGGTAGGGTTGATTAGGGGGGTACGTGTCGTGAATGAATGCCGATTATCCCACCTTCAATTTGCGGACGACACGATTATTTTTCTACAAGGTGAGGTAAGATATGCTGAAAATTTAAAAAGGGTGTTAACTTGCTTTGAGTACATTTCGGGGTTACATATTAATTACTTGAAGTCTTCTTTATATGGTGTGGGGGTGGACGATGGGATGGTGAATGAAATGGCATCTGTCATTGGTTGTAAAAGAGGCGAGTTGCCGATGATTTACCTCGGGCTACCACTTGGGGTAGATCTGCGTAGTTTGACGATGTGGGAACCGTTATTACAGAGATTTCGGAAGAGTCTAGCGGGATGGAAAAGGGACTCATTGTCTTTTGCAGCTCGATTGACTCTGTTAAATTTCGTGTTGTCTGCTTTGCCGATCTATTATATGGGCATGTTCTTGGTTCTGAAGGGGATAATTAGAAGAATTGATAGGATTCGGAGGTCATTCTTGTGGGGGGTTCGGAGGAAAGGTGACGCATGAGCCGGGTGAGTTGGAAGATTGTTTGCCGTCCACGGAAATTTGGGGGGTTGGGGGTTGCGGACTTACATCCGCGCAATTTGGCGCTATTAGCAAAATGGCGATGGCGATTTGTGGTAGAGGGGGAATCGTTATGGCGTTCAGTTTTGTTGGCGAAATATGGGGCGGATGTTTTTGATAGGAGAATGCCACTGGTTCGGCAAAGGGCGATGTCCACGGTATGGAAGCAAATTGTGACAGTGCATGAGCGTGAGGAGATACATCGATACATGGCGCATTCTAATTTTCTTTGGTTGATTGGGAGTGGGCGTAAGGTACTGTTTTGGCGGGATGCATGGTGCGCGGATGTGCCATTTTGTATGGTGTTTCCACGATTGTTTCGCCTTGCGAAGAATTCATGGGCATTGGTGCATGAATATAGTTCGGGAGTATCGTTGATACATGAGAGGTGGGAGGAGTTTTTTGTACGGCCGTTGAGATCGTTTGAGGCGAACATGTTGAAGGAATTATGGGGGATAGTGGGAGCGATTAATTTAAATGATGCGAAGGAGGACTTGCTGATTTGGAGAAATTCGAAGACGGGACAATTTTCTGTCACGAATTTATATAAATTGATGTCTTCTTTTGGTTTGGATAGGGATCGGACGGTTTCAGCGATATGGTCGGTGTGAATGCCACCGAAAATCCAGTGCTTTGTGTGGTTTATTCTGTTGAATCGATTGCCGACTTTATGCTATTTGAGGGATAGGGGAATAAGGTTGGACGTGACTGATTATAGTTGTCGTTGGTGTGGTGTAGGGGAGGATACAGTGGATCACATTTTACATATTTGTCCGGTGGCATGGGAGGTTTGGTCGTGCTTTTTCGCATGGTGGCAGATCGAAGTGGTTCGACCAGCAACTGTCACAGAGCTTGTGACG
The DNA here is from genome assembly GCA_958450335.1 of Hibiscus tridactylites. NCBI lineage: Eukaryota > Viridiplantae > Streptophyta > Magnoliopsida > Malvales > Malvaceae > Hibiscus > Hibiscus tridactylites. The sequence goes on along the minus strand of OY288287.1, from coordinate 65,956,240 downwards.
ATGTTGATGGAAGGTACATTTAGGGGGCCGTCGCGGGATAGATGGTTGTCGGGATGTGCTGCCACGTTGTGGTCACTATGGTTAGCAAGGAATGCGTTGATCTTTTAGGGTAAGAATGTCTCCGTGAATGAATTGATTTTTTTAATTAAGTTACGGGCATTTTATTGGGTGCGAGCATTTGAGCCACATGATTTAATTATTGAATTCGAATGGTGGATTTGTCCGTGGGAGGGGGTGGAGCCGACTAGGACACGAAGGCCACGCGAGGGTTATGTTTGGTCACCTCCGAGGGCTGGTTCTGTGAAGTTTAATGTCAATGGTTCGGCAAGAGGGAAACCGGGCCCGGCGGGATGTGGAGGAGTGTTACGTGACGAGAGGGGAGGGTGTTGGCGTTGTTCTCGGGTCTGTTGGGCGTGATGGATTCCAATGAGGCTGAGTTGTATGCCAGTTTATTTGCAGTGGAGTCTTTTCGGGAATCCAATTGGTGTGCGTTACCTTGTATTATTGAATTCGATTCACTGGTTGCGACATCGTGGGTAGGGCGAGGGGAGACGCGGCCATGGCGACTCTATGACATGTTTTTCCGTATCGACGACGCTTGCTTGGGGATGAATGTTGTGTTTAGTCATGTGGTGAGGGAGGTGAATGGTGTGGCTGACATTTTAGCTAAGGGTGGGGTGGAACGTAAGGTTTGGTTGCGGATGGGGGTGTAAGGAGGGCAAGGGTTGGAGATGTGTGTGCTGGATGACGGGTGAGGGAGGGGTGCGGGTGAATTGTGTGGGTGTGTGCGGGAGGGGTGATGGCCAAATGAGGTGCTGAGTGGGAAGGGGTTTCACGGGTATGGGGTGTTGTATGGGGCTGAGGGGTGCGAGGATTGGGCAACATTGTGCTGTAGAGAGGCAGTGGCCTTACGGGGGAGGGGGTGTTTCCAGGGGTCCGCAGGTCGATTGGAAAATGTAGGGGCACAAGGCGTCACATATCGGGGTATGTGTTGTATCGAATATCTGTCCCGGGTACTCTTTTCCTCCAACTAGGCTTAGGGAGGTTTTTAATAAGGCCCGATGCAGATATGTTGTATGATTTTTTTTCGTTTAATAAAAATCATACGTTTGAGCAAAAAAAATCATTAAATTTATCAAAGAGTTACAGAATGATTCTTGACTTTTATCAAACTATTAGAAAATGATAATTAAAACTTGTCAAATTTTTAAAAAAATGGACTTTAACTACTTTATAATGTGCAGTAACCATTGTGAAATAGTTCTCTAAATTTAATGATCATTTTACAATTTTAAGACTTTAATGGTCAAAAGATAAATATTACATAGTTTAGTGATCATTTGTGTAGTTTACACATATTAATATTTTTCGAAATGGTAAACTACGTCCAAGGTCCCTATTGTTTTCGGTCTATTTTATTTTAGCCACCAATTTTGAATAACGGTATCGACTCATAAACTTTGTTCACGTACGTTACTCATTACGTTTTGGTCGTTAATTCTCGCTAGATTGCTGATGTGATATGTTAACTAAAGGGATTCAATTCTTATTTGACCCCTAAACTTTTAAAAGTTCATTTTCACTATATTATATAAACTCACTCAACCTCTCTTTTCTAGAAAATTATCTTCTATTCTCTAACCTAAACATAAACTTTCTATTACCGCTGATTTCACACTTCGTTCGTCTTTTGGTCAGTCACCTTCACTTGTTAACAAAAAATCAAATGCAGCCAAAATCTTCTCAATTGCAAAAGGATTTTCGCTTCTTGGCCTCTAGTGTAAAAGAGGAAATTCAGTGGGTTGGTGGGTTTACATACATGCATTGTTACATTAAATGTTTGCCACACCCTTTAGTTTATTTGATGAAGCAAGCTTCTTTTGAATTGTTTAGGATAGATAGATCTTCTTTTGAATTGTTTCTTTCTCTTTTTCCAATTAGGACTAATTGATTATTATTATTATGTTTCCAAAAAAATAAAACTAATTGATTGAATGTTTAAATATGGAGAAATAAATGTGTCATTATACAAATTTTTTTAACTGCCACGTCACCCCTTTAACAGAAGTTAACATATCAATGGCCATTTTGTAACAATAATCAATGGTTAATGACTATTTTTATAACATTTGATAGTTGGATGACCAAAATGAACATTTTACTATATATCAGTGACCATTTGTGAACTTTACCCAATGTTTTAAGATCATGAATTGTGTTACTGAAAAATAATCATGTTCAAAATGTAAATCTTTTTTCTCCTACAAATTATTTTTCTTCAACAGAATATGTGGTGTAGTAAAAAAAATTTTTGTTACGATACAATACTGCTTGGAGTTAACTTATAAGATCAATCAAAAGGAAATCTTTTCCCCACCCCATATTAAAATTAATTTATTTCTTTTTATCACCCCTACTATACAATTGAACATTGATGCATCAAAGTAAGACTATCTGTTACACACAACAAAATTGTAAAATAGAAGAATGTGAATCAAGAATTTCAAAGAATTTCACCAAATCAAGAATTTCAATTTCGAATTTCTATACTTTAATTTCTTATTAATTCAATTCGCAATGCCTTGGATAATATAGTAAGCTAGGTATTCGAGTCACATATAACTGAAGTGTGAATCAAATTCACCATATAATAGGTACCACGTACCAATTTCATATCATCGTATCACATATCATAATGTTCGCAGACATTAAGCAAGAAGGTACACTTACGTACCACAATATCGAGTACACTAACGTACCGATTTTCTTATCGAGCTCAAGACTCTAGGCTAGCCATACTACCTGGACAGACTGTACACACCAAGGGCTTTGCTTATTGATCTTTAATTTTAATCATATACTTGTTCAATCAAATTTTCAGAATTGCTTAATTAATCCTTTTGATTAATTTCATGTAATTTCAATTCCAATGTCACATACTATCACATATAAGCATATAATAGTTTGCAAACTCAATTTGCATATCTTCAAATCAGCATGTACACCATTCAATTTCATATCATATAGCTCAATTTCACATTTCATAGCTCAATTTTCAATTGAGCTTATCAAACACACATATCATGTAAGATCATTCATTGATCACATATCATATCGCAATATCATCAATTCATCAAACAATCAATATCAATATCAAAATCAAAAATTACAATATTCAGCATTTCAATTTCATCCAAAATCAGTCCAATATACTTCAAATCAGATTCGAAATCAACATGACAATTATCAATTTTCAATTCAAGCATATAGATCACAAAAATCACACATCACATGCTCTCAACTTTAAGTTTGTTTCACTCACAGTTCGCCGAGCTAATTCTGGATTCGGAGGCCTTTCGCTCGATCCGTAGTCGTTCCGAGTACGGTTTCTTCCTCAATTATTTCTCCTCTAGGATCTAATACAATTAAGCCAATAATAGGGAAATTTTCAGAATTTTATTCATTTAACTAAAACTGAATTTTCTTTTGATTCCAATTTTAGTCCCTCCACTTATTATGGTTCGAACATGGCCAAAATCTAATATCACTAATTCATTCTAATTAGTGCTTAAAATTTCAAATTGCTTACTTATTCATGTGAACTGCATTTTTAGCAGCCTACTTATCAATTTACCACCTTTCTCTTCATCCAATTTTACAACTTAATTTCTCAATAGTCTTTCGATTTCACTTATTCATTTTTCACACTGTTTTGACCACTTAACTTAGACTGTTTCCCATTTCCAGCATATAACTCCAAATTAATCACCGTTTGTTTATAAATTTAATTAACATGTTCAATTTCATCCTATTAAAATTTCAGATCAAAACTCTAAGTAGTTTATTTTCTACAATTTTTCAAAGTTTACTGTCCAGCTAAGAACATTGCTGGACAGTTTTGCATGTTATTCGAATTAAGTTTCCAGATTTTACCACAGTTATCAAATCTCAGATTTACAATTTTTATATCAAAATAGACATATCAAAGTATGACACATCAAAATTTCATCATGAAATTCCTACTAATTAATTTTCTACAATTTTCTGAAGTTGCATGTTCTTACAATTATCAATTCTGTCCATATTAGCTATTGCATGTTCAAAAGCCTATTATCATCTAACTTTCTTAAGGTTTTTCATGTTCTTAAAATTTCCAGCAGCATAACCCTTAGTCTCATCACTTCCATGATTTTATAAAGACATTAAGACCACTAATTTATCAAGAATTTTAACACATTCGAACTATAGAGGGAGAGAGCTACTTACTTCCGATTTTTCCTTGAATTTTCTAGACCAATTTCTATGCCATGCAAGCCATTATCTTCTTCACCGAAAGCTCTCAAATCTCTCTCTCTAAATTTTGTGTTTTGAGTGTGTGTGTGAATGAGTACAATGTTACTTAGTTTGGTGGGTTAGAGTGGCCGGCTAGGGAGGGAGAGGAGACACATTTATGAGACTTGACTTTCATGTCAGTGTCTCATCTAATATCACCTTATTACCCTTAATAATACTATCTTTTCATGTTAATTCAAGGTTAACTTAAGAATTTTAGACTTTAGCATGCATCTCTTGTATTTGATGCATCATTCGGTTTAGTCACTAGACGAAATACCCGAATTCTCCTTGAATTTTTCTTTAAAATACAATTTAGTACTTATTGGATCCATTTTCCAATTCAATAATTTAAGGTTTTAATCTAATAAATCATCTAATTATTTAATTAAATCCTTAAACTTCTAGGCTAATTTTTGGGATGTTACATATTTAATATAGTTTTAATATGACTATATTAATATCTGTCATTTATATATTAAGAAATAAATTATATCAAAGTTTTAGTTAACGTAGTATCTTAATATAATTATATTATTTTTTTATCATTTATAGTCTTATTAAGAAATTGTAGATTTATAATATAATCAAATTAAGAAACTATGTAGAATAATGTTTTAATATCTTTTATTTCTTAATATATATCAATAATAATTGATATAATCGAAATAAAATAGATTAGCATAAAACCTTTAATATTTTATTCTAGTCATAATTTTCCAAAACTAGACACATGTACTTATGTAATATTTATAGTTTTTTTTTATCTCAACAATAGTTTAAAAATATCTTTAAATGAGCATTAAAACATAGGCAAGGAAAAGATTTAAACATAAATTTAATATAATCATAACCATTTCATTAAAAAAAATTTGCTCAATCGTATGATTTTATTTATGAAAAAAAATCATACATATCGTCCAACCCGGGGCCTCATTAAAAACCCCATACACCTAGATGGAGGAAAAGAGTACCCAAGTTGGACACGAGAAACAAAACCTCGAATCATACAACTCATACACCCCCTGCACGCAACACACACCACGCTCGAGCAATCCGTCGAGACCATCTCCAACCACTGCCCGCAAGCATACCCCAATCCCGATCTCCCGGCTACAGTCCCACGCACAACCAGCCCCGTCTCTCGACACCCCCTTAGCCAACTTGTCCGCGATGCCATTTGCTTCTCGGTTCACATGTTGGAACGTGCAAAGCATCCCTACCCGTGCAGCATCAATTCGCCTAAATAACCAATAATATTTCCACGGCCTACTCTCTATATTCAGTATCCATGATAAAGCCACCAGAGAGTCGGATTCAACTATGCAAGACCAACTACTCCATTTCGACCCTCCAAACGACTCAATAACATAACATATCGCATGCAATTCAGCCTCATTCGAGTCCAGCACCCCCAACGGTCCTGAAAAAAGCGCCAACACATGTCCCTTTGCATTACGTAACACTCCACCACAACCCGCAAGCCCCGGTTTCCCCCTAGCCGAACCATCCACATTAAACTTCACCATATTCTCCAACGGTGGCAGCCATGTAATCCCACACGAGGTCCCTTTGCATGTACCATCCCCTCACACCACCAAGGACAATCCTACCACACCGATTCCACGAGTATTGCGTTATGGTGCAGCGCTTTCACCCAAGAAAACGTACGCAATTTGATTAGAAAAAATAATTCAGAAGGCGACACCCGCTTACCATTAAAAATCAAATCGTTGCGCGCTAGCCACATCGACCAAAGAACTGCAGCACATTCTGATAACCACCATTGCCGTACCGCCCCCCGGAAAAAACTATCCAAGAAGGTACGCACAAACCCCACTAACGTCGCCGGTCGAACCACCTCCACCTGCCACCAAGCGAAAAACATCGACCAAACCCGCCTTATCCACGTGCATCGATAAAGGATATGATCTGCATCATCCTCCCCATCCCCACACCAACGGCAAGAAAAATCCTGCACATCTAAATGTATCCCTCGCTCTCGCAACAAACATAACGTGGGAAAACGTTCGAGGAGCACAAACCACACAAAACACTGCACCTTCGGCGGTGTAAGCAATGACCAAATATCCGCACTATCCCAATCCAAATCCCCCTCCAAACCAAATGATGCCATTAAGCTCGACAACCTCGCCACTGAAAAAGATCCCGTCGGCGTATGTTTCCACACCCACTTATCCTCCACCTCCTCTACTAAAATCGACGCCCCCACCACACCTCGCAGTTCCCGTAGTTGTGCCAATTCAAAAGAGCGCAGAGGTCTAGAAAAAAATTCACCCCAATCTGCATGCCCCAACGAACGCACACGTGCATACTCCCAAACCAACGCTCATTTATTCACCGCAATCCGATAGAGACGAGGAAACACCTCGCATAATGGCACATCTAAACACCACCTATCACGCCAAAAAAGTACCTTCCTCCCATTCTCAACTAGCCATGCAAAGTTAGACAAACCCATAAACTGATTAACACTAACCTCTTCTTGTACTTCCACAATTTGTCGCCATACTGTTGACATATTCCTCTTTTGCCCATTCGAAACCCGTCTACGCAACACATCCTCACCATATTTAGCAACCAAAATTTCCCTCCACAGAGACGTATCTTCCAACGCAAAACGCTAATGCCATTTCGCAAAGAGAGCTAAATTCCGCTGGTGCAAATCTACTACACCCAACCCCCCAAATTTCCGCGGTCTACACACCACCCTCCAGCTTACTCTACTCAACTTACGTCGCTCCTCCGTACCTCCCCATAAAAAACTCCTACGGATACGGTCAATACGTTTTATAACACCTTTAGGCACCACAAAGATGTCCATATAATAAATAGGGAGTGCAGACAGTATTGAATTCAATAAAGTCAGTCGAGCTGCAAATGATAGCGAATCCCTTTTCCATCCTGCCAAACTTTTCCAAAAGCGTTGCAACAACGGCTCCCACATACTCAAACTACGAGGATTCACTCCCAATGGCAAACCAAGATATATCATCGGCAAAGTGCCCATGCAACAACCTAACATCCCGGCCATCTCACGCACCTTTCCCTCCTCTACACCTACTCCATATAAACAAGACTTGGTATAATTAATTTTCAGCCCCGAGCAGTACTCAAAACAAGTGAGAACCCTCTTCAAATCGCGGTTCACCCTGAAGAAAAATCACTGTGTCGTCCACGAACTGCAAATGCGACACAAAGCAATTATTAACAACATACACTCCAGCTATTAAGCCCCCCTTCTCCGCTTCAAGCAGCAAAAGGTGCAACAACTCTGCCACAATGACGAATAATAGGGGCGATAATGGATCACCCTGTCTCAAACCACATTTCATCGGAAATTCCTTAGTTGGGCAGCCATTGAGTAGAATCGACAGCCGTGTTGTGCTAATACATGCTCGCATCCAAGCCCTCCACATCGTCCCAAACCCCATCCTCGTCTGAATCTTCTCAAGGCAATCCCACTTCACACAATCATACGCTTTCACGAAATCAAGTTTCAGTATTACCCCCCCCCTCACTACCCGATCTTTGGTGCATAGAATGTATCACCTCATTTGCCAACATAATGCCATCTACAATCTGATGGCCTTGAATGAACGCGGATTGGACATCACTGATCAAAGCGGGTAGCACACGTTGTAGTCGCTTTGATAAACATTTCGCCACAATTTTATAAAGAGAATTCAGCAAGCAAATCGGCCTAAAATCCCCAATTGCTCTCGGATTTTCGTTTTTCGGAATTAACGTCACGAAGGCCGAATTCACACCCTTTGGTAATTCTATCGACTCATAAAAATTTCGCAACAATTGCATCACATCACCCTTCAAAAAATCCCATCCCTTCTTATAGAATTCAAAGGTAAAACCGTCCGGACCCGGCGCCTTTGCCCCATCACATCCCCACACTACGGATCACACTTCATCTTCACTAAATGGAACCTCCAAACCTGCTGCCAACTCTATCGGCAAGTGCTTGAAAGACACCACCATATCCATATCCCCTAAACATATTGGAGCTGCAAAATGTTTCTTGAATTCCTCAAATACTACGTATCGAAGACGCTCCGGATCTACTTCCCACACCCCATTGACATGCAAACCTGAAATACCATTGCGCATAGACCTCAATTTGGCCGATCGATGGAAAAATGCCGTATTATCATCCCCTTCCTGCAACCACCGCACCCTTGCCTTCTGTCTCCACATTGATTCACGCATACGGGCTAGCGACCACAATTCTTGCTGGTAAGAACGTCTTTGCACCACTTGTGAATCTAAAACTACATTTGCACCAGTGGCCCCATCTATCGATGCGATCGCATTAGTAACCAACTCAATACGGTGGTCCAGATTGCCGAACACCACCTTATTCCACTCCCGCAGAAATGTTTTCAAGATTCGCAATTTCTTAACCACATCCCAATCATCCGACATCGACGACAATCTCACCCATTCCACTTCTAAGTCGCAGACAAATTTCCTATCTCCCACCCATGCATTAAGGAACCTAAACGGCTTCGGCCCCCAATCCAATGTATCACTCACAAGCAATAAAAGTGTATGATCAGATAAACCTCTCGACAAAGATGACAATTTCAGGTTTGCAAATTTATCCAACCAATTCAATGCGACCAAGCATCTATCAATTCTACTACATCTACTATCAGGACCAAACCATGTATACGATAAGCCACATAAATCTAAGTCACATAATCCATTATCCTGAATAAAATTTAAGAAAGCTCCCATACCTCGATCCGTAGATACACACCCTTGCCACTCGGACATAGAAATTACCGCATTAAAGTCGCCCATTAGGCACCACGGGATGTCACAGGACAATACTTCCATCGCAATTTCATTCCACAACACCCCTTGTTGCAGCACGTCACATGGTGCATAGATTCCCACCATCCCACATCTCTAATTCTCGGTTAACCAACACCCCTCATCCGCTACGAAACGTTCCCTCACAATCGTCCGATGAGCTTTGAACCGATCCTTATCCCAGCACATAAGAATTCCACCTGATCTTCCTATCGATGGCGTAAACACAAATTCGAAATTATCTAACACCCAAATGTTTCTTACCACAAAATCCGAAACAACTTCCAGCTTTGTTTCCACAATGATCACACACTCCCCACGATGTTGTCGTATTAAATTATGTACCCCTCGCCTTTTCACTGCTGCTCCCAAACCCCGCACATTCCACAACAACATCTTCATATCGCTTCTACAATTGCAACGGCTCCCTCGCCTCAATAAGGCGAGCAATGTCCTTAATAACGTTCTCCTCGTTCCCAATTGTTTCCGCACCCAACAATTTCCCCAACTCCCACGTCTCCTGCGCCTCTTTAAGGATGTTTCGCTTTCGTTGCAAAAAATCCGAATCCGATAGGGATCCGTTTGCCAACTCCGTCGAGACCGGCCTAGGATTTTTCCGCGGTCTCCTCCTCCCTCGTTTCGCCACAGCCACTTCTTTTTCCCCTGTACTGCCCGTCTGTCCAGGTGATCTGAGAATTTCCGAGAGTTGCCTTACCCGCCGTTGTCTCCCTTTATATTCAATCAGAGCTGCAATCCCAGCCGTAGACGATTCAAACTGAGGCCCATCTTCGACATGCTCCCAGTTCATAACCGTATCCCCACCCCTATCCATCGCCTTGCCAATTCTGCCATCGGGCAATTCACATACACTAACATCCACGCTTCGATACTCGACCACCTCCCTATCGACCATTCCCACATCTTCGTCCGCCCGCCCCGATGGAACCTGTTCCGATTGTGCCTCCTCACTCTGCTTCGACTCTACCACCCTTTCATACAATCGTTTATTATCATCCCAGAGTTTATTAATCATCCAACTATTTGGCGAGTTCATACTAAACGAGTTCGGAACCATCGTATCCTCGCCTCCATCTCGGACCTCATGGGTGGTGTTTTATCCACTTCCACTACCTTATCTGCCATTTCAACCGTCCGACCCTCCTCCTCCGATACGTCGTCCGACGCGCATTCATCACCTTCCACATCCCCCTCTCGTTCGTGAAATTGAGGTACACTCACTTCATGTACTCTAATGCGGCATTGTTTACCACCAATTCCCACATCAATCGTTTCCTCAATTGGCAGAAACCAATTAGTTTCAGCGAGAAATAACGCCCTCTTGAACGAGGTAGGTGCTTCTGTCCTGTCAGCTATGCAAACCAATTCGCCCCATAAAGCCGCAATGTTTCTGAATGTGCCTTCGGACCAGACATGTATCGGTATTCCACATGCCGATAGCCATACCCTTCTATTCAGAATCATGCAATCCGGTGACCATGCCGTTACATTCTCCAGCCACGGTGAGAAACAATCTGATTTAATGCAGTCATCTCTTGTTTCCCAATTTGGAAACATCAATACAACTAGAGATCTCGCCACACGCATTAAAGAAACATCCTTTTTGGTTATTCTTAAATCTAATGCTAAATCCATGATCGATCGCGATTGTCGACAAAACCCCAATGCACAATTCTTCAGTATCTCCATTTTTTATGCATTTATCACCCCCTCAACCTTGCGATACTCCTTCGTTATCTCACCCTGATCTCCATTCGTGTCATCAATTACAATTTCCCCACTCTGTCGCTTCGATATTATTCTATTTGATTCATCCTCAATCACATTAGGTTCACCCCTTCGACGGCGCCAAAAGGAATCTCGTGTATCACGTTGTGCCAATTGCACCTTCAATTTCGATCCGTACAACCGAAACCCATCAAAGCGTTCAATCACCCGTTCCGCCTCCACTTTCGTTTTCATTCTAACGAAACCGAATCTAGTCCCATCCCTAGCCCTCTTCGTCGGTACAAATACATCCACCACCACACCGTGTCTATCGAATACCTGCCAAACTCCTTTCCAATGCAACTGCACCGGTAGATGTCCGACGAACAGGGTCCAACACTGCCGCCGTTCTTTGTCGTCGTTCTCTATCGCCATCACGTCACCTAATTCTTTTATTTAATATATTAAAATATTTATTAAATTAGTTTTATTTTACCAAAATACCCTCACCTCTTTCTCCAAATCCCACCCCTCATCTTCTTCCCCATCCCCTCACAATCATTTGATAAAAGCAAAGGAAATATACTGCTCAAGTTCATTGGGAACTAGGAACTTAGACCCATAAGTTACATTTTTAAAGTCTCTATGAATGCAGCAGCAAGGCAAAAAAGACATGAAATAAGCAAAATGAAACCAACATAAGCAATCTGATTATAGGAAAACACTCCATCATCCTAAATGTTTTTGATTATAACAAAAAAGGAGAACCGTAATGGCGGAAAAAAAGCCTATTTGTTGAATCCACGTACTTTCCGGTACTGACCGACCTCACCATCGTTAGTGAAAAACCCCATGAGTCGACCTGCCGAGTTCTGGTAAGCATACATAGACCCACCCATTAGTCCTATCAGCCCTCATGTCACCATTGACGGCCCTTTCAATCCCGGCTTTATCCCAAAAATTCCAAAAACGAGGATTGACAAGCGTCGTAACTGTCAAATAAATATTCTTTAATCTCAAATAAAATAAATAAATAAAGACGTAGTATAGAGAAGAAGGTGTCGATCTGCAGGGACTTCGAAGCTTCTAATATCTGACGGTTTTGATTATGACTGTTGCGAGGCAATATAGTGATTGGGGGGGTTTAGCAAGAAAGCTAGAAAACAATGTAGAGTAAAAGTGAGAACGTTGGAAGTAAATTTTAAAGAGTAAAATAATTAAATTAATTAGCCTCAAGCTTTGCTATGCTTCAATACAAAATGATCATCGAAAAAGAATTTTTACTTCGGATACATGCCGGTTACAGTCTGCAAGCCACAACCCTTGTAGAAAAATGAGGGGAACGGACGGGAGAGCATCAAGACGCTGCTGGACCTTATTCGTCGGAAACCTACCGGCACAACTACATTGGAAAGGGGTTTGGCAAGTCTTCGATAGACATGGGGTGGTGGTGGATGTTTTTGTGCCGACAAAGAGGGCGAGGGATGGATCTAGGTTTGGATTCGTTAGAATGAAAACGAGGGCTGAAGCGGATCGTGTGATCGAGAGGTTCAATGGATTCCGATTATATGGCTCAAAATTGACAGTCCAATTGGCACAACGAGACACGCGAGATGCGTTTTGGAACCGAAAACAAGGTTTTTGGAGGGATGATGGGGAGGTTGCGGCGAGGGTTTCCAACAAGGACAAAGCAGCGGCTAGTAGTAGGGTTTCCAAGGACAACAAGACAACGCCTAATGATAACACAAAGGAGGATCCGATAGCGATAATGAAGGAGTATCGCAGGGTTGAGGGTGTAATTGATGCGGACAAAATGGCAATTCTTAAGAAATGTGCAGTGGGATTCTGTCGGCAGCCGCGAACGATAATGGAATTGGCATCGGACTTGCGAGCAACCAAGAGGGAGTTTTTGTTAATGCGAATTGCGGGATCGCTTGTTCTGTTAATGTTTCCCAATGGGGAAACAAGGGATGAGTGCATTAAATCGGGATGCTTTACGCCATGGTTGGAAAATGTGTCCGAATGGTCACCTGATTGTATGATTCCCAATAGACGTGTATGGGTGTCGGTGTGCGGATTGCCAATTCATGCCTGGTCTGAGGGCACTTATCGAAACATAGCAGCGTTGTGGGGTGAATTGATTTGTGTAGACGAGAAGACTGAAGCTCCTGCATCATTTGAGAAAGCACAATTTCTTATCGAAACGGACTGGTTCTTGCCGATAGAGGAAACAATTGATATTGAGGTTGGCGATAAACAATATAGGGTACGGGTACATGAGATAGCTGACCACAATTTGATGAATAGGAATGGGGATGAAGAGGGTAGTAGGGAGGACTCGGAGGGGGGGGGAACTTTCGATAGATAAGGAAGAGAAAGAGGAGGCAAGGGTACAAACAAAAACTAAGGCAGATTGTGACGATAAGGAGGAGACAGTGGTTCCAAACTCGATTAGCATGCCTTCACCGAAAAGTTGGATGATCAATAGATTATGGGACAACAATAAAAGGAGAGATGATAGGGTAATTGAACCAAATTCGAGTGAGGAAGTAAACTTCGGAAAGGAAAATTCGGGTATGGCGGATGGGGAGGTGGGCATCGTTGAAAGGGAGATAATCGACCATCGTAGTATGGATATTAGTGAATGTGAATTGCGTGATGGCAGCGGTGATAAAATATCGGACATATCTAATAGTGAAGAACAAGCCCCCGGTGGCAGTAGGAGTCAAGGTTTGGAGACGGTGATGGTTGCGATGCAACACGAACACACAGTGGAAAATGGGCCTAGCTCTAGGGCTGGAATTGCTGCTCTAATAGAATATAAGGGCAGACAACGAAGAGTTCGACACATTTCGGAGATTTTAAACTCATCGGGGAAGGAGGATAACGCAGGGATAAACAGTGTGGCAGTGGAGAAGAGGGGAAGAGGACGCCCACGAAAAAATCCCAAACCACCGTCGACGGAATTGGCTAACAGATCTCTCTCGGATTCGGATGTTCTACAACAAAAGAGGAGTATTCTTAGGGAGGAACAGGAGACGTGGGAATTGGGAAAATTGCTGGGAGCTGAAACCATTGGGAACGAAGAGAACATCATCAAGGACATCGCTCGCCTTATTGAGGCGAGAGAGCCAATTCAATTATAATCAAAAGATGCGGATGTTATCGTGGAATGTGCGGGGATTGGGTACTGCAGCGAAGAGGAGAGGGGTTCGAAATTTAATACGGCAACATCGGTGGGAATGTGTGATCATCGTAGAGACAAAGCTGGAAAATATCAACACGGCGTTGGTGAGAAGTATTTGGGTATCGGACACGTTTGATTTTGTTTGTTCGCCATCAATAGGACGATCGGGGGGGATTTTATTATGTTGGGAGACGGCTAAATTCCAAGTCACTAGGACGATTGTGAGGGAAAGATATGTGGCGATTGAGGGTTGTTGGACAAATGAATGTTGGACTTGCGGATTGGTAGGTGTATATGCACCATGTGATGCATCGCAACAGGGGCTGCTATGGTCCGAAATTGAGAGGGAAATTCTTTCGCATGACATTCCATGGTGCCTCATTGGTGATTTTAATGCGGTGACGAGAATTGCGGAAAGACAAGGCTGCATATCGACGGATAGAGGTATGGATTTATTTGTGAATTTCATTCAAGACAATGGTCTTTGTGATTTGCCTTTGCATGGGTTGTCATATACATGGTTTGGTCCGGATAGCAAATGTAGCCAAATTGATAGGTGTTTGGTGTCACTACATTGGGTGGATAAATTCACTAATTTGAGGCTGTCAAATTTACCGAGGGGATTATCGGATCATACGCCGCTACTACTTGTAAGCGATATGTTGGATTGGGGACCGAAACCGTTTAAATTTATTAATGCTTGGATGGAAGAGAGGGGTTGTTTACGAGAATTGGAGGGGGAATGGGGGAGATTGTCGAACATACGAGAGGGTGAGGGTATGGTTTCAAAGCTGCGAGGTATGAAATTTTTTTTAAGGGATTGGAACAAGAGGGTCTTTGGGAATTTAGACAATAGAATTAAGATAACGACAAATGCTATTACTGTACTTGACGGGTTAATGAGCACATCGGCAGCTTCGGCTTCATAGTTACTACAGCGTCGTAACTACCAATAGGAACTATGGTCTTTAACACGGATGAAAGAGTCAATATGGCGACAAAAAGCAAGGGTGAGATGGATAAGAGAGGGGGATGGGAATACGGCATATTTCCATCGTTCGGCCAAAATGAGAGCATTAAAAAATGGCATCACGGGGATGCTTGTTCATGGCGTGTGGGAAACAACTCCGGATCGTCTTCGACATTTTATGTATGAAGAATTTAAGAAACACTTTGTTGCACCGTATTGTTTGGGGGAGGCCGATATGGCAGTGGTCTTTAAACAAATTCCAAAGGAGATGGCAGCGAATTTAGAGGTGGAATTTAGCGAGGAGGAAGTAAGGGTAGTGGTATGGAGTTGTGATGGGTCGAAGGCACTAGGCCCTGATGGTTTCACTTTTGATTTTTTCAAGAAGGGCTGGAATTTTTTGAAGAATGATGTGATGCAAGTGGTACATGACTTTCATGTGTCGGGGGAATTACCAAAGGGCGTGAATTCCACTTTTGTTACCTTGATTCCGAAGAAAGACAATCCGAGAGAAATTGGAGACTTTCGACCAATTTGTCTGTTGAACTCCATCTATAAGATTGTGGCGAAGTGCCTTGCTAAACGTTTACAAAAGGTGCTGCCGTTTGTTATAAGCGATGTTCAATCCGCCTTTGTTCGAGGACGACAAATTGTCGACGGGATTATGTTGGTGAATGAGGTGTTGCATTCGATGCAGCGAAATGGTGAGGGCGACGGTGGTGTCTTGTTGAAACTTGATTTCGCCAAAGCCTATGATTGTGTGAAATGGGGATGTTTAGAGAAAATTCAACAGCGGATGGGGTTTTGAAAAGTGTGGATGCATTGGATGCGCACATGTTTTAGTACAGCACGATTGTCAATTTTACTCAATGGCAGCCCGACAAAAGATTTTCCGATGAAGCGGGGAGTGCGACAAGGTGATCCTTTATCACCATTATTATTCGTGATGGTGGCTGAGTTGCTGCACGCCTTATTGCTTGAGGCGGAGAAGGAGGGATTATTCAGGGGTGTGCGTGTGGTGGAGGAATGCTTTGTGTCGCATTTGCAATTTGCGGACGACACAATTTTGTTCTTTCCGGGGGATTTAGTGATGGCACAAAATCTGAAGCGAATTCTTACATGCTTTGAATATGGGTCTGGATTGAAGATCAACTACACAAAATCCTGTTTGTATGGAATTGGTGTGGAGGAGAGTTTGCTATGTGCGATGGCCGATATTTTGGGATGTGGTGTAGGGAACTTACCGATGACATATCTTGGATTGCCGTTGGGTGTAAGTCCACGCAGTATTAAAATGTGGGAACCTTTGATACAGAGATTTCGGAAAAGCTTAGCTGGGTGGAAGAGGGATTCTTTATCTTTTGCTGCGCGCTTGACTTTATTAAATTCAGTTTTATCGGCCCTTCCTATATACTACATGGGTGTCTTTGTTGTGCCTAAAGGTGTAATTAAAAGATTGGACCGTATCCGTCGAAGTTTTCTATGGGGGGGCACGGAGGAGAAACGTAAGATAAGTAGGGTGAGCTGGAAGGTGGTATGTCGACCGCGTCAATTTGGCGGTTTGGGTGTGGTCGATTTGAATAAGAAGAATTTGGCTCTTTTGGCTAAATGGTTGTGGCGATTTAAGGTGGATGACGGCTCTTTGTGGAGGGATATATTAGATGCGAAATATGGGATTGATATGCTGCAACGAAGGATGACAATAGCCCAGAAGCGTGCTATGTCGACTGTATGGCGACAAATTATGGCGATACAACATGAGGTGAGTGTAAATCATTTTATGGGGCTG
The DNA here is from genome assembly GCA_958450335.1 of Hibiscus tridactylites. Classification (NCBI taxonomy): domain Eukaryota; kingdom Viridiplantae; phylum Streptophyta; class Magnoliopsida; order Malvales; family Malvaceae; genus Hibiscus; species Hibiscus tridactylites. The sequence goes on along the minus strand of OY288287.1, from coordinate 65,939,389 downwards.
CCTAATTTCTTTTGGTTGATTGGTAATGGGAAGAAGGCTCTATTTTGGCGTGATAGATGGTGTTTGGAGGTTCCGTTATGCGAGGCATTTCCGCGGCTTTATCGGCTTGCGGTGAATAAGTGGGCGTTAGTATATGATTATTCCGTTGAGTATTCTTTGGGACATGCGAGCTGGGAGGGTTTCTTTTCACGACAATTGCGCGCGTTTGAGGAGACACAATTGTGTGAATTGCGAAGTGTGGTGGGTGTGTTACAACTTGTTGAGGAGGTGATGGACAAATGGGTTTGGAAACATACCCCGACGGGTACTTTCTCGGTGTCAAAGCTGTCGTGATTAATGGCGACATTCGGATTGGAGGGGGAAACCGAATGGAATCATGTTGGAATATGGTCGTTGTTAACACCTCCGAAAGTACAGTGCTTCGTATGGTTTGTACTTCTTGACCGACTCCCGACGTTATGCTTGTTGCGAGACCGTGGGGTGCATTTTGAGGCACATTATTTTTCTTGTCGATGGTGTTGGGAGGGGGAGGATGAGGCGAGCCACATTTTGCTTCATTGCCGCTGGATGTGGCAGGTGTGGTCGCTATTTTTGGATTGGTGGAAGGTGGAGATGGTTCGGCCGACGTCGATAGTGACATTTGTGCATATGATACTTAATGGGCAGTTTCGAGGAGTGGTTAAACATTGGTGGATGTCGAGCTGTGCAGCGGCTTTGTGGTCGATATGGCTGGCTCGCAACGACCTTTTGTTTAATGGTAAGAGGAGGTCACCGGCGGATTTATTTTTTACCATTAAGTTGCGAGCATTCTCTTGGGTGAATGTGCTGGATCACACCGCAATGCTTGTGGAATCGGTGTGGTGGGACTGCCCATGGTGGTGTGAGCATAGGGGACGGGCCATTGGACCTCGGATAGGGGTGAGGTGGGTGCCGCCATCGGCAAATATGGTCAAATTTAATGTTGATGGCTCAGCTAGAGGAAATCCGGGACTCGCGGGCTGCGGTGGGGTGTTACGCGATGAAGGAGGTAAGCTGTTGGCAACGTTTGCTGGCCCTTTGGGGATTCTTGATTCGAATGAAGCTGAAATTCATGCGATTTGTTATGCACTTGAGGCATTTAGCGGATCACAATGGAGGGCGTGGCCTTGCGTTCTTGAATCGGATTCGTTAGTAGCTCTTTCTTGGGTGTTAAATAGGGAGAGTAGACCATGGAAATATAATTGGTTGTTTAGGAGGATTGATAGCGCATGTCGTGTAGTGAATTGCACTTTTCAACATGCCAATCGTGAAGCGAATGGTGTTGCGGATATGCTAGCCAAGGGTGGTGTTGATAGGAGGGATTGGATGCATGTGGGTTTTGATTGATCGCAAGAGGAGCAGACCGTACGTTTTGGCATTCGGGCATAGGGGTCGATGGTGACATAGGAGACTGGGAGCTGGGTGCGTGGTAGCAGCAGGGGGTGCGGGGATGCAGTGGAACGGGGTGTGGGGTGCGATATGGCGAGGCTGCTCTCGGTAGGGTGGGGTGCATTTTTATATTTTTGTCCAAGGGAGGGGTGTTTCTTCTTGCTATCGTGTGTAATTTCGGGTCCAACTCGGGTACTCTTTTCCTCCATTTAGGTTTAGGGAGGTTTTTAATGAGGCCCGAGTCTGGATCATTTTGTATGATTCACTTAATAAAATCATACGTTTGAGCGAAAAAAAGCCACAACCCTTGTAACTTGTTTTTCTCTCCGATAAATCGACAATCTAAAATTAATTTTGAAGATTCCAGTTTTCTGGTTAGATTAACAACGACTATCGCCGTTAGAATAAACTTGTTTTAGAATTTGGAAAACCCGACTCGGATTATGTTGTCTCGATGAGAATCGAATCCAATTTCAATTTCCCTTAGAGAATCTGTCGCTAAGTGTGTTCCTAGGAAATCGAATTTGCTACAAGTCGATCCTTCCTCCCAACTATAAATCTAAACAACAATCAAGTCAACGTGCACTTTTTGAAATGAAAGCGAAAAGATTTTAATAGAAAGGTCGATTGCCGATCTAAGTTTTCAGAAAATTAAGAATGCAAAACGAAGTTGTTGAGTGCTTTTAATTCTCACAAGGTGAATCTAAGTTCGCTTTAAGCCTTCGGCTAATCAGAAAGTTTAGCTAAGCATGATTATGGAAGAAATCATACTTAGAATAATTTTAAAATAAAGTTAAAAAAACTAAAAGAACTAAAACGTAAAGGGAAAGGAAATTTTATAAACTTTAAAAGTAAAATCAAGCTAAGAACAAGAGATGGTTATCTAGCTTACCCCAATGGGGTATTTATAGTATTCTAAAAACCCTAAGATAACCCTAAAATTATAGAAGATAAATCCTAAAAAATATTCAAATTAAGTTCTAAATACAAAAGATAATTCCCAAGTTTGAATTTAAAATCTCGGCTGATAAGCTACCGATTCGCAGCTGATAAGCTATTCAACACTACTGACGTCATCTTCTAGAAACTGCTGACTGGACGTCAAGTCAGCTTTCATGCCCAGATTCATGCCCACTAGCCCAAACTTGACTCTAGATAAAAATTGCAGAATTTTTGCCTCTTTTCAGTGTGTTTTCTAGAATTGAAGACCTGCACAAAAAAACACATAATAAAGCCCAGATCAACATCATATTCGAATCATTAGAGGCATAACTAAAGATGAAATAGTGACCATTTTAGCTACATATCAAATTTCCCCTTACTTATTTGATGCTTGTCCTCGATTATCTCTTAACTAACACATCAAAGCTCAAGTCCTTGCCCTTTATTTCATGATGTCTCTAAGGTATTTGTATGATCGAAGATCAAAACAAATATTGAGATTAAGGCACAATTGAAAACAGGTAAGACTATGAGCATTTTTAAGCAAAATTAGACATTCCAATAATCTGTCAATATCAATGAAGAAAAACCGAGTACTCTCACAAGGATTCACTCATTTCGCTCAAAGTGTTTTTGGGTTAAATGATCACTCAAGACAAAACTAATCAAGGCATTACCATAAGCTTGTAACTAAATCTAATCTCCACTATTAAGTATGAATATGATGCAATAATCTAGAGGTATTTTGAAGGGTTGTAATGGGGCTAAGGTTCGGGTAGGATAAAGGCCAAAGATTAGGTTTAAAATTCAAGAGAAAGGGAAAATTATTCCAAAGAATTATTCTAAGGGAAGTAAAAATGAAAGAAAGGAAAACAACAAATCAAACGATCAAATCTTATTCACTCTTTCTCTACCCTTTTTTCTTTTTCTTTTTTCCCGTTCGAACAGTTTATTCAACTACTTTGTATTGCATTTTTCGCACTATTCGAACCAAACTGCCCTATTTTTTCTGCATTGTTCGAACTACACTGCACTGTTTTTTTTTTCTACACTGTTCAAACCTAACTGCACTATTTTTTTCGCTTCGGAATAACCTTAACTTTGTGTTGAAAAAAGATGTCAAAAAGAGGGGAAAACAACAAAATCGGTTCAAGTTAAAAATGTGGTAAACCAAAGAAAATGATAAGGCTTAAAATTGGTTATCTAAGTGGTGAATAAACAAAAGGTAGGCTATAGTTTTGCTAACATGCGCCTAAAGATGGTAAGAGGATGTGCGAACATGCACCCTTATATAAAATGTTCTCTCCTATGCGTGTAATGTTCCTGAGGTTGTGCAATTCGATCAAAAATACCGCAACAATTATTATTAATGTTCGATTCAAAATACATGGGCACCTGAAAATTCAAATGAAATAAATATAAGGCAAAAATAAATAAAACAAAATTGAAAAATGAACAAAAATTAAAAATAAAATAAATAAAATGAAATAAAATGGGTTGCCTCCCATTTAGTGCTTTATTTAACGTCGTTAGCTCGTCAACCTACATCAGACTATAGGTACTGCGACAAATACTTCTTCCAGTTCATGCGCTTTATCCAACTAAGAATTTCCTTAAGATGAATGTGTTCTTTCATTTTCTTCTTGTAGGTTCGGATATTAACGTAGGCATTTCTTCGAATCTTTTTCAGCTTTGAAAGCTTGTTTAAATTAATCGCCGACAAGGTATCTCATTTGCTAAAAAATAAGACTTTAAAATGTTCCGGTGGTGGTTTCGATTCAATATATGGTGTCTGCAAGATGGAAAGTAAGGATTTAAACGGAGTAAGGCTTGAAATAGAAACAATAGAAAAAGTTTTCTCAAACTCCCTGATTTCCTTTTCAAAGTCCTCTAGTTTACTGCACAAATCATCAACTAAGTTAAGCTCGAAAAACTCTTCAACGACAGGTTCAATAACATCAATAAAATTAATATTAGCGACATTATCAGGATATCGCATTGCTTTATAAATGTCAAACTTAACAACCTCACCGTCAAATTCCATGGTAACAATGCCACTCCTAACGTTAATTTTAGTATGTGTCGTGCTAAAAAAGGGGCGACCAAAAAGGATATCAGGGGAAGAATTGGTTCGGTCATTTTCCATGTCGATGACATAGAAATCCGCCGGAAAAATTAAATCATTTACCTTAACTAGTACGTTCTCAATGAGTCCTTTGCGGTAAATGATGGATCTATCGGCGAGCTGGATTGTCATTCTTGTTTCCTTCAAAGGCTCTACACTAAGTGAATTGTAAACAGAAAGCTACATAACTTTTATAGAAGCGTCTAAATCACATATAACACGTTTAATTCCTACTTTACCAATTTTACAAGGGATAACAAACATACCTTGGTCTTTTAGCTTAGGTGGAAGTCTACGTTAGAAAAACATTGATGCGTTTTCACCTTAGTTTACCTTCTCATTACTGGTAGGCCTTCGTTTGTTCGTGCAAAGGTCTTTCAGGAATCTGGCATATCGTGGAACCTTTTTAATCACATCAAGGAGAGGTATGTTTACCTCCACCTTACGAAATATATCAAGAATCTCCTTCTCCTCGGCTTGTTTATCATGTTTTACCAATCTTGAAGGGAATGGAGGTGGAGTAGCATAGAGAGATGGTGCAGGAGGAGCCTATGACTTGGCTTTCTTCATCTTCTGGGTTTCTACGTTAACAACTCCTTTCCCTTTCTGGAACTCTGATTCACCTTTCTTCTGGGTTCTGTGGCAGCATCTTTAGGGACTGGTGGTGTGATAAAAGTGCCACTTCGAAAGGTGATTGTACTAGAAGTAGCCGAGAGGGTTCACTAGAAGTGCGAAAATGTTGGGAGCTAGCGGCCATCGTGGAGATTAGAGTCCTTGCCGCTATTGAGGTTATGTTCAGCAGTGCCCCTCCACTTGCTGCATCGATCATCTTCATTTCCATAAGGGATAGGCTTTCATAGAAATATTGAAGAAACGTTTGTTCCGACAACCCGTGTTGTGGGCAATTTGCGCACAACTTCTTGGATCTCTCCCAGTAGTCGTATAATGACTCAATATCCTTTTCTCAAATACTCAAGATGTTCTGCCTTAGTTCGCTTGCCTTGGCCGCAGGAAAAAACCTATCAAGAAAAAACCGTGCCATGTCATTCCAAGTTGTAACAAAATTGGATGGTAGGTCAAATAACCAATCCTTGGCAATTTCAGCTAAAGAAAAAGAAAAGGCGCGAAGTTTTATTTGGTCTTCAGATACTTCCTGTGGTTTTGTACTCAAATAAACCATATAGAATTCTTTGAGGTGTTTGTGTGGATTTTCGCTCGGCAAACCATGGTAGGTTGGTAGAAGATGTATCAAACTTGTCTGAAGTGCAAATGGTGTTTTTCCATTCGGGAATGTAATGTACATCAGTTGTTGATTGCCAGATTTTGCGACTAGTTGGCGAATGGTTTGGTCCTTGTTCACCATTGAAGTGTACTCGGCGTTGGTGTACTCAAAGTGTGTTTCAGCTCCGAAGGATGTTTCTATGTCTTGTTGAAATCATTGATGTCGATGTCTTCGTTCTTGTTGTTGTTGTTGTTTTTTTCTCGAAGTGTTTGTGCGTGTAGTCTTCAGGCTAATGCTTCAATCTCCGGTACAAAATCTGCTAGTTCGCCCGGATCCTTCCTGGTCATAAATAAAAACAAACAATATTAGTAACTTTGCCAAAGTCCCCAGCAACGGAGCCAATTTGACAAGCGTCGTAACTGTCAAATAAATATTCCTTAATCTTAAATAAATAAATAAATAAATAAATAAATAAATAAATAAATAAAGAGGTTGTATAGAAGAAGGTGTCGATACGTAGGGACTTCGAAGCTTCTGATAACTGGAGATTTTGATTCTGACTATTGCGAGACAATATAGTGAATGGGGGGCTTGAGCAATAAAGCTAGAAAATAACTGTAGAGTAAAAGTGAGAACGTTGGAAGTAAATTTTGATGAGTAAAATAATTAAATTAATTAGCCTCAAGCTTTGCTCCGCTTTAATACAAAATGATCATCGAAAAAGAATTTTTAGTTTGGAGACATGTCGGTTATAGTCTACAAGGCCCAACCCTTGTAATTTGTTTTTCTTTTCGGTAAACTGACAATCTAAAATCAATTTTTAGATTCTAGTGTTCTGGTTAGACTAACCACGACTATCGTCGTTAGAATAAAACAGTTTTTGAATTTGGAAAAACCCGACTCGGATTATGTTATCTCGATGAGAATCAAATTCGATCTCAATTTACCTTAGCGAATCCGTCGCTAAGTGTGTTCATAGGAAGTCGAATTTGCTACAATATGATCCTTCTTCCCAACTATAAATCTAAACAACAATCAAGTCAACATGCACTTTTTGAAATGAAAGCGAAAAGATTTTAATAGAAAGGTCGATTGTCGACCTAAGTTTTCAGAAAATTGAGAATGTAAAACAAAGTTGTTGGGTGCTTTTAATTCTCACAAGGTTAATCGAAGCTTCGCTTTAAGCCTTCGGCTAATCAGAAAGTTTAGCTAAGCATCATTATGGAAGAAATCATACTTAGCATAATTTTAAAATAAAGTTAAAAAAATAAAAGAAATAAAACGTTAAGGGAAAGAAAATTTTATAAACTTTAAAAGTAAAAACAAGCTAAGAACAAAAGATGATTCTCTAGCTTACCCCAAGGGGTATTTAAGATAACCCTAAAATGATAGAAGATAAATCCTAAAAAATATATTTAAATTAAATTCTAAATAGAAACGATAATTCCCAAGTTTGAATTTAAAATCTCGGCTGAAAAGCTATCGATTCGCGGCTGATAATCTATCTGACGCTGCTGACGTTATCTTCTAGAAACTACTGACTGGACTTCACGTCAGTTTTCATGCACAGATTCATGCCCACTAGCCCAAAAAATAAGTTTAAAATTTAGGGTTAGAGTTGAGGATGAGGTTGATGTTTAGGGTTAAGGAAATTAGGGCATGGTGTATGATTTAGGGTTTAGTATTTAGAAGTTAGGGTTAGGGTGCTTTATAAGATTTAGGGTGTATTTATAAGATTTAGGGATTTAGGATTTAGGTTGAGGATGAGCTTGCACAAATTTCCCTTTAATTTTCAGTGACTCCTATTTTGCACAACTTTTATTAACCAACCATATAGTTTAATTAGTTATTTGGATTTGATTCAAGACTTAATTTAATACCTATTTTTTTGACTGGTTAAGTGCTGAATTTAATTTTTCATTCGAATTAGAATCTAAATTTATATATTTAGTCGAAATTAATACTTACGACAAATGATTTATTTGAATTATTGAGTGTCGATTTAAACCAAAAGACAAATTCATTAAAAAATAGATACTAAGGTCATTTTTTGACTGGTTAAGCAGTTGTACATATACTTGTTTTACAACATGACAGATAAAATTCAAATTCAAAGGCTCAGATTGCGTTTGAATATTAGGAATGAGATGATGGTGTTAAAGTTACCGGAGAGGTAGCCGACGGTGACTGAAACACCGGTGATGGTGGTGAAACGGAGGTAATTGAGGGTGTTGAAATTTCCACAAACTTTGGTGAGCGGAGAATTTCGATCTATGACCGGGTACTCTGGTTTAGCGACGTTGTAATGTCTATGCTCATCTTTGATTCTTTGGTGGTTTTTTACCTCAGAAACTAGGTGTTTAAATTAATAAACAAATGATTTGGTTGTTGAGAAATTGAATGGAAAGGGTAAAATGAAAGATGAGAGAAAATGGAAATGAAATTGAATCGGAACCAATGATTAGGAGGTTGGTTTCTATTTCGAGAAACTGTGAAGAAAGGGAAATGGGGGTCGGGGAAGAAAGGGGAAATTGGGGAAACGAGGGTGTTTTGGGTATTTAATATATTTATTTTATTTATTTTTATTTTATTTCAAAATTTAAAAATAAATAAAAAATGATATCGCACATTCTGGTTGGTCAAGACAATTTTTTTAACGGTAAGGGGTAATATGAGTAACGTTGAAAATGTTAGTAGGAAAAATATGATTTAGGGGCCAAGTTGAAAAAATAGGTAAAATTTTGGGGGGAAAAGTTATTTAAGCCAAACAATATAATACAAAAGTCCTAAATTTTGATGTATATTTATATTTGAACAATGACAATTTAATTTTATTAAAAATAGAGAAAGCGATCACAAATAGAATGCACTCAAAGTACTCTCAAATTGGGGGTTATGTCCACCAAAAAATCATACAAAAAATAAAATACGAAACTCAAAGGTGCAAAGAAAAACAACACTTCTCTTGAGTTTGGCGTACACCATCAAAGAACTCTGAAATCTTCATAAATCTTCTTCTCTCTATCCAAATCAGACGCTTTACGAGGTGAAAAAGGAGCGATGAGCAAACAAACTAGCATGCAGATTGCTTCGCTACTCAGCTCTGATTACATCAGCAAACAACCAGCAAAGGTGATCAAACTTTCTATGAACACTGATAAATCCAAATCAGAAACCAAGCGACGTGATGATCTGTGTACGAGGACCAAACGATCGCTAAGGTATGCAAAAACCGTGCCAAACGTCAGAGGAAACGTGCCACAAAATAAAGGAAAATGTGCCACGGAGGCAGAGGAAAAACATGCTCCACAAGAGCAGAGATTCTTATTAGAATTGAGAATACTAAAGAAAAATAAAATGAAAAAACAAGATATGAAAAAGCAAGAAAAATAATGAACACGGGTGGTCAACAACTAGTCCTAAAACATGTGCCGCCACCGGTTAAGAAAAAAAGAGATAAAAAAAGCTTGCGGCGTGTTAAGACTATGGAGAGAAAACTAGGTTTTTAGAGATAGAAAATATATGCCCTTCTCCATGCTCTCACCTCAAAAAAATAAGTTTAAAATTTAGGGTTAGAGTTGAGGATGCGGTTGATGTTTAGGGTTAAGGAAATTGGGGGTATGGTGTAGGATTTAGGGTTTAGTATTTAGAATTTAGGATTAGGGTGTATTTATAAGATTTAATTTGTATTTATAAGATTTAGGGTGTAAGATTTAGAGATTTAGGATTTGGGTTGAGGATGAGCTTGCGCAAATTTTCCTTTAATTTTAAATAACTCCAATTCTGCACAACTTTTATTAACCAACCCTATAGTTTAATTAGTTATTTGGATTTGATTAGAGACTTAATTTAATACCTATTTTTTGACCGGTAAAATGGTTGAATTTAATTTTTCATTTGAATTAGAATCTAAATTTATATATTTAGTCCAAATTAATACTTACGATAAATGATTTATTTGAACTATTGAGTGTCGATTTAAATCGAAAGACAAATTCATTAAAAAAATAGATACTAAGGTCATATTTTGACTGGTTAAGCAGTTGTACGTATACCTGTTTAACAACATGACAGATAAAATGAAGACAAAAAACGTTGTCAACGGTACCGCCGCCTCCAACAGACATTTCAACCTTAACCGCACAGCAACGCCTTACCCTTAGCTTTGATATTTAGCATTCCAAATTCCATGCATCACATATCTCTCCCTGTCTCCAACACTAAATTAGTATTCCCTCTTCCTCCTTACACGGCGGACGCCACCCCAACAGTTTCCATTCCGCCGCCGCCTACACAGCCATGGCCTTTCGCCGTCAACTTCAACTCGATATCCAACCTTTAATCCTACTGCTTTTTTCCATGGTTTCCATTTCTTATGCATTGTCGGATCCCGAAATCCTTCTCAAGTTCAAATCCTCGTTGACAAACCACACTGCTTTGAAGAGCTGGGAAAACAGTTCCAACCCTATATGCAATGGCGAACGGTCCAACTGGATCGGCGTCGTCTGTCAGAAAGGCGCCGTTTTGGGGTTGAAACTCGAGAACATGGGACTCTCGGGCACCATTGATGCCAACACCTTGGTCGCCTTGTCCAGTTTGAGAACCTTAAACTTTATGAACAATAATTTTAATGGTTCGATCCCTGAGTTCAATAAACTTACCGGGTTGAGAACCATTTTTTTATCCTACAATCGGTTTTCTGGAGACATTCCTGGCAATGCATTCAAAGGAATGGTTCGGCTCAACAAGTTGTATCTATCGAAAAACCGGTTTACGGGTCCGATTCCGGCATCGTTGGCCACCCTTCCCAGGCTTTCGGACTTTAAACTCGATGGGAACCGGTTTTCGGGGGAAATACCAGATTTTAAGCAGGAGAAGTTGCATGTAGTTGATCTCTCGAATAATCAATTGGAGGGTCCTATACCAGCAAGCCTTAGTAATATGAATGCAGACATGTTTGCAGGTACATAATCATTAACTTTTTCATTACAATCACAAGTGAATATTCGATCGAATCAAATGAAAACTTTTCGAATATAGCAATAAATGTGTGATTATATATGGAAATGTAGGCAATAAAGGTGTTTGTGGAGCACCATTGAAGGCATGTGAAGCAACTGTTACAATTATTTTTCCAACATCGACAACCCCTGCTGATCCAAGGGAAAACGTTTCTCCCAATTTCATGAATAAGATCTCAATGTGGATTATTGTGATCCCGATCGTTGTTGGGGTCTTTATACTACTAGCCATAGTTGCATTCGTCATAATCAATCAACGCAAAAAGCCGCTACCAGATCCAAAACTGAAGGCCATCAAGGTAGAAGACCGTGCATCTGCAGGCTCGAGCAACGAAACGAAGCTCGCGGAGGCCGCTCCGAAACTTACTTTCGTGAGGGATGATGATGGAGACAAGTTTGATTTGCAGGACTTGCTGAATGGCTCGGCTGAGATATTGGGAAGCGGATGTTTCGGTTCATCTTATAGGACGTCTCTACCGGATGGGACTGCCATGGTGGTGAAGAGGTATAAACAGATGAACGGCGTCGGGAAGGAAGATTTCCAAGAACATATGAGGAGGATTGGGAGACTGAGACATAACAACGTGCTTACTCTGGTCGCTTATTATTACAGGAAGGACGAAAAGCTCTTTGTCTGTGATTTTGTCCAGAATTGCAGTTTGGCTGTTCATCTTCATGGTATGTTGCTTATATATATGTGTGTGCGCGCGCTTTCAAATATATAGTGTTTTTGACAATGTTCTTTCATGCAGCTCATCAAACTTTGGGGCAACCGGGCCTTGATTGGCCAACTCGATTGAAGATTGTGAAAGGTGTAGCCAAGGGGCTTGCCTACCTACACAAGGAGTTACCTAGTTTGATCGCACCACATGGCCACCTCAAGTCCTCAAACGTTCTCCTCAACGAATCCTTCGAACCCCTCCTCACAGATTACGCTCTGATCCCGGTCATCAACGCAGAGAGTGCTCACGAGCTCATGGTGGCCTATAAATCACCCGAATACGTGCAACACGGTAGAGTCACGAAGAAGACCGACGTATGGAGTCTAGGTGTATTGATCCTAGAGATTATGACCGGGAAGTTCCCCTCCAACTTCTTTCTAAAGGGCAAAGGAAACGATGAAGAGGACATAGTGACATGGGTGAAATCGAAACTCGGTGACGACGACAGAGAAACGTTGTTGACGAACTTGGAGGTATTCGACAGAGAAATGGGAGCCATAGGCGTCGGTGACGGGAAAACGATGAAGCAGCTGTTGAAGATCGGGTTGAGCTGCTGCGAAGATGATGTGCAGAAGAGAATAGATTTGAAAGAAGCTGTGGGGAGAATTGAAGGATTGAAGCTCTGGAACATGAGTAATGATGGGGAATTCTTCTCGGCAATTGCCAGTGACTGTGAAGAGGACATGAAGTGGTGATGTCCCATGAATTATGTTCATGTTTGATGTCTTGTTTTGTGTGGGAATTTGTTGGAGGTTGCATCTGATGTTAGAGATTTCATTATGGCTTTAACTTTCTGAAGTTATGGCTAGAGATGGTCGATCATAGAAGCAGAAGAGGGGGGAAATGTGGTCTCAGAATCAAGCCTGGAAGCGGGAGTTGAGCTTTTGTGTAAGAATCCAGCTTGAGCTTTGGTTTGATTATGTAAGAAATTGATATTCCATTCATCTTTTTATCAACTTTGAATTCAGTTGGTTCAGTATTCATTAACACCTTGATTCTTACCAGCGATCCCATTTGGTATTTTCCCCAGGTAGTCAAGTGTACTCCACTACTTGTACAAACGAAAATTGCGAATTTTATAGTTCTGTTACGTTTGTATAAATTGTGAAAAAATAAACTTTTCAAAATTCATTAGTGAAATTAAAAAATAAAATTTTTTTTATTAACATGCACGTTATCAGAGTAACAAAAACAAATGTTTGAGTGTACAGAAATTTACACAACGAAAACATAACTCACCAAAACGTTCAATTTTTAAAACCGGTGACCAAAAGTTTACACTGACTAAACGTAAGTGACCATTGTAGTAGGTTACCCTTATTTTTTTCGCTGCCAGGTCAGCAAGCTGATAACGTTTAATGGTAACAAACGTATCAGTGTCCAAAAGTTTACATATCAAAACCCTTAGAGACCTTATCTGTCGAATTTAAAAATCGGCGACCAAAACTATACTCAGCGAAAACATAAGTGATCATTGCAGTAGTTTACACATAAAATAAATCGTTAAATTGACTATGTCAATTTCAAGTCATTTTATGATTAAGTATTTATCATCGTTCTCTGCGTGTACATTTACTTAAAACTCGTTATTAAAATTAGTATTATGAGTAAAACATTATTTTAGTTGAAGAAAAAGAAGGTACTTAGATGAAAATACTCACAACTTTTATTAATCAATATGACTCATTAAAATTATTTTAATAATTATTTGAGTAAATCACATTATATCACTGAAGTTTCAATTACTTCAATTATAATATTAAATTTTCATTTGATAATATGAATGACGGTTATCGATGTATATGTCACATACATTATTAAAAAAATTACTCGAACTGTAATTTTTTTTAAAATATAATATTTTTTTACTAAAACTATTCTTTGATTTCATAAAAAATCTTGAGAATAAAAATTTAAAAATAAATATAAAATATTAGTTGAAATGAATGGAATAATGCAAATAAAGCATAATTAAGTATACTTTCAATATATGAAAGTCTTGTACCAGTAATCAAGTATACTTCCACATAGACATTAGCATCATAAGACTCTTTATCACGTTCATGTTTAGTTTCTGTGGCCAAAGAACAATCAATCATTAACATCATATAGTTTTGAATTGAAATTTCTGAAAATATAATTACAGTAAATATTTAGTAGGAAAATTTTATTATTTTTGTGTTTCTAACCAATTTAACAAGGATATTTTTTTAAATCGTTTTATACAGAAAAAATATCACAAAACAATATGCCTTAAATAACTTTTTTCTCTTTAAACTTTACATGTTTTCCCAACTTGCCTCATAAATTACGTTTTGCCCACTTTTGTCCCCTAACGTTTTGCGACGTTACTCATATTGCCCCAACCGTTAAAAAAACTCGTCATGACCAATCAAAATGTGCCACGTCACCTAATTCTTTTATTTTCTTAATTTTTTATTTAATATATTAAAATATTTATTAAATTAGTTTTATTTTACCAAAATACCCTCACCTCTTTCTCCAAATCCCACCCCTCATCTTCTTCCCCATCCCTCACAATCATTCGATAAAAGCAAAGGAAATATACTGCTCAAGTTCATTCGGAACTAGGAACTTAGACCCATAAGTTACATTTTTAAAGTCTCTATGAATGCAGCAGCAAGGCAAAAAAGACATGAAATAAGCAAAATGAACCCAATAGAAGCAATCTGATTATTGGAAAACACTTCATCGTCCTAAATGTTTTTTATTATAACAAAAAAGAAGAACCATAATGGAGGGAAAAAAGTCTATTTGTTGAATCCACGTACTTTCTGGTACTGAGCGACCTCACTATCGTTAGGGAAAAACCCCATGAGTCGACCTGCCGAGTTCTGGTAAGCATACATAAACCCACCTATTAGTCCTATCAGCCCTCATGTCACCATTGACGGCCCTTTCAATCCCGGCTTTATCCCTAAAATTCCAAACACGAGGATTGACAAGCGTCGTAACTCTCAAATAAATATTCTTTAATCTCAAATAAAATAAATAAATAAAGACGTAGTATAGAGAAGAATGTGTCGATCTGCAGGGACTTCGAAGCTTCTAATATCTGAAGGTTTTGATTATGACTGTTGTGAGGCAATATAGTGATTGGGGGGTTTGAGCAAGAAAGCTAGAAAACAATGTAGAGTAAAAGTGAGAACGTTGGAAGTAAATTTTAAAGATTCCCCGTTTTTTTACCTGAAGCGTCGACATATACAAAAAATGGGAAAGACAGCGCTATGGGAACGCCTTGCTAGGGAACAAGCCACCAAATCAAACGGCAATGAAGGTAAGAGGCAACAGACTAAACAGCGGGTATGGACGCTGTTTGTAGGGGGCTTGTCGAAGACAATACACTGGAAGGGCTTGTGGCAAGTGTTCGATAGACACGGCGTCGTTCGAGATGCGTTCATCCCTAATCGATTGGCACGAGATGGATATAGATTTGGATTCGTGCGTATGGCATCGAAAATAGATGCTGATCGGGCGATAGAGAGATTGGATGGAAAATGGATCCATGGTGCTCGAATAAAAGTCTCGTTGGCGATCAGGGGTCGGACGACGATGGCTCAAGGAAAAAGTGAGGGCGAGGCGAGTGGAGGATCAAGGGCAGAACCGATGATGAGTAGGACTCATGAGCGTTCATCGACGGCGACGAGCGGGGATGTGGGACAAACAAAATATAGGGAAGTAAAGGGAATTGTCGATGATGACAAACGGGCTTTGCTCCAGTGGTGTGCGGTGGGTTGGTGTTGGCCGCCATGTAGCATTAAAACCCTTGCTGAGCGCTTGGAAATATCAAAACAGGAAGGTTTTTCCATCATGCGGTTATCCGGTCAAATGGTGATGTTGATGTGCACATCCGCAAAGGTCCGTGACAGAATTTTACAGATGGACAGGGTAAAGGAATGCTTTAATCGGATAGAGGTTTGGTCGCCGTCAATAAAAGTCGAATCAAGGCGAGTTTGGCTGTCGATCGTTGGGCTACCGATACACCTTTGGCATAAACAAACGTTTACAAACATAGCCAATTTGTGGGGTTCTCTGATTTGTTTAGATGATGATACGGAAATGCTTACGGCATTTGATAGTGGTCGAATCATGGTAGAGACTACAACACTTAACCGGATCGAAGAACGTATTCGTGTAACGGTAGACAAGATTGGATATTGGGTAAGGGTTTTAGAGATGGATGGCAAGGGCCCGGAGGTGGAGTGTGATTGTTATGAGAGGCGATCCACGGAGGAAAGTTCAGAACAATGGTCGGACACGGACAGTGAAGAGCAATTGGAAAATGTAAATGTCGACACCAATGGATTGAATGAAACGCAACAAGTAGCAACAAATCCACAAGGGAATGATCGTGTGGTATGGGTTATGAACGAAACATGGTTGGAGCCGCAAGGGCAGGATATTTCGAATAGATTGAGGGTACAATCCGATGAGGTGAACGGAGGGGTGCAAGATGTTGTCCGGCCACCGTTGAAACAGCCTACTCCGGCGGGGACAAGTCCATCGGTTGGTTGTGAGGCAGATTCATTGAATGCTGGAGATCCAATAGTAGGGAAGGAGTGTAATGGTAGGACTCTAACAGTGGGGGAGGAATTTCAACAAATTGAAAGTCTATACATTGCTGGGATAGCAAATTCGAAACAAGAGGAGGAGGTGGGGTCAGGCAATTGGGATAATCTGAATTCACAGGAGGTGATTTCTCCTCCAACTATTCACTCGATCAACGCCAAAGCTGGCCTAGGTGCAACGGAAATTATAAGAATTGGCCAGGCGTTTTGCAAAATTAGAAAATTAAATTCGCCAGAGAATTCTAATGTGGCTGGTCGTGAATTGAAAGGGAGGAAACGACATAGTTTGGGTGAAAAACGCTCACGGTATACTTGCAAAACAGGAGGGGCGGACGGGCAAGAGAGTGGCTCACAACGTTCTCAGGATATCGCAAGCGAGGCAGCAGCAACAGTACAATTGGGGTCATTAATAGGGGTGAAATCGAGTGGGAGAGAAGCCGATATCATCAAGGATATTTCTCGGGTGATAGCCGGGGAAAATCGTGGTTTGTGACTAATGCGCATATTATCGTGGAATGTACGGGGTTTGGGAGGTGGCGCGAAGCGTCGAGGTGTTGGGGAAATCATAAAGAAAAATCAGGTGGACATGGTAGTTTTGCAAGAAACAAAGTTAGAGGAGGTGCCGTCGATGTGCGTGGCTTCGTTGTGGTATTCGGACAACTTTGAGATGGCTGTATCATCCTCGTTGGGAGCATCCGGGGGCATCTTGATTATTTGGGAAGGTACCAAATTTAATTTGATTCATTCTGTTATTTATCCGAATTTTATAATGCTTAGAGGCCGTTGGAAACAAGAAGATATGGAGTGTTGTATGTTAGGGATTTATGCTCCTACGGACGTAGCGAGACAAAAATCAGTGTGGGTTTCTGTATTGTCGCAATTAAAGGAGTATGAGGGGCCATATTGCATAATGGGTGATTTTAATGCTATATTATATGAGTCTGACCGTATAGGGGTTTCGGATAGATATGAGGAAATGAAAGTTTTTGGGGAGTTCGTACATGACGCGGATTTGATTAATTTGCCGTTAATATGTAAACGATATACTTGGTTTGGCTATGGTAATCGGTGCAGTAGAATTGATCGGTTTTTAGTCTCTTCTAGTTGGCTGGATGTCTTTAAATCTATACAGCAAATGGCGTTGAAAAGGGGGGTGTCGGACCATACTCCATTACTATTGAAATGCGATGACAATGACTGGGGGCCACGCCCGTTTCGATTTTTTAATTGTTGGATGGATGGGCATTCAAATGTTAGACAAATTTTGGAGGAATGGTGTCGTTTAACAAAGATGGGAGTGGGAAATGAAAATATCGTTGTCAAATTGAGACATTTGAAGCAGTTTTTGAAAGGCTGGAATAAAGATTACTTCGGCGATGTAAATAAATTGATTGCGGATGTGCAACAACAGTTGGAGAAAGCAGATGAGGCCGTGGTTGAGGAGGATGCAAATGACGTGTTAGAGGATGCTAGGCGTAGGTGGATGTGTGCGTTGTGGCGTGCAATGCGAATGAAAGAATCAATGTGGCGACAAAAATCAAGAGCAACATGGTTACGCTTGGGCGACCGTAATACGGCGTATTTCCATAGAACGACAAAGTTAAGAACAGCTCGGAACTACATACCGGGGCTGATAATTGAGGGTGTGTGGACTGTTGAACCTTCGGCAGTGCGGAATTTTGTGGTGAAGACATTCACTAAACATTTTGCTAGTGACAAGTGGGCGGGTGAGTGGTATTTTGAGGGTGCTTTTCGTAGTATTAACGACACGGATAAGAAGTGTTTGATACAGCCTTTCACGGTGGATGAGATTAAAAATATATTATGGGAGTGCGATGGTTCAAAAGCGCCGGGTCCGGATGGTTTCACGCTCGAATTTTATAAGAAAGGGTGGGAGGTGGTACAATTCGATGTATTGAATTTCTTTGGGCAGTTTCACGCAACAGGGAAGTTACCAAAGGGGGCCAATTGCACTTTCATTGTATTGTTGCCGAAAGTGGAATCGCCTCAAAGTTTAGGTGAGTATCACCGGATATGCCTTGTGAATTCGATGTATAAAATTTTGGCTAAATGCCTAGCTAATAGGCTACAAAGTGTGCTGGGAGTTTTGATCAGTGACTCACAATCTGCATTTATAAAAGGACGGCAATTGGTAGATGGAGTTCTTCTAGCTACTGAAGTAATACATTCGCTACGTAAGAGTGGTTGTGGGGGACTTATTCTGAAGTTAGATTTCGCCAAAGCTTACGATTGTGTAAGCTGGATTTTTCTTAATTCAGTTTTGGAGCGCATGGGATTTTGTAGTAGGTGGAGGGAATGGGTAAAGGAATGCATCAGCTCACCTCGCTTATCGGTATTGGTGAATGGCAGCGCAACAAAAGAATTTCGGATGGGGCGTGGATTACGCCAAGGCTGTCCACTCTCACCTCTTCTATTTGTTATTGTGGCTGAAGCTTTACACTTGATGTTGGTTAATGCCGAGTTGGTTGGTTTGGTGCGTGGCGTGGAGGTAGTGCCGGGGATATCCTTAACTCACTTACAGTTCGCAGACGACACCATCTTATTTTTTGAGGCATCGGTGGAAGTGGCACGAAATATTAAGAGAATACTACATTGTTTCCAGGTGTGTTCGGGCTTGCGTATAAATTTCGCAAAGAGCTCGTTGTATGCAATTGATGTGGAGGACGGTTTGGGAGATGTGGTGGCCGAGTTGTTGGGATGCAAACAGGGGGGTGCCCTTTACTTACCTCGGATTTCCTCTAGGAGCCAACCCGAGAAATTTATCGGTGTGGGAGCCTATCATTGCAAACTTCCGGCGCAAGTTAGCCGGATGGAAACGTACGTCACTATCATTTGCAGCACGTGTCACTTTGGTGAATTCCGTTCTTTCAGCATTGCCTATTTTTTATATGGGATTGTTTACAGTACCGAAGGGAATTATTGCACAGCTAGATAAAATCAGGCGTGCATTTTTATGGGGTGGTGTAGGTCTCGAGCGGAAAATGAGCAGGGTAGGATGGGATGTTGTGTGTCGGCCTAGACATTTGGGAGGTTTGGGGGTGGCGGATTTGAGGGTTAAGAACAAGGCTTTGCTGTCCAAGTGGATGTGGCGTTATGCACAAGATCGGGAATCTCTGTGGCGAAGATTGATTACAGCCAAGTATGGGGCACACACTCAATGGTGGCGATTCAATACGGAAAATTTGTCGGCAATGTCGGGGGTGTGGAAACAGATTGTGTTGAACTCTTGTGACATTAGTATTGAACACCATATGGGAATGGAAGGTTGCCGATGGAAAATTGGGAATGGGAAGTTGGTCCTATTTTGGTTTGATCCTTGGATTTCGCAACAGCCCCTAAAAGACATGTATCCGCGTTTATTTATGTTGTCGATTAACAAGTTGGCGTGGATTCAAGATTATGCCGTGGGGGAGACTTTGGAACATGGACAGTGGGCAACATTTTTTAGACGACAATTACGTGGGTTTGAGCTGGAGCGGCTGAATAGTTTACAGGAGTTGGTACGAGGGGTGCCATTATGGGAGGATAGACAAGATATGTTAATTTGGCGAGCGGATACACATGGCAGCTTCTCGGTGAGGGCACTATCCAATTTACTGCTGATGGATAAATTTGGAGATGACGACTTGGGTGATTGTTTCGCTTGGAATGTGTTGGTGCCACCAAAGGTGCAGGCGTTCCTTTGGTTCGTATGGTTAAGGAGGTTACCGACGGCGGATTTTCTGAGACATCGCGGGTTGGTATTAAGTGCTGAACACAGTAGTTGTTTGTGGTGCGACGCATCGGAAGAATCGATCGCACATTTATTTTATGAATGTCCGAATGTGCTGCATTTTTGGGAGTGGCTGCGCAATTGGTGGAACATATCGACACCTTTCCCGGTTAGTTTCACTGATTTTTTTGTTGAACATTTGCATTGTCCGTTCAAAGGTAGTATGAAACGTTTATGGGAGGCATGTGTTAGTGTTGTGTTGTGGTCACTTTGGTTGGCTAAGAATGAGCGAATATTTCGCGGTAAAAGATTGACGAGGGACGAAATCTGTTTTTTGATAAAATTGAGATCCTATTATTGGATCAAGGTGGGCGTAGAAGGGGAGCTAATGTCCGAGGCTGCTTGGTGGACATGCCCATCTTCACAGGTGCTAAGTGTGGCGGGCAAAAAGGAGAGGCGTGGGGTGTTTTGGCAGCCACCGGTCACGGGTGTGTTGAAATTTAACGTCGATGGTGCGGCGAGAGGTAAGCCGGGGCCAGCGGGATTTGGAGGTGTGATGAGGGACGGGGAGAGTCGTATATTGGGGCTGTTTTCGGGTCCATTAGGGGTGATGGACTCCAACGAAGCTGAAATTAGGGCGATCGCTTTCGCATTACGTTTGGTGGTGGAGGGCAGTTGGCGCAATCAGTGTGTGATAATTGAATCTGATTCACAAGTGGCTTTGAGTTGGGTTACACGGTCGGCAAAGAGACCATGGCGTTTGTGGGAGGTGTTCATGGCGATTGATCAAGCGCAACAAGCAGTCTATGAATTGCAATTTTGTTATGTGCCTAGAGAGGCGAATGGTTTCGCCGATATCTTGGCTAAGGAGGGAGTGGACCGGTTGTCCCTCTTCGTGGCATGCTTGTAAGTGGGCAAGGGCTGTCGTTATTTATGGGTCTATTTTCAGATATTGCGATGGGAGAGGATTTCGATTACATAGAAGATTGTCGCGGTGAGGGATTCCTTGGGAGCATGCTTTTGTAACTCGCTAAGTATGAATGGGTGTTTGTTCCTTGAATTTATTTTTGTAACTCGACGGATCGCATCGTACTCTTTTCCTCCAATAGGTTTAGGGAGGTTTTTAATGAGGCGTGCGATTTCGTCAAACTATATGTTTTCTTTACTACGTGAATAAAAACATATGGTTGTCGATCAAAAAAAAATTTTAAAGATTAAATTAATTAGCCTCGAGCTTTGCTATGCTTCAATACAAAATGATCATCAAAAAAGAATTTTTACTTCAGATACATGTCGGTTACAGTCTACAAGCCACAACCCTTGTAACTTGTTTTTCTCTCCGATAAACCGACAATCTAAAATTAATTGTTAGATTCATGTGTCTGGTTAGATTAACAACGACTATCGCCGTTAGAATAAAACAGTTTTAGAATTTTGAAAACCCGACTCGGATTATGTTGTCTCGATGAGAATCGAATCAAATTTCAATTTCCCTTAGAGAATCTGTCGCGCCGTTAGAATAAAACAGTTTTAGAATTTTGAAAACCCGACTCGGATTATGTTGTCTCGATGAGAATCGAATCCAATTTCAATTTCCCTTAGAGAATCTGTCGCTAAGTGTGTTCCTAGGAAATTGAATCTGCTACAAGTCGATCCTTCCTCTCAACTATAAATCTAAACAACAATCAAGTCAATGTGCACTTTTTGAAATGAAAGCGAAAAGATTTTAATAGAAAGGTTGATTGCCGATCTAAGTTTTCAGAAAATTGAGAATGCAAAACGAAGTTGTTGAGTGCTTTTAATTCCCACAAGGTGAATCGAAGTTCGCTTTAAGCCTTCGGCTAATCAGAAAGTTTAGCTAAGCATGATTATGGAAGAAATCATACTTAGCATAATTTTAAAATAAAGTTAAAAAAATTAAAAGAAATAAAACGTAAAGGGAAAGAAAATTTTATATACTTTAAAAGTAAAAATAGGCTATGAACAAAAGATGATTCTCTAGCTTACCCTAAGGGGTATTTAAGATAACCCTAAAATGATAGAAGATAAATCCTAAAAATATTCAAATTAAATTCTAAATACAAAAGATAAGTCTCAAGTTTGAATTTAAAATCTCGGCTGAAAAGCTATCGATTCACGGCTGATAATCTATCCGACGCTGCTGACGTTATCTTCTAGAAACTAATGACTGGACGTCACGTCAGCTTTCATGCCCAGACTCATGCCCACTAGCCCAAAAAATTAAGTTTAAAATTTAGGGTTAGAGTTGAGGTTGATGTTTAGGGTTAAGGAAATTAGGGCATGGTGTAGGATTTAGGGTTTAGTATTTAGAAGTTAGGTTAGGGTGATTTATAAGATTTAGGGATTTAGGATTTAGGTTGAGGATGAGCATGCGCAAATTTCCCTTTAATTTTCAGTGACTCCAATTTTGCACAACTTTTATTAACCAACCCTATAGTTTAATTAGTTATTTGGATTTGATTCAAGACTTAATTTAATACTTATTTTTTGAATGGTTAAGTGGTTGAATTTAATTTTTCATTCGAATTAGAATCTAAATTTATATATTTAGTCGAAATTAATACTGACGACAAATGATTTATTTGAACTATTGAGTGTCGATTTAAACCAAAAGATAAATTCATTAAAAATAGATACTAAGGTCATTTTTTGACTGCTTAAGCAGTTTTACATATACTTGTTTTACAACATGACAGATAAAATTCAAATTCAAAGGCTCGAATTGCGTTTGAATATTAGAAATGAGATGATGGTGTTAAAGTTACTAGAGAGGTAGCCGACGGTGACTGAAACGCCGATGATGGTGATGAAACGGAGGTAATCGAGGGTGTTGAAATTGCCACAGACTTTGGTGAGTGGAGGATTTCGATCTATGACCGGGTACTCTGGTTTAGCGACGTTGTAAGGTCTATGCTCATCTTTGATTCTTTTGTGGTTTTTTGCCTCAGAAACTAGGTGTTTAAATTAATAAACAAATGATTTGGTTGTTGAGAAATTGAATGGAAAGGGAAAAATGAAAGATGAGAGAAAATGGAAATGAAATTGAATCGGAACCAATGATTAGGAGGTTGGTTTTTATTTCCAGAAACAGTGAAGAAAGGGAAAAGGGGGTCGGGGAAGAAGTGGAAAAGTGGTGAAACGAGGGTGTTTTGGGTATTTAATATATTTATTTTATTTATTTTTATTTTATTTCAAATTTTAAAAATAAATAAAAAATGACATGGCACATTCTTGTTGGTCAAGACAATTTTTTAACGGTAAGGGGTAATATGAGTAACGTCGAAAACGTTAGCGGGTGTTGAGAAAGTTAACAACATTGTTGGTTCATGTTACAAGACCTGTAAGCATAAAAACCAGTAGGAAAGGGGCTTTTACAATTAAAATTGTTATTTTGTCACGTTATCTTATCTCGTCCTTAAAATGACTACATATAAATTGAACATTATTGTTTGCTCTTATACGTGCCAACTAAATAAAATACATCATTTTGTTTTTAACTCCTATTTTTTTACAATGACAAGTATTTTATATTTTTTATATCTATCTTAATTCACAATATATTTCTCTATTAGTTCAATCCTTTTTTACCATTAAACTTTTGTGAATTAAAAGAAAATCATTTGACGTGTGTAATTCACACTAAAGGTGATGTTGATTTTTTTAAGAAACAATTGCATTCAAACAATGAGAACTAAACTACTTGCACTTTAATTTTGGGAAAAATAGTTCACCTCTTGACTACAAGCATTTGATTCCATAACATTTGAGTTTAATTTTAATAACTAAAATCTTTAACTATATTCAAAAAATGTAAAAAATGTAAATATTTCTAAAATCGTTTAGCAGCATCTAGGTTTTCTAGTGGAAGTGCGCTAGCTCATTCTCTCACCACTAGAAGAGTCATTCGGTTAGAAGTTATTTTATGGATAATTTTATAATGTTAAGAACATAAATGGTTTCTAAAGTAGTAAAATAATTATTTAGCCTTAAAAATTTTAAAAATTATAAAATAGTCATTAAGTTTATCAAACAGTTACAGAATGATTCTTAACTTTTATCAAACTACTAAAAAATTATCACTAAAACTTGTCAAATTGTTAAAAATGGACTTTAACTACTTTATAATGTGCAGTGACCATTGTGAAATAGTTCTCTAAATTTAATGATCATTTTACAATTTTAAGACTTCAATGGTCAAAAAGATAAATTTTACATAGTTTAGTGATCATTTGTGTAGTTTACTCATATTAATATTTTTCGAAATGGTAAACTACGTCCAAGGTCCCTATTATTTTCGTTCTATTTTATTTTAGCCACCAATTTTGAATTACGGTATCGACTCATAAACTTTGTTCACTTACGTTACTCATTACGTTTTGGTCGTTAATTCTCGCTAGATTGCTGACATGACATGTTAACTAAAAGGGTTCATTTCTTATTTGACCCCTAAACTTTTAAAAGTTCATTTTCACCGTACAAGTAGTAGAAAAGTATTACCTTAACTTCAAGCTACACGGTTGATTCATGATACCCCATTCGATTACACTCGAACCCAAATTCGGTGTCACATAACATCTCGAATACGGAGATACATGGATACCTTCAATAAAATAATACCCTTAATCAGTCCTCATTTACATTGCTCTTAGACTAAATATTTAACTCAAGCACTCTCGGGTTTAAAGTAAGATTGTGAGGCCTTCGGGTCAGAACTTTGCGAAACGGGCTTCAAAAACGGACTCAGGGCGTCGAAAAACATAAAATATGACTTTTCGAAAATTTGACTTTTTGGTTAACAGTTGACGTCGCAGCGCTGACATCAGCGGGTCAAAAGTTAACGAGTCAGAGTCAAAGCTGACGTCTTACTAACGTCAGCGGTCAATTGGGTTGACTCGGGCGGGTTGACTCACTGAGTTGACTCGGAAGGGTTTACTGACTGAGTTGACTCGGTCAACTCGGGTTCGGTTTACTGACTCGGTTCAAGTGTTAAACCGGTCCAAATTATAAAAATTAGAAAGAAATAGTGGTATATTTTGGGTAAAATAAAGATTTTTATAGACTAAAATGAACAAAAATAAAATCTAGTAGACTCAACATGTAATTTACCCCTTTTATTTAAGTCAGCTAATTTTTTTGTTCACAAAGTGACACGTGGTTCGTTCTGATTGGTCCGTAAAAAAAATTAACATAGTTAATGGTTGGGGCAATTAGACAACTATTTAAACTTAAGGGGGCAAAACATCCTAAAATTATTTTAGGGTGCAACTCGGTATAAAGTGCATAGTTTACGGGACAATGAGACCATTAAGCTTGCATTAAATTACTTAAAATTTTAACATAAAAGAGTTAAACTCTTGATGATAAGCATTAGAATACCTAATTTTAAGGTAAAATTTGAACTCGGCTCGGTTAGGATCAACATCATCCGTTTTTCTATTGTGGACACTTGTTGGGTTCTGGAATACCTAATCTTTGAATCTATTCTTGTTAACTCCTCAAAAGTTCTACTTTTCACGTATATATTGTCATGCTATTGCTTGACTTTCGGTACATATTTATGCATTTAGCTATTAGATTCATGCATTTGCATCTAGGAGTTAAGGAATGTACAATTTTCATTGCCAGAGTGAAGGGGTACTTACTTGTTGTGGTTGGCAGGTCAGGAGCAGGTTTGGCAAGATTGAAGCAGGAAAAGAGCATGAGGAGCAGAAGAGAAATGTCGAGTTCCTTTGGCGAAAGTAGGACAAGGATTGTCAAGCCCGGTTGGCAAAAGAAGGACGACTTATGTCCGGTCAATTAGCCGTTAGTTAGAGCCAGGTCAGCCCTAATTCAAAAAAAAGATAAGAAGATAACTCACCTATATTGGTGCGTAACAAACTTTCAAAAACCAAACCCAAATTAGGGTTTCCACGAGCGCCTATACAAAAAAGATCATTGATCAAGCAAGGAGGAGGCTGCGTTGTAAGGGAAAAAGAGAGTAGATGGCAAACTGTGGTTCGACCAGGACGTGACCGAGAGCTCTTGATCCATTAAAGGGTTGTTGTCGAGTGTCCACGAGTTCTATATTTTTTACACATTCTTACCCTTATTATTGATGTTCTTAAGCTTATTTAGACATATTTAGGTGCATTGCATGAATTATAACATTATCTTCTCTTTTACCATGCTTTTATTGAATATTTTATGTTTTGTTGAGAAAAGTTACTGTTTTAGTTTAGTTTTTATTTTCAGATGTTGTAGCAAGGAGAGGACAGGAAAGCTGGAATGAAAGGAGTTATACTGAAGCAGTTCCAGATGCCGCCAAGGACACTACCGAAGCAGCATTGTCGCCCGTGCAGGAGTTACACCGACTTAGCCAAGATGGGTCACGATTGAAAGAGGGCAATTTCCTAAGCCCAATGAGCCCAATCTTGCAATTTTCTGAAGCTTGTAGCGACCGGTAGAGCTGATCCAAGATCGATAAGTAGGAGCACTTATCCTTACTTGCAAAAGAAGGCAACGTCCAAAGAGTCCATATTTAAGTAAAAAAGGAGTCTGTATTTAATGTAAATATACTTTAAGAACTTCTACATCAAGGAGGACTCAAACTTAAGCCATGAGCCCTATTTATACCCAATGTATGTAACGGTATAGGGGCATGATGAGGTGTGAGGGGATGCGAGCTTGAACAGCCGTACAGCGAAGATGTAGCTAGATAGGTTTGAGTTGTTGGGGGTCGCTGCCCAACTCTCCTAGGGTTTAGGCGTGTGTATGTAAAGTAGTTTGTGAGAAACGATTGTAATAGTTTTGAGTTGTTTTCAATAAAATTCCAAAGTTTTCTTAATCTATGCACTTCATTCTTTCGATAAGTCTACACTAGTCATTTGAGAGAATCCATTTGTCGGGCACGAAAGTGCAAGGCTCATGAAAGTGTTAAGCACGGTCACAACATGTTGGGGCGTGACTAACTTGGTTCCACACCAGTCCACAAGTTTCAGCGGCTAAAAGGGATCACCAATCGAATGGACTTGCCTGTGTTAGGGTTACGTTGAGATTGCTAGGTATTGCCTACATCACGCGAGTGTTCGAGCATCCTTGCCTAGAAATATAGAGGATCACTGTCAACTATCCCGCCGAACTTGGAATGTCTGCCAGACTTACCGCCAGGACATATTCCCGTTCCACCTGCCGAGACAGTGAAAGTTGCAGTGGTAGTGACCCGCTGCGGCCGCGTGACAGGGTCGTAGCCTTCCGCCCACCATACCCGTCGAGGCAGCAATTCATGGCAGCGCAAAACATACACGGGCTTTACAATGTAGTCCACACGCTACTGAGCTGCATTTCTCTTACCCAATCTATCGCCCAAATCTCTCCCTATCATTTCTCTCATCACTATCTCTATTTTTACTTGTGTTTTTATATTTCCACATCGAGAGATTTAATTGCGTGTTTACTAAATCTTTGTGCAGAAAACCATTCAAAGAAGCTGCTCCAATTCCTATGGGAGATGATATCTTTTATACTGTAACTTGACAAGAGTGTGCACTTGCGCTCATAAATAGAGAACACCAGACGCTCTACAAGTTTTTGGCGTCATTGTCGGGGATTAGCAATATCAACTACGTTTGAATTTCTGCACTTCTATTTTAGTTTTGCACATTAAATCTCTTTTTATTTTATTGCTTTAAAAATGCCTCTTTGTTTTCTTTGGTGTATGTCCCGCCAGGGCAGCAAGGATGGCAGCAACATCCACCTGAGGAGGGGAAGGACATGCCCAGATGAAAAGTCAAACATAAAGCCCTTAGGAAGTGGTTATGCTTGGGAAAAGCGCAACCCAACCCAACATAACCTAATTTTTATTTTTAATTTATTTTATGTATTAGGATTAGATTCAATTTTTATTTAATTTTTGTATTTGATTTATTTCAGGTTAGGAATGAAGGCAAGACCAAGAAAGATGAAAGAATAAAGGAGAAGCCCAACCAACGGCCAAGGCAACCCAAGGCAGATGAGCATAATGGCTAGAAGCTTAATAACGGCTAGCCCCAACGGCTACATTTGCCGCAGTGAGCGAAACGAGTATTTGTGTAACGGCTAGAATCCTATTATTCGCGCCGCAATAATTTCCGCCCGTTGACAGCGTGCCCGCTAAGGCAGCTGAGAGAATCAGCTATATAAGGCCAACTATTCTCTCCACGTTCTTCACTTTGCTTTCTTTACTCTGAATTCTTTCTGCAATCTTTGCTTTCAAGATTTCTCTTGCTTTACTTTCTTTCACATTCTTTTTTTTTTCTTTAGGAAATACAACCATCTCACACATATGGCCACATCACAGCAACTCGCCGCCACCTCCAAACCACTTTACAAAAGGTTCTTGAACCCCACTGTCGAGGCAACCTACAAAAAGTACTATAGAGAGCGACAACTATGAGAGGAAATGGGTTTCCAATATACCCAGTCTGGCGGGGATTTTGGCCTCGAACCCTCCCAATTCGAAAGGATCCACAAAATGGGCTGGGACCAGTTCGTATGACAGCCAGAAGGAATCAACAGCAACCATGTGCGAGAGTTCTATGCCCACATACTAACACTGGAAAGTCCTTTCGTTTATGTCCGTGGAGAAAGTGTCAAGTTCATAGCGGATATGATCAACGGCTTTTACAGCATAGAAGTCAGCGGCAATCCGCATGAGGAATGGGAGTCCTACCTAACGACGACTGACTACAACAAGATCAAGAAAGAGATCTGTAAGCCAAACACCAAGTGGCTAACATGCAAAAGCAACGGGTCAGTCAACCGACGCGATCTACTGCCGGAGGCAGCCCTTTGGAGTTACTTCGTCCAACGCCGCCTGATGCCCACCACGTAAGAATCAACAGTCAACAGGCCGCGGCTTGCCCTCATCCACAACATTATTATGGGGCGGCAAATCAATGTTGGCGAGGTAATCATAAAGGAGATCTATGCCCACGTAGAGAAGCCAAACGCCAAGGGACCCCCCTTCTTCCCTGCACTCATCACGGGCCTTTGCGCCAATTTTCGCGTACCGACACACTCAAAGGACAAAATTCTTCCTGCCAAGGAAGGATGGACAAGAAGGGTACGCCAGCAGATGATGTAGAACTTGGAGCCAGACACACCTTCCACCGTCCAGCCGCCGTCCCAAGCTTCCGCCACCCCAGCCGCAGCAGGCAGTACTGAAGCTGCCCTCCCATCCGCCGTGACCCCCTGCTGCGCAACCTAGTGGAAAGCTGCCAAAGGATCGAGCACAAGCAGGTGATCTTCACCAAATATGTGGCGGACGTGTAAGAGGCCTTTGTAGCTTACTTGCTTGACAAGTACAAAGACGGCGGCCCACAGTTACCCGCCTTCCCAATAGAGTTAGCAGTGCCCAAGCCAATTCATATCACACCAAGACCAGCTGTTGCTCCTAGCACCGACGACAGCGAGGAGCCGCACTACCGCCCCAAGAGAAGAACCTCTCCAACTCCCATCCATCCATATGACCTCACCTCCTCATCTGAATCAGAGAAGGAAGAGGAAACCACCGCTGCCTCCTCAGTAGCAAAAGAGGTTGCTGCCAAAGATACCGGCTACTCAGACATGGAGATCTCAGACTCCCTAGATGACGAACCGGTAGAGGCAGCAAGAAAGAGAAAGCGGCCAACAGCAGAGCCCCATGGTGGAGGAACTGAAAGACAATCTAAGAAACCCACCCCCAGCCGCATCCAGCCGTCGCGTAGCAAGAAAAAGAGCCCAACCGACAGACCATCTGCCACGCGCCGCCTAGTCCTGCCCGCCTCCTCAGCATCCCCCTCTGATGCAGCAGCAACAAAGGGGAACTCCCTTAGTCTATAGCACCATTTTCTTTTCTTTTTCTTTTAATTTTTATGCTTTATTTATTTATTTATTTTCTTTTTTTATTCTTTTTATGTTTTATTTTTCTGTTTTATTTTTTTCTTTTTATGCTTTATTTTTTGTTTTCAATTTTTGTTTTGTGTAGAGACATTGAGGACAATGCCAACCTTGAGTTTGGGGGAATAGTCCTCTTTTTTTAGGTTCATTTAGTAGCATTTAGGATCATATGTAAATTTTGCCCCCTAGCACTTAATGAAGTAGAAATTTTTAGTTTAAAAACTTGTGCCTATGATAGATTAGTCGACTACTTATATTCACACCTTTCTAAAAAAATTTATCTAACTATGGGAAGAAGCATGAAAAACACTTAGAATTTTTTTCTTGCTGCCAATTATCTTTACACTTGTCTGATAAATGCTGAATTTTTGCTTGAGTTTTAAGTTTAACACTGCCTACCTTACTTAATAAAAATTCCTTGATTGAATATAGGTTTGCTTCCACGGCAGCACAGGGCAGCAAAACAAAGATGATGGAAACCCTAGAAATGTTGGAAACAGGCTCTAGGCATGAAGTTCAAATACCCTAAAGGTGCCCGAAACATGCTCTAGGAAGGATCATGAGCAAGGACACTCCGCTACTATCAAAGTCCACGTATCTAAACCAAGTGACGGACAAATTAGCAAGAATGAATGAAAGCCTTCACGGGATAAACTCTATTCAAAGGGTTCAGAGTTTCGTAGAGTGCACCTATCTTAGCTTCAGACCCAGAGAATAGTTGTGATGAGCTGAAGCCCTTAAAGCCATGATCAGAAAAGAAGACAAAAGTGCCCACTGTACTACCAAGGCAGCAGCTTGTATCCTCTTTAGTAATTAAATTAATTTAGGCATTCTTTGTTAACCTAGTAATTTCAGCATATTCAACATGAACACAGACCTACACACATTGCACTGGCATTAAGAAAATTAAACCTAAGTTATTTTATGTCATTCCCTATCACTAACATAGAAACATGTGCCACAGCCTTGAGGTAAGAAATCAAGTTAAAGGCTAATGTTTCTATTAATTTTGTACAAGGGGCAGATTTACTAGCTAGGTTGCATTGCTTGAGGACAAGCAATAGTTTGAGTTTGGGGGTGTGTAGAGTGTCCACGATTTCTATATTTTGTACACATTCATGCCCTTATTATTGTTGTTCTTAAGCTCATTTAGACATATTTAGGTGCATTGTATGCATTATAATAGTATCTTCTCTTTTACCATGCTTTTATTAAATATTTTATGTTTGGTTGAGAAAAGTTATTGTTTTAGTTTAGTTTTTATTTTTAGGTGCTGTAGAAAGGAGAGGAGAGGATAGGAAAGCTGGAACGAAAGGAGCTGTACTGAAGCAGTTCCAGATACCGCCAAGGATGCTACCAAAGCAGCATTGCCGCCAAGTGTCGCCCGGGCAGGAGTTACACCGACTTATCCACGATGGGACGCGACTGAAAGAGGGCAACTTCCTAAGCCCAATGAGCTCAGTCTTGCAATTTTCTGAAGCCTGTAGCGGCCGGTAGAGCTGATCCAAGATCGATAAGTAGGAGCACTTATCCTTACTTACAGAAGAAGGCAACGTCCAAAGAGTCCATATTTAAGTCAAAAAGAAGTTTGTATTTAATGTAAATATACTTTAAGAACTTCTACTTCAAGGAGGACTCAAACTTAGGCCATGAGCCCTATATATACCCAATGTATGTAAGGGTATAGGGGCATGACGAGGTGTGAGGGGGTGCGAGCTTGAACAGCCGCACAACAAAGATGTAGCTAGATAGGTTGAAGTTGTTGCGGGTCGCGGCCCAACTCTTCTAGGGTTTAGGCGCGTGTATGTAAAGTAGTTTGTGAGAAACGGTTGTAATAGTTTTGAGTTGTTTTCAATAAAATGCCAAAGTTTGCTTAATCTATACACTTCATTCTTTCAATAAGTCTACACCAGTCAGTTGAGAGAATCTATTTGTCGGGCACGAAAGTGCAAGGCTCACGAAAGAGTTAAGCACAATCACAATATGTTGGGGCATGACTAACTTGGTTCCACACCAGTCCACAAGTTTCAGCGGCTAAAAGGGATCACCAATCGAATGGACTTGCATGTGTTAGGTTTACGCTGAGATTGCTAGGTATTTCCTACATCACGTGAGTGTTCGAGCATCCTTGTCTAGAAATAGAGAGGATCACTGTCGACTATCCCGCCGAACTTGGAATGTCTGCCAGACTTGCCGCCAGGACCTATTCCCGTTCCACCTACCGAGACAGCAAAAGTTGAAGTGGTAGTGACTCGCTGCGGCCGCGGGACAGGGTCATAGCCTGCCGCCCACCATACCCGTCGAGGTAGCAATTCATGGCAGCGCAAAACATACTCAAGATTTACAATGCAATCCACTCACTATTGAGCTGCATTTCTCTTACCCAATCTATCGCCCAAATCTCTCCATATCATTCCTCTTATCACTATCTCTATTTTTACTTGCGTTTTTATATTTCCACATCGAGAGATTTAATTGCATATTTACTAAATCTTTGTGCATAAAACCATTCATAGAAGTTGCTCAGTCCCAGTGGGAGACGATATCTTTTATATTATAACTTGATAAGAGTGTGCACTTGTGCTCATAAATAGAGAACACCCATATGCTCTACAGTTGCATCGACAGATCTCATTCTTTGTTCATTTCTCTCTTTTTTTTATTTATGATTTGATGGTGATGTCCAAAAACAATATTGTTTCAATGATTTTTCCAGCCATGAACTAACTTTTTAAAGTTGGCTAGGGTTGTTTTGCGATGAACGCTTAGCTTTTAAGTTTTTAATAATTGAATGCCTTGGCATTTTTATCTAGTTTGCTTGTGCTTAATTTGATAATATTTTATGTCATACGACAGTTGGCATTGAATGCTCATCCATTAATAAATTAACAGACTTAGGAGATAAGAATTAATTTCCAAGTACTAAGGAGAGAAACTTCTACAGAAGATGTTCAAGTAGATGAGCTTACTTCGGAAGTGAATATACTCCTTAGGAGTAAAGATTACAACTTTGTCAAGTTAATTATTTGAAAACATCACTATAGACATATAGGTATTAAAGGTAATTAACTTAGAGTATTGTCATCGACAGAGACAATACTAACTTAAAATATACTCGGCAATAAAACGAAGGCTGAAACTTATTAATCGTTGTCTTCGCTAGCGCGAAATCCAATCATCCCTTACCAGCTCCAATCAATCATTTGGATACATTTGTTTGTCAATCTTCCTAAATTCTCACTTCATTTTCTCTTTGTTATTTTCTTAACTAAAATCTGATCTCAGTTACCAGCCTATTCGTTTCAATTCACAAGTAATTATCGTGGCATTTAATTCTTGGATAATTCATATGGATACGATACTCAGCTTACCGATGTATTACTTGTTGACCGTGTATACTTGCACGTAAAAGATATATCCTTGGCATTATTTCCTAAATTGACAACATAATACTTAATCTTTTGTCAAGCGGTATATCGTCGACAATTCTCAATAAATAAATTCCTCAACTATTTTTAGGAATATAAAAAATGTATATATTTTAAAAATCATTTAGTATCATCTGGACATTTTTGTTAGAAGGACGCTAGCTCATTCTCGCACCACCGGAAGAGTCCTTGTAACACCCCTAAAAAGTATGCTTATAAAAATAAAACGAAAATGGTGTCATCAAAGTTTAAACCCTTAACACCTTGCTTTTTGAGCATGTGCCCTTACCGTTTATGCTATGAGTAGTTTTGGTTAAATTTCACCCCCGTTTAATATTAAACTATGCTTGGTGGTTATTGAAATTTAAAAAGGGATATGACTTCTCAGCTACCCCTTTTTTGGATCCCACTCGGGATTTGAGAACCCAAAAAGTTCTAAAATCCTTCCAAACCCCTTCCGTCCATCATCCCTGATCTCGACCACCGCCACGTCATGGTCGTCATCGTCGTAGTCGACGTGATCACCACCTCACGCCAGTCTCAACCCTGGCCGCCACTCGCGCATTAATGTCATCGTTCACCGTGGGCAACGGTTTCAGAATCTATGCGAACAATCGAGTGCCACCATTGTTCTCGGTGGTTTCGTCACCAAACGGCGGCCGTGCCTCGCACCGCCACCATCCCGATGTTCGACGCCATCAAGCGACCAATGCCCTGTGACTACTCGCTGAGAAGCCGTGACGTCTGTCGTAGAGATCGCTTCGAAGGATCGGTAAGCCATTGAGCTTATTTGCCACTGGTTTCAGTCTTTTATGTTGCCATCGTGCGATGTCAGTGAGAGTTACCGCCAGCACCACAGTCCTCTCCGTCTCAGGTCGAGAAAACCCTAATGTTCGATCATCGTTCCGACGCCGGGAG
This sequence comes from Hibiscus tridactylites, assembly GCA_958450335.1. Classification (NCBI taxonomy): domain Eukaryota; kingdom Viridiplantae; phylum Streptophyta; class Magnoliopsida; order Malvales; family Malvaceae; genus Hibiscus; species Hibiscus tridactylites. The sequence continues at coordinate 65,905,367 of OY288287.1, read as the reverse complement.
AGGCCTCATCGGCGCTACGTGATTTTTCGGCCAAATCTGAAATTTAGGGCTTTTCTGGTAAGATTATGGATTGTAATGTGATATTTCGGGTTTGGTTTACTTCTCTATATAATCAGCACTTGTTTTCTGGCAGAAACAGTGCATTTTAAGCCTTCGACGACCACTCCGGCGACCGTCTGGCAACCAAAATTTTTGAGTGAGTGAACCGGACCAACTCAAACTGGTTCAACTTGAACCACCCCGACCCGAACTCGAGTCTGACCAGAACCCGACTCGAGACTGTGTCAACTCGCCGAGTCAACTCAGTTAACCCCCTGTTGACGTTAGCATGACGTCAGCGTTGACTTTGACCGTTGACCAAAAAGTCAACTTTTTCGAAAACTCTCGTTTTATGTTTTTTGACGTCCTGAGTCCGTTTTAGAAGCCTGTTTCGTCAAATTCGAACCCGAAAGCCTCTGAATCTAACCTTGAACCCAAACTTGTATATGTATTTAATTATTCAATTAAGAGTACTTTGAGTAAGAACTAAAATAGGATTTGTGTAACTGAAAGTATCCACGACTCCTTGAATACGAGATGTTGAGGAATGTCAAATTTGGGTTCAAGAGTGTTCGAATGTCGTTCATGGACTGACCGATGTATCTCGGAGCCAAGGTTATACGTTACTACCTTCTACATGCTTTTGAAACTTGTTGGTATTCGGTCAATGTTTACACGACCATGATTGAGCATATGATTATTTCCACCTATGTCACGCAATTATGAAATGAGAGTAATAATGTCCAAGGAAAAAATACTCGAATAAGAGATTTGATAAATCAAAAGGACTTCTGAGTTCAGTACACGATTAACAGATGGTAAATCTTTAAGCATGATTATCTCTTTTATTAAAAGTATAAATGTCGAAAATATCTTATTAACAAATGACAAAAATACCCTCTAACTATAAACACAACTCGAGAAGCTATACTTGATCCGGTAATACATCCGATGCATTTGAAAACCTCTGATTTCCTACAATGTTATAGTAACAAGACTTAAATATTCGAGACTGTAAAGTACTTGAGTTTCTGGAATTTTGAATAAATCTCTGAAGATAAATTTACAGAAAAATATGCGTATGTTTGAATTAATCAATGTGGCGTAAAATATTGAATGGATTGCGATGACAAAAGAAAGATTGAAAATACTGATAAAATTTAATGGGATTGAATGACGCTAAAGATTGAATTGTCCTCAGGCAATAATTGTCAATCAGCCGACTTATGTGTTATATCCTCGAGGTTTGAAACGAATAAATAGTTGGAAGGACCGAACTCTGAATAATTGAAAAACCTTTGAGCATCAAATTGTCTAAAATACCCTCGGATACCAATGACTAAGAATATCTCTAAGACATGGAATTTAGAACTCCATTTAAAGCCAAACAAATGTAATGGCTCTAAAAGTGGTAAAATGCAACTCGTGTCTGTTGGTCATTTTAGATACTATGATGAGATTGTAAGAATACCATGTGAATGGACGTGCAGTTTATTTGGAGAAAGTACATAGTTAATGGTATGAAAGACCTATTCTCCAAAGGCACTTTCGATGTTTTGGAATGAGTTAAGGTTCACTGCACATGTTTGATTACTTGGAAAATATCACTTGTATATATATATATATATGTGCTCGGTTACTCGTAGTAAGTTCAGTGGATGAATGGTGAAGGCGAACTGTTTTGGTGATACACTGTAGTCAGTTCTGAGAAATGAATGGTTGAGGTGTACCTATCCGATGAGAAATTAAACATTGTGTCAATGGGTTTCAATTAGTTTAAAGGGACTTAAAAACCTGATGAGCAACTAGAATTCCTGAATTTTGTACATCACTGTTTATACCTTGTTGGTTTAAATTACCAAATTACCCCTGAAGGTCAAAATGGCCAAAATACTCTCGTAGGCTTTAACGATTGAATCACTTTCGATATATTTGAAATCTCAATGACTCTGATGCATCAATTTTGATGTCTGGTTTGAGTCATTGTTACCGAACTTGCCTTTTGTTAGACCTCGTCCTGAAATCAGTCTGAAATTGTCAAGTGTTCTCTTTTTTATAATTATCGAGTGTCTCCAAGAAATAAATTGGGTCATAATGCGCGTACCAGGTGTCCGTAAATACTATATGTTCTAAACCAAGACCATTTGCTAAAAATTTAAAAGTATGACACTATTATTCGAAAAGAAAGCAATCTCTGGCTTCTGTCCTCTTATATGAAAAAATATATATGATACATGACTTTGAATGCAAAATAATAATAAAACAAAATAAATCTGACATATGTCTTTTGGTATAAAAATGATGATATGATATATATCTTCTAGTATTACTATTTCTGAATATGGACTAAATTCGTCTGGGTATACTATCTGGAACATGAATGAAGATCTGTAGGCTCAGCGTTGGTAAGCCCTTCTGGACCTAAGCTCATACTCCTAATGGGCCTAGGGTAAGCCTTTCTATAAGCTCCTACGCCCGATGGGCCTAGAGTAAGTCTTTCTGGATATTATTATGGGATTCTGCATATTGGCGTACAGTTAGAGGATAGTTAAGTAATTAATAAAACTTTATAACCCCTTCTGAATTATACCCTACTGAAATAATGTATCAAAGTTGAAACTCTCAGTAAACTTACAATTCGCGCTTAATGAACCACTCTAAACTCATTGATTCAACTAGTGAAATCTGAATCTCTTTTGAGCCTCCGGCTTTAGACTCGTCTCCTAAGGCTCGAGTGATCAAATAAAGAACAACTATGTTACCTTCTAATATAATGCTTCACTGAAATATCGAATCGTAATTTGAGCTTATCGTTGCCCAGTTTATCATAACAGTGTTAAACTTGTCATATACTTGCTTATGCTTTTAGCATCCCTTGGTAGTTTGTATTACTGAGTTTTTCGAAGTTCACGTTGTTTTTACCAACACATGTTAAAAGATCGCTCATGTTGCAGTTATCAACGTCGGTATGGGAGTTTCTACGGCTTTATTTGCGGAGTACGGTACCTGTGTAATTAGGGGGCATGTATGTCACATCTTGTTTCATATTTGAGCCTAAAACTTGTTTTAGCTATTTATATCATAGTTTCTGTTTTTATTGTCTGAATGATTTCTGAAATTGTATTTTAAATTCTGAATTTGATTTATGGTTTCAAATGATTTAGTAACTTGTTTATTTGAAATTTTAATGTGGGTTGCTCTGGTAACCCTAATGTGACTCCCTATGATCCGTATTAACGCATAGGCGGGTCTAGGGGTTTACAGTCCTTTAGTTAGATGTTGTGTTAGGGATAATAATAAGAAAAAAACTTCAATACACATATGTTGTTAAAGTTTGCACAAGCCTTTTAGTTTTAAGGGTTAGGGGTTTAGTTTAGGGTTTAGAATTTGGGGGTTGGGTTGTAGTGTTTAGAATTTAATGTTAGTATTAAAATTTAAGATTTATTGTTTATAGTTTGTGGTTTAGTTTTTTAGGGTTTAAGTTTAGTAATTTAAGATTTGAATTTATAGTATAAATATGCAAGTTTTTGTAAAATAATTTTTACACAACAACCGATGTATCAAAACTAAACCCTAATAATAAATAGAATTAAATACAAACATATGACTGTTAAATTTTATCAAACTATTATAAAGTTATTTTTAAAATTAAAATAAATTATTATTAATTATTTTATTACACTCTGATAAATTTAATAATCATTTTATAATTTTAAAAATTTCATTCATTGAGCAAATCATTTTTACTTGGTTTAGTATTTATTTATATACTTTAATCTTAATTAATATATCCAAAATTATTATTTTGTTATCGATTGCGTACAACTGAACTTCAAAAAAAAAATAGAAATACTTTATCCATTTTCGGTATTCTTATTTTTGTCCTCATATTAAAATTTTGAGTTTAGAGTTAAAGGTCAAAGTTTAAGGTTAGGATTCAAGATTAGAGTCTAAAAAATTTGGGTTAAATTATATTTTTAAGGTTTATAATTTAAAATTTAAGATTTTTAAAGTCAGAATATAAAAGTGAAGTTAAATTTTGTCCAGAAAAAGAAGGGAACCTTGCTGAAGAACATTTGGTTTAGAAGTATTTTATGAGCGACAGCGACATTCACAGTGGCAAGTGGAAATGCTGTCATTTTATCTTTAGCAGGTTGGTTCCTTCAACCAGCTAACTGGTTACAAACTTGCAACTATTTGGAAGGTTTATCCAGTAGTCTAAAGTCTAAACTTGGCTCAGTTCTGACAATCTCTGAAGAAAAACACAGCCTTTTCTCTACCACTAGCATTAACAATGTCTATCACGTGTAGCTGTTGGGTCGGACCAAGGTCTTGCTTTTATCCTATCAGCCTCTCACTTTACCTTTGCTACATATTTTCAACGGTCAAATATCGTTTTCCCATTAAAGCTACAACGGTATAATATTCAATTCCTGCATGCAATGCAACATTATCCACAATAACACTTGTGGTCCCAAGTAGACAAGACATATTGCAAGTTCCAAAATGACATAGAGAAAGCATGGAAATGGAGAACTGGATCAAAAAAAAGCATGGAAATGGAGAAAAAGCAAATCCCAAAACCATCTATTACTTGTTGGAGCCTTATATAGCTTGAGCTTGCCATTACAATAGAACGCCGTTCTTTGCACGCCACTAATACCAAAGGCGATAATATTTTTAGAGATAAACAAAACAAAAGAAACAAACAAACAAACACAACCCCGTTGCCGTTCATCCTTGACAAATGTGCTTCAGCCTTCAAGGGTTGGGGCTCGAGCCTTAGGTCTGGACCCCCCATGAGCCTCGACGCCTTGTGGAGGAATATTACTACTATAGAAGACATTACGGATACCTAAATATGTTAAAGTTACTGATGACCCTAAAAAGGTGGAGTCCCTTAAAGCTGACCAAAAGAGTGAGCAAGGTAAGCTAACGCTCCTACAAGGGGTGCATTGATGTACGTTGCTGGTTCTGATTGCTCATAATCCGACCGTTGATCTGGGAACCTGTCGCGCTGGTCTGGCCCACCAATGACTGCACCTACCAGAATGTTGGGGTTGGGGGATTGAGACTTCATGAAGCTAAAGCCTGCAGAGCATTGGATCTTGGCTGGGTGATTCGCAACCGATGGCAAGGATGAGCCCCTGTGGTGTATCCTTTGTGGGTACCTTGGACTGTATCCTACCATGTAGGACATCTTCAAGGGGTTGTCTCCTAGCAGATAGTCCACCTGTTTCTTGGCAATGGTTCGGAGGCTTTTCGGGGTGACCCTGGTGCCACCGCAGTTAACAACCTGGTGGGCTGAGGTCAAGTACTTGGCGTAGGTGAGAAGCAGGAACGAAGTGGAGGTAACATATTGCATGTTGCTGTCACTCATCTTAAACAGGAGCCCACCCGGAGTGTATTGAGATGAAGAGAATGGGGCTCCTGGTATGATGGAGCAAATGAAATTATCTGCGTGCCCTTTGTAATCATGGAGAGATTTCAGTCCCTGGACAAGGAATGCCTGAAAGTTCAAGGACCACATTAGTCAATTTAACTTGAATAAAGAGGAACAGAACCAAAAAATAAGGAAAGAAACGGAACCTTGGAAAGAAGAATCCTTGCTCCGACATGTTTGTTATCCCATCCGAAAGTGTTGTCGAACTCTGCAGCTCCAAGTATCTGTCCATTTACCTGAATGTAGTTCAGGTAGGTCGGGTTCTTGGTGGCTCGGTGTAGCCAAGCAGCCCCCCACAATAATTCATCCTACCATCAACCAGAGAAATAAATTAAAGCAAACAACATTTTAAATAGGCAGTCTTTAGTAAAATGAACGCACCTGATAACCAGAATAAGAGCAATAGAACGGGCAGACATCCCTTTTCAACCCATTGCTATAGGGTCCTCTATACTTATCAGCAAACTGAAACACCTGATACTCAGGGACAACATCCATTTTCAATTTTCAGAGGAAATTTAGAACAGAGCAGGGATCATGTAAGAATATACGAGATTTTTTACCCTGACAGCCCTCCTAGCCAAAAGCTTGGAGTAAGTGGGGTCACTTCTTCTGAAGACCAAAGAGGCAGCTGCAAGAGCAGCAGCAGTTTCCCCAGCTACATCAGAACCAGGAGAGTTTTTGTCTATTTTGAAAACACTTCTCGGCGTGTCCATGTCTTCCGGTCTTTCCCAGCAAGAATGGTCCTTGTTTGCATCACCAACCTACACAAACAAAAAAACCCAGAGCCAACATTAGATCCCCTGTTTTCTGTTTTAAAATCTTCCTTCAGGGTGAAACTGAAACAACAAATGAGAAGGCACATTGTATGCAAAACAAAGCACAAATTTTGTATAGCTGGGATACCTGAACATAAATGGTGTCTGGATGTGCAGTTGCTTTGAGCAAGTAATCAGTAGCCCAACGGATGGCTTGTTTGGCATTTTGTAACTCTCCTTTCATCAGCCCACCAAATTCAATCACACTCCAGGAAAGCATGGTGGTGGTGAAGGCCATTGGGAACCCGAACTTCACATTATCTCCAGCATCATAGTATCCCCCCACCAAATCAACCTGCATTTTCATATTTCACACTCAGAACATCACAACTTGAAAGTGAAGCCACTAAAACATACAAGAAACAGTCAAACGGACTATTCAAAAAGAGAATGGGAGCTTGGTTTTGCATATTTACATGCATGGCAGCGCCATCTGAGAGTCCAGAGTCTCTTCTCCAAGTAACCCTCTGGTTAGAGGGAAGCTTCCCCGACCTCTGACCTTCGAAAAATATGATAGATTTGGAAAGTGCATCTCTATAGTTATGATTGGCAACGTGATGGTGGTGGTAGTGGCGAAAAGGGTTGCCATTACATTGAAGAAAAGAACCGGTGAAACAAGCAAGGGCTATGAGAAGCAAAGGAGAAAGAGAGAGACCCATTTTTTCAGGCTGCCCCAAGTCCCCAACCACCTAATCTGCTGTAAGCCACAGAGCAGAATGCTTCCCTTTGTTGTTTATATAGCAAAAGCTGCTGCCCTTTTACCTTCCCGCTTTGCTATTGGCTACAAGTTACCGCTTCACTCTTTTTCAACAAAAACTCTCTCCCGGAGTTGGAAAATTCAAAAAAAACGGCCGCTCAAAAATCCGCTAAAAAATGACTGTATAAAATTCCTTATAAAAATCGTAAGAATTTATGTATATTGTACCGAAATTATTACAAAAATAATAAGGATTTGAGTAATGTACCGAAATTCTTACTACTTTGTAAGAATTTCGGTACAATGTACACAATTTCTTACAAAAAATCGTATAATGTAAAGATTTATGTATAATGTAGACAAATACTTACCAATTTTGTAAGAATTTATGTATGTACACAAAAGTGGTAAGAATTTGTGTATGTACACAAATCCTTACTACTTTCGTAAAAATTCCGGTACATATCCATAAATCCTTATAATTTTTTGTAAGAAATTAGGTACACGTCTTTTTTTAGCCACTTTTTAAGCGGTCGTTCCCTAAAACTCCACCTTTGGCGTTATCATCTATACCCAACATTAAAAAACTAATAGATTTTATCATTGCACAACTTTAAAATTTGTGGTCAGCGTCTATATAGATTGTGAAAGATTAGTCATTGAGTTCCCTCCGATAGATACCATAAAAAGCAAAAAAAAAAAAAAAAACTAAATCTTAAGTCATAATCTTAAATTCCAAACTCTAAACCTTTAACCCTACAAATTAAATCATACACTAAACTCTAACTCTAAATATAACTTCTTAATGTTAGGACAAATAAAGACACTATAAAGTAATAGAGGATTTATGTTCACTCTTTTTTTTGTTTAACCATCCGTTTCCAACGTATTAGTTGTCTAATTCATATTGGATATTGCAGAGGCATGTTAACGACAATCGGATTTGCTTCATTCACAAGGTAAGGATTCGAACCTTTAACCTTACTCATCCTACTTAGAGGTGACAAACGGGTCAATCGGTTCAAGTCATTTCAGATTAGATTATTTCGGGTCTGATATCATTCAGTTCGGTTCTATTATGCTTAGGGTCATTTCAGTCAGTTGATTTTCGGTTCGGTTGATTTTCGATTCGGTTTGGGTCAATGGGAGATCGGTCGGTTTTAATGAAGTCTTTAGGTTGGTCGGTTTTTTACACCCTTTATATGACTTTATAAAGCTAATATATTTGACTTTTTGGTAAGTTGTGCGGTTGTTCATATCTCATCTTTCTTTATTTATATTAATATCTTTTATTTATTTCGGATTGTCTTCGGTTCGGGTTGCTTTCGATTCGGGTCCATTCGGTTCAACTAAAAATCGATTCATTTTCGGTTCAATTTCGGGTTATTATGTTTGATTCGGTTCGAGTCTCAGATCAAATTTACCAAGCCTAATTCTACTAGACAACTAGTTTTTGGTTTTTTTATTTATTTTTAATAAGTGGCCAGTTAGAACAATAATTAGACCCACATTCTCCATCAGGTGTTTGGCATTGTCTCATAAATTTTACTCGTTTTTCCCCCAATGTTTTTCTGCGTTCACTTATTGAATCATAGATAGTTAGATACCCTTTTGAATTCAATGTTCATTTGCCCAGAACTACGGGCATGCAATCAGGCATGGGAGTTTTAATAACAGAAAATTCCAGTGGTCACATGGGTGTTTTGATTACATTAATTAATGTTTTATAACAATGTTCTAGGAAAATTCACAATAGTGTTATGACATGTAAGTACTGTCAGTTACACTTTTTCCACACCTACTACTGCTAGTCTACACCGGATGTTCGAAGTAGAGAAAAAAATTGTTTTCAAAAGTAACTATGGAAATCGTGTTTATTCTTTCCATTCACGTTGTCCACCACTGGATTAGATTTGCAGTGAGAATATATTAAAAAAATAAAAGGTTAAATTGTTAAAAAAAAGTCACGATGGTCTCTTCTCCGAAAACTAAGGAAAATTTTAAAAATCAAAACCCTAATGTGGGTGGTGAGGGTTCGCCGGGGGCGCTGGGATTCTTAGACTCTGGTGGTCGACCTCCAAGTGCGGGGCGGCATGCTCTCGCTGAAAAGGCGGGGACGGTGCAAGGGGCGGCTGTAGGGTTGCAGGCGCCGCTGGCAGGGACGGAGCTAGGAATTGAAGTTGAGGGGGGCAAAACATAAATTTTGAAAGGAGGGGGGGGGGGCAAATTTACAATTATCCCAATTTTTTCAGAAAAATTATAAGAAATTAAAGGGTTAAAAAAATTTCCCCCTACCCGGGGGGGGCCACAGCCCCACCCATTGGAGCTGTGGCTCCGTCACTGGCCGCTGGGTGCTGGTGTAGGTGTGGTTGATCACCCTGGTTCGTCGTCTGCGTTATCGACGCAGCATGAGGGAAAAGGACAGGAAGGGAAAACAGTGATCTTGGTCCTGCAGGGTGTGGCTGGCGGGGCTGATTCCTTTGCCGGCGATGGCCGGGAGCATATGCGTATGGTGGGCAACCCTACCTTTGAGGGTGTTGTGGATGCCGATGTCAATATGGATATCGGGGATGTATCGACCAAAGCTGCTGGTGAGTCTCGTATGTATGCTAACATTCTTGCGGGTAATAAGGAGAGTAAGGGATCGAAGTTCTCCAACATATCTGATGCGGAAATAGTTGTTAGAGATGAGGATGTTACGATTACTAACGGTGGTCCTTATCCGGTTATTAAGTTTTTTGAAAGGGTACATGAACTAGTTGATCGTAGCATAGATAAGGCACTGATTGTACGTCTACTTGGCCGAACTATCAGCTATCGCGTGCTATGGAACTGCATTCAATCGTTATGGCAGTTAGTAGGTCGTTTTCAGTTGGTCGACCTTGAAAACGAATACTTCCTGGTTAAACTGGAAAGAGAGGAGGATTATGTTCGAGTCTTAACTGCAAGGCCATGGACTATATTTGGTAGTTACCTTACGGTACAGCCATGGAGTAGGGATTTCTCTACTGCAAAATCTCATCCCTCACATGTTGTGGTATGGGTTCGGCTTCCGGGTTTGCCAATCCGTTATTACTCGAAGAGCTTATTTTGTCGCATCGCCGAGGTTATTGGGAAGGTCATCAAGGTCGATTATAATATTGTTGCTGGGGAGCGAGGTAAATTTGCTCGACTCGCCGTTATGGATGATCTCACTAAGCCTCTTCTGCCATGCATTGGCATTGATAACTTCCTGCAAAAGATAGAATACGAGGGATTGCAACTTATCTGCTATCATTGTGGTGTATATGGACATACTATGGATTTCTATGTAAGGAAAATTGCGGAAACAACGAAGGAACAAACTGATACGTTGAAGACTTCTGACCAGGGCAGTGAACGTGCTGAATTTTATGGACCTTGGATGGTGGCGGAGAGTAGAAAGCGAAGGCCGCGAAAATTTGGGGAGAACAGAAACTCTTCCAAGAATGTTAGTAACAATGTTGTGCCGTCGCGGTACCATATCCTTCGGGACCTGGATAGCAATGGGATGTCACACGATCTTGGAAGTGGGGATGGCAATACTAGTCCTAGCAACCACCTAGGCTTGACCAAGGGCAAATAAGTGATGATTGATGAAGACAATAGGGGCGATATTTCAAGTCAGCAGCTAGGCAGGAGTGGCGATAACAGCGATGGGAAGTCACATAGGTCAGTCGAAGGTGTGGGGGATTGCCAGGGTGCGCAGACGGAGAGCTTGCGGAGTGAGCCGTCGGGTTGGAATGTTTCTCTAACTGTTCCAGGGGTGTTGCTGATAGTGGTTGAACACAAAGATAGCATCGCGGGGCCTAGTCATGTTGCGGTTTCCATTCTCAATGATGGCCGTAAGGTTCATGTTTCGCAGAAAAATAGCAGCAAGGTGAGAGTGCAGGGGTTCAGAAAAGTAGCAAAGGTTTGGTCAAGCCGCAAGCGCGCGGGAAAAAGAAGGTGGAGCGATTACCGAATATGCCTTTGCTGTCGGAGTGGGTACAGCCGGCACCCGCACGGCTTGATGAGCTTCAATCGGCAAGTCTTTGAGGTAACCCTACGACGGTAGGTGGGGCAGTGGAAGTGCAGATTGGTGATCGCGGTCTGCAGGGTGCTGCTGCTAGCCAAAATGTGGTTCCAGTGGTTGAGGTTACGATGATGGAGAGACCACACCTGTCTCTACTAGCATCATGTTGGTGGACCAGGTTTTTTTCTCATATTTATCAGATTTATAATGGTTAATGTTTTGTTTTTGGAACATTCAGGGAGCAGCTAGCTCCTCGTTCCGTGATCATTTACGTAGGATTCATGTGTCGTCAAGACCTTCGATTGTTGCTTTAATGGAAACTCGGATTAGTGGGACGCGAGCCGATCACATTATTAATCGCTTGGGCTTTCAATCTTCTTCCCGGGTGGAGGCGCAGGGATTCAGTGGTGGTATCTGGTTGTTTTGGAATGGTGACATGAGGATTCAGGTTCTTGTTGTATCCAATCAGTTTATCCATATTACTCTTCAGGGAATGACATTGTCGTGCCCTGTGTTTTTGACTGTTGTGTATGCTAGCCCCCAAATGCAGTATAGGAGATACCTCTGGGATCAGCTTGAAGCGGTTAATCCTGGGCTTGACCATCCATGGCTCCTTGGGGAGATTTTAATGCCATTTTACATTTAGATGATCGTCGCGGTGGTCAGAGCCGTCGTCATTATGTGAGTAGGGACTTTTAAAATTTTGTCTTTACTAATGCTTTGCAGGAGGTTGAGTTTAAAGAGTCGCGGTTTACCTGGGTTCGTGGGGATCTATACGAACGTCTTGATCGCTGCCTTGTGAATCTAAAGTGGACTGATTGTTATCCGAATACCTTGGTTAGACATCTTGATAGAGTTGGGTCTGATCACCGCCCTATCTTACTTTGTACGGATCATTTTGTGTCGAACTCGGTGGAGAAGCCTTTCCGTTTTGTTTTCGCCTGGAAAAATTTGGCAGAGTTTACTACTCTTCTTAAGAACTCGTGGGGAAATTCTTTGTCGTATGTGGAGAATATTATGAGGCTAAAATAGGACTTATCCCAGTGGAATGCTCAATGTTTTGGTTCTTTGGGTAAGAGAAAGAAACACATTATTGCTCGTCTTCGGGGTATTGACAGGGCCTTGGAGCGTAGGCATTTTATGTCTCTTAGTGAACTTGAGAAATCCCTTAAACTCGAGTTGGATGATATCATTGCCATGGAAGAGAGTATGTGGCGGCAGAAAGCTAGATGTGATTGGGTTAGAGATGGTGATCGTAACACTAAATACTATCATGCGATAGCAAATGGCAGGAGGAAGCGTAACACTATTTTGTGCCTCAAAGATGATCATGGTAATTGGGTTTCAGATCCAAAGATGTTGAAGCGGTCAGCTTTGGATTTTTTTACTAACTTATTCTCTTTTGAGGGTGCGAATGGTTATTCGTTCAATTGTCGTGGGTATTTCTGCGGGATTGATCAGCGGGGTAAGGCGGCATTGGAGATGCATGTTTCTTGGGATGAGATACATTCTGCTCTTTTTCAGATGTAACCGTCCAAAGCACCAGGAGTGGACGAATTCCATGCATCCTTCTACCAACGACATTGGGACGTTGTGGGCGATGTTGTTTGTAGTACCATTCAGCGTATGTTCACCACTGGCTTGGTTGATCCTGATCTGAATAAAACTCTCCTTGTGCTTATTCCGAAGGTGGAGACTCCGGAGTCGATTGTTCAGTTTCGGTCTATCGGTTTATACACTATAGTGTATAAAATCCTTAGTAAGGCTGTGGTAAATAGGTTGAAGCCTTTTTTGCCTTGTTGGATATCATAGAATCAGACTAGTTTTGTCCCTGGCCGCTCGATCACTGATAATGTTGTTATCGCGCAGGAGATTATTCACTCCATGCGTGGTAAGAAAGGGAAGAAGGGGTGGTTTGCGATCAAGGTGGATCTTGAAAAGGCTTACGACCGACTAGAATGGTCTTTTATCGATGATACCTTTTCTGATCTTGGTATCCCCACTCATTTGAGGTCTCTTATCATGAGTTGTGTCTCCTTCGTATCTACGCAGATTCTGTGGAATGGTAGTCCGACGGAGAGTTTCCAGCCTTCTAGAGGGATTTGACAGGGTGATCATCTGTCACCTTATCTTTTTGTCCTATGCATGGAACGATTAGCTCATGTTATACAGCGTGAAGTGGATCAAGGAAATTGGAAGGCTTTTCAATTTAAGCGGAAAGGTCCGTTGATTTCTCATCCCTTCTTTGCGGATGATTTGGTCTTATTCGCGGAAGCATCCTTGGAGCAATTTGATGTTATTATTCGGGTTCTCAGAGAGTTTTGTGAGTGCTCTGGGCACAAGGTTAGTATTTCGAAAACAAACATTTTTTCTCCCATAACATTCATACTGCTCTTCAGGAGGATATCAGTGGCGCTTTTGGTTTTAAGTGTGTATCTGATCTCGGAAGGTATTTGGGAGTTCCGCTTATTCACGGGAGGATTACCAAAGCAACTTATCGTTATTTAATTCAAAAGGTGGCTGATAGATTGACGGGTTGGAAGGCTTAGTTACTTTCTTTTGCTAGGCAAATTATATTGGCTAAATCTGTTCTTGCATCTATTCTTATGTATACTATGCAATCGGTCAGGTTGCCTAAGTATGTTTGTGATGAGATTGAACGTTTAATCAGAAATTTCATTTGGGGGCACTGTAGCAATACTAGAGGCGTTCATGTTGTTAATTGGGATGTGGTTTGCTATTCAATTTCAAACGGTGGGCTGGGACTCAAACGGATAGAGTATCAGAATGAGGCGTTTTTTTCTGAAATTAGGATTTATCATGATCTAGAAGCCAAGTAGACTTTGGGTTCGAGTGATGAGAGTTAAATATGGCATTCAAGATGTGGCATCGGTTACGTTACCAAATACGCGGGGTTCGCGCCTTTGGAGGGGCATCAGGTTAATATGGTCTGATCTTCGACAGAATATTGTATGGAATATTGAGGATGGTCAACGGATAGACTTTTGGAGGGATGCATGGGTGGACACTTTTGGGCCTCTTCGCCGATATATTACTGTTGATAATGGTGATGTTGTACGCAACGTGTCGGTTCGGGAGATGGTGTATAGTAGCGAACAGTGGAAATGGGGTGATTTCATTGAGTTGCTTCCCAATGACGTCATACAGGGTATAGCGGCAGTTAAGCCACCTGCTGTGATGGGTGTTCCAGATTGCCCTGGTTGGATGCTGGAGGCGTCTAGGCGTTTCACGGTGAAATCTGCATATGGATTGCGCATGCTTCCGATTGCGGGAAGCGAGGAACCGGTGTGGGCATGTTTAGCGAAGTACCGTGGTCTACCTAGGGTGAAAATGTTCTTGTGGCAAGTCTGTCATGACCGCGTTATGACAAATGCAGAGCGCGTGCGACGACATCTTGCGGATGACACTAGTTGCGTTTTGTGTGAAGCTGATGTCGAGGATATTTCCCATATTCTACGTGAGTGCATGGCGATTAAGGCTTCTTGGCTGCAAGTTATAAGAGCTGATGTGGTCACTAATTTCTTTGGCTCTCCTATCAAACAATGGATTTATGAGAATCTTGCAGACGTGCAACGGTACCCTCAGAGTACGGTGGACTGGGATTTAATGTTTGGCACATTGATTTGGCTGGCTTGGGAACAACGGAATGCATCTGTGTTTGACTCACCGTTTGGAAACCAGGAGAGTTTGCTGCAGCACGCTCGGCGACTCTGCAATGATGTGTTGAGGGCGAATGCGAGGCAAGAACAAGGCGTGGTCGACATTATTGCACCACGTGCTGCTGCGCGCTGGATGAAGCCCCCGACGGGTTGGATCAAGCTGAATGTTGACGGGGCAAGGAACACGGCATCTGGTTTCGCTTCTTATGGTGGCCTAGGACGTGATGGATCCGGGCGATGGTGTTTTGGTTTTTCGAAGAAAATTGGAATTTACTCTACTTTTGAGGCTGAATTGTGGGCGGTGTATGAGGGTCTTTCGACGGCTTGGGCGCTCGGATTTACTAGAGTCATTGTCGAGACCGATAATAAAGATGTGTATGGTGGTTTGGTAATGGGTGGCCCTCTACACTTCTCGTCGAATCTTCGAGTGCACCTTGCGAAAATGGTGTCGAGAGCTTGGGAGATTCAATTTTCTTCGGTGGGGCGTGATGCGAATGTGGTTGCGGACAAGCTTGCGAAGATGGCTAAGGACCTTCCTTTGGACTATTATTGATTTCTTGATCCTCCTTTGGTTATCCGGGAGAGTCTTCATAAGGATTCCATGGCGGGTAGTGATGTGGAGGGGGTTGGATAATCGCCTGATTGTTGATGGTGGTTGTTGTTATTGGGTGCTGCTTTGGGAGCACCTTGGTGGCTGCTGCTGCTCGTTGTAGGAGTCGGAGATGATGTCTGCTGCACCCGTTTGGCTGCCTGGGGAGGATCTTGTTGTTATTGCTTTGATTCGATCGGCTGTTGTCTGATCTTTGCTTGTCTTTGCATGGTTTTTTTTTTGTTATTATGTCGCTCTTCTACACGTACTCTTTTTCCTCTGTTAGGTCTAGGGAGGTTTTTTAACGAGGCGTGTAGTAGATGCTTCCCCGTCTCGATCAAAAAAATAATAAAAAAAGATTTAATTGAAAAATAATTATTAAATTATATACTATTTACTTTAGTTTTTGAAGGGATTTTTTCAAAGTAGATGTCAAAATTTTTATTTTGTTACTATTATTTTAATGTGAATTCGTTAATGTTTGTTAAAAAAAACCTCCCATTTAATCATTACTTGTCTCTCTTATTCAATATTTTTTTACTTTTCATTTGTATAGAATTTTTTTAAAAAATAGATAAATTATGAATTTATCACTCAACTTTTTCAAATATTTATGTTTTGTCTCTAATTCCTAACTTTGGCTTCGTCTATGCTTGGCCTATAGGTACATTGCACCTTGGGGCAGCCCGCAAATTTGTCTTTGATTTTTTAAAATATTTATGTATTGCCTCTAAATTTTAACTTTATTTGGTCTATATATGGCCTATACAAAGGGTCAGAATGGAGGCACATTGTAGCTCGAAGATTCTGACCCTAATTTGTTTTTATTAAACAATATGATAGGACATTTTATCTATTTAGTCTCTCAAATTTTAATATATTTAAACTTTACTCCTATTTTTATGTTTAATTATTCCTTACATTTGATCTTAATTTTTGACTCTATCCCTGCAAAGGATGGCCACAACATGACATTCACCCGATATACTTAGAGTTAGAGGCGCTAGGGACGAAGTCAAAATTTAAAGGGAATATAAAATATAAATGTTTAAAAGAAAAACACATTCATAAATGAACTCAAATTTGAATGCCCACACATCTCCTTCAAGCAGAGCAGGCTAAATGTGTTCATGTACGAAGTTTTTTCTCACGTTTCAATGCCACTGCACTAGGTTAATTAAGTTTCCAAAGGAAACAAAAGCATTTTTTGACTTGATCCCCTCGGCATTTGCTCTCGATGTCTTCGTACTGATTGTAGAGTATCGTATTAGGCTATTAGCTTTCCAACTGTACATTATGTGCACAAAATTAAGTAATCAGTCGTAGAGGTGAACAAAACTCGACTCAATTTAAAAAATTTGAATTTTTTTATTCGATTCATTTTGACTCCGATTCGAAATTTCATAAACTTGTCTCGAAAATTTTTCAAATAAAGTTTGAGTTGTAAAATAAAAATTTGAATAACTCAAAGTTTTTAATAATTAGTGGATTGATTTTTAAGTTAGAGTCGAGTCCCTCGATTTTTCCATATATATATATATAGGGTTAGGATCAACTTACACTGTGTAAAACTCAATTACTTTTACACAGTTTTTGGACCGCTAGATGATGGTAATTAATGGCTCAAATTATTTCCTTATCTTTTTTCTCAAGGGATAATCTTCACATTTTTTACTGTTAATCTCATCCATTCATTTCCCTTATCCAATGGTCCTAAATTAGTATAAAACTAAATGAATTTTACACCATGTAACTTGATCTCATGTCATATATATATATATATATAGCGATATAAAAAATATGAAAAAATATTTGTCACATATGACGAAATATATATGCATATTTCCACTTTCGTGGTTTAGGAACAAACACTTTGCCTAAATTTTTAGAATTTGGGCCTGATTTTCCCCCACTAACCAATTACTTTACGACCACTGAACAAACTTGGTTGACGAACATAGTTTGTATCTTATATGATTAGAAAAGGTTGTTTAAATTAGAATCAAACAGTACTATAACGTTATAAATAATTATAATTAAATTTGTATAGGAACTCGAAAACTCGACTCGAATTGGAAAATTTCAAATAAAATTTGAGTTGAAAATTATGACGCGTCAACTCTAATAACTAGAATTTTTTTGACTTGACTCAATTGAACGCTCACCCCTACTCAATCGAATATGTGAAAAAAAACACTGAAATATGTTTAAGCTAGAATTTCTACACAAGTCTAAATTGCAAAATCATGTCAAAACTCAACTTTAAGCTCCTTTTGCATCAATTCTTCCACCAATTCCATAAAAAAAGAAGACATATTAGCCAAAATTCAATAATGAAACATTTAAACCCGTAAAACTCAACTATCACCGGATACATAAAAACATTGCAACCAGTCGTAAGATACAATTTCAGTTGAATTCGACATCCAACATTGAACCATGCACATAAACGAAAAGAAATATGGGAAAAGATGTCTAAGACTGAACACTTATGTCGGAGAAAGCTGGTGAATGGAAACATGGGTTAAAAATATATGCCATCGCTAACAACTAGTTGGACTGGCATGATGAGGTGCTATGTCTCTTAAGTAATTAAAGTTAATATGATTCGAATCTTGACGTTGTGAATGAAGAAAATTTGATTGGAGGGTCGTTCTCATAATAAAATTCAGTAAAATTTGATACGAATTTAATCGATCAATGAGTCGAATACTATGATTAAACCCCCAAAAAATTATGCTCTCGTGATTCGATCTTTTGAGTTCAATGAGTTAGTCACAAAAGGGTGGATAGAGGCCCATGCAGAAGAAATTTCTGTACATTGTGATTATACCTCGAATCTAAAATTCAAGATAAAGCCAACGAAGTTCAAGTAGTCATCCCCAAAGCACATGGGGATTCAGATAATTGAATCGGTCACATCCACCCCCAAATAATTTCACAAACTTGTAAATTTCCGGTCATGCAATCTTCTTTCTCCCATTTTCGTTATATAAATCATGAGAAAATTTTGATGAAAGGCTAAAGTTTTACAATTATATAAAGTGTATGTAATAATGTGAATCTTGTATAATCATATATTGTCCCAAAATGAGCCTCACCATGTGGGAGGGAACTTCTTGTTTATTAACAAGTTCAATTACTTTAGTGATTGAACTTTCTTTTTCGTGTGTGTTCCATATGCGATACAGCATAATTTAGGTGGGGAATTCCCTTAATTTGCTGCCAATCAGAGAAGGATTGAGACTAGACTTGTAGGTAGGAAAATGTTTTGTACTTAATTTTCTGAATTATGTAAAAGGAGTGGCAGAAGAGGAGGACCCATGTCATGTTGCTCAGCAAAATGGTCAGTAAGTGTTTGATGGAAATGGACGGAAAGAGAAAATAATTAAAAATAATATGAAAAAGCATCATTGAAACCTCCTATCTTTATTATTGGAACAGAACTCAACTGATTATAGTTGATGTATTAACCTACAAAATTAAATTCTCAAATAAAACTAAGGGCCAATTTGATATTGTTTATGAGATGAGGGGTAAGAGAGTACTTTTGAAAAGTATTTAATATTATTGTTAATTTTTTTAAGTATATATAATATTTATTTTAGACATAGATTTTTAAAATATAAAATAACCAGTGATATAAACCATGACAAATGAATAATGTTATCCAAAAGTACTTTTAAAAAAGTTTAAAGCAATAATTTTCAACTTTTGAAGGAAAAAACATTTTCAAATTAAGCTGAAAAAGCTTCAAATTAAATTTAAAAAAAAACTACATGTTCTCTATTATTTTTAACCCAAAAATATTTTTAAAAAATATTGCAGAACGAGACTTAAAGTATTATATTTTTTATGAAAATAGAACAACGCTAATAATTACTTAAACATCTAAAATATCTTTAAATATTACAATCCGAATGAAAAATACTTAATATTATATCTAGCGGAGCATGAAATAGTCGACACTCGAAATGATCGGTCACGAACCAATTTTGTCATGCCATCCATGAACTTTTTTTTTTGATATATTTTCCATAAACTTATTTCTTTCCCGTGCATATGTTCAAATAAAACCTACCAAGGTAATTATATTTTAGAGGTTTTTCTCTCCAAATATTGTGAACACTCCGTTAATTCACAAAATGTTTTTTTTTTTTATAAAACTCGGGTTCTATGGGATTCAGTTCTTCACCGAGCCTGTCAGCCTAGATTTATATAAAAAAAAAGATTTGTAAAGCAAAGAAACATTGCAAGTAGACCACTTCAAAAAAGAAACATTGCGAGTACACTAACAGGAATTATTCCCAAACTTTCATCTAATTAATCAACTAAAGCTTCCGTAAAATAGACAAAAAGAATCTACACAATATTAATTTATATTTAATATAAAAATAATATATTATATTTTATGGCTTATTATTCCATGCACTTGCAGTGAAAAACAATACTTCACGTGCATGTCTAATTTTACTTTAAAAATTAAAATTTTAATCACTAATTCTAAATTTTAAATCCTAAATTTTAATCTTTAAAACTTAAATTCTAATCATAAACACTAAAACATAAACTCTTAAACTCTAAACTAAACATCTAAAACTAAAATTGGACTCACTTGTGAAAAACAAATTTTCCACCACCAGTGCATGAAATATTCTCTTATTTTATATACTAATAATGAAATAAATATGGACATAATATTAAAAAAATAAGTTAAACGATATATTTTTACAAATTTGAAACAATATTTTATATTATGATTAATATAGAATTATACACCGTTGGAACATAAATATTAATCCTATTAATATGAATATTGGTGGCATTACATTGTCATGTGGTGCTCTGAAATCGCCCCTTCCCACCCACATGCAAAAGCATGCAACACCATGTTCCTATCTTTCTATATATGAAAAGCGAAGAAGAGATGAATCAGTTGTCATCAAATAATACTTTTAGTGCACAACCGATATGGGATTTATAAGGAGCATGACACAAAAACATGCATATTGGCAGCTCCTGGTAAACCTACATGATTGCTAGTCTATGAACCATTGCTACAGTAAATCTGCAGTTTGGGCATCCAATGTGTTTCCGGGGACCATCCATAAGCAGGTGCAGAACTAAAAATTTATAAAGAGGGGATCAAAATAAAATTTAAAAAAAAAAAACTAAAAATTTATGAAGAGGACCAAAATAAAATTAAAAATTTTGAGTTTAAAGGATTATAGAGTTAATTTTACTTTTTTTAAAAAATCTATCTTATTCCTAATGAAAAAAAATAGGGGACCATACCCCTCAAACCCAATGTTCCGCCCCTGTCCATAAGTCCTCAGTAGTCAGTCCTGACTACTGCAAAGGGAGCTTTTATGATCATTCTTGTCAAAGATGAAACTGCAACAAGAAAAGACAACACTTTGTCATAAGCTGGGATATCTCAAGATTTCATGTCCAAATTCCTTCTGGCTTCTAGTTTCTTAAATACTTGATTATTCAAAAGTTAAATAAAATGGGCTGCTTCTATCCCGATAATATGAAAGATACCAGCCCAAAAGATATCTAATTTTATTAAGCCCAAAGTAAATGGGATACCTTCCCTCAGTCTAACCCATATTTGCCTTGGAGAATGTAGAGTTAAATTTTGCATATTATATATATATATATATATATATTCCTCTTATTTATATCATACCTAAACTCTATTTAAATTTATTTATAGCTTAAAAGATATCTAATTTTATTTAAAATTATTTTAGTCATGTTTTTTTAAAATATAATTCATTCATTTTATAAAGTAGGACCATACAAAAAGTTAAAATAATTAACCAAACAATTCAAAAAATAATAGTAGATATAGACAAATATCATTATTTGAGGTAAAGGGTAAGAACTAACAACACTGGCATGATATAAAACATGACATCTAGTTGACAACTAGTTTTATCACAATTCAAGCACCACATATTTGGAGAGCTGACAAATTTAACCCTAAAAACTTACAGAAATAAGATTAAAATGTGGTATAATAATAGACAAACATCAACCTTTTTATAAGAAAAAGGAAAAATTTATTAAATAAATGAAAAAAATAAGTTGGAGATTAAAATATAAAGGGCACGGACTAATTACGGACAAGGTATAATTAACTATAAAATAGAAGGGGTAAAGTTCAATAAAAATTGGGTCTAAATAGATAAAAACAAATTGTATTATATTGTTTAATAAAAAAAATTAGGAGGTTATATCCCAAGGTACAATGTAGCTTGTCACTGATTGAGGGATTGGTGAGACCGACAGCATTTCTAGAAAACATAATTTTACGATTTTTTGTTTATTTGTTCTTCTTAAGGGATTTATGTTCGAATAACATAGTTTGTAAGTGTGCGTAAGTTTAAGCAATATAGCCTGTAGGTGTGCGTAAGTTTATCCAAATTTAAAATAAAACTAAAATACCACTTTGTAATTAAATTAAAATGCTAAAAAATACAAACAAGTTCAAACTCACATAAAATGTAGAGTATGGGAGCTTCATTGGCCACTCATCCAAGGTTTAAAGAAAATAACATATTGTTATATATAAAAATTTGTTTTGCGTTTCTTAAATGTTTTGTTATAAAATAAATATTCAAATTATACATTTATTTTTATTTTAGATGTTTATTTTTAGTCAAAATGAGTGTTTAATATCTCATTTCACTCCATTTTAAGGTAAATATAATAAAATAAATTTATGATCCAATCATTGCTTGACACGTAGCTTGATTTTATTTTTTTTATGTTTACTTAAAAAAACTAAAAACCTAATTACTAAAAAAACCTCAAATTCCTATTTTTTAAATCCCTAAATTCTTTAGCATTGTCGAACACTATGCTTCCATCGTCTTGGTAATGAAGTCTTCTCTTTTTGCCGCAAAGTCAAATTCATCGTTCATCTGTCTATTGCGTTCGTTATTTTTGGTATTTTTTTAGTGTTTGCCGTTTAATTAACATCTCGTTCGTCAATTTTTTTTATGATGGAATAGTAGAATATTCGATAGAACGAGTCCGATAATGGTGGAAGTGGTTGGTGGGGTTGATTAAAAATGAAATTTTAGGTATTTTTGAGAAAATTAAAATTTTATAATTTTTTAAAAGATAAATGGAATTAAAAAATATGTCACATGTCATGCATTCATTGCATGAAATATTGTTTTTGCGGTTAACGAGCGAGGCAACTAAAATATAGAAATGAAACATAAACACCTGTTTTGAAAGATAAAAAGTAAATACTTAAAAATAATTTAAACATTTTTTTTTATAATAAAATATTTTTTTGACAATTTCTATCTAATCCTAATCCTACTTAGGGCCTGTTTTTGGTTGCGTTTAGCAACTTAAAAGCACTTAAAAAAGTACTTTTAGTTAAAATATGTTGTTTTTTGTTGCTTTTAAAACTAGTTTTTCCACCCAAACCAAAAAGCTAGATTTTATAGCTTCTTGGGTGGAAAAGCTAGTTTGAAAATAAATTTATTTTTTTACCCTTGTTATTTAATTATAATTTAGGATTAATATTTGATACACTGCCAGTGTTAAAAAAAGTTTACACAAGCATGCCTATTTTCAAGCCTAAATTTAAAACCTAAAATTCTAACCTTGAAACCCTAAAAATCTAACCACAAGCCCTAAACCCCAAACCCTAAATTCTAACCATAATTCTTAAATTTTAAATCATACAACCTAAACCACTAACATCTAAACCCTAAACTAAACCCCTAAATAAACCCGCTTGTGGAAACTTTATTTTTCACCGCCGGTGTATAGGATATTAATCCTATAATTTATTGTTAAAATAATATTTATACATATATAATTGTAAAATAATATATATTTTATAATATTTATATTGAGAATAAAATTATTTTATTTGTAATTTATTTTATATTTATTATTAATTTGTAAGTGGTATGTCTTTATATAATCTATAATATATTTTATATTTTTAAATTAATTTTTTTATTATAATTAAAAATGATTTATTTCATATATTATAACATTAACTAATTTGAACATCATCCAAGTTTTTTTTTTACTTTTCAATATCATGTCTAAAATAGACATTTTATCTTCTCAAAATTACTTTTTGACATCAATGACAAACACTAACCAACTTTTCAAAAATACTTTTTAACAACTAGTTTAAAAATTACTTTTTTTATCACACTTTTTAAAAGCAACCACAAGCTACCTTAGGAGAGAGGGGAAGGGATGACTTTAAATGAGTGTTATAGAACTCATCATGACTAAGGAAAATTAAACACCTAAAAATAAATAAATATATATGTATAATATTTAAACATTTGTTTTATAATAAAATCTTTCTTAAATAATCTACACTCACTTATAAATTATAAACAGGGAAAATGAAGTCATTTTATTATTAGAATTAGTAGAAAAGCAATTCGACAAGTCATCAAAATGCAGGGTGGCCTAACTTGATCAAACCAAAACAGAATACAATTAATAACAATAACATTCCAAAAAAAAAGGCACCTAAGTGACACATTTAGCACTTGAAGCAGTTTCAAGTCAAACCAAGAGCGAATGGAATAGCAGTAGAATTTAACCACTCACTCCCTTGTATAAATGGCTCAACAGTAAACTGAAATGCCTCAGCAGAAGTGTTGATAACCCTATAACCAGGCCAACTTACTCTTGCACTCGTATTCGACCCTGGCCCTCGGTTCAAATACTCCCCATAATAAAGGGTACTCAAACCAAATGTCTTATTCCATTCTAACCATCCAGCAGGATCCACCGAGTCATCAATGTACGAACGCACAATAACTGTCCTCGAATACTCTTTCCAAGGACGCCCCAAATACGTCTTGAACGACGATTTCACGGGGATCAAATCCGCGGCAGCGGCGATCTTACAGTTCAAAATTGAAATCCCGGTGTTCTGGTTAGGGTCTTCTCTCCCTTGAGCGGTGAAAATGTTCTTTTGGTTGGGATTCGGTTTACGAGCATATAAGTTGCAGCTTTGGAAAACAACAGCTGCGTCCCCGAATATGAAGTCCACGGTTCCGTATACGTCGCATTCGCGATAGAATTGCCGGAGGGAATGTACGTAGAGGGTGTCTTGGTAGGCAACGAAGCTGCATTTATAGAATGCCGAGAGGTCTGAGCCGCTCCTTAAAGCCACTGCTTGGTGTTTGCTCGGCCCTGCCGAGTTCTCAAACGTTATCCCCTTGGCTATGAATCGGTCCCCCACCACAGCTGAAACACATTAAAAATTAGTTCAACTTTCTTAATAACATGGAAGACGACCCACTTAGCATGTGAGCGACTGTGGAGTTCGTTGAATTTTTTGTAAAGTTGCTTCTTATTAAAGATGATTAGCAATAATGAGTGGAATGATGGATTATGGACGGTGTTTTGAGTAAAAGAAAGGGAAAAAGAACTTTGTTTTTCCCCGACAGATTCAGTAATTAACGCGCTTTCGTTGATCCTGGATGCACGGGCATTAGGACATGCCTGTTCTAATCATAAGCTGCCGACACACACTAAAATGGATTTATTTATTTTTAATAATTTTTATTTAAGGAGAGAAAGAGAAATTTTACTCTTATTAGGTCTTAACTCGTAATCTAAGAAGAAGGAAGGACGTCAATTGAAAACTTTAATCACTTACTCTAAAAGTTAGAGATGGATTTAAACTTATTATATTATTAGTATAACACATGAAAATATGATATAGAACATACATAAACGTTTAGTATCCCCGTTTCATGTAAAATCGAATAAAACAATTTCATCACTACGAGTAATCCCAAATGGATGGTCTTTGATTCAGATAAAGACTGTGGCCCATCAATGGACTAATGAGGTTGCTTTTATCATTGCATGCATGTTGCCCAATGTCTACTTTATTCTATTCAAAATATTATAAAATTGCCCACAGGCCACAAGGATCTATCAATATCATCTACAGGGAAAAAACAAACAGAAAAAGAAAACAAAAAGACCATGCACGGACACGTCAGCAAAAATTCGTTTCAACAAATACACACTCCTGCATATGGTGAATACAGCCAATATGGATTATTACACATGTGAGTTGATCGCAAAATTATTTTACTAGCACTAAGAGTTTGTAAAACAATTGGCACATAAATGATTCAATTGATTCAGCATTCTTTAGTGTTAGATTTACCAATAAAATTTGTACAACTAAATTAGGAAGTTATTTGAGAATTTCAAACTCACCAACAGTGGCAGAACGGAAAGTAGTAGAACCATCAACGACATTTCTACTGGCCTTCACCACTGTCTTCCCGATCCCATCTCCCACAAACATTAGCATTTTCTTTTTCCTTACCACTTCTACGTTTTCAAAATATGTCCCTGCTTTTATATGTATCACGAACCTGTTTCAACAAATAAGGAAGCTGTCTTAATCAATGTTCTCAAACTAATTAATATCTCACGGCAAAATGTAGCTTAAATTTGTCAACTAATTTACCTCGTGTCGCTGTTATTTGGAGCAGCGGCAACAGCCTCACTAATCGTAGTGAAGTTCCCACTGCCGTCCTTGGCAACGACCAGGTCGAACTTGGTTTCATTAACCGAAGCCTGTACAAGTCTCCGGTCTCTCCGGGACAACCATGAAGGGAACCCGTTCTTCAAACCCTCCGATTTGGATCTGTTGACGCCAGGGACTTTGTTGAGCATGACGAGGGAGTTGCTGACGTGGTGGCTGATATTGTGGAGACCCTTTTTGATAATGTTCCTAATATTTCCTTTGCTGCGAGAGAACCCATCGAGGCACGTGTACTGGTTCGTGATTGCCGCGCTTAGAAATGTCTGCAAGTCGTGGTAGTTCTTGGAAACTGCTAGTTTCTTGGGGGCGAGATCAGCTAGGGCAACCCTCAGCTCCTCCAGAGTGTCGTCAAAGAGCTCAAGGCAATCTTTAATGGCCGCCTCTTCCAATGCGTTGTAGGTTTTGAGCTTCTTTTCGATGCTAGTGCAGTTTGAAGAGGAGAGTCTGACCTCGTACATTGTCTGGTTCAGAGTTGCTTGGATGAGCTCCGGCAATGATTTGGAGGCGAGATCTGGGAGAGCGGAGATGGTGGAGACACAAAGGTCGGGGTATAAGGTTCCTTCACATGCAGAGTGAGCAATTTGGAGGTGATTGTGGACATGGAAATGCTGGATTCGTGTGGCTTTGGGGCTCTGAGCTACGGACGAAAGGAAGACCAAGACAAGTGCTGAAATGGGTAAAAGGAGAAGCAAGGTCTTGGACCTTGCGCTAGGATTATACATGACGGATGCTAGTTTTTTGATGTTGGAAATGGGAGGGAAATAGAGACACGAGAGGATGAGAGAGGACAGAGCTCAGAGCTCAGAGCTCAGATACCGACAAATGCACAAAGGCGAGTTACTACTTGCTAGTTATCCAGGGAGTATTAAATAAGGTTGGTGATTGGCGTTGAGTAGAGTGATGTTTGTACTTGGACCTCACGGGGTCTGCCTCAGAGACCGTATCCTAATCTAATGCCCAAGTTTAAATTTTTTTAATGATAATAAATTTTTTCAAAAGAAATTGTGAACCATAATCAAGACATTGTTGAATAAGTCTTTGATATAAATAAGTAATTTAAGAATTTTTTTAAAAATATTAGAATAGTTGCATAATAAGAAAATTTTCTTTTTTATCATTAAAATACACTACAACAAAAAAGGAAGTTTTTTTTTTTTTATAAATTTGAGAACGTAGTGAGATTCAAAACACGAAGTGGTGCCAATTTTTTTTGGAAGTGAGTAGAAAAATAAAAGAGAAAAAAAGCTTGGTGGTGGATGGTACTGATACGTAAGCCAAACGCACGCTCATGCAGTTATGCTTTCAGGTTATAGAGCCCTTTAACATTCATGAACTGTTTTCATATGAAAATGGTTATATTACACCAAATTTTTTTAATAAATATCTAGAAAAATGATCATCAGAGATTTTTATTTTAAAAAATGACTCTCAAATCGGTCACATATGAAGAACTTGCGTTTTAGGGATCGCGAGACACGACATTGCTCTACACAGAGAGCGAGTTCCACATACGTGACAACACTTTTCAGAATAACGAACTTTACAGAAATTCGTGTTCTGCGAAACGCGAGTTCCCCGAGAATTTAAAGAGGCGGCTGAATTTATCACGAGGAACTCGCTTTCTGAAAGCGAGTTCTTTGCAAATCGGGCTGGCTGACCAAGCTTCGATAGGCAAGTTCGAGTAATATTTCAGGCTTATTAATTGTATATTTTTGGTAAACATTCAGTTTAGGTTCGTAGTACTGAAACATGTCTTTCATTTGACACCAAAATGGGCAATTTCAGTATGTTCTAAACCGACTAAAATTCGCGTCGAAAACGGTACCTTAGCTTGAATGAATGAAAAGTATAAGATGGCCTCGTAGGCTTCTTCTGTCAATTTTTTGAGGTTTTCAATCAGAGAATTATCACAATTTTTTTACCTTGCAGGCGTTGTAGTGGAACTTGTCTTCTATTTAAGACTAATATTGGCACGCACGATATATGGAGAAGGGTTTAAAATTGCCTTGAGAGTGGTTTCAAAGCATGGTTTTCTACAAGAACGACAAGTCAGAAAAATAATTTTTAATATGAATTAGACTAAATTTTGTTAACCGATAGTTGAGGGACGCGGGCAAAAACAAATTACAATGACTTAGTTAATACGAGGGCCCGAGCGATTAGGACACTTGTTCTTTTTGTGTTCAGAATTTTTACATATACTGCAATGTTTCTTTTGTCCGGTTTTTTCTCTATATTCGACCAGATCCTCGGCACAGTAAATTTGTGTCGATCGTGGACGTATCTTTTCCCTTATTAGTGCTGGATCTGGGCGTATGGTCAATTCAACGTTAACGGTATAAGGATCAATTTCATTTTCGATGGGAGGAAACACTTTTTCGTAAACATTGAATACCGTTTCAAGTAAGTATACCAGATCAAGCAGTCTTATGTAGTTAATTCGTTGGTTTGAACAAGCAGCAATGGCGTGTGCGCACGGATATTTGAATGTTTGGAATACTCCGCAGTTGCAGGTTCTTTGCCTAAGATCTACCGCGTACGCGTTGTGATGTATGCCTTCCAAAGGCCTCGAAAATTCTGAAACACGGAAAAAATGTCTTTCTCGTAAGAAGAAAGTTACAGTCATCTCATTTGAATGGCACACTTGAGTTGGCATTTTTTGCAGAAGTCCGGGTGGACTTTGTTGCCACCTGCCATTTACTCAGTTGCTTGCCTTCCCAAGTTTGCAAATAGGGTAGCCAAACAATAGTAGGTCACTTTGACAACGTAAGTGATAGGCAAATGCCACACTCCCTTGAGTGTTGTAACGTCTCGGATTTAGGGTCTAGGAGTTTGGATCGAGACTCGGGAGAAGTTTGTAAATTGAGTTTGGGGTTCAGGTTGTCCTTAAATGAAAATGGTTTCATAAAATAGTTAAAATTTTCATTGAGTTTTTGGGGATAAATAAAAATAAATTAAGTCAAGAAATGATTTTTGTTAAAAAGAGAGTTTTAAAATAAAAGGGGAAATAAAATGGAATATTTCAAAAAAAAAGACATCCATTTTCTTCTTCCTCTTTCCAAACCATCTTCACGTCAAAAACTTCCAAAGCCAAGCTACCATCCATTTTCACCAAACTCCACCATTTTGAAGGTTTCAAAGAGGTAAACAAACAACTTGGTTTTCACTTTTCTCTTCGTTTAAATCTTGCTTGTAACATTTTCTTTCCAAAAGCTTAGTGATTTCTCAAGTTCTCTCATTTTGTGTAAAATGAGTTTTCTAAGGGTTTAAGCAATTTAGTGAAAACAGAGATCTGGGTGAGTTTTAAATCATGTTTTGAGTACACAATAAGGTTAAGACGATGGATTTATCAAGAAATCCCGAAATGGGATAAATGGGTACATTTTGAGTTGGAGAAATATGGGTTTTTGGGTAGTTTATGGTTAGAAATGGTTCCTAAAGGGTTTGTGGATGTGTGTTGAAGGTTTTGAAGCTTTTGGGTGTGTTTTGGATGTTAAATTGATGAAGTTATGGCTGATTTTTTGTTAGAGTGAAAATGTGATTGATTTTGATTAGTTTCTGGTAGGAATCGAAAATGGTTGTTGTTGAATTGAGATAGAGTTGATTTTAGTGGTTTTGATTGTTGAAAAGTATGTTAACTCTTTGATTTGATTTGGGTAGAAGCAGCATATAGAGATTTGGGTACTTCGGACGCGACACCCGGTGTTACGGAGGCTTGAAATCAGTGTTTCGGCTATCGTTGGATTCTACCGGTGAGTGGAAATGTTTTTGAGAGTTTATGAAAGGCTTGTAACACGCTCGAATCGATCTTCCGAAACCATTAAGAGGGTTGAATTGAACTCCCGAAAGAATTGGCTAAAATCGATAAAAATTATAGACAATTTGCACGATGATTTTAGAGTGGTTCAACTTTCTAACCAAAGTCTACATCCACTACCTTAGCACACCACTAAGGATTTTCCAATTCACTACTATGAATTCTTCCTTTTGAGGCCAAAGGGATAACCTTACAACCATATCTTTTCAATGGCTAAGATAGAACCACTCTAGTTTTTACTTGGGCTAAACTAGAACCCCTCTCTTTTACAAGGATTGTTTGGTAAACAAAATACCTCACAAGGTGGGTGTTAACACAATTGAGCTCATAAGAAAGAGTGAAAGATAAAAACAATAAAATCACTATCTACAAATATTTACAAGAGAAATGAAGAAAATAAAGACTTAAACTCAATTTCTCTTGAACATTAAGCTTGAATGTGGTCTCTAACCATCTTCAAGTGTCCTTGTGGTGTTTATATAGTGTGGAATGAGTTTCTAGTTGTTTATGACCGTTGGGATGAGTCATAGCCGTTGGGGATGCAAAATAGTCGTTACCTACAAAAAAATAGCATTTATAACACGAGGGATCGATCCCATAAACCAGGGATCGATCCTTTTTCATAAAAATATGACTGTTACAGTGAAGGGATCGATCCCATAAACCAGGGGATCGATCCCATAAACCAGGGGATCGATCCTTTAGCACTTTAAGGCTGGGAGCAAAAATGGAACGAATCTGCCAACCGAGGGATTGATCCCTTTTATCAGGGGACTGATCCTTTTTGCCTTGGAGACTGGAAAAACAGATTTAGTGCAAAAATGGATCATTCATATTTTGAAAAAGATCGGCTAAAGTTAGAAATCATTCGAAACAAAATTTTCAAGTTTGTTTGGACTTTAAATTATTTTTGAAAGATTTAATAAATTTGATTAAGTCCAAAAACATTTTTCTTTTAATTTGTTATATCAAAATATTAATTCAACAATCTCTCCCTTTTTGATATAACAAAACTCTTTGAAAAATTGTTTTTGACAAAAGCTCCCCTTAGAAAAATAATTTTTGAGTTGATAAATGGTTTCAAAAACTTGTTTTAAATCACAACTATTTAAGCTTCAATTTTGTTTAAAAGCTCAATTTTTCATTATTCGCTCATATTTCTCCCCTTTTTTGTTATATAAAAATAATTCAAAAAAAGTTTGAAATCACATTAAGTTCAAAACAATGAAGTGAAGATATTTTCCTTTTTAAAATCAACGCTCCCCCATAATCAACGCATTCCATTTAAAAAATTTAGCTCAAAACTTGACACTTAAAGACATTGAATTTCAAGATAAAATCAAATTAAGAGCATATAAAATTCAATTTATCCAAGACTTAAAAAATCTTTATGCAAACATATAAATGAAACCATTAGACTCATATGCATAAATTTTTTAAATAATGTCATGCTTGTTTAAATATTGAAATAAAAGCTCAAATGCGTGAACATTAATCAAACAAAAATTAGATAAAAAAAGATATAAGAAATAAAAGCATTAAGCTTAGAGGTTACCCAATTTCTTCACTTGTGTGACTAGAGCATTTCCATATCTTTGCATTGTTTTTCATTGCTCCAGCACATCTACAAAAGACATTTACTTGATTTTTGGTATCCAAATTGCTTTGGATCCATTTACATTAGTCACAATGCCTTTAGTTCCCTTAGGAACCAATATTTGTCTAATCATATAAGTTTTTCTTTTCTTTATAGGACAAGTATGTATAGAATGACCATGATAATGGCAATGTGAGCAATTTGCCATTATGTGACAAGATGAATTATTGAAAACAATTTCTTTTTCCTTTGTTAAGCTTTCAAGCTTAACTTTCAAATCAAGATTTTCTTTTTCTAAAACGCATTTGCTTGTTTTTAAAAACTCCAAATCATTTTTCAAAATTTTATTTTGGTTTTCAAAATCCAACTTTGTTTTCAAAAGAAAATCATTTTCAATTTCAAGTTTTGAAATCATTTTCTTAAATTTGGAATTCATGGTCTCAAATTCCAAAAATAATTCATCGAAAGCATCTTGTAACTCATCAAATGAATATGTATTTGGATCATTATAGTTGGAAGATACATTGGGCTCATCGAGAGCCAAAACACCATCCACCTTTGGTGTTGAGAGAAGGATTGCACATGATGAAGCATTATCTTTCTTCTCTTCTTTCCCATAGAATTTCTCAAGCTTCTCCCAAATTTCTTTGGCACTTTTGGATGGGGAGACCTTCTTGCAAATCTCTTCACTTAGGGTACAAAGAAGAATGTGCATAGCCTTTGCATTGAGATGGTCCTTCTTTGTGTCTTTGACACTCCTTTTCTTCTTCTTTTTAGGAGCTTTCAAATGTCCATCTTCGATAATCATCCAAATGTCGAGGTTGAAGCCTTGGATGAAATATTTCATGATGTTTCTCCATTCGAAGTAACCTTCTCCTTTGAAGAGAGGAGGACACATGATAGAGCAGTCTTCTTCAAATAAAATCATTGTAGAACCGCTTGCCATTTGAAAACTTGACTCGGTGAACTTCGAGCAATTGATCTTTACTTCCGGATATTAGTCCTTTGATGGATATGAGGCTTTGATACCAATTGAAAGTCTTGTAAAACGCTCGAATCGATATTCTGAAACCGTCAAGAGGGTTGAATTGAACTCCCGAAAGAGTTGGCTAAAATCGATAAAAATTATAGACAATTTGCACGATGATTTTAGAGTGGTTCGACTTTCTAACCAAAGTCTACATCCACTACCTTAGCACACCACTAAGGATTTTTCAATTCAGTACTATTTTTCCTTTTTAGGCGAAAGGGATAACCTTACAACCCTATCTTTTCAATGGCTAAGATAGAACCACTCTAGTTTTTACTTGGGCTAAACTAGAATCTCTCTCTTTTACAAGGTTTGTTTGGTAAACAAAATACCTCACAAGGTGGGTGTTTACACAATTGAGCTCACAAGAAAGAGTGAATGATAAAAACAATAAAATCACTCTCTACAAATATTTACAAGAGAAAAGAAGAAAATAAAGACTTAAACTCAATTTCTCTTGAACATTAAGCTTGGATGTGGTCTCTAACCATCTTTAAGTGTCCTTGTGGTGTTTACATAGTGTGGAATGAGTTTCTAACCGTTTATGGCCGTTGGGGATGCAAAATAGCTGTTACCTAAAAAAAATTCAGCATTTATAACACGAGGGATCGATCCCATAAACCAGGGGATCGACCTTTTTTCATAAAAATATGATCGTTATAGTGAGGGGATCGATCCTTTTGCACTTGAAGGCTGGAAGCAAAAATGGAACGAATCTGCCAACCGAGGGATCGATCCTTTTTATCAGGGGATCGATCCTTTTGGCCTTAGAGACTGGAAAAACAAATTTAGTGCAAAAACGGATCATACATGTTTTGAAAAAGATCGGCTAAAGTTAGAAATCATTCGAAACAAAATTTTCAAGTTTGTTTGGACTTTAAATTGTTTTTGAAAGATTTAATAAATTTGATTAAGTCCAAAAACACTTTTCTTTTAATTTTTTATATCAAAATATTAGTTCAACAGTTTAGGTTGAGCTTGAAAGGCCAACCTAAGCTCCAGAGTAAGTATAAAATGTTTACGTTTTACTTTACCGGAATTCTATATTTCAATCTTGTTATGCATTATTGATATGAGATGAATGTGTGTTTGATTAATGAGTGTGGTATTGTTATGTTGGTTTATATGAGGTTTAAGTTTTGGCAAATATGAGGGTCTTGTCAGGTATAATTGGTCGACCATAGGGTTAGACTGCACTTGTAATATTCGCGATTGGCCCTAGTGATGTAAGATGCCATTAGGGAGGAGTACGGTGATGTAAGATGCCATTAGAAGCTTTATTGTTAGACCTCAGTGATGTAAGATGTCGTCGTGAGCCTTGTTGTTCTTATAGATTCAATGATGTGAGATGCCACTAAATCCAATTCGCGTATCCGAGTAATGTAACCATAATTGTCATAATACTCTTGTGTTGAAAGGTTGAATGTTATCTTGGTAGATGTTGATAGTCATGCCTTATTGTTATATGTTGTTGCTTTGCTTGATGTAAGATGCCAAGCACATGTAAGATTGTTGATAATCATGTTGATGGAATACATGCTTGTGGTTTTGTTTTCAATTCATAAATGGTTTTATTAAAACTGCATTGTTGTTGTTGTGGTTTTAATCACCACTCACTAAGCTTTATGCTTACGCGCTCCTTTCCAACAATGCAGATCGTTAGCGATCCGAGAAGCAAAGGAAGGCGAGGGAAAGGCTCTGGTGATCGTAGCTTAAGCTCAAGTATGGATTTTAAGTTGTAATAATAATTTAGCAATGGGGATACTTGCTTTTGTGGTTAGGGAGGTGGTTGTAAACTCCCATGTGTTTGGCCATGTTGCTACATGTTTTAACTGTTGAAACCATGCTATGTTGAGACTTTCTTTGACTTTTAGTTAAATGCCTTGTGTTTTGGCTTGTTGGTGTTTTGAGTTAAAGTGTTCCTTATGAGCTTTTAAGTTTGAGATACATGCTTGTGTGTATGCATGTTTGAAACCTGTTTTAAGGTGTTTTGCCTCTAGAATGTTTGCTCAATATGTTGCTTTGTGGTTTGTGCTCTTTCGGGATAAGTTTGGGAATGTTTGGGGATGCCAAAATACATTTTCGAGCCAATTTGTGCCCAGACATTTTGAAACACCTGGTATAGTTTTGGAACAGCCAGGATTTTGGGGCATCCGTATCGGAACGGGGGTGGTGTCGTTTCGGTACGTTTTGTCTTTATAGAATTCCGTTTCGAATCCAAGAGGAGCCGTTTCGGAACGACCTAGTTTTGCTTTTTGCTGAGAGCCCGTGTTTCGAAATGGGCAATCCCTATTTCAAAACACAGCCAGTTGAAGTGGTTAAAAGGCATCTTTGAAGATTCTCAAATGTAATGTTTTAGTCCCTAATGCTTCTATGCTTCCTAAGTGAGTTTATATGTCTCGTTTGTATTGGTCTTGCCTGGTGTGCTTGAAATATGACTAATAAACTATTTGGTAAGGTTTAAATTACCATTTTGCCCATGTTTTAGTGTGGTTTTGCAAAATGGTTCTTCGTGACTGTTTGGCTCCAATTGGACATCCGATTGATGTCTGATTGAGACGTTGTTCTTCCGATATAACCCTTAACATCATAGGACTGTTAAATTGCATTTTGACAAGATAAATCTTAGTATAGGGTTATTAATCGGAGAAAAATTCTCTGATTTTTCTTCGGTTATCCCTATGCTACTCTCTTGATTCGGTCTTGCGACTAGATCGGATCGAAGAGGGTTTCATTTGGTGGTATCAGAGCCTTAGTTACGAGGTTCTCTAGGAAGGTAAGTATGGTAAGTTGTTTTTGTGTATGTTTGTCCGATTTGCACGGTGTTTGTGAGCATGACTTTGTGTTTCTACTGATGGAAAAGTGGTTTTGATTTAAAGGAGCTTGAACACACGGATCCCTGCCTTTGTTGACCCAATGTTTTCTTGTGTGTTATGTTTGATGTTTTAGATTGTATCTTTGGAAAAGTGGTTTTGATCTAAAGGAGCTTGAACACATGGATCCTTGCCTTTGTTGACCCAATGTTTTCTTGTATGTTATGTTTGATGTTTTACATTTGATGGTATCAGAGCCTCGGTTATGAGGTTCCCTGGGAAGGTAAGTCTGGTAAGTTGTTTCTGTGTATGTTTGTCCGATTTGCACGGTGTTTGTGAGCACGACTTTGTGTTTTTGCTGATGTTTGAAGGTTGGTTAAGCATTCCTATTGCTAGGTATTATTACTATAGAAAAGTGGTTTTGATTTAAAGGAGCTTGAACATACGGATCCCTGCCTTTGTTGACCCAATGTTTTCTTGTGTGTTATGTTTGATGGTTTAGATTGTATCTTTGTTATGGTGAGACCGATGGGAAGGCCTAGAGCGGGTGACCAGGCACCCGAGAATGCACCTCTTCCTCCTCCTACTCCCGATAGTAATGAGGCGAATGTCGGAGGTAATGCACCTCAGGCAGATGCCAATGTTAGAGGTGATGGTAATGGGCCTCAGGTTGGCTAGGGTCAGGCTGGTGTGGACATGGCTCAGATAGTTCAGACTATAGCCGGAGCTTTTCAAACGGATAATGTTGGTCTTCATGTTGCAGCACCACCTCAAGGTGCGGGGACATGTTTGCCCCTTGAGCGACTTCATAGATTAAGCAGAGTCGAGTTTCGTGGTATGTCTCTCGAGGGTTCAGAGGCATGGCTTGAGAGCATTACTCCTATCCTGGGTGATATGGAGTGCTCAGACACTCGTAAGTTGGGTTGTATTGTCTCGTTGCTTCATGGAGATGCGTATGCTTGGTGGACCACAGTTATCTCAGGTATGCCCAAGGCCGAGGTTACTTGGGAGTTCTTATGTAGTACGTTCCGCAAGAACTACCTTGGTGCTCGTTATCAAGACGAGAAGAAGAGAGAATTCATGGCTTTAGTGCAAGACAGTATGTCCGTATCTGAGTATGAGGTATAGTTTTTGCGCTTGAGTCAGTATGCTTCAGAGTTGGTTCCCACTGAGAGGGAAAGCTGTGAACGGTTCCGTTACAGGTTGGTTACAAAGGTAAAGACCTACATGCTTGCTTCTGATTACACTGAGTTCGATGTCTTGGTCTCTAAGGCCAAGGAAATTGAGCAAAGTATAAGTTTGGCTGCTCGATCGGGTGGATCCAATTCAGGGAAAAGGTCTACCGAGTGGGAGTGAGACCGTAACAAGAGGCACAAGAGTAAAAGGCACCAACCGAACTTTAGGTGTGAAGGTGGTAACATGGGACGAGGCCATCATGGTCGAGGTTTTGTTGCTCGCAAACCTGAGTGTGCTAGATGTGGGAGGAACCATTCCGAAGAGTGTTGGGGTACTTTTTGTGCTTGTTGGAAATGTAGATCTTAGACACATTTGAGGTGTTAGTGTCCTAATCCGGCTAGGAATGGTCAGGCACCTACTAGATCTGCTGAGTATCAGAGAGGTCGTGGGCGCGGCCGAGGTAACTTCTAGCCGAGGAATGATGGTTAGAGGAATGTGGCTCATATTGTCGCGGTACAACCCGAGGGAGGTGGACCGGCTAGAGTTTATGCACAACGTGAGGCTGGGAATGACACGGATGTGATCGCAGGTAATTTTGTGTTACAGTCCTTATCTTTGCTTTCGTTGATTGATTCTGGCTCGACACATTCGTATATTTTGGGTGAGCATGCAAGATCATTAGATTTGTCTTTTGAGTTGTTAGATATATGTATGAATGTTGCGAGTTCTTTTGGTGAGACAGTTGTAGTTATGAAAGTGTTCTGGAGATGTCCTTTGACGGTTTAGGGTCACGTGTTTCCCGTTGACATGATGGAGTTGCCCTTCTATGGTTTCAATGTAATTCTAGGTATGGATTGGCTTGTGAAGCATAGAGCTAGGATAGATTTTGAGACTAAAAGAGTTTCTTTGAGGCTTTCTGATGACTACGAGGTAGTGGTAGTTGGCGAGAACGTTAAGTTCTTGTCTAATGTTGTTTCAGCTTTAGAAGCTCAGAGGATGATAGATTTGGGTTGTCAAGCTTACATAGCCTATGTAATGAATCTGAATATGAGTGAAGTTAAACCGTAAGATATCATGACAGTTTGTGACTTCCCGAGTGTTTCTCTAGAAGAATTGCATAGTTTGCCTCCAGATAGGGATGATGAGTTTGCTATTGAGACGTATTCAGATTTTGCTCCCGTATCGATTGCTCCGTATAGAATGGCACCTAAAGAGTTGAAAGAGTTGAAGACACAACTTCAGGAACTGTCAGATAGAGGTTTTATTAGGCCTAGTATTTCACCTTGGGGTGCTCTGGTCTTGTTTGTGAAAAAGAAAGATGGCAGTATGAGGATGTACATAGATTATAGACAGTTGAACAAGGTAACAATGAAGAACAAATATCCATTGCCGCTGATCGATGATTTGCTTGATCAGTATGAGGATGTACATGTTTGAAACCTGTTTTTAGGGTGTTTTGCCTCTAGAATGTTTGCTTAATATGTTGCTTTGTGGTTTATGCTCTTTCGGGGTAAGTTTGGGAATGTTTGGGGATGCCAAAATGCATTTTCAGGCCAATTTGTGCTTAGGCGTATCGAAACACTTGGTATGGTTTCGGAACGGCCAGGATTTTGAGGCACCCGTATCGGAATGAGGGTGGTGCCGTTTCGGTACGTTTTGCCTCTGGAGACTTTCGTTTTGAAACCAAGAAGAGCAGTTTCGGAATGGCCTAGTTTTGCTTTTTGCTGAGAGCCCGCGTTTCGAAACTGGCAACCCCTGTTTCGAAACACAGACAATTAAACTTGTTAAATGGCTCTTTGAAGGTTCCCAAATGTTACATTTTAGTTACTAATGCTTGTATGCTTTCTAAGTGAGTTTATATGTCTCGTTTGTGTTGGTCTTGCATCGTGTGCTTGAAATATGACTAATAAAATATTTGGTAAGGTTTAAATTTCCTTTTTGCGCGTGTTCTGGTATGGTTTTGCAAAATGGTATTTCGTGAATGTTTGGCTCCAATTGGACATCCGATTGATGTCGGATTGAGATGATGTTCTTCTGCTGTAACTCTTCACACCATAGGACCGTTAAATTGCATTTAAACAAGATAAATTTTAATCTGGGGTTGTTAATTGGAGGGAAATTCTCAGATTATTCTCCGGTTATCCCCGTGTTACTCTCTTGATTCAGTCTTACGACTAGACCGGGTCGAGGTGGTTACAAGTGCTAAGTTGACTGCCTCAGCCAAGTTCGTTGTCATGTGACCATATCGTTTACCCCCGTCATATGATCTAAGCCATTTTCCCTCGAGATTTTGGCAAGGTAGTTCGCGCCATCTTTATTTCTAGCTCTTAGTTCTTTGAACAGCTCCTCTACCTCTTGTACGTAATGTGAGTTGCCTATGGAGTGACATTTGAATAGTTAGGGGCGAACAACACATGCAAATATATCGTAAATAAAAATGATCTAAAAGTCGTACCTATTCGAAGCACAAGAGCATGTTCATCATGGTCTTTGTACTGTTGCAAGTAGTTCGCTACAATGTATCACAAGCAGTAACGGTGGTAAATGTAGGGAGACTGTATCCTAATCTAATGCCCAAGTTTAATTTTTTTAATGATAATAATTTTTTAAAAGAAATTGTTAACCATAATCAAGACATATTGTTGAATATGTCTTTGGTATAAATAAGAATTTAAAGAATTTTTTAAAAAAAATATTAGAATAATTGCATAAATAAGAAAATTTTCTTTTTTATCTTTAAAATACACCCCAACAAAAGGCAAAATTTTTTTGTATAAATTTGAAAACGTAGTGAGATTCAAAACACGAAGTGGTGCCAATTTTTTTTTGGAAGTGAGTAGAAAAATGAAAAAAAATAAAAACCTGGTTGTGGATGGTACTGATACGTAAGCCAAACGCCACGCTCATGATGTCATGCTTTCACGTAATAGAGCCCTTTGACATTCATGAATTATTGTCATATGAAAATGGCTATATTACACCAAAAACCTTTTTTTAATAAATATCTAGAAAAATAGTCATCACAGACTTTTATTTAGAAAAATGACTCTCAAATTAGCCATGTATGAAGAACTCGTGTTTTGGGGATCGTGAGTCACATTCTCACTCTACACAGAGAACGAGTTCCACATATTAGGCAACACTTTTCAAAATAACGAACTTTACAGAAATGGTGCTCGATCGGGTGGATCCAGTTTAGGGAAAAGGTCTGCCTAGTGGGAGCGAGACCGTAACAAGAGGCTCAAGGGTAAAAGGCACCAATCGAACTTTATGCGTGGAGGTGGTAACATGGGACGAGGCCATCAGGGTCGAGGTTTTGTTGCTCGCACACTCGAGTGTGCTAGATGTAGGAGGAACCATTTCAGAGAGTGTTGGGGTACTTTTCGTGCTTGTTGGAACTGTGGATCTTAGACACATTTGAGGCGTGAGTGTCCTTATCTGGCTAGAGAAGGTCAGGCACCTACTAGATCTGCTGAGTATCAGAGAGGTCGTGGGCGCGGCCGAGGTAACTTCCAGCTGAAGAATGATGGTCAGAGGAATGTGGCTCATGTTGTCGTGGTACAGCTCGAGGGAGGTAGACCGACTAGAGTTTATGCACAGCATGAGGCTGGGAATGACACGGATGTGATCACATGTATTTTGTGTTACAATCTTTATATTTGCTTTCGTTGATTGATTTTGGCTCGACATATTCGTATATTTTGGGTGAGCATGCAAGATCATTAGATTTGCCTTTTGAGTTGTTAGATATAGGTATGAATGTTGCGAGTTCTTTTGGTGAGACAGTTGTAGTTATGAAAGTGTTTTGGAGATATCCTTTGACGGTTTAGGGTCACGTGTTTCCCGCTGACATGATGGAGTTGCCCTTCTATGGTTTCAATGTAATTCTGGGTATGGATTGGCTTGTGAAGCATAGAGCTAGGATAGATTTTGAGACTAAAAGAGTTTCTTTGAGGCTTTCTGATGACTACGAGGTAGTGGTAGTTGGCGAGAACGTTAAGTTCTTGTCTAATGTTGTTTCAGCATTAGAGGCTTAGAGGATAATGGATTTGGGTTGTCAAGCTTACTTAGCCTATGTAATGAATCCGAATATGAGTGAAGT
Source organism: Hibiscus tridactylites (assembly GCA_958450335.1). Taxonomy (NCBI): domain Eukaryota; kingdom Viridiplantae; phylum Streptophyta; class Magnoliopsida; order Malvales; family Malvaceae; genus Hibiscus; species Hibiscus tridactylites. The sequence goes on along the minus strand of OY288287.1, from coordinate 65,864,954 downwards.
TAGACCGCAAGATATCAGGACAGTTTGTGACTTCCCGAGTGTTTTTCCAGAAGAATTGTCTGGTTTGCCTCCAGATAGGGATGTTGAGTTTACTATTGAGACGTATTCAGATTCTGATCCCATATCGATTGCTCCATATAGAATGGCACCTAAAGAGTTATAGGAGTTGAAGACACATATGTGGCAACACTTTTCAGAATAACGAACTTTATAGAAACTCGCGTTCTGCGAAACGCAAGTTCCCCGAGAATTTTAAGAGGCAGCTGAATTTATCGCGAGGAACTCGCTTTCTATTGAAAGCGAGTTCTTTGCAAATTGGGTTAGCCGACCAAGCTTTGATAGGCATGTTCGAGCAATATTTTGGGCTTATTAATTGTATATTTTTGGTAAACATTCAATTTAGGTTCGTAGTACTAGAACGTGTCTTTGATTTGACACCAAAATGGGCAATTTCGGTCCGTTTTAAACCGACTAAAATTCGCGTCGAAAACGGTATCGTAGCTTGAATGAATGAAAAGTATAAGATGGCCTCATAGGCTTCTTCTGTCAAATTTTCAGGGTTTTTAATCAGAGGATTATCACAATTTTTTTTCCTTGCAGGCGTTGTAGTGGAACTTGTCTTCTATATATGGGCACACACGATATATGGAGAAGGGTATAAAATTTGACTTGAAAATGGTTCCAAAGCATGGTTTTCTACAAGAACGGCAAGTCGGAAAGATAATTTTTAAAACGAATTAGACTAATTTTTTTAATCGATAGTTAAAGGACGCAGACAAAAACAAATTACAATGACTTAGTTAATACGAGGGCCCGAGCGATTAGGACACTTGTTCTTTGTGTGTCCAGGATTTTTACATATACTACAATATTTCTTTTGTCCGGTTTTTTCTCTATGTTCGACTAGATCCTCGGCACAGTAAATTCGTGTCAATCGTAGACGTCTCTTTTTCTCTTATTAGTGTTGGATCTGGGCGTATAGTCAGTTCAACGTCAACGACATAAGGATCAATTTCATTTCTGATGGGAGGAAACACGTTTTCGTAAACCTTGAATATCGTTTTGAGTAAGTATACCAGATCAAGCAGTCACATGTAGTTAATCTGTTGGTTTGAACAAGCAGCAATGGTGTGTGCGCACGGGTATTTGAATGTTTGGAATACTCCGCAGTCGTAGGTTCTTTGCTTAAGATCTACCACGTACTCATTGTGTTGTATGCCTTCCAACGGCCTCGAAAATTCTGAAACACAGAACAAATGCCCTTCTCGTGAGAAGAGAGTTGCAGTCATCTCATTTGAATGGTGCACTTGAGTTTGCAATTTTTTGCGGAAGTCCGGGTGGACTTTGTTGTCACCTGCCATGTACTCAGTTGCTTGCCTTCCCAAGTTTGCAAATAGGGTAGCCAAACGATAGTAGGTCGCTTTGACAACGGAAGTGATAGGCAAATGTCGCACTCCCTTGAGTGCTGAGTTGACCGTCCCACCCAAGTTCGTTGTCATGTGACCATATCGTTTACCCCTGTCATATGATCTAAGCCATTTTTCTCTCGGGATTTTGGAAAGGTATCCCGGGCCATCTTTATTTCTGGCTCTCAGTTCTTCGAACAGCTCCTCTACCGCCTGTACGTAATGCGAATTGCCTAGGGAATGACAATTGAATAGTTAGGGGCGAACAACACATGCAAAGATATCGTAAATGAAATGAGCTAAAAGACGTACCCGTTTGAAGCACAAGAGCACGTTCATCATGGTCCTTGTACTGTTGCAAGTAGTTCGCCGCAATGTGTCGCAAGCAGTAATGGTGGTAAATGTAGGGAGACCGTATCCTAATCTAATGCCCAAGTTAAAAAAATTTAATGATAATAAATTTTTTCAAAAGAAATTGTGAACCATAATCAAGACATATTGTTGAATAAGTCTTTGGTATAAATAAGAAATTTAAGAAATTTTTAAAAAAATATTAAAATAGTTGCATAAATAAGAAAATTTTATTTTTTTATCATTAAAATACACTCCAACAAAAAAGAAGCAAGCTTTTTGTATAAATTTGAAAACGTAGTGAGATTCAAAACACGAAGTGGTGCCATTTTTTTTTTGGAAGTGAGTAGAAAAATGAAAAAAAAGAATAAAAGCCTGGTGGTGGGTGGTACTGATACGTAAGCCAAACGCCACGCTCATGCAGTCACGCTTTCACGTAATAGAGCCCTTTTGACATTCATGAACTGTTGTCATATGAAAATCGTTTACTTTTCTTATAAGGGGAGGAGAAGGGGCCGACAAGTGGCCTGTGCACATCATCACTTCACTACCATATTTGGAATTGGTTTGTACATTTCAAAACTTTAAACCACGTGGTATTACATAGCTAGCTGGATAGCATTGTCATATGGTAAAAAGTTAACAGTTGCACCGAAAAGCTGGGCACTTAATTTTTTAACTACTTAATTATTGGGTTCAATTTATTTTGAGCACAAACCGTTAAAATTCAACGAAGAGATAACATGACAGTTAAAATAAAACTTATATAATTATACATTTAGTCCATGTTAGTTACCTAATATCTATTTTCTTCTAATTTGTCACCACCTAATTAAAAGAAGATTAAGAGAAAAAATGTGGCCTTAGTGAGGTTTGAACGACCTCTAGGAAAAAAGTCAAACATTTACCACTACAACAACAACAACTTTTTAGTGATGTAAACTGCATCATTCTATATATGTTTTATAATGAAGTAAATATTAGGAAAAAAGAAGTAAAAATGTTTGAGAGAGGACTCAAATATAGGTCACATGAGATGTGTAAAAACACTCATATAACTAAATCAATTCAAAAAATTAAATTAAAAATGAAAACATTTTAATTTTTTTTAAAGTATAGTTAAAGAAAAATTTAAAATGAATATATATATACTATCCGGACAATTTTACGAATAATAATATATTTCTTTAAAGAAACATATAATTTATAAAATATTTTTAAGAAAATTATCAGCACATATCGGATAAAAATGAATTAAATTTATTAATTATCAAAATTATATGTTTTAATATATATATATATATATATAACCATTGAATTAAGATATTTAATAAAAAATTAAAATTATTAATTAGATTAAAGAAGTGAATTCAATATTATATATATACATGTATACACACGAAGTTATTAAAATAAATGTGAAAAAGAGACTTGGCTTTAGTGATATGTGTTTTTACACATTTTATATGAATCATGTTCGAGTTTTCTATTAAATATTTGGGTAATCTTCATCAAATGTCACTTTTGTTTGGGTTTATTCTGTTTTAGTCACCCGATTTGAAAAAAGATTAAAATGACCACTTATATTTTCGATCGTTACTGTTTTGGTCACCCGACTGTTAACCTCCGTTAATAAAAAATTTTAATTTTAATTTTTAGCCCCCAACTTTTGAAAGTTTATTATTTTCACCCCTATAAAAAGACCTCGTCGAGAATCAAAAGCTCTACTCTGAATCAACAAAAAATGACTTCCACTTGAATCTTTCTCACGCCGGATCTCCACCGTCCATTGCCGACTCCGGTCAAGTGAACCACCGGATGAATCCTTTTCTACTCCTCTTCTTCTTTCTCGGTATGACCTCACCAGGAACGGATCTGGATGCCTCGAAACAAGACCGAACACCCTCGCATTTTAGGGTTTGATTTGACGCCGTTCACCGTCAATCTTCACAAAATTAAAATATGTCTCTCATTTCGTCGAATAAGGGTCGTTCGCCATTGGGATATGTCTAGTGTGCTATGTTCGTTGAAATCACCACGATCGAGAATGGGTAAGGATTCTTTCTTTCCTCTCTACGTTTTTTTTTCTTTTGGTCTAAATTTGTGTTGTTTCTTTTGGTTTTGGTACTGGTTATTTGTTGGTTTACTGTTTATTGAAAGAAATGTTGGATGAATAACAACACAAATTGGTGGTTATTTGTTGGTTTACTATTTATTGAAGGAAATGTTGGATGGGTAACAACACAGAGGAGGGAGGTTCGGTGAGAGGTTGTGGTTTCGATTAGGAGTAATGGTGGTGATGAGGTTGAAGGGTGAAAGAGTGAAAGGGATGAGTCAGTTGCTTGATTTAGGGGCATATTTGATGTAGGTGTGGGCTGAGAGATTGGTGGTGAATGGTTGTGTTGGTCGAGTGGTAGTGTTGTTTATGGGGATGGAGATGGTGATAGGTAATGTTTTTTTGTTTGTAAGGGTGAAAAAATAAAGTTTCAAAAGTGTAAGGGTTAAAATTAAAATTAAAATTAAATTTTTTATTAATGGAGGTTAACGGTCGGGTGACCAAAACAGTAACGATCGAAAACATAAGTGGTCATTTTAATCTTTTTTCAAATCGGGTGACTAAAACAAAACAAACTCCAAACAAAAGTGACATTTGATGAAGATTACCCTAAATATTTTTATTTTTTTCCTAACGTTTACTTCATTATCAAATATATATAGATTGGTGCAATTTATATCACTAAAGAGTAGTTGGCACAGTTGTAAAGGCTTGACTTTTTCCCTTGAGGTCTCAAGTTTAGACCCCACTGAGGCCACATTTCTTTCTCTTTAATTTTTGTTTAACCATTCGGTGACACGTGTCACCACTTTATTAAAGGGAAATAGATATATTAAATTTAAAATTAGAGCAAATTCATTCAATCAGGTGATGACACGTGTCGTTATCTGATTGATTGGTTTTATTTAATTAAATTAAAATTACGACACAATTAATATAATAGATAACTGACAGTCTGACATGGACCAACTGTGTAATTATACAAAATTTACTTTAACTGTCACGTCACCTCATCGTTAGATAACTTAAATTTTAACAGCCAGTGGTCAAAATAGGACCAATTAAATAGTTCGGTAGTCGAATTTTTAATTTTTGTAGTTTGGTGGTCAAAATAGACCGGACCTAATAATTAGGTGGTCACCAAATAATTTACCATTTTTCTTATAATTTTAAGAAATTAAAGGAGGTTACAAAAAGAAATCATCTATTTTTTTTATATATTTCCATGTATGCCAGTCTAAAGTTAAAAAGTTAGATACGAGTGTTTAACAAAATAAAAAAGGAAAAAAGTTGAAATCTGAAAAAAAATAGTTATCGGTTTGCACTCGTGGATAGCTTTTAAAACACTCAGTTCTAATTTGCGGTTTTTGGTGGTCTTTCAATAGCTTAATTTTTTTTGGTTCGTTTATTAATGCAGTTAGAATTGTTCGTACCTATTTTTCATTCGAGTCTTCTAGATGGGTTTTTTAACATTATTCATGTATGGTCCTTGTATGATCTAAAGTGACTAATTTTAGAAAAATATTTGAATTATATATTGAATTTACGACGATAATTGTAAACTTTTATTATAACCTTTAGTATTTTTTCGTTTAATAAAAATTGCTGCTTCTATTAAAAAAATAATACTCGTGTGAATCATTCGGACATCATCAACCACCATTAAAAGTTATCATATGGCTGAGAGAGTGGAGGATGCGGGACCGAGATTTGGAAATTGGGACGAACCGGGATCGGATCTAGGTAGTGAGTTAGGCATTGGGTCATTGGGCTTGCAAGCTTAATGAATGGGTTGATAATTTAAAAAATTTAGATAATTTTTCAAAAGGGGATAATTTTTTTTAAAAATAGTTTAAATAGTGTACATGTTAGTTGAGAATTTAAAAATTCTAGATAATTTTCATAAGGTCTTTATTTCTAAATTAGCTTTAATTAATTAGAATTTTAAATCAAATTAAATTACTTAATCACTTTTTTTGAGTTTCTACCACTTCAATAACTAATCATTCACATTCTTTTAATTTATATTAGAATAATTGTTTACCACAAGTTTTATTGCTGACCATGCCAAAATATTCAATTATTGATTAGTATGAAAGACCATTACCATATTATCTAAGAATGTGGGTGATTACTTATTAAGGTATCCAAGTGTCAACACATTACGCTTTTGCATGGAGAAATTATATTATGTTCCTCCCCGCCATATCATTTATGGGACCAACTAATAAAATGCATCTATTTCATTAATTTTATTCATATCATCTTTTTACCAATTGAATCTTCACTCATATTTACTGTGAATTAAAATTTAAAATAGTTTTTACCAAGTGAATCTTCACTTGGTAAAAAGATGGTATAGATAAAATTAATGAAATGGATGCATTTTATTGGTTGGTCGCATAGATGACGTGATGGGCAGGGGCTGAGCCAGGATCGAATATTGACAGGGGTCAAAATATTGAGTTTAAAAAAATGCAAGGGCTTATTACGTATTTAAACTCAAAATCCATGAGACAATGCCTAATTTGTCTAATATTTAAATGTATAAGGACCTAAATTGTTATTAGATTAAAAATTTTGAGGATACATGCTCATTCTTTTGTAGTTCAACCTAGAGGTGTAAATGAACAAAGTGTTCGACGAATTGTTAGTGAACAATTCGTATAACGTTCGTTTATTAAGCTAAATAAAGGAGTACAAACAATTTTTTTATGTTTGTTTAATAAACGAACGTACATGAACAGAGGTGTATTCCGTTCGTTTATGTTCACGAACAAGCTTGTTTAATGGCTCGTGTAAAAGCTCATTTACTTGGTTTTCTTTTTCCTTTTTTATATTTTTTTGAAAATATTGGTGAATGTATGGATTAAATTGAATACGTGGTGAACTTTTGAGTTCAAACAGTGAAGCCTAATGAGTTTAAAGACTAGTGGTGTAATTCCACCATTTGATGAACATATAAATGAACATGTTAGCGGTCATATAAATGAACATGTTCGCGAACATTACACGGATATGTTCACGAACGTTAAACGAACATGTTCGTGGACGTTAAACAAGCGAACACGAACACCATCAAAAACAAATAAACAAACACAAACATGATTTTAAAATTTTAAATGAACCGAACATGAACACGTTCAAATATAAATAAACGAACACGAACAAAACCTTACTCATTCAAGCTCGGTTCATTTACAATCCTAGTTCAACCCCTACTTGATTATATATTTAATAAACTCTCATATTTTTTTTAATTTGAATAATTATTTTTATTGGAACCAAATTGTTATTAAACCAAAATTATCAAATAATAAAATTTTATAACATGAGCAAGTGTCGGGCTCCCTTGAGCCCTAAAGGAGCTCCGCCCCTAGTGATAGGAAGGAACCATAATATAATTTTCCGTATGCATGTATGATATAATATGATATATTTTATCTAGGTTATCTTTGTAGGCTTTTTCATGTAAGTAACTATTTTTAAATAAAAGATTTATTTTAAGGTAATGAGCCTCATTAAAACCCCTCTATTTCTAAACATGGAAAAGAATGACCAGCCAATTTTATTTGCGCCCTTAAATTTTTCATAAATAAGTTATTTAAGCTTCTTTTTTTTTTAAATAATCTCCTTTGACATTTAAAATTTATTTTTTTTGTCAAATTGAACAAACATACAGAAAAAATAATAGATATGTTAAGCTGATATGAAATAGTCTTTATGACAGTGTTAACGTTAGTTATTTTGTCATGTTGCATAAAAATATTTAAAAATAAAAAAATTATAAATATAAATAAATATATTTAAATTATTAAAAATTGTACAATTTATAAAAAGGGGAAGTCAACAAATTTTTTACTACATCAGCTTAATATCTATATTACTTTATCTGGAATAAATATTCGACGATAAAAAAATGTGAAAATTGAAGGACTAAAATTATTATTTCTAGACCAAACATGTCATTAAGCCGTTTCAAAATCTAACCAAATAAACCAACAATCAGATGGTCTACTGGACGAAGTATTAAATTTTTTAAGTAAGTTAGAGTTCGAATAATTACATTATGAATGGAGCGAATTGGATTAAGAAAGTCGCTAGCTCTTTAATGAGTCTTTTCAGTACCTGATCTGTATTAGTCGACCAATAAATTATATACCGGCGGTTAAACAAAAAAAACTAAAATAATATATTTTTTGAAAAATTAATTATTTAACATTTCCCCACATATCTTAATTAGTTTCGTGAGACTATACTTAAAAAAATATGGGAGACGTCGCTAAGGCCATATCTAGGGAAGGTGATACATACAATGCAACCATGCAATTAATAATGCAGTCGAATTTATCCTTAAACGTGAATAAATAATATCTTATTACCAATTTGAGCTAATGCTGGACTCTAAATTTGAGGGATTCAATAATTATTATCATAGAATAAATTAATTTTAATATAAGAGAATTAATTACAGCACCTATATAAATAATGAATTACTTAGATTTCATCTATAACAAGTTTAATTATCATGTCCGATATTTTATCATACTTTCAGAATAAATTGAAAATAATGCAGAATTACATAACCTATTGTTCTCTTTGAATCATTTTATATCACTATTTGATTTATCACACACACACATATATAAGCTAAAGATGATATGAAATTTATATACTAAACCCAACATATGAGTACGAGTTTTTAATTCCCTAAATAACTCGATCAAAAATAAACAAGTGTTGACGTGCGAGGAGTGAGTTGTTATTTCTAAGTTTTCTCTATTTGACCTACGCAAAAAAAGGGGGGGAGGGGGGAGCACAAGTTGTAAGCTACTTTAATTAATATCTTTGAACGTCTTGCTTCTCAACTTGTCCTCAATGTTTCTATTTCTTGAATTGGACTAAGTAATAAATACATGTTGTACGCCACATCCCATATTCGGCGACTTCGGACTAGGGTGGCCGAGTCAATTTGTTAAGATTTCGAGTTAAATTTGAACTCGAGTAATTTTTAACGAGCCTAAGAAATCTGAGCTCGACTCGTTAAGAACTCGAGTCAAGTTTGAGCTTGATTCGAGCTCAATCGAGTCAAGTGTTGATCGATCTTTGACCATGTTAGACTCGAGTAGCTCACGATCTGTCACATCTCATTTAAAGCATGATTAAGAAAAAAAACATTTTGATAAATGTAACCCCCTCGTCCCGGTCTGGCCGGATGACCAGTCCGAGTGGGCCACACGGGGAAAACCGAAGCGAAACCTGTTAAGGTTCCCCCTCGGTTAGCAACCCTATTTTTTTTCTTTTACTTAATCTTTTCTAAAGTTCATTTAAGTCCTATGTGATCAAACAGCGGAATAAAACACACTGGACAAACATTCGATCCCAAAACAACAATTAAACAGCCCATTTTTAATCCTTTAAACAGGCCGTTTCGAAACACCCTTGAGGCGTATCGAAACGCCTTGACCAGGTCAACTGTCCCATAGCCTTTACAATGGGGCCGTATCGAAACAGTGGTCAACCGTTTCGAAATCCCCACGACGGTCAATATCTCGTGGTCAACGAGATTTTGACCGTTCCGAAACCTTTACACCCGTTTCGAAACACCTTCATCTCGTGAATTTCTCAGAATTCCAATAGCCAAAACGTTCTGATACGCGTTTCGGAACAGGGGTTCCAAAGGCCATGCCGTATCGAAACACGTTCCGATACGGGGTCCCTGAAGCCTACCCGTTCCGAAACGATCCCTCCCGTTTTGAAACGCTGGCAGTCTGTAACCTTTGAAATACGGATTTAAGGGTGTTTTGACAAGTCTAAAGGTCCCATAGGACCTCTGAAGGCACACAAAACCATCAAACAAAGTCTAGAGACATACATCCTAGATTTAACATACTCAAACACATACAAGCATGGATTTGGACAATCTTTCTAACATAGCAAATTTACACATTAAAGAGCCTTTCATACAAGCATGCTTGAAGACATTAAAAAGAACCAATAAGCATCATACATATCAAATGAGTTTACATGCCATTCAAAGCAATTTAAGCATTCATAAGACATCCATCGAACTAGCATTTGGCAAGATATATCATGCTTACAAATCAAGTCAACCATAGACATACATCAAGACTCGAATCAACAATTCCTATCCCATTGCTTAACTATTACATTCTATTACTTAAAATTCATACATTGAGCTCACCAAAAGCAACACTTGGAGACCTTCCCTTGCCTTTGCCACCCACAAGCTATTTATCTGCATTGTCGAACAAAAGAGAGCGTAAGCATAAAAGTTTAGTGAGGGTAAGCTCATAAAACAAACCTTCGACAATGCAGGGTCCAAGCACAAGCTACAACCAAGATAAAGTGCATGATCTTACCTCCGATCCACGCGAGCCATAAATATAGATGATGCATGAACATATATTCAATATCATGTCATGCTCAACATGTTTAAATCCACAACATATGAAATCACATATATTAAACCATGTTAGCAACACATCCCAAATCACATTGGCTCACAATTAACCACATATTGGCAACATAAACTACAATCTGTATTGGCACCTAGCTATGACTCGAATACGCGGATAACCGTTGGAACTCACATCCAACAACTCAACCATTACCTGACGGTGGGATTACACTCATCACCGTTCACGCGGAGGGGATTCCACTCATCCTCACGCCTCATTTCACGCGGAGGGGATTCCACTCATCCTCACGCCCCGTCGATGGGATTCCACTCATCACCGACTAATATAAATACAATTTCCGGGCGAACCCGTACTCCTCCTTGGTGACTCAACGCCACCAAGGCCACGCGCGACTTTTGACTCATGTGTACACACTAACATCCTAATGATCGATCATTTGTACCCAAGCATACTAGTGCCAATACTACACATTTCATTAATCATTCATAATATCAATTCATAACACTTCCGTGCTTAGCACGTACTCACCATGACTTACCATCATGTACAAACCACATTTCCATGTCTAGCATGTACTCACCATGATCCTCGGATCATGAAACCACCTCATAATATCATTACACATGTCAACACTACATGCATCTCAACAACACAATTATCACATCATATTTCATACCTATGCATATCTCTATCACATTTATCATCAACATGCATGTAACAATGCATTAAGCTATACCTCCACATACATGTATAACAACATAAGCATAACCACCATAAGCATGATTAAACATGAGGCATAATTCAACACTTTAAAGATCAACCAAGGTCTCTAACTAAAGTTTGGGATTAGGCTACCACCCTAATCCCAACTCTAGGTGGGTCTACCAATCCCAACCTAGTTCACATGCTTGAACCAACAATTGAAAACCATTTAAAAGTATTTAATCACTCACCTTCACCTCCAAGCTCAAACACCAAGCAACCATGGTCTTCAATTTTCCGGATTTGTTCCCAAGGCTTCACCAACCCAAACCAAGCTTCTAAACACCTCAACACAAGCAAAACAACCTCAAATCAACTCAAACATCAAGGTAGCTAACCCGGAATACAAATTCAAATATCAAACTCAACATTTCAAGTCATGACCAAACCCCAACTTTATCTAATTCAAGCAGTCCATAATCCTTGATGAAAACCCAAGTTTCCAACATATTTTATACTCACAAATGATCACTAAATTCAGCCACAACATCAACCTATAGGTGCAAGCCAAGCTCCAACAATTTCCAACCCAAACAATCACCAAAATTCCCATTTTCGTACTTCCATTTAACCCAGCAGAAAATTCCATTTTCAAACACCCAAAAGACATCTAAATGGTCTCAAACCATCCCCTTAGCATACCTATACCATCAGCTCTCTAATTACACCTTAAAACTCACCAAAAATGGTGTTTTTGACAACTCAAAAATAGGTTTAAGAGCCCACTTCGGAAATTCATTAAAAATTAACCAAATTAACATATAATGAGTATTTCAACATGATTAAGCGAAACCCCAACTCAATTTATCAAAACAAAATGAAAAACCCCATAAAAACCCAAACTTGATATAAACCCTAATTTTCAAAAGTTCATGGTTTTAAAATCAATGACCATGGATAGATAGGAAATGGAAAGGAGAGTTCAAAAATGCGATTACCTTTAAAAACGCCCTTGATTTGATGAAGAAATCAAAGGGGATAGTGACTAGGGTTTGAGGAATGGGTTTGGTGTTCTTCATGGTGGAGAAGAAGAAATGGGAAAGATGATAACATTTCTTTTTATTCTTTTTACCTTTTTAAAAGTGGTCTTCCTTTTTCAAAACATTTGGGTTAAATCACCAAGGTGGTCCTTCCTCCTTATTTTAAAACCCAATTAGGCCACACTTTAGGTTGAATTTATTTTTAATTAATTTTATTGACTCGGACTACAAACCCGACTAACTCCTAGCCCCAAAATACGGGTGTTACAATAAACAAGTTGCGTAAACTCAAGCTTGTTAATTTCAGGTTTTAGGGTGTTAGTTTAGGTTATTAGGTTTAGAATTTATGATTTATATTTTAGGGTTTAGGACTTATGTTTTAGGGGTTTAGGTTAAATAATTTAGATTTTAAATTTTAAAAAATAAAAAATTAGTACTCCCTCTGTCTTATTGAACTGTCACATTTGAGTCAAACCTTTTTAAGTTTGACTTCTTATAATTTAAAATTTATTATTGATAAAAATATTAAAAAATATTTTTTAAAACCTTGAATCAAGTAGTTTTTAAATATATATTTTATAAATTTTAATTAATTAAAAAATTTAAATAAATTATAGTTAAAGTTGAAAAATTTTGACCAACATGTGACAATTTAGTAGGACAGATGGAGTATATTATATTTTCGAGTAGCTCACGAGCTTTTCGAGTCGGGTATCAAGTAGCTCAGCTCAACCCGGCTCGTTAAAAACTCAAACCGGGTCTAATTAAGTCAAACTTTAATCGAGTCGAACTCGAATAGATCATGATTTGTCTCGTTTCGTTTACATAACATACTTGATGTATTTATTTATATTAGTTAACATCTAAACTTATCCTACGAGTTGACTTTAGTTTATCCCCTATTCCTTAACATTAACATGATTGTGTCATGCTAAAAATAAAATTTCTACTCATGTTTATTGTCCCCAAAAATATCTACGTTCTTCTCTTTAAATACTCCTAATCCCGCCAACGATCTTTCCAAAATCAGAACAATCAAAAGCTATGGCTTCCAAGCTCTGCTACCTTCTAACATTATCTTCGTTCATTCTTCTTCCTTTCTTTTTCTCTCCTCTTGCTGATGCTTCCCCATCAGATCCTGTCTCACCACAAACCATTTGCAAGTCCACCCCAGAGCCAGCCTATTGCAGATCGGTCCTCCCTAATCGAACCACCAATGTCTACGGCTACGGTCGATTCTCCATTCGAAAATCTCTGTCACAGTCCCGAAAGTTCCACGACTTAGTCGAAGAGTATCGGAATAAATACCGGTCGTCTTTGTCGGCATCTGCCGTTCGTGCTCTAGAGGATTGCCGCTTTCTAGCTGGCCTGAACATGAATTTCCTTTTGAGCTCCTTTAAAACCGTGAATGCCACTAATGAAACCCTGTCCTTCAAGGAAGCTGAAGACATACAAACCTTCCTTAGTGCAGTTATAACTAACCAGCAAACCTGTTCAGACAGCGTACCATCAATTGATTCGGCTCGGATCATAAGGAACGGCCTAATGGATACTCTGTTAAACGACACCAAACTCCACAGTGTTTCTCTGGCTCTTTTTACCAAGGGATGGGTTCCTAAGAATGAAAAACCGGCTGCATGGCGGCCGAGTAGCAAGCATATAGGTTTCAAACACAGGCGTTTGCTAATGTCCAGCCGGACACGGTCTACAATTTACGAGACCATAAGCCGAAGAAAGCTTCTTCAGACGAACGATACTGATGATGTTCTGATCAGTAACATTGTGGTTGTGAGCCTGGACGGTAGCGGAAATTTCACTACCATTAACGATGCTATATCGGTAGCACCAAACAACACCAATGGCCTATCAGGTTACTTTTTGATTTACATCACCGCCGGTGTTTATCAAGAGTACATTTCAATTCCCCAGAACAAAAAATACTTGATGATGGTCGGCGACGGAATCAATCAGACGGTCATAACCGGAAATCATAGCGTTGTTGATGGATGGACAACATTTAACTCCGCAACCTTTGGTAAGTTGTTCAATACATGTGACAGTGAAACTGCCTATTAGCTACTTTTATCTGATAATTTGTGTTTAATATTACAGCTGTGGTGGCTTCGAATTTTGTTGCGGTAAACATAACTTTCCAGAACACCGCTGGAGCGATCAAGCACCAGGCCGTCGCAGTTCGAAATGGGGCTGATTTATCAGCATTCTATAGCTGCAGTTTCGAAGGATACCAAGATACTTTATATACTCATTCCTTAAGACAGTTCTATAGGGAATGTGACATCTACGGTACGGTCGATTTCATATTCGGAAATGCTGCCGTCGTTTTCCAGAACTGCAACATATACCCTCGACAACCAATGAAGGGTCAATACAATGCCATCACCGCACAAGGGCGGACCGATCCAAACCAGAATACGGGCACATCGATTCATATCTGCAACATCAAGGCCGCTGACGATCTGGCCTCGAGTAATACCAGCTTCAAAACATATCTAGGGAGGCCATGGAAGGAGTATTCGAGGACGGTATACATGCAGAGTTTCATGGGCAGTTTGATAGATCCTGCTGGATGGAAAGAGTGGAATGGAACATTTGCGTTGAGTACATTATACTATGCCGAGTATGACAATAATGGAGCTGGATCCAACACTTCCAATAGGGTCACATGGCCGGGCTACCATGTGATTAATGCTACAGATGCTGCTAACTTTACGGTGTCTAGTTTCTTGTTGGGTAACGACTGGTTGCCAGATACTGGAGTGCCATACAATGAAACCTTAATATGAACAACTAATTTATGAGATGGAATTTCACGTTCTTTCGTTATTGTTTTCATGTCATTGTTTTTATAATGTAATAATATGTGATTAGTTGCCTTTACCATGAACTGGTTTTGTGGCCAATTGGCCATTATAATTATAACCTTGGGGATATTGAACATACATACATATATATACACACACATTTATATGTGCATTCATTCTAATTGAGGATTGTAACCCCTAGACCGGCCTATGCGTTTAGCCCGAATTCGAAAAGTTACATTCTTTACCGAAGCTTTTTATATGATATTTAAAGAAATGCAAAAATCAAAATAGAGTAATAACCATAATACATACGTAAGTAAATTTAAGTAAGCAAGTGTAAATAGTTCCAAATATAATAAAAAAAATAAAGTCATGCAAGGCTGTAGATAAAGTGTGTAGCATCAAAATATAGGCTCATGTCACCGAAAATAAAATAGTCTGGAAGATGGAAACATTACAACAAAAGGGTACGTCCAAAATGTATCGATCCTCCAAGTGTCGGGTCCGGAAGCCTATCCAAAATATCTGAAAGGGAGAAAAGGGGGATATGAGCTAGGGAGCTCAGTGTGTTCCAACAGTGCAAATAAAATTATTTATACATTTAATAATAAAAGTATCTCAGAAAAACATATCATAAGTGCAACCAAGGTTTTCATGTATCCTATCTACCCTCCAACCGTACTCCATGATACAGTTCCCCTGAACGGTATAATATGACGACATTAACCCGAGCCCATTGGGCATGTGTACCATCCTAAGGAAATACCTTAGGTCTGGGCGGAATTACACTAGCCGAAGCATAGGAACCTTATACGAGCGTTAACCTAGGCCTAATTGGCGTAGGTACCGACCTAAGGGGCTACCTTAGGTCCCGGGCGGAATTACCCTAGCCGAAGCTAGGAACCTAATACGGGTGGAATTACCCTAGTCGAAGCTAGAAACCTTATACGGGCGGAATTACCAACCGGATCAGGGCTGAACCTTACGATACTTCATATCATAACCCAAGTATCCCTACTAATCAGTCCATGTAGCATCATAGTATACAATAACAATTCGTTAAACAATACTTGATAAACACATTCAATGTTAATATACGGTAACCATAGATCATGCTTATCATATCGGGTACTAAGGTATGTATCAAACATATATCATAATCATTCGTACTCAAGAAAACATTTTATGTATATGAGAAATCAAGCATATCAAACATGTGCACACGTCTAGTTTACTAAAACATATAAAGATGTAAAACAATTTACGATAAATCATATAGCACATAAGGAACACACCTCAAAAGTCGGACATGTATGATAATCTACTAGGCACCGGGATAACGTTTCACTCTGGTACTGGAACCTAGATCGACAAGGATTACAGTTACTAACAAATTCACAACTTGGTCAAAATAAAGTACTAAGTTAAGGGACCGTACGAGTGACGATGGGATCACGGAGCAGTACTGATCGAGACGAGCTGAGCTGGTCGTAGGCACAATCGGGAGATCCGCGAGTACCTTCAATCAAAAGATCAATATCAGTCCTTTGTTTTATAACATTTCTCAAAAAAATTAACTTAATACATATGCATGTTCGGATTCAACGTCCAATTTTGAGGCTTTCGGATTAGAATTTCACGAAACGGGCTTCAAAATCGAACTCAGGACGTCGAAAAACATAAAATAGGACTTTTCGAGAAAACTTAACTTTTTGGTCAAAGTCAACGCTGACATCAGCGGTCAAAGTCAACGCTGATGTCATGTTGACGTCACTGGTCCAATGGCTGACTCGTAGAGTTGACTCACTGGGTTGACTCGGGCGAGTTGATTCACTGAGTTGACTCGAACGTGTTGACTCACTGGGTTGACTCGAGCGAGTTGACTTAGACGAGTTGACTCACTAGGTTGACTCGGACAAGGGGTCAAACTCGGGTCGGGTTCAGGTCAACTCGGGTCGGGTTTACCAACAGGCCCACACTGGTTTGGTTTGGTTCGAGCAGCTCGATCTGTAGGTCAGGTCGGATCTGGGCCTGCCGGTTCAACGACCACCATCCAGGGCGGTCGAGAATCGCCCCAAACGGTGCGTGAAGCCCACGCGGGCCCAAAAATGGCCGGAAAACGCTTTTGATCACACCATTGTCATCTTTTTCACGATTATAGCTCAAATAACTCGAACTTTAAGCTGAAATACTCACAAAACTTACCAAATCGAGCAAAACATGACCGAACTATTGTATCTCCGACGAGGCGCTAAATGGCAGTGAGCGGCTGTGTAACCGGTAGGGTTTTGTTCGCCTCGCGACGGGGAGTCTAGGTGTGGCGAACGGATGCCCATAGCGGCTGGAATCCTCGAAAATTCGAGAGGGTCTTGACCCTAGGTTCGACGAACCTTTCCCCTTCGATTGCCGGCGAATGGTGTGACGGTTGTGCGTGGAGGTTGAGGGGTTTTGCTCGGGACGTCAAGACGGCTCTACTGGCTGCGACAGTGTGTGACACGACACGGATTTGGGGAAAAATGATGCGGCGATCGGTGGTCTCGAAATGGGGAAAAGGATGAGGGGGGTCAGTTTTGGGTTTTGTGGAAAATGAGGGGTTAATTTGAAGAAAAGAGAAAATAATGGGTTAGGAAGGATATTTTGATTATTTTATTTATTTTTATTAGTATTGGAACCACATAAATATGAGTGAGGTTGGCTTATAACCAAGAGCTTCAATAGATCAATTGGCTGGGCACTCAGCTTAACCACCTAAGGTCGTGGGTTTGATTCCCACAACCCTTATCTTCTTTTTTGTAGGGTGTTACAACTTTCCCCCTAAAAAGAAATTTCGGCCTCGAAATTTACCTGAGTTGAACATATGTGGGAACTGCTATTCCATTGACTCAAAAGTCTCTCATGTAGCTTCTTCTAGACCGCGATTACTCCACTGAACTTTAACCATAGGAATATGTCAATTCCTCAAAACTATCTCGTCTTGATCCAAGATCTGAACATATTCCTCCTCATAAGACAAATCTGGCCTCAACTCCACATCTTGTACCTGAATAACATGACTTGGGTCTGGATGGTACCGCCTCAACATGGATAATTGGAATACAACATGAATGCAGCTAAGCTGGGGAGGCAACTCAAGCTGATATGCAACAAGCCCAACTCTCTTTCGGATACGGTACGACCCAATAAATCTTGGGCTCAACTTGCCTTTGCGTCCAAATCTCAAAACTTTCTTCCACGGAGACACATTCAGGAAAACCTGATCACCAACCTCAAACTCAATGTCTTTTCTCCTCCGGTCAACATAAGACTTATGTTCATCAAAAGCCTCTTTCAGATGGTTACAGATCAATCTGATAGTCTCCTCGTCTCTCGAACCAACTCTGGGCCTAAGGTCTTCTTATCATACAACTCTGTCCAACAGATGGGAGTACGACGCTTACGGCCATACAGAGCCTCATACGCTGCATGCAGATACTAGCCTGATAGCTGTTATTGTATGCAAACTCAGCCAAGGGCAAGAAATCTTCCTAACTACCACGGAAATCAATCACGCATCCCCGTAGCATGTTCTCAAGAATTTGTATTACCCTCTCCGATTGTCCATCTGTCTACGGATGATAAGATGTACTGAAATTCATACGCGTGCCCAAAGCCTCATGTAAGGCCTTCAAGAACCGAGAGGTGAACTTTGGATCTTGATCTAAAATGATAGACAAGGGTACACCATGAAGTTTGACAATTTCAAAAATATACAATTTAGCCATCTTCTTCAGGGGATAAGTAACTCGGACAGGAATAAAATGAGCTGACTTAGTGAGTCTATCAACAATCACCCAAAAAGAGTCCTTCTTAGAAGAAGTCAGAGGTAACCCTATAACAAAATCCATCGTGATGCACTCCCATTTCCACTCAAGAATTCTAATGGGTTGTAAAAGGCCAGAAGGATGCTGGTGTTCTGCCTTAACCTACTGGCAAGTCAAACACCGAGATACATAATCTGAAATGTTATTCTTCATACCATTCCAACAATATCTTTGCCTCGGATTTTGGTACATATTGTCCCTACCGGGATGCATAGTATAAGGGCTGTTATAAGCCTCACTAAGAATGACCCGTTTCAACTCGACATCATCTAGTACACAATAACGACCCTTAAAGCACATGACTCCATCCTAATCAAAAGCATAGATAGATGTAGATCCCTGCTCAACATGTTGTATGATAGGGAGTAAGGAATTGTCTATAAGCTGTTTGGCCTTAATTTCCTCGGCCAATGTCGGTTTAACCTGCAGCTCGGCTAGTAAATTGCCATCACTATATATACTCATCATGGCAAACAAGGATCTCAAGTCTGATATAGTCTTACGACTCAAAGCATCAGCAACACCATTAGCCTTCCTCGGGTGGTACTCAATCGCACAATCATAGTTCTTAAGAAGCTCAATCCAACGGCGTTGTCTCAGATTAAGCTCTCTCTATGTAAGAATGTACTTCAAGCTCTTGTGATCTGTGTATATATAACACTTCTCTCCATAGAGATAATGTCTCCAAATCTTCAGTGCAAAGACCACAACGACCAGCTCTAGATCATGGGTAGGATAATTACACTCATGCGGCCTCAACTGACGAGACGCATAAGCTATTACTCTGCCATCCTGCATCAGAACACATCCAAGCCCGGAGCGCGATGCATCACTATAAACTGCGAAATCCTTTCCAAACTCGGGCTGAGTCAAAACTGGGGCTTGCGTCAGAGCTGTCTTCAACTTCTCGAAACTATCATGATGAGCATCTGTCCAGATGAATGGAATATCCTTCCTCAATAGCTTCGTCAAGGGAGTCGCAATAATGGAAAAGCCCTCAACGAAACGCCTGTAATACCCAGCTAAACCCAAGAAACTGCGAATCTCGAAAACATTCATGGGTTGCTTCTAACTCACAATGGCCTCTATCTTGCTCGGGTCAACCTGAATACCCCAAGCCGATCCTACATGCCCAAAAAATGTCACCTTGTTGAGCCAAAATTCACACTTGCTCAACTTGGCATACAATTTGTGTTCTCTAAGAGTCTACAGAACAATCCTTAAAAGCTCAGCATGTTCTGCTTTAGTCCGAGAGTAGACTAGGATGTCATCAATGGACACCACCACAAACTGGTCCAAGTAAGGCCGAAATACACAATTCATCAAATCCATAAAGGCGGTAGGGCATTAGTCAAACCAAAAGGCATCACTAAAAACTCGTAATGCCCATATCTGGTGCGAATGGCCATCTTTGCTATATCAGACCCCTTTATCTTTAGCTGATAGTACCCGGAACGAAGATCAATCTTCGAGAAAACTGTGGCTTCTCGAAACTGATCGAACAAGTCATCAATCCTGGGTAGAGGATACTTATTCTTGACTGTCAACTTGTTCAGCTTTCGGTAATCAATGCACAGTCTAAGAGAACCATCTTTCTTCTTCACGAAAAGAATATGAGCTCCCCAAGGCGAAGAGCTAGGTCGGATAAAGCCTCGACCGAGGAGCTCTTGCAACTGAATCTTCAGCTCCTTAAGCTCATTTGGAGCCATACGATAAGGGTTCATAGAGACTGGCGCAGATTCCGGATAGGTCTCAATCTCAAACTCAACATCTCTATCCGGTGGCAACACAGGTAACTCATCGGGAAAAACATCAGGAAACTCGCTAACAGTACGAATCTCCTTAATCTTTGACAAAGAACCCTTGGTATTCAGGAAACATGCGATGAAAGTCTAATAGCCGTTCCGGATCATCCCCTCGGTAGCCAAAGCAGATATCACATTAGACATATACCCTTGGCGCTCACCAATAAGAACCACCGTACGATCATCAAAAGTCTTCAAAACTGCTCACTTAGACTCACAATCTAGGTTAACCCGGTGTTCAGTCAACCAATTCATGCCAAGAATCAGATCAAACTCTTCTAATGGTAGTTCCATAAGGTCGGCTGTAAAGATTCCTTTATGAACCTCGAGATGACATCGCCTGAAAACCTTATTTACAACCACAGACTGGCCCACCAGACTCATAACAGTAACTGCACTCTCGGTGGTCTCAACTGGAATCTAGAGGTCTCGAGACACAGATCTCGATACATAGGAATGGGTAGAACCATTGTCAAGTAATGCAAAGTAGGGACCATAAAATATAGTGAATGTACCCGCAATGACGTCTAGCTCATCTCTGCCGTCACGACGTCTAGTAGCATAAACACATGTAGGCTGTCTGGCCTCAATCATGACCGGTCCCCCACTCTGATGCGATCGGCCTCTACTATCAGATCTAGCAGAAGACTCGGGAGCTCTACTCTGATAACGCCTTGAACCTGGTGTCTAAACAGATGTCTGTGAACGGGCTGGAGTCTGGAATCGAGCAGGGGTCTAGAACAATGATCTGTCTACAAAAGGTGTGTGTGGACACTCTTTCTTGAAGTGCTCAGTGGATCCATATCGAAAGCAATCACTCGACATTTTCCTACACACTCCTCGGTGTGACTTACCACAATACTCACACAAAGGTACATGAGTAAACCCCGATGAATCACCTCGACTAACAACTGGGCCCTGAGGTGTCAGGGGCCTATAACTCGGGCCACCTCTCTGATATGCTGCAGTGCGTGCTCTCTTATCAGGGCGCGCGTAAGGCTCTCCCTTGCCAGAAGATCTCCAAGATCAATCTCGGTCTCGCCCTCGATCCCTATTTATGTCTCTACCACTCTGACCAGCAGCTAATATTTCCATATGTTCTGGAGTCTTGGCATGATCTACTAAATCCTCAAATACCCCACTGTGATGTGTAGCCACTCGATCATGTATCCCAATACGGAGACCCTCTAAGAATTTTTCACATCTATCCTTCTCGGTAGAAACCAAACCAGGAGCATATCTCTGCAAATTCAGAAATTGTATCTCATACTCGGCCACTGTCATGGAACTCTGCACCAAGTCCTTGAATGTCTGACGTCTCTCCCTCAAGAACCGATCTCCTAGATAACAGTTCCTAAAACTCTCTTTAAAGAAATCCCATGTCAACCGATCAAAGGGAACGCTACTCATAATGGTCTCCTACCAGGTGCGGGCATTCTCGTTCAACATAGACACAACACCCAAGTATTTATTTGATGGCTCAAAACCCATCTCAGTCATACGTCGCTCGATGTCATAAAACCATTCCTCAGCCTTGATCAGTGCTCCACTAAGAGATCCCGAGAAGGTCTTGATCCCGTTAGCAAACAAGGTCTGGGAGATGGGGACTTCTGGAGCGACACCCGATGCTCTAACTACACCTTGAATCAGCTGAACAAATTGTCTATTCAAACCCTCATTAGTAACTCCAATCGTAGGCTCAGGCCTAGAAACTGTCGCTCCTCTAATCGGAGTAGTAATATCAACATTAGGAGTAGACGACGGAGCAGCCGGGACAGATGTTAGAGCAGTAGATGGAGCAACCACCGAATCATCCATCAAGTTTGCAAATCTAACGGGTCAACCTCATCTACGAGCGGGTCGACGTCCCCTGCTGGTTCTCATCTCAAAGAATCTCTACAAGGATGACATGGCCTCTTTTCACAATACTTCGAAAAAACGTTCTAAAACGGTACTTTAAAATGACTTATCCAAAGTCCGAGGTTTTAAACAAAAAGCTCTGATACCAACCAAATGTAACCCCCTAGATCGGCCTATGCAATTAGCCCGAATCCGGAAGGTCACATTCTTTACCGAAAATTTTTATATAATGTTTAAAGAAATGCAAAGTTCAAAATAGAGTAATAACCATAATACATACGTAAGTAAATTTAAGTAAGCAAGTGTAAATAGTTCCAAATATAATCACAAAATAAAGCCATGCAAGGATGTAGATAAAGTGTGTAGCATCAAAATATAGGTTCATGTCACCAGAATTAAAACAGTCAGGAAGATGGAAACACTACAACAAAAGGGTACGTATAAAATGTGTCGATCCTCCAAGTGTCAGGTCTGGAAGCCTATTCAAAATATCTGAAAGGGAGAAAAGGGGGATATGAGCTAGGGAGTTCAGTGTGTTCCAACAGTGCAAGTAAAATTATTTATACATTTAATAATAAAAGTGTCTCAGAAAAACATATCATAAGTGCAACCAAGGTTTTCATGTATCCTATCTACCCTCCAACCATACTCCATGATACGGTTCCCCTGAACGGTATCATTTGACGACATTAACCCGAGCCCATTGGCCGTGGGTACTATCATAAGAGAATACCTTAGGTTCGGGCTGAATTACCCTAGCCGAAACATAAGAACCTTATACGGGCGTTAACCTAGGCCTAACTGGAGTAGGTATCGACCTAAGGGGTTACCTTAAGTCTCGAGCAGGATTACCCTAGCCGAAGCTAGGAACCTAATACGGGCGAAATTACCAGCCGAATCAGAGCCGAACCTTACGATACTTCATATCATAAGCCAAGTATCCCTACTAATTAGCCAGGTAGCATCATGGTATACAGTAACAATTCGTTAAATAATACTTGATAAACACATTCAATGCTAATATACGATAACCATAGATCATGCTTATCATATCGGGTACTAAGGTATGTATCAATCATAGATCATAATCATTTGTACTCCAGAAAACATTTTATGTATATGAGAAATCGAGCATATCAAACATGTGCACATGTCCAGTTTACTAAAACATATAAAGCGGTAAAATAATTTACGATAAATCATATAGCACATAAGGAACACACCTCAAAAGTCGAGCATGTCTGATAATCTACTAGGCACCGGGATCACGTTTCACTGTGGTACTGGAACCTAGATCGACAAGGATTGTGGTTACTAACAAATTCACAACTTGGTCGAAATAAAGTACAAAGTTAAGGTATCGTATGAGTGACGATGGGATCACGGGGCGGTACTGATCGGGACGAGGTGGGCTGGGTGTAGGCACGATCGGGAGATCCGCGAGTATCTTCAATCAAATGATCAATGTCAGTTCTTTGTTTTATAACCTTTCTCAAATAATTTAACTTAATAGATATGCATCTTCGGATTCAACGTTCAATTTTGAGGCTTTCGAGTTAGAATTTCACTAAACGAGCTTTAAAATCAGACTCAAGACGTCAAAAAACAAAAAATATGACTTTTCGGGAAAACCTGACCTTTTGGTCGAAGACAACGCTGATGTCATGCTGACGTCACTGGTCCATAGGTTGACTCGCCGAGTTGACTCACTGGGTTTACTCAGGCGAGTAAACTCACTGAGTTGACTCAGATGAGTTGACTCACTGGGTTGACTCGATCAACGGGCCAAACTCAGGTCGGGTTTGGGTCAGGTTAACTCGAGTCGGGTTTACCAACATGCCCACACCGGTTTGGTTTGGACCGGTTCGAGCAGCTCGATCGGCAGGTCATGACGGGTCTGGGCTGGCCGGTTCAACGACCACCATCTAGGGCGGCCGAGAATCGCCCCAAACGGCGCGTGAAGCCAACGCGCGGCCCAAAAATCGCCAAAAAATGCTTCCGATCACACCATTGTCATCCTTTTCATGATTATAGCTCAAATAACTCGATCTTTAAGTCAAAATACTCACCAAAGTTACCAAATCAGGCAAAACACGACCGAACTGTCGTATCTCTGACGAGGCGCTAAACGGCAGTGAGCGGTTGTGTAACCGGTAGGGTTTTGTTTGCCTCGCGACAGGGAGTCTAAGTGTAGCGACGGTGTGGCGAACGAACGCCCACGGCGGCCAGAATCCTCGAAAATCTGAGAGGATCTTAACCCTAGGTTCGACGAACCTTTCCTCTTTGATTGCCGAAAAACGGTGCGACGGTTGTGCGTGGGGTTTGAGGGATTTTGCTCAGGACATCAAGACGGCTCGACTTGCGGCGGCGGTGCATGACACGGCGCGGCGGTGGGGGAAAACGATATGGCGGCCGGTGGTCTCGAAAGGGGAAAAAGGATGAGGGGGTTAGTTTTGGGTTTTTGGGGAAATGAGGGGTTGATTTGAGGGGTTGAAGGATATTTTAATTATTTTATTTATTATTATTATTATTATTAGAACCACATAAATATGAGTGAGGTTGGCTTATAACCAAGAGCTTCAATAACTTAATTGACTGAGCACTTAGCTTAATCACCTAAGGTTGTTGGTTCAATTCCTACAATCTTCATCTTCTCTTTTTTCTAAGGTGTTACAAGGATAAATTTAATATTTATTTCAGGAGTTAGCAAAGGAATTGGTTATGATGTCTGAGTTGTTTTTGCTTAAGAGAATGACATAATTCTTAGATCTTAAAAATGGTTATTTGTATGGAATAAATTATTATATATTATATTGATTTGTCTGTTGTTTTTTGTCATATTTTTTAATTCTTTGAAAACCTAAACACGTCTTGTACACACTAAAATAATTTTTTTCTACTAAAATTACTGGTTTAGTCTAGTCTGTCTGCTATTAAATCCGGGGATGATTGCGACTATGGCAACCAATAAACTGCTTTATGATGAGCTTAATTGAATAGGGTAGTTAGATTGGTTGATTGTAGATGGCGGATGGAAATCCTCTGCCTCTTTTCAGTGCTTTTATTTGCACTTATGTGCTCAAAATCAGGTTTAGATCTAGAGTATATGGTTTAGGGAATTTAGGATAAAATGTATTTTTAGGGTATATGGTGTAGGGTTTAGTATTTAGAATTTAGAGTTATGGCTTGAAATTTAATTTTGTAGTATTTTTTAGTGTTGGAAAATAAGTATAAACACCGAAAAGGGACATAAGATTTTTATCCGTAGATGGCTGCTGGAGGAGGGGAAATGTATAATATTTTTATTAAAAAACCGAAAAAATAAGCGCAAATTTATAACACCACCCGAAATATGATATTTGAGTTCAATTGGTATCATTATTGTTACTTTTTAGTAATTTAGTGTGGTTTTATTGATGGTAATTATTTTGTTTTTAATAAAATTCATGTATATATGGTATATAAAGTTGCCTATACAAGTCTTCAAAAAAGAACAACATTCATTTTTTTATTAAAATTATTCACTGGATTCTTTAGGGTTTTATTTATAATAAAATGATATTATTTAGAATTTAAACTTATATAATTCTATAATTACAAATTGCACAACAAAACGTAATATGAAAAATTAAAATGGGCTTTAAGAGTCAATTTAGCCCTCAATAAAACAAACAACCAATTAAGTCATCATATTTTTTGCAAGCAATTTAATTCTTAAAATTCAAATTACAAACAATTTAGTTTTTCTGTTACGTTGACCGTCAGTAAACTCTGACGGTCAACACAATCGACGAAGGGTGCAGTTGATCGTAATTTAAATTATGAGGATCAAATTAAAAGAAAAATCATTTTAAATTGATTTTATGTCGAGTATAAATTGCGTCAGCTCTTTTCTGCAAGGGTAAGTATATAAACAAAAAAATTCTGCCCTTTTTCGGTGCCTCTTTCTATTCCCAACACTAAAAAATTAATTTTAAGCATTAACCTCAAATTTTAAACCTTAAACTTTAAAATATACACCATACACTTAATTTTTTAAACTCTAATCCTAATCTCTAAACTTATTTTTTAATACGTGCATAAATAAAGGCGAAAAAATGTAAAGAATTTTTATTCTAAATATATAAAAATACTAGTAAAATTGGCTTTTTTTTTACTTGTTTTATTTTCATCAAGAGGTTTGCAACGCGTTTACTTTTTACGAGCGGAGGCAGTTTTGGTGATGTACAACACGTGCGACTATACAGGGTTCCTAAAAAGGGCTCTAAAACAAATTAGGGTAAACTATATAAATGACTATCATACTATTAGAAAAGTCGTAATTTGATCACCTTACTTTCTTTTGGCAGTTAAAAAAATAAGGGTATAATTACACATTTAATCATCCTTACTTATACACTCTATTAATTTGATCTTAATTTTAATTTAATAAAATAAATTAATTATTTAATTATTTGGTGACATGTGTCACCACCTTATTGGAAGACTTTAATCATTTGGATCTTTAGAGAGCAAGTGGGGGCATGCTTACCACTAGGCCAATCATGTTTTTGTGATATGTGATACAAATGTTTGGTTCTTTTTTGGGATTTTCAAGATTCAATCACGAAGATCCATTGGAAAGCACCTTGTTTCAGTGGTGATGGTGAGTGGATAATAGCTGCTTCTGCAATCAAAGGAGAGCATAAGATGTACATATGGGACAAGGCTGGTCATCTTGTAAAAATACTTGAGGGTCCAAAGGAAGCTGTGTTTGATTTAGCGTGGCATCCGGTTCACCCCATTATTGTTTATGTTTCCTTGACTGGCTTGGTTTATATTTGGGCTAAGGACTACACTGAAAACTGGAGTGCATTTTCTCCTGATTTCAAAGAACTTGAAGAAAATGAGGAGTATGTAGAACGAGAAGACGAGTTTGATCTGGTGCCTGAAACAGAAAAGGCGATATGAAACAAATATAGTGCATTGATTTTTTGATCGACTTTTTGTTTCTAAAATATTCTTTCTGGTGTAGGTGAAAGAATCAGATATAAATGAAGATGATGAAGTTGATATTATGACAGTGGAGAAGGATCCATTCAGTGATTCTGATATGTCACAAGAGGAGTTACGCTTCTTGCCTGCCATTCCTTGACCTGATGATCCCCAACAGCAGGATAAATGCGCAGGAAGTTTATCAAAGTTGATTGATAGTAATCATTTCGGATCCCCTCTCTCAGAAAAGAATGGACAAGCAGCCAACAATGCCTCAAGTCCACTTGAAGGTAAATTTTCCCCTCAAACGTAATAAACATTTCAATGTTCTTAGTCCAGTTTAACATGATAAGTGTGAAGTCTACTACATTCGGTGAATCTTTTCCCCTGTTTCATTTAAATTTTGCATGAGTATTGTTATTTTAAAACTGAAATGGAAGAAGTATCTCTATCTGAAATTGTCATTGTTTTCATCTGTAATATCACTGATATGCAGTTTCACGTGTCGGTAATGACTACTTGTAATAAACATAGATGTTAGTAATTTTGAAGGGGAACTGGAATATGTAGTTGTATTGTTGAGTTGGGTTAGTATGCTGGTATGTTGCCTTAACTTAGATTTGCTTGGTTCTTCGGTTTACAACCTAGAGACAACTACTACTGAATGCAACCAATTTAAGGAACCAAGCTTTCAGTGCTTTGTGTTGGGCTGTCATAGTTCTGATAGAATGCTTGTTCATGTTTGATCTGGCTAAATTTATAGATCTGCGTAAACTTTTAGCCTCTTTGTTGTTTAAGCGTTTACTCTCTTGTCAGATTCTTGCTGTTCCATGTTGGTTTCCCAAGTTTAGCATGTCATGTGTGTTTAATTTGTTGTTTGTTACAGAGGACACAGCCGGAGGCAATCAGTTGAAAAGAAAACGGAAGCTTTCGGAGAAGGGGTTGGAGTTGCAGGTAGAGAAGGTGAGGAAGCCCACGAAACCCTTGAAATCTTCCGGTAGGTTATCCAAAACAAAAAATAAATCTGTTGTTGATCAGGATTATGGAAATGGCAATGGTTTATATGCCGAATGCCGATGATGGATCAGATGATTACTAGTAGATCATAATAATTGTGCTATATTTTGGTCATTTGAACTGGTGAAAGGGGGGAAAAAGAGAGGTGGAAGATTTCCCCACTTGCTCTCCAATATGTTAATAGTTGTATCATATATCACAAAAATATTTTTGTCTAATGGTAAGCATGCCCCACTTCTTATCTAAAGATTTCCACAATGACATTTTTTTACCTTTAATTTTTTATTCCTCCAATAAGGTGACACATGTCATCACCTGATTGGAGGAAAAAATTAATTAATTAATTAAATAAAAATGATTAAAGTCCTCCAATGAGGTTGTGACACGTGTCACCAAATAATTAAATAATTAATTTATTTTATTAAATTAAAATTATGATCAAATTAATAAAGTGCATCAGTAACGAAGACCAAATATGTAATTATACTCTTATTTTTTTAACTGACACGTCACCCTTGCGTTAACCTCTAACGGCTGGTGGTCAAATTGCATCCAATTTAATAGTATGATGGTTTAATTGTTTCGAAAAAAGTATGGTGGTCAAATCACGACTTTTCTAATAGTATGGCAGTCATTTATGTAGTTTACCCAACAAATTATTACATATATGGTTATTTTTAAAAAATTTACCAACAAATCTTGCTTTAACGACATTAGATATTTTAGGAAAACAATAAGATGAGTTGTTTGATTTTAATAATTTTGAAAATACCATTAGAAAAATTATCTGAGGTTAATAAAAATAAATTATTTGTTGAGTTAAAATCACTTATAGAGATTTTATCATAGAAAAAAAAGGAACAATGGATTTATTAAAAAAATTGAAGTGTTTTTTAATTACTTCCCAAATGTGACAACTGCACATAGAATTTTATTGATTAATCTTATTACTAATGTTTTCGCAGAATAAATCTTTTCAAAATTAAAGTTTTTGAAGTTATACTTACGGATAACTATGTCACAAGAAAACTAAAATGAATTTGTTTTGATGGCAATCGAGATTGGTTTTTTGAAAAAAAATAGATAATAAAAACACTGTAGATGATTTTGTTTTAAAATATGTAAGAAAAATCTATTTTTAAGTGAAAATAAACTTTTAAATGTTTGTAAATTACTGGAGAAAACAATCGAACATTTTGTATTAAGATGAAATGTATATTTTTTTTCATCTGATAATCTTAATTTATTACACAGGAGCCTTAAAGTTTTGAACTAGCTAACTCAAGTTTATTTTCTTACGCGTCTCATTCTTAGACTGTCTTACGGTACGTGGTCAACTGTACAATGAACTAGTAGTAGTAGCAGCATCTTTGAGACGCCACGTTACCATCATCCGAGTAAAATGCACATGGATGGCAGCATCGGTTTAATTCAATTCAAGCATATTCATTGTTTCTACTTTCTAGGCTGTAGCTGCTGGTTTAATTAAATATCACCCATGGCTGGTAGCTGTTTTCACTCTCATTCCCACTCACTTTAATCCAAAAACAAACATCTTTCCTTTTCCCATGGCGTCGCGAAGCGTAACCTTCCTCATTCTAATCTCCCTCTCGGCTTCATTTGCTGCAGCCGATGAGAAGCTATCCGCGTATCAACTTCTTCAACGCTACCGCTTCCCAGCAGGCATCCTTCCCAAGGGGGTTAGCGGCTACGAATTGAACAGCCAGACGGGTGAGTTCTCCGCTTATTTGAACGGAACCTGCAACTTCGCCGTCGATTCCTACGAACTCAGTTACAAATCCACCATACGCGGCGTCATCTCCCCGGGAAAGATATCCAAGTTGAAGGGTGTGAGCGTTAAGGTTCTCTTCTTTTGGCTTAACATCGTTGAATTGATCCTTGATGGGGACGAGATGCAATTCTCGGTGGGTATCGCCTCGGCTAACTTCCCTATTGACAACTTTTACGAGTCTCCACAGTGTGGTTGCGGATTCGACTGCAATCGCCTGAATGGTTTCGCCGCCTCCATTTAATTAGGTGCTAACCACTTAATGGTTTATAAGTTATTTAGGTGCTCACCAGTTAATGGTTTATAAGTTTAGGGTATGTTGTAGGTTGCCAATGTATTGGGGAATCCGTATGGTTTATAGTATTGGTAGGGTAGGGTACTTATCGAGACTCGATCGCGAGTTAAATAGTGCTTGACTCATGCTCGTTAATTTATTTTTATTGTTTTACTCGACTCGTGTTTGTTAAAAAATCCGTTGGTTGTTTAAGTTATAAAATGTGAATTTGAATAACTCAAACTTTTTAATAATTAGTGGATTAATTTTAAAGTTCGAGTCGAATGTCAAAACTCTTATATGATATAAGAAATATACATGCATATATAGTTATAAAAAATTGTTTAAATTAGAACTAATTATTACTAGAACATTATAAATATCTACAATTAAATTTGAACAGAAAATTGATAATCTCGACTTGATTCTATTCAAATTTCATAAATTCGATTCAACTCAAAAAAAATTAAATAAATTTTAAGTTATAAAATAGAACTTTTAAATTTAACTAATTTAAAAAAAATTAATTTCACTCGATTCGATCAAATATTTACCCCTAATTGAAATATAACTATATCTTTTTTTTTTGGTTGCCCTCCGGTCTCCAGGGCTTAGCCCTGACTAATCCGGACCGACCCGCGTCGCACACCTGACTTTGGTGGATGAGTCTCCCAACGGGGATTTTCTGCATACACAACGCCTCAAACCCGAAACTTGCTTAAGCGATACTAAGCTGCTTACCACTTGAACCAACCCCCGTTGGTAACTATATCTTTTTCTTGATTAGTAAACAAACTTTTTAAAATTTATTTTAGAGAAATAACACTTACATTATGAGTAAATATTGATTGCCATTATATTTTATAGGACATAATTTGACTTAATATAAATATATGTAAAAAAAATAAAAGGAAATGTATGTATCTTTTGGTTAAAAAAACATTAAATAGAGAGATGTTTATATTTTTAATTTTAAGACAAATATTAGAATTAAACCCATACAAAATGAGATGACATGAACATTCTTGACCATTCAATCAATTAATAGATCTCTATTTTCAACAAATCTTAATGTAATCCTAATCCTACCTAGAGGGGAGGGGTAGGGGACTCTAGAGGAAGGCAAGAAGTGCTCCTAGTAGATTTATTGTCTAGAACACATGACCTAAGTAAATATGATGGAACAAAGATGAACAATTTGGCTAACCGGCCAAATGTGCTTGCTCAATTAATAGATCTCTATTAAAATAAAGATTTAAATATATTATATGTATTACATTTTTTTATCATAATATTAAAACGATTCAATCTAAATTTAAATTTAAAACTAGGAGTTATAAACTTTAGTATAAATGATCTATTTAAAATAAATATGGATGTTTGGTATAATTTTTTTTGAAAAGTTTTAGCTTATTTGGGCACAAATAATTGATTGGTAGTTAAATTTTTCATTTCTAGTATTTGGTAAACACCTTTTTGAAAGAGCTTATTGTGAAAAATAAGCTAAAAGAAAAAACGCTAAAAAATTCGGCGGATTGAAAGAGCTGAATCGCAAAATAAGATGTTAAATGATATACTTGACCCTGTTATCTCAATAATTACATCATTGCCATAAAACCTAATCTAATGAAATAGAGAGTGTTTTGACCTGTCCAATTGTAGATGAAATGAACGCGCTCTACGCACATCCCAAACCCTCTTTTCTCCGAAACCCTCGTCCTTCAGACGGAGCTTTGACCTGTCCGTTTCGGCCTTCGCGTTCGTATTCTACAAGGGCCGACGGTCGCCGGCGCAACGGAAGGCGACTCTGGTTGGTGGTTCAGACCAGTGGAATGGAGCGAGGCCAGTTTGGTTAACGTCGGGGGTAGCCGTTCCCAGGCATAGTTCAGATCTAGCTACGCCACCGCCGCCAAATGCTTCTTGTCGAAGCTTCGGGGTGACATCGAGGTTTTCGTCCGGTGGTGGCTTCAGAATAACGAGTTAGTCCTACAGGAGGTTATTTTCGGTCTGCCTTCGTCCCTCTCCCCTCAGATCTGGTCTATTCAGGATCCATTCCCCCTCCAACGTCGTCTTCCTTTCTGCCCTTTGAGTTGGCTTGTCCCTCCACGTCGGAGTCAGGCCGTCAGTCTGGGGAGACGCAGGGACAACTGCTTGTTCTGCGTATTGACGGAAGCTATCAAGACCAGTGGGTACCGGACATTTTCAGGACAGACAGGCGGTCTGGCTTTGGTGACCGGAATAGCTCTGGTGAACGGATTCCGGCCCGAAAAACGTATATGGATAATAGGTTGGGTCGACGTTTCTCCAAGTAGCTTTAGAACCGGATATGAACTAAGAGATTTGCGTTGGGCTTATTTTTTCGGTCCCCGTTTTGGATCTAGTTTACCGCGACTCCGCCAAATTGGTCCCAGATTTCGGCAGGGGTATGGGCTTGTCGAAAAAGCCATGACAACTGCTTTGCTCAAGGTGCAGTTTGAGGACATGGGCATTCTCGTCTTTTCATTGGTGCATTTCTCAAATTATCCATGTCTAGCTTTTAGCTCAAATGTTTTCCATTTTAAGCTTAACTTTCTCTGGTGGCATGGGATTTGGAAATCGATTTCCTTTTATTGGACCAGCTTTTATCATGTGATATGGAAATTTGTTGGGACTTGGATTGATGTTGAGAACCGGGAGTTGAAGGTGTGTAGCTTTGGATGGGATCCGGGCGGCTCTTGTCCTCAGTATGAGATACGATCGATATCGATCCGTTTTGTGGCTGATTATGGTTTCTTTTTAAGAATGTCGGGTTTAAGTTTTGTTGTCTGGTTAGTGAAGCTAGATCAGTTAGGGTTACGTTTTCCTGCGGTGTTGGTGACAAGACCCAATCCCTCTATGGAATTGGGAGCCTGCCTCCATATGGAGCTCTCCCAGACGAACATGAATTACGTTTACGCCCTTTCTGATCTGAGGTCATCTTGTGGCGGATATTTCCTTTGCATTGATTGGCGTTGGTTTAGCCTTGTGGGCCTGCGTGCCCCGGTCCCGGATAGGCTCTTTGCCTCCGATGGTTTGTATTCCCTCTGCATAGCTCGACTTTGCATGGATACCGAGTCCTGCCTCTTGGTTTATGTCTGATGTTGTCTCTTTCTTTCCTGCACTTCATGTGCATGGGGTCGGGCCCTTTCTATCTTAATCGAATTTCGTTTCCCTTTTGATAAAAAAACCCAATCTAATGAAATAGCCTCAATTCTAATCCACTTGAATATATGTAAATATTTTTAAATATTAAATTTATTTTTTTTTCAAAATTTTCAAAACATTCACTAATTTTCTTAAAGGAATTTTTAATTTTTTGTCAAAAGTATTTTATCCGAATAATTTTACCCCAATAAAAATTAAAGTATTATAAAACATATATATACTTAACAACTAAATTTATTATATTCTTATTTATCATTTTACCTATATCAGCTATCAGCTAAATTTTACCAAATATTTTTACATAAACAAATAATCAAATCAATTTTCAAATCAATTAATAAAATTAGTTAACCAAACCAACCACTACAATCGATTATCAGCCGCTTGCCAAACGCCCATATTATCATTTTTCATTTGAATTAGTGGTTTAAAATTACGCACCGTCCCATTTTCTTTTTTGGAACCCCAACATCACGTTGCCTCTTGAACCCCGAGGGTCGAGGGACGATTCAACTAAACCTATCGAGTATTGCCTCACTGCTGCAGTCCTGCTTCTTCCCAAAATGTTGGTTTAAATTTATGTATAAACTATTCAGGCTTCATTATTTTTTTGAACAGCAGACTTCTTTATTTTTAAATTAAGGGTAAAATACACCGTTCATCACTTAACTATCTTCTCACTCTTATTTTGGTCACTCAATTATCTTCTCACTCTTATTTTGATCACTCAACTTTTAAACTTTTCAATTTACTAGCTGAACTTTAGATTGCTCATGGTCACTCTAGAATATTTTATTATTATTTTTGAAATTTTTATATTATTAAATATAAAAAAGTAAATTAGATAATAAAATTATATTTTATTATTATTAAATTTAAAAATATATAAAAAATTACCACCACCGTTGGTCTCAAAATAACAATCGTTTGATCTCAAATTCTATTGGTGGACTCATTTTGACACGCTGAGTCCGAATATGGTGTTTGTTTCACCAGAAAATGTCTCAAAACCTACAAATCTAGTTTGAAACTTTTTAGTTTCCTCACTTTTGATATCTTTTTTGTGGACTTCGGAGTATTTTTCAATAAAATGAAGGTCAGATTGGGACTCAGAGGGACAAGAAAAAACGACCAGTAAAATCTGGGATTGAACGACCCTCATCTACGGTCGTCGGCGGTGGCGTCCGACGACGGCGAATGGTGGTGGACGAACATTTGGGTTTAATTTTACATTCTAAATTATTTTTATATTAAATAATAATAATAATAATGCCAAAAAATTCAATAATAAAATAATCGAAAATGACAAAAACAGGAGCAATCTAAAAATTCTGTTAGTAAATTAAAAATTTTAAAAGTTAAGTGACCAAAATAAAAGTGAAAATATAGTTGAATGATGATCTGTGTATTTTACCCTTAAATTAAAAAATAATTTGTACGTATATAAATTCGAAACCACATTTTCTTAAATCTTGTAACAATAAGACCCAATCAACCTTAAATATCATCAATAAACTCAAGGGCCTTTCTACCAGTCTAATTAGTTTTTCTGGAATTTGCTGAAAGCTTTGACGGGCTTTCTCTTATGGGCCCATGGAATTCGGCCCGATATGAAGGAAAAAGAGTGCCTGACAAGATTTCCTCTTAATGCAAGCCAGGACGAAGTCGTGGGTGGGGCTGGGAAATATTTGGTATTTTAACAAGTCAAAAAATTCCAGAACAGGCGCCAATATCGTGCTCGGAAAGATGCTAAAACGACATAGTTTTGAAGCACATCTGTCACCGTATAAAAGAGCAACCCTCAGTCTACTTACAAATCTCAAAGGATTCCCTCATCAAAAGTCAAAAGGGTAACAAACTGAAAACATGGCAAGTAAGCTGAAAGTAGAGCAGCTCCGGCACGAACTCGCCAAGCGTGGGCTTGACACAACCGGAACCAAGCCCTTTCTGGTTGCCCCCAATCTCCTTTTTATCTGCCTTTTCTTGTTTACAATTTAACTACATTTCTCAAATTTTGAGTTGTTAATAACAGGTGCAGAGACTGGAAGAAGCTTTTCTCAAGGAGGAGAAGAAGAAAGAAGAGGATAACGAAGACAATGCAAATAATGCAACCGAGAATAACAAGAGGAAAAGAGGGACGGAAACGGATGTTGATAACAACGAGGATCCAAACAAAGTCAAGGCCATTGAGGAATTTCGACAAATGAATGTCAAGCAATTACGCGAACGAGCTACTCTTCGTGGTATTTCCACTGTTGGAACCAAAAAAGAACTTCTCGAGAGGCTTTGCGAAGATGCTGGCGAAAACTCTCTATGTGGTAAAATGATTTTCCGCTTGTGTTTGTTAGTTCCATTGGTGAAATGCTAAAGGGAGTTTCCTTGTTTGTTGCATTGGTAGTTAAAGAGGAGGAGGAAGAAGAAGAGAAAGAGAAAGAGAGTATCAAGGAGGAGAAAATTGTTACGGCCACAAAGAAAGGGGTGGCTGTTCTGGATCAAGGGATCCCAGATGAAATAAAGGCGCATTATCACGTTTTACAACAGGCTAGTCTTTTCTGCTTAAATTCCATTTTTGAGCCTGCCATTTTGGAAAATATTTTGCCTTCCTGCTTTATTTTTTTCAATCTAATATATGTTTTTAGAATAGAAGAATTAGTATTTCGATTTCTGTGATTCAGGGTGATGATATCTATGATGCCATGTTAAATCAGACGAATGTTGGGCAAAACAATAACAAGTTCTTTGTGATCCAACTTCTAGGTTAGTTATTTGTTATAATGCATTTTATCCCAATTCCAGAAACTAATATTCAGATTTATTGCTTCAAGTGTCTTCCTAATTCCTATTATAACTTAATAATTAGTCAGAAAGAAGCTCATTTAAATTCATTTGCATAGGCAATGTACCACCTTTTTTGGGGTATCGGGTTGGGATGTTTGCTTGTTCTGCTTTGATCATGATTTCCTTATTACAAATTTTCCCGCAGAATCTGATGACTCGAAGACATACATGGTTCATAATAGATGGGGTAGAGTTGGTGTAAAGGGTCAAACTAAGTTACATGGCCCCTTTACTTCACTACAAGCTGCAATTGATGAGTTTCAAACAAAGTTCTTTAACAAGACCAAAAACTATTGGTGCAACAGAAAAGACTTTGTTTGTCACCCCAAGTGCTATACCTTGCTGGAGATGGACTACGATGAAAAGGGAAAAGAATCTGATGTGAGTTGTTTTCAGACATAAATAGATGACATACCGACTCCTGCACCTTTTTCCACTATCTTCCCCTTTCTAATTTTCTTTAATGTTTAAGAAGAAAGATATTTGCTTACCTAAAATCATCTTTAAGGAAATGAGAGAAATGGGAGAGAAGGGGCGTCATATAACCTATGCTAGTCTATGGAGCTTTAGTTTCCTGATTAATTGCTTCTGACTTCTTAATTATCATATTCAGGTCATAAGAAAGACCGACTCTTCCATAGGGACTCAATTACGGGAGACAAAGCTTGAACCACGTGTTGCTAAATTTATCTCCGTTATATGCAATATCAGCATGATGAAGCAACAAATGATGGAAATAGGTGAGCTTATAGTTGTTTTTTAAACTATTTATATACTGGCAGATTTTTTGTTCAATTTTTAGGCCATGTTTGCTCCATTCTTTTTCAAAGGCCTTGTGAATTCCTTTTCATTTATATTCTTGTATTGCTGCTAATATTTCTTGCAAATATTGTGGTTGTCTTCAAGGATACAACGCTGACAAGTTGCCTCTGGGTAAGCTAAGCAAATCCACAATTTTAAAGGTAGTTTTTCAATACATGCACAAAAGATTTTAGAAGGTAAAGGTATTCCATTATGGTGACGCCTTTCAGTACCAATTTTAAATAATGAAGGTCTAGTCTGGTCATTGAGTCAGTCAGTGTAGGCAGTTACAGTTTGGTGCCACAGCTTTCAATTTTTTGATAGTTCAGATAACTTCTTTTCATCTGCTAATCTACTTTTGGAGTTGAGCACCCCTTTTATGGTCCCCTGCCTCCTACTATGCATTGTCTTACAATGGTTTCTTAGCATTGATCTTATTGGGCATGTCTTTGTTTCACACTGCTTCTGCATGCTTGCCTTCCACAATCTTGCAATAACTACAGTCTTGGCATGTTAAGAGTACATTTGTTAGAAGGTATCCTTTTTATAAAAAATAACAAATTAATTATGCTTGGATATGATATGCTCAGGGTTATGATGTCTTGAAGAGAATTGCTGATGTGATTGATCAGTCAAACAGGAGCAAGCTTGAGCAATTAAGTTCGTAAGAACTTTTCTGTGACTTTTGTTACTCATCTACAACATTAATGCTTTATAGTATTGGCTTCATATTCAAGATAGCATGTCATGTTGCTGACAGCTGTGTGCTCCGTTTTTATTTATTTTCCATGAACTCTACATGTTGAAGAAATGTGAATTTCATTGTCGGTTAATTCTTTTTTCTTTTTAATTACAGGGAATTTTACACTGTGATTCCCCATGATTTTGGATTTAGAAAAATGCGTGAGTCTTCTTCTTCTTCCCCTCCTCCTCCTCCTCCTTCTCTAGCCATACCCAATAACAATATTACAACTGACATGGAACTATCTGTGGCAGGCGATTTTATCATTGACACACCTCAGAAGTTGAAAAAGAAGCTGGAAATGGTGATTTATACCTAGCTACCCTATATTGTTATCATGACTTAACGTTTTATTAGTTTGTGCCAATTTTCTTAGTTGTTTTCTTAAATAAGGGCAATCTCAGTCCCTCTTATGTAATTGAAGGTTGAAGCCCTGGGAGAAATAGAGGTTGCATCGAAATTATTAATGGATGACACTATGGAGGAGGTATTTTACTTCTAAGCCCTGATGTTCTTTTCTACATTCTTCTCCCTCTGTTAATCTCTCATTTCAGTCCATCACTCCTTCCTTTAAATAAGCTGAACAAAAAGATGTGTTTTAAACAACTATAATTGTTTGAACCTAACAAGCATTGCATACAGCAACCATGATTGTATTTTCTTGCAAGATTCGATTATTATTGTCTTCATATACATCATGCATGAGTCTTGAGGAGAATGTTGAGTTTGTTGAGTCATGACTGTAGAGCTTCTTTTACCTGTAAACCATATGGCCAACAGGCTACAACTATGTCCTTTACAACTGTTTTGGGTCTACATTTAAACCGTCTGTCAGTCTTTCTACTTTAGTTAACTGCTAAAAAACTATACAGTTGTTTTGATCTATATAGAGAGCTTAATTTGGGGAATAGTTAATTTTAGCACCCAAATATCTTTCATCTCTAACTTCTTTTGTTAACTGCTAAAATACCATACAAGTGCTATTGAGATGCTTATGTTTTTTGTTCATTCTCATTAGATGATGTATGCACTAATTTTTTCTCATTCAATTTTGTGGGGAATGTTCAGGAAGATCCTTTACATTATCGTTACCAGCAGCTTCATTGTGAACTGGTTCCACTCGACAACGATTCTGAGGAATTTGCTATGGTATTTTTTTCATCTTTGCTGCTTCGAATTTTGAAGTTTAACATAAACTTATGCAACTTGTAACTTTCTGTTTTCTTTTGGAGGTGCTCTCTCAATTTTGAAAAAAATGCAAAGAATTGTTGACATCCATTACATTTTTAGCCATGCATTTGGGAAACTAGCTTGTTTACATTTTCTTCATTCATTTTTCCTTCCCCTGATCAGATTGTGAAGTATATTCAGAATACTCATGCGAAGACACATTCAAGTTATACGGTTGATGTTGCTCAGATATTCAAGGTGACAAGAGAAGGT
The DNA here is from genome assembly GCA_958450335.1 of Hibiscus tridactylites. Taxonomy (NCBI): domain Eukaryota; kingdom Viridiplantae; phylum Streptophyta; class Magnoliopsida; order Malvales; family Malvaceae; genus Hibiscus; species Hibiscus tridactylites. Next base: position 65,825,545 of record OY288287.1, on the reverse strand, counting down.
GAACTTGAACGCTATAAAAAGGTGCCTCCCTGAAAAATTTTACTTCCCTGTTAAGAGAAGAATGCCCTTTCTACCAAGTAATTATTATTGGTCTAACTTTATGACTTCTTACCTGAGCAGTTTTCTAGAACGAAAAATAGAATGCTTTTGTGGCATGGTTCTCGGCTTTCTAACTGGACTGGCATTCTGTCCCAAGGTCTATCCTTTTCTCTCTCGTTTCTGAATGTAATTATGCGTGTAGATTTGTGGGTAGTATGTTTTCCTATTTTCTCCTGTTTCTGGATCTTGAGATTGGCATTCTGTATCAAGGTCCTTCCTTTTCTCTGTTGTTTATGCATGTGTTGTCAAGGACATGTGAGTGGGAAATTGGGAATATGGAATGTGTTTTTCAATAACCACAGGATATCTGACAACATCTTGTACTTAACATACATCAGGTTTGCGCATTGCTCCACCTGAAGCACCTGTGACCGGTTACATGTTTGGGAAGGGGGTTTACTTTGCTGATATGTTCTCCAAAAGCGCAAATTATTGCTATGCTAATTCTGCCTTCCAAACTGGGGTGTTGCTTCTATGTGAGGTTGTTCTTCAATCAGTTCAAATGATATTTTGGTAATACCATGGAACATGGTTGATGGTTTCACCATCAAAATTGTTACATATTAATATCGGAAATTACAATCTGAGTATTTCTTTATCTCAGAGATTAATTAACCAGATACTCTTTGTATCAATGGTTCAAACTGATTGATTTTCACTCGAGAGAAATTAGTTTCCTATCATTGATCTCCTTACATTGAAGCTTTGCATACAAATTTTCTTGGAACTCTGAAATTAACTCCTTGCAATCTGTTTCTGCATGACTGCTTTCAATCATCCTTGCATATATTTAATCATTCCTTTCTTGTGGTTAAGTATTCTCATAAGCCATATATCTCTTAGGTAGCCCTGGGCGACATGGCCGAGCTTCTACAAGCTAAAAGTGATGCTGATAAGTTGCCAGATGGGAAGTTGAGGTTTGTAAATTTAAACTGAATGATTGCTTACGAGTAACTTTCATCTATATGTTTTTGATATCTTAGGATTTTCCAAATCCATGACTAAAATCATTGAGGACCTTTCTCCGGCATTAATCAATGTTGAACCTCCAGTTTATCTTGTACCATTTGAGAGCAACAGTAATATTAGCTGTATTCTACTCTTTTTAAAACATGCTAATGGACATGGTTCTGTATTGCCAGCACAAAAGGTGTTGGTGCAACTGCCCCAGATCCTTCTGAAGCCCAGACACTTGATGATGGTGTCATAGTTCCCCTAGGAAAACCAAAAGAGCAGAAACGTGAGGTATATTTAAGAACTTTATTCAAGGAAATCAATCATTTCTTCTGAAACTGTATTAAAAAAATTTAATGCTTGCTGGATGCATTTCAATTTCCTTTGGCAGGGTGCTTTATGGTACAATGAATATATAGTCTACAATGTCGATCAGATAAGGATGCGCTACTTGATTCAAGTTAGTTTCAAATATACAAAGTAGTTTTCCGGACATTTGTCAGATTTACCGGCTCTTTTTGATAGAATTTTGGTTCTTAATCCATCTGTTGTAAATTTATGAAGGATATTTGCATCCTCTATGTATCCCTGCTGTTGTGCTCTTGTTTCGTATGTTTTAATTGTAACGAGCTGGTTCCGTAGAAATTTGAATGTAGAGAGAGAAGAAATTGAATCCCTTGGAACAAAATATGTTTGAACCCACCATGGTTGTAACTTGTAAGGGCTGGCTTTTCTCATTTGGGGTCACGAACAATAGTCAAACTGAAATAATATGTTGCCTACGTCGGCCAAATTTGTTCTATAGCTGTTTTCTTTGTGTTTGAGGCAAAGTCAAATATGTGCATAAAATCTAAGCACGATGGACATTTATTTATAGCTTGTTGGAAATGTTTTGAGTGTGTAAGCAAAAAAACGCATTTACTACAGAGCCCACGACACAGCACGCAAGCTGGCATTTATGTCTCTAAAACTAGATTTTGATGATGAGTTCAGCTCAGAATCTATGTTCTTCCACAAGACAGATATGGAGAGGAAATGGTGGAATCATGATTGCATGTCCTGGAAATGGAAATGATATTCTCTTCTTTTCACTTTGAAACCATTGCTTACGTGCAAATTCCTTCCTTTGAATCTCTGACAGTGTTTGAAATCCCATAATCGAATTTGCAGGGAATCCGGATTTAGTTTTAAAAAAAGGCGGTGAGTGCATTTATAGAAGAGTGAATGATGGCAAGACCTGGGGAGCCCCTTTCTCTGTTCCGCTCATACTCTCCATACGCACACTGGAAAGCTTGCACGTTTGCATCCAACACGGCAACACGCAAAGCCTACGTCTACTCGACGTGCACTCTTACATTATTCTATTCTTCTGTACCTAACCATCCAACACAACAACAGCTTCAGCTTCTTCTGCCCCACGGCCACGGAGACATCATAACATTAGTATTAATGGGAAAAAATGGGCTCTTACATGTGGTGGGACCTCATATCATAGCTCCAGATTCCTGATCCAATGGCTGCCAATGAGTCAGGAGAGGTTTGAGATTCTTTTTTACAATGCCTTAACACTCCCACACCCAATGCATATGCATGGGTTCGAACTAACATAACATGTTGCCGGTGGACGAGCATCTTTGGTCGCTCGACCAATTCGTCAGGCTCTAAAAGTTTGAGATTTAAAGTTTCTTATTCTTATATGGAATGAGAAATATATCTGTTCCAATTTATTTTTAGAAAATCAATTAAACTTTTAAAGTTGAAATTAAATAGCTTGAGTTATTTAAATTTTTCGAATTAATTCAAATAAATACTTTGGGTTATATAATTTAATTCAAATTGAAATATACAGCTAGGAGCATTTGAATAATCCAAATGTTTCAGTATAATTTAGATAATCTTTTGTGCATAAGTTTGATTTGATCAATAATTAGAAGGTCATTAATTTGTAGTCCAATCAAGTTTTTTTTACAATGGTTAGGGAACTCGTAGATGTTGATTTTCAGTAGTTGAATTAGTTGTTTAATCAATATAATTTTGGTGATATCTATTGTTATGGTAAATTCGTTTTAGTATACTTCCAAATTTTATAGTTTTTATGTGATATCTGATTTTTAATTGGATTCTCAAGTCTCAAAAATCTTTTAATATCGTGTTAAATACTTTTATAAAACCTACATTACCAAAATTAAATATTTATTTTTCATTAATACTTTAGTGTTGGACATGGAAAGATGCACAAAAAAGGAGTAGATAATTTTTGTTCGAGTGAATATAGAAGTATGTTTAGATTTCACCCACACTAATCTTAGTTATGTCTGTGCGCGCTTTGGGTCCTGCAGGGGGGAACAAACAAAGTTATGATGGCGTGCAATGAGGGCAGAGGTTGGTCTTTCCTTGGATATCTCGGCTTTTAATTTCTTTGCCTTGCGTACCACGACACTATACATGATTGCATATCGCATAGCTTTAGGCTTTCTTCTTTGTCAGAAATTTGTCTTTTATTTTTCAAACACCATGGATTTCACTCATTGCTCCATTGCCAATGCCTTTGTTGGAGAAGCTCCCTCTCTCTTGCACTTATAAATACTTGAGCTTCCTCTTCAATTCATGCATCTATTTCACATCTTCTCCATCAATATTCATGGACGTTGCTGCTGGGTGCGTAGCTCCTTGTTGGAGAAGCAGGGCACGTGCAAAAGTGCATGTATTTCTACATATGTATATTGTATACAATATAGCCTTTCTGCACGTGCTCCCCTTCTCCAACGTGGGTTCCTCACCTTATTATCTTTTCCACTCTCACTCTCGGTTGCAATTCCCAACCTCCTGAATTATTTGTAAGTAACGCAGTCGCAGATCATCATTATAAGTGTATTACCACTCCCCCAATCCCATTTACTCATCAAAATTTCTGGTTTTTTTATCAATACATGTTGAACTTGGTTCAGTAACCATTGGATTGGAATATATATCATTATCAATATGTGTGTGTGTGTGTGTGTGTTTCTGCAATGCGCCGCCCTGAATATATACACGGAAGGAGATCAGCAACGATGGTACGCCGGGGTTTTAACTTAAGTGCACCTCTGGCCCTATGATGCATGCATGCCATCCTTTGAGACTAAGACTGGAGATTACATGTGTGTATCTATCTTCATCAATCTATCCAAGTCTAGAAAACTTCATCTCCATTGCTAAAACCTTAGCATATGTTACGAGGATTCTTTTCATTTTCCATAAACTATCGAGATCCGAGTCCGACATATATTCAAACATAAGTATAATAATATAATCATCTTGTAATAAGAAAAAAATGGAGTAATAAGTATATTAACGTTGCACACATATCCATTTTTGACACTCAATCCACTTTAAATTGAGGTGACAAAACATGTACTATAATTGATACATTGCTGTGCTGTTTATTAACAAACTGATCATATATGAATTAACCCAAGAATCAGTAGTTTATGAAGGTTGAACTCAGGGCTATTGTTTTGATTTGAATACCAGGCTGCTGCTTGCAATGCTTCGTCAAGTAATCACTTCTGTTGCATCTATTACGTATCTTAATAACATTAGTTATTATTACAAATCTCACAATGTCACTTGGGGAAAAGTATTGTGTCATCGGACGAGGATGGCTACGGGACTTTGATGTTGGTGGAAAAAATGGAGTTGAAATGAAGATGTTGATGGGAGTGATGGGTAGATGATGAAGCAAGAAATCATTGGAATGTCAAGTGATGCCTTTGAAGGTAAGGCCTTGTTGAACATACATGGATGGATACGCAAAATTTTAAAATTTTAGGGGCGACCGCCCCCGACCCCTCGGTCCATCCCTGGTCGGATATGTATGAAGTTCACTGATCAACCAAGTTAAATGATCTGATTTATGGAGTTAGGCAAAACTGGACAACAAACAGAAGCAAAGGTGCCGCGGTTGGCAAGACCAAGAAACAAACAATACACGCCAACTAAACCTCATGCTTTCCGGAATTGCTTAACATACTGATTCCATCTAGAAAGATTGGTGTTTAAATGATTTCAAAAATAAGATTATTGAATCAATGCTTGAAAGTTGAAACTTACTTTGTACTGGTGGGGAGCGGCATTTGGGCTCGATATGTAGCCGAGCCCAATGGGGTGAGTCGGCACGGTTATACCGCCGCCGGCATTTTGGAGGCTAACTTATAATTCAAATTTTATATTCTGCTACTGAAATGTTACTCTTGCAGTTGTTAATTTATTGGAGAGAATAGAACATTTCAGCCAAAGCCAATAGCCATGAATTGAATTCTCTCTAATTCTATTCCATTTTGTAAAGGAAGGGGCGGGGGAAATGTTGCACGAGATTTTACTAGCACTTGTTGGTTACACCGGAGATCTCATCATCGACGAGCGAGAACACAATAAATCTCTCGGCATTTTCTTATCCCTCGACGCGCCCATCTCCGACCAACGTTCCTTCAAGCTTGCTTCCGATATCTCCTTTATCGACCCAAGTGAAAGGTCTTTTGTTTTCTTAAAAAAAAGGTTCCTCTTTTTTTCTTTCATTTTCTTTCTAGGGTTTCATGCAAATGCTTTTGTCTCAGGGATCTTATCGAGAAGCTAATTACGTTAGGGTTTTACTACCGAGAGCTCGATCGCTTTGCCACGAAATCCCGGAATTTAAGCTGGATAAGATCCGCCGATGTTTCTCCTTTGGACAGAGCCTCTGAGTTGTCAAATCCTAAAACCGCGAAGCCAAGTGTTTATCGGAGAGCCATTGCTAATGGTCTGGTGGAGATACTCTCTGTCTACAAGTCTGCTGTTCTTCAAATTGAGCAGAAATTGTTGTCGGAAACCATGCCCATTTTGGCAACTGTCACTCAGGGCCTCAATAAGGTTTCTTCTTAGCTAAAGCACACCGTATCGCCTATATGATTTCCTATTTGCTCTTTATTCTCGCTTTACAAGTTCATCTTTTTGTTGCAGTTCTTTGTCATTTTGCCACCTTTGTACGAGCTTATTCTAGAGATTGAGCGTGATGATATCCGTGGAGGGCAGCTTCTTAACCTTTTACACAAACGTTGCCACTGTGGGGTGCCTGAATTGCAGGCCTGCATTCAAAGGTATTGATTTTCTTTCTTTCTTCCTTCACTTTTTTAATGAAAAAAAATAATCCAACAAGTAGTGTCCATTTCTTTTTATGAAAATATAATTAAGATTCAAGAATTGTATTTATATGCCATATTTTCAATGTTCATGCAATTGCTTGCGAATGGCTGGGGAGCCTGTGACTATGTTTATGCTGCTTTATAAGGGCGTCTTCAAATGTGGTTATAAGTTATAACTGTATGTTGATTGCTTAAAGTGCTAAGATCTTTTTGATCAGCTTGTAAACTAATTCCTGAACCATAGGCTTCTTTGGCATGGTCATCAAGTGTTGTATAACCAACTTTCGTCATGGATGGTTTATGGAATTCTACAAGACCAGCACGGAGAATTTTTCATTAGAAGGTAAGGGCTAAAACTGCATATGCATTCCCTTTTTATTCGAAATTTATGATTCTTTTTGTATCTCTTAAATCTCATGATTGTTTGTGAAATTTTAGCATCTTTTATTTCTTCCATTTCATAATCTTGCATTGACAATCTCTTTGGTTTGTTTCCTTACAAATTTGAAATGGTTTGATAATTACATTATTTTCAGGCAAGAAGATCGAGATATGGAGTATGGCTCGTCTATCCCGGATACATCAGAAAAGTTGGCACGCTTGTCAACTGTTGATACATCTTTGACAGATTGGCACGTGGGCTTTCATATATTCCTGGTATTTTGTTGCTGCTTCTCAAGTTTTTTATTCTTATCTTTGTAGTCACTTTTTTGTGAACTGCCGTTCCTTGTTTTAGCTAAAATGAATTAGTAACTATTTCGGATGGGGAAACACTATTCTAGGGCTTGGGGTCAATTGGCATACTTTCAGCCACATTTGAGCATTTGTTTAGCAATTTGTTATCAGGGTAGAAGACACAGCTCACGTTATTTGATTTATTGCTAATGGAATTAGTTTCTATAGATGAGCATTGCCACCATTTTTTCCGTTAGCAGCAATTAAGAAACAAGAATTTGTGGGTGGAACTTTGTTAGGTTAAATCTGCATGTTAACCAACCAGTATTTTATATTCTATTACTGTGAACCTATAAGTTAAATGGAAAGAAACTTGGAAATGAATTTTGTATATCTTTTTGTGTCTTAGTTCTGTTGTTGCTAGCTATTCATACTTTTGTTGTTGTTTTGTAGGATATGCTCCCTGAGTATATCCATATGCGTGTTGCAGAGTCTATTCTTTTTGCTGGTAAAGCCATCAGGGTTCTCCGGAACCCAAGCCCTTCCATTCAATTTCAGGACACTCTATATAATCAGCAGACAAAAAAAGGCTCTCAAAAGCTTCATGGATCCGCGGGGGGTGTTCCTTTCCAGAAAGAGCCTTTCCTGGATGTAAAAATGATTGGAGAAGAATTGCTCCCACAATCAGAGGCTGATAAGATTGAAACTATGCTTCTGGATCTAAAGGTTTTCTTCAGCAATTACGTAGTATTATGATGTCTACTTATGCCCTTAGATGGTATAAAGCCTTTATTAATTGTGCTTTTGTTATATGTAGGAGTCATCAGAATTTCACAAAAGATCATTTGAATGCTCAGTTGACTCTATCCGGGCCATTGCAGCTAGTCATCTTTGGCAGGTGCTGTGTTCAAAACTTGCTTCATGATATATTTGAAGCCTGTATTATTTAATTCGCTCTTATTCTGCAGCTGGTGGTTGTACGTGCTGACTTGAATGGCCACCTAAAGGCTCTAAAAGACTATTTTCTTTTGGCAAAAGGAGACTTTTTCCAGGTAAAGAATGGATAGCATACATGTCCTTTGCACCCTACCCAAAAAAAAGTTTGGGGGGGGGGGGGGGGGTAAGAAAAAGGAAAACTTTGCGTTTTCTACTGCTCTCTTAACCAACTAGATAAAATGCTTTTATTTCCTTCTTGAAAATATGTAATACAAATTAATAAATATTTATCATCACTCTAGTGCTTCCTTGAGGAGAGCCGGCAGTTAATGCGCTTGCCACCTCGCCAGTCAACTGCTGAAGCTGATCTTATGGTTCCATTTCAGTTGGTATGAGATTATTTCTATAAACTTGTTTGAAACCAATATATAGAAATGGAATAATTATAGTTGTACTTGGCTTCTTATAGAGGTTCCAGAATGATTAACTGTTTGTTTGAATTCCTTGGTGCTACTTACTTTGCAGGCAGCCATAAAGACTATTGGTGATGAAGACAAGTACTTTTCTAGAGTATCTTTGCAGTAAGAATCTAACCATTTGTCAGTTGTGTCATATCTGGAATTAGAAGGAATATGTTCTTAACTGTCTTCCTCATCAATCAGGATGCCTTCGTTTGGGATCACGGTGAAATCCTCTCAAAGAGATTTGCCGAAGACAAAAACATCCACTGATGGAAGTTCAGAGACCACACTTGGCGGTTGGGATGGTATTGCACTTGAATATTCTGTTGATTGGCCCTTACAGCTGTTCTTTACCCAAGAAGTGCTCTCCAAGTAAGATTCAATTGCTTTGTAGGTCCCTTATATCTTATTGCTAAAATCTCCTTTAAGCAAGAAGCAGCTTTCTAAATAATAATTGGTAACTTTAGAAGCAATTGATAGACTTAGCCCATATATGATTAAAAGACTTAAAATATCTTTTAATCTTAATTGTACTCCAGGTATTGTAGAATTTTCCAATACCTGCTGAGGCTCAAACGAACACAAATGGAATTGGAGAAATCATGGGCATCTGTAATGCACCAGGGTCACACAGATTTTGCCAAACACCGCAATGACCAAATGAACTGCTCAATTTCTCAGCTACGGAGGCAACGTTTTAGACCAATGTGGCGTGTTAGAGAGCATATGGCATTTTTAATCAGAAACCTTCAATTTTATATCCAGGTCCTTTATTCTATACAGTTCAAATAATGCTTCTGCAAAATGTTTCCTGATTTTTCTATCAAAGAAAGGGCTTTTATTATCCTTTCTAGGAATTGTGGAGTCTTCCATTTATAGGCTTGGATCTGTGCAACATCCTCATTTTACATTTGCAATTAAACTTTTATATCATTGACTATGATCTATGCTACTGTTACACAGGTAGCTGAAATAGTTTGATCATTTGATAAGGCTGCTAAATGGGCTTTATATCTTTTGAAGGGTGTTCGGAACTTTCTAGTTAGCAACACCATGCATTTAATTCAAATATCATATGACAAAATACTGGCATAATCATGAAATTACCATTAGAACTATATGGTTAGTTTGGGATGTGCTCAGAGGTCTTTAATGACACCTTCAGTGCTGCATCATAGGTGGATGAATGACATCTACACCAATAAATTACTTTAAATCAAACACCTGGATCCTAGTCGAAAGAAGTTGAGAGGGCAGTTATCCGAAAGGGAAGTCAAATATCATGATTACTGAAAGACTCCTATATAATTTGACTAGACAAATCCTGATATAGATTCCTTTTGAGTTAAGATTCTCTAAATAAAATGATATTGAGAATTAAATACCGAAAAGTTCATTCCATTTTTGGTTATTCTCACCTGTCCAATATTGATGCGTTCTTTTGTTTATTGTGTTTATATTTTAATCTTTTCATGGATCTTCATAATATAGATTTTATCTTTTCTGTTTAGGTTGATGTGATAGAATCTCAATGGAATGTTTTGCAATCTCATATTCAAGATTCTCATGACTTCACTGAACTTGTGGGTTTCCATCAAGAGTAAGTAGGATGAGTTCTTTATGCCATCAACCTTCTGAACTTTTTTTACTATGTCAGCTTATTATCTGCTAACGTAAATGGAAAGGCAAACAACCTAAACACCGTGTCATTATTGCTTGTTACTATTAATAAGGACTTGATTCAGCTGAATTTAATACAAGTTATCTTGAATTATGTTTGGCCTTTGGGGTCACTGTTGTATATTTCATAGAAATTATTCCACATATAATTTGTCTAAGTAGAACTTGTTTATGCATGCTCACATAGATCGGTGTTTTTTCTTTTAATTCTTTTGGTTTGTCTTGAAAAAATGAATGATGCGCTGAATGCTTACATGTTCTTAATATTATTACAGGTATTTATCAGCTTTAATCTCTCAGTCTTTCTTGGACATTGGTTCTGTGTCAAGGATATTGGACAGCATCATGACGCTTTGTCTGCAGTTCTGCTGGAATATCGAGAACCAAGAAAGCAGTCAAAATACATCTGAACTAGAACGTATAACTGAGGTAACCATATCTATCATCTCTTATTTGCTTATGCAGGTAGCACTAGCAAGAATTGTATTTTGAATTAGTGAATATGATGGATATGTGCCTTTGAATATCCAACATCACTTAAAACGTGAGCTTTAGTTGGTTCATACAATTTGCCTTGGTGTTTAACACGTGAGTCAAGTCAGATCTCCACAAAAGGAAAAAGAAAAAAATAGATGGGTTATGGTTCATTCTCTCCGTGAAAGACTGAAGAAGCAGTTTGGTGGTTTGCCACTTGCTATTAGTAGTGGACTAGACCTCCTCAGAAGCTGTTATATTCATCATTTCAGATGCATATATATTGTTTAATTAACTTTTGATTAGGAGTTCTGTTATTATTTATGTTACTGGTTGCACGGCCTCATATTTCAAGGACATTGTTCTGAGCCTCTCTTTTTTTCTTTCAGGAATTTAACAAGAAATCAAACTCCTTATATACCATATTGCGCAGCAGCAGGCTTGCTGGGAGTCAGCGAGCTCCATTTCTCAGACGTTTCCTTTTGCGAATGAATTTTAATTCATTCTTTGAGGTAGGGAAACATGCTCAAACATTTAGCACCCATACCTTTCTTACATGCTGTGTTCTCTGTATTTACAGGCAACTGCTAGGGGTGTACTGAATGTTGTTAGACCACGTCCATCTCATCCTGTTTTAAATCAGCCATAGTGTGCTGATCATACAAAACCTCTGAGTTAGCTTGTACTGATTCTTATTTGAGTTTTCGGAGTTGTGCTGATGTGTCCTTTTGGTTTTGCCGGAGAATGGTGGTTCCCTCTACCCAGCCTGAGCCCTGAGGTGCATGCGTGATCTTAGCTTTTGGTTGCTGCTTGCTACCTGTTGAGAGCTGGGTCGAGGTTGGGGGTGCAGTGAATGGTCCTGGCGTACATGCATTTAAAAGTCTCTGTAAACATTGCAAGATTATATATATAAAGTGATTGTCGTTTCGAATAGATGGAGTTCATGGCAGAGGGAAAAACCAGAAGGAAAGCCTCAAACTCATTGATCAGTCTTTTTACAATTTGAGTTCATCAAATCATTCTCTTATAAATTTTAACTAAATTGTTGAATTCATTTTTAAAATTCTGAAAATCCTATTATAAAAAATTCACCCTTCAAATGTGATTCTTTTATATTTCAAAGCATTTCAGCTTTTAAGCTCAGTTAAAGTTAAAAGATTGTTGTAGACGACTGACTTGTTTTCTATTGGCTTTAAACTATGTTTTCTTGGTTTAAGTGCTTTAAACTATGATTTTCGTTTCTCAGTGTCTAAAAAAACCTCTTAAATCCCTCATTTTTAAAAAAAATAAAAAAACTTTGAATCCCTAAATATCTTCTATGGAATCTATGCTATCGTAGAATGTTTCGTCGTTGCCGCACGAGTGCTTTAAGCCCATATTTGGGTGAAAAACCTTTTTCAATAATTATATAAAATTTTGGGCTCCCTCCTAGAATTATTTAAAAAAATGATCCCCAAACTTGCCACGTAGTTGAATCTCGCGTTCTCTGGGAAGCGAGGATTGAACTCGCGTTCTGCAGAGCGCGAGGTCCATCTAGTTGACATCGTTGTTTGAAATAACAGTTTCTCAGGAACTCGTGTTTTGCAGAACGTGAGGTCTGTGCGATTTTGGGTTGAAAAACAAGGGTGGGTAGGCCTGTTCAGGCCTAATTTCGGGCTTATAAATCGTATTTTTTTAGCAAACATCGAGTTTGGGTTTGTAGTACTGGAAATTCTCTATCGTATGACACCAACACAGTCAATTTTCGTCAATTCGAAACTCGCTTAAAATGACTTCCAAAACCCTATGGTATCATCCTTTTTTTTTAATGAAATTGCCTTTGAACAAAGGTCGATAGGCATGTTCGAGCAGAATTTCAAATGTATAAATCGTATAATTTTAGCAAACATCGAGTGTGAGTTTGTAGTACTGAAAATTCTCTATTATATGGCACCAACACGATCAATTTTCGTCCATTCTACATTGACTTATATTCGCTTCGAAAATGCTATCCTACCAATTTTTTTTGAATGATTGAAAGTATAAGATGGCCTATTTTAAAAAAACGAATTAGTCTGATTTTATTGATCGATAGTTATGGGCTAAAAGTGAGCGAATGTTGTACTGATTTTATTAATTAAGACAAGGGGCCGAGCGATTAGGACACTTGGTCTTTAAGTGTCCATGATTTTTACATATACTACAATGCTTCTTTTGTTCGATTTTTCTCGATGTTCGACCATATTCTCGGCACAGTATATTCGTGTAGACCGTGGACGTCATTTGTCTCTCAGTAATGCTGGATCAGGGCGTATGGTCAGTTCAGTGTCAACGGCATTCGAATCAACCTCATTTTCGATTGGAGGAAACTCTTTTTTCGTAAACCTTAAACACCGTTTAGAGTAAGTATATTGGATCAACCAGTTGCATGTAGTCTATATGTTGGTTTGTGCAAGCAGCAATGGCGTGTGCGCACGGGTATTTGAATGTTTGGAATATTACACACTCGTAGGTTCTTGCCTTGAGATCTACCACGTACGCGTTGTGATGAATGCCTTCCAACCGTATGGAATATTCCGAAACACAGAACTTGTGTCATTCGCGCGAGAAGAGAGTTGTAGTCATCTATCTTGATTGGTGCAATTGAGTATGCAGTTTTGTGCGGAAATCCGGATGGACTATGTGTCCACCGGCCATGTACTCAGTTTCTTGTCTTCCCAAGGTTGCAAATAGGTTAGCCAAACGATAGTATGTCGCTTTGATAATGGAAGTGATAGGCAACTGCCACACTCCCTTCAGTGATGAGTTCACTGTCTCAGCCAAGTTCGTTGTCATGTGACCACATCGTTTACCCTCGTCATACGATCGAAGCCATTTTTTCTCGGAATTTTTTCAAGGTAGTCTGCGCCATGTTTGTTTCTCGCTCTCAGTTCCTCGAACACCTTCTCCACCTCTTGTTTGTAGTGCGAGTTGCCTAAGGGATGACAGTTGAATAGTTATGGACGTACCCATTGTGAGCACCAGTTCACGTTCATCACGGTTCTTGAATTGCTGCAGGTAGTTTGTGGCTATGTGCCGCAAGCAAAAACGATGGTAAATGTATGGAGGCTGCCAATACTTACCCAAACGTTCTAGCGCCCACAAGAGCGTTGTGCCTATTTCAGAAATAACACATACCCCATCGTCCCTTGCCCGTATTACAGGATCAATGACATATTTTCGTAGGTTCCGAAGGAAGAACATCCAAGACTCCAAATCTTCCTTCGAGACGGTTGCGAATGCAACAAGAATGCATTTTCGATTGTCGTCCTGTGTAATAGCTAGAAGTAGGGTATGTATATATTTTCCGTACAACCATGTGCCATCAATTTGGACCATTGGTTTACAGTGCTTGAATGCATTGATGCACTGCGGAAAAGTCCAAAATAACTGGTGGAATTGAGAAACACCTCGAACGACACGATCATTTTCGTATGTCGGAACCGTATCAAGTTTGACAATCATTCCATGGACGTGTTTCTGCAGCAGATTTAACCATGGGCGCAACTCTTTGTAAGAATCATCCCATCGGCCAAATAGTTGTTCTACGGCCCACTTCTTTGCATACCATGCTTTGTAATATTCTGGACGGTAGCCGGTGACACCTTCAGCTGCAGTCTGACATGTGGGGACCGACACTTTCGGATTTGCATATCATGCTTTGTAATATTCAATTTGTTATATTTATTTTATTTTTAAATTATTATATTTAACATTTTTTTATTTTTCATTAATGATAGGTGGAGTAAAACACTGAGCCACCAGGGCCTGTCGAAAAACCAAGAAGACTACAGGCTTGTTATGGATAACATGAAGCACGACCAGGTAATCCGAAAATTCATTTGAATTTTTCATACTTTTTTTCCCAATAATATTTCATATAACCGTTAGAAACGTTATATTTGTTTTAGTTCGTGTGGATGCCCTATGCTTCTGAGGTTATTCAGCAGATTACTCCGCCTGAGATTCTACGTGACCAGTACGTATGGCTTGCACGAGTGCCGCTGATCAACTATGAAATTGTCGTATGGCATCTTACGGATCGGGTTCTTCGACAGTTCGGGTACGTCCAAGGGGTTACGCAAGAGGAACCACCAAATTTGGATGAATTCCACCTTCTGATGCGTCATGGGAAGACGAAGATTGACTGGGCCCATTACCACGCTAATTGGATTCAGCTTTGGGATGACCAGTTTTCCAGCCGCCCACGCATCCTCCGACCCATTCTAGATTGGTCTGTTTCGGTCAATTTCGATTACTTTCAGTGGTATGGGCTATATGGGAATCAGCATATCCTTACTCCCGAGGAGCGTGAGCAACAGCTTCCCCAGGCTCCCCGAAACCACCCACGCCCCACACGTCGAGCGAGACAGAGCCAGTCGAGGCAGCGCAGTCCAAAACTGCGAACTGACACTCTAGGGGCCTCATCTTCTGCCACAACATTTCAGAATTTGAGCGGTCCTTTGACTTTCCAGCAGATGAGGCCTCTACCCGACTTTGACTTCTTCGATGCCTACCGTCCCCATATGCCGACGAGTGGTCCTCCGTTGATCGATATTCCACTGTTGGCATCTCAGTTTGACTATAGCATTGTCCTGCAAACGCCGTCGGGTAGCTTGTTTTACTCCCCGCCCGGGATCTAGATCGGGATCGTCGTCCACCCGACTGCGGAACGGGTGGACATAGACATCATTAGTCTTTTTTTCTAATGCATATGTACTTATGTTTCTAATATATTTATTCCAGACATTTGGTTTTTTTAAATGTCTATTTTAATTTTCTTTATCTATTATAATTAAACTTTTAAATGTTTATTTAATTTCAGTTTTTTATTACTTTTATGTGATTACTAAACCAAAATTATCAATTGTCCTTCAAAGGCAATTTCATTCAAAAAAGGATGATAGCATAGAGTTTTGGAAGCCATTTTAAGCGAGTTTAGAATAGACGGAAATTGACCGTGTTGATGTCATACGATAGAGAATTTTTAATACTACGAACCCAAACTCGATGTTCACTAAAAATATATGATTTATAAGCCCGAAATTGGGCTCGAACAGGCCTACTCACCCTTGTTTTTCAACCCAAAATCGCACAGACATCTCGGTCTGCAGAACGCGAGTTCTGTGCGATATATTCAGCCGCCTTTTTAAATTCTCGGGGACCTCGCGTTTTGTAGAACGCGAGTTCCTGAAAAACCGTTATTTCAAACAACAATGTCACGTAGACGGAATGCGCGCTCTGCAGAACGCGAGTTCGCGTCTCGCTTCCCAGAAAACATGATGTTTAACTATGTGGCAAGTTTAGGGGTCATTTTTCCAAATAATTTTGGGGAGCCAAAATTATATATAATTATTAAAAAAGGTTTTCACCCAAATATGCATGCTTTAAGGTTTTGAATTTTTTGAATTTAGAGATTACAGAGGTTTATAAAAAATTAAAGATCACATTATTTTTAATTAAATAAAAAATTAAGAAATAGATAGCATGACATATTTAGTGAGTGACAAATTTTTTTAAAATATACTAACGATCAAACCTTAAAGTAATAATGAAATAAAACATTAAGCATTTATTTTAAATATTTTAAAAAAATATAATTTCAACACTTGTTTTAAAATTAAAACTTTTATTCTACTCTATTAAAAAACAAACTTTTATTCTACTAACCCAACATCCAAAAGGTAAGGTAAGCCCCAAATTAAATCTCATGGGTTATTCATGTATTAGCGGTAATTTTTTTTTTATAAATATGTCTAATTTCACTAAAAGTTAAAATTTAAAATTTTAATCCTAGAATAATCTTAAACCATATTCACTAAACTCTAACCATAAATACTAAACTATGATCTCTTAAACCCTAACATGTAAACTAAATTCTAAATTAAATTTATTTGTAAAAAATAAAAGGGTGAGTCTAGCGTAAGACATACTACGGTGCAGCTACTATACGACACCAACCGAAAATGTTATAAGATACAAAATATGAAACTGAAAATGTTATACCTTTTATTAATATTTTTTGTTGGTGATTAATATCAAAATTTAATTTTTTTTATCAAAATTTATCGCTTTTAATAGTTTATGTAATAAAAGCTCCGAAACTTTGAAAATGTTGGTAGAAATTTGTTAGGTGTAGTGGTTGGAGTGATGAAGCACAAATTTAGAATCAATAAAAATATTTTTTTTCTAGACTAGAAGGGAAACACAACAAAGAGTTGTTGGATATATAACAAAGCGTCTCTCGCCACCAACCACCACCCCACAATCTTCACCAGTCTCCTCCTCCACGCCCAGCTTTCTTATCTTCACCAGTCTCCTCTGCTCCACGCCCAGCTTTCTTATCTTCACCAGAAACAAGCATGGATTCCAACACCCAATCTCGTGAGAACCCTGAAATCGAATCAACTGAACAACAAAGCCAAACCCCAAACTCAGTTTCCCAATCCCCATTTGCCACCGCTTCTCTTTCTCTATCTTCCCTGCCCACAACCCTACCTACCCACTTCTTCATTCAGCCCAAAATCTTATCCTTGTTCTCTGCTCAATCACCCACTAAAGTTAAAGTCCCAACCCAAGCTTCCTCCCTTTCCAATCTCTCCCTCTCTTCAACTTCCCCTTCCCCTTCCAAATTCTCATTCAAATCCACCTTCGCCAACAACCCTCTCCAGTCCCCTCTCTCCTTAGGCCCGCGCCGCCCTCTCGACCCTTCCAATGGCGCCGCACTCCGCCGAGCTTCCATCGTTTGGTTCCGCAACGATTTACGAGTCCACGACAACGAGTGTCTCAACACGGCCAGCAATGAGTCCATGTCTGTTTTGCCCGTCTACTGTTTTGACCCACGGGATTATGGGAAATCCTCGTCTGGGTTCGATAAAACGGGTCCCTACAGAGCCACATTCTTGATTGAATCGGTTTCGGATCTCCGGAAGAATCTGCAAGCGCGAGGGTCGGATCTTGTGGTCCGAATTGGGAAGCCGGAGAGTGTTCTGGTTGAGTTAGCTAAAGCTATTGGGGCTGACGCTATTTATGCTCATAGAGAAGTATCTCATGATGAGGTTAAGGCTGAGGAAAAGATTGAATCAGCCATGAAAGAAGAAGGGGTTGAAGTTAAGTACTTTTGGGGAAGTACTCTGTTCCATGTTGATGATTTGCCTTTTAAATTGGAAGATATGCCTTCCAATTATGGTGGATTTAAGGAGAAAGTGAAGGGATTAGAGATAAGGAAAACGATTGAAGCATTGGACCAAATGAAAGGAATGCCTTCCAGAGGTGATGTGGAGACTGGAGATATTCCTTCCTTGACAGATTTGGGACTTAACCCCAGTGCCACAATGGCTCAGGTTTGAGTTTGATATTTAAATTCAACTTCAATGTTTTCATAGGAAATTTGGTTAATTTATGTTTGCATTTCGGTTCAAACTAGTAGAAATATTAGGGTACTCACAATTCATGTGTTGTCAGTCACTTTATAATCTTCAATGTTGAAAGTTAATAAGATGTTTTGATTTAGACATTGCAGCTAATGAATTTGAACTGGATTCAATTAGCAATAATAGCCGTGCCTTATGGCTGTTTCAATGATGATCAATTGCGGAGTGTTCTTTTGGAAGCTTTACGTAGGATTTTTTATGCATTTTTATTATGATTCTTTAAAGGCATTGAGAAAGAAAGTATTGTTTGTTTACCTCTAGGATGGTCGGCAATCTGTTAGTGCTACTATGGCTGGAGGGGAGAATGAAGCAATGCAGAGGCTTAAAAAATTTGCAGCTGAGTGTCAAGCGCAGCCATACAAGGGGAGCAAGGATGGTAGCCAGGGCAGCATATATGGTGCTAACTTTTCTTGCAAAATATCTCCATGGCTGGCCATGGGATGCATATCTCCCAGGTTCATGTTCGATGAACTAAAGAAAACTGTGAATAGGTGTGCTTTCAAGTATCCCTTTTTCTCCCTCTAAAATGTATAAATATTGAGTTTTTTTCTTGTGGATATGGTCGAAAACAGATTACAATGGAGCAATATGATCCCCATTTCAGTTACCGGATATTTACTATTGTTGAATGCATTTTATGTGATCTGCAGGACCATTTCTGCTACCTCAAAGAAAAATGACGGTGGTAGTGGCTCACCTGATACTCAAATGAACTGGTTGATGTATGAGTTGTTGTGGAGGGATTTCTTCAGGTAAAAACGACCTCGATTCACCTTTGCAGTGACGAATTTTAATTTTGCTTCAACCGAATCGAAGCTGAATATTTCATTGTGAATTGTCCTTTCTGTTGCAGATTCATCACCAAGAAATACAGTTGTGCAAAGGTTGGAAGTGCTGCTCCTGCCACAGCTTGTACAGGTGCCCTTGCTTAAGCAAAGAATTTGTACTGGTTCTGAGGGAGACTATTGTTTTGGGAGTGAGGGTTGTTCTCTATTCTTCATGGATTTTCAATTTTCATTGAGTAGCTATTAAATTAAATGGTAGAATAGGTTTGCTCAAAAGGCAGTCCAGTCCTCCTTGTTGAACTCTATGTTCATGTCGCCTAATAAATTGCTTTGATATGCAAATTTGTCTTGGCTTTCGTGCTTTAAAACCACTATGGCTGTTTCTGCATTGTTTAAATGGAAATTAGGGGATCCAGGGATGACAGTTCGGACGGTTTTTGAAAGGAAAAAAAGAAAAGAAATAATTTTAACAAAAACATAATAGAACTCAATTATATTGGTTTGGATGATGTTCACTCATCTTGGAGATTCAGGTTCAAATTGTTTTATCAGCAAATCAAATAATTAAGAACATATATAAGCAGATATTACCTTATAATCATCAAAAGACTATTAAAAGTTAGTCTTTATCATAATCCAAACGATAGTCGTGAAATATGACTCCCTTTGCAATACTTTCCAAGAATCAACGGAATAATATCCATACCATCAAACTCGGCTATGACCCATCTCGCTCCAAGCGTCCATGCCACCCAACTCCGCTTCCAAGGCTGAGCATAGCAAAACCCACCATCCGTTCCCCATTATCATTACAAATGACTAGTAAAAATGTAACCATATGAATTAAAACTAAAGTAAAAATAAGCATGTCATTACAAATAGAGGTCTTTAAAATTGGGAAACATAACCTAGAAAATACTATATGATGTGAATAAGGGTTGGTCCCAAAAATTGAAAAATTAGTAAACTAGTAAACAAGAAAACAAATGTTGTATACTAACATATTATATGACGCCAGAAACTCTAAGGGAAGAGAGCACAACAAATATAAGCCAAAGCAACATAAAGAATACACTGGTAACCCACGCCCAAAACCTAGGACCTCCAAGCTCTGCCCCCAGTATCAGGCGCCTAATCACCAAAACCGAAATGCACCCAACGGAGGTAGAGAAGAACACAAGCAAAGAGAAGCTGAGTCCCCCTGCATTTTCTATCCTCAACGGTTCTCCGTATGCAATGAAGTTGTACACGGTATCTATCAACCACGGGACGCCGATGCCAACGTAAATGTTCACTGAATTACTGCAAAAGGACATATATAGAAACTAATCAGTAAGTCTATCTTTACCCTGGCAAATGTGAAACACTTCAGATAAAAGTGGTGGAGCAATTGACATCACTCTTGAGCCTTAAATCTTAGAAGAAAAACACAAAGGCAAACTCTTTCTTCCTCTTAAATTAAGGAATCTTACAGTAACACTGAAACGGCTTCATAGGATTTGGGCATTTGGCCATTTGGTACTTATACCAAATCAACTAATTTCAGTCAATACAACCTAGGGGTGTGCAAAATAAACCGTAACCGGTAACCGGTATAACCGTTAAATTTTACCGGTTAATTAACCTACCGTTAAGGTTAAACGGTTTTGGTTAACCAACCGCTAAAAATGATGGTTAATGGTTAACCGTCATGAAAGTATTTAGACATAAACCGAAGTTTGTGATTAGAATTTCTCTTTTTGAATATTTTTTCTGAAAATTTTAATATAATATTTACCGGAGAGATAATTTCATTATTCTCAAAAGAATTAGTGAACATGTGAAAAAAAATTATAATACGTTACCGGTTAACTTGTAACCGAACCATTAAGTAACGGTTAACCGTTTTTTAAGGGTTAAGTTATGGTTTAATAACCGCTATACTGGTTAACCAGCCGTTTATGTTAAATGGTACGGTTAACCTACCACAAGAACTCCTCATGAAAAGACTTGGGTCTCTAGATTGTGAAGTACAGCTAAAAGATGAGATTCTGTGAGATATACCTGCAAGTAATATTTGCAATAGCAGAGTCAGCTGTTATCTGACGTTCAGCAGCAATCTTACTTGCCACTAAATCTGGCCATGAAGTTCCAGCTGCTAATGCTGTAAATGCTATGAGATAAGAATCTATCCCTGTAGCAGAATACAGAATGAGAAAATGGAGAATTCACTTAATAACAATTGACCAGTAGGAAAAATAGTTTTTTTTTTTTTTTTGGGGGGGGGGGGGGGGGGTGAAAAACCTGTGACACAGCTTATAAGATCAGTCAACTTTGTTACAATGTAAGATATCCCACTGATGAAAATTAGAGAGCATATGAAGGCAATCCATCCATGAGCAATGTGATAAGGAGGTACAAAGGCAAACAGGAGTCTCCATGGTGCAAGTAGGAACTGCCAAAATATTCTTGCTAGCCGGAGATAGATATTGTTTAGTTTCCTTGATTCAGGGTTTTCCAACTGTTTAAGAAATTATTCACTACTGTTAAGCTTTAGATAAGATGGAGGTGGACAAAGAAGTCCTCCTGTGAGCACATGGAGATATGATGGAAAAAATAATTAGATCAAAGAAAATGTAAAATGTCCAAATCTAACATGCATAACTCCAAGAAACTTGAAGTACTGATTCAAAATTAAACCAAAGGAATCAAGATCTACTTAAAAAGGGGAAAACGCAAGGAAGCTTCATGCAGAAATGTTTTGTTCCAACTTCTAGAGAGAAGAGAGATTGAGGTTGTCACTACAATGATAGATTGCTTTCTTTCTTTCTTTTGTTTTTTTAGCTTACCATGGTCAATTACTAAATAGTTCACCAATAACTACAAGACATTACAGTGTAAAGATACATACTTTAAGTGCATCCCTGAACTGTGTTTTCCAGAGTTGAAGCACATGAAGGTCTTCTGAATTGGTCTCCTTCTGAAAGGGTCTGTTAGAGGTTTCAACTAAATCTTCAGCTGGAGGAACCTTTTGATAAATAGAGTCTGCAACTATTTGAATTTTTAAAATTAGTTCTGATTAATTCATCATCGGCTTAAGCTACTGAAACTTAATATTAACATAAGTTGTTATAGGCTTATACCCAACCTCTCAACCTGTTAGAATATAAGTGACATCTAATTAATTTAAATCATCTAAAATACCTTATTTATATTAACTACACTTGGGCCCACAAAAATACAACATTTAATCATTCAAAAAACATGATTTTGTCCTATGGCTGATTAATCATCTAAAATACCTGATTAATCCATGAATCATTGCATACTAGGACATCTCTTCATTTGGGTTTCTAATTTGCCTTACTGAGCACAATCTGGCAACCTGCAGCCTATAACTTCTAATTACATGTCTTCCCTATGGCTTCATCATTCTATGATTCTATGTCTCAACAATTATAGCATAGAAAAGAAGGCAAGTGGGTATTAAATTATAGTTTTGATGAACAATGCTTAAGCTGTCCATGTTCCATCATATGTAACATTAATTTGAAGATATGGTTTCACTTCATATTAATTTTCCAAGGGGAAGACTGCTAGAGGATCACAGTCAATGATAACCTGTGACCTTAATCAAAACAATGTAGTCAGATGAGAGTGATATTACCTTCTTGATTTTCTGAATGAATGGAAAAAATATCAACAATTTCCTTATTTTCATCGTCTTCAACTGTGTGTAACTCAGAGTACCCATCATAGGCATTATTCTTAAATTCAACTGAGGCAACCTCAGCTGGCACCCAGTCCTCAGGCCTCTCACTTCTCGATCTTCAAACGGAAAAAAAAAATCAGAAGCATAACAGCACACGAGACAATAATAGGGGGAAGAAGAAGAAATGCGTACAAGGGCAGAGATATATAAGGCCAGCGTTTGTCCTGAGCATATGCATGAGTGAGCAGTAGTCCATACATAAGGACTGTCAATAAGGCTTCCCAGAGTGTAACAACATTTGGTGTCCATACCTGCAAAATGAATTAAGATCTATCCATGACCAAGTTCTTCACAGATGTGACCCATTTAGTGTAATGCATTTGGCCATTAATTGCACACGGAGAAATGGTGAAACTAACCACAGGACAGGTTATACAAAATGAAAGCAATTTCTTAAACCTCTTCATTGAAAATCTAAGAAACAGCATATAAAGGTTTTCAGCCAACATCATAAATAATTAATATTTCTATAAACACAAATCATGAAGCTTAACTTCAGAAGCGGTTGCTTCAAATTACCTCTAAAATTATGTACAGCCAAGCATAAGCCCAAAAGGACCAAAAGAGCTCCACCAGCCAAACACCTATATCAGATATTTTTTTCAACTCTCCAGCTTTTGGAACTACAACACAAACAGCATGGATGGGGAAAAGGTCGAATGCAGCTGAACCCACAAGAGTTCCGGGACCCAAACCTGCAGATTAAAGTAATCTAACAGATATCAAATTATCAATGACAGATGATCCTTATTCATTTGGTTCAGTAAGATAATAGTATCTATATCCAACTTCAAAATTTGTTCTAATTAATGGAAAGAGAGGAAGAGCATATAACAGAACAAACCTCCAGCATAGAGGTTCCCAATGTTTCGAATGGCATCGATAGTTGCTAAAGATATTTGAGGGAAGCTAGTCCCAAAGGCAAGCAGAGTAATGTCTGCAATAGTATAATTCCACACCTTTTCTTGTTTAATAATTTCAGTATTAGTGTAAGGATCTATCTCAACAACTGTACGGGAGTGTTTTACAACATTCTCCATTGATCGGAAGAAACGGGCAGTTATAGCTGATAACCCAATGAAGCAATAAGCAATGCCAAGAAAATACAAGAAGGCTCGTAATTCATTCCCGAGACCAGTTTCACCATAGAAAAGCAAGTAACTATCACATTTTTCTTCCCCCAAATTACTGGAAATCCCCAACATGATGTTTCCGGCGGCTTGATTTTGTAATGAGATCGTCTTAACCTAGCATTCCCTTCACTCTTGAAGCATCAGTGAAACTTGTTTTGCTCACCACAAAATGACCTGATGGTTAAAGAAATTAGAACAAATTCATATTTGAATCATTAAAATCGAAGACGCAGTCCAGTTCACATACCATTTTTCACTGGAAATCTCACTCAGCATACAAATATGAACCTGAAATCAAATCCTGAACCAAAGAAACGGGAATCAAAACGGGAAACGAGAATAAACAAATCAGGATCCAAACTTCCACTGTGATCAATGCAAATCCAAAAACTTGGGCTGAAATCGGAAAGACTATTTTATTTTGTAAATTCAAAACAATCTTTTTAGAAGAAAAGAAAATGGGCACGAGTTTTGTTCACGTGTTTCCTTCCAATAGAAAATGCTCAAGGACTTTAAAAAACAGAGATTAAACAGAGAATTGATAAGAATGAATGAGGGCGGACTTTACCGGCGAAGCTAGGAGGGATTGCCGGATTTCTCATCCGAAAAAGGTGGAGTCCGGCGGTGGTGGTTGATGCTTTTGGAATTCAATGAATAAAAAAGAGAATGAATAATGAGGTGGCGTGGATTAAGTAAAGAAGTAAGATTATGATGTGGAAAATGAAGACAGCCGCCAACTATGCAGTATTGGACTAATTTTAGGTTAAATTACATCAATACTCATCAATTTTTGTGTAAAATTTTCATTATTAAAAAATTAAATATATATATATATGTAACAGTCATTAACGTTGTAGATTTATAATAAATAATCATTTATCATAAACTTCAGTTAAATTTATACGCGACACGTTTAAATATTTATTTTGTACCTTAAACTATTGTTAAAACGATTTATATTTTTTTAAATCTTCAAAACTTTTACAAAGTTGTAGAAGGATAGAAAAAGAGAGAGAGAAATCAAATTATTTTTGAGATATAGCATATATTAAATATTTTTACTATTCGATAAATTTTATTTATTTATATTTGTAGTTTAAAGAAGAAAAAGTAAAAATTAATTGAAACAAATAAGAGAAATTATTACTAAAATATAGATGATAAATTAGTTTTAAAATACCACTAAAATTTATTACTAATAAATGAAAGTATTACTAAAATATAAATGATAAATTAAAAATATATTATCAAGAATTTAATGACTGAGTAACTAAAATATTTGTGTTTGAATTTTGCGTGAATAAAATGTTAATCGTCGTTATAATTTAATGGCTAAATTGATATATTTTCTGGTGACCAGAACTTTATTGCCTCAAAAGTTGCATGATAAGTAACTTTATTTATTTTAGTTTAGAGTTGTTTGCTAAATTATAAGGTATTTTTTTTTTTGTTAACGTTTTATTTTGATGTCAATCAAGCCATCGACTATTATTTAGTTAATGAAATTATTGCTACAATAGTTTTTAAATTTGTATAATAATAACTTTGGTCTCCAGAACCTATACACCTATCAATTTAGTCTTAATTCTAAATAATTTAATAAACTTAACCTTCTAATATAGAAACATGTGTCGTCATCAGTGACGGAGTTATATGAGAGTGGGTTTAATTTTTTTTATCTTAGTCCTTTTATATAAAATTTAAAAAAATAATTTATTTATAAATTTATGCCTCTAATATTCATTTTATTTATAAAAAAATTAAGGAACACCTGAATTGGGTTTAAGGGATTAAACCTATGACTTGGGCATAGAACGAAGCTAAGTAATTGTTACATAGTTGCCAAAAAAATAATTTAGGTTAAATTGTGATTGATGTAAGAATTCTAAATTTTAAACTAAATTTAATAATTTTTCTTTACCTATTTTTATTTTTATAACTACGTATATATACTCGTTAAATTAAATTTTAATGTAATTAATAATTTCAAAATTTATATATAAACATATTTGGAAACATATATTCTTGGTTTTAAAAAGCGCGATGCGCTCCGAGGCGACAAAGGTCCCTAAAGCCGAAGCGCGAGGTAAGAAGCGAAAGCGAGCGCATTTTGTAGGCGAGGCGCCCTTTTTTTCTAAAAATTTATATATTAACTATATAACATATTTTGTACTTAAAATATGATACTTTTATTATAAATGCTTAAAGATAAAAATATTTCCTACTTAAATTTGTACTTAAGTCTCAAATTAAATAAAGAGATATAAGAAAACAATCATATCAAGCATAGTTCAAATAAAAGAAATAAAAAACAATCAAAGTGTCAAACATAATTCAAAGTTCAAACTTCAAATATAAATAAGTAACATGCACAAAGTTGCACATTAACAGTTATCACTTAAACATAAAAGACTAACACTTCATTACTCCAAATCACCACCATCCTCCTCGCAATATTCATCTTCATCGAGTCTATAATCTCCATCTTCACCAATATCCTCTTCCATCTCATCATCATCATCTAGGACTTGATGAGTTGTTTTAGGAGTAGAGGTTGTAGAACTAGTAGCTATATTTTTTCCTCTAACAAATGTAGAAGAAGAATTCTTTGAAGCTCTAGTCAAATAGATAGGATCATGGGCTCTAGCAGCTCTACCAACTTGACTCCATGTCAGATCATCACCATCGAACACAAATTCATCTTCATTATCGAAATTATTCTCCATTCTCCCAACTAACCATTCATTGCTTTCATCAATATCTTCCAAAAGAATAGGATCTTTGTCTTTTAGTTGAAATCGACGTCTCAATGCACGATTATATTTGACAAATACCAAATCATTCAATCGATCTTGTGTCAATCTATTTCTCCTCTTCGTATGAAGCTACAAGAAGTACAAAATTACAAATTATATAAATTATTAAGCAATTAAAGATTAATAATTTATTATGATACGAAAGAAAGAATATAGGAAAAAAGTTTCTTACAAGTTGAAAAACACCCCAATTTCTCTCGCAACTAGTAGCACTACAAGTTAGGCTAAGAACTCGTATAGCAAACTTTTGGAGGTTAGGAGTTGAAGCTCCAAATGAAGACCACCACTCCGCTATAATATCAAAAAACAAAAGCAAAGTAGTGTAAAATTTAAGTTATAAATTTTTAAAGATTTAATTTTAAATATGAAATATTATAATTTACAATGTTGTATTCATGTATTGTAACTTTTAATACCTGGATGTCTTGTCTTCCTTTGCCTAATGGCGGATGGCCTGCCGAAAAGATCATTAGCACCTCGGTACATCTCTATTTCATCAATGATCTTGTCTTCAATTACAACATCCAGATTGAACTTTGCAATGCACTCATGTAAACCATTCATAATTTCTCCACAACATGCTCTCTCGGGATCATCATAAAAGAATGCCGGGTTCAAAAAATAACCGGCAGCATGCAAAGGTTGGTGAAGTTGACAATTTCATCGTCTATCAATATACTCAAAAGCTTTGATGTACTCCTCTTCTTTCATTGAAAAACTCTTAGCAATAGCTTCTTTAGCCCTATCAATGGCTTCATAAATGTATCCCATAGGTGGCTTACTCTCACCATCAACTAGTCTAAGAACTTTAACAAGAGGTCCCGTTAACTTGAGAGTGTAAAGCACATTCCTCCAAAAAGTATCTTGCAAAAGATAAGCTGCAATTTTCTTTCCTCCCGCTTCTTTGGGCCATTTAGATTCATTCCACTCTTGAGAAGTAATCATCTTCCTCAAATTATTCTTTTATTTGTGAAATTGTGCAAGAGTGATAAAAGATGTTGCAAACCTTGTGATCGCCGATCTATGCAAATTCTTTTGATTTGTAAATCTCCTCATCATGTTCACAAGAGAGACATGGTTATATATATAACCATTCATGAATATGCACTTCTTCAGAACATTCTTGACTTTCGGAAGTTTTCCGATATCCTCCAACATCAAATTAATACAATGTGTCGCACACGGAGTCCAATAAAGTTGTGGCCTCTTCACTTGTAGCAATTTTCCTACAAATAATAAAATAACATATCAAATTAAAATATTTTAATAATTTAACAAGAAAAATAAAGAATTTAAAAAAATATTTCGTACCGGCTTTGACATAATTAGAAGCATTATCCGTCACTACTTGGATCACATTTTTCTCTCCCACAAATTCTACCATTTCATCAAGCATCTGACATAACGCGTCGGCATCCTTAACAATTTCGGAAACATCCACAGATTTAATGAACACGGATCCTTTTGGAGAGTTGACAAGAAAATTCACAATATCTTTTTGTGTGACCGAATCACGCCACCCATCCGATAAAATTGAGCAACCCTTTTGTGCCCATTCTTTTTTGTGATCCTCCATTATTTTTTGAGTATCCTCTACTTCTTTCTTAAGGAGATGAACTCTAAGCTCATGGACGGTAGGCACTTTTAAACCAGGACCATATTGCCCAATAGCTTCGCACATTTCTTTGAAGCTAGGGTAACTTGCCGCATTAAAAGCAATTTCGGCATCATAAAAAAATTTAGCAATTTTTCTACAAGTGTTCTCCCTCAATTGCTTATCACAAGCTTCTTGCACACTCCCATCTTTGTGTGGATTAGCTTTTCTAGGATTGATAAACAAGTCCATTGGACCCTTGACTCTTGGTTTTTTAGGTAAGGGTATCCCGCTCTTTTGACTTGAGTTGCCCTTATCCCCGCTCGAGATTATTAATTCAAGTTCTTCTTCCTCCTCATCATCATGATCACCAACATTGTAGAAAAAATCTCGAGATGACATTAAAGTTGTAGCTTTTGCCTCTTGCTTTTTCAACATAAAAGCTTTCACTTCTTCTCTAACATGTTCGGGACATTGAGGACACTTGAGCACACTTGAAAATTCTCCAAGCAAGTGTTGTTTCATCCGATATGCTCCTCCCTTTGTAATTTTACCACAAAATTTACAAAGATAATTGTTTTTATTCAAAGGGTCCGGCGTTCCATATTTTCTTGCTGGATCTAAAGAGGTCGATGATCCCCCAGTTGAATTTGATCCCACATCCATGATTTAAACACCTGGAAATCAAATGTACAATATATTAATTTTTATGTTAATTAATATGATTGTTTGTTTTATTTAGTGTTTAAATTAATGTGGAAATTGTAATCAAGCAAAGCAAGCAACACAAAAAATAAAGAATATAGACAACAATGGCAGTGGGCAGTCGGCAAACACATATACAATAGTATTTTTATTGAAATCAAAAGATTAAAAAAAAATATCACTGCCACTGGCAGTGGGCAGTCCGCAGTCGGCAAAGTGCAAACAAATGAACAATCCAAATTCTAATTTCTAAACATTTATTTTAATTGAAGAAGTAAATAGAAATATAATAATATTTTTATTGAAATCAAAATATTAAAAAAAATATCACTGCCACTGGCAGTGGGCAGTCCACAGTCGGCAAACAAATGAACAATCTAAATTCCAATTTCCAAACAATTTACAAATTAAGTTACAATAGTAACAGTTAACTCTCAAAGTAGAAGAAATTAGAAAAGAAAAGGAGGCGTTGGTGGTGGCTGCTCTTACCCGCAAGTCGCGACGGTGGCTGGGCTTGGCGGCGACGGTGGCTGGGGCCGCTGGGCTTGACGACGACGGTGGCTGGGCTTGCCGGCGATGGTGGAAATTGGGGAGAGGCAGAGCAATTTTGGAAAATAGAGAGGGGCTGAGTTTTGTAAGTTTTGTCGTGAATTTGGGTTAATTTGGGTTTTAGGTTAAAATTAAAGCTATTTTTTAATTAAAATATATAGTATATTTTAATTAAAACATAAAAGCACGTGTTTTTTTTTTAAAACACGCCTCTGTCCTCAAGGCGTCGCCTCGCACGCCTCAAGCCTCGGGTTGAAGCGACCGGAGGCGTGCGCATCTTGTGCTTCGCCTCGCCTCAACCCTCCGAGGCGTTTTTTGCTTCGCCTCACGCCTCAGGCGCGCTTTTTAATACCAAGCATATATTATTAAAAATACTAGAAATAAAACTACATATATTGAAAATGCCTATTAAAACCCGAATCAATAAGCCCATCATTATTAATACACACCAATATCATAAAGAATACAATGTGTTTTATTGGAACGATATGGATAACCTTAATATTTATAATCATATTTTAAATATTTCAGATTTTATATAAAGATTAACATATTACCAATTTGTATTACAATTAATATAAGATTTATTTTTTAAAAATAAAAAAAAAAACAAAAATCATAAAATTGATCGTCTGACGTCGTTGCAAGTAGACTTTGTACAGATCAAAATAATTCAATTTACTGTCTTACTCTTAAATCCATATAAAGCTATTTTATATTATAAGGAAGTTAAAAAAAATACATTTAAAGAAAATCTAAACTCAAGAATTAGATATTACTTTTGAAATCATTATAGTGATGATTTAATTATTGAACACGAAATACGAGAATTCTATTTTATTACTCTATATTTATTAAAATATTAGGTAAACTATATAATTGGTTCCCCGACTATGCTCCAATTATCTTTTGCGTCCCTCGACTATCAGAAGTTACAAATTGATCCCCGACTTATAAGAAGTAACAAATTAGTCCGACGCCATTAAAAATTTAACGGCTGATGATGTGACAGTTAATATAAATTAATATAATTACATAATTAGCCCTCAAATTTTATACTTATTTTAATTTGACTATAATTTTAAAAAATTAACCCACATAATATTAATAATCTATCAATTTAGTCTATCTTCTTTTTTATTTCGGAAATAAAAGCGGTCTCGCATTCACAACCACCTTCGAACTCAGATGGTTCTACTCATCAAACACCAAAAGAGGCGGTGGCTTGAACTACTGCCCCAATAAAACGCGAGTTTCTTCGGCCCCCACTGCCCTCTAAAAATGTGCTTTACTAAAGCCGATGCAGTTAGCAAATCTTTTGGACTCATAATATTATGAACCATCAATTTAATTAACTAATAGGAAGTTTTTGAGGTACTAGAACCATTCTTTAAGAGAGGCCAACAAAAGTGTTGGCGAATGCCGAACACAATCCTCCAAAGCAAAGCACAAAGGAAAACCCCTTCAACGCCAAACAAAAACAAGTAATTCCTCTTGAAAAAGACAAAGTGGAAGTGAAGATACTTGCTGGGTTTTGAAAAACGTTTTAGCGAAATGGGTATTAAATTTGGGGGCGGAATTTGAGAGTTTAAGGAAAAGAACCTAAACCTAGAAGGAGAAATGGGGTTGGGTTTCAGAATATAAAGGTTTGAGAAAGGGTTCGTTCGGGAGAAAAAAAGAAAATGGGAAAGAGCCGATTCAACTAAATTTGGGGGAGTGGGATTTGAAGGGAGATGGTGGAATGGGTTGAATTAAAGACGGTTGAAGTGAAGAGGAGAGCTTCCACATTTTTTTAAGTTCAGAGATTTTAGATAAGGCAAGATAGACTAAATTAATAAATTATTAAAATTATATGGGTTAATTTTTTACAATTAAGGTCAGATTAAAATAAGTGTAGAATTTGAGGACTGATTATGTAATTATATCAATTTATATTAACAACCACATCATCCGCCGTTAAATTTTTAACAGCATCAGACCAACTTGTTATTTTTTTAAGTTGAGGGACCATTTTGTAACTTCTGATAGTTGAAGGATGCAAAAGATAATTGGAGCATAGTTGAGGGACCATTTATGTAGTTTACCCTAAAATATTTTAATACGCATCCTATTCATAGCATCTAAAAAGGCCAATACATTAAAAACCAAAACTTCATTGAAAAACAGAGCAGTGTTTGAAAAAAAACAAGTTCAAAGATTTGAAACCTGAAATAGATAAACGAGGTTCCACATACAAATAAACCAAACAAACAGGTGAGCTGAAACGATCTTCACTCTTCCTCTTCACCCTCATTCTCAGCAATATTGAAGTATCGTAGTTCGTAAACATTACGATCCTTGTTGGAAGCAATCACCCGAAGCCAGTCCCTGACATTGTGCTTCTTCAAGTACTTCTTGGTCAAGTACTTAAGATACCTAAACACCAACAAGAAATATGAAGAAACTGTCAGCTAAAAGGCTTAAATGTTTTAATATCAAGACAAACAACCAAAAAGGAAAAAACTAGATTTAATTTGAAGCTCGCAGACATCCAAGGACGGAATAAAGGCAAAAGACAAGCCTCGAGAGTTGCCACATTGACCTTAAAATTAAAAGTTACAAAGGTTCCATCCATAACACTACGTAGGTAAAGCTAAAGTTGCTTGTGTAATAAACAATCAAGGATTAATGAACTCCTTTAACGGCCAAATTTGAGAAGATTCGCTTGGTTTTTTTTACAACATTCTCATTTATTCCAAGGATTGGCAAACTCATTCAAATCATTTGAAGACTGTTTTTTGGAGTTTTCCAACGGAAGCAGCTGTTTTGGGGAAGGAGTGAATGCAATTTTGGAATTTATGAGGTCAATTATTTGGGTCATGTGATTAGAAAGAAAGGGATAGAGATGGATCATAAGAAAAATCAATGTATTGCGGATTGGCCAGAGCCTTAAACAATCAAGCATTGAAAGGATTCTTCAGTCTTATGCGGTATTATTCGAACGGATCATCAAAGCTTCGTGATTTTTACATACACAGCCGTCTACTACTCCGGCACAACAATTACAGGTAGCAAAAACAATGGGATAAAACTATGAGTGAGGTACAAAAAAGGGATAACCAATGTAGTTGCTGATGTGTTGTCCAGAAAATTTGAAGTTGAAAGAGAACCGAAATTAGCTGGCTTTAACTTGTGTCACTTCGGATGTTAGTAACCACTAACCAAATTAAAGCTTCATGGGGAGCTTATGTGAGACAACAAAAAAGTGATACAGCAGCTAGAAAACAACAGAAGCAATGTGCCTAAATATTCATTGCAGCAAGGGTTGTCAAGAAGAAAAGGGAAGCTTGTTGAGGGAAATGATGGAGGTCTGAAAAAACAACTTAACTTGTACCATAGCAGTGAAATGACTCGCCGGTAAACCCCATATCTTTCCTATAACTTGGGATTGGCACAATATCAAACCTATTGACTTGCAAGATTCAATTCAATTCACTTCCTCAAAAGATTAAGTTCACAAATTGGGCTTTATATCAAAACAATCCGACCAAAACCATAAAATTAAAAGATTTCACCATCATAACTTTAACATTAAAAAAAATTCAAGTAAAAATTTCACGGAAGCGGAGCAGATGGTATCATAATGCACTGAAAGATAAAAAGAGAAAATGAAAAGTACCGCTTTGAGAAGTTGGAATCAGAGGTGACGGTGATTTTGCTCTTTTCACGGGTGACAGTGACGGAGTCGCCAAGAGCACCTGCTTTGCCACCGACCTTGATCCTTTCTTGGAGGAACTTCTCCAGTGAGGATATGTCCATGATCTTATCCTCAACCGGCTTCGAACAGTCGATGGTGAAGGACGCGCCCTTCTTCTTTCCCTTGGGTCCCGCGGCTGCTCCACGACTCATCTTCGCACCAACTCACTGCGTTTTCACTGAGTTAATTCAACAAGAAAAAGAAGGGACAAGAACAAAGGGGAATGCAGGGATAGATAGAGAACCTTAGCTGCCTCTGTGGTTCCGAAGATAAAAATCGGCGAAGTTACAAATACCTTAGCTTTGAGCAGTTTCTTAACAAATATATTGATTCCTAGGGTTTTCTTGAGATACTTTTTAGGATTGGATTTTGGGCTTTGATTTTGTGGGGCTAAAACAGAAGAAAAATAAAATAAAATGGATTAGTGTCTTTATTAAACCCATAGAACCCTTGAATGGACCTGGAACTGGATTCCACTCATCTGATCCAACATCAATTCTAAGCTCCTAAGTTCAAAGGTTTTTTTTAAACAAATTATCTAAATCATTTTTAGAGGTTTGATCAATTAGATATGTTAATTTACTTATTTAATAAATAAAGGAATGTAACAATGAATTGACGTGAAATCTCTCAGATTAAAAAAAGTATTAGATTAAAAAAGCTATTAAAATAAGTTTTTTGAATTTAGAGAATTTGACATAAGAGTTGTAAAAATTATTTTATTCTTAACAATTACAAAAGGTATTAAAAATCCAAATAACCTAAATATGTTTTTTGAAGTCAAACATATTCTCATATAATTTAAATAATTATTTTTACTTCATATATATGAGATTAATATATATGCTTCGTTATTATTTAAATTTAATAGTTAATCAAATTATATTCAAAATATATTATTTAAATAATAATTAATATATAAATCCCTCAAATATGTTTAATAGTGTTATATTAAAAAAATAATTTAATTAATATTAATAAATACAAAATATTAATAACTAATTAATTATTTAAACAAATTTGGAGAAACTATATCATGAGTTTGGTGATTAGCAGCTGGGTAAAGACCTTTTCAGGGGAGTTGTCGTCGGTTGTGGTATTGTGCTCCTACCATGCGGGTTTTTTGGTCTTTGTTTTTGGGATGTATCGAATCAGTAAAGACCAACTCTTTTTATTAGAATCGCTGGTTCGATTAATTATGTTTTTCGATGTCTGGTAATTTGTACTCCTTTCCTCCACATACGTTTGGGGAGGTTTTTAACGAGGCACAACACACAGCGCAAATTTAAGCATGTATGTTTTATATTTTAATAAAAGCATATTTTGCTGAGAAAAAAAAAGTATTGAATATAATCATATTCTTAAATGTCATTTTGTTTATTTAAATAATCATACAAATGTAGGGTATCAATTATCAATTAATTTTACTAAATATTTTTCTACAATCAGCTATTGTAATCCGCTATCAATTATCAATTACATTTAATTCGTTATCTGCTATCAATTATCCAATAATTATCTCACAAAACCATACTATTTATATATCTATACCACTTTTTACCTATAAATGAGAATATTAAGTGCACATTTGATTTCATATTCTCTTATATGTTATATTGATAACAATGTTAACTAACTTAATGTAATATAATTACAAAATTATTTGTTAAATCATGCATTTTTTTTGTCGGAAATTTCATATTTGATTGATAGATTAAATCGGAGCTTTCAAATTGATTAAACTTAGAATTTTAAATACATACTTGTATACTAAATTTAATATTATATCATAATTTTAACTTACTAAATTGTTTTATAAGATGATAAACAATTAAACATATTATAAATTAAAGAATAAAATTAAAAATATCGACTATTAATTTATTATTTTTAAGCAATATGCAATCCTAACATATAAACATCATAAATATAATATTAATAAAAATACATTAAATATTAAAATAATATTTAAATGTATAACACCATTTAAATGTTAAAATTAATATTTGATAAAAATATTTAATTAATTTACACCACACATATTTAATTATCTAATTAAATTCAATAAAGGATCCATGTGAACAAAATTCATTAATATAAGGGCAATATGGTCCAAAGGGGTAAAAATTGACAAATACCTAAAGAAATTCAAGGGAATCACATTCGCACTATTTAATGAAAAAACTGCTATTGTTGAGAATACAATATTACTCCTTAGAAGGAACGCTCCCCAACTAAACGTAGGTATGTGATTCTAAAAAGATTATTCCCTCAAATAATGATTTTTTTTCGTGAACCAAACATTCCCTGAAAGAATATGAAAAACAAAGATGATCAGTTTGTTTAACCAACTAAATTAAATGTACCTACTTTTGTCAAAAAGCAATTTTAAATATATATATAGTTTATTTAAAATTTTGTTTTTAAAGATACAAGAAAAATGATGATTGAAGCACCTTTGAAAAGTAATGGAAGACATGTCTTTTTCTCCCATAACAGAACACATGTCTTTTCTCTAAAAACAATCCCGCCATACTCAAGCTTCATGTTGTCATCAGTCATCACCACATATGACTTTCCGTCTAGATCAAAAGATGAAGGGTCTTAAACATTCATATAATCTATCAACAAAGTGTAATAAATAATTTGGGAAATATATTTAAAAATCTTTTTGTTATATATAGATTTTTTAATAATCACGCTAATACACGCATATTGGTTAACACAAAATAAAATTAAAATACCTTCGCGTTTCATTTACTCGTGACAGATTTTGAGATGGAACTTCAAAAATATTATAAAAAGATAAATGTCAACTAAAATAATCCAATTAAAAATTTTATTCAAAAGTCTTCCCAAATAAAATAAGATCCTTAAAAATGGAGCGAGTAAACCGGATCAAGCTCAATTAATCATATATTAATTTGTAAGATACCATTTTATTTTGTGAAAGTTGGGAATAAATTAATAAACGAAAATACTATATCATTCATTAGTAAAAAAACATGAAGACAAAAAAGGAGAGAAGAAAGCAACGTGAGGGTTGGTATAGGGACTTGTAAGGGGCCGGAATTAGGAGAAAGAGACGACAACATGGATGGCTTATGGCTAAGGCCGAAGCTGCGGTGGGCGGCAACTCTATAAACTACACGGAACACCCCCTCCCCTCCCCACAAACGCTTATCTTTCTCATAATTCTTTCCCTTTGCTCCCTCTCCTTCCTTTCTTTCTGGGTTTTTGTTTGTTTATATTTAAATTATTAAGAAAACAACAAACAAGAAGAAAAGAGTATGACAATTACATATCAGGAGGTAAATGGGTTCTTCTTCATCTGTATTTATTTCTAATCTATTTCCTGCCTTCATTTATTTTCTTCTTTTTTTCTGGTTGTAGGAGCATATAAAGAACTCAAGAGGAGCTTTGCTATTTACTTGCAGATGGTTGCCCGTCTCTTCTCCAAGGGCTCTGGTTTTCCTTTGCCATGGCACGCCACTCTCTTTCGAATAAAGATCATCTATTCTTTTTCAGTGACCATTTTTATTTAAGAAAATGTTGTGGTTTTGCAGGTTATGGCATGGAATGCAGTGAATTCATGAAAGGTAATCAGAATTTCTAATACCTAAACGTCTTTTCTCACAAGATTCCATCACTTCAAATTCGAAAAGGGTGACCTTCTACTTTGTTTATAAGATTAGAACTTAAAATCTTAGCTAAGAACTTTATACCATGTGTTAGTCTAACACATTGATTGATATATTTCCCTTACACGCAAAGTTAACGAGAGAGATGGATTAATCAATTAATTAATTATAAATTTGTATTATTGACTCAAATGCGACAAAAGGTATAAGCTGTCCATTACATATGGTCTGCCATTATCTTCCGTTACAACTTTGTCGCCATTGTAATGCATTGGTGGAAGTGTAACCTCAAAGATAATGTATTTTAATTCAAACACCGTGACAAAAACAAGTTTATCTTATCAACTTTCGCATGACGTTCTCAATTATCCTTCTTTCTGTTATATCCGATATATACCTCTGGATTTGAAGTTTCAGTAAAGTTGATCTCCAAGTTCATGGTCTTCAAAATCTGCCAACTTTTGTTACTGTTCTTTCAAAAAATTTAATTTTCACATTGCTTTCCAGAATGTGGAACCAGGCTAGCAAGAGCAGGATATGCCGTGTTTGGGATTGATTACGAAGGACATGGAAAGTCCACGGGCGCCCGATGTTACATTAAGAATTTCCAAGACATCGTTAACGACTGCAACGAATTCTTCAAATCTATCTGCGGTATGTGTCTTACCACTACTCCCAACACAAATCATTTCGCCATTAGCCGAATCCTTAATCTTCCGCCGCGGTTATTTCAGCAAAAGAAGAATACAGGGAAAAGAGCAGATTTTTATACGGAGAGTCAATGGGAGGCGCAGTTGCCCTACTGCTCCATAAAAAGGACACTTCCTTTTGGAATGGTGCTGTTCTAGTAGCACCCATGTGTAAGATATCAGAGAAAGTGAAGCCACATCCGGTGGTCGTAAATATATTGACGAAAATGGAATTATTTATACCTAAATGGAAGATTGTACCCACAAAAGATGTTATTGACTCAGCATTTAAAGACCCTGTTAAACGAGAAGCGGTGAGTTATGAGTGTATGTATATGTACTCACTACTCAGTTCCTTTTTGTTCTTTGTTAAATCTTGGACTCAGTTCCTTTCGGATTGGTGCAGATAAGGAACAATAAGCTGATATACCAGGACAAACCCAGACTGAAAACAGCGTTGGAAGTGCTTAGAACCAGCATGAGCATTGAACACAGTTTAAACGAGGTTTAAAATTAAAACATTCCCCTATGTGCCTCAACATGTTATGTCACTGGTCTTATACGTTGGTTTATTTTCTGGTAGGTGACGCTCCCCTTCTTTGTTTTGCACGGGGAAGCGGATACGGTGACGGACCCCGAAGTAAGCAAGGCGTTGTACGAGAGAGCGAGGAGTAATGACAAGACCATAAGATTGTATCCGGGGATGTGGCACGGATTGACGGCGGGAGAGTCCGATGAGAACGTGGAAATCGTGTTTGCGGATATCAGATCTTGGCTCGACAGGCGTTGCAACACGTTAGAGCAAATGCTTGCACCTTCGGACGAAGGTGCAACGGGGAACGGCAGAACACGATCAAACGGGGGATATTTGAGCAGATTGGAGGGACCTCACACGCGACCTCACTCGGCAATGTAGCCTTATTGTGTCAAGTTAACTAATAACTACAATTGGTCTCTGAGTCGGTATGTTGCAAAATCATTGAAGGGAGAAATTAAAGGAAGAAAACAGAGAGTTGTTCAAGTAGTGATCATATTGCACGATATATTGTAATTCTTTTGCCCCATTATTAGCTCATGGGCTAAAGTTGGACCAGACGGAGGTTTGATTTTAAAAATAGATTTCAGGTCTGGGTTTGATCTGTGCAAATTACCTATTTCATCGTATTTCTTAAATAATAAAATATAATTTCACATGAGTATATGTTTATTTGATCCATTCAATATATAAATAAATTTAAGAGTGCAGAGTTACTAAATGCGTAAATTTTTTAAGTGTTTGATTTCTCGTCCTCGTGTATATTATATTAACAATAATATTAATCAAACTATATTTAATCAGTAATTTGTTAAGTGTATTTTAAAAAATAAGTTCAAGGATAAAGTATGTTTAGATGTCATACAATATGGAGTATATTATTTAAATATTTTAAAATGGCATCCAATACAATTTTTAGAATCGTTATAATATTATTAACTTACAAGGTCAAACCATATGGTTGAAGCAAACGAAATTCAAACTCTACTGAAATTATGTTTAGATGTCATGAATTAATTTGACCGTTAAATATTGAACGAATTATATGTACACATTTGTTGTATATGAATACAGCACATAGTTAAAATCAATAGATGAAGTTGATTAATGTAATATTTTAACAAGGTATGTTTTTACTGAAATTTATCATTAATGTAATTGTAATTTCGGTCAAACATAAAATAATATAACTACTATAATTAAGATGATTACTGAAATTATCGTTAATGTAATGTAATTCTCGCCAAATAATACCACTATTAACAAAATTACTTTTCTAGCCCATCTGAATATGCTGGTTCTTTTTCTTCTCCATTGAAACTTGTTGAATACTAATGTCTTTTCCCCAATGAAAAGCTTCACATTGTTTTTGAACATTTACATTCAAGTGGTAAACAATTTATTTTTTTATAATTTATTAAAATTAATTCAACAAACAATTATTATTGAAATTCGTGTTGAGTATGTAGTGATTTTTAATTATTTTATTTAGAATATACACAAGAATGAAAAGATAAATAGTACTATGATGTAGGGCTAAATGATCGAGTCGAGTCGAGTCAAAAAGTTTTGAGTTATTCAAGTTTGCAAGTCCTATTTTACGATTTAAACTTTATTCAAAAAAAATTCAAATCGAGTCGAGTTTTCGAGTTTCTGTACAAATTATATATATATATATATATTTTTTCATATATGTTTCTATATACATATACTTAGGACTGGGTGGTGCACATATTATTTCCAATTTTAATAGTTTTCTATATGCATATACGATATACATATACATTTCTTCAAATTTTTACATATGATATACATATACCGTGCAAAAATGATGGACTCGACTCGAATATGAAAATTGATAAACTAATTACTAAAAAAATTCGAGTTATTCGAATTTCCATTTAATAACACAAATTTTATTTGAAATTTTTTCGAGTCGAGTCGAGTTTATGACATTACGAATCGAGTTTTGTCCACCCCTGCAGTATGATGTACCATTTTGAGAAAAATAGTAAAATAGTAATTTTTCAATTAATTGGTGATCAGTTAATACGTTACACCAATTTCATTCAAGACTCTGATCATTGTTACGAGATATGGAAGATGTCGGTAATGGGCATATACAAATTTACCTGGAAATTTTTAAATTAAAAAAACCAGACATAAGAGAGATTTTCATTATAATGTCAAATAATAAGATCTTGGAATAATCTCTAAACAACAACGCTCTCGTAGTCACAAAATTCTAAATTATATTATTTATTTTTATAAGATTAATAATTTATATTTTTCCTCTGTCAAATATTTTTAAAATACATCATTTTTAAAAAGATACAACCGTCTCTGCGCTACATTTCGGCATTCTAACGAAAACTCACTTCTAAAAATTATGAAGCCTACAGAATCCGCAAGCCTTCAGGATCTACAAGCCCCTGTTGAAAGACCCCGAAGCTCCTAGCATTCGCATCAATATCCCCACTCAACTCCAAGCATCACGGAGCCCTACATCTCGGGACTCATCAACATTCGGAGATTCTTGCACTCGATCACCGTACCACGACAAGACAACCATTAAGTTCGATTGAGCTCGCAACCTGACAGCCAAGCTATTGTCTGTCAGCCCATCAATAATTATCACTAGGCCTAGTATGGTTCAAGCATCATTTCACCTATAATACCAAGGAAATATAAATACTTTCAAGACCGAGGACAAAGAGAACGATTTTTTTAGATCAACCTTTTTTTTATCTCTTCTCCCACATGACGCTGATCACTTATTTTATTCTGTTTGTAGTTTTCGACTCTAAGTCAACTAAGAGTGAACCGTCCTATTTTACGACCAACTACTGTCTATTGTGACTCTCCACCCATCCCATGACGGGTGAATCACCAAACTTCGTTTTCAAATTTTCTTTTGATCGTCATCCCACCTTTTTGTTTGATATCGCCCTGACATCAACAATTTGTAAATGAAACTTGTGTCACAACAAATCTACTCCAACAACGTTTCCTACATTTAATCAAATACTAATACAAGAATTATAATTATGTACGAACTAAATATGTAACAAGATACGTAACGTGAGGAATTCGTCCATGTTTCTCGATCGAGTTCAGTCTAAGAGCCTCCATATCTAGTATTGATCTTCACTTTCTTCTAATTTTATTTCTTCATCAATTGGATCGTATCATAAAATTTTTAGACCATATCAATATAAAACTCGAATTATAAATTTTAACAATAATTAGAATAGATTAAAAAAGTTGACACGAAATAATTGGATTTTTTTGTTGCCTTGATTAATCTGAGTCGACTTGTATCACACACTTAGCTTTGGTGGTGAATCTCTCAACAAAAATTTTCTGCATACATAAGACTTTAAATTTAAAATTTGCTTAAGAGATACCAAATTACTTATCACTTGGTCAACTCCGCTCGTACAAAATCATTAGATTTAATAATTAGTATAGATATAAAAAAAACACAAAATAATTGTATATGTACAATTGTATGTATCTTGGCCGAATCAATTTGAGAAGAAGATTACTAAATTGAACCATTAATCACGCTTGGAAAAGGTTGCAGATACAAATATCTGTGTTTCTATACTATACCAACTGTCAAGATGGCCGAGTTGGTCTAAGGCGCCAGTTTCAGGTACTGGTCCGAAAGGGCATGGGTTCGAATCCCATTCTTGACAACTCTTTTGTTGGGTCAACTGGTCAACAAGACTCAAGAGTCGATTTGTTTGAATTTTGTTTGGTGGTAGGCATGGGTTTGTAGGCTGAGGAGACGAGGACTCGGTCTTTCCTTTTGTCAATTGTGGTATCAGTAATTTTAAATCATGTTTTTTTCTAATATATTAGTATTGTTCAATTGTTTTAGTCATTTAATAATAAGACATGCACATTGTGCATATATGGTGATCGAATCCGAAATTAGATCACTAAAATAAAATACATCATCATTTATCACTGAGACCACTCCACGGGTTTCAAATCCTGCTTTTTTTATTTAATCAATTGAGTTAGATTCAAATTTATATAAACGTAAACAATTGTTTCCTAATCAAAGTTTTAACTCTTGCTCCAATCATATAAATCTATGAATTATTTTATTTTATGTCTCGTATTTTTTTATATAAAAAATAGGAACTAAATATATTTTTCTATATTATTTTGAAATATTTTTTAATTTATTTATCAAATTTGTTTTTTGATTTTAAAAAGTAAATATTTTCATAAATCAAACAATCTCCTATTATTTCAAATCGAATTTAAATATTAAAATTTTAAATAGAATTAGTTCGCGTATAATGAAAGTGAGAAGTATAAATAAAAATCAACTAATGAGCGATAAAAAAATATTATACTAGTTCATTTATAAATAAATTTAAATTTTAACATTTATTTTTATAATATAAAAAACAAATAACCACTCGCTAGGGTGGACATTGTTAGGTATCCGGAAAATTGAGTACTCTATTCATCTGGGTACCTCATTAAGCGACATGTGTTCCGGTCCATTATATTCGGATACCCGTAAATTTTGGGTGCCCAGTTTCTATTTTTTATTTTTTAAAATAAAAAAATCACATCTTAAACACAAAAAATATTTAAAAAAATATTAAACTCGAAAAATTTGTCGGGTCGGGTAATTTTTTCTAAAATTGCCCGACATTTTTAAGTTCGGGTCGGGTAATTTTGACCACCGCTGCCACCCGCGTTGGTTTCAGATTTCAGTCATTAGCCCCGCCAACTAGAGCCTTGTTTTAGTTCAACATGCTGCGGTAGATTTGGGAATTATTTAAAAAATTTAACTGCTCACTGTAAAATTAAGTTTTCAAAAGAGAGAAGAGACATGGAAAACTACAAAGATAGCAAAGAAATAAATGTAAAAAAAATAAAAGTCCATCCCAGATCATCTATAACTGCTTCCTCAGAACTATGAATCTATGATATTAATTGTTTCCATGGGGGCATCTTCTTTTCCACCTATTATATTTTCCGATCCATGTTTCTGTGAGAGAGTATATTATATATGCCACCACCTTAAGCTGATGAGGCATTCTTGGTGCTGCTGCCGCCCTCCTTGTGATCACCAAATATACGTTGCCGGAAGTCCGAAACCATCATAGGGAGACCCTTTCGGAGCGATACCTTGGGTTCCCAACCCAGCATCTCTTTGGCTCTTGCTATATCAGGCTTCCTCTTGTGTGGATCATCTTCCGTGTTTGGTCTGAACTCTATCTTCGCATTCGGGTCGATCGTTTCTTGTACCACCTATAATTACGCATGGAGAATTCCATAGAATGTAGTAAATATTAGTTTACAGTTCATAAACAAGATATAAATTTTAGGCAATGGGGGAAAGTATTCTTACCTCAGCAAGCTCAAGCATGGTGAATTCACCTGGGTTTCCAAGATTAAACGGTCCAACGTGTTCTCCTTCCATCAAACGCATCAGACCCTCCACCTGTTTCAGCCCAGATTTTCAGTTTTAACCCATAATACCCGACACGAGTAAATTTTGGTTCGGATCTAGCATATACCCCAGGGAGGAGGGGACAATGGTCCTATTAGACAAAATATTGAACAGCATATACCCCACAGACCTAGCTACACCACACTATAATAATACATGGGGGGAAAGAGCCTACCCCAAATAAGATAACGTAGTACAATCAAGCAGGCAAGTTCCAACTACAAATTTATTCTAAAATGCTGGCCAGTCATATAAAATAATGCAGCAAAGATACCACTAAGGAAGCACGGGGATACCGACATTTTATGCAAGTACGATTTGTTCGATACTGGTTCGGAAGAATTGTAAGTTCCATTGACAATGG
The DNA here is from genome assembly GCA_958450335.1 of Hibiscus tridactylites. NCBI lineage: Eukaryota > Viridiplantae > Streptophyta > Magnoliopsida > Malvales > Malvaceae > Hibiscus > Hibiscus tridactylites. Next base: position 65,781,873 of record OY288287.1, on the reverse strand, counting down.
AACCTAAGGTAAAAATGCAAACCATTTAATTATCTCGGATGCTGAGAACATCCTATCTGGAAGTTACCCTTTTTGCCATGTAATGTCAAGATGTACTTTTGAAACCATGTGCTTTGCCATGTTCTCCACTTTTGAAATAAATATTACCATGTGTAACAAAATTCAGAAAAGAAATCCAAGTAGAAAAATAATTTACCAGATCAGAAACATATTGGAAACTCCTTGTCTGCTTCCCATCACCATACACAGTCAATGGCTCCTTCCTTAAAGCCTGCAAATATTACTTAATTATTCGAATAAACAATTGAACAATCTTTTTTAAAAGAAAATTACTAAAAGGAATAAAAAGAGTACCTGAGCAACAAAGTTGCTAACGACGCGACCGTCATCGATGCACATACGAGGTCCGTAAGTATTGAAGATTCTGGCAATCCTAACCTGAAGCAATGACAATAAATTATGTAATCTTTTAATTAATTAAGATTAAGAGTTAGTTGAATCATGTTAGCTAACCTCAACGCCGGCTCCTCTATGATAGTCCATTGTCAACGTTTCAGCAGTACGCTTTCCCTCATCGTAACAGCTTCGAACACCTGTCATTGAATATGTTTGGTTGGTTCCAGAAAAGAAGAATAAAAATGTAAATAATTCAAAAGCTTTCCCAGAATTTAAGCAGAGACAAACGGCTAAACAACAACCAAACAGATCTAAATCAACACTAAACTCCAAATAATCCAAATTTACAGTCACAAGTCACAACCACAGCACCACAGTTTTGTTTTTCTAACCTATTCAACGCCAAAAAGTGATAACAGATGTGCAGAACGTGCCAATGTGCCGTAAGATAAAAAGTAAAATTTGTTAGGCAAAAGGCCACTGATCACGGGTTTCGCGTGAAATGCTCCACAAGATCTAAAAATGCCAGAAATACTATTACAACTTCAAAAACAAGACAACATATTACATGTGTTCCGACCTGACCGGAGATTGAATGGAATACTAACCGATGGGATTAACGTTGCCCCAGTAAGTTTCCTTCTGAGGATGTTGCAGAGGATCTCCGTACACTTCACTGGTACTGGTTAACAAGAACCTGGCACCAACTCTTTTTGCCAGCCCCAACATGTTCAGTGTTCCGACCACATTTGTCTTGTAAAAACCACATTCAAATTAAGGGAAAAAAACAAATAATGAATTTGTAAAGTAAATATTGAATAGTAAAAAAAGGATATGATAGTTTTGACGGGATTGAATTTGTAATGCACTGGAGAAGCAGGGCAAGCGAGATGGTAGATCTGATCAACTTCCAAGAGTAGGGGTTCGACGACGTCGTGTCGGATGAGCTCGAAGTTCGGGTTCCCGAAATGGTGCATCACGTTCTCCTTCCGTCCGGTGAAGAAATTATCGACCACGATCACGCTGTCTCCTCTCGCTATCAAACGGTCCACGAGGTGTGACCCTACGAACCCGGCTCCACCAGTTACGACGATCCTCAATCCCTTCCGCTTCAGCCCCAACGGAATCTTACCGGCCGGGTTGCCCGACTCGAACCCTAGACGGTGTTGGTAGGAGAACTTGTTTTGGGTGTCGATGGGGAAGTAAGTGATGGAATCGAGGATTGGGGTGGTAGTGTGGGGAGCGAGCGGAGCACGTGAGGTTGGGAAGATGGTGAAGATCAGAGTGGCTATGGCAATGCCGACGAGCACGAAGAGGAGGCGCTGCTCACGGAGCATGTAACGGGCGGCGCGTGTGACGGAGGCCCATGGTTTGTCCGGTTTAGGTGAATATGAATCCGAAGCAGGCTGGGTCTCATGGCCTCTGTATATCAGCTCCGACCCCATCGCTCTTCGACTTCAAAAGAAGAGAAAAATTAAAAGATCAAATTCTCGAGAGTAAATCGCCGGGAGCTTAAGTCCCCGACGAGATTGAGGCAGAGTGGGGACTGGGGATGGGGTGGAACCGGAATCAGGGAGGGGAAGGAGATTTGATGTAAGAAGACAAGAGCGGATCAAATATAAATAAAGGGCTGTGGGGAAGGATGATATTACGAAATTGCCCTCTAGGGTGGCTCTTTCTTATAGTTTGAATTCAGAAAGTGAACAAGGAGAATTTCCAAAGGCTTTCCTTTTATACATTTTTTTATTTATAGGGTAAAATATATAAATTATCACTGAACTTTGATTTCTGATCTATTTTAGTCACTGAAGCTTCAAAATGTTTAATTTAGTTACTAAATTTTCTACATTAATTTTCCTCATTATTTCAGCGTTAATCCTTTGTTACTGTTATGACGTAGATCATAAATATGTGAAACTTTAGTGACTAAAATAGATAAGAGAACAAATTTCAGTGATAATTTACGTATTTTGTCAATCAATTTGTATTATTTTTAAATTTGGGAACCGCTTTTTGCAAGTTTTGGGTTAGCATTTTTCTCTCTAATATAATTGTTATTTATTAATGTAATTTTATTTGCATAAGTTATAAAATTTATCACTCAACTTTTTTTATTTCTATTTTAATCACTAAAATTTTGAATTGTTTATGTTTTGGCCATGTGTGCGTTAAATTAGACATGTAAGGATGATATGACAGTCATGTGTTAATATGGACCGTCTTTTACTTACGTGGCAGTCGCATGTGCTGATATAGACTGTTTTTTTACTTATATGGTAATCGCATTTTGTTCACGTCATTTTTATTGTTCTTTTATTTTATATTCTTCCCTCAAAAATGATAGTCTTACAACTTCATTTTTGTACCATGCCGGTGTCGAAATTGTAATTTTTTAACGCTTCTCTAACCGCTTAATATACAAAAAAAACTAGTTTCATTATCCCTTCCACTCTATTAATTAGGTTTTTCCCAAAATCTTTTTAAAACTCGCAAAACCCATCCCAAAAGCCAATACTCGCAAAACTCCAAACCATTTTAATCTACAATTTTAATCATTTAGGGTGCGTTTGGTTCACGGAATGTAAGATTACCTTTGGTAATAAGATTCCCGAAATTTAACATTACTTGATACATTACTGGAATGTTACATTATCTTGTTTGGTTTATTGCGTAGGAATGTAAGATTACTGTGTTTGGTTGGAGGTATATAAGGTTATCTGGAACTAAAATTTACTAAATTGTCCATATATTATATTTTCTTTTTAACACGTTAAACTTTCAATATTAACTTAAAAATACGTGCACAAAAAATTAGTAAACTATTTTTGTTACACTATCTAAAATTTGTAAAAATTATATATTTATCATATTTAATATAATTATTATATTAAATATTCTTTAAACGAACCCAACAAGTGGCCTCAGTGGATAAATAGATGAGGTTCGTCCTAGAAGACCTAAGTTCAATCACTTTGTCTATAGTACCTTGTAATCACCTTTAGACTATTAAAAAAACTATTTTATATTTACTTACCCTCGTTATCCTCTATTAAAATATTTTTGTGAATTTTAAATGCTAGACATTTAATATGTTCAAATTTTTAATTTTTTATTACTTGTGATATGTCAAGCAAATTAATGTAAATAATAAAATAAATCTAAAAGTTGTATAATACTGATAATAATTTATATCATAAGTTTAACCTACTAAAATATTTTATAAAATCATAAACATAAGAATAAAATTAAAAACATTAACTCTAAACTTATTAATTTTTAAACAATATACTATCACAACATATAACATATAAACATCATAAATATAATATTAATAAAAATACATTAAATATTAAAATAATATTTAAATATTTGTAACACTATTTAAATACTAAATTAATATTAAATAAAAATATTTAATTAATTTAGACCGCACATATTTAATCATCTAATTAAATTTTACAAAGGATCTATATGAACAAAATCTATTAACTTGGGGGCAATATGGTCTAAAGGGGAGGGAATTGACAAATACCTAAGAAATCTAAGGGAATCACATTCCCACCCTTTAATGAAAAATTGTTATTGTTAGGAATGCAAAATTACCCCTTGGAGGGAATGCTCTCTAACCAAACGTGGGTATGTGATTCCGAAAAAGATCATTCTCCCAAGTAATGATCTTTTCCACGAACCAAACGCCCTTTTAATCTTCATGAATCATGATATATAGTTCGTTTTCTCCTTTTGTACCTCTTTATCGCTGGAATTTGAAAGAAGATGCCCTTATTTCATAATTTTTGAAGGATAAATATTCAACTGTAATACTGTTAATTATTTTACGACGTAATAAACAGAATAAAAGTAATTTGGAAATTAAAAATTAAAATAAAAAATTTCAAACATCACCGATCAAAATATGAGTGGAAAAAAGTTGAATGAAATATGTAGTTTACCCATTTTAATGGGTAAGATATTGATTACATTTCCTGATGCATTAAAAAGGTTGGTGTAAATGTACTGAATTTGGTTAATTGTCGTAGTTGACATTGTATTATGTTGGCATTCGAAACTCTAATTGACGAACTTAATCATAGGTCCGTTTCTCCAAACACGCCAATCATTTCTTTTTTGCTTTCTAAATCCAAGTATATAGTAAAAATTACAAAGCCTGCTATTTTATTTACGATGTCCAGCAGTAAAAAAAAACATTAATTGTTTAAGGATCCCTTAGGATTGAAGCACAACTTTTTTTACCGTGTTACTCATCTATGTAATTAAATAGGATCATGTCACATAAAAATATTACAAATCACGTTCAGGAACGGAGTTAAAATTCTAATTCTGAGGGACAATTTATAATTATTCTAAATAAATTTAAATTTTAATATATAAATTAAGGATAAAAAATATTTAGGGTTAGGGGCAACAACCTCTCTCATGATTAAGGTAGTTTTGTCCTTGATCATGTCATGTACTCATGTTACCATCTGTTTTGTTGTTGTTATTGTTATTTTATTTAGAAAAAATGTGCAAGTTTAACACTATAATAAATAAAAGCGGATGGTTTTTAATAAAATAAAACCCAAAGGACCAAAACTTAAATAACGTAAAAGATTTTGAACAGATTCATTTGTTTCCTTAGTAAACCAAACCTATAGGCTATATCTCTAACCTCCCCTGTTTTGTCTTAGGTCTAGTCGTCTAGACGCCCCCAAATCTATACAAGTACAATCCTTTTAAAGTGAAGTTAAACCTTGGAAATGGTTTATTTCGTAAATTTCCTCAACTCTTTATATCCCAATCTGCTTTCTTAAAAAAATAGGTTTGCCATATTTTATTAAATTAATTTATTTTTATTTTACAAAATAATTTATAAAAACACAAATTACATTATTTTCAGTAAATCTAACGGAAAAAGAAGGTAGACGTATACAATATTTTTATATAGATTGATCGAATGAATCTAATGAAATAGAATTTTTGTATAAAGTTTTTTAATCGAGTAGAATACTGAGTGTTGTAAATAGGAATGATCACGGGTCGAGTCGAGTATTTGACCTGAGAATTCAAAGCCTCCACTCCAGCACGACCCGACATTTTAATGATGCACCACCCAACCTGAAATTTAGGATAAAAACTCGTCTATGATCCGACCCGACACAATTAATTTTTCCCTTGTATTCGGTAAATTACGAAGTTAATTGATATATATATATATATATATATATATATATATATATAGAGAGAGAGAGAGAGAGAGAAGCATTAAATAATTATCTTACTTTATTCACAAAATAAGTAATTAATTGGAAAAAATAGAGATGAACATTATAGCAATTATCCCTAAATATTTAGAATAAAATTATACTATTATCTTTTATAAGATATTTTGCATCATAAACTCGAACCAAACCTGAATTAAAAAAAATCCTCTATTATATATAATGAAATGAGGTTATACTCGTCGAGATTGAATCAAATGATCGCGCTTAATTATAAAAACACTAGCAAGCATATTAGAAGGTCAATAAAAGCGCCTGAACGTAATTTGGTGGATCAAACTTTGAGTAATTTAGACGCTCTCCATTTTGATAGCCCTTCTAAGATTAGCTAGTTATTATATTTGCTCTTTCTTTCTTTATTTTATGATTTCCGTTTGCAAATCTTCTTTTTAAGCGAAACCCACTTCACATAAAACCATGCACAAGTGCTAACCACTTTGATGAACTTACACATCTTCCCTTCCCTCCTTCTAACCCAATTAAGCCCCAAAAAGAAGGTGGTGGATGAATGAGAAAGATATGGCATCATTCTTGTAGCATAATTCAACAACAACAAAAAACTATGGATATTTTACCAAATTTTTTCATTTTTTAAAAAATTATTATGAAAATAATATCATCTAATTTTAATTCTTTAAATGGCATATTTTTATGACACGAGATAAAGATGTGCCTTGTAAGTCGTGACTTTTAAGAAGCATGTTTGACAGAGTGTGTTTTTGTCGTACGTGTCTGCATAGCTAATAAATTTCAAAAAAAAATACCTCAAATAGCTTGTAAAACACGTTTTTCATCAACATGCCTTTTCCAAAGGGTTGAAAAAAATAAATATTTAAATGCAACGGTATGTTTAACAAATAATTCACATTTCTATTTGAACTATAAATATGGTGCAAAACTTTGAAAGGTTGTAATTTTGTGATCAAGGATCCAATTCAGGTGATTTATTAATCAATGTAATCTTTCAAAATCTTCACGTCAGTATTATCTCCATTTTCATCCCGAAAAACCTTATAAGACTTAAAATTTTAATTTTTTTACCAAAATATATCCTGATTTATATGGATTTGATACAAGCAATTACTTCAAAAAATTAAAATTTTTTATTTTGGTCAATTTTATTTTAATTTCCTTTCAAGTTAGTCACATGTTATCGAAAAATTTCACAAAGATGCATCATACTTTTTTGTTTTTGTTTTCAAACCACTAAAGCTAAAAAAGTGTGCATTTCATATGATTCATGGTATTTTGTGGAAATTATTGATTGAGTTGTTACATAGAGCGAAGAGCCTTCCGAAACGCATCTCGCAAAAGATATTAACGGATATAAAATGTATTTACTTTATGTGTCAGCAAAGAGTTTCATTTTAAAATTTAATCTTAGAAAGATGTTTTTTTTCCTTTAAAATGTTCACTAAAGCTAGCTCAATGACTAATTATTTCGTGTTTTGTTGGCCCATATAGCCCTATTAAAAAATTAATCTTAAGAAGATGTTTTATTTTAATATTTAGATACATTTAGCAAAACTTAATGCGTAGTTTGACAAAACGGTCGGGTCAGGGGGGTTGGACCAATTAGAAACAAAGAAAAAAGTTTGTGCAAGTGTGGGACCAAAGAGACAGGACTTGAACCGCACGTCGTTTGGTTGGAGAATTGAGAAGTCCATGTTAAGCAACGTGTTGGGCAATGGCCGGCTCTCAAGGATTTCCCACGTTTTATCCACTCGCCCACCCTTTCATCAACCACCACTGTCACCGCCTCCATCCTCGACTCTAAATCCGTACAATACTCCAACGGTCAACCTCATCAACCGGGACATTGTTACCACCGTAACCCCCTAACTTTTTTAAACCTCTTTTTCTTTCTCTTGGAATTGAATTGTTTGTTTTTCTTTTTAGGGTCTGCTTGTTTGGAGAAAATAATTTTAAGAAAATATTTTTTCAATTTTTTTATGTTTGGTTCAAGGAAAATTTTTGGTCAAAAGAAAATGTTTTTCGGTCAAAGGAAAATCCCTAATATTTTTACGGAAAACAACTTTTCGTGTTGGAAAAGGGAAGTCATTTTCCAAAGCTTATCATATTCTCACCGGCAAGGAGCAGAGATCATCTTCTCACCGTGTGGAAAACTCGCTTTCACTGGCAACGAGCAGAGCTCATCTTCTCACCGTGTGGAAAACTCGCTTTCACCGGCAACGAGCAGAGCTCATCTTCTCAGGTAATCCAACTGCTTCCTTTGTTTTATCCCTTTTCAAAATTTTTCACTTTCGACAGCTTCTGAAATTGGGTGTGTATATAAACTCGAATCTCATTTGATAACATCAACTCTTACGCAACGAGAAGAGAGAGAAGAAGTTAGAGAATGAGCTACTAAGAGAGATGAAATAGCACAAACAATGTGGAGTGATTATATAAATAGAGACGTTAATTTTCTTTAGAACTTCTTGTCTAGTATTTCTATGTTACTTACACTGGATATTGTTGTTTTTAGTTTGTTAGATATTAAAATTGGTAATGTTTTAAGTTTGTTGGATGTTGAAATTTATTGTGTTAAGTTTATTGGTATTAAATACTATGTTTTTAAGTTTGTTAGACATTGAAATTTACAGTGTTTTAAGTTTTTTGGATGTCAAAAGTTTATTATAAATTAAATTTTTAGTCTGTTATACTTACTTTCTTTTTATATGATTATTAATGTAGCAATGAGTAATGCTAAATCAAGTAAAGGAGGCACATCAAAAAAATTTAGGTGGACAAAACCAATGGAACGTCTTTTTTTCGAAATACTTACAGAGGAGGCGCAAAAAATAAAAAGCCTTCCAATACATTCAAAGTGATTTCTATAAAGCGAATTGCTACTGCTATTTTCGAAAAATTCTAAGTTCAATGTGACGCTAAACACGTGAAAAATCATATCAAGACTGTCAAAAATACATGAAAAATAATATGTACAATTCACGAAGAAAGTGGATTGGGCTGGGACGACAACATAAAAATGATAACCTGCGATAAAGTGACATATGTGCTATAGTGACGGTAATTTATTTACACTGAAAGTTACATTTTACTTGTTACAACTAACAGGCACACCCAAAATATAGACAATTTTTGAATAAAAAAATTAATTCATATGATGAGATGGCTCTCGTTGTCGGTCAAGATATGGCAACAGAGAGTTTCGCAAGAACTTTTACTGATATAGACTTAGATGATATTAATGAAGGTTCAACGCCATTAAATTTTGATGTTGAAGATCTTTGTGAGGAAAGATCAAAAGCATCTTCATCTGGCACATCAAAACGTAAAAGGAAAAATGTTCAAGAAAATATCGAGGATGATCATATTCATTTTGTAGGTTCCAAACTTGGCGAAATCGTTGAAGTACTGAAAAAGTTTACAGAGGATAAAACACTATATCTTTTTGAGCAAGTTATGTCAATGGAGAATAAGAGATTTAATGATAACTTTCTTTGCGAAGTGTTCAACTTTTTGTTGAAGAATGAGCTGGAGGCCAAAGCTTTCTTGGCTAAGAAAACAAATAATAGGAAAATCTGGCTTCAAAAGTTTGCCCAAGGTTAAGATGTGTACTTTTAAGGTGGTGTAATATTATATATGCACTTACACAATATTTTAAACTTATGTGTTGTACTAAGTATGAACTTTGATAATATCTAGGTTTGATGTGTTGTGGTATAAATTATGAATTAGACAATATTGTTATATTAGTACGATGAGATAATATTATTATGTTAATGTGATATAGTATTAAGTTCGTTGAGTATGTTTTAATGGAGGCATGTGCTTTAGAGAGTTTGACGGTAAAAGTAAGCGCATCGAAGAAGGATAAAAAATTTATCGCTAAAAAAATACGTGCACTGCCAAATGTCAAAACATTGTTTATACTCAAAAAAATCATTTTTTATATTCAAAAATCAGCAAAGTATATTTTTTTAACAATAATATTAATTTTTAATAACTTTAAAAAAGTAAAAAATAATTCATAAAATATGTATAATTGTTTACTGAAAACATATTTCAAAAATTGCTTTCCGAAAAATTAATCAAACAGCTGAAAACATTTTACACTGCAACATCCAAACAATGAAAAATGTTTTCTGAAAAATACTTTTCAGAAAACATTTTCAGTGAAACAAACAGACCCTTAATTCTAAGTTTTGTAAGTTGATTATGAGTTTGCGGGAATTCAACGATAATATTTTAAACACAATAAGGTTGGTTAGTTGTAGTGACAGGTCCATATATAGTAAAGAGTGAATAATGAAATTTAAGATTTATTTCGTAATTGTAATTGTTCATTTTTTGTGATTCTATGTATCATAAAATCTGAATTTTTTATATTAATTATCTTTTTAATATATATATATATATATATTAATTTTTAAAATATTTTTGGATAAAATCACTGGTTAGCTGATAAATGATTTAGTAGTTTAAATACATGTATCGTGTCGTTAAAAGCTTGACAGTAATGTCAATTTTCATTGATCTCTTTTCTTTTTATTTAAATAAACCTTCGTTGACCGGTGGTGGCTGAGGTTTATATAATAATATAACAATTCATTTAAAAAAAATAGTTACCAGACATCTTTACATCAAACTACCAAGAATATATATATATGGGATGGGATCAAGTTACATGGTGTAAAACTCATTTAGTTTTACACCAATCTAGGACCATTGGATGAGTGAAATGTATGGATGAGATTAACAGTAAAAAATAGTGTAAAAATAATTGAGTTTTACACAGTGTAAGTTGATCCCAACCCTATATATATATATATATATATATATATATATATATATATAGGGATGGGATCAAGTTACATGGTGTAAAACTCATTTAGTTTTACACCAATCTAGGACCATTGGATGAGTGAAATGTATGTATGGATGAGATGTTCTAATCATTTATCTTCTAATTATGTATCCTGTCTCAATCCCTCGATTATGAACAATTTTTTATTAAGCCTCCTAACTATGAGAAGTTACAAACAGGTCCCTAACTAATCGTAACTAATAAATCGGTCCAATTCCGTTAAAAAATAAACGACTGGTGACGTGATAGTTAATAAAATATGTATAATAATAAATTTAACCCGTAACCTTTACATTTTATTTTAATTTGGTCCTAAATTTAAAATTATAGCTCTCAACATTTAAATATCAGAACATTTCACCTTAAATCTTAAACTTCATCTTCTTCCAACCTAAAAACAAAAGGTATGCATCTCCTACTGTAGATAGCTCATCGTAGATGATTACCGTAAACATCAATGGAGGTTTTGATTCTCCAATGATTTTTCACTTCTCATACAAATGAGGTTGCAAATGGTTACTGTTAACATCAATAGAGGTTTGTTTTTTTAGAAGGGAAGAAGATGCATGATGTTTAGGATTTAAGGGACTAAAATAATGTAATATTTAAATATTAAGAGATGAAATTTTAAATTTAAGGCCAAATTAAAATAAAATGTAAAAGTTGAGGGTTAAATATGTTATTATATAGATTTTATTAGCCGCCACATCATTAGCCGTTTATTTTTAACGAAATTAGACCAATTTGTTAGTCATGATTAGTCGAGATACCTATTTGTAACTTCTCATAATCAGTGGGGACTTAAAATAATTTTTTTCCAATCAACAATTGCCGATTGGAATTTTTTATTATAGTGGTTTCTCTATCAAACAGTACATTTTCCTCACTTTGCACTATAAAGAATTCTTTTCTCATTTTCAAAGTGTTCCCAATTTTGAAAATGGGCTTAAAAAGTCATTTTAGTTCATGGACTTGTACCTCAATATTACTTTGGGACATGAAGAGATTTTTATTATAGTGGTTTCTCTAGGAATACATCACGTGTCACAAAAATACATATTAAATTAGAAACACTTCAAAAAAATCGCAAAAGATCTTGAAAAAGCTAAAAATAGAAAAAATTTAAAAAAATTTCATTTTTAATAAAATATATTTTCTATTTCATGTTTGTGAAGTGTCATGTGACTTCTTTGTAATGAAAATTAAAGTAGAGTAACATGCTATTCATTTGAAAAGTTCAAGGGATAAATTAAACTAAAATAATCTTCAAATACCAAAGTGATAATAAAATCCAACCTAAGAGTTAAAATATTATTTAAACCTTGAAATTATGACATCTCTATTCTTAATAACATATCATTTTAGGTATACGGAAAATGAAAATAATTAATTTTCATTAAAATTTTCAGTAAAAGTCAAAGCAAAAAAATTTAATATTAAGTGTTTATTAGTGATTTTTTAAATTTTCTGCTAAAATAATAAATAATTAAAAATAAAATTCCGCATCTATTATTTTCAACCACTTTCATTTCAACATTATTATGAAAATAGCTAAAACAAAGATCTACTAATTATTTGAGCGTTCAAAAATATTCATGTTATCTTATATTGTATTCAAATTTTAACATTAATTTTAAGAAATATAATGACATCTCTACTTAATAAAAAAAACAAACAAATAAAGGAGAAAGGAATGTTTCAAGGATGAAATGAGAAAGAAAAATTATATACGACGCAAAGGGATAAATTGCTCATATATGTTGTTTTGAAATATGTTCGCTGAATGATGTGCTAAGGTGAAGAGCTAGGATCGAATATTGTTAGGGGTCAAAATATTAAATTTTAAAAAATTAAAGGCTTATTACGTATTTAAACTCAAGCTTCGTGAAGCAAAACCTTATTTGTCTAATATTTTAATTTATAAGGACCTAAATAGTTATTGGACCAAAAAAATTGAGGATACATGCACATTCTTCTTTAGTTCAACTAATAGGTGTAAATGAATAGAGAGTTTGACGAATTGTTAGTGAACCGTTCATATAACGTTTGTTTATTCAGCTAAATAAAGGAGTATGAACAAATTTTTATGTCCATTTAGTAAACGAATGAACACGAATAGGGGTGTATTTTGTTCGTTTATGTTCACAAACAATATCGTTTATAAGCTTATTTACTTGGTTTCCCCTTTTCTCTTATTTTTTACATTTTAAATATTGATGAATGTATGGACTAAATTGAATACGTGGTGATTTTTTGAGTTGAAATTGTGAAGCTTAATGAGCTTAAAACTAGTGGTGTAATTCCACCATTTTGACAAACATATAATTGAACATGTTAGAGGTCATAAAAATGAACAAGTTCGTGAAAATTACATAAATATGTTCACGAACATTAAACGAACATGTTTGTGAACGTTAAACAAACGAACACGAACACCATGAAAAATAAATAAAAGAACACAAACACTGTAACGCCCGTGTTTTGGGGTTAGGAGTTAGTCGGGTTTATAGTCCGAGTCAATAAAATTAAATTAAATCAATTCAACCTAAATTGAGATCTATTTGGGCTTTAGTAAAAGAGGAGGGACTAAAGGGGTAATTTTACCCAAATGATTTTTAAAGCAAGACAACTTTTAAAATAAAGTTGTCATCTTTCTCACCCTCTCCCCCTTTTAACGTGAAATGGACCAAACCCCTTTTCAAAACTCTCCCAAACTTAAAACACTATTCCATTGAGTCTCATCTCCACTTCAAGACCATTTTGAAAGGTAAAATCGTATTCTCACTCTCTTCTTCATCCTCTATCTATCTATGGTTTTAGATTTAAAACTATGAACTTTAAAATGTTAGGGTTTTGCTAAAAGCTTGGGTTTTTATGGAAATTTCCATCTTGTTTTGAAAAATAAGGTTGGGTCTTTGTTTAGTCATAGTAAAAGGTATAACATATGTCAATTTGGTTGAGTTTTGTTGAAAACCCGAAATGGGGTTTTGAGGCAATTTTAAAGGTGTCAAAAACTCAATTTTTGGTGGGTTTTAGGTTGAAATTAAAGGGCTGATGGTTTATATAGGTTAGGAGGATGATTTGGGATCATTTGGGAGTCATTTCGGTGATTGGAAATGGAAATTTCAGCAAGGTTTTAGGGAAGCTCGAAAATGGGTATTTTGGATTGGAATTCGGTTGAAGTTGGCTTGTGTTTGTAAAGTGAGTTGATGGTTGAGTTTTAGCATTGAATTGTGAAGTAACGAATGTGTTTGTTTGGCTAGAAGCAAGAGGAAGCGTCGAAGGAGCATTGAGACCGAATCCGAGTTCGTAGGAGATTTGCATTGGCTGCTAAGGAAGGGCGGTGAGTGGTTTCAAACTTGTTTTAAAGTTTGGTTTGAGTGTGTGTGGAATGTGCTTGGTAGGCCATTTCTTTATTTCAAGTTGTTAATTTTAGCCATTGATTTCATTAAAGGCTACTATGTTTGTCTATCTATGCTCTTGTGAAATGTGGTTAAATTGGTGCATGTATATCATGAAATGTATATATGTGATGAGCATGAGATGTGGTTGATGATATGTGATGTGGTTATGAAAATTGGCACTAAATAAATTACCGGTTGTAAATGATCGATCATTAGGATTAGTGTGCACACAAATTGAGTCAAAACGTACGTGGCCTTGATGACGTTAAGTCATCAAGGAAGAGCACGGTGATGTAATATTCCACCGGAAGCTTTTATATATTTCTACGAGATGATGAGTGGAATCTCATCCGTAGGGCATGTGGCGATGAGTGGAATCCCGCACATGCAAGGTCCGGTGATGAGTGTAACCCCACTGAGGTAAGTGATTGTTGAGGTTAAATCCGCAAATCCGGAAAATTAATAGTGGCCAATTAAACTTGTTCATATGTTTGTGATATATGATGTTGATATATGGTGTTGTTATATGATGATTGAGCTTGGTAGGATATGAGAAACCATATTATGCCACTTGAAAGACTAGCTAGGTCTACTCGATTACTTTACCAATGTATGTTGTATGTGAGATTTGGATTTACATCCTTGAACCCTGCATTGTTTATGTTTTTCGTTTTAGAGCACCCTCACTAAGCTTATAGCTTACGCTCTCAATTTTTAACAATGCAGATCATTAGCGTGGTGTTAGTTCGGAGCAAGGCAAGAAGGGCTTTCCAAGCTTGTGGCTCAAGTACGATGGTTAAATTTTGTATTAGTTAGTAATGTGGCAAGGGTGTTTGTATGAGCTATGTATGACTCATTGATATGTTGATGTTTTGGATTGACTATGGTTTGTAAAGCATGATATGCTATGATGAATGTTTGAGTGTGGTGGCATGCCTTCTAGATGTTTAGGTTGCCTTGATAGGGAGTGCAAACCTCATATATGTTAACTTGTGCCATTTTGGCCTTTTGAACTTTTATGTATGACCTTAAATGCTAAATTATTGCCCTTATATGAATGCCATGATTAGATGCCTTGTTTCATGTTTGATTGCTTCCTTTGGCTCAAGTATGATTGCTTAAATGTTTGTATATGCATAGGAGAGTTTGAAAGTGCATCTAGAGTCGTGTATGGGGTCGTTGAGTTGGAAATTGCGGAATTTCAGAGCAGGGGTATCGATACGTATAGACCCGTATCGATACGGCCTTCTTGTCTCAGGCCACGCATTTCGATACGCGAAGGGGTGTTTCGTTACCTTTTTAGCTACTGGAATTCTGAGATTTTGGTGAGATGTTACCGTATCGGTACGGTGGGATTGTGTATCGGTACGGGTTTATCTCGTTGACCACGAGATGTTGACTGGGAAGGGCGTATCGATACGCTCAAGGGTTGTATCGATACGGTCTTCTTGCGTTGACCCTGAGTGTTGACTTTGGTCAAGGCGTATCGATACCCTTAACAGGTGTATCGATACGACCTGCTTAATCACAGAAAATGGGCTGTTTTATGAATGATGTCTTGAATGGTTGCTCTTTGTATTGCTCTTGTTTCCGCTGACGTGTTTCACATAGGTAAAGGTAATGCATTTAGACAAGACAAATAAAAATAAATTTTTTTGGGTTGCTAACCGAGGGGGAATCCTTAACGGGTTTCACTCGGTTTTCCCCGTGTGGCTCACTCGGACTGGTCATCCGGCCAGACCGGGACGAGGGGGTTACAAACACGATATTAAAATTTTAAACGAACCAAGCATGAACACCTTCAAATATAAATAAATGAACACAAACAAAACCTTATTAGTTCAAACTAGACTCATTTACACCCCTAATTTAACCCTTGATTATATATTTAGTAAACTCTTATATTTTTTAATTTAAATAATTATTTTTTACAGGGGTCTAATTATCATTAAATCAAAATTATTAAATAATTATATTTTTAATAGGGGTCGAATTCCTTTAATCCCCAAATGAGTTCGGCCCCTGGATGTGCTCCATAGAATATACACTCACCTAAGGCTAAAAGCTCCATAACAACTTATTTTCACCTGGGAGTAACGAAAAAACCCTAAACGCTCTCCTCCAACTTTTTTCCTTGTCCCCAAAATATTTGCAGAACCAGCGGCGGCCAGCCGCTCCCTCCCTTGGCAGTTGGCCTCTCACCCCTCCTTTGTTTTTTTTTTCAGTTTTATCTTTCGTCTCTCTTTGAAGGTCGGTTATTGTTGTCTCGCCTTCGGCCTGTTTGGATGGAATTTTTGTCCCCGACGACCATGGTTCTTGAACGAGACCGATTTTGCTCAGAGGAGCGTTGTGGAATGGAAGAAAAGGTTCCCCTTTTCCTTTCTTTCTCTTCTTCCTACCCTTTCTGGTTTCTTTCAAGGAGATTTTGGTTGCTCGATTCCTTTGCTTGTAAGTGGTTCGGTTCTTCTCCTTGGACGATCAGACTTTCAGCTCTGTCCTCCAACAAAGCCTCGTCAGCGTGGCTCTCTGGTGGTGCGCCTTTTGCTGCCTCCCTTGAGGTTTTTCTCTTTTTTTAGGGTTAAACCGCTCGACTGCAGCCCCCTTATCGGCCATTGCGGCCTGATTTTGTCGTTTCTTTCAGCCAGGCCCCTTGGATCAACGATCGATAGACTACCAAAGATTTTCCGTAAAGTGAATCCGCTTATGAATTCAGAAGTTTGGCCCCTCCATATGTTGCCGTTTGCCAACACTGTTTATTTGCTTAGGTTTCTTTGTTTGAGTTCACATGATCTTCTTTATTGTTGCTTTCGATTAGGGTCTTTTGTACTTATTATTTGTTTTCAGGCCTTAGTCATGGTGCCTGAGTTTGTTTTCTTTTCCTTTATTTGAATAAAATTCATGTTTGATAAAAAAAGCTAAAAGCTCCAATTAGGCCTCTAATTAATCCTTCCACGAACATTTGACGAGACCATAGAGTTGGGGCAATCGGGTAAATTCAGCGGCACTTGTGTTGGGCGTTTTTACCCGCACTCCACATCTTCAGCCTACCCTCTTCTCAACTTGATAGAAAACCGGACGATACAAAGTTTGAGGATTGTACCAAATCAGTCTTAAATTAACGGAGACGATTATGGTAAACATTTGTCTTGCAATACTCGTAACTCAACATTATTTATTAGAGATATATTTATAAATTTTTTAATTCAGGTGAGCCAACAATGAATTTTATGTTTTTTTAATGTTAAAAATATAAATTTGTCATTGTGTAAATAAAAAAATTATGTTTTATAGGCCATGACCTCCACCGGTCCTCACTAAGTACCGCCCCTGCTCATACTTATCTACATTTTGAATAACTTTCGATAATATTTTACAGTTCGTTTTTTGATAACCTTCAATATTTTTTAATTATGACTCATTACAATTGACGG
The DNA here is from genome assembly GCA_958450335.1 of Hibiscus tridactylites. Classification (NCBI taxonomy): domain Eukaryota; kingdom Viridiplantae; phylum Streptophyta; class Magnoliopsida; order Malvales; family Malvaceae; genus Hibiscus; species Hibiscus tridactylites. The sequence goes on along the minus strand of OY288287.1, from coordinate 65,764,529 downwards.
TTGTTTCGGCCAAAAATATAATTTTTTATATAAAATATACTAATAAATTAAGCTGTTCTAATCAAGCATTATAGAGCTATAGTTGTTGGCAATTCACGGCGGAGTTCTAATATTCTCTAATAAGATCATATAACATTATTTATAGTACTTTGCTTTGTAAAATGATTGAGCAAGTAATGGCCATAGAAGCTTCCCCAGAATTATATATTCTTCTCTCTATTGCCTCCATGTGGAAACAATTAAATTACTTCAAACTCTAGGAACCAGAAAAGTTTGGTATTACAAAAAAAATATGTATATATATAATGTATTGTAGAGGAAGTGAATGGTTTTTGGGAGCCACGTCCGGATCGTGGGGAATTAATATCAAAGAATAAAACGTGAGACTAACATGGTAATTGATTGTTTGGCAAAATTTGAAGCCTCGACTGACACTCTCATCGTAATTTATAAAGTAAGTTAAGTAACACATATAGATATGTTTAACATTCAAAAAGATACTAATTTATAAAGTAAGTTAAGTAACACATATAGATATGTTTAGCATTCTAAAAAGGTATCTTTTTGATACTTCATATTTTTATGTAGGGAAAAGGTTAAAAATAGTTGACAGCGTTTCACATGTATGCTAATTTTAGTCATATTTTTTTTGTGCAAACAACCACCTAATGTTTTATTTTTCGTTTAAATTTCACCTTTATTGAATGAAATCTGTTAGTCAATTAATAATCAACGCCTGAGACTGACGTGACATATCTGCAGGGCATGGGGAGATGATGTGACACTACCACATGGCATTTTTGTTGACATGACGATTGGTTAAAAATATTTTTAAAAAATATTTTCTTTAAAAGATAACTAATTTTTTAATTTTTAAAAATGTCATGTTAGCAAAAATGTCACGTGATAGTGCCATGTCATCTCCTCATGCCATGCAAACATGCCACATCAGTCTCAGGCGTTGACTGTTAGTTGATTAATAGTTTTCATGCAATAAGGGTGAAATTTGAACGAAAAATAAAACATTAAGTGATTGTTTGCATAAAAAAAGATATGGCTAAAATGACCAAATAGTGAAACATTGGGGTATTTTTGACATTTTACCTTTTGTGTAATATAATTCTGAAAAAGATTTAAGCCTTTAACGACCATGAGATAATGAGTTTGATTCTTACCAATAAAAATAAAGTACATTTCATGGTCAACCGTTTACTTTTTAATAAGAGTATCAATGGCAATAGAATTAATCCCATTTATCGACGTTAAATACATTAGCTCAAACAAAAAATATTAACATGTGTAGTTAGAGATGGGTTCCTTTTTAGGTCGAATACAGCGGGCGTTAGACGTTGAAACTTAGAAAACGGTCGGATACAAAGTGTACCCAACGCCATCACCCAACAAAACCAAGGAGGCTTTGATTCTTTATTCTTTCAACATGAAATCAAGCATAACTTGTTTCTCTCTCCATATGTTCATGATACATTGCATGCATGGTTAATTAATTTTTATTTTGATCACTGAATTTTCCTGCATCGTATATTATCAGATTTTTTGGGAGTTAGTGGAGGCCCTACCCCCAAATTGAGTAAATTAATATTTTTAAAAATTATTTGATCCTTTTAAAAAATTATAATTATTATTATTATATTTAATATTTTAAAATAAATCCCTTTCTAAGTTTTTTTTAAAAATCTTATCAAGTTTCATTTTTTTGAAAAATTTTAGTTAAATCCTTGAATAGTTATGATTTAATATATTTTTTTTGAAAATTTTAAATAACCCCTAAACTGGGTTACCAAGATCCTATTTTATTTATGACTACCCGAAACGCGGCAACTTTATTTGCTTGCTTAAAAAACCATGGATAGGTCTTGCCTTTTGTCTTGGCTCTCTGCTGGAACCAAATGAATAGCACATGGCTTCGTTTTTTTTTTCTTTTGCCCGCAAGGAACGTGAAAACTGGAAGTGGTACATCAATCTACTTTTTAATTACTTTTGGAGGTCAAATTCTTTTATGAGTACGTACACAATATATAAATTGTATATTTAATCTATGTACTCTCGTTTGTAAGGGTGTTCATACTTCTATTTTAGCATAATTAATTAATCAAACTAAAGTTTTTACGGTTAATCGGTCAGTTAATTTCAAGTATAATTGGTTAACAGTTAATTTTTTTTTAAACCTAGATTATTGGCGAATTCAGTTCAAAATCAATTAATTAACCAAAATTATTAAATATTTTATATATTACATATATTTATTTTTTTATCACTGAACTTATAAAATGATAATTAAAACTTTTGATATGTTATAAAATAATTATTAAATTTTATCAGATTAACACAAGATGATCATTAAATTTATTGAATTATTACAAAATGGTCATTAAGTTTATCAATATTTTTCAATATTTTTTAATGTGTGCAATGAGTCAATGAGATTTTTTAATAGTTTGATAAATTTAATGACTATTTGTGTAATTTACCCAAATTTTATAACATAACTCGGTTAATTCAAAGACTGACTCAATTAACTGGATTTTTTCAATTCAATTAACGGTTAAAAGGAAAATTTTCGGTTTAATGAATTTTGAGCAGTTCGGTTCGTTCGATTAATCGAACCCACCGATTGAATACTCTTACTGGTTTGATAAATTTTATATATTTTAAAATTTTAAAATTAACACCTGATCCAAACAGTAACTATGAGATTTGTTAAATTAAGGCACCTTTTTAGTCTCATATTATACATAAGTTATAAATTTAATTATTATTCTCTAATTTGATGATTTTAAATCCCATGTATTTCAGTTATATTGTGCCTAAATTAATTTGGTCATGATTGAAATTTTAATATTAGAAATAGAGTTCTTCTAAATAAGTGGCTTTAGAGTTCGATACTAAACAAGAAAGCTTGTGGAGAAAGGTGATGGCTGCAGTGACGGAGCCACAGCTCCCATGGGAGGGGCTGTGGCCCCCCCGGTTGGGGGAATTTTTTTTTTTACCCTTTGATTTCTTATATTTTTCTGGAAAAAATTGGGATAATTGTGAATTTACCCCCAACCTTTCAAAATTTATGTTTTGCCCCCCCAACTTCAAATCCTAGCTCCGTCCCTGGATGGCTGCCAAATATGGTGAACCTGATCGAAGCTTCCTGCCTGCCAACCTTATAAAATCCAATAAATCATGGATATGGAAAAATATTTTATCTCCCCTTTGTGTTTCGGATGATATTTTTTGCAAAAACTTAAAATTGATTGTTGGTGACGGAAACAATATTTCATTTTAGTCTGATAAGTGGGTTGGTGATATAATTCTACAAGATGTTTTTCCCCGTTTGTTCTCGTTGGCCCTTAACAAGGTTGGAGTAATAGTTGAGTATGGTAAATTAGTTGATGCAAAATGGCAATGGAAGATCTCTTTTCGGAGGAACCTCTTTAAATGGGAGAAAGAGAGTTTGGAGAAATTATTGGCTTTGATAAACAACGTTATCATTGGAAATATTTACAAAGACAGTTTGCGGTGGAGTGTCAATCCTAATGGTGATTATACTGCAAAGTCCTATATTAACTTTATCTTATCAAAGTGCAATCATAACAGCTTCCAGTGGAATTTATCATGGCCAAATGTGGCACCTCCGAAAGTTGAGGCATTCTTTTGGAAAGTACTGTACGGTAGGATTCCAACAAAGTTAGAACTCACAAAAAGGGGAGTTCGTTTACCCGACGGTGTGAGATGTCCTTTATGCCTTGAAGAAGAAGAAACTGTGTGGCATATCCTATGTCAATGTAAAGTCAGCTGGAGAGTTTGGCTAAAATGGATTAAAGCTTGAGGATTATTCACGGTGCTTCCAGACAAATTACAATATCTCTACTTGTCATGGATTCAATTGCATTGTCCTTTAATCTCAAAGGAGGTATGGATACTCTCATTCTTGTGTATAGTATGGTCGATATGGCTATTCAGAAATGAGGTGATTTTTAGAGGGACCACTGTGGATGTAAATCAAATTTATGATATCTGTCTACTGAGATTGAGCTGGTGGGTAAAGGCAAAGTGGCCGAATACCTCTCTGTGTGTGGAAGATATTCTAAACAATCCTAAGGTCCTGATCTCTGAAAAATCCAAACTGTGCACTGAGAAACCTTGCGTATGCCAGGTTCCCTCAAGTTTAATGTGGATGGAGCAGTGGAGGGTGGGTTTGGTAAAGCAGGTATTGGTGGTCTTCTATGGGATAAAGACAATCGAATCCTCATTTGTTTTTCAAGATCGATCGGATCGCTAGATGCAGCGTCTGCCGAACTGCTAGCAATTAAAGAGGCTTGCCTTCTCTTTGGAGTGTCGGGGTGAGAAAAGAGGTTCTCCCTTGTGATCGAAACAGACTGTAGCACTGCTGTAGACTGGATTCGTCGTCATCTTTTGCACCAATTATCTTTTCTCCTCTTATTAAATGCATTCTGGATGTGTGTTTGAATCTCAAGTGGCAGTTACAACATGTTCCGAGGGAGGTGAATGTATCAGCGGACAAGCTTGCGAAAGCTGGAATACATAGAAACTCTCCTTTATTCTGGAAAAGAACTCTAACTGATGGAAAAATGCATGTTCGGGCTGAATAGAAAAGCAGCGGAGAAGAGCCAGTTTGGTTGCATGTCTTTAAGTCTCTGTAGTCTCCTTTAAATGGTATGTTTGCTAGGTCTTTGGTTGGTTCTAAATTGCAGTTTGTCTTTTGGTTTCGTAGAAAGTGTGTGATTAGAAAGGGTGGTAGCTTTATTATCATCCTTGGTAGAAATTTATGTATAACATATTATCGACGCACTCTTTTTCCTCCATCTAGGTTTAGGGAAGTTTTTTAATGAGGCATCGATCCATGAGACTATTTATAATATAAATCGATATTACAACTTTCAGGAAAAATAATAATAGTAATGCATGTTATTTTCAATGAATTTGATTATCCAATCAAAAGGCAAATGAGTAACTGGTAACATCAACCCAAGTTGAGAGAAAAAACTTGGTTTTGCATTTAGTACATTTCACATTACTTTCTTACCACAACATGACACAAATTACAATGTTAGTGAATACCCAAAACCTATAACAGCATATCCGCAAAGACCCTGAACAATATTACCACTCTTCAAAATGGAAATTTTCCGACACCTCGGCTCAAGGTTTGTAAGGTTATTGATGCATTATGATTACTCTCATATGGCAATCTAGAAGCTAACAAATCCTTCCGGGATGTATAAACTATGATCAAGCTGGTATAAGACAGTATGTCATTATTCGATAACTGGATTCAATTAATTTACCTCAGGGAATCAACCATTCTATAATCATTCTTTTTGCGGCGGCATCTATGATGGGCTTTCTGATCAGAGAACGTGTTCTCCCCAACAGTCTCCATTTTAGAACATGCATCTGGTGCAAGGAAAACACATCCGGTTAATGAAATAACACGCAATCGAGAAAGTAAGGTAAAACAATAATTTCCTAGACAGTTAGCCAGTTCACGGAGGAGAAGTTGAGAACCACAACGATATCAACTAAATAAAGAAATGAAAAACATAGATCCTGCAGCATAAACACATCCAGAATGCAAAGTATAAGCTCAAAAATACCAATATGATTTATGAGACAGGGTTATATTGCCTTTGGAGGATACAAAGAATTATTTAAAGAGGTTGAATGAGTCTAACTAACCACCACTAAATGTGCGAAAGTAACTTCACACAAAGTACTAGCTCAGTTGACACTGTTGCTGCTGAAGACTCCAGGAGATTGTGGGTTCGACCTGGGCCCGTAATGTCCGCCTCGGGAGAGTATTGTTTAGGGGTTTAGGGGATTAAGAGTAGAATAGAAAATGTATACAAAATAATTTGCATCAATTCTGGCACTAGTAATATCGCTGCTGCATTGCCACTCAAGCCACACCAGTTGCTCGCTAACAAGGATACAAAGACCAAGACTCGAGTTGTCCGAACCGATACTCAAATTGCCTTAACACAGACTACAATGCTACCAAGTTGCTTGATAATTTTCTCTGACATAAGAACAAAGAAACCTATATTATCCCAGGTGTAAATTATTGTCCTCTAGAACCTAAATTAAACATCTTTCATACTTAATTGATCTAAAATCCGTATACATTCTCAAATTAGCATGCTTGAGTATCTGAATCAGTTGCTTTTGAAGAAGTAAAATGTAAGCATCAAAGTTATGAAATAAGAAGAAGAATGAGGAAGCAAAAGCAATACCTCCAAAGGGATCTCCCCAACACAACAAGGGAGTGTCCTCTTCTTCCTCGTCAACCTCATCTCCATACCCAAACTCAACATCCCCACGATACCCAGGCTCACTCCCATACCCAGATTCATTCCCTTGGGCATCAATGCCCCCAAGTTGTTCCCCAACACCGCTTAAATTCTCCTTCTCCCCACTATCTCTTCTGGGATTCCGGGCCTCGCTTACATCCGAGGCCCAACACGCATCCCCAACATTCCCAAACAGCTCCCCACTGGAGTCCGTCCCAATTGCCATCGGAAAATCAGAGCACGTCCCGTACGCCCCCGCGGAACAACACTTTCGGGTCCCACTTCGATCTGAACTCCGACCCGATACCGACCTCGACCCGCGACGGCGGCGTTTTCTTGCGAACAGCTTGAAGCTACTTCTGTTGGGATTGGCTCCGATTGGGTTGTCGTCGTCGAGGAGGGTTAGTTTGGAGAGGTCGATGGAGAATGAAGTGGTGCGATCGGGAAGGCAGGGACGCTTGGAGAGGAAGCCGTTAGTGGAAGAGCGTTTTGGGAAAAGGGAGGAGCCGAGGTGGAAAGGTCTCCATGAATGGCGCGACTCTAGTGCCTTGTGTGACATGGAATGACACAACGGATTCTTCAAGGTGCCATTGGCTTTGGATTCAAAAAAAAAGTTTTCACATTTGCAATCTAAGATTTACAAAAGATTTCAGCTTTCTCGATTGGAATCGGGTGTTTTGCTTTTGGCTCAAGGCTCAAATCCTGCCGATCTGACTGGGAATACGTGTATTTCTGTAAACACGGTTACGGATAAATCCATATATTGATTTGATGGCCCCACCACGCATCATCCTTCAACGAAGTGATATTGGCCAGAAATTCAGATGTTTTCCAAAAATCACTCCCATTGTTTCTTCAGTAATAGAAATGATTATTAGGGGATAGTTGATAAGAGTTTATTTGATCAGCTATTTGTATTGTGAATTGTATAAAAGTGTTTAGTAAAATTAATTGATAGACATAAATATTTGATTATTTAAACAAGTAAAATAATACATAAGAACATGATTATATTTAATACTTGTTTGAATAATTTATTAGTCATCAATATTTTGTAATTATTAATATTAATTAAATTATGAAAATTAATTTTTAATATGATATAACGTCAAAAAAAATACTTCTAACGTTTGACTGAATTGTGACTTTGGCTCCTAGTCTCTTTTTTGGAGCAATTCAACCCTCAACGTTTTATTTTGGATCAAAATGACCCTTTTTGTGAATGAAAATTGTTAGAATCTGACAATATACATTTTGAAATAACTTGACAGAATGATAAGTCAGCAAAAAAATTATTTTATATTTTATATAATTTTATAGAATTATTTTTTTTGACTAATGTAACATTTTTTCGAGTTAACACATTTATCTATATGATATTATTATGTCAGCGTGCACTGCCATATATGTTTATCATGTCATTCCAAAACATTTACCATCAGTTGACTGACAGTTTTTATCCGTTTTGACCCAAAATAAAATGTTGAGGGTTGAATTGCTCTAAAAAAAGAGAGAATAAGGGCTAAAATGATTACTTAATCAAACGTTGGGGGCATTTTTTTGGCTTTATGTCTTTTAATATATATTTAAATAATTTATATATTAATTTATTATTTATATAAATATTTTTAAATCAAATTTAATTATTTATTTTTAATGATGTAACGACTCCCTGCTAAATACGTGAGAATAAAGAATTAAAATATAAAATGTTAAATTTAGGTTATTTGAAGATTTTTTTTGTAATTATTAAGGGTAAAAGGGTTTTTACAATTATTATGTCAAAACCTATAATTTTAAAAAACTCTTATTAGCAACTTGTTCAAAATTATAGGTTTCACCCCAATATGTTATTTCAATCTCATATTCACCAAACATCTAAATTAGTGAGTTTAACTTATAAACCTCTAATTTTGGCTCATAATGTTGTTTACCAAACTGAGCCATTATTTTATTTATTAAAATTTATAATTGAATATATATGATTATTTATTTATTTATTGGGTAAAATACAAAGATCACCACTTACCTATTTTTCCACACCTATTTTGGTCACCCAAGTTTAAAAATTTTCAATTTAAACAAGTGAACTTTTAAAATTACTCTTGTTTCAGTCACTAAATTATTTTGTTAATATTTTTATGACTTGGAATATTTTATTATTATTAAATATAAAAACAATTTAAAATAAAAATAAAATCATATTTTATTGTTATTAAATAAAAATAATTTAAAATAAAAAATCTAAAATTATATCTCGAACTCACCTAACCTCTAAACACTAACCTTAAATTATAATTTCAATCAATAAATCCCAAACCCCCTTTTTTTTATTCGACCACACCTTCGCTGATTGGACCTTCAAGCCTTCAAGTTAAAGCTATTGCTAATAATTCTTTATAAATAATAGGCTTAATACATTTCCCCCCCATAAATTTTACATATTTTCCGAACTTACCCCTAAATTATGTTTTGCACACTTTTGTCCCATAACGGTCGTATTTATATTGTCAAAAAAAAATTAACACCTTTAAAATAAATCTGCTCTGACCAATCAAATCACGCCACGTCACCTTTTCTCACTCTTATTTCTAGTTTAATATATAAAACAATAAATCCATCTTCCCTAACCTTCGATTTCCCATTCTTCTTTCACATTTCTTCTTCCCATCTTCCCCAACCTCCCCTCTTTTCTTTTCGCCACCTCCCATCTAATGATGAGTCATCATTTTCTTCGTCAGATTTTATTTTTACTGCTGCGAATCTTGGTTTTGATCCTTCTTTGGCCATTAATGGTGATAACCTTACTGTCATAGGAAACAAAGGCATCAACTGAACAAAACTAAAAAAATAACAGAGCAACCAACAAAGTATTCCACATTATAGGAAGTTTGAAGTTGGAGTTCACAACCATGGCACCAAAAAAGAATATCAACAAATGACTCTCTTGTTTTACACAAAGCAGTAAATTTTTTTTGGCTTTATTCTATTCTTCACTATCTAGGATTCTTTTCTACAGGTGAAAAAACAATTGATTATAAAAAGGTGAATGGAAACATAAACTACAGCCTAACACATTATTACAATGTGTTGCCTATAACTTGAATTGAATTGGGTTTTTCTTTTGTTTCCGTTTGAGTTTTTAAGATCAAATGAAATGTGAGGCTTTGATTTTTTGCAGTTGGTTTGTTGCTTCATTTATAAGCACTAAATTACGAGGGTTTAAAAGTGAAATGCATGACAGATTTTTGGGTATTTTGGAAAATGAAGATGGGGAAGAACATGGTGGCATTTTGTGTATTTTAGGAAATATAATTAAATTAATAAATATTTTAATATATTTATTTTATTTAATTTAAAACTCACAAATAAAAAATGATGTGACGCGTTCTGATTGGCCATTACAATTTTTTTTAGGGTAAACTACTGCAGGGGTCACTTACGTTTAGCGTCTGTACAGAGTTAGTCACCACTTTTGAAAAGTGCCTATTAGTAGTCATCTACGTTTTCGATGTGTAAATACTTGGTCACTCCGACGTTAACTCTGTTAGTCCCCTAACGGATTGCTGATGTGGCGAAATTAAAATAAGGATAAATTACTGCAATAGCCATTAAAATTTATCTCATGTACATTTTTTCTTCTCAATTTAAAAAAGTAAACATTATAGTCACTAATAAAAATGTTTTTTTATAATTTCACCCTTAAATTTTTAAAAATTCATTTTTCAATCCTAAAACTTTACAATCAATTAACAGAATAATATTATAAATGCTTAGATGAAAAATAGGTGCCCAAAGTATACCCTTTGAAACTTAGGTGCCCAAATTGCTCCTATTTAATAACTCAAACTTAAAAATTTAGTCCACTAAATACTAAAAAATTCGAGTTATTGGAATTTCTATTTTATAATTCAAACTTAATTCAAAAATTAAACTTTTAGGTTTGATGTGAAAATACTCGACTCATAATTTCATAAACTCGACTCAAAAATTCAAAATAAAGTTTGAATTATAAAATATAAATTTCAATAACTCGACTTGACTCGAAAAAATTAAATTTTTAGGTTTGATGTGAAATTACTCGACTCATAATTTCATAAACTCGACTAAAAAATTCAAAATAAATTTTGAATTATAAAATAGAAATTCCAATAACTCGACTTGACTCGAAAAAATTAATTTTTTTGGTTTGATGTGAAAATACTCGACTCATAATTTCATAAACTCGACTCAAAAATTCAAAATAAAGTTTGAATTATAAAATAGAAATTCCAATAACTCGACTTGACTCGAAAAAATTAAATTTTTAGGTTTGATGTGAAAATACTCGACTCATAATTTCATAAACTCGACTCAAAAATTCAAAATAAAGTTTGAATTATAAAATAGAAATTCCAATAACTCGACTTGACTCGAAAAAATTAAATTTTTAGGTTTGATGTGCAAATACTCGACTCATAATTTCATAAACTCGACTCAAAAATTCAAAATAAAGTTTGAATTATAAAATAGAAATTCCAATAACTCGACTTGACTCGAAAAAATTAAATTTTTAGGTTTGATGTGAAAATACTCGACTCATAATTTCATAAACTCGACTCAAAAATTCAAAATAAAGTTTGAATTATAAAATAGAAATTCCAATAACTCGACTTGACTCGAAAAAATTAAATTTTTAGGTTTGATGTGAAAATACTCGACTCATAATTTCATAAACTCGACTCAAAAATTCAAAATAAAGTTTGAATTATAAAATAGAAATTCTAATAACTCGACTTGACTCGAAAAAATTAAATTTTTTGTTTGAAGTGAAAATACTCGACTCATAATTTCATAAACTCGACTCAAAAATTCAAAATAAAGTTTGAATTATAAAATAGAAATTCCAATAACTCGACTTGACTCGAAAAAATTAAATTTTTAGGTTTGATGTGAAAATACTCGATTCATAATTTCATAAACTCGACTCAAAAATTCAAAATAAAGTTTGAATTATAAAATAGAAATTCCAATAACTCGACTTGACTCGAAAAAATTAAATTTTTAGGTTTGATGTGAAAATACTCGACTCATAATTTCATAAACTCGACTCAAAAATTCAAAATAAAGTTTGAATTATAAAATAGAAATTCCAATAACTCGACTTGACTCGAAAAAATTAAAATTTTTGGTTTGATGTGCAAATACTCGACTCATAATTTCATAAACTCGACTCAAAAATTCAAAATAAAGTTTGAATTATAAAATAGAAATTCCAATAACTCGACTTGACTCGAAAAAATTAAATTTTTTGGTTTGATGTGAAAATACTCAACTCACAATTTCATAATTATAAAAGTGGTGACTAACTCTGTACAGACGCTAAACGTAAGTGACCCCTGCAGTAGTTTACCATTTTTTTAATGTCAGGGGGTAATATGAGTAACGGCGAAAACGTTAAAAGAAAAAAGTAGTTAAAATGAACTTTAGGGGACAAGCTGAGAGATATGTAAAATTTAGGAGAAAGTGTATTAAGCCTAAATAATATTGTGGTTTCTAATCTTTCTCTGCATTTGGCTGGTCCTATTAGTATGCAGCTGTCCGCTCTATAGTTATGGGCGGTAAAGATTTTAGAGGCCTAGTGTAACTTATTAAAATGATAACTTTAATTTATACTAGTAAGAGATATAATTTTTTTTCTCTAAAAAAATATTATTAGATTATCCTTTTGGGCAACAAAAATTTGACTTATAAACATATAAAAATTAAACATTTTCACATAAAAAGTGTCATTTTTTATGTAAGTTTTAAATTATTGTTATACACACACATAATTATATATAGATTTATATTGTTTACAAATATTTAATTTAATTTAATTTAGGTTCTCTATTTTTGAAGTTTTTATCTTAGAGATCTTGTGCGGTCCTTACTATTGTGTCTGTCCAAAACTCCCACCACCTATACTGAACATACAATACATGTCTTCCTCTTTGAGTACTGCAGATTTATCCTAATCATCATACACCCATTCAGATATACAACGACGTGCTTGATCGCCTACACCTTGTGCTAATTTTCTATCGCGTCTGTCCAGAACTCCCACCACTTGTATTGAACCTACAATACATGTCTTCCTCTTTGAGTACTGCAGATTTATCCTAATCATCATACACCCATTCAGATATACAACGACGTGCTTGATCGCCTACACCTTGTGCTAATTTTCTATCGCGTCTGTCCAAAACTCCCACCACTTGTATTGAACCTACAATACATGTCTTCCTCTTTGAGTACTGCAGATTTATCCTAATCATCATACACCCATTCAAATATACGACAACGTGCTTGGTCGCCTATACCTTGTGCTAATTTTGAATCATCAAGTTGTTTTTTAATTCAACGAATATGAGAGTGGTAGAGGGCCAGTGAATGTCCTACTGGTGAGGGAGTGAAAAGATAGTTCAATGTATTTGAATATGTTTGTGTGATGCAAAGGTAACATCTGTTTAACTTTTTAATTTTTTTAAAGACGGCACACACAACAAGCATTACTGGTGCTCAAACCTGAGTCTTAAAGAATGATGAACATCTATCTTTACACCAGGATACAAGGGATGAGCTATTTTAGCAATACAAATAGAATATAATGCATATGTAAAATGTATAAATATGTGTTTCGGTTGAAATAAATTGTGCTCAAATTGTTAAACTAATTGACGATGTGAGTATTATTCATAGCTCTTCGTAGTTGGTTCAATCAATTTCTAATCTGCTAGTAAAAAAATGGGTAACAAATTTAAATGCATGGGTGAAGCTACATGGAGCTGGCAGGCCTGACCCTGCGGCCCACCCATACGTTCTATTATTTTTTTAATTTAATTTTTATAAAATTTTAAGTTATAATTTATTTTATTTGTTTTAATATTATAAAATAGTTTTTTAGATAAGAGTGATTTATTATCTAAATAAAACAGCAAGGTGTCGCAAAAAACAAAAACAATCAATACGGTATGTAACACCCCCTTCCCGGATAGTCGAGAACTGGGCTAAAAGGTGATACCGATGAACAACACAGTGAAAAGTACAATAAAAATTTATTTTTATACTCAACATTTAAAACAATAATATACAATAACAGATTACCACAATGCATCTTAGTCCAGTTAATCCTTATGAAGTAATAATTAATCATTTAGGACTAATTTTAAACTATTATAAGTTTTAAGGACCAAATTTTAAATTTGATAAATTGAAGGTTCTTCGATGCAATTGATTATACTACAATGAAATTAAATACATTATTAACATGCCTGCAAATTTTCAAACAATTTGGAGTTCATTTACCCATTCAATTTAATCATTCAAAGTTTGGTGACCAAACTGTGAACATTAAAAACCTTCTGTTTCAATCCTCTTAACTAACTTACTTAAACATGTATCGAAACACCTTAAGGCTGTTTCGAAACAAGTGTACGATGGTCAATGTAAATTGACTTCATCCTTTAAACAGTATCGGTACGTGTAAGCCATGTATCGGTACGAGTTGACTCCCCTCGACCTTGATTTTGACCCGTTTCGATACACTACAGACCCGTATCAAAACAATAAATTTCAGTAGCAAAATGTTCTGATACAATCTAAACCCTAAGAAAAAAATTAGAACATGATAACATTGTGAGCTCGCTACAAAGTCTCTCAACTCTCGATTGCTTCCTCCCTAGATGTCTCCAATGACTGACTTTGGCTTCTTATTTATAGATGAGGTCTAGGTAAAGTACTTCTTGAGGAGGAAATCAATTTAGAATTAAATACATTAAAAGAAAATGTCTTATTGTAAAGTATTATATCATTCTTCTTTAAAATCTTCCCACTTGCGTGAAATCTTCTTTTGACATTCCTTCGTCGTTTTCATGATCTCCCTGCAATCTAATCTTCATGCAAAGTGCTTAAAAAATTTATCTTTTCATGTTCTTCAAAACGCATTCCACTTTGCATATTTTTTTCTTGTCGACAATGTCTGGGCATTGCCTCGGCAGTGGCTTGGTTATTGCCTCGACAATGGTCTATCTGTCATTTCTGCTCAGCAGAGCTCTATCTCATGGTTCAACTTCCTTCAGTAAAAACTGTCATCCATGACTGTCTTGATCTGTAACGTCGAGAAATGGTTCTGCACCGTTCCTTCCTTTCTTTCACTGTCGCGGCAGTGCTTGCCCAGGCAATGAGTAACAAAATCTGCATTTACACCAAACACGCAAATAATCAGTATTTTTACCACTAAATAAATCAGACTTAAGGATTAAACATAATAAAGATGAGATCAATGTGATTAATGCACAGAGGGCTACAATGTGACTCAAATGGATGTAAATTTAGCAATAATTGTCATAGAAAAAGGGTAAAATTATAGTACTTTTACACACTTAACACTGCACGTGTGTAATATTTTGTTCCAAACACCAGCACATAACTTATAGTAAAAATCGTGGTAATTCTCACGCGATTAAGGCGATTCTTAGTGGGCAAGCGATCTAATATGGCCATTCAGGTTGTTATAGAATGCTTAGGGGTGTGGAGAGGGTACCATATGAATTTGTACCAGTCCACCTTCGGCTTTTTTATCCCGAACAATATTTTATATCTGAAAAATTTTCACTGCTGCCCAATCTACCACTGAATTATGTATTGCTACGATTACGGGTCTCAATTTCAGAAACTTTTTAACTATCCAACTAAAATGGCTCTTGCCCTCAACTTGTAAGTAACCCTCCATTTTAAATAGTTTCTGTCGTAGTTGTAAAGTGTATAACTGATTGTAAGTTAGTTTTACTTGATGTTAGTAGATCAAATCATATTGATGATATTTTTTAGTCTTTTATTTTTTATTCTCAGGCCCATTAACTTTTAAATCCTGACTTTTCACTTGCTTAAATGAATTTTTTTATTAAACCAATATAATATTTGATGGCATGACCAAGTTAACGAATTCTTCACATTTTAAATTCTCGTATATTTTAGATTTTTTTTTGTATTTTTTTGGAGTGTGATTTTTTATATTTTATATTGATACTCTAATTTCACACACATTTTACTAAGTATAAAAATTTACATTTCCTCGTATAAAATCATGCGACTGCTTCGAACTACACGTGATTTGACCAAAACTAAAAGCTTCATGCTAAACAACACAAATGAAGATAAAATAAAATATCGGGAGGAGCAAATTCATTAAATTTAAAATAATAAGTATTCATTAAGTATTTAATCTCAAAGATTAATGTTGAGTGGATCGCAAGATCGATATTGACCAAGAGGGGGGTGAATTGGAAATTTAAAGTTTTGTGGTGGAAATTTGCAAATTAAAAATGATGGACAAGAGATTTAGAGTGGTTCAAGTTCCAAATGAACTCTACATCCACTACCTTAGCTTCACTAAGGATTTGCAACAATTCCACTAAATTGCTCTTCCCCTTTTCTAGGACAAGGAGGCAACCCTTTACAATTTCGGTTGATTTTTCTACCCAAAAAATCAACCAAATCCTCACACAAGTGAACAAAGAAATTTGATGGCTAATAAGGTATCTTTCAATACAAATGATAGCCCCAATACAAGCACTCAACCCAATTTGACAAAGTATGAATGAAGATTACAATTGGGATTTCTAGACAAATAGGAATTTTGGCACAATTGCTTGGATTTGATGAATAAGTGTTTTCTTGAAGATCAATAGTTGTTGTTGTAGCTTTTGGATATGTCTTTTATACCTCCTCATTGATTTCTAGCCGTTTGGGTGGTTGGGAACATAAATGGAGCCGTTGGAACCCTCTCTTACCACCATTAATGCACTTATGCAGCTAGCGGTATCGGTACGCGGGAAGGAGTATCGGTACCTGTCTCAGAAAAGAAAGAGTCGTTGTGTGCATTTAATAAGGGGTATCGATACGCACGTAAGCGTATCGGTACTGGGTATCGAAATGGCAAGAGCCGTATCGATACTATTTTCTGAACTTAGCTCACTGTCCACAACCGTATCGGTACGAGGGTTAGGAGTATCGATACGGGTCAACGAACTTTTAAAGTTTGGTTACCAACCAACTGACACCAACGGTCATATTTTTAAACTGACTTAATCTTTAAAAATTATAAGGGTCGTATCGATACGAGGGTTTGCCGTATCGGTACGCTATTCAAACTCTTTGAATTTTAACATAGGGCAGTATCGATACGAGGGTTTGGGGTATCGATACTGATTCCGACAATAACCAAGTTTGGTAAAATGGTATCGATACGCTTGGTAGTGTATCGATACGCCTGGACGATTTTCAATGGTTTTGCCTTGGAACACTTAGAAAATATTTTGAGTTTTAGTTTTATAAATCCGTTTTAAAGTGTTGGTGTTTTGAAACTTATTTAGGGACTTATAAAAACAATTTTAAGTTTTTCGAATTGATCCTTAAAGATCTAATTATATCAAAATCAAACATAGGTTTTACAATCTCCCCTTTTTGATATAACAAAACTAAAACTTAAAATTTTTGACATTTTTGAAAAACCTTTACAAAGTTAACTCCCCCTTAATATAAGCTTGGTAACCTTTGAGTTAAAATCAAAATATTTTGAAGTGAGCTAGATTCTTCTCCCCCTTTTTGTTAGATCAAAAATCCTTTGAGACAATTAAGTGCATAAGGAAATCAAAGGTATAATAAACAACATAGATTTTATTCATTATAGCAACATACTTAAAATCCAAACAAAGGCAAAAGAGAAATCAAAGCATAGGTTTTAATCCTAAAACAAACTTAATCCTAAGAACATAAAACATAGGTGCATAAAAATATAATATCCTAAATGATATGCATGACAAACAAGAGGAAACGTCTAAGCATCGTCTTCTTCGTCTTCATCATCTTCATCATCAACTCCCAAAGGCTCATTAGTGAGCATGCTATTACGCCATTCATCATGGAAAGCGGCAATAGAAATATTCAAGGAATTGTGCCCGCTTTCAAGAGATGTGAGGCGATTCTCCATACCCGTCATCCTAGTATCAAAGGTAGTTTCCATTGAAGTAAGACGAGTATTCATGTCCGTGCGCAACCCGGTAAATTGCTGATTGAGATAGGTCATGAGAGCATCCATATTGGGTTGTTGGACTTGAGGAGCTTGAGCCTCTTCAAACATGGCGGCGGCTTCCGGTGGTAACTCGGCAAGACGTATCCATTCACCATTAACATAAGAGAATTTTGCCCGAGCAAGAGATCGCTCATCAATGGGATCAGTGAGAGGAGTTGGAGAGTCATAGGAGCAATCAATATCCTTTTTAACAAAGAAATAGCTCAAAGCCGTACCGTATGTGAAGGAGGTGACATGAGGAGTGTTACGATTTTGAACGAGGTAGACGATCTCCGCGAACATGAGTCGAGCTAGATTTGGTCGCTTGGCTTCACGGAAGCACCGAATCCAAAAATCATCCACTTGACGGATGGTGGAATATTTTCCTCCGGAAGGACGAAACCACCACGACACCATCAAATGTAGGACCCGGTCGTGAGCATTAAGGGCGGTGACGGATCCACTAAGAACATGCCCCATACCATGCTCATCATCAAGGCCTTCATCATCCAACTTAAAAACCTCACAAATAGACTTGACATCAAGGATTATTTTCTTTCCCATAAGATAAGAGCTAATTGCAACAACTTCCCCATTACGACTAATACATCTTGCATTAGCATAGAAAATCAAAACCAAGAGGCGAAAAAAAACCCGGGAATAGAGATAAAATCCATGAAATTCCAACGATGAAGCAAGGGGAGGTATTCAAACTTGAAACGCTCCGAATTGAGAAAAGGGATGGAGATTACCCTTTCGGCACAGATCTTGTAATTCTCATATTGACGAAAGTGATTTAGACCCGAATTTTCTTCAAAGGATTGCTCATAGATGGTTGAGTAGTTAGGACGAGCAATCGCTCCAAGGGTGGAAGATTCACCGACTTGATTAACCCTTGATCGCTTCCTCGATGGTTCTTTTGGTGCCATGATCTAAAAGAGAAATTAAGCAAGTGAGATTTCTTCAATTTGAGCAAAAATCAAGGTAAAAAGAATTTAAAAGAAAATTTTTTAAGAGAAATTTAAAAAAAAATTAGAAGAAAATTTCAAGAAAAAGTTTGAAGAAAAACAAAGTTTGTTTTAAAAAAAATTAAACAAAAGAATCAAAACAGCAAAAAAAAAATTGAAAAAGAGAAAGAAGGAGATTACCTTGATAGAAACTTGAAGATTTGAAGAAAACTAGCACAAAGATGAGAAAGAGAGCACAAAACCTTGCTTGATTCAAAAACTCTTTTAGGTTTGAGTTGAGATGTGAAAAATATGAAGGAGGAAGGGCCCTTTTATAGGCAAAAACGGCTAGGGTCAATTAGGTTTTGAAAAGTTTGAATTTGGGTAAAAGTTGAACTCATTAAAAGCTAATTTAATGCCATCAGCGCAGTCGAGTATCGATACGCCTGAAGGTGTATCGATACAGGGATATAATTGTCTTTTCGCAAAAATGCCCGTTGGAAAAGTCGTATCGAAACGGAGGGGTCCGTATCAAAACGACCCGTATCGATACGGGATGAATCATATCGATACGCGTGAAGCGAAGAAAAATTCTGGGAAACTGAATGAAGAACAGGTATCGATACGCGTAGATTAGTATCGATACTGTATGCCCAAAAATGCATATTTGGTTCAAAGAACAACCAAAGGCTCGAACTTAATATCTCCTATGAGTATGCAAATGATGTATGAGCAGTTCTAAGCATATTTTAACAGAATCATACTCCCCCTAACTATAGGCATGGAAGAAATTGGGAGTTTAAACACAAAAACATGGCATTTCACAAAATCAAGCATATTTAAGCACAAAAGAGGTCCAAAAAGGTCAAGATAGGCTAGCTAGACCTAACTCTCTCCTAAGGGACCAAAAACGCTCTTTGTCTAAGGGTTTTGTAAATATGTCCGCTAATTGATTCAAGGTGTCTACATACTCTATAACCACATCTTCCTTAAGGACATGATCTCTAATGAAATGATGCCTTATTTCTATGTGTTTGGTTCTAGAGTGTTGGATGAGATTTTTTGTTAAACAAATAGCACTAGTGTTGTCACATTTTAGGGGTATGGTTTCAACTTTAATTCCATAATCTAAGAGTTGTTGCTTCATCCAAAGGACTTGAGCACAACAACTCCCTAAGGATATGTACTCAGCTTCGGTGGTAGATAAGGCTACACTATTTTGTTTCTTAGAGAACCAAGATATGAGCATACTACCTAAGAATTGGCAAGTTCCCGAAGTACTTTTCCTATCAATTTTGCAACCCCCATAATCCGCATCCGAGTAAGCATGAAGGTTGAAGGTAGAGTCTCTAGGATACCAAAGACCTAAACAAGGAGTGTCTCTAAGGTATCTAAAGATTCTCTTAACGGCTATAAGGTGAGACTCTCTAGGACTAGCTTGAAACCTAGCACACAAGCAAACACTAAACAAGATATCCGGTCTACTTGCGGTAAGGTAAAGCAAAGATCCAATCATAGAACGATAAAGCTTAGAGTCAACACACTTACCTCCTTCATCTTTGTCAAGCTTTGTAGATGAGCTCATAGGAGTGGCTTGAGGCTTTGCATTCTCCAAGCCAAACTTCTTGAGCATATCCTTTATGTATTTTGCTTGGTTGATGAAGGTGCCATCCTTCTTTTGCTTGATTTGGAGTCCCAAAAAGAATGAGAGCTCCCCCATCATGCTCATCTCAAATTCACCTTGCATTAACTTAGCAAACTCTTGACAATGACATTCATTAGTAGAACCAAAAATAATATCATCAACATAAATTTGAACTACTAAAATGTCATTTTTATACATTTTTATAAAGAGTGTAGTGTCCACCTTACCTTTTTCAAATCCTTTTTCAATCAAAAAATTTGAAAGCCTTTCATACCAAGCTCTAGGAGCTTGTTTTAAACCATAAAGAGCTTTGGTAAGTTTGAAAACATGATTTGGAAATTTTGAATCTTCAAAACCCGGTGGTTGTTCCACATACACTTCTTCATTTATAAAACCATTTAAAAATGCGCTTTTAACATCCATTTGAAAAAGCTTGAAATTATGATAACATGCATATGCAAGCAACATCCTAATGACTTCCATTCTAGCTACGGGTGCATAGGTTTCATCAAAATCTATTCCCTCCTCTTGAGTGTAACCTTGTGCTACAAGTCTAGCTTTATTTCTCACAATGTTACCACTCTCATCTAGTTTGTTCCTAAAGACCCATTTAGTTCCTATTGTAGATTGATTACTAGGCCTATCAACTAATGTCCATACATTACTTCTCTCAAATTGATTTAACTCTTCTTGCATAGCCATAATCCAAAAGTCATCTTTCAATGCTTCTTTTATATTTTTAGGCTCTATGCATGAGATAAATGCAACATGGTTCATTAATCTAAGAGAAGAACGAGTGGTTACCCCCTTGGATGGATCACCCAAGATTTCAGCATCTTTGACATAGTTCAACTCCCTTGGGTAGCTCACTTCCTTTTCCTCAATAGCCAAGTCCTTCAAGGCTTTAAGAGGTGGATCTTGTGAGTCCTCTTCCTTTGTTGGAATCTCATCCTCCTTTGAAGTTTGACCTCCATCAAAGGCATTTATGATCCCTACATCATCATCATCACAAGAATCCTTCCTAGGAAGGAGGTTATCATCGAATACAACATGAATAGATTCTTCTACTACTAAAGTTCTTTTGTTAAATACTCGATAGGCTTTAGAGGTTAAAGAGTAACCTATAAAAATGGCTTCATCACTTTTTGCATCAAATTTACCTAAGTTGTCTTTTCCATTATTTAAAACAAAACACTTGCACCCAAAAGGGTGGAAATAGCTAATGTTAGGCTTTTTGGATTTTAAAATCTCATAAGGTGTTTTCTTTAAAATTGGCCTAATCATTACTCGATTTACAATATAACAAGCGGTGTTTGTGGCTTCCGCCCAAAAATATTTAGGTAAATTGTTTTCACAAAGCATAGTTCTAGCCATTTCTTGTAAGGTTCTATTTTTTCTCTCAACTACCCCATTTTGTTGAGGAGTTCGAGGAGCCGAAAAATTATGGCTAATACCATTTTCATTTAAAAAATCTTCAAACCCTAAATTTTGAAACTCGGTTCCATGATCACTTCTAATATGTGAAATTCTAAGTTCAAGATCATTTTGGGTTAGTTTTGAAAATGTGATGAATTTTTCCAAAGCTTCATCTTTAGTACTTAAAAAGAGAACCCAAGTAAATCTAGAAAAATCATCAACTAGCACAAAAGCATAAGACTTACCACCCAAGCTCATAGTCCTAATTGGCCCAAATAAATCCATATGGATAAGTTGTAAACATCTACTAGTAGAAACATCATTAATGGACTAAAAGGAAGACCTATGTTGTTTACCCTTTGAGCATGCATCACAAATTTTATCATTTGAAAAATTTTATCTTGGGTAAACCTCTAACTAGGTTAAGAGAGACTAGTTTTTCTAAAACACTTATGCTAGCATGTCCTAGTTTCCTATACCACAACCATGCATCATTTTCATTTTGAGCAACTAAGCATGCATGAGATGTATGTATGTCATCTAAATGCACCATGTATATGTTTCCTATGCGATGACCTATGAGCATAATATTATTAGATTTAATGTCTACACTTTTGCATCCATTTTTATCAAATAAAACATTAAATCCTTTATCACACAATTGACTTATGCTCAATAAATTGTGTTTAAGACCATCGACATATAAGACATTTTCAATGAGAATGGTAGAGTGATTACCTATGGAGCCAATACCTTTAATGTGGCCTTTGGAGTTGTCACCAAATGTTACTACTCCTCCACTTTTTGGCTTTAGATCCATGAATCGACTCTTGTCTCCGGTCATGTGCCTCGAGCATCCACTATCAAGGTACCATGAGTTTTGACTTTGTGCCTTGGCCTTGTAGCAATGCTCCCCCTACAAACAAAGATATTAAACTTTGGTTTTTGGTACCCAAATCATTTTGGGTCCATGAGTGTTAGCTCCCAAAACCTTGGTTCCCTTAGGAATCCAAAATGACATAACAATAATATTATTAGATTTAACAAGTTCCTTAGGAACCCATACACTTCTAATTCTTTTAGCTCTACTATGTCTAGGATAGCTACTTTGTTTGTAGTAGTTAGTCTTTTTCTTAGGTTGGTGTGTTCTAGATGATTCTCCTACTTCAAGCTTGACACTACCAACATTTTTTAAAGACTTCTTGAGCTCATTTAGCTCACCCAACACCTTTTGGTGTTCACAATTACATTGAGACAAAAGATTATTAAGATCAACATTTTCATCTTGAAAAAAATTTAAGTTCATCTTTTAATCCTAAAATCTTTTTCTCAAATTTAGAATTAGCTTGAGTAAGTGAGTCATTTTTCTCATTTAGTTCTAGAATAATCTTTTTATTCCTATTGACCGACTCCTTATACTTCTCAACTAATTCATCATATACCTCTTGTAACTCATTATATGCATCATTTAATTCTTCATATGAAAAATCTAAAGTAGATGAGTTAGAGGTTACCAAGGAGGAATCTTCCTCAAGTGCCATGAGGCAAAGATTAGCCACTTCTTGTTCGTCATCCTCCGATGACTCCTCATCACTCCAAGTAGCAAGCTTGGCTTTGAGTCTCTTCTTCTTCTCAAAGCCCTTCTTCTTGAGTTGAGGGCACTCCGAACGGATGTGGCCGGGTTGTTTGCACTCAAAGCAAATGATATGATCCTTTCCTTCTTCTTTGTTCTTGCCTTTGAAGTCCATCTTCCTTTGGATTTTTCTTCCCTGGTTGGACCTCATGAAGTGTGAGAACCGTTTGGCTATCATAGCCAATTCTTCAAGTTCATCCTCCTCACAAGATGAGCTCTCATCATGTTGTGAAGCTTTAGCCTTGAGATCTATTCCCATTTTCTTCTTCTTCTCAACCTCAAGCTTCTCTACCCTTTTCTCTTCTTTCTTCTTCTCATCTTCCCTTCCTTGCTTCATGATCTCATGAGTAAGGAGAGAACCCACAAGCTCATCAAGCTTCAATGTCTTCAAGTTCTTTGCTTCGATGATAGCGGTTCTCTTCCCATCCCAAGACTCGGGAAGTGAATAGAGTAGCTTCCGGACAAGCTTGTCTTCCGGTATGATCTCTCCAAAGCCCTTTAGACCATTGACAATCGTGGAGAATCGATCAAACATCTTTGACACCGTCTCATCGGGCTCCATCTTGAAATTTTCATAACTAAGATTGAGAATTCCAATCTTAGTTTCTTTAACATCATTGGTGCCTTCATAAGTGGTCTCAAGAGTGTCCCACACTTCTTTGGCACTTTCAATTGATGAGACCTTTGAGTAGATGTCCGGACCGAAAGCACAAAATAGCATGTGAAGAGCTTTATCATTGACTTGAATCTTTTTCCTCTCCTCTTCACTCATTTCCACTTTCTTCTTCAACACCATCTTGCCTTCACAATCTTGCTTCAATGGAATGTATGGCCCATCCTCAATCCCACACAAGATAGTCATTTGACTTGATGAATAGACACATTCTATTCTTCCAAAAAGAATAGTTATCACCGTTGAAGAAGGGAGGCTTTGTGGTCGATTGTGACTCGTACATGCCGGAACCGGAGGTTGAAGTCATCTCTTGATACTTTGATGATCACACTCTTCCAAGGAACTCCTCTTGTGGTTGTTAATCCTCAAAGAGGTAGACTCTGATACCAATTAAAAAAAAATGAAAAGTCTAATTTAACTTGAGCTAAAACTGCCCTTCTCACTTATGTACATCCGTCCCTATAAACCACACATATGAATTAACACATGAGACCTAGAGTAGCAACACCTAAATTTGCATGACACAAATCCAACCAGCAAAAGTCGAGCATTTAGGGGATAATTTTCATATCCTACAATTACCCTCAAAATTATAGTTTATGACATTAGTAAGTGTCACTATTATATGAAATTTATTTTCACAACAAAATCAAATTTATTAGATCAAACAATCGCAAAGAAAGTAGATGGAAAAGAGAAAAAACAAAGAGCAACCATATCAACATACTAACAACATCAACAAACAAGACGAACAAAGGCCCAAGAACAATGAAAAAACAACAGAAAAAGAAAAAAACAACAACATGGGAGGCATGAAAACAACAAAGTCAAAGAAAATCGAAAGTAAAATCAGAGTCAGCGGGGTCATCAACTATTGTATGAGGGTTGCCAGATGTGTCATCAACAGCCATCCCGTCCAGATCTGAAGTTAACGATGAGTGATGGGCCGAGAAGAGAGAGCCGAACCAGAAATTCATACAATTACTTTTTAACAGCAGGGAGAAAAGACTTCCTTTATCGTTCGTTTTGACGAAAATTACCTCACAAAATAAAGTCAAAATAGAGAAATAATTGTTGGAGAAAACTCTCAACAAGCAAACCAAACAGGTGCGTTGGAGCACCAAATCAAAAAAAATGAGAAAGACGAAAAGTCAAGAGGAGAGAAGGAAGAGAAAGATAGGAAAAGAAAGAGGCAAGAGTTCAAAAGTCGATTGCCTCAAAGAAAATAAAAAACTTAATTTTGTAGAGAAGGAAGAAAATTATTTTAGAGAACAAAAAATAAAAATTTTACAAAGTTCGAAGAAATTGGGAGATTGATTTTAAACTATGTATAGGTAGTGTTTTTTTGATGAATTAACACACCATGAATGCCTAGATATAATCGACATACTTTAAATTGTACTTTTTACTGATCCAAAGGCATAATCTGTTGAAAATTTAAAGACAACAAAACACTCTAGAAAAACAGAAATTCTGAAAAAAATTAAAAATTCTCCACGTCATATTTGATAAATAATGAAAATACTACAATATTACAACAAAAGGCCCAAACATTACTAGCAAAATAAAAGAAAGAAAAAATGATTATTTATTTAACGGGCCTTTGGCTTTACGTGACAAAATTCAGTCCCGCAAACTCGCGGGGTTACACGTCAGCATTTCTTTTCAGTTTTCACGATATCGACGGTTGCACAGGTCAAAGGTCAAAAAACAAGATTGTATCATCGTAATTCGTAAACTTGACGCCGTTAGATTTAAATAATATACTACGCGCAACAAGTTTTCTATATAAGCCGCCGCACCCTATCCTCTCCCACATTGTTTTATTGATTTTTCGCCCAACTTGCCCTTCCCTCTCTTCCCCATCTTAACTTCGAAACCCTAATAAAGTTATCTTTCGAAAATCTCCGTCTCGTTGTCTCGGAACAACCTGCCTTCGCCTTCACGCCGGTAAAAACCCTAATTCCCGAATTCAATCCCTAAATCGATACATCTTTATCTTTTTTACTTAATTGCTAATTGAACTCTCTCTTTCTTTTAATTCCCCAGGAAAGTGAAAAGATGAGTAGCCGTTCCAGCAGGACTCTTTACGTTGGGAATCTTCCAGGTGATGTTCGCGAGAGGGAAGTGGAAGATTTGTTTTACAAGGTTAATAACCTTTCAGTTTTATGTTTTTAAATTCTCTTTGCAATTTCACCTTTTAGCTCTTAATTATGCTACATGAAACCTTTTTAGTTTTGTTGTTTTCTGGTGAAGTACTTGATTGGTAGTAGATTGGGTTGGGGGCAAACAATTTTTTTAAATTGCAACTTTGAACTCACAAATATAAGCGAATTTGTGGTTTGAATTCCTTGCTTAGGATTAACTCTTCCGGGTATATTGAGTATCAAGGAATGGAATTATAAAGATTGCCAAATCAAGTATACAGAAAAAAGAAAATTGATGAGAGCAAAAGTTGTCGTTCTGATTTCTACAAATGTCATCTTAATCCTTGACATCTGAAGAAAACCTAAATGTAGTTGTACCCATACTTCTACTTGTGGTATGCTTGAAGGTTTGCTATTTTAAATTTATGCAGTGAATCACAGTTACTACTATTGAGTTTAGTCTATTTGATATGTGTTTGACTGATTCTTAGCATGCCTTTCTTAGACCAATGGGTAAAATCTCAGTTTGTACTCTTCTTTTTGTTTTTGTTGCAGTATGGTCCTATAGCCCAAATTGACCTGAAGGTTCCACCAAGACCTCCAGGTTATGCATTTGTTGAGGTGAGTTAAAGGTGCTGGCTTTTCTTTTGTTGTTCATTTATTTATTTATTTTTGCAAGGGGATACAATTGTTTATAGGTTTTATTTCTCATTTACTTTTTTTTTTCATTTTTAGTTTGAAGAAGCTCGAGATGCTGAAGATGCCATTCGTGGTCGTGATGGCTATGATTTTGGAGGACATCGTTTACGGGTTAGTTGATTTTTGTTGCATGTTTAGGTTGGCATCTACTGTGTCATAAATTTGGCATTATAGGCTATCTTTTAATGATTTTCTTATTTACAGGTTGAACTTGCTCATGGTGGTCGCGGCCGTTCATCCTTAGACCGTCACAGCAGTCATAGTAGTGGGCGTGGACGCGGACCATCTAGGCGTTCTGAATATCGTGGTTTGAATCTTTATGTTGCCCTTTATAATCCTTTGTTATATACAGGTAGACTGATTATGATTTGTCTTGATTGCTACGATGCGCAGTGTTAATTACTGGATTGCCATCGTCTGCTTCATGGCAGGACCTCAAGGTAAAATTTGATTTTGTTACTTTTCAAACCTCCCCCCCCCCCCCCCCCCCCCCCAAGACACACACAAAAAGAAAACCATATTCCATATATCATGAAAAGTGAAGTAAAAAACTAATCATTCTTGCATGACCTGATTTCTATCAGGATCACATGCGTCGAGCAGGGGATGTTTGTTTTTCCCAAGTTTTCCGTGATGGTAGTGGTAAGATGCTATGTTTGTTGTTGACTTACCGTTTAGCTTTTATAAGAGTTTGGTTAAAATTGATAATTTTTTTTATTGAATTGATTTAAACAATTGTTTGGGTCAAGACTATAACTGCAGGTTTACTCACTTAAGTATTTTTTTTTTGGTTTTGCAGGAACTACAGGGATTGTGGACTACACCAACTATGATGATATGAAGTATGCTGTAAGTTACCTTTTTTCCTTTCAAAGCTTATTGATAGCCTGAAAGATCTTTTTTAACTTAATGTCATGGAGTAATATCTGCAAAAAATTGTCTTCCTTTTCTGCAGATAAAGAAACTTGACGACTCCGAGTTTCGTAATGCATTTTCTCGGGCATATGTTCGGGTATATGATCTTAACCTAGTCTTCTAGAAATGGAAGGAAGATGATTCATTTTTCAATTAATATTTGTTTGGCATTCAAACTTAGTTGAATTGTTTGTTATTTTTTATGTTATTTCTCTCTATTAGCTTTTATTACATTTCATTTTGCTTACTAGACTTATTGCCTTTAGGTTAAGGAATATGATTCTAAGCGGGATTCCTCCAGAAGCCCGAGTCGTGGCCGATCTCTCTCAAGAAGCCAAAGCCGTGGTCGCAGCTATAGCCGAAGCAGGAGCCGCAGGTTTTTCTTTAATCTTATGGAATATTAAATTTATTTTTGCCTTAGACATTGCTTGTTAACCTTGCAAGTATAAAGCAGCAAATCTCCAAGAGCAAAGTCTTCGCGCAAGTCACCTGTAAAGTCAAGATCGAAGTCTCCTCGCTCCCGCTCTGCTTCAAGGTCTCGCTCTTTGTCAAGGTATTCTTGCTTCTCCCGTATCATTGACTATGCCTTTGTTGTAACAAGGATAATGCTATTGGGTATTCTTGTGGTTGTCAATGTGAACTTGTGCTTTCGAGTTGTATGTTCCCTTCATCTAGAAGATGGGCTATCTGAGAAATTGGTTTTGGACTGTATCCCCCCTTTGAACTACATCCACTTCTTTTTCATGTTGTCATATGAAAATTGTCTTATTTGTCTTTTTAGATATGGATATATGCAGCAAACTGGGGATTGCATATTGGGATCTTGTGGGAATATGGTTCAATTGCATGCAACTCGTTTGGTTGCAGAGGTATGCTATTTTTTAGATGGGAAACTTTAAAACCTTCATTGCCCCTTGTCTAATATAAATAGCGTCATAAATGTCCATGGGTGCTAGATTGGGAACAAAGGAGACAATGGACTGCGATAATAAAGCTGGAATTCTTTACAAGGAATTGCAATAGTAGAGCTGGATTTAGTGAAGTAAATGCTCTGGGATTCGCAGCTCAGCATCATTGAGCAGTAGAAATATTCCACTGTCAGTTTCAACTCCGGATATTGCCAAGCTAATAGGATATGCTAAGTGGATTACCTGGGAATTGCAATAATAGGGGAGCATGCTCATTCTCTATACACTGGTGTTGGAATATGAAATATTAATTCTTTTAAGAATTTCATTTTATTATACTAGGATTATGTAGGCAGGTTTGTGAGCTGGCCCCTTTAGTTCCTGCTTATCTGCTGAAGTTTTATGCTTTACTTATTTACTCCTTTCATATACGATGATTCTGATGTGGAAGTAGCATCAAGGCTCTTGGACAAGAAAGTTGTTAAACGGAGCGTGTTGATTTTAAATTTGTATTCTTTCTGGAACTTTTGCAGATCTCCATCAAGGTCCAGATCTCCTTTGCCTCCTGTAAGTGATCTCATTGTGCAGTTGATCTATCTGGTTTGCTATCCCATCCTTTTTAATGCATATTATTGTTTATATGTTTTACATTATATTTACTGGATTGTCTGCAGATCCAAAAAGGAAGGAGTAAGAGTCCCAAAGGACGCAGCATTAGCAGGAGTCCGAGCAGGAGCAGGAGCAGGAGTTTATCCGGGTCTTGATCTGAAGCCCCTCTATCGTCTTTGATTGGTATATTTTGTCAGTTTAATCTCGGTATCTGTAACAATGGTTTTCCATTTTATGTCCAATTTTGACTCGTATACAAATTCACCGGAAACTGTACCATATTTCATTTGACAGGTAAGAAGCTGCTGCAGAGTTGATTCTCATGTCTCAGAAGCTCTAGAAGATGCCTACCTAGTTTTAATTTCAGATAAACTTATTATAATTGTATCAGCTATTCCGGATTTCATATGACTATATTTAGAACATGTGATGTTGGGTGTGTTATTTTAACTAAGATTGTTGCATGCTTTTGGCACTTAAAAATATGATTTTATTATTGGTTTAGGGTTTTATTTTGATATTGTTTTTAAAAGTTTCGTATTGTTGGTAAAGTATTTTTTAAAAGATAAAAGGTTTGTTTTAGACATTATATTATAAAATTTATTAACATAATGATATATAAATTTACTATAATAATAATAATATAAAATTGTTTTTATAGTAGCTCATTATTAATATTTTTAGTTTGAAGAGTATAAATTAGATCTCAACATATGGTTTTAATAAATTATTATTTTGATTATATTGATAAAAGTTAATTACAATAGTCGGATATTTATGCTGAAGTGTCAGACTACTTTTTAAAATGATTTTTGTAAATAAAATAATTAAGAGTTTGACTACTTTTATTGTCAAAGAAAAATATATTATAAAAACTTAAAAGGACGCGAAAAAAGTTCTAGAGTTCTTTTTATTGTTCATAGAAATAATTCAATTAAATTTTTATGTTTATAGGAGAGCTGCTAGCATTTTGGATACTTTCACCCACGCTGGTATTTTCTGCTCAGGATTCTATCTAATGTAAATTCTGATTCACCAATCACACCACTGCTTAAAATAAATAAAATATTTAATGGAGCCACCGGAGGTGTAGGTGTTGATGAATACCAGAAATGCAAGGTGAACAAAACCAAAGTTATATGAATGTGATGAAATTACCCTACTGTTGATGCAGGAAGGAGTTCACGATTATGCTGATGCGTGCTTTAAAGAATTTGGGGACAGGGTTGTAAATCCGTTGGTGTTTGGAGATTATCCCGACACAATGAAGAAATTGGCTGCCAATCATGAATCTGAACTTGGTTTGATTTTTTTGGAGTTGTACATTAACATTATGTCTCCAAGATGACCCTGCCAGTCTGTTAATGAAACAAAGAGACTATTATACGGATTTATAGAATAGTTTATGAAATTAAATTTATATGGCGGGTAGGATGCGGGGCGGGCGGATACGAGGCGGGTAAGGTCTTAAATCCACCACCTACCTACTACCCGCGGCGAGTATAATTTTTTATATCTACACCCGCCCACTTCCCACCAAACTTATATTCATCCCCATCCCAATTGGGGCCAAGACGGTGCAGAATCCACGAAATTGTACCTGTCTACCAACCCTACTCACACATTGTTTTGCTAACCATACATCAAATTCCCCCGTTCAAAACTTACTGAGATTGTACTGTTTACAATGTTTTTGTCATATGATTCGTGCAAGAAAGAGATCAAACTAAGTTGCGTCTACGATAAAGACCAAGGAAAAGATCATCAATCTTTCTTTATATACTATTCAACTGTACAGTTAATACAACTCAATAAATATGGAAAAAAGAAATTTAAATCGTTTTGTTTACAAGGTAAAAGCTGCCAATGAAGAATCCAAGTGTGCTTTCTTAACTTCCTACATTGAGGATTTTGCAAAATGGCTCTTGTTTTCCAGGAAGATGTGAAAATTATGGCAGAAATGGGCTTGGATGCCTACAGGTTTTCCATATCCTGGTCAAGACTCATCCCGAGTATGGTTTTGGAATTATAATTTACTTATGTATTAGCCAAAGATGGATTTTGTTTTCAGCTATTTTATTCATATCTTCTGATTTCATTTCAGATGGAAGCGGGCCTCTCAATCCAAAGGCTGCACAATATTACAACAACCTCATAAATGAACTGAGACCAATTTTCATCGATATCTTTCAGTTGTTCGATTAAAGTTTTCGTTTTCGAAGTTGAATGGTTTCCCAGACAATCTATTAAAGTATTCATTTTCTCTGGTGATATCTATATGACCTGACTGTGCAGGAATGCAGCCTCATGTTACCTTAACCAATTATGATCTCCCACAGGCACTTGAAGATGAGTATGGAGGGTGGATAAACTCTAGATTAGTGTAATTTCTTTCATCTTGTCCTAGGCATTTATCAAGGAGTTACTCCTCCTAGGCATTGCTCTCCACCTTTCGGTATAAAGAACTGTACTAGAGGCATTCCTTGGTAATATTTCCAAAGATCAATAATCTAATATAGAGAAATCCATGCAAATGAGTACATTTTGCTGAACTTTTATTGTAAATACCGCATTCCCCATAGCTGAAAGTATACTAGGTTAATTAGCAGCTACAGCACTTGCATGTCACCTTTGTTACATAAAAAATATAGTCACCTGTGGGATCTTAGGTGCTGGTTGTCTGAAAAATCCGTCACAAGATTCGGTTATAGTCCAGTGGACCGGTTGGCATATTCTTGAACCAATGCCGCAAAGAGTGTCGGCCTTTCGAGCAAGCGCGATGGTGAATCAAATTCTTTAGCCTTTCCTGTGTTATTGAAAAACAGATGCATTAGATATAGAATTCATGTGACAAACTGTACCCCATGAATGCTTCGCATTGAAGTTTGGATGGGTTTCATGCTAATGAGCTGAGAGTGAAAAAGGTAAGAGAAAGAACGCCGCACCTGCATCAACGACTAAAACCCTATCACAATCCATGACTGTTGGTATTCTATGAGCTATGCTGATGATTGTGCAGGCGGCAAAGTCTTCCCTGATGATCTTTTGGATTATGGCATCAGTCTGCGAATCGACAGATGCAGTTGCTTCGTCCATGAACAAAAGCCTGCTGCGCTTAAGCATAACTCTCCCCAAACACAGAAGCTGCCTCTGTCCCACGCTCCAATTATCGCCATTGTCAGCCACTGGTAATTAAAATGTCTTCGGTTAGGCACTATTTTGGTGACTAGACTCCGAACAAGTTGATAGTCACTTACCTAAAGAATCGAGTTTATCTGGTTTCGAAGCAACCACATCTTTAAGTTGGCAGCGTTCAAGGCTCTACAAAAAACAATAAACTTCTCTAGTGAGAAGAAATATCTACAAATAAGCTAGTATGGACTAAAATGGTTCATATTGTTGTTGGAATAACATGTTTACCTTCCATATCTCTTCATCTGAATATTGTCCTACAGGATCAATGTTGCTTCTAACAGTTCCTTCAAAAAGGACAGGTTCTTGAGGGATGATCCCGAAGCGTGACCGAAGATCATGAAGTCCCAGCATGCAGATATCTATGCCATCAATAATTATTTTCCCTCCTGTTGGCTCAACCAGTCTGAAGAAAACTTGGATTAAAGTCGACTTGCCACTCCCAGTCCGACCAACAACACCGACCTTTTCACCACCATTAATGCTCAGAGAAATGCCTTTAAGTACAAGAGGCGTGCTTGGACGGTATCTAACCTGTTAACCAAAATTGTTAGCAGTAGTTCATTCCAGTTAAAGAACTGATAATCAACTCCGGAAAAGCATGTAGTTCGAAAGAAGTTATAGAAAGAAAAGTGTAAGAGCAAAGTTACCTGTAGGTCTTTGAGCTCAACATTGCCTTGGGCAGGCCAATTCGGAGGGGGCAGACGGTTTTCAATATGCCATGCTGCTTCTGGCTCAAGCCTTGAAAATTGCTTTATTCTTTCAACAGAAACCATCCTGTTTTCCACGAAGCAGCTCATATATATGGCCCAAAACAATACACTATTGAGGGACAGCCCATATGAAAGAGATAACCCGACATTCTCTGCATTATGTAAAATAAGTCAATTTTTCAAACATTCTTATACTTTGATGGCACTAGGCCAATGCACATATACTTTGGCTGAGCTGAGCCAGGCACTAGGCCAATGCACATATACTTTGGCTGAGCTGAGCCAGGCACATGATATCATCAGATGATCACAAGCCAGTGCTACAAAATAGAAGATTTGTTGTATAAAAGTGGCATGCCAATGTGCATTCAGCTGCTTTACGATACAGCATGGTAACAGGACCATAACATATGCTCAAGTGATCAAACGCTTTGTGTTTCGAGAATGAAGTCATGAAGAGTTGAGATTACCTGGCCTGACAATGCTGCTAGGTAACATGATCATAAACAAGGTAGAAAGGCAGAGGACTACACTCCCGATAAGTTCCAAACGGAAGCCCAACCATTCATTGGATCCGTTGTTGTGGAAATCCATGCGTATATTGGAATTAACTCTGTTAATATTTTCCTGACAAAAACTATCCTCCTTTCTGAATGCACGGATAGTCATAACTCCAGAGATGCTTTCTGAGAAGTGATGAATGACAGGTGCTTTAGTGATCGAGTCAAGGCGAGTTAATTCTCGAGATGATGCAAGGTAGTACCCCTGTATTCAACAAAAAAAAAGAGTATCATCAAATGACCTAAGCAGAATCAGCAGATAAACAAACTGTTGTACCAGATAACAAGAAAGAAACTAGATCTCCATGCAAAAGTTTAATATTTAACATGAGAATTCTTTAAATTTGCATGTAAGACACATACCCGATACCAGAAATTCAACCAACCAAGAGGAATTATCAAGAATATTGTTGGCCAGGCATATTGACATGTGATTATGAAGATACTGAGCAGTGTAATGTACATAGCAACAGTAAGCCCCATGACCAATGGAACGAAGATATCAACATTGGTCTGATCAGTTGATGCCTGTTGATTATAAAAAAAGGAATCTGTTAGTCCTAGGATACCAAGATATCTGATCACTTTTTCTTGGAACTATGGTTCCAATTGTTTCTTTTCACCAATAATATAAAAATGACAGATGATATGCAGATATGCTGCGAAGTGAAAGTGTCAAAATTCAGTCTTCAAAACCTTACCCGACTTAAAATTCTTCCTGAAGGTGTGGTATCGAAAAAGGACATAGGGGCATGCAAGATGCTTTGAAGGATTTGCCCGAAAAAGATTTGGGCTGTGTTCAGCCCCATGAGTGTAACAAAATATGCCCTGAACGTTATCAACACGATAGACACGGCTGCTATAATGCCATAAACAGAAATAAATACTGATGGGTTGAATGAAAGAGCTCGTTCGGCTGAAGTTTCGTATGACAGCCAATAATCAGCGGCCATTTGAGAACCTTGCCATGACAGAGATATTACCAGAACTGCAGCCACACCCCACCAGCCAAAAGCCTCAGTGCAGTACATTTTGTACACATGCAAGCCAACTTTACCAGTTTCCCTCTCTTCATCTTTGATTAGCTTAGAATCTCCCTTATTGGATTTTGTCTTGTCTTGAGACTCACCATTTGCATCCCCAAGGTTGGAAACACCTTGCGAAGGTTTGGATGTTTTGTTGGAATTTTCACCAGGCATGTTGTTGCCTGCTTCTACGAGTTCCATAGCCGTTTCATGTGCAGCTACCAGAGCTCCGAAATCCAAGCCAGAGTCTAGTAGATTATTGTACTTCCCCGACTGTACTATCATCCCATCTCGCATCACCTGGAATTTACACACAAACATTTTAGAATCGCCGATACTCTTATATGAGTGCATGTGCAGGCCTGTGTCTTTTCCAGGAAACAGATGATACCTATCCTACTTACCAAGATGAGATCAACATTGTGCAAGAAGTCCACTTGATGGGTTACAAGCAAAATAGTCTTCCCCTTGAGAGCTCCTCTCACACATTCCTGCAGGTAAAAAGCATACAAAATAAACAACATATCAAGCTTTCATAAGTGACTATTTTGCTTTTCTCTTAATTTACAACATCGAGGATGGATCGTTTCTGTTCAACAATTGCAAAGCTTGAAATGAATCAGACAACAATATTACCTTAAATATGTCTGTCCCTGTATGAGCATCAACGGCACTAAAGACGTCATCAAGAAGGTAGATGTCACAATCTTGGTAAACAGCTCTTGCGAGTTGTATTCGTTGCTTCTGGCCACCGCTGAGGTTAATCCCACGTTCTCCGATTTCAGTCTGATCACCAAAGTCCATCATTTCCAAATCTTTTTCCAAACAACAAACCCTTACAACTTCCCTGTATTTCTCCCCGTTCATCGGCAGACCAAACAGTATGTTTTCTTGAATTGTCCCATTTTGAATCCAAGATGTTTGAGCTACATATGCAGTTGAACCACAAAGCTTAACCTATCAAAGAAACAACAAGAATTGTATTTAACAAACATTACTTGTTTTTTGCATTGTTATGCTGATCTTATTCCAAGTCCCATGTTAGAGTTGATAATCGTCTAGTGTTTAGGATTCAAATATTCACAGTTGCATATATCAATAAAGGGGGAAAAGATAAACTTGGATCCCAGACTTTATACCTTTCCTGATATTTTGTGCATCTCACCGAGAATCGAAGCCAGAAGAGAAGATTTTCCCGATCCCACAGTCCCGACTATAGCAGTAAGCTCCCCTTTCTTGACCTCCAAGTTAATATTTTTCAGAGCCTCCTCTCCTTTCTCATCATCCCAGCTAAACACCCCATTGTTAACTTCCACGGCAATTCTACCATCACAACCCTCCCGTCTCTCCACCGATGAATCGACCAATTCCTTGCTCATCATGTAAGTATCCAATCTCTCCAATGAAATCATTGCTTGTGAAAGCGAGATCATGGACTGCGGGAAGTTCCTAATAGGCTCCTGCAAGATCTTGAAGATCGTTGTTGTCGTGAACACGAGCCCTGCATCAAGTTTCACTCCTAATAAAAGTGCAGTCCCAAATGTGAGGGTGGATATCAGTAGTGGGGTTGACCACATCACTATGATATTTCCGGAGATTGAATACAGGAATTTGCTTAACCATCCGAACTCGGTTTCACGAAAAGATTGGATTCTTTTATTGAAGTGTTCTTCCCATGCCTGGAACTTGATCACTCGCATGTAATTAAGCATCTCATTGGTGGCCTTCATCCTCTTGTCACGATTCTTCATCACATTGAATTGAAACCGGTTGTTCCTTCTAGCTCCCATTATCACAAAG
The DNA here is from genome assembly GCA_958450335.1 of Hibiscus tridactylites. Taxonomy (NCBI): domain Eukaryota; kingdom Viridiplantae; phylum Streptophyta; class Magnoliopsida; order Malvales; family Malvaceae; genus Hibiscus; species Hibiscus tridactylites. The sequence goes on along the minus strand of OY288287.1, from coordinate 65,728,238 downwards.
ACAAGAACACAGAGAAGTCCGAGCACTGCAGTGACTATCGCAACGCCAAGGTACCTAAACAAAAGCACCAAGGCGACCGAAACTTGCAAAGGAGTCAACCAAATAGAATGGAGCTGCAACATCATATCCGAGAGCTGTTGAGCATCAACAGCCATGTAATTCACAATTTGTCCAACACCATGAGCCTGACGAGCAGAGCAGGTTAACCTTAACCCCTTCTTGTATAAAGAAGTGATAAGAGTGCAGCGAATGAGCATCCCAAGTTTCTGAGAATTGAAGTTGAATTGATGGGTTGTCAACACTTCGACAAACTTCGCCGCGAGAAGAATAAGTATAAGATAGTATCCTTCATAAGGCGAGCTTCTTTTCCCGGCGGTGTAATCAACAAAACTTTGGATCAGTACAGGACCGACATACATAACGCAGAGCCGCACGATGGCAAGGAATGCAGTGAGGGCAATTTCCCTCCAAAAGCATCGTAGCAATGTAGTTCGAACAGGGTGGCTCAACTTTTCGTTCGGTTTAGGCCAATTCACTTCAAAGAGCTTCGACATCTTCTCGGCCCTATGTTCGGGTGACAAAGTTGGGACTTCATCCATTTTGAGAGGGGATTTGTAGCCTTGTCTCAACAGAGGATTCAGCCATATCCAAAAGGCCTTTGATACTATAGAAGCAGAAGCAAAGCCAGTCACTTTCTGTTTGCTCAAAAGCGGCTCGGGTAACTTGTCTTCCTCTTCATCCATTGTTGGTTCGGATTCTCTGGTCACCGTTATACCAGTTGAACCTCTAATGGCAACAAGAAGAAGAAGAACCGATAATGGAAAAGAAACAAAGGAAACAATATCATCCAACCTCAAATACTTATACTCATTCGTTTCAACAGACACCACACGAACGATACCGGACACGGTGAAGAACGAAATGATGATAAAATTTGCAAACCAATAAGCTCGAAGAGATAAAGGGTGGTTAACAGCCTCGAATCTCTTCTCATGGATGATTAAGATTGCAATCACGGCATGAGTTGTGGCTTGAACTAACCAGAATATCCCATCAAATTGCATCCATGGCTCCTGGCTACTTCTAGTAAATGCCAGAATGCATACAATAGTGTAAGAAAACGCCAACACAGCCGTCACAACCAAACAGAGTTTGAACCATAAGTTTGTCTTGAGAAGCGCCCTGTTATGTCTTACGAGAGGCTTGTTGATGTCGGAGCTGCCATGGCTACTGCCTGAGAATCTAGAATAGAGCTTGTGAACGGCAAAGCATAGGAGGGTGAGCAAGAACAAGAGATCAACGGCGGATAAGAGAGCCCTTTGAGGACATGCGGAGAGGAAAATGAATCTCAGCCATTGGAATATGGAGGATTCAATCACAGAGCTTGAACATGAAAGGGAAGTAATCCAAGTAGTTGAAGACATATTCACTCAGCTTTTGGTGAAATAAAACAAAAATCACCGTTTGCCGTTTCAGGGATCAATTATTCCGACTAATATTCCCTTCCCTTCCATCACAAAAAAAGTAGCAATATATATCATATGTCTACAAAAGAATGATACAAAAAATAAGAATAAAACCAACAGAAAAGGAAGAAGAAAACAGTGAAATGTTCACAAAGGAAAAAGTAATGAAGCAAAAAAGAAATACCTCAAAAAGCTTTGAACTTTTAAGCATGGACTGCCATCTTTAACGTGAAGCCAGCAAAAAAGAAGAAGAGCTTTTAAGGCAAAGGTGGGAACAAGAGGAACCACAATGGTCTCTGACTCTCTGCCATATAATATGAAAATAAAGGAACGAGTCATGGTGGAGCTCTTATGAGCCCTTGAGGCGGCTATAAGTCAACAAAAATGAAATCTGACCACCCATTTTCCATACTTGTCAAACAAGTAAATCGATTAGCATCAATTATTTATACGTACAGTTGAATCTCACATGTCATTTTGAGAAATAAATCAAAGAAACCAATGGAATGAAACCGTGGGAAAACACTCCATTAGCAAAGAAAAGCGACAGAACTTTTATAATAGAAAACAAAGAGAAGCCATGGAAACGAACCTGTAAGGCTGTAACTAAGTTCGAGAAAAAACAACAGACGAACTAAACATTGCTGCAATCTCCGTAGTCTGCAGAGACTTGGCTTGCACCACAAGGAAAACACAAACCGAAGCCAACCACCACGTGAAGAATCGGTTCAGCGCGTTTCAAAGTGACCCAAACATACAATAGTAGCAGAAACGGGAGGACGTTTGGCGGTAAGAAAACAAATGTTCATAAACGCGAAAATACTCGAACTGCAGAGATTTCGCTGTTTTGTTTATTTATTCCCATTTAGATTTGGTATTGGCTGTCCAAGTTTTTAACATTTTTAATGGGCAAAAATCGGGTAGTTCTGCGGTAAGGCGGTTAATATACGGCTAATATACGGCGTAACCGGTAAACATAACATATTCGGTAAAATTACCTATTTTATTGATAAGAGTATCAACATATTCGGTAAAATTACCTATTTTGTTGATATTTCGAAAGTATCCATACTTTTTTAAAAGTATCGATACTTTTTTAAAAAGCAATGTAACCGGTTGCAATGTGACTCGAAAGTATCGATACTTTTAAAAAAGTATCAACAAAAAGTATCGATACTTTAATACTACCGAATATGTTGATACTCTTATCAACAAAATAAGTATGGATACTTTTAAAAAAGTATAGATACTTTCAAAGGCCCCATCAGCTTAAACTTTAATGACAAAATAGGTAAGCGCTACCGAATATATTGATATTTGGATCAATAAAATAGGTAATTTTACCGATTTTGTTATCTTTGACTGATAACTTAAATTTGTCGGTTACCATTTTTTTTTCATTTTTTTCATATTTTTTACCGGATACATCATTTCATATCAATATATCCGGTAGCGCTTTATCGGATACATTATATATCTTATAATGTTTCCAATAACACTATTTTTTAGCCGTATATTAGGCGGCCGCATACTAAAAAAGTCCGCAAAAATCAACGTTCGTATTCCCATAAAAGACGTAGAGACAAGGCGAATGGCCATTGGGTCCTGACAGATTGAGAGAGGACCTTTTTGTGATTTTTTTGTTTGGTTTCTTCTTTTATGAATTTGTCAGCGTCATAATTATAAATCTGGAATTTCTGGGTTCCTGCACCCACATGCGATACTATTCGCGTGTGATTACTTTTCTGGTCGGAATTTGTGTTAGGCGGAGAACATGGATTTGATCATGTATGTTTGACCTAAACATTTTCTATTACAACCTTATTATAAATCTTTTATTAATTATTTTTTTCTTTTCTAAACAATTCAAGATTATTTACAAAATAATCCAAATAATGGTTTGAAAGAGAAATATCGACATTGTAGAAGATTTAAATTCAAACAATATTATCTATAAGGTGTGCATGGATTGTATGAAAGATTAAAATTAAATATATAATAACATGAGATCACTTTTTTAAAATGCTTAAAAATATTTACACTATGGTTTCTCCCAAATACAGAAGGCTCACCAACAATCAATTAGTCTAGTAGGATGAGGCATTAGATTCTTTAAACAAAGTCAATGGTTCGAATTATGACATTGTGAATAGAGTAAATTAGGTTCAAGAGTCGCTCCCATTGTGGGCGTCTGCAGTACCTGATCCAAATTAGTCAATTAATGATTTGAATATCGATAATTATACCAAAAAATGGACAAGACTCACACATAATAGGATGTAATCATGTAATCCATAGAGGTGTTCAAAAATACCCGACTCGAATGACCTGACCCGTTGACATGCCGACCCGATCAAAAAAATTTGGATAATTTTATAAATAAATAAATAAACCAACTCCCGAATCGAGTTCGGGTCAAAAAATTCTAACTTTCCGGATACTCGACTACCCGGATGTATTTGAAATAAGAATTTTTTATATTTAATAAATACATATTTTTATATTAAAATAATAAAACAACTTAAATTCTTTATATATTTATATTTGATAAATACATATTTTTATATTTTAGATTAAATTAATAATATATTTTTATATTAAAAATACATGTTTTTATATTCATGGTATCCAATTACCCGATTTTGTGGGTACCCGATTATTTCAAGTAGAAATACGGGCCGACCAAACTACTACTAGAAGACTCGAGTACTCAGATTTGAACGCCCCTAGTAATCTATAATAAAATCTATTGAGAATCCACACATGATTGAACTTAGAATCTTAAAAACTCAATCTAATTAATTAGGACTCAATATAAGTAATATTAAACCAGAATTACAAACAATTTTTTTACTCATTATTAAATTGTCAAAATTTGAATTAAATTTGAAAACTATTGCATCTATCGAGATTTATATTTTTTATAAAAACAAAACTATTGAATTTATTTAATGAAAAAAATATATTTAAAATATGTTACCATTTGAATGAAAAGAAAAATCATTATAAACTTCAAATTTTCTTGTTATAGTATTGCAGAAGCGTATAAATATTTAAAGGTTGTGGAGTCCAAACTGATTACGTGGAGTTAGGTTAGAGCGCGTGGGGTAGAGCAGATTTAAGGAAGGGTTAATCATGTTTTCGTTTGTGGGGCCGCCAGAGAATGATGCGGGTAGGTGCATTAATGAACCGCCTGTATTCCATCATTGTTTATTTATCAAGTATTTATTTAATTCCTTTTAAACAGACATTATATTAACCAATATTTTAAATAAACTAAAAAAGAAAAATCATTATAAACTTTAAATTTTCTTGTTATAGTATTGTAGAAGCTTATAAATATTTAAAGGTTGTGGAGTCCAAACTGATTACGTGGAGTTAGGTTAGAGCGCGTGGGTAGAGCAGATTTAGGGAAGGGTCAATCCTGTTTTCGTTTGTGGGGCCGCCAGAGAATGACACCTTGGTAGGTGCATTAATGAGCGCGCGGGGTATTTATTTATTGTCTAATAAATACTAACCAATATTTTAAATAAACTAATAACAATTCTATTAAAAAAACTAATAACTATTAACGAATGGTTAGAAAAATAAATACCCCAAAACATCGTAACATTTGGCAAATACGAGTAACTTAGAAGAAAATAAGTCCAAATAATTGTATACGCATCACGTCAGAGCCGTTTTTGAGATTTTAGTGACTTAAAGACGAACTAAAAAATTTGGTCTCTAATAATAAATATTAAAAAAATGAATTTTTAAAGTAGATCCTTATAATAAGTATTAGAAAAAATTAGGCATCTAATAATAAATATTAAAAATGATTTTTAAAAGTATGTCCCTAATAACAATTATTAGAAAAAATAGGTTTATAGTAACAAATATTAGAAAAAAAATAATTTTAAGAGTATGCTCCTAATAACAAATATTGGAAAAAAATATGTCCCTATTGGACCCCTAATAACAAATATTAATTTTTTTTAAGAGAATGTCCCTAATAACAAATATGAAGATTTAGGCCCCTAATTATAAGTATTAGAAAAAAAAATAGGTCTAATTACAAGTATTAAAAAAATTAAGAGTATGTCACTAATAATAAATATTGAGAAAAAATTGGACCCTTTATAACAAATATTGAGAAAAATTAAATTTTAAGAATAGGCCCCTAATAACAAATGTTGAAAAAAAATTGAACCTTAATAATAAGTGTTAAATAAATAAATTTTAAGAATACATTTCTAATGATAAATATTAAAAAAATTAAATCTTCATATCGAATATTATAAAAAATGGGGCCTTGGGCGGGCGCCCCTCCTACCCATGCCCAAAAACGACACTAATTACGTTGACGACCAGTTTGCCTTGTCATCTAAACTACTTCCTAACTTAAGTATTTAACACCAATGGGTAAAAAACTTGGTTATCTGGTTCCGATCTCAGCCAAGACTCGGTGGATCTTTACCCAGATATGGTTTTGGTGAGATCGGAATTAAATTTAAAATTTAGGTCTTGGTTGCGACTGAGACCGAGACTGAATCTTGATTTCATAGATTTGATATCCGGTGGGTACTTAATGGGATCAGAACTCGTATCAGGTACCAGGTATTAGTCTGTTGGGACCATTTTAGCTGATGTTTTCGTGGATGCAGACTTAGAGTTCTTTTTTTTTATGTATGAATATTATGAGCACGACTCGTTTTAAGACTTGAACCTTCAAGCCTACAATATTCCGATTATGTTATTTAACACTATTATTGGTGGTTGAAATTTTCCCATGCTGCTCAAATTTTCTTAATAGTAGACCGATTGATCAGGTACCCGGTACTGGTATCGGTTGCCACTAGCCCACTAGTACCGCGGTCAGTTCCTGAAATTTGGGACTCGGTCTAATCGGGCCTGAGACTGGTTCTAGATTCCAAGAAATGGTGACTACCGGGACCGAGATCAATTTTTGGGCAAACTGACCGGGTACCCAGTCTTCCCCCTAGTATTAAATACTCTTTTTATCTCATTAAATTTGTCTCTTATCGGCCTTATTTGGTAAATACTAGCTTGAGTAAAAATTAAAAGTTTGAGCTAATATTAGAGGTTTAACCAATCAAATCTGCTAATTTTGATGTTTGCAAAATAGCGAATTGGGGTAAAACTTTTAATTTTGAAAAAGCTATTAATAGGAGCTTTTTGAAATTAGAAATTTTGACATAAAATTTATAAAGACCATTTTACTCTTAATAATTATAAAAAAAAATCTCTAAATAACTCAAATTTTAAACTTTTCTATTTTAATTACTCACTCTCACATATTTACATTGTGACATTTGTAAACTAGTACTTTTTGTTTTTATTCTCACACATTATATTTGTATTTAAAATTAATAATTAATTAAATTATATTAAAAACAATTATATAAATAATAAATTAATTTATAGATCCTTCAAATATGCTTAGTAATGTTATATATTAAAAAATTATTTTTTATAATCAAATTAATTAAACAAGTATCGAACATAAGCATGTCCTTATATGTCATTTTGTTTGCTTAAATAATCAAACAGCTATCAACTAATTTTACCAAACACATTTATACATTCAGCTAATATAATTTGTGTTAAACCATCATAAAAAGATGCATTTCACTGAAGCATCATATGTTGAAAAATTACAGAGAAAATGATTCAAAGAGAACTTTTATTTAATTAAATCACTGTGTTTCTTACAAAGTAAGAGAATTTCTTTTTATAGAAGAATAGGATCACTCTAATTCTCCATAATAATCGCTGATTTTCCCTCCAAAATATTGTTGTTGTTGCGTGTAAAAGAGTCTATCGCAATTGTAGTGCAAGTGTACACGACGCAAGTAGTAAAGTGATACGAAGTATCGGATATCGTCTCCACAGGGATTGGGCTAATAGCTTCACCTTGTTTACTGCACGAAAGTAAAGAAAATATTTGAGAATTGTCACGAGAATAATAAGATAAAAAACGCAAATAAAAGAATTGAGTTATCAAGATAGAGAGAATGGGCTGGTATTGAATTGCTCGGTAGTGCAGGTATTGAATTGCTTAGGATCTCCAGTTCTGTCGTCGCTCCCGTCGCCGACAGCACCTGTCGCGGCGGCTGTCCGTTAGCTGTCGCGGCAGCAGACACACCAACTCTGTACTTCAAGCTTGGCAAGAATCCCAGATCTGCCTTGGCCTATCCCTAGGTCCAAGTCTGTCGATGAACACGTCTTTGATGATACCTCTCGGCGTGAATCGAAGGATGAACACCGATGTGTATGAATTCTTCCTTAGCCACTTAACCTTGCCCTATCCCTAGGCACAAGATAGTTCAACTATAAGCTAGAGAACTTGCTCTTACTTCTTTCGTATACTTAACTCTCCCGATGCTAAGTAAATGGATAACCTCACAATGCTCTCCCGATGCTCTTGCAAGATGTTAAAACCAAATTAAGAGAACTTGAAGTTTATTTTATTGAACTGAAAAATCCTAAAACAAAGCAACCCTTGCAACTACTTTACAAAACAACCCGTAGCCCTAGGGGGAATTTAGAACATGTCGGTGATGGGTGGACGACAGGGGTTTTTGGTTTCGGTTATGGGGTATTCGGTTGTGTCTCCTAGGTTAAATCTATGCCCTTATATAAGCTTTGGGCTCAAGTCTTCTAAGGTAACAAGGATTACAACTTTAATTAAAAGTAAGATTCTAATAAAGACTAAATCTCTAAAGACTCCTACTTTCCAGCCGCATCCTTGTTTCTAGGAATTTCCTCTCCTTGAGCTTTGGCTTGACATATCTTTTGATCCGGGGCTTGGAAAAATATATGGCTTTCACACGACAGACGAGCTGTCCTCGCTGCTGCTGCTGACACGGATCTGACGGCGGCGTCTGGGCTGTGGAGGAGGCTGGGCAGGTTCAGCGGCAGGTGCAGGGGCAGGTTGCTCCACGAGCTGGACATCGGAATTGCTGCCACTGTCCCACGAGCTGCTGGTGGTGGTGCTAGCTTTGGACAGCTTTTTCTTGTTTGCCACATGTTTAATTCTCTTGACCCGCGTAAAATCCCTCTCCAAATTTCTCCGGATCAGCGGGCTGTCATCGGAGGCAGGTCGCTTTGTTCTTCGGGGAGAGGTGTCTGCCGGTGGGCTGCCTGCTGCCGTCGGGGCAGGTGATGTGGTGGAGGAAGTCGAGTGGGACGGGGAGGCAGGTGGTGTGGGTGTGTGAACAGGGGTATGGGCAGGGGTGGGGATACGAAAATAATAGGCAGGAAAAGTAGGGAATTGAACATCGGGAAAATTTAAAGTTTGGGTAATAAAATTTACCGTGGAGTTCGTGAAGTCTCGAATAAATGTCATCAATCCCATTTGGCGTTCCTCTACCCGTTGTAACGTAGCAAGGAGGAGGGCAGACTGGTCTGTCGGAGCGGTGGCGGCAGCAGGTTCCGGGGCAGGCTCCTCTGATGATTCTACGGGGGAGCCGGCAGGGTTGAAGGAGGAGACAGGTGTAGCCACGATCAGCTCCATGAGGCTATTTATGTTATTGTCCGTCCAACCTCTGCCCTTCCTTATTTTGTCGGAGGGATCCTCGGGTACAGCAACACATCGGCAGAGGGAGGTTATGGTGAACGGCAGGCAGAGGCGTGAGTCGGAGCGGAAGGCACAGTCCAGGATGCTGTCCCTCATATATCTGCCCACATTGATGGGCCTGTCGTGCATGATGGAGTGAATAAGGGCCAGCCGCTGTCGGTTGACTGTCGTGTGGTGGGAAGAGGGCAGGATACGCTTTTTGATGAAAGCGTTCCAAAGTTTTGCTTCGGGGAGGAGCTGCCCCTGTTGACGGAGTGGGGGTTCTTCTTGCTAGTAGTCCATGACGTTCCCGCATCTGTCAACTCCTCCATGACAGCATCATAAGCGGCAGCGTCGAGGGAGTCGAGGAATTTCTGGTGAGCATCATCATCGGGGCCAAAGAAAAGGCCAAACATGTGGTTGATGCTGTCGGCAGTGAAGGGCACTTACACCCCTCGAACGGTGACGGATGTCGCCGTTCTGCTGTCTATTGCTGCGTAGAATTCCCGGACCAGGGTGTCATTTAGCTCTGCCGGCTGTTCGGCAAAGTCCTCCCATAACTGTGCCGTGATGGCCTTTACAATGAACGGTCGGAGTCCCATATGGGGAGCTTTTCTGTTGTATATGAAGCCACGCTCCTCCCATAACTCCTTGTTGGCGAAGGGTGACGCTACTGCTGAAGAAGAAGCGGAGGCAGCGTTACGACGGGTCTGTCTTGACGACATTTTAGTTGCAAGGGCTGTGAAAGAGAGAAAACAAATAAAACTAGAGGAGAAAGCAAGAGAGAAAAATTCAGAAGTGATGAAAAATGAAAAGAGAAAAACGGGGTTATATAGCTGTCGAGTATCTGCCCATTTCATGTTGCAACGGCAGGCGGGAATAACGGGGCGGCAGATTGGATGTAGCGTGTCTGACGTGTCTGACACGCATTTATGCGTCTGCTGTGCGTCTGCCGCATGCTTCTGCGTCTGCAATGTCAGTCTGTTGACAGCCTGTCAAGTCCGTCTGCGGCGGCAGCCGGAACGACAGGTTACCATAAATGGGCTTTATTGGGCTAATGGATGGGCGGTGGGCTTGGGCCACTTCTTCTTTCCTTCTTGACTCCTTTATTTCCTAAAAATTGAAATTATAAAAACAAAACATTATTAAAATAAACCTAATTCCTAATAAATAATAATAATAAAATAAATAAAAAGAAAAATTAGGTTAAATTAGGGGTGCCGTGTGGGGCATCTCCTAAAGTAACCACTTCCTGTATTCCTGGGGCTTCAGTCCCCTGATAATGCTTGAGGCGCTGTCCATTGACTTTGAATTGGTGCCCGTCTTTTAATGATTGAATTGTGATGGCACCATGGGGAAAAACTTGAACTACTTGAAACGGGCCAGACCATCTAGACTTTAGCTTTCCTAGGAAGAGTTTAAGTCTAGAGTTAAATAACAACACAAGCTGCCCTGGGCAGAACTGTCGTGGCAGCAGTTTCTTGTCGTGCCACTTCTTAGTCTTTTCCTTGTAGATCCTTGCGTTGTCGTAGGCCATTGTCTGTAATTCTTCAATCTCGTTCAGATCTAATAATCTTTTCTGGCCGGCCTTGTCCAAGTCCATGTTCACTGCCTTGATTGCCCAATATGCCTTGTGCTCGATCTCGACAGGCAGGTGACAGGTTTTCCCATAAATTAGTCGGTATGGAGACATGCCCAATGGAGTCTTGAAAGCTGTCCTGTATGCCCATAATGCATCATTCAGAAGTAAAGACCAATCTTTCCTAGTTGGTTTAACCATCTTTTCAAGAATGTTCTTTACTTCCCTATTGGATATCTCAGCCTGTCCATTGGTCTGTGGGTGGTATGCTGTCGCGATCCTGTGCTTGACACCATATTTCTTCAAAGCGGCAGCAATTACCCTATTATCGAAATGTCTCCCTTCATCACTGATAATCGCCCTGGGGATGCCAAATCTAGAAAAGATGTTTTTGTGCAAAAACTTTTGGACCGTTTTGGCATCATTCTTTTGAGTTGCGATTGCTTCTACCCACTTGGAGACATAATCCACTGCTAGGAGGATGTAAAGGTTTCCACATGAAGATGGGAATGGTCCCATAAAATCAATCCCCCAAACATCGAAGATCTCGACTTCTAAAATATTCTGCAGTGGCATCTCGTTTCTCCTCGAGATGTTACCTGTCCGCTGGCACCTGTCACAGTTTTTGTAAAATTCCTGTGCATCTTTATATAATGTCGGCCAGTAAAACCATGACTGCAGCACCTTGGCAGCAGTCTTATTGCCTCCTAAGTGACCTCCATATTGTGAAGCATGACAGTGATGAAGAATGTCTTCTTGTTCTTCTTGTGGTACACATCTCCTTATAACCTGATCTGCCGCCATGGCTGTCGCGACAGCGATTGCGGCAGCAAAGAGCTGTTCATCTGGGAAGGTCTCCAATATATGTGTTTCATCTGACGGTAGACTCTGTCCCGTTTCCAACCTCGACAAGTGGTCTGCCACTTGATTTTCTGTCCCCTTTTTGTCCTTGATCTCAAGGTCGAACTCTTGTAATAGCAATATCCATCGTATCAACCTAGGCTTTGCATCCTTCTTTGCGAACAAATACTTTAGGGCAGAATGGTCGGTGTGTATTATTACCTTCGTTCCAAGTATGTAAGAACGAAACTTGTCGATGGAGAACACCACAGCTAACAGCTCCTTTTCTGTGGTGGTGTAGTTCACTTGGGCGTCATTCAACGTCTTGCTGGCATAATATATGACGTGAAACAGCTTATCTCTGCGCTGCCCAAGTGCTGCCCCGACAGCATAATCATTGGCATCACACATGATCTCAAACGGTTGTGTCCAGTCTGGTGGCTGTACTATGGGGGCTGTCACTAACTTTTCCTTCAGAACCTTGAATGCTTCAGTACATTCTTCATTAAAGTCAAAGGGTCGATTCTGCTCTAAGAGATGGCATAGGGGCTTTGTGATTTTTGAGAAATTTGCAATGAATCTCCTATAAAAACCAGCATGCCCTAAAAAACTCCTAATGCCCTTGACAGTGGTTGGCGGCGGCAGCTTCTCTATGACTTCTATTTTGGCCCTGTCGACTTCTATCCCACGGCAGCTAATCTTATGGCCTAGAACTATCCCTTCATCTACCATAAAATGGCATTTTTCCCAATTGAGAACAAGATTAGTTTTTTCACATCTTTCAAGTACCTTTTGAAGGTTGCCGAGGCAGCTCTCAAAATCGTCTCCAAAGAAGGAAAAATCATCCATGAAAATCTCAAGGAAGTCCTCTACCATGTCGGAGAATATTGCCATCATGCACCTTTGGAAGGTGGCATGTGCGTTACAGAGGCCGAACGACATCCTCCTAAATGTGTATGTTCCGTAGGGGCATGTGAAAGTCGTTTTCTCTTGATCCTCCGGTGCAATAGCAATTTGGTTATAACCTGAATAACCATCAAGAAAACAATAATAAGATTTACCCGCTAATCTATCAAGCATTTGATCAATAAAGGGTAAAGGAAAGTGGTCCTTTCGGGTAGCTTTGTTAAGCTTCCGATAGTCCATACAAACCCTCCAACCGGTCACAGTCCTGGTTGGGATTAGCTCATTGTTCTCGTTGGTTATCACTGTCATTCCTCCTTTCTTTGGAACACATTGCACCGGGCTTACCCATTTGCTGTCGGAGATGGCGTAAATAATACCAGCATCTAACCATTTAATTATCTCTTTACGCACTACCTCCTTCATCGCAAGGTTTAACCGCCTTTGGGCATCAATAGTCGGCTTATGATCTTCCTCTAGGAGAATTTTGTGCATGCATATTGCCGGACTAATGCCCTGAATGTCTGCTATCGTCCATCCAATCGCCTTCTTGTGCTGCCTTAACATGTCGATCAGCTGTCGTTCCTGTTCCTGCGGCAGCTTAGCAGAGATGATTACGGGCAGTGTGTCATCACAACCAAGATAAGCATATTTAAGCTGCCCTGGCAGGGGCTTAAGTTCTAAGACAGGTGGTTCAACAGTAGAGGGCTTTTGGATTAAATGGTTATCCGAAGTGTAATTCAAGGGTTCGAATAACTTACCTGGACGATGGTCTAACCAGTTTACCTCCTCATGACCTTTAGTATCAGATGTATCGGATTCAGAGGAGTCGCTGTCGTCGGTGCTGTCGTCATCGCTGTCGTCGTCACTGTCATGACAGGCCTTTAAGTGGCTCTCGCAGCAGTGACCAAATTTTATATCACGGCAGCCCGACCTGATGCAGGGGTAATCAAAGGTCACCTCAATGATGGCTTTGCATTCCTCGTCCACATCGGCATGTTTCATTGCTTGGAGAACATTCAACTTAATTTCTTGATCGTTCACGCGCATGGTGAGTTCTCCTTTCTCCACATCAATCAATGATCTTCCCGTGGCTAAGAAGGGTCGCCCAAGGATGACTGGTGCGTTTTCATCTGCCTCACAATCTAAAATAAGAAAGTCAGCAGGAAAAATAAGCTTATCCACTCTTACCAGAATATCTTCAATTTTTCCCTCGGGGTGAAAGTAAGAGCGGTCGGCTAGCTGTAGGGTTACTGTCGTGGGCCGCGCCTTCCCAATACCTAATTTCTGAAAAACAGATTTGGGCATTAGATTAACACTGGCACCAAGATCACAAAGTGCCTTACCCACAAATTTGTCGCCGATTACACAAGGTATGAGGAAGCTCCCCGGATCCTTCTTTTTCTGGGGTGGCTGCCGATGAAGAATACTCATGCAACCTTCTTGCATCCTTACCGTTTCAAATTCCCCAAGTTTAGATTTTTTTGACATAACATCCTTGAGAAATTTAGCATAACCGGGTATCTCCCTAACAGCATCTAACAACGGAATATTAATATGAACCTGTTTAAAAATATCATAAATCTTTTTAAGTTGAGATTCATGCTTAGCTTGCTGTATCCGTTGAGGGAAGGGTGGTGGGGGTCGATAATCAGCAATGCGTCCTTCCCACTGCATGCGAATCTGAGGACGGTAATCATCTTTTTTCTTCTCTGTCGCTTCTGCTGTCGTGACAGGCTCATCGGCAGCAGTCTGTTTATCACCTGTCGGGGCAGTTTCCTCGGCAGGTTTATCCAAAGCAGGGTCCTTTTCTGTTTCAACTTCTTTTTCCGGCCCTGGCAGTTTCTTCCCACTCCTAGTAGTAATCGCCTTACATTGTTCATGTGGGGGTGGTCTAGCATTTTCAGTATTGCTAGGGAATCCTCCATTCTGCCTCGGCTTAATATGTTGCGAAACCTGACCCATTTGTGTCTCTAGAGATTTCAAGGTAGCTTCATGGTTTGTCATCCTCATCTCGGTTTTATCCATAAAGGTTTCCGTCTTCTTGACAAACTGATTCATGTTCTCCATATACGTACCGGTCTGAGACATGAAGGTGGCCAGAGTCTGCTCCAATATACTACTCGTGGCAGGTGGTGGCTGCTGTTGCTGCTGCGGCGGCATGTACTGCGGTAGGTTCTGTTGCGGTTGCTGTCGCGTCAGCAGTCTAGGTCCCCCCTGATTCTGATTATGTGCTTGCAGATTCAGGGCATTGTTAGGGTTACTCCAGGAAAATTTGGGATCTTTCCTCCAATTAGGGTTGTAGTTGTTGGAATTGTAGTTCGGCTTGTAATTTCCAACATATTTTCCCTCTTCTACATTTATTGGGCACTCATCCCTACTATGATTTCCCTCACAGATAGTACAAACTTCCTCGACAGCAAATCCTTGTAATTCATCTTCATTCAATAACCGTTTCATTGCTTTAGTAAGGAATGCTACCTGTGATTTCATAGTGTTGTCGGCCTCATAATCCTTGACAGCAAGTACCCGTTTACCCCCTCTTCTCGCTATCGGAAACTGCTCCTCATTCTTGGCCAGATTTTTCAAAACTTGCAAAGCCTCGTCCGGATCTTTATCCAATAATAGTCCATTTGTTGCAGAATCAATTCGAATGCGAGTTTGTAAGTTAGCAACATTATAGAACTTAGTTACCTGATTCCAGACGGGGAATCCATGCATTGGGCAGTTCCGAAGAAGAGTAGTAAATCTGTCCCAGGCCTCGTGCATTGGCTCGTCATCTTCCTGTTGAAAAGTAACAATTTCGTTACGTAATCGCTCAGATAAATGCGAAGGATTAAAACGAGATAAGAATTCACGAGACAAATCTGCCCAAGTTACGATTGAACCCAGGGTAAGTTTATTCCACCAAGTTTTAGCTCTGTCCCTCAATGAATGGGGAAATAACCGAAGCCTCAGTATCTCCGGACTAACTCCTGGCAGTCTAAACGAACCACAGATCTCCTGGAACGTTTTGAGATGCTCCCTAGCATCTTCTGTCGCAGAACCACTAAACTGTCCGGCGTTGTTGATCATACTAAACATGACAGGTTTAAGCTCGAAGTTGTCAACATCAATATCCGGCAGCGTGGTCTCCAGCTCTACATGATCGTTCAGCATGTAGTCACGACATGACCGTCGTCCATCTGCCGCGGGCGGATCGTCGTCAGGTGGTACACCGCCACCAATAGGCTGGTTACGTGCCATCTGCTCTAGCTGTTCCTCGAGGTATTCGTTCCGGTCTAAAAGGCGGCGAAGTTGTTTCTTGAGATTGAAGGAACGTTCGATCTCTGGATCTAATTTATACTCAGGATCTTCACCTCTTTTAGATCTGCGCATAAACAAGAAAACCTCGTGAAAAGCAAGAGTTGAAAGAACAAAAGAAAATTAAAGAAAAGAAAAATAAAAACAAAAATAAAAATAAAAGCAAAAAGTGCAATAAAAGAAAAGATGTAGTTATGTTGCCAATCCCCGGCAACAGCGCCAAAAACTTGTTGCGTGTAAAAGAGTCTATCGCAATTGTAGTGCAAGTGTACACGACGCAAGTAGTAAAGTGATACGAAGTATCGGATATCGTCTCCACAGGGATTGGGCTAATAGCTTCACCTTGTTTACTGCACGAAAGTAAAGAAAATATTTGAGAATTTTCACGAGAATAATAAGATAAAAAACGCAAATAAAAGAATTAAGTTATCAAGATAGAGAGAATGGGCTGGTATTGAATTGCTCGGTAGTGCAGGTATTGAATTGCTTAGGATCTCCAGTTCTATCGTCGCTCCCGTCGCCGATAGCACCTGTCGCGGCGGCTGTCTTTTAGCTGTCGCGGCAGCAGACACACCAACTCTGTACTTCAAGCTTGGCAAGAATCCCAGATCTGCCTTGGCCTATCCCTAGGTCCAAGTTTGTCGATGAACACGTCTTTGATGATACCTCCCGGCGTGAATTGAAGGATGAACACTGATGTGTATGAATTCTTCCTTAGCCACTTAACCTTGCCCTATCCCTAGGCACAAGATAGTTCAACTATAAGCTAGAGAACTTGCTCTTACTTCTTTCGTATACTTAACTCTCCCGATGCTAAGTAAATGGATAACCTCACAATGCTCTCCCGATGCTCTTGCAAGATGTTAAAACCAAAATAAGAGAACTTGAAGTTTATTTTATTGAACTGAAAAATCCTAAAACAAAGCAACCCTTGCAACTACTTTACAAAACAACCCGTAGCCCTAGGGGGAATTTAGAACATGTCGGTGACGGGTGGACGACAGGGGTTTTTGGTTTCGGTTATGGGGTATTCGGTTGTGTCTCCTAGGTTAAATCTATGCCCTTATATAAGCTTTGGGCTCAAGTCTTCTAAGGTAACAAGGATTACAACTTTAATTAAAAGTAAGATTCTAATAAAGACTAAATCTCTAAAGACTCCTACTTTCCAGCCGCATCCTTGTTTCTAGGAATTTCCTCTCCTTGAGCTTTGGCTTGACATATCTTTTGATCCGGGGCTTGGAAAAATATATGGCTTTCACACGACAGACGAGCAGATTTTTCTCTATCTATCGAGGTCCACTTTGCTTTTCCTCTTCATAAGTCTGCTGTCACCATGCTGTCACGACAGGTCCATGGCAGCTTCGTCTTCTTCATCTGCTTGTCCAGTTCAGCTCTCCTGCTTCTCTGCCCTGCGCCTGCCTTCATCGTCTACTATGGCAGATACCTGCAAAAATAGCCATCTTTTAGTAGAATCCGTGCTTTTAATCCATTTGTGATGTTTTACTGAAAACTAACCTAAATGCCATGCAATGATGCTTGAATGCAGCAGAAATATGGGTTAAAAAGGGTGTAAATAATAGAACTTTTACACACTCAACAGTTGTATTGTTGCAACATATTCAACAGCTTGCAACCATTTGACAGCTCATCTTTTAGTATAGTTGGACGTTTGTATATCCTTCAACATTTCCACTGTTTATTTTTCTTTTGATTCTTGAATTGCATCTAGACTGAAGAAATTCAATTGTTGTCGAAATGTTTCAAATTGTTGTAAAGCAATAGGTTTAGTGAGAATGTCGGCCGTTTGACATCGAGCGGGAATAAAGTTAACGTGGAGATTTCCTGCGGTTACTTTTTCCCTGACAAAGTGTAAATCCAGATCAATATGTTTTGTTTTGACATGTTGTGCGGGATTGACTGCCATCGAGATGGTGCTGGTGTTGTCGCACCATACTTTCGGAACATCTGGTAAACAAATTCCCATTTCACCAAGAACATATTTAACCCATATCAAATATGAAGTGGCATCGGCTAAACTCATATACTCCACTTCGACTGTGGAGCGAGACACCGCACGTTGCTTCTTTTAGCTCCATGAAATAATATGAGCACCAAGATAAACACAAAATCCTGATGTCGACCTGCGATCATCAACATCGCTACCTTAGTCCGCATCAGAGTAAGCTGTAAGCAACAAAGAATCCAGGGGCTGAGAAGAAAACTAAATTCCGTAATCAGAAGTTCCTTTTAAATAGCAAAGGATACGCTTCACGGCCTGCCAATGAACCTTGGAAGGATTCTGCATAAATTGGAAGACCTTGTTGATGGCAAAAGATAAATTCGCTCGAGTATGACAAACGTATTGGAGAGCACCCACCACACTACGATATTGTTGCACATCAGCAAATGGTTTACCATTAAGTTTGCTAAGTTTAGGATATGTCGTCATTGGTGTAGAAGCTATCTTATCACTGATAACACCAATTTTGTGAAGGAGGTCAAGGACATACTTCTGTTGGCTAAGAAACATCCCATTATGCAAAGTATAAACCTCAATACCCAAGAAAAACTGAAGACAATCGAGATTCTTCAAGGAGAATCAAATATGCAAATCATTGATAACAAAATTAATATGTTCTTTAGAACTCCCTGTGACCAAAATATCATCGACATAAACAACTAAGAAGGTAATAATCGGTGGCTTATGGAAAAAATAGAGACATATCAGCTGTGGAGGATTGAAAACCAAGATGACAAAGAAAACTCTTGAGCTTACACACAAGTAGAGTGCCATATTCCTTATGTTGAGAAAATATGGTTGGTTGATGCATATAGACATTTTCAAGGAGATCACCCTTAAAAAATGCATTATTTACATCAACCTGATGTATAGACCACTGATGAGAAACAACCACTGAAATCAAAATATTCACCATAAAGAAGCGAATGACAGGGCTAAAAGTATCAACATAATCTAAGCCATGAACTTGGGTGAAGCCTTTGGCAACAAGGCGAGCCTTGTAACGGCTAATTGAACCATCATCGTTGTATTTGAGGCGAAACAACCATTTACATCCAATAGGTGTCTTCCCAAGAGGCAATTCAACTAACTCAAATGTATTATTGTTCTTGAGTACATTAAATTCATCCTTAACAACAACAGACCAATTGGGATGTTGTAGACCTTCTTGAATAGTACTTGGTGTAGCTTCAAATTGAACATCGTAGACTTTCAGCTTGTGAATACCAAATTTACTATGTGTCAGCATAGGATGCACATTGGAAGAGATGGACGATGGAACTTGTGGAGCAGAAGTAGATATAGAAGTGGACTGCTCAGGGAGAGAAGTAGGCACAGAATGAGCGGCACTATCTGGAGAGAATGAGTGCACAGGGGAGGCAGCAACGAAACGCTCAAAGCATCCATGTGATTCAACAATTGGTTGTTAAGGTTCATTAGACATTGGCATGTGTGAAGAAACAGTTAGAATATCTAACACATGAATCGATTCAACTTGCAGCTCATGAGACTGAGTATGCTCGTTGGAGTGTAATACTGGAACTGTAGGATAAATATTAGTACGTGTCGGAGTAGTGCAAGTAGAAACATTAGTAGCCCAAGGAAAAATCTGCTCATTAAAGATAACATTCCTAGAAATAAAGACACGTCTTGTATCGTCAACACACTGATACCCATGATGTCGAGGAGAGTAGCCAAGAAAAAGAAATGCTTTGGATCGAAAATCAAGTTTGTGCCTATTGAATGGTTGCAAATGTGGATAACATTCACATCCAAAGGCACGAAGAAACTGATAATCAGACGCTTTACCATGAAGTTTCTGAAAAGGAGAGATATTACCAAGTTTCTTTGAGGGTAACCTATTTATTAAATAAACAGCACTGAGAACTGCATAGGACCAAAATTTTAATGGCATCGCAGCCTGGGCCAATAAAGAAAGTGCCATTTCAACAATATAACATTGCTTCCTCTCAACAACATCGTTTTGCTGGGAAAAATATGGACAAGTAACACAAAGGATAATGACATATTAGGCCACGATAGTGTCAAGAAATCGAAATTCACCACCATCATCAGTTTGTACTTCTTTAATTTGAGCATTATGTTGTGTTTGAATCAACTGATGGAAAAGAGAAAAAGCAGTCGAAGCTTCAGATTTACACTTAAGCAGATATAACCAACAATTACGAGTGGCAAGATCAACAAATGAGATATAATATTGAAAGCCATTGGACCTTACAGCAGCAGGACCCCAAAGATCTATTTCAACTAAAGCAAAAGGTTCAGTGTAAGACGTGGTAGAATGTTTATAAGGTAATGTGTGGCTCTTGCCCATCTGGCAAGCCTTACAAACAAGATACCTATCCAAATGAACTGATTTATTTAGAATAGTGTTGACTATATCCACTGATGCATGACCTAAACGACGATGCCATAACCAAAACTGAGAGTGATCGCTAACAGTTGCAGTGAACGCAGTCATATTTGAAGAAGATAAGTCACCAATGAGGTTGTACAATCCCCATCTTGCACGCCATGAAGAAGTGTGTCGCATGTGCATTCATTCTTCACACAACAGTACCCATTGTGAAACTCAATAAAAATAGAATTGTCTTTAGTAAACTTTGATACAGACAACAAATTTCGAGTAATTTGTGGAACATGAAGTATGAGGGGGCGAGACAGAGTAAGTAATGTAGACTGCCCTATATGAGAAATAGATAAAGAGGAGCCATCACCAATATGAACTTTCCCCTTACCAAAATATGGAGAACCAGTGAACAAAGCTGATGAGTCATTGACCACATGATGTGTATCCCCCGAATCAGGGTTCCAAGTTATTGACGAAGTCACCGGAGCAGAAGCGACAAGGGTGTTGACTTGAACATTATCAAGAGGTTGTTCAGCCGGAGACGCATCAACACCTGCATTCGAACTTATAAACGGATCATAGCCAACGTCAAAAGAGTCAGAAAAACACGCAGCATTAGCTTGAGTAGGATATGATTGTTGCTATGGAGAGAAGCCTTTAAAATTCTTGTCAAACCAATACCAGCAATGATTGACGAGATGGCCAAGTTTTCAACATAACTGGCATTGGGTTCTCGGACGACCTTTGTAACGACCTCCATTGTATTGTGGCTCATCACCCTCATCACGACGCGTAAACCTCGGATTGGAAGGTTTCTTATCAGCACCCATATCATGAAATTGAGTGTTATGTATACCAACTGGCATGCGAAGCGGATCAGATATGCGAAACTAAGCATCAACAAGAATAGAGACTGCCCCATCAACTGTGTACGGATCGCGACTCGCGAAGATGACTACAACAAAAGGATCGTACTCAAGAGGGAGACTATTAAGGATGGTAGCGATCTGTTCCACCGATGAAACCAGGTTGCCACAAGAAGCAAAGAGATCACATATTTCTTTAACCTGCATCGTATAAGCACACATAGACATAGATGATTTCTTGTTCGACCATAGCCGACAATGTAAATGCATGATACGAGTGGTGGAAAGCTTGGAATATAAACTGGAAATGATGCTCCAAATAGCAGTAGTAGTATCCGCACCAACAAGTTGAGGGAGAAGATCAGGACCCACGGTAGATAATAACCAGGAAGCTAAGGAGCTATCATGCATGTTTGATGAAACGGAGATAAGCAGGATTAGGAGTTCTTTCACCATTTTCAGCCACGATAAACTTCGACAGAGGGGGAGTCGATTCATCAAGATACCCTCCGAGTCCTTGACCACGCATCATAAGGACCACATGTTGCTTCCCTAAGAGGAAGTTGGTGTCATCCAAGTGAATACTGACGTGTTTGTTGGAGAAGGATTGCTCGCCAGCATCATCACGAACTGAGAGAGAACCCATGCCATCAAAAACAGCAACAGTGGAGTCGAAACCACCAGGCATGGCGAGAGAGTGAATCAAGCTAAAGAAGAAGAAGCAAACAACTCACGATCTAAGCCCATTCAACTGATACCATGTTAAACCATCATAAAAAGATGTATTTCACTAAAGCATCATATGTTGAAAAATTACAGAAAAATGATTCAAAGAGAACTTTTATTTAATGAAATCACTGTATTTTTTTACAAAGCAAGAGAATTTCTTTTTATAGAAGAATAGGATCACTCCAATTCTCTATAATAATCACTGATTTTCCCTCTGAAATATTGTTGTATTGTTGCAACAGATTCAACAACTTGCAACCATTTGACAGCTCGTCTTTCAGTATAGTTGGACGTTTGTATATCCTTCAACAATCCGTTAATCAAATCAGCTAATGCAATCAGCTACCAGCTAATGTAATCCATTATCAACTATCCGTTAATTACCAAACATCTTCATTGACTTTTTTGTCATTTTTTAATTTCAATTTATTATTATTTAAAATTTATTATTGAAGGAAATATAAAAATATATAATTTATAAATCTCCAATCAAGTAGTTTTAAATATATATTTTATAAACTTATTATTAATAAAAGTAAGACACTCTTTTCTTATTAGAATTTAGAGGGGTTTTAACGAGACACTTTACTTTTTAAAAATATACATTTTATAAAATTTAATTGTTTAAAATATTTAAAATAATCATGGTTAAAGTTTTAAAAAATTATCTTTAAAAGATTAATAAATGACAAAATTAATGGAACGTAAGATTAAACAAACATATTTTTTCTCAATATTTGATTGTGGCACAAATATACGTGTTCTAAATCAAATTTTTATCATATTTAATTTTTCTACAACGAATGCATGATTTAAGAAGATAATCACTATTGAAGACGTTTACAATTTGGTGCATGCTACAATTGAATCTTGTCGCACAATATTGCGTGGGTTGGTTGTTCGTAGAGTTAACCAAGATATTTTCTCTTTTTTGTTGGTTGGAATAATTCAATGATATGCGTTCTTTCAGAGCACTCCAAGATTTGACTATGGTTTTAGATTTGAAGAACACTGATAAAGATTTTATGAGAAGATTTGTGTTTGCTATTTTTTTGGATAATTGTTTTTTATTACCCAAAGAGCAGTAGAACACTGCTACATCAAACAACAAAATTGTACAGAACAGACAAAACTAAACAACCCATCTATACAATTAAACTCCAATTACGACATAATTGAAAATCTATGTTATCGCTCGTATGTGTACTCTTCCCGCACAGTCTCGTATGTATCACATCCTGTATACAAGAAAAAATATCAAGAGGACTTGAAGAGCACGAAGCAAAAAGTCTCTTGTTCCTCTTACGCCAAACAAAGTAAAAGAATGCAGACCAAGCCAACCTGAGAATCAAAGCAAGCAAAGACTTCCCTTTAAAGTATTTAACTGCCCAATCAAACTCCACCGCCTAAGAGAAAACTGCCATGTCAAGACAGCAACAGTTCAAAACAGCCCTCCAAACCTGTTTAGCAAAGCAACATCCAAAAAAAAGATTATTTCTAGTCTCAATAGCAACACCACATATGACACAATTGTCATCGACCAACATACCCCAAGAGCGAAGTCTGTCCTTAGTCAACAATCTACCAAGAACATCCATCCAAGCAATAACAACATGGCGCGAAATATGCAAGGGAAACCAAATCAAATGATGCCAATGAACTTTTACCTTGCTACGTCTTACCTCGAACCAGATCTGAGAGGTAGACATAGAGCCAGCATTTGAAAGCACTTGGTTAAGATATCGATCTCTTACCTCCACTAACTGCCTCCAAATCCATCCCATCGAAGACTTGGGAACTAACTGTATGAAATTTGTTCCCTTCAAAAATATAGGCATTGACCCAAGCCACCCACAAAGATCCTTGGCCAGCAAGTAACTTCCTAATCAAAGACACCATATAGGCAATGTTCCAATGAAGCAAATCCCGCAATCCCAAACCTCCTTTAGACTTTAACAAGCATATTACATTCCAACTTACCCTCACACCCGAACCACTTTTATCTTCCCCCTTCCAAAAGAACCGTAAGCAAAGTTGGTTTATTCTATTCAAGACAGACTTAGGAATGATGAAATGTCTACACCAAAAATTTTGGATGCCAAAAATAGTAGACTTGATAAGCTCTAGTCGACCAGCAAAACTCAGCTTCAGTGAAGACCATTGAAGAATCTTGCCCTGAATTTTAAGCAAGAGGGGTTGACAGTCCTTGATCGAAAATTTTCTAGCCACCAATGGCACCCTAAGATACCGAACAGAGAGGGAACCATGATGAAAGCCCGTGACTGAAACAATATCATCAATTTCCTCCCCAGCAATACTAGAGGAGAAAAACTCACTCTTTGTCACATTAAGACGCAATCCAGACATCTTATAGAACTCCTCTAAAACACAACAAATACCAACAACTGAGTCCAGATTGCCCTTAGAAAATATCATCAGGTCATCTGCAAAACAAAGATGAGTCAATTTAACCTTATAGACATTTAGGGTGATACTGAAACACTCCCTTCGCGGCAGCAACATCCAAAAGTTTAGAAAGAACATTCATGATCATGACAAATATATAAGGGGACAATGGGTCACCCTGCCTTACACCTCTTGCACCCTTAAGGAATCCAGCAAGTCCTCCATTCACTGAGATAGAAAACCTGGGGGACATCACACAAGCCTCTATCCAGTCAACAAATTTCAAAGGGAAACCCATAGCCTTCAAAACATTTAAGATTAAATCCCAACTAATAGAATCGAAGGCTTTCTGCAAATCGATCTTTAAAGCACATCTCGGTGAAAGAGTAGTTCTACCATATCCACGAACTAACTCCTGTGCTAAAAGAATATTTTCATCAATATTTCACCCTTTGACAAATGCACTCTGATTAGGAGCAATCATATCAGGAAACATGGGACGCAATCTATTTACCATAATTTTTTGGTGATGCACTTTTATATAATGGAGCAACAAGAAATTGACCTATAATCTTTCACTTGATTTGGACTGATACTCTTAGGAACTAAGACAACAACAGTAGCATTGAAGCCAGTAAGAACACAGCTTGCGAAAAGAAATATCTCACAGCAAGGAGAAAATCTCTACCAGTGATATCCCAAGTCTTCTTGAAAAACAAAGTAGTAAATTTATCAGGACCAGGGGCCTTGTCATTCCTTTGTTCAAACAATGCATCTTGAATTTCCTCATCCGAAATCTCTCGCACCAAAGAATCGACATCCTGATCAGATAAGTGAAAGGAGATTAGTTCCCGCAACAGGTCAATAGAAGGGACTTCAACCTTTGAGTCCTTTGTCCCTAACAAACCAACAAAGAACTGAATAACTTCCTTCTCAATCTCATCTAGACCTGGCAAACTTGACCCGAGACCCGAAACCCGAACCGAAACCCAATTTTGACCCAAACATGATGATCCGAAGTTGACCCGAAACCCGAAATAAACCGAACCGAACCTGAACTGAAATTTTTTGTTGAACCGAAATGGACCCGAACCGAATGGACCCGAACCGAAAGCTGAACCGAAAGCTGAACCGAATATCGACCCGATTTTAACCCGAATATCTATTTTGTCTTTTCTCTCTCTATTTTTTCCAATTGTCTTTTTCTTTTCTTTTTTAAATCTAGCTTAAAAAATTGGTGGCTTATTTCCCTCCAAAATTTTGTCTTTTCTCTCTCTCTCTCTCTTTTTACCAATTGTCTTTCTCTTTTTCTTAATTTAATTGAAATTCAATTTAGATTAATTTAATTGAAATTTCACATTTAGTTTTAGAATTATTTTAATTATTTATGTGATTTATGTTTTTAGATTTTAGTTAGCTCAATTAGATCTTAAGTTTAATAAATTAATTCATTTCAGATATTATTATTATTATTACATATAATAAACTTTGATTTAATATAATTATATAAAAACTTTTGATATGGATACATGAAGCTTTGATTTAAATATTTAATCAAATTCAAATGCATAGATTAACAAGTTGAATCAGAATTAATTTCATACATCAATAACTCTAAACTAAACCATAAATACTAAACCTCAAATCTTTAACCCAACTCAAATCGAATTGACCCGAAAATTTAAATGTTGACCAGACCCGAAATTGACCCGAAATCGACCCGACCCGAAAGCGACCCGAACGACCCGATTTTGACCCGAACCGAAAGGGACCGATCCGATATTGACCCGACCCGAAAACAACCGATCTGATTTTGACCCGATCCAATACCCGAACCGAATCCGACTCATCACAGACCCGAATTAGACCTGAACCGAACCGAACCGAATCTAAACCGATTCTAGATAGAACCGAAATGACCTGAACCGAAACGACCCGAACCGAACCCGAACCGAATGACCCGATTGCCACCTCTAATCTCATCCTGAGTGTCCAAGCTAACACCCTCAGAAGAAATAAGGGACTGAATATATTACCGTCGATTCTTAACCTTAACCATAGAGTAGAAAATTTTAGTACTCTGATCAGATTCATATAACCATTGCACCTTAGCTTGCTGCTGATAAAAAATCTGCTCAGCATCCTCCAATTGAGATAACTCAGCCTGCAACTCTTGAGCTCGACCAACAAAACTAGAGCAAACATTAGAAGAAAGATTCACCAACTGAGCAGCCTCCAAATCTCTTCTCTTTGCAATAACTCTGGAAGAGATTTCACCAAAATGCTGCCTATTAAACTGTCTTAAAACAGGTTTAAGACGTTTCATTTTAACAAACAACTGCTTCATAGGATCACCTAAAGCCTCAAGGAACCATGATTGCGCAACCGTTCCTAAAAATAGAGGATGTTGACACCAGAAATTGTAAAATTTAAAAGGCTTGGGGGGGGGGGGGGAAGAAAAGCCTTCTCAGTCCAAAAAACACCTAGAGAATGGTCAGAAATACCAGGCGCCAAAAACTCAGCCTGAGAAGTAGGAAAAGTAGAATACCATCTAAGATTACTATCAAGCTTCCATGCTAAAGGTCTTTGTTTTGGTGATTGGACCAAGTAAATATAGGTCCTGCACATGGATAATCAAACAAGCCAATCCCATCTAAGCATTCACGAAACTCCTCCATATCACTAGAAATAACACGAATCTTCTCCGAGCTCTCTTGAGGATGAAGAACAACATTAAAATCCCCAGCCATGAGCCAGAGATCAGCCCCCACCATGGTCTTAACATTTACCAAAGTAGATCAAGCCTTCTTCTACTGTTACCCTCATTACAAGCATAAATAGCAAACACAAAAATCCTCAATCCATTCAAACAACAACGACAAGTAATACATTGAGGAGGCTTATCAGTAGCCTTGCACTGAGGAGAAACCTTATCTCCCTCAGACGGAACCTTCTGTTTCCCATTATCCTCAGGCGCGCTAACCTCCCTATTGTGACAATTCTTATCCAAATGCCCAAAGACATCGCACTTACTACACTTAGGAGGAAGCCAAGGCACCTTCACTCCTACTAACACAGTGGTACCATTCCGGAGCTTCACCGGCACAGACTCCGGAATTGCGGTAGCCAGAGTCACCTCCACACAGACTTTGGCATAAGCCAACCTTTGCTTAGACGCAGTCATACTATCCATGTATAGAGGAAAGCCAATCGCACTAGCAATATAGCTTAATCTCTATCTAGAGAAAAGTTCCAGAAGAACCCCAACAAGATGGATCTATACTGGAATGTGATCGAGATTGAACTCCAAGCTATGCAAGTTTGGTTCCGAGCGCCGCAAGATAAGGGGTTTGTTTTGAAAATGCCAAGGACCATTTTCATAAACCTAATCACGAACAGTGGAGTTTACAAATCGGAAGAAAAATAAACTCTCATCGACAAAGCTAACCTCAACCTCACCGTGCTTCCCCCACAAAAGGCTAGCAATCTTCTGTAGCGCGTCCTATAAACTGCCTACCAGGGCATAACGCCAAATCTGCGAACCTTCCTAAAAAACATCAGCCGAAGGAACAACCTCAGAATCCTTAATCGGAAAGAAATCCAACGATTGATCGGAGCCGCCCACAAATAGCTGCCTCCAATTCGCCGACCCAGCCGATTCACCCATAAACAAGAATCAAATCAACGGGAAAGATAAGAAATCGAGGGAGCAAATAAGAGATTCAGTGAACAATAACCCTACTATCATGCACCGAGAGCATTCTTCTTAACGTGCGCCCTTGCCTCAAGTGGTCATGTTTTTTATTTGTGTTTGCTATTCACGTTTGCATACTCTTTGTTTTTTAAAGTTTACTTTTGTATTTTAAGGTATACTTATTTGTGTATTTCTTTTCATTCTTTTAATAAAATTCCGTGTTTGATTCAAAAAGAGTTAATCACTATTTAAAAAGATTAATCCTTCGCAAGCAAACTTTTACATTATTTAAAAAAAATTATTTCACGGAGGGAAAAAAAGATTTCAATTTGTTGAGTGGATCGATAGATTGATCAAGACCAAGAGGGGGTGAATTGGGATTTTAAAACTTTGTTGGAGTGAATGGACAATTAAAAATGAAGAACAAAGGATTTTAGAGTGGTTCAAGTTCCAAATGAACTCTACATCCACTACCTTAGCTACCACTAAGGATTTGCAACAATTCACTAATTTGTTCTTCCCCTTTTCAAGGCTTAGGAGGTAACCTTTACACAACCGGTCAAATTTTCTACCCAAAAATTTGACCAAACCCTCATAAATAAATAAAGAAGAAATTGGAAAAGAAATATATCTCTCAAATACAATTTTGTCCCTTGAAGTATAACACTCAACCCAAATTTGAAGAAAGAATAAGAATTGAATACAACTCAATTTGGGGTTTACAAGAAATTGGAAAATAGGCACACTTGAGGTTGGATTTTTGCTTGGATGTTTTTCTTTAATGCAATGGTTGTTGTTGGTCTTCAATGAGCTTCAATTTATACCTTCTCTATCAATTCTAGCCGTTTGGGTGGTTAGGGTATTGATTATAGCCGTTGGGACCCTCTCTTTCCACCATAAATGCACTTCTACAGCTATCTGTATCGGTACACGGGGAGCCGTATCGATACCTGTCTCAAAACAGAAAGAGCCATTGTACATAATAAAGAGGGCGTTTCAAAACGCACGTAAGCATATCGGTACGGAACATGGACCGTTTCGATATGGAAGAGACCGTATCGATACCTTTTTCTCAACTTAGCTCACTGGAAGTCCCCATTTCAATACGAGGGTTTACTGTATCGATACGAGTCAACTGCCACTTTAAATGTTAGTTACCTAACGACTGACACCAACGGTCGAAAACATTTAAAACACTTCGAATTAAAAATTTAATTAAAACCGTATCGATACGGGTTAAGCCATATCGGTACACCATTCAAACTCCTTCAGTTTTTGTAGAGGGGCGTATCGATACAGATTGAATCTGTTTTGATACGATGTTTCGATACGGTTAAGAGCGTATCGAAACGCTTCTTTCCAATAGCCAACTTTGTAAAAAAGGTATCGATACGTCTGAAAGCGTATCGATTCACCTAGACGATTTTCAATACTTTGGCCTTGGAACACTTAGAAAATATTTGGAGTTTGAGTTTTTCAAATCAGTTTAAAGTGTTGGTGATTTATAAATTATTAAAGGGACTTAGAAATCAATTTCAAGTTTTCAATTTAATCCTTAGCAACTTAATTATATCAAAATCAAACATAGGTTTCACAATCTCCCCCTTTTTGATATAACAAAACTAAAACTTGAATTTTTTGATACTTTGAAAAACTTTGCAAAATAACCCCCCTTAATATTAGCTAGGTTACTTTTAAGTTTGAAAATAAAAAATTTTAAGTGGTGTGAGCTTCCCTCTCCCCCTTTTTGTTAGATCAAAAAATAATTGAGACATAATGTAAAGTGCATAAATAGGCAAAGGTATAAATAAGCAAGCAACATAATATCATTAAGTTCAAAATAAAGAATAACATCAACTTAAAAATCCGAACAACAGAAAATCAAAGCATAGGTTTAAAATAATTCAAACTTAATCCTAAAAACATAAAGCAAAGGTGCATAAAGTAAATATCCTAGATGATATGAATGGTATGCAAAGATATGCTACTATGCATCTTCATCGCCTTCTTCATCATCTTCCTCAATTAGATCATCATTCCCCAAGGTTTGACGCCACTCGTCATGGAAAGCGGTGAGAGAGATATTCATTGAGTTGTGACCGCCTTCAAGAGAAGTGAGTCGAGTCTCCATGTTTGTCATCCATTCTTCAAGGCTTGTGAAACGAGTATCAATCATGGTAAACCCCGAAGCCATGTCCGTGCGTAATCCCGTGAATTGCTCATTGAGAAAAGTCATTAAAGCATCCATGGAAGGTGGAGGAGGAGGAGCTTGAGGAACCTGTTCAACTTGAGGATTAGCATATTGTTCCGCGGCCTCACTAGGGAGCTTGGATAGACGTAGCCAATTACCATTAAAATAATGGAACTTACCCTTGCAAGAGAGCGTTCATCGATAGGATCGGTGAGGGGAGTTGGGTTGTCATACGAGCAATCAATCTCCTTTTGTTAGAAAAAGTAACTTAGGGTCGTGCCATAGGTGAAGGAAGTGACAAGTGTGGTGTGGCGATGTTGCACAAGATAGACGATCTCCGCAAACATGATACGAGCAAGGTTCGGATGTTTTCTCTCACGGAAGCATCGAATCCAAAAGTCATCCACTTGGCTGATAGTAGAATACTTCCCTCCGGAGGGCCTAAACGAGGATCTGATTTTGAGCATTTAGGGCAGTGACGAAACCACTAAGAACATGGCCAAGAGCATTCTCATCATCATAGCCTTCATCCTCCAATTTGAACACTTCACAAATAGATTGAACATCTATAGTGGTCTTTTTACCAATAAGATGAGAATTAATGGCCGTGACAACACCATCTCGATTGGTACAACATTTGGCATTAGCATAAAAGATTAAAACCAAAATACGAAAGTAAAACCCGGGAATAGAGAGAAAATCCATAAACTTCCATTCTTGGAGCAAAGGTAGATATTCAAACTTGAATCGCTCCAAGTTAAGAAAAGGAATAGAGATTACCCTTTCCGGACGGATCTTATAGTTTTGGAATTGACGAAAATAGGTGAGAGCTCCGGGGGATTTAAAAGATAGTTGATAAATATGAGTGAGATTCGGACGAGCACCACCTACGGTATTAGATCCTTCACCGGCTTCATTAGTGCGTGTTCTCTTCCTAGAAGGTGCCATGAACTAGATAAAACAATGTATGCATTAAGATTTCTTCATTCAACTCATTGAAAAATCAATAATCAAGGTAAAAAAAATTTAAAATTTTTTGAAAAGAGAGTTTGGTTAGAGAAGACAAAAAATAAAAACAAAACAAGAGAAAGTTTGAAAAACGAAAATAAAAAAATAAAAGAAAAAGATAGAGTTTTACCTTGATATTGATTAGAGAGGAATGGAAGAAGAGCTTAGCACCCAATTGATGAAAAACCTTAGAGCTTGGCTTGATTTTGAAAACCCTCTAGAGATTTTGAGTTGTGGTGTGAAAATATGAGGGAGGAAGAGGCTATTTATAGACTGAAAATGGCTAGGGTTATTAGGGTTTTGAGAAATTTTAATTTTGGTAAAAGTTGAACTCTTAAATGCCAATTGATAGTTGTCTGCGCAATCGCGTATCGATATGCCTGAGGGTGTATCGATACGGGGGTAAAAATGTAATTCCATTTAAAATGCCTGTTGAAGGATCGTATCGAAACATATGCAATCTGTATCGAAACGATTGTTGCTCGTATTGAAACGGGTGTAATCGTATCAATACCCGTTTGAGGCAAAATGAATTCTGGGAAGCTAATATAGTACTCGTATCGATACACGTAGGGCCGTATCGATACCCTATGCCCAGAAATACATTTTAGGCTTAAAGAACAACCAAAAGCTCGATTCTAACATCTCCTAGAGGAATGCAAATGATGAATGAGCAGTTCTAAGCATATTTTAACAAAATCATACTCCCCTAGCTATAGGCATGGATATTTTCAAGAGTTACAACACATTAACATGCAATTTCATAAGATCAAGCAGTTTAAGCACAAAAAGGGTCCTAAAAGGTCAAGATAGGCTAGTTAGACCTAACTCTCTCCTAAGGGACCAAAAATGCTCTTTATCTAAAGGCTTTGTAAAGATGTCCGCTAATTGATTTAAGGTGTCAACATACTCTATAACAACATCTTCTTTAAGGACATGATCTCTAATGAAATGATGCCTTATTTCTATATGTTTGGTTCTAGAGTGTTGGATGGGATTTTTTTGTCAAACATATGGCACTAGTGTTATCACACTTAAGGGGTATGGTTTCAACTTTAATACCATAATCTAAGAGTTGTTGCTTCATCCAAAGGACTTGAGCACACCAACTCCCTAAGGATATGTACTCGGCTTCGGTGGTAGATAAGGCTACACTATTTTGTTTCTTAGAGAACCAAGATATGAGCATACTACCTAAGAATTGACAAGTTCCCGAAGTAATCTTCCTATCGATTTTACATCCCCCATAATCTGCATCCGAATAAGCATGAAGGTTGAAAGTGGAGTCTCTAGGGTACCAAAGACCTAAACAAGGGGTATCTCTAAGGTACCTAAAGATTCTCTTAACGGCTATAAGGTGAGACTCTCTAGGACTAGCTTGAAACCTAGCACACAAGCAAACACTAAACAAGATATCCGGTCTACTTGCAGTAAGGTAAAGCAATGATCCAATCATAGAACGGTAAAGCTTAGAGTCAACACACTTATCTCCTTCATCTTTGTCAAGTTTTGTAGATGAGCTCATAGGTGTGGCTTGAGGCTTTGCATTCTCCAAGCCAAACTTCTTGAGCATATCCTTGATGTACTTTGCTTGATTGATGAAGATGTCATCCTTCCTTTGCTTGATTTGGAGTCCCAAAAAGAATGAGAGCTCCCACATCATGCTCTTCTCGAATTCACCTTGCATTAACTTAGCAAACTCTTTGCAATGACATTCATTAGTAGATCCAAAGATAATATCATCAACATAGATTTGTACTACTAAGATGTCATTTTTATACCTTTTTATGAAAAGTGTAGTGTCCACCTTACCTTTTTCAATTAAAAAGTTTGAAAGTCTTTCATACCAAGCTCTAGGAGCTTGTTTTAAACCATAAAGAGCTTTAGTAAGTTTGAAAACATGATTTGGAAATTTTGAGTCTTCAAAACTCGGTGGTTGTTCCACATACACTTCCTCATTTATAAAACCATTTAAAAATGCGCTTTTAACATCCATTTGAAAAAGCATGAAATCATGATAATATGCATATGCAAGTAACATCCTAATGGCTTCCATTCTAGCTACGGGAGCATAGGTTTCATCAAAATCAATTTCATCTTCTTGAGTGTAACCTTGTGCTACCAATCTAGCTTTATTTCTCACAATATTATCACTCTCATCTAGTTTGTTCCTAAATACCCATTTAGTTCTTATAGTAGATTGATTACTAGGCCTATCAACTAATGTCCAAACATTACTTCTCTCAAATTGATTTAACTCTTCTTGCATAGCCATAATCCAAAAATCATCTTTTAATGCTTCTTTTATATTCTTAGGATCTATGCATGAGATAAATGCAACATGGTTCATAAGCTTAAGAGAAGATCTAGTGGTTACCCCCTTGGATGGATCATCCAAGATTTCACCATCTTTGACATAGTTGAACTCCCTTGGGTAGCTCACTTCCTTTTCCTCAAGAGCCAAGTCCTTCAAGGCTTCAAGAGGTGGATCTTGTGTGTCCTCTTCTTTTGTTGGAATCTCATCCCTCCTTTGAAGTTTGTCCTCCATCAAAGGCATTAATGATTCCTACATCATCATCATCACAAGAATCCTTCCTTGGAAGGAGGTTATCATCGAATACAACATGTATAGATTCCTCTACTACTAAAGTTCTCTTGTTAAATATACGATAGGCTTTAGAGTTTAAAGAATATCCTATAAAAATAGCTTCATCACTTTTTGCATCAAATTTACCTAAGTTATATTTTCCATTAATTAAAACAAAACACTTGCAACCAAATGGATGAAAATAGCATGTTAGGCTTTTTAGATTTTAAAATCTCATATGGTGTTTTCTTTAAAATTGGCATAATCATTACTCTGTTTACAATGTAGTAAGCTGTGTTTGTGGCTTCTGCCCAAAAATATTTAGGTAAATTGTTTTCACAAAGCATGGTTCTAGCCATTTCTTGTAAAGTTCTATTTTTCCTCTCAACTACCTCATTTTGTTGAGGAGTTCGAGGAGCCGAAAAATTGTGGCTAATACCATTTTCATTTAAAAACTCTTCAAACCCTAGATTTTGAAATTCAGTTCCATGATCACATCTAATATGAGAAATTCTAAGTTCAAGATCGTTTTGGGTTAATTTTGAAAATGTGATGAATTTTTCTAAAGCCTCATCTTTAGTACTTAAAAATAGAACCAAGGTAAATCTAGAAAAATCATCAACAAGAACAAATGCATAAGATTTACCACCCAAGCTCATAGTCCTAATAGGTCCAAATAAATCCATATGGATAAGTTGTAAATATCTACTTGTAGAAACATCATTAATGGATTTAAAGGATGACTTATGTTGTTTACCCTTAGAGCATGCATCACAAATTTTATCGTTTGAGAACTTAATCTTGGGTAAACCTCTAACTAAATCAAGGGAAACTATTTTTTCTAAAACACTAATGCTAGCATGTCCTAGTTTCCTATGCCATAGCCATGTATCATTTTCATTTTGAGCTACTAAACATGCATGAGATGTATGTATGTCATCTAAATGCACCATGTAAATGTTACATATGCGATGACCTATGAGCATAATATTATTAGATTTAATGTCAACAATTTTGCACCCATTTTTATCAAATAAAACATTAAATCATTTATCACATAATTGGCTTATGCTCAACAAATTATGTTTAAGACCATCGACATACAAGACATTTTCAATAAGAATGGTAGAGTGATTACCTATGGAGCCAATACCTTTAATGTGGCCTTTGGAGTTGTCACCAAATGTCACAACTCCTCCACTTTTTGGCTTTAAATCCATGAATCTACTCTTGTCTTTGGTCATATGCCTCGAGCATCCACTATCAAGGTACCATGAGTTTTGACTTTGTGCTTTGGCCTTGTAGCAATGCTCCCCCTACAAACAAAGATATTAAACTTTTGTTTTTGGTACCCAAATCATTTTGGGTCCACGAGTGTTAGCTCCCAATAGCTTGGTTCCCTTAGGAATCCAAGGTGACATAGCAACAATGTTATGAGATTTGACAAGTTCCTTAGGAACCCATACACTTCTAATCTTTTTAGTTCTATTATGTCTAGGGAAGCTACTTTGTTTGTAGTTGTTAGTATTTTTCCTAGGTTGGTTTGCTTTAGATGATTCACCTTTTTCATGCTTCACATTACCAACATATTTAAAAGACTCTTTGAGCTTGTTAAGCTCACCTAACACATTTTTGTGTTCACTATTGCATTCAGAAAGAAGATTATTTAGGTCTACATTTTCATCTTGGAAAAATTTAAGTTCATCTTTCAAACCTAAAATTTTTTTCTCAAATTTTAAGTTAGCTTGAGAGAGAGAGTCATTTTTATCATTTAATTCCAAAATAATTTTCTTATTCCTAATGACCGACTCTTTGTATTTCTCAACTAACTCATCATAAACCTCTTGCAACTCATCATATGCATCATGCAATTCATCAAATGTAAAGTCAAAAGATAATGAGTTAGAGGTTACCATGGAGGAATCTTCCTCAAGTGCCATGAGGCAAAGGTTGGCCACTTCTTGTCCGTCATCCTCGGATGACTCCTCATCACTCCAAGTAGAAAGCTTGGATTTGAGCTTCATCTTCTTCTCAAAGCCCTTCTTCTTGAGTTGAGGGCACTCTGAACGAATGTGACCGGGCTTCTTGCACTCGAAGCAAATGATTTGATCCATCTCTTCTTCTTTGTTTTTACCTTTGAAGTCCATCTTTCTTTGAATTTTCCTTCCACGGTTGGACCTCATGAATCGAGAGAACTTTTTGGCTATCATAGCCAATTCTTTAAGGTCATCCTCCTCACTAGAAGAGCTCTCCTCAAGTAATGAAGCTTTGAGAGCCACTCCCATTTTCTTCTTCATTTCCACCTCTAGCTTCTCTACTCTTTTCTCTTCCTTCTTCTTTTCTTCTTCCCTTCCTTGCTTCATAATTTCATGAGTAAGGAGAGAACCCACTAGCTCATCAAGTTTTAGAGTCTTCAAGTTTTTAGCTTCGATGATGGCGGTTATCTTCCCATCCCAAGATTCGGGAAGTGAGTAGAGTAGCTTCCGGACAAGCTTATCTTCCGGAATAGTCTCTCCAAAGCCTTTAAGCCCGTTGACGATGGTTGAGAAGCGATCAAACATTTTGGACACCGTTTCGTCGGGTTCCATCTTGAAATTCTCATAGCTAAGATTGAGAATTCCAATCTTGGTTTCCTTCACATTATTGGTTCCATCATAGGTGGTCTCAAGAGTATCCCACACTTCATTGGCACTCTCAATGGAGGAGACTTTGGAGTAGATGTCGGGACCGAAAGAGCAAAAGAGCATGTGAAGAGCTTTGTCATTTATTTGGATCTTCTTCCTCTCTTCTTCACTCATCTCCATCTTTCTCTTTAGAACCATCTTTCCTTCATTATCTTGCTTCAATGGAATGTAAGGACCATCTTCAATGACATCCCAAACCAAGTAATCGTTGGACTTGATGAAGAGGCGCATCCGATTCTTCCAAAATGGATAGTTGTCACCATTGAAGAAAGGTGGTTTTGTAGTGGATTGAGACTCATACATGCTAGATCCGGAGGTAGATGCCATGCCCTCACAAATAAACAAAGAAGAAATTGGACAAGAAATATATCTCTCAAATACAATTTTGTCCCTTGAAGTACAACACTCAACCCAAATTTGAAGAAAGAATAAGAATTGAATACAACTCAATTTGGGGTTTACAAGAAATTGGAAAATAGGCACACTTGAGGTTGGATTTTTGCTTGGATGTTTTTCTTTAATGCAATGGTTGTTGCTGGTCTTCAATGAGCTTCAATTTATACATTCTCTATCAATTCTAGCCGTTTGGGTGGTTAGGGTATTGATTATAGCCGTTGGGACCCTCTCTTTCCACCATAAATGCACTTCTGCAGCTATCCGTATCGGTACACGGGGAGCCGTATCGATACATGTCTCAAAACAGAAAGAGTCGTTGTACAGAATAAAGAGGGTGTTTCGAAACGCACGTAAGCGTATCGGTACGGGACATGGACCGTTTCGATACGGAAGAGACCGTATCGATACGGAAGAGATCGTATCGATAACTTTTTCTCAACTTAGCTCACTGGAAGTCTCCGTTTCGATACGGGGGTTTACCGTATCGATACGGGTCAACTACCACTTTAAATGTTAGTTACCTAACAACTGACACCAACGGTCGAAAACATTTAAAACACTTCGAATTAAAAATTTAATTAAAACCGTATCGATACGGGTTAAGCCGTATCAGTACACCATTCAAACTCCTTCAGTTTTTGCAGAGGGGCGTATCGATACAGATTGAATCTGTTTCGATACGTTGTTTCGATACGGTTAAGAGCGTATCGAAACGCTTCTTTCTAGTATCCAACTTTGTAAAAAAGGTATCGATACGGCTGGAAGCGTATCGATACACCTGGACGATTTTCAATACTTTGGTCTTGGAACACTTAGAAAATATTTGGAGTTTGAGTTTTTCAAATCAGTTTAAAGTGTTGGTGATTTATAAATTATTAAAGGGACTTAGAAATCAATTTCAAGTTTTCAATTTAATCCTTAGCAACTTAATTATATCAAATTCAAACATAGGTTTCACACAATTAACACACTATCAAACAGACGATTGTTTTTTGTTTCCCTCGTGATACTTTAAGAATTTCTCCTGATTAATTTAGATTGACTCGCGTTATACACCTAATTTGAGTGAATGAGACTTTTAGTCGGTATTTTCTACATACACAAGGTCTTGAACTTAAATTTTACTCAAATAATGCTAAATTGTTTATCACTTGGACCAACCATATTGGCAGTGACAGATTTAAGTAGAATTTAGTGGGGTCAATTGACCCTACTTGAATCTAGACAGTCCTTGTAGAAATAAAAAAAAATTGAAGGTAGAGGAAGAATTTAAATATTTTTGAACTCAGTTAACGGTTTGAATATTGGTAACATACAATTGTTTTTTAAGAATGCATTCGATGTTGTTCTTTCCATGTAGTTTCGATGAGTTTTTTCAACAAAGAGCGCGCGTTGCGTTGCCGTATTTCCCTTTTTTGCTTGCTGATCAAATTTTAGTCGTAAAGAATATTCGAATTCTAATAATATCAATGTCGACTTAGGTTAGAATCTCAAACAATGTAAAATTCATACAACATAAAATTTTCCAGACATAACATTTATGAAAAATATTAAACTTCTAAACATTAGAGTTGCGCTAAGTAATATTTCTTCAACGAGTGTTGAAGCAGTAAATAGAGAAACATTGTTGAATATGTATAATATGTATAGTAAACGGATGTTGGCCTCGTTTCTCACTTAATCTGCGCTTAAATAGACGTTTCGTCACAACTAATTTTTTAGTTTCTGTAAAAACGGTCGATTAACGAAAAATTAACGTTCAAAAATTTATGTCTAACGAACCCTTAATCTGAAAAAAACATAAATGATAAAAACAAATAATTAAGCCATAAAAACAAAAGAAATCAATGAAGCGGGCGTAGATTAGGACAGAAAAGGGACCACGATTCGGTGTAAAAGTAAGACTAGCACTACTCATCTTTGTGTTATTTCAAACCGAACACATTGTCTGCAAATTTCGACAAAAATAAGAGAAAAAGACATTTACGAAATTGTAATGACTTCCAAGTAATTCTAAAGCATGTACCAATAGATTTCGTCACACGTGATGTCAATTAAAGGCAACAAAGTCTTCAAGAAAAACAATTTATTTAATAAATTAAATATAATGAATATTAGAAACATAAAGCACGTTAAAATGCCTAATTGCTTAAAGGAGTTCGTCACACATGACGTTAACAGAGACCAAAGTGTTTAAAAAACTGAATTGGATTGATTGATTGAACGACAACGATTTAGGCACTGACCCCACCAAATCAAACGCCAATTCCATACATTTTCTCAAAAAAATGAAAAAAGAAATTCTAAAGACAACATTAGTCCACATGCATGTGTTGTTTATTTTGGTCAGCCATCGATTCATATGGAAATCATTTTGAAATTGTATACACTTTTAGTACAAGGGAAATTAGGTGGTCTCTAACTTTATTTTTAAGTGGTAGATATACTTACAATCATAATTATTGATAAGAGTTTTAATGTATTATAACGATTAATGTTAGTCAGATAATTAGAATAATATTATTTACAAATTTAAAGATTAAATTAAATATATTTTAGAAAGATTAAATCAACCTAGGATAAGAGTTTTGATGGAATGGAATGACTTCACTCATTGATTTAGATATTAAAAAGCATTGCATCATTACACTATAAGTGGGTCATTGATTTAGATATAAAAAATATATAAGTTTTGTAAATTTAGATTTAGATTTAGGGTTTAGAGTTTACGAGTTTAGGTTATATGATTTAGAATTTAGGGTTTATGAGTTAGAGTTTAGAGTTAAGATTTAGGTTTTAGGGTTAGTAATCTAGAATTTAAATTTTAAAGAAGGGTAACAAAATATAACCTCATATATATCTATAAGGATAGGATCCGTTTACACAGTGTAAAACTCTTTAAGTTTTACACGTTTTTTAGACCGTTGGATGAGTGAAACGAATGGATGAGATTAACAGTAAATATGTGAAGATTATCACTTGAAAAAAAAGAGTAAGGAGTTAATCTGAGCCATCCATTTCTCCCATCTAACGATCCAAAAAACGTGTAAAACTTAAAGAGTTTTACATTGTGTAAGTTGATCCTAACCCTATATATATTTTGTAATGATACTATGCAATAGAGGTGGAAATAAAAGGGTTCACAAATGCTTTAGTTTAGGGTTTATATGTTTTTATGTTTAAGTGTTTAGAATATAAGGCTGGTAGGTTAAACCTAAATCTCTAATATACTATCCCAAAATTTAAACTCTAAATTATAATTATAAACACTAAAATTTAATCACAACTATTAAATTCTAAACCTTAAAACCAAGGCGTTTGTAGAAACTTTCAACTTGCACCGCCAATATATAGAATATTTTTTCATATATATATATATATATATATGATTATTATCTTATACATTGGCTGTGAGAAGTAAAAGTTTCCACAAGCACCTTAGTTTTAGGGTTTAGGAGCTTAGTTTAAAGGTTAGGGTTTAGAGGTTTAGGTGTAAAGATTTAGAATTTATGGACATTGGTTAGAATTTAAGGTTTGGAGGTTAGAATTTAATTTTTGGGTAATATGGTGAGGATTTAGTTTTTAATCTCTAAACCCTAAATTATAACACTAAACTATAAATTTTAACCACTATCCCTAAATTCAAAACTCATACACCTAAACCCCTAAATCGTACACACTAAACTAAGTCTCTAAACCCTAAAACTAAGGCACTTGTGGAATCTTTTAGTTTCCACCGCCAATGTATCAAATAATTACCCACACACACACACACACACACACACACATATATATATATATATGAAT
Organism: Hibiscus tridactylites; assembly: GCA_958450335.1. Classification (NCBI taxonomy): domain Eukaryota; kingdom Viridiplantae; phylum Streptophyta; class Magnoliopsida; order Malvales; family Malvaceae; genus Hibiscus; species Hibiscus tridactylites. Next base: position 65,687,827 of record OY288287.1, on the reverse strand, counting down.
GATTATTATCATATACACTGACGGTGTAAACTTTTTGTTTCCACAAGCGCCTCAATTATAGAGTTTATGGTTTTAGTGTAGGGGTTTTAGTGAAGGGTTTAGAATTTAGGGCTTAGGGTTATATGTGTAGAGATTAGGTTTTAATCTATAAACCTTGAATTTTAACCTTAAAACTAAAATTCTATTAACATGCCCTAAATTCAAATCTACTGTACTTAAACCCTTAAAATTTAAACCCTAAACGGAGTCTCTAACCCCTAAAACTAAGGCGTGTGTAAAAAAGTTTTCACAAGCGCTTGTGTATAGAATAATTACTCATACACATATATATATAATCTTATACACTGGAGGTGGAAACTTTTAGTTTCCACAAGCATTTTAAATTTAGGGTTTATGAGGCTTAATTTAAGGTGTATCGTTTAGGGGTTTAGGTGTGTGGATTTAGAATTTACGGATAGTGGTTAGAATTTAGGGTTTAGTTTTATGGTAATATGGTGAAGATTTAGGTTTAATCTATAAACCGTAAAATATAAATTTCAATCACTATCCTTAAATTCAAAACTCATACACCTAAATCCCTAAACCATACACCCTAAACTAAGCCCTTAAACCCTAAAACTAAAATATTTGTGAAAACTTTTAGTTTACATTGCTAATGTATCAAATAATTACCATATATATGTTACGTTTAGTGTTACGGTTATAATTACAATAATAATTAGTTTAATAATCAAAGCGAATCAATTTTTACCGACTATATGTTTTTTTTTTTTTGGAATAAATGTCATAAGTGGGGATGAATTTAGAGGGGCTGTCGCCCCTAAAAATTTAAGATTCATAAATAATTTTAATTTTTTTAGAAATTTTCTATGGCCTTATTTAGTAAAGAGTGGTTTGGGCAAAAATTAGAGGTTTGAGGCATAATTAGAGGTTTTTTACCAGTCAAATCCTTTAATATTGTTGTTTGGTAAACATCGGATTGAAAGAGCGGATTGGGGTGAAACCGCTAATTTTAAATAAGCTCATAATATGAGCTTTTTGAGATTAGATGTTTGATATTATAGTTGTAAAGAATCTTTTACCCTTACCAGTTACTAAAAATCTCAAAATAACCTAAATTAAATATTTTCTCACCTTATTTATAAGATAATCCTATTTATTTTTTTATTATCACATATTTATATGTATATTTAAATTTATTAATTAATTAAATTATATTAAAATAATTATATACATAATAAATTAATATATAAATTATATAAATATGTTTAAAAAATTATATTAAAAATAATTTTATAGATCTAATTAATAATAATTAGATACAAAATATTGATAATTAATAAACTATTCAAACCAGTATTTAATATAATAATGTCCTTATATGTAATTTTACTTGTTTAAATAATCTAACAGCTATCAGTTAATTTTACCAAACACTTTTATACAATCAGCTAGTCAAATCAGCTAATGCAATCAGCTATCAGCTAATGTATTCCGCTATCAGCTATCCGTTAATTGTCAAACAGAGCCTATGTATTTTCTATTGAAAATCTATTTTCGGCCCCTAAAATTTTATAAGTTTGCCCTCTAATTTTTTTTTATAGATTCACCCTCATAACATAAAGTTTTGTGTTTGTCCCTGATCATAAATATAATTATAAAAATAATTAATTTAAACTCATTATGCGTGATAAAACTCGAATATAAAATAACGTGATTTGACCCCAAAAAAAAAAGTTTTTGGTATTTAAAAGGTGTAAAACAACGTTGACGAAGACAAATGGTGGATTGAAGTGGAACAAAAATGGCGTAGGGCCGAATGTTTGAACAGTTGTAAAAAGCTAAGGTTAGAGCATTTTGTGATTACAATTCATCGACTAGTCTCACTCACAATAATATCCTTTTCATACTTTGCTCATCCCGAAATATAATATCCTTTTGGCCATATCCCTAAATATAATATATAGTAACGTAATTTTGGGACATTTGATTTGTCAAATTAAAACATAGGACAATTCTTCAAGAAAAAACTTAGGTTAAATTAAAGACAAAGTATATGAAATGGAGTATATATTATTGCGTAAAAAATTATACAAATATATAGTTTTAGAGTACACAATATATGTATTGAATAACATGAAATATTATTACATTTTGACCGTATATCAAACATTAAACTTATAATATTTGAAGCATATAATTTTTTTATCCAACAATGAAGTATATATAATCTTTGAAGATTGTAGAAACAATTTATATATTTTGTTGTAATAACGTATATTTTTAATTACATTACATGCCTATTCAAAAAGAAAAAAAAATGCATTACATGGTTTTACCTTAAACTAAATTTTATACGCTAAAACTACCCAAAACACGTCATGTCTTAATGTGATGAATTATTTTGTGACAAAAAATGAATTGGGTAAATTATATGGTGATCATTAAATTATGAGATAAAATTTTATTCTAAACGCCAATCAATTAATCTTATCAGTCAGACCACATAATTATTAAAATACTATCAATTAAGTCACTTGTCCTTAAACGTAATAATTTATAAAAATTGGTATTATACATCCGATCTTTCCCAACCACTAAACCATAATTAAAATGGTGCGAAGCGATAATAGACTAATAATATTATAAAATCATATTGAACATAGAAATGAGTATAGTTTCGATGGAGTTTGAATGCTCTGTTCTGCATATAATTTCGATGCGATCTGGTTTCTAATAACAAAGTTTATACCACTAGTACTACTTTCTTATTGAAGATCAACCAATAAACAAGCCCAGTTGTGGAAGAACAGATCAATCAAACACGAATCACAGAAACATAGTTTAACAATTGAAGCAAAAGTATGCGCTGACGAAACTGGAACAAGTAATTTTCTTATGACATTCATTTTTAAAAGTGTTTTTTTAGGCTAAAAATAACCTGGAACAAGTAATTTTTTAGTCCAATCAAAAGCTGAATTATCTAATTTGTCTTTTCTAAACTAAAATATTTTATATACTATTTTAAACAAATTTTAGCGATGACATAAACAATCCCAAAACACTTTCCAACAATTGAAAATGTAGTTTCAAGATATTTCCACGCACCGATTAGAATTAGAAAACATGCATTGCTATTTGCTACTGCTCAACAATATGTTAAGAAAAGCAAAGCTTCATAAAACAAAAGGCATTGATTTAGGAGCCCGCTAAAACCCTAACCCTACAGCCTAAACCCTTAAATTTGAAAAGCACATGTAAACTACCCCTAAATTTGACAAGCCGAAGTCTTCCTCTTGATTTAACTTGAGTAATTTTTCTTTTATAACTTAAAGGAAATATACAAATTCACTTCATTCGTATAATACAGGCAGAGGAGGGCCTGTTGACATGAAAGCATAAAAATGGGGAAGAAATGATGGGAACATGGCTTTTTAATAAAGTTGAATCAATTTGTAAAATTGCCAACAGAAGAAAACATAACCTATGTATAGGATTATATATATAATATAACTATAATACAAAGTAGGAGGAACCTGCAATGAAATTCCATGAACAGGGTCTCTCTCTCTCTCTCTCTCTCTCTCTCTCAACTTGGCCACCTTTTTATAGGTGGCAATGAAGAATGAAATGAAAAAGGAATGATAATGATGATGCCTATTGTCTCTATTCACAAACATACCTCCTCTACATGAAGTAGCTTAGAGGCTTCTTCTTTCTTGATCCGCCTTCTCCATATAAATCATTCCATTGAAGCAGCTCATTCATATTTGTAGACTCTGATGACACACTTGCACAAACCTGCATTCATTAAAACCCATATTTCAGAATATCAAATAAATATAAGCAGCTCTAGCTCTAGAACCATAATGATCAAGACCAAAGCATGGTACCTGCTCATGTGCGTATTTAAAATCATCCATCTTCAAAGGACGAACGTCAGCACTGCTATACAATGTCGGTGCAGGTCTATTCTCAGACACCGCCGATGCTCTCTCCTGCAATTGCATCACATGTATATCAGTCTGTAGTCTTGTACAGAATTTAAACGTCCATGTAAATATGTCATAGATAGGGTATATTTATCGGTCAAAAACCCCACCCAAGAATTCATTTTCTTCAGTGGGCACATATTGCAACAGAAGAATTCATTTGTATTACTAATTCATTTTACTTAAAATGCATAAGTCTTGCATAAAATAATAAGAGATTGTTTCTTTCCCTTGTAATCTCTTAACCCCAGATGTTAGACAAATATATTTCATCTTCTTGGACTACAAGATCAAGGTATTACCTAAGAATTACATAGACCAAGAGTAGTCAAAATATGTAACACTACTAGCCACCAAAAAATAGCATCAGGGCATGTAATGCTCATGTCCATGACAGATGCGCCACTTGTTAGCACCATTTACAAAAACAACATGATATCATATGCAAGTAGCTGCAAGCTTATCATACTCAGAATAAGCTCAAATATCAAACTGACCTCCTTTTCCTTTTCCAAAATTTCTCTTATGGGACAATGCGCAGCAGTCACACAAAGGTTCTGCAATGAGAAAATTACATAGGGAAATAAGCATCGATAAAAGAGACATCGCTCAAGTCAGTATAAGAATGTGTTTTGCAGTTGACCAACTCCTATCCTTCTCTAGTTGACAACACTCCTTTACAGTTCCAAAGATAATAGAATCAAGTAAAGAGGAGAAAAGATAAACCTTAAGGTCACTTCCAGAATAACCATCAGTCATATTTGCAATCGCTTCCAAATCAACATTGGGTGACAATTCCTCTTTGGCTAATATAACTCTCAGAATTTTCTCTCTGTTTGGAACATCTGGCAGATTAACCATCAATCTGCACAATATTTAACAGGGAAGTTGCTGGTGCTTAGCATGAGGTCATACAACAGCAACTCAAAAGAAACAAGATGAGAAAGTTACCTTCTAGGAAGCCTCCGGATGACTGCCTCATCAAGGTCAAATGGTCGGTTTGTTGCAGCAAGAACTAATACTCTTTCTTTATCTTTGGTACGAAGACCGTCCCAATTTACCATAAATTCATTCTTCATTTTTCGCATAGCCTCATGTTCACCTGGATTCTCCCGTCTTCCTAACATGCTATCAACCTAAAATAACCACCAAGTCAATAAAACAACATATCCTAGAGAAACAGGAGGAAAGTTATAACAATGAAGTAAAGAAACACAAAATACCAAAAAGAAAAGGATATTCATATCTAAGTTGGCCAAACCTCATCAACAAAAATAACACTAGGTGCAATTTTACTGGCAAGAGAGAAAACGGCTTTAACATACTTCTCTCCTTCACCAAACCACTGCAAGTCATATAAATATGTCACATACATATATCAAAAGGAAAGCTATCTAACAAATGAGGTAATGCCACAGTTTTATGCACTTATAGTACCTTTGAAGTGATGCTTGACATTGATATGTTAATAAAGTTCGCACCAGCTTCAGTTGCAACAGCCTTGGCAAGCATTGTTTTGCCAGTACCAGGAGGCCCAAAGAGCAATATTCCTTTGCAGGGCTGCAAAAGCAAATAATATATCATTAGGAGTTACTTCGAAAATGCACCATTCCAAATAACATACAATAAGCAAAACTGCATATTGAAAGAACCTTTGTCAGCTGCCCCTTGCAAAACAATTCAGGCCTTTGAAGGGGAAGCATCACCAATTCCTTCAAGGTGTCTTTGACATTCTCAAGGGCTCCAATATCATCAAAACTAACACCAATATCACTTGGGGGAATAACATCCGCAAGAAGTTTCTTTTCAAATTCATTCTCAGTGACCACATCCTGGAAATAAGCAAAATTAAATCTTGTTCGATAACAAACTAACCTTACAACCAGAAAGATTATGGACAATTGTATAGTGGGAAATGGCCACACAGAGAACCTAAGAGGAAGAAGACAATCATACCTTAAGTGATTTCTTCAAGCTTTTGCTTTCGTTTAGAATGCCTTGCAAAATGTTCAGCCCATATTTGATGCTGCAACAGAAAAACAGAGAGAAAGTTAGCATAAGAATAAAATGGAGACATTTCAGTTCAAATAATATTATCTCCTTTAATATTTTAGAGATCTAGGCTGCAGTAAATGAACAGAAAATAGGACCTTTCAGTTGAAACTATTAGTTTAGCATCTTTGGTCAAAGCTTCAGAAGAATTCATGAAGTGGTGACTCAGCGCCCAGCCTACCACTTTCTCCACGCCTGCAATGGTAGAAGGTAAAAAAAATAGTAAATTGAAGTAAAAACGTAGTACAATATTTTAGTATTATCTCCTTTTGAATTTCAGGGAACAGTTTTATTCATTGACAAACTTTAAAAAGTAATCAATTAAATATATTTTTAAAAAGGACTCCTGAAATTTTATATATAAATAATAGTAAAATGTTAAAAACTAAGGAAAAGGAATATACACATGAAGGGAGTTCGAATATAGTAAGAAATTCAAGGATACTAACTCTCATTTGCAAGTGTTTGATCTTTAATGCAGAGTGTTTCAAGATCAGGGCAATCCAAACCATTTCGACTGAGAACCTGATAACACAAAACTGTTATGAAAATCTGCAAATAGAGACTAGTACCTCAAATGTTCAAATAAATGAACTGTTCATTAATTTATAAATATAAAAAGGGCAAAGAAGACAGCTTATTTCTATTTGGGAGAGGGAAGAGGGGTTGGGGGAAGGGATACATGCATTTTTAATTTTAACCCTCTTCAAGTATCTTTTAGTTTCTCATTCCAGCAGGTTCATTATCCTACACTTGTGAGAAGTTTTACCAAATTCATAAAAGGAAGCCACTTTCGGGCAATGTATTATATGAACAGAAGCTCCTACTGGCATGCATAAAGAGGAAGTGCAAAACTGGAAAAACAAAGTAAGAGTTTGTTATACGCACTGAGCGAATGATAACAATATTTGACTGTGCTTTAAGAGTTTCAATGTCGCGTTCCAGTTGCTGCTTCCAATCCAAAAGTAAAGCTTCATCCTGACATGATTCAGGAATATTAAATTAAATATTTCAGTATTCATAACAGGATAACCAATGCAGAAACTGACTTAAACGTACCTGAGGCAATTGTATTGTCACTTTGTTAGGGAAAAGCCGAGAAACTTGTTTCATGGTTTTAGGTGCTTCTTTGCTCCTGTCATTAAGTCTACCAAAATTATCCTGCAGAAAGAATGATACTTGCATTAGACATGTTATCTGAAAGAGAAAGAGGGGAGGCAAATACTAGATCAGAATGCACTAAGCATGGCATCCCGCATCACATTTGAGGACACTCGTACTAAGGATGGTCATCACTCGCACTATGTCACTTTTTAGGGACCGTGCTAAATGCTCTCATTTTAATTGCAGTATAAGAATGCTATACAATGGCATCGGCATTAAGTCATGTTAAATTCAAGTGAGGATCATACCTAAAACTTTTAACAATGTAATTAGGCAACTGTTTGAGAAAAGAGCATTCAAATTCAAAGTATAAACATTGAAATGTTAGCAAATGATCAGATATGGTCCTTCCAAAAGTTAACACAACTAGAGAGTTAGAAATCACCAAGACAGTACAGTAGCATAAAACTCAGCTGAATCATTGAAAATAATCCAACGTCTTTTAAGAAATATAAGGCAAAAGAAAGATGTTGCTTGACATACAGGAAATGCAAGATCAAGTAGTGCAGTCTGATTGGATCCAAATTTTGTGAACAAGAGGCCACCAGGATGAGACTGCAGAAAAACAAAATTGCAGACATCAAAAAATTACAAATACTTCATAAAGCGTCAAAGAAAGATAAAGCTGACCAAAAGGTAGGTTGCTTACTTTCTCCTTGCGATTATCCATCTGGGTATGAGAACCAATCACGACAACATTAGCTGGCAGATTCTCAACCTTACTCTTCAGGGAAGTATATACATCTGAATTTCCAGCCATGGACTTCTCGATCTCTTTCACAAACAAAATCAAGGGACAACTCTTGCTTTCATTCACTGCAACCTATGGAAGTGAGACAATTCAGAGCTAAATGCTTATAAATGTGAGTACCATAAAGCAAAAGCACTGATGCATTAATCAAAATGATGCGTACCTCGAAAAGTTCATTAACAGCTAGCTTGTCAACATCATCTCCTCCAGAACTATCCAAACGAAGTGAGCTAGCTATAGATTGAAAACACAATGAGTAAGATTGGATAGAAGTCCACAATACATCATAATAGATGTTTGAAATTATGCAAGAAACGGGATAAAGTGATCACCAGCACAGAAGAAACCATGATCTTCTTCACAAAGCCCACCAAGATCATTTCCCTCTGGAATAGATCTGTCAAATCTGACCCCAATTTTTGAGGAACCATTTTCTTCAAATGCAAGGAGCACTTTGCCCCGAAAACCAATCGTTGGTCCCCTACACAGAACACAAATATTATACTACTTAACCTTTTAGCAAAAAGGTGCCTTTAGAAAAAAAAATTACATGTTCCTTCTATCTACCATGCCAACACTAGCAGCAGTTCTTAAAACAAATATGAACATCTCAGATGCCTAGCAATGGTATAAAGGGCGGCAATCAAACTGGGTCTCAAATATAAGCTAGCAAGGACATCACCAAAATAAGATAAAACTCCAAAGTCCAAACCTAATTTCAAAATATATAAAAAGGAACTTGCTATGAAAGAGAGAACACCCATATGGCTAGCTAAAAGGTGGAGTATAAGAAGATACCTTAAAGCAGGTTGTAGAGAGGAAAGTCCAGAAGGTGATATGGCACCTACAAACTTAACCCTATCACCTGAAAATTTTAAATCAAGTAATTTTAGATAACCATATTAACTTCTGAGAAAGCTATGGCATTGCAAAAAAACAAGGGTAACTATCCTATCTCAAGGAAGTGAAATACCTTTCTTAAATGTATAATTTTTAGATGTTGCAGTAGATACTTCCTGCTTTGGCAAAGCTTGGGAGCTCAGTGAAGAACCCCCTGTTATATCAGCTTCGACACTAGAAGTTGGTCTCTTCTGCTGCAAAGCAGCAGTCTGTGCAGCTCTTTTGGCATATACATATGCCCTCTCAGCCCTTGAAGGTTCCTTCACAGGATCAGATTCTTTTGATGTTGATCCCTGGATATATTGGGAAGAAAATAATTGAAGATAGGTGCCACAAAAATGTTCAGACATTTAGAAATTCAAAACTATAAAGAAATTTGTGCAACCACAACACAAGACTTGGAACAAACATCTTGCTTTCATAACATGATATTTTTCCAAAGAATCAAAACAAGCTGAGAGGTGAAAGAAGCATACTCCAGGCAACAGAAGAGAATCAACAATCAGCAGTCTAGCACCAAAATGTTTAGCAAGTGCCTTTGCCAATGTCTCCTGATATATTTCTGTACCTATACATATTCAAAGTAAATTAATTGAAAACTTAGATACGAGAATATAAAGAGCAAATGGGAAGAATTAAACATTCTCTCATAGACAATTAAAAGAAAACAGCATCCATACCTGAAGGACCAGATAACAATACACGAGGACTCATGGTAGGAAGATCTGAAGTGTACTTTACAAATTTATTACACTTCAAATGCACATAAGTTGAGGCTATCAAAACTTTCTTTGTCGTATCACTGTCACAAATCGCAATGGAAATTTTCAAGTAACATTAATCAAATTTCCCCAACACTAGAAAGCTGATGAATACGAAATGAATTAGGTATAACATAAACAGAGAGACAGATAATACTGCGTGGCACACAAAGAATTCTATTCTCTGCAACATGCAATGTTGGATGGTCAATATTCACTGCATACAGACTTGCAAAATTGTGAAAATTAGATTGGCAAAGTAAAAGCAATAATACAAGTTAGGTTTCCCAAAGTTCTAGACACAAGGAATCATAATAATAAACTTCTGAATAAAACAAAAGTGTAAAATACAATTCAGAGCAAAAGCACAAAATTTACCTCAAATAATATGGAAAATTTTCAAATGAGACGTCTATATTGTCCGCATTGAGAATGCCTTCGCGTAAACTATCTTTAAAAGCTTGCCGCTTAGTTGACATCAAAGCTGAAGGAGGTTCAAGTTCCTTAAGCGCCGCTCTAATTTCCCTTCGCTCGTCAAGAATTTTAGCAATGCTGTCCAAGTCAGTATTTGCTCCAGCAAGAATACGCAAAAATGGCCTTAACGAGTAGCTTGCCCCAGGGATCTTTGTGTTGTCAACATCCATACTATCATCCAATCCAAGTCTATCAAGATTAGGATTTTCATTGGCTGCATCAGGTATAGGAGGAATGGTTTTCTCCCTTGAAGAAGCAGTTACTGGATCAGTATTACTAGCGCTATCCTTCATATCCACCTCTGGAACACGGTCGTCTGATACCTCACAACCAGAAGGTAAGGTAGACATCTCTGAATTCTCTTTTGTTGACAAAGAGGCCAATATTGTTGCTGCCCCAGCAACAGCCGACGGGTTACCTGATTGTGCTTCAATAATCCCTTTTATAGGAGCGGTCTGAGCTTCTAAAACGCTTAAAGAAGAAGGTATATCCGGGGCAGCTAAGTTATCAGTGGTGAGCTGCTGAAAAATCTATGTTTCCATCAAGGAATTAAAAGGTTGCTAAGATGGAACATACATCAAAATAAATTCAATGCGGAATAATGGAACATGCTGGAAGACAGTACCACAGATTATCATTTGAGAGAGTAGAGTACCAAAATTTGTAAAAACAATATAAAAAAAGGATACATAAGCATGATTCCCTGTACTAGTGAAAATCAATTCATCACCTGCACTTAGAATTAAACTAGCATTTTTACGGTAAGTCTTCCCATTAACCTGAACAGAGCCTTTTCCTCCTGAAATTTCTAGTAATGCAATTGAACTCCCATCACTCTGCATTAGGAAAAATGAAAATCATCACTCTCAGAAACCCATGAAAATTGAAAAATTATGAGCAAATGATTTGCAAAGATTCATACCTCTATATGCTTCACTTTGCACAAAATAGTGCTAATATTGGGATCTTTAAGACATAAATTACACTGACGACTTTGGCCAACAGTGAATATAGTGCCACACATGACCACGTGGGGGTTCTGGGGACAAATTGAACATTAACAAGAATTGGAAGCATAGTAGTTCCGCATGAAATTATCATAAAGAACTGAGACCTATATGAAGTGGCAAAATAGCTAGCAACTTGGTGGTATGCCATGTATAAGATTGTCACTTAGGCATTCGAGCAGAATGAGTAAAGATTACCTCCTCATGACTACATAGTCAATGGATTAGACAATAAGATGATGAGACTCACAATTGGAAGATACTCAAAAGGCAAAAGGAAAAAACAAATTGTCTGGTTCATCCATTCCAATTGTTGAGTTGAAAATGACAAACTAAAATAGAACACGCTATGAAACCAGACAACTTAAAAGTAGTTTTCCCGCCAATTACAAAAGTGTAACAATAATATCTTGCACAGAACTGCATTTTACAACTGAATATGTACAAATAAGAAATTTCCCCATGGAAGAAATTCAATCTAACAATAACTGAAACTGCTCTCTCAAATTCGCAACTTTCCTCAAGAAAAAAAAAAACTTCCATTGAACTAGAAAGACTAAATAAACAGAGTTCCCAATGGATCTAATGACCCTAAAGACAAATGAACTGCAAGGTTAGACCACTGTTTTCAGAACCCCAAGCATAATTGCCAAAATAACAGCATGTTTGGTAAAGTTTTTACGGATATCAAGTTAACATCCCATTCACATAAATGATTTGAGATCTTTTCTCTGATGAATAAAATCCAATGCATTTGAGTTTATGTAATAGGATTTCAGTTAACTCCAAGAATCCACTCTATGACTGAAACCGAATTACTCAAATTATGTAGTGAGATTCCATTGACTTCCAAAATTCACGAGCCCAAAGTTCAATATCCTTCGCCATTAACAATTCTTGGGGGAAACCCCATAATTTTTGTTTCATAATTTCGCTTTATTAGATGAAAGACCCAGAACTGCAATAGGTATTGCTAATCTTAACCTAATTAACACAGAGATCACGAAACAAAAGGTAATAATAACGCAATTTCAGAGAAAATACCTGAGAGTACTGAGAAAGAAGCTTTCCCCAAGGGACTTTAGAACCTGATTTAGCATGTTTCGTCGGCTTCTTCTTAACCCGAGCAGTAAACCCTGCACCAACCATCTTCGCGTTCTCCGTATCTATAGCAGGTTCACCTACGTAACCAGAAGTAAAGACATCAAAACCCTATTAAAAAAATTCCCACACATAACCCTATAAAAAAAAAGAAAAACAGAACCCCATAAACCCAATTGAGAAATCAATCGAGGATCGAACCTAAAGACGGCGGAGACACCAAAGCAACGTTCTCCACGTCAGCATCAGCAGACTTATCAGGGATAGATGCATCAACGGCCTTATCCGCATCGGATACCGGCAGATCAGAAGATCGAAGCTCCGTTACCCGTGAGTCCGACCCGGATTCCTTCACCGGATCTAGAGCTTCGTTCAGCGGCCCAGACACCGCCGCTCCATTGGTGGAAGACGACGCCGGCTCAGATGCCTAAAGGGAAAAAAAACAAATCAGTACCAGATTCAAATCTAAAGATATCTTTTTTGACGCGCATGCAAATTGAAAACCCTATAGAATAACAAAAATTGGATTATGAGAGAGGTGAAACAAAGCTAAGACCTTGGATCGTTTACTAGAGGTAGGAAGCGATGTAGCCGGAGAGGAAAGGGGTCGTTTGGAAGAGGAAGAGCTCCGCCGCGTTTCAACCATCGCCTTGTTAAATTAAAAGAAGGGAATTTTGAGGGTTTAATCACTCTGGGTTTTCTCTGATCCGAAAAAGGAACGACCTTTGGGTCTATTGAGGAATAAAAAGGGAAGAGAAAGAATCAGAAGGGAAGAGAAAAGAGGTGAATGATTGCGGGGATATCAGTTATCAACGTCCCCGTGCTGTGTGTGCACCTATTAATATTATTATTATTAGGGTAAACTATCCTGGCAGTTACTGAATATTTATTGTCTTTTATTTTGGTCATTAAACTTTTAAAATTTGTATTACAATAGTTGAATTTTTAATTTGTTTTTATTATAGTCACTTTTATTAGTTTTCATTAAGAAATGATGATTTGATACTTTAAAGTAGGGGCGAACCAATATAAGAGCCGTGGGTGCCGTACCCCCCAATTAAAAAAACTGATATTTAATCCTTTAAAATTTTAAATGTTTTAATTTCATCCATTCAAAAAATTTAAAATTTTGTTATTATATTTTAAAAATTTTAATTTTTTAATTAAATTCCTAGTAATACTTTTAAAATTTCTCGTTAAGTCTCATTTTTAAATTTTAAATCAAGCCCCTAAAATTTTTAAGAAAAAATTAAACTAAACCCTTTTAAATTTTTGAAAATTTTAATATTAACTCCTAATTTTTTAAAATTTTAAAAGACCCCCTCGAACTAGCTTGTCAAGGCCCACCTGCGTTAAAATCTTTTTCAGCAAAAAAACTTTAATTTTTCAAGTTTATAGCCACCGTAAAAGGTTAAATTTTTTATGAACAAAGTAGTCGTCATATTTGTTTGGCATAGTTTGGTTTTAAGTTGATTCGATGGTTGAAATTGACAGGTCAAAAAGTTCTAACTTTTTTATTAAGATTTGATTGATAATTGAAGAGATTGAGATAATTTTTTACAAGTTTAAACCAATAAAATGAAGAGGATAAGAATGAATGGTCTTTTGAGAACTCACCAAACAACGGTAAAAAAAATGACAAAAAAGGAAGGAAATCCAATAAAAATTAAAAGTTTATATTTTTTTATCCTCAATGTTAAACGCATGATCAACATGAAATCAAACTATGTTGTTTTGTAGTCAAATGAACCTTTCCATCGTCAGGATCGGCCAATGGCAACTCCTTTCGACAAAAAATTGATCTTTTACGGTGACTGTCAATTCTTAAAATTAAGATTTTTTTAAGGAACAAGACTTTTTTGAGGAATGGGGAACAAGACTTTAACCATAATATTTAACGAAAATAATCATAATAAAAACGAGTTAAAAGTTTAGAGACCGAATTGAAAACATCATAAATTGATTACAGCTTAGTTTATCATTATTATTTTTTTGATGAAACAACGAAATTTGGTTATCTATCGTTTTTTAGTGATAAAAAGTGTAAATTTTTTGACATTAAATAATAAGGTACAACTTTTTGAACATGAAATCAAACAACTTTATTAATAAACGAAAGAAAATAAGATCATAAATTTTCAAAGGTTTCACAACATTAAAAAAAACAACAACAAATTCAAAAAGAAAACTATAGGGCTGCTCCAGCCAAATTAGATATTTTCTCTTTGTACCACTTCAAATATATGAAGTCCATTGTAGGAAGAGTCCATGGGGAGTTGTCAAAACACGAACTAGATGAAATCCTCACTAGAAAATTATAAATACCTTTCACGTCGGTTCCAAAGGTACTGATCCGCTCCACGGTTCCGATTACATCGACAAACAACCACAAAAAGGATGAAATTATCCATGACCACCGAAAAACTCAAATCAGAAACAAACGTCGTGAGAAAACACTACACAAGCATCAAGTGGCCACAAAGATATCTAGAAAACATGTCATGAGACAAAGACGTGCCATAAAAACAGAAAAAGCGTGTCATAAATACAGAGAAAAATAAGATATGCGAAAAGCAAATAATCAATATATATTTATATTGAAAATTTGAAAAAAAAAACTAAAAATATAAAATTCAAATAAAAAAACATGAAAAAATAGAACATCGACGATTGACGATCAGCACAAAAGTTGGTGCTGCCGTTTGCGGCCAAAACAAAATAATATTAAGGTATAACTTCGCTCTCAATGTCTGTATTCTTTTTTATTTAAAATTTAATTACTTTTAAATAATTTCAATGAGATCTTGATTCGATGATAGAATTGAGGTATTGAGAATTATGTGCAAATACGATGTGTGTTATGTTTAAATTTATTCTAATTTAGATCGGGTTATATTATAGTTAACAAATTGTTTGTAATTGTATAATGTAATTATTAATTCTAACTATAGTTATATAGATATATTGAGCGTAATTATAATTTCGTAATGAGTTGATTCTAATTTAATTATAGAAATATATTTAATTATAATTGTAACGTCAAAAAATTCTAAAAGTCGTTTTTATAAAAAAAATGTATAATTTACTCAATCTTATTTATATGCAATAATTGAGATTCAATTGATAATACTGTAAAAGATCTCTATTAATGATCAGATAACAATGTTTTTAAAAATGTTTTTAAGTAGATAAAATGTATGTTTCATATGATATTTTTGAAAGGTAATTAAATTGGTGATATGAACGAGGACAAATGATTAAATTTTGCTCAAAAGTGTTTTTAAAAAACTAAAATTTAAAAATTTTATCTTTCTGAAATTTGCTTTTGAAAATTTGTTGAAAAATATTTTGGCCTCAAACGTGACTTGTTCTGCATTACTTTTGCAGCCCAAAACACTTTTAAAAGCATTGCAGAATATTTTTGTACTATTTTTTTTAAGTTTTGTTCACAGAATCAATTTAAAATCACGTATAGGGGCGTACCTAGTGCAGGTCATGGCAGGTCACTTAATCTACCATAAAAAAATATGTTTTTAAATTCAAAATTATTACATAGCGACTTTAATTTTTTGAAGAACTTTTTACGTCGTTAAAACATGTTACTCTTTCTTTTATTAAAAAATATTTTATGAACCCTCTTTATCACGTTAGCAATGACCCTAATCATTAAAAATTACGTACATCACTTATTTTTTTCATGACAATATTTTAGGGGTAAATTTACACTCATTTTTTCATACTATATGAAAGAACAATTATTTGAAAGTTTTAATTTGAGTGGACTAATCATACGGTAAAAAATGGTGATGTGAGTGATTTGTAGTGGTTGAAACCATTGCTGACGTTGTGAGAATGTCCATAAAATAATTTATCTTTATGTTGACTTTCTCTTGCACCATATGTTTACTCTTAGACTTACGCGCTTCAATTTTTTGCGTATTTTTTTTATCATTTGACACAATATTTTTTTTATATTTTCTCAACTTTCGGGTCGAATATTTTTCTCTCCTCCATAACCAAGCCCACCACCTACCATTATAACCCTTTAACTTGAAACCTTAAACTTCCCACATACATTAAACTTCTTTAAATCAATACTATAAACCCATCAACCAATAAATCAAAAAAAGAGAGGGAAAAAACAAGTTAAACAACATCAAAAGTCTCAAATTCAAACCAACAAAATAAAAAGGAAATCATCATAAATTTTCAAAGATTAAATTTTCCAGAGTTCAAAAATAAAATTCGCGAATCTAAACGATCAATGAATAAAAAAGGCAACAAAAAAATATATATCGTAGGTAAGGGTTCATAAGAGGACAAAAAACTCAAGTTAAAGTTTTCACGTAGCTTTAGTTTTGAGAATTTTTTAGTTTTAGGAGTGATTCTAAGAAATCAAAATCGATAAATAAAAGGAGAAGCGATCAACCTTTAAATTGGTAAGTTCATTTGTATGGAAAGTCATTGAATATTGACATTCTTGTGATGACTATTTGTTGAAGAATGAAAAAACTAGTAGAGAAAATATTTATTCAAGGGTAAAAGGAAAATGTATAATAAATTAATTTTTGACATGTTATAGCAGTTGACGACAATGACTGTAATAAGAGCGAATGAAAAGCTTAATGATTGTATTGTAAGTTTTAAAAGTTTAGTGATTTGAGTTAGGATTCATACAAATGAAAGAAAATAATAAGGTACAACTTTTTGAACATGAAATCAAACAACTTTATTAATAAACGAAAGAAAATAAGATCATAAATTTTCAAAGGTTTCACAACATTAAAAAAAACAAATTCAAAAAGAAAACTATAGGGCTGCTCTAGCCAAATTAGATATTTTCTCTTTGTACCACTTCAAATCTATGAAGTCCATTGTAGGAAGAGTCCATGGGGAGTTGTCAAAACATGAACTAGATGAAATCCTCACTAGAAAATTATAAATACCTTTCACGTCGGTTCCAAAGGTACTGATCCGCTCCACGGTTCCGATTACATCGACAAACAACCACAAAAAGGATGAAACTATCCATGACCACCGAAAAACTCAAATCAGAAACAAACGTCGTGAGAAAACACTACACGAGCATCAAGTGGCCACAAAGATATCTAGAAAACGTGTCATGAGACAAAGACGTGCCATAAAAGTAAAAAAAGCGTGTCATAAAGACAGAGAAAAATAAGATATGCGAAAAGCAAATAATCAATATATATATATATATATTGAAAATTAAAAAAAACTAAAAATATAAAATTCAAATAAAAAAACATGAAAAAATAGAACATCGACGATTGACGACTAGCACAAAAGTTGGTGCTGTCGTTTGCGGCCAAAACAAAATAATATTAAGGTATAACTTCGCTCTCAATGTGTGTATTCTTTTTTTATTTAAAATTTAATTACTTTTAAATAATTTCAATGAGATCTTGATTCGATGATAGAATTGAGGTATTGGGAATTATGTGCAAATACGATGTGTGTTATGTTTAAATTTATTCTAATTTAGATCGGGTTATATTATAGTTATCGAATTGTTTGTAATTGTATAATGTAATTATTAATTCTAACTATAGTTATATAGATATATTGAGCGTAATTATAATTTCGTAATGAGTTGATTCTAATTTAATTATAGAAATATATTTAATTATAATTGTAACGTCAAAAAATTCTAAAAGTCGTTTTTATAAAAAATGTATAATTTACTCAATCTTATTTATATGCAATAATTGAGATTCAATTGATAATACTGTAAAAAATCTCTATTAATGATTAGATTAACAATGCTTTTAGAAAAGTGCGGTTAATAAATTTTTGAAAAGTACTTTTAAATTATTTTGATTAAAATTTGTGTATTTGAATTATTAGTAAAAAAATGTTTTTAAGTAGATAAAATGTATGTTTCATATGATATTTTTGAAAGGTAATTAAATTGGTGATATGAACGAGGACAAATGATTAAATTTTGCTCAAAAGTGTTTTTAAAAAACTAAAATTTAGAAATTTTATCTTTCTGAAATTTGCTTTTAAAAATTCGTTGAAAAATATTTTGGCCTCAAACGTAACTTGTTCTGCATTACTTTTGCAGCCCAAAACACTTTTAAAAAGCATTACAGAATATTTTTGTACTATTTTTCTTTTCAGTTTTGTTCACATAATCAATTTAAAATCACGTATAGGGACGTACCTAGTGCAGGTCATGGTAGGTCACTTAATCTACCATAAAAAAATATGTTTTCAAATTCAAAATTATTACATAGTGACTTTAATTTTTTTGAAGAACTTTTTACGTCGTTAAAAAATGTTACTCTTTCTTTTATTAAAAAAATATTTCATGAACCCTCTTTATCACGTTAGCAATGACCCTAATCATTAAAAATTACTTACATCACTTATTTTTTTCATGACAATATTTTAGGGGTAAATTTACACTCATTTTTTCATACTATATGAAAGAACAATTATTTGAAAGTTTTAATTTGAGTGGACTAATTATACGGTAAAAAATGGTGATGTGAGTGATTTGTAGTGATTGAAACCATTGCTGACGTTGTGAGAATGTCCATAAAATAATTTATCTCTATGTTGACTTTCTCTTGCACCATATGTTTACTCTTAGACTTACGCGCTTCAATTTTTTGCGTATTTTTTTTATCATTTGACACAATATTTTTTTTTATATTTTCTCAACTTTCGGGTCGAATATTTTTTTCTCCTCCATAACCAAGCCCACCACCTACCACTATAACCCTTTAATTTGAAACCTTAAACTTCCCACATACACTAAATTTCTTTAAATCAATACTATAAACCCATCTACCAATAAATCAAAAAAAAAAGAGGGAAAAAATAAGTTAAACAACATCAAAAGTCTCAAATTCAAACCAACAAAATAAAAAAAAAATCATCATAAATTTTCAAAGATTAAATTTTCCAGAGTTCAAAAATAAAATTCGCGAATCTAAACGATCAATGAATAAAAAAGGCAACGAAAAAATATATATCGTAGGTGTTCATAAGAGGACAAAAAACCCAAGTTAAAGTTTTCTCGTAGCTTTAGTTTTGAGAATTTTTTAGTTTTAGGAGTGATTCTAAGAAATCAAAATCGATAAATAAAAGGAGAAGCGATCAACCTTTAAATTGGTAAGTTCATTTGTATGGAAAGTCGTTGAATATTGACATTCTTGTGATGATTATTTGTTGAAGAATGAAAAAAATAGTAGAGAAAATATTTATTCAAGGGTAAAAGGAAAATGTATAATAAATAAATTTTTGACATGTTACAGCAGTTGACGACAATGACTGTAATAAGAGCGAATGAAAAGCTTAATGATTGTATTGTAAGTTTTAAAAGTTTAGTGATTTGAGTTAGGATTCATACAAATGAAAGAAAATAATAAGGTACAAATTTTTGAACATGAAATCAAATGACTTTATTAATAAACGAAAGAAAATAAGATCATAAATTTTCAAAGGTTTCACAACATTAAAAAAAACAACAACAACAAATTCAAAAAGAAAACTATAGGGCTGCTCCAGCCAAATTAGATATTTTCTCTTTGTACCACTTCAAATCTATGAAGTCCATTGTAGGAAGAGTCCATGCGGGGTTGTCAAAACATGAACTAGATGAAATCCTCACTAGAAAATTATAAATATCTTTCACGTCGGTTCCAAAGGTACTGATCCGCTCCACGGTTCCGATTACATCGACAAACAACCATAAAAAGGATGAAACTATCTATGACCACCGAAAAACTCAAATCAGAAACAAACGTCGTGAGAAAACACTACACGAGCATCAAGTGGCCACAAAGATAACTAAAAAACGTGTCATGAGACAAAGACGTGCCATAAAAGCAGAAAAAGTGTGTCATAAAGACAGAGAAAAATAAGATATGCGAAAAGCAAATAATCAATATATATATATATATTGAAAATTTGAAAAAAAACTAAAAATATAAAATTCAAATAAAAAAACATGAAAAAATAGAACATCGACGATTGACGACCAGCACAAAAGTTGGTGCTGCTGTTTGCGGCCATGTAACACCCGGGTTTAGGGGTTAGGTGAAAATAATATTTTAATATTATTTGGGCTCGGTTTTATAATTTAAATAATATTCGGGTTTTAATTTCAAAATAAATGGTGTTGAACATATTTTGATTTTAGCCTAAATAGCCATGGATCACCTTCTTTGTGAATAGTCCAATTCATTAAGGGCAAAATGGTCTTTAGCCTTTAAATTTAAACAAACAATTAAAAATACCCTTTTCTCACCATCTTCCACTATTCACCTTCTTCTTCTTCAACGGGAAAAGAAAGAGCTCTCTACCAAACACTATTCCATCCAAAAAGCTCCTCCATTTCAACTCTGTTTTGAAAGGTAATGACGTTTTTGACTTCCCCTCAACTCCATCTCTTTAAAAGTACCTTTTATTTTCATTTTCATGGAAGTTTTAGAAAATGGAATTTTGGAAGGTTTGGATTAAAAATGGAAACTTTATGATGTTAAGTGAAATGTTTTGATTTAGTATGTTTAGTTATGATGTATAGAGGTCAAATGGTATAATATATGTGAATTTCAAATGATTTTGAGCAATTTTCGGATTTGGGTAAACATGAGGTTTTTGGAGGGTTTTGGGTGAGTTTTGGGGGGTTTTTTAGGTGGGTTTTGATATGCTATTGATAGTACTATGGATAAGGGTTGAAGTGGGATCATTTGTGGGTGTTTTGGAAGTTGGAAACATGGTTTTTGGACATGGTTTTGGGGTTGTCCGAGTTGGTGAAAATGGGATTTGTTCATGCTTGCAACATGGTAATTTGTGGTTGAATTGTATTCCGAGTTAGTTCCAACGATAAGTTATTCATTGTGGATGTTTTGTTTGTGTTTGAGATTGATTAGAATCGAGTTTGGGCATCGGTGAAGCATCAGAAGTAAATCTGGGAAATTGAAGGTGGTCGCTTGCTTGGTCTTTGAGCTTGGAAGCTTAGGTGAGTGGTTAATTGTTTTACATGGTTTTAAAATGGTTGGTTCGAGTATATGGACTAGGTTGGGCTTGGTAGACCCACCTAGAGTTAGGATTAGGGTGGTAGCCTAATCCTAAACTTGATCTAGAGCCTTTGGATGAACTCATATATGTGGATGTGTATGTCTCGTATGAAATGTGATATGAATGCTTATGTATATTGTGTTATACATGTGAGATGAGGCATGATTTGTGATGCTTGAGACATGCATGATGATGGTTTATGGTGAGTACGTGCTAAGCACGGAATTGATTGAAATGAGCAATGTGAAATGAGTAAAATGTTGACACTAGTATGCTTGATTACAAATGATCGATCATTAGGATGTTAGTGTGTACACATGAGTCAAAAGTCGCGCGTGGCCTTGGTGGCGTTGAGTCACCAAGGAGGAGTACGGGTTCGCCCGGAAATTGTATTTATATATAGTCGATGATGAGTGGAATCCCATCGACGGGGCGTGAGGATGAGTGGAATCCCCTCCGCGAGACCGGTGATGAGTGAAATCCCACCGTGAGGTAATGTGGTTGTTGGATGTGAGTTCCAACGTGTCTATCCGCGTATTCGGGTCATAGCTAGGTGCCAATGTTGATTGATAAGTGTATCAATGTGATGAGATATATGATCTTTATTTGGATGTTCAAATGTGATTACTTGTGTGGTGGAGTAAAGCTCATGATCATGACATTTAATTGTATATTGCTCATGCATCTTTATCTTGTGGCTCTTGTTGATCCTTGGTATATATGTGTAATGCCTTGGCTAGATCGTGCTCGGACCCTGCAATGTTGAGGTTTGTTTTTAAGAGCTCACCCTCACTAAGCATCATTGCTTACGCTCTCTTTGTTCAACATTGCAGATCCTTAGTTCGTGGGTTGCTTGCGCAAGTGGAGGGCCTCCAAGTGTGGTTGTTAGCTTTGAGTACATCAAGTATGAGTTTTTAATGTTGAACATGTAATAGTTAAGCAATGGGACATGTGTTATTTTGATGGATGATTGTTGGTTGTTTAGGAGCTTGCTTAGACTCCATGTTATGTTGCTTTTGTATGGCTTGTGATGCCATGTCTGAATTGTAATCCATGCCTAAATTGCTTATCATGAATGTTGGCTATGTGCCTTTGAGGTTGCCTTTATGTTTGAATGTTGAAGTATGAGACTTTGGATGCTTAAATGTCATCTTTAATCAATTGCATGATTTCCTTGGTGTATGTACATGTGGGGTGTTTGTATGGCTAAATAATGACCTGTAAATGTTGTATGAATGCTTGTTTGGGTCTAGGGAAGTCCAAATTTGCATCTAGGTCCGTGTCTTGTTCGTTTTAGTTGAGTTTGGAGGTTTTGCAGTACAGGGGTATCGATACGGTTGGTCCCGTATCGATACGGCCTTCTTGTTTCAGGCCTCGTGTTTCGATACGCGAGGGGGCGTATCGATACCTTTTTGGTCACTGAAGCTACTGTCCATTTTGGTATCGAAACGGGTCTCTAGCGTATCGATGCGGTCATCTTAGCGTTGACCGTGAGAAGTCAGCTGTTGGGGAGAGTATCGATACACTCCTTGGGCGTATCGATACGGTCTTCACGGGTTGACTCTGACCAGTTGACATAGTCAAGGGGGTATCGATACACCCCTTAAGTGTATCGATACCACCTGTAGTTTAAGTTTAAAATTGGGCTGTTAAATGTTGGTATGGGTTCGTTTGATTGTCTCGTGTATGCTGTTCCGCTGTATGATCACTTAGGATTTAATCCTCCTATAGACAAGATTAAAATGAAAAAAATATAGGGTTGTTAACCGAGGGGGAACCTTAACGGGTTTCGCTTCGGTTTTCCCCGTGTAGCTCATTCGGACCGGTCATCCGGCCAGACCGGGACGAGGGGGTTACACTTGTTGGTATCAGAGCCTAAGGTTACCGAGACCTTGGGCAGGTAAGTGAGGTAAGTTTAAGTTTTGAATTGATTTGCACGATGTTTGCTTGCTTTGTAAGTATGATTGCTTGTGTGACAAGTATGTTGACTGTTTTTGTTCCAAAGCATGTGTGTAAGTGTCTCATTGCTACTATTACATTGGAAAAATGATTTTTAAGTGAGGGAACGTACTTGAACACTTGGAAGTCTTGCCTTGCTATCCCAGCTTTGTATGTCTTGTTGTTGTGGTTGTAGTTAATATCTGTGAGAGCGATGTCTAGACCGAGAGGTAGGCCGAGAGTGATTCGTCAAGAACCACGTGTTGCGGCTCCTGTTGAGCCGGTAGTTGGTGTGGAGGCTCACATAGAAGGGCCGGTGGCCGCGGGAGTTGGCGTTCCTCCACCACCTCCACCACCACCACCTCCTTCGCCTGGAGCTGGAGGCGAGGGGGGAGCGGAAGGAGATGGACCTCAAGGTGGCCAAGGTCCAGCTGGAATTGATATGACTCCGCTAGTGCAAGCAATAGCGGGAGCATTTCAGGCCGCAGTTGCGGGAGCTCAGGCTGCAGCTCAGCCTAGGTGTGACGATGCCAGTCTACCTTTGGAGAGGCTCCGTAGCTTGGGGGTCGAGGAGTTTAGAGGATCTACTCCGGAGAGGTCGGAGTTATGGTTGGAGAAGACAGTTCGTATCTTGGCTCAGATGGGTTGTGCGGGCGCACGTAGATTGGGTTGTGTGATCTTGTTGCTTTAGGGTGATGCCTACACCTGGTGGGTCACCATTACTACCAGGGTTCCAGAGGCAGAGATTGACTGGGATTTCTTTGAGTCCTCTTTCAGGAAGAGGTACTTGGGACCGAGGTACCTAGATGAGAAGAAGCGAGAGTTTATGGCCCTTACTCAGGGAGAGGCTTCTATGACTGATTATGAGATCCGCTTTGTTCGCTTGAGTCAATATGCTCCAGAGTTGGTTCCTACTGAAGTGGAACGCTGTAACTGTTTCCGCTATGGATTGAATGAAGAGATTAAGAGGTACACGCTAGCTTCTGACTACTCAGACTTTGATGTGTTGGTCGCGAGGGCCAAGGACTTAGAGCATAGTTTGGGTTCGGCCAAACGATCTGGTGTTTCCAGTTCTGGTAAGAGGCATAACCACTTTGATGGTAGAGATGCCAAGAGGCACAGAGGTGGCGGACATCAGTTTGACCATAGACGTGGCAGTGGCCACCATGGTAGGGGCCATCAGGGCCATAGAGGAGGAGGGCGTTTGCCCGAGTGTACCCGTTGTGGGAGACATCACGCTGGTGAGTGTTGGGGTAATTTCCATGCTTGTTGGAACTGTGGTTCGAGGGACCACTTTAGGAGGGATTGTCCGCATCAAGCGGCACAAGCACCGAACATTGCTCAGGCTCCTGCGAGAGCAAATGATTTTCAGAGAGGTCGTGGGCGCGGTCGTGGCTACTTCCAGCCTAGGGCTGATGCACCTTGGGTAGATGCTCAGAGGAACCTTGCTCCTGTTGTGGCAGTGCAGCCATAGGCGGGAGGACCAGCGAGGGTTTATGCTCAGAGAGAGGCCGGGAACGACACTGATGTGATCGCAGGTAATTTTGAGTTACAGTCTATGTCTTTGCTTTCTTTGGTTGATTCGGGTTCCACGCATTCCTACATTTTGAGTGAGCATGCACAGAAGTTAGATATCCATGTTGAGATCTTAGATGTAGGTATGCATGTTACTAGTTCTTTTGGTGAAACAGTTGTGGTTAGACGTATGTATAGGAGATGTCCACTGAAGATTCAAGGTCATGTATTCTCAGTTGACATGATAGAACTTCCTTTCTATGGTTTTGATATTATTTTGGGTATGGACTGGTTGGTTGAGCATCGGGCTAGTGTGGATTTCGAGGCAAAGAGAATTTCTTTGAAGCTTTATGATGACTACGAGGTAGTGGTAGTGGGCGAGAACATTAAGTTCTTGTCTAATGTGGTGTCAGCTTTAGAGGCTCATAGGTTGATGGACTCTGGATGTGGGGCTTATTTAGCTTATGTTATGAATCCGGATATGAGTGAAGCTAGACCGAAAGATATCAGAACAATGTGTGACTTTCCAGACGTGTTTCCTGAAGAGTTGTCGGGTTTGCCTCCTGACAAAGATGTTGAGTTTGTGATTGAGACTGTTTCAGGATCCAATCCAGTTTCGATAGCTCCGTATCGTATGGCTCCGAAAGAGTTGAAAGAATTGAAGAGTCAGTTGCAAGAATTATTAGACCGTGGTTTCATTAGGCCTAGTAGTTCTCCGTGGGGTGCTCCCGTGTTGTTTGCGAAAAAGAAAGATGGTAGTATGCGCATGTGTATTGACTATAGATAGTTGAATCAGTTGACTGTGAAGAACAAGTATCCGTTGCCTCGTATAGATGATTTGTTTGATCAGTTGAGAGGTGCTTCAGTGTTCTCGAAGATAGATTTGTGATCCGGGTACTATCAGTTGAAGGTGAAAGAGTGTGATGTTCCGAAGACAGCTTTTAGGACAAGATATGGTCACTATGAGTTTCTTGTGATGCCATTTGGGTTCACGAATGCACCTGCAACATTCATGGACATGATGGACAGAATTTTTAGAGACTATCTAGACCGTTTTGTAGTTGTTGTCATTGATGATATACTTGTGTACTCGAAGACGGAAGAAGAACATGATGAGCACTTGAGATTTGTTTACAGAGATTGTTGAGCAATCAGTTGTATGCGAAGCTTAGTAAATGTGAGTTCTGGATTCGAGAGGTTGTATTTCTTGGCCATGTTGTTTCGGCCGAAGGTATCCGAGTTGATCCATCGAAGATTGAGGCTATTGTTGAGTGGAAACAACCTAAGTCCGTGACCGAGATTAGGAGTTTCCTAGGTTTAGCCGATTATTATAGGAGATTTGTTGATGGTTTCTCTAGAGTAGCTGCTCCTTTGACTAAATTGTTGCAAAAAGGAGTTAAGTTTAAATGGTCAGATGCAAGACAGAATGCCTTTGAGAAATTGAAAGAAGCTTTGACAAATACTCCAGTGTTAGTGCAACCTGTTTCAGGTAAGGAGTTTGTGATATACAGTGATGCTTCCTACGTAGGTTTAGGATGTGTTTTGATGCAAGATAAGAGAGTTGTTGCTTATACTTCTAGACAGTTGAAGATTCATGAGAAGAACTATCCTACTCATGATATAGAGCTAGCCGCAGTTGTGTTTGCATTGAAGATTTGGCGTCATTATTTGTATGGTGAGAAGTGTATTGTTTACACCGATCACAAGAGCTTGAAGTACTTGATGACACAGAAAGAGTTGAACTTGAGACAAAGAAGATGGCTTGAGTTACTAAAAGATTATGATTTGACCATTGAGTACCATCTGGGTAAAGCAAATGTGGTAGCCGATGCTTTGAGTAGGAAAGTGGTCGTAGAGTTGAGAGCTATGTTTGCTAGATTGAGTGTGTCCGATGATGGTGGTTTGATCACCGAGTTGCAAGTGAAGCCTTCTTTGATTCAGTTGATTAGAGAGAAGCAGTTGCAAGATGTGAGTTTAGTCCCTCATGTTCAGGACATAGCCGAAGGAAGACCAACCGAGTATAGTTTCAGTGGTGAGAGCTTGTTGTGCTTTAGAGATAGAATTGTGGTACCAGAAGATGTTGAGTTGAGACGTCAGATTCTGAGTGAAGCACATTCGAGTCCCTTTTCTATGCATCCGGGTAGTACCAAAATGTACCGAGATTTGAAGAATGATTACTTCTGGGTTGGTTTGAAGAGAGATGTAGCCGAGTATGTGAGTCGTTGTATAGTTTGTCAGAGAGTGAAGGCAGAACATCAGGTTCCTTCAGGTTTGCTACAGCCTTTGAAGATTCCGGAATGGAAATGGGAGAGGATCACCATGGATTTTGTGTCGGGGTTGCCTTTGTCTCCTTCGAAGAAAAATTCTGTTTGGATGATTGTTGATAGGTTCACTAAGTGTGCTCACTTCTTAGCAGTGAACATTACGGATTCCTTAGACAAGTTGGCAAACTTGTATATCCGTGAAATTGTGAGACTTCATGGAGTTTCGAAGTCTATTGTTTTAGATAGGGATCTTAGATTTACTTCGAGGTTCTGGGGTTGCTCGCATAGTGCTTTAGGTAGCCGTTTGCATTTCAGCACGTCTTATCATCCTCAGTCCGATGGGCAGTCAGAGCGAGTGATACAGATTCTTGAGGATATGCTTCTTTTTTGTGTGATTGACTTCCAGGGCTCTTGGGAGAAGCACTTACCGTTGGTTGAGTTTGCTTACAACAACAGTTATCAGTCTAGTATTCAGATGGCACCTTATGAGGCTTTGTATGGTAGACGGTGTAGGACTCCGATTTGTTGGGCTGAAACAGGTCAGAGGTTGTTGCCTATGCCAGACTTGCTTAAGGGGACTACCGACAAGGTGAAGTTGATTTGTGATCGTTTGAAAGCAGCTTCCGATCGTCAGAAGTCTTATGCCGATTTGAAGAGGAAAGAGATTGAGTACTCTGTGGGTGAGAAAGTGTTTCTGAAAGTATCTCCGTGGAAGAAGGTAATGAGATTTGGCCGAAAGGGCAAGTTGAGTCCGAGGTTCATTTGTCCGTATGAGATAGTTGAGCGGATTGGGCCTGTAGCTTATCGTTTGAGGTTACCTTCTGAGTTAGAGAAAATCCATGATGTCTTTCATGTGTCTATGCTTAGGAGATATAGATCGGATCCTTCTCATGTGATGCCCGTTGAGGAGATTGAGTTAAATCCGGATTTGTCCTATAGTGAAGAGCCTGTCGAGATACTTGCTTCTGATAACAAGGTGTTGCGTGGCAAGACCATAAAGTTGGTCAAGGTGTTGTGGAGACATAGAGGAGTGGAAGAGGCTACGTGGGAGAGGAAAGCGGATATGGTTGAGCAGTTTCCGTATTTGTTTCCGCCAGGTAATTTCGGGGACGAAATTCCTTAAGTGGGGGAGAGTTGTAACACACGGGTTTAGGGGTTAAGTGAAAATAATATTTTAATATTATTTGGGCTCAGTTTTATAATTTAAATAATATTCGGGTTTTAATTTCAAAATAAATGGTGTTGAACATATTTTGATTTTAGCCTAAATAGCCATGGATCACCTTCTTTTTGAATAGTCCAATTCATTAAGGGCAAAGTGGTCTTTAGCCTTTAAATTTAAACAAACAATTAAAAATACCCTTTTCTCACCATCTTCCACTATTCACCTTCTTCTTCTTCAACGGGAAAAGAAAGAGCTCTCTACCAAACACTATTCCATCCAAAAAGCTCCTCCATTTCAACTCCGTTTTGAAAGGTAATGACGTTTTTGACTTCCCCTCAACTCTCTCTCTTTAAAAGTACCTTTTATTTTCATTTTCATGGAGGTTTTAGAAAATGGAATTTTGGAAGGTTTGGATTAAAAATGGAAACTTTATGATGTTAAGTGAAATGTTTTGATTTAGTATGTTTAGTTATGATGTATAGAGGTCAAATGGTATAATATATGTGAATTTCAAATGATTTTGAGCAATTTTCGGATTTGGGTAAACATGAGGTTTTTGGAGGGTTTTGGGTGAGTTTTGGGGGTTGTTTTAGGTGGGTTTTGATAGGCTATTGATAGTACTATGGATAAGGGTTGAAGTGGGATCATTTGTGGGTGTTTTGGAAGTTGGAAACATGGTTTTTGGATATGGTTTTGGGGTTGTCCGAGTTGGTGAAAAATGAGATTTGTTCATGCTTGCAACATGGTAATTTGTGGTTGAATTGTATTCCGGGTTAGTTTCGACGATAAGTTATTGATTGTAGATGTTTTGTTTGTGTTTGGGATTGACTAGAATTGAGTTTGGGCATCGGTGAAGCATCGAAAGTAAATCCGGGAAATTGAAGGTGGTCGCTTGCTTGGTCTTTGAGCTTGGAAGCTTAGGTGAGTGGTTAATTCTTTTACATGGTTTTAAAATGTTTGGTTCGAGTATATGGACTAGGTTGGGCTTGGTAGACCCACCTAGAGTTAGGATTAGGGTGGTAGCCTAATCCTAAACTTGATCTAGAGCCTTTGGATGAACTCATATATGTGGATGTGTATGTCTCGTATGAAATGTGATATGAATGCTTATGTATATTGTGTTATACGTGTGAGATGAGGCATGATTTGTGATGCTTGAGACATGCATGATGATGGTTTATGGTGAGTACGTGCTAAGCACGGAATTGATTGAAATGAGCAATGTGAAATGAGTAAAATGTTGGCACTAGTATGCTTGAGTACAAATGATCGATCATTAGGATGTTAGTGTGTACACATGAGTCAAAAGTCGTGCGTGGCCTTGGTGGCGTTGAGTCAACAAGGAGGAGTACGGGTTCGTCCGGAAATTGTATTTATATATAGTCGATGATGAGTGGAATCCCATCGACGGGGCGTGAGGATGAGTGGAATCCCCTCCGTGAGACCGGTGATGAGTGAAATCCCACCGTGAGGTAATGTGGTTGTTGGATGTGAGTTCCAACGTGTCTATCCGCGTATTCGGGTCATAGCTAGGTGCCAATGTTGATTGATAAGTGTATCAATGTGATGAGATATATGATCTTTATTTGGATGTTCAAATGTGATTACTTGTGTGGTGGAGTAGAGCTCATGATCATGACATTTAATTGTATATTGCTCATGCATCTTTATCTTGTGGCTCTTGTTGATCCTTGGTATATATGTGTAATGCCTTGGCTAGATCGTGCTCGGACCCTGCAATGTTGAGGTTTGTTTTTAAGAGCTCACCCTCACTAAGCATCATTGCTTACGTTCTCTTTGTTCAACATTGCAGATCCTTAGTTCGTAGGTTGCTTGCGCAAGTGGAGGGCCTCCAAGTGTGGTTGTTAGCTTTGAGTACATCAAGTATGAGTTTTTAATGTTGAACATGTAATAGTTAAGCAATGGGACATGTGTTATTTTGATGGATGATTGTTGGTTGTTTAGGAGCTTGCTTAGACTCCATGTTATGTTGCTTTTGTATGGCTTGTGATGCCATGTCTGAATTGTAATCCATGCCTAAATTGCTTATCATGAATGTTGGCTATGTGCCTTTGAGGTTGCCTTTATGTTTGAATGTTGAAGTATGAGACTTTGGATGCTTAAATGTCATCTTTAATCAATTGCATGATTTCCTTGGTGTATGTACATGTGGGGTGTTTGTATGGCTAAATAATGACCTGTAAATGTTGTATGAATGCTTGTTTGGGTCTAGGGAAGTCCAAATTTGCATCTAGGTCCTGTCTTGTTCGTTTTAGCTGAGTTTGGAGGTTTTGCAGTGCAGGGGTATCGATACGGTTGGTCCCGTATCGATACGGCCTTCTTGTTTCAGGCCTCGTGTTTCGATACACGAGGGGGCGTATCGATACCTTTTTGGTCACTGGTGTATCGATACACTTTGGGCGTATCGATACGGTCATCTTAACGTATCGATACTGAAGCTACTGTCCATTTTGGTATCGAAACGGGTCTCTGGCGTATCGATACGGTCATCTTAGCGTTGACCGTGAGAAGTCAACCGTTGGGGAGAGTATCGATACACTCCTTGGGCGTATCGATACGGTCTTCACGGGTTGACTCTGACCAGTTGACATAGTCAAGGGGGTATCGATACACCCATTAAGTGTATCGATACCACCTGCAGTTTAAGTTTAAAATTAGGTTGTTAAATGTTGGTTTGGGTTCGTTTGATTGTCTCGTGTATGCTGTTCCGCTGTATGATCACTTAGGATTTAATCCTCCTATAGACAAGATTAAAATGAAAAAAAAATATAGGGTTGTTAACCGAGGGGAACCTTAACGGGTTTCACTTCGGTTTTCCCCGTGTAGCTCACTCGGACCGTTCATCCGGCCAGACCGGGACGAGGGGGTTACATGCCAAAACAAAATAATATTAAGGTATAACTTCGCTCTCAATGTCTGTATTCTTTTTTTATTTAAAATTTAATTACTTTTAAATAATTTCAATGAGATCTTGATTCGATGATAGAATTGAGGTATTGGGAATTATGTGCAAATACGATGTGTGTTATGTTTAAATTTATTCTAATTTAGATCGGGTTATATTATAGTTATCAAATTGTTTGTAATTGTATAATGTAATTATTAATTCTAACTATAGTTATATAGATATATTGAGCGTAATTATAATTTCGTAATGAGTTGATTCTAATTTAATTATAGAAATATATTTAATTATAATTGTAACGTCAAAAAATTCTAAAAGTCGTTTTTATAAAAAAATGTATAATTTACTCAATCTTATTTATATGCAATAATTGAGATTCAATTGATAATACTGTAAAAAATCTCTATTAATGATCAGATTGACAATGCTTTTAAAAAAGTGTGGTTAATAAATTTTTGAAAAGTGCTTTTAAATTATTTTGATTAAAATTTGTGTATTTGAATTATTAGTAAAAAAATGTTTTTAAGTAGATAAAATGTATGTTTCATAATATTTTTGAAAGGTAATTAAATTGGTGATATGAACGAGGACAAATGATTAAATTTTGCTCAAAAGTGTTTTTAAAAAACTAAAATTTAGAAATTTTATCTTTCTGAAATTTGCTTTTGAGAATTTGTTGAAAAACATTTTGGCCTCAAACGTAACTTGTTCTGCATTACTTTTGCAGCCCAAAACACTTTTAAAAAGCATTACAGAATATTTTTGTACTATTTTTCTTTTAAGTTTTGTTCACATAATCAATTTAAAATCACGTATAGGAGCGTACCTAGTGCAGGTCATGGCAGGTCACTTAATCTACCATAAAAAAACATGTTTTCAAATTTAAAATTATTACATAGTGACTTTAATTTTTTGAAGAACTTTTTACGTCGTTAAAACATGTTGCTCTTTCTTTTGTTAAAAAAATATTTCATGAACCCTCTTTATCACGTTAGCAATGACCCTAATCATTAAAAATTACTTACATCACTCATTTTTCCATGACACTATTTTAGGGGTGAATTTGCACTCATTTTTTCATGTTATTTGAAAGAACAATTATTTGAAAGTTTTAATTTGAGTGGACTAATCATACGGTAAAAATGGTGATGTGATTGATTATAGTGGTTGAAAGTATTGCTGACGTTCTGAGAATGTCCATAAAATAATTTATCTTTCTGTTGACTTTCTCTTGCACCATATGTTTACTCTTAGACTTACGCGCTTCAATTTTTTGCGTGTTTTTTTATCATTTGACACAATATTTTTTACATTTTCTCAATTTTCGAGTCGAATATTTTTCTCTCCTCCATAACCAAGCCCACCACCTACCATTATAACCCTTTAACTTGAAACCTTAAACTTCCCCACATACACTAAACTTCTTTAAATCAATACTACAAACCCATCAACCAATAAATCAAAAAAGAGAGGAAAAAAACAAGTTAAACAACATCAAAAGTCTCAAATTCAAACCAACTAAATAAAAAGGAAATCATCATAAATTTTCAAAGATTAAATTTTCCAGAGTTCAAAAATAAAATTCGCGAATCTAAACGATCAACGAATGAAAAAGGCTACGAAAAAATATATATCGTAGGTAGGGGTTCATCAGAGGACAAAAAACCCAGGTTAAAGTTTTCTCGTTGTTTTAGTTTTGAGAATTTTTTAATTTTAGGAATGATTCTAAAAAATCAAAATCAATAAATAAAAGGAGAAGCGATCAACCTTTAAATTGATAAGTTCATTTGTATGGAAAGTCGTCGAATATTGACATTCCTGTGATGACTATTTGTTGAAGAATAAAAAAAATAGTAGAAAAAATATTTATTAAAGGGTAAAAGGAAAATGTATAATAAATAAATTTTTGACATGTTACAGTAGTTGACGACAATGACTGTAATAAGAGCGAATGAAAAGCTTAATGATTGTATTGTAAGTTTTAAAAGTTTAGTGACCATATTAAAAACATTCTAAACGTTCAGGTACTATCAGTACAATTTACCCGTATTCTTATTACCTAAAAAAACAAGCGATATTTATTTATCGGTACTTACCAAACAACAGCTAAAGATTAAGCGGTTGACAATGTCCGCCGCAGAAGACAAAGGAATTAAGAAAGTCTCTACCCGATACATTGATCCTAAACAAGGTTTTGTCATTTATTCATTGTTTCCCGCTTCATCGCGGCGGCTCCTCCCATCTCCCAACAACTGTTTTCAAATTTCTTGCCGGAAAACAAATCAATCTTCAGCTCCGCGTGGCATGTTCCATGACAAAGAAACATGTTTTTTCTAAAGCTTTGAAGCCTCTCTCAGAATTTTCCAAATCCCAAGGTTCTCAGTTTTTCGATCCCACGTTGTTGGGTAAAGATGATAGACAGGTGCTTGGGAGCTCAACAATATAGAGATCTTCGGAGAACTCTCCGTCACCGCAAGGCAACGATCTTCTTCCTCGTTCTAACCGCCGTAGTCGTCCTACGTGGCACTATCGGTGTCGAAAAATTCACGACTCCGGTGCAAGACTACGTCGAGATTCGCGACCATTTCTCTTTCGGCCAACGCGAACGCGCTAAGCCGCATCAGGTCATTGAAGAAGTTCAAACGACATGGGTCGATAAACAAGGAAAACAACAAAAACTAAAGAAACTAGAGAGCAGCAAAACTCAGACGATCCAACTTCTTCCATCAACAAGCAACTATAGAGCAATGAAAGAGCAGAGATAGAAGATAACGAGCCAAAATATGAGAATAAAGGCCTTGTCCATAGCACCAACAATCAATCTAAGGCGGGTCCAAATGTCGCCGGTCGGCTGCCGCAATCAGAAGAACCGACGGCGAAGCATCTTTAACCCAGAAACGGTCCTTAGTGGTTGAGCGCCCTTCCCGAGCAATTGCATGCCCATTCGCCCTGTGAAAACAAACCGACAAGAACGGAGCCGTCGTGATACTGTCCGCACATCACACAAGATGGGTCGCACTACTGACAAGTCCTCAGCTGGTGAATTGAGCTTCTAAATGGCCAGCTTAGAGTCACCTTCCACTATCACTTCTTGGAAACCCAGATCCGCACCAAATTGGAGACCTTGGAGAATAGCTAGGGTCTCAGCTTCGAGAACAGAGTAAGTATTGAGGTTAAATCTTACAACCGCCCCAAGTATATGTCCATCAGAGTCTCTTGAAAAATTGGAGGAGGTGACCAGATAACATTAGACCGGACGTTGGGATGGGAGAGGCTCAAAGCAATTGTGCCAAGTTCAGATACATAGCTCCGGATGAAGGTAATAACTTTAGGAATTGCTTGAGTTTTATTTTCATATATCAATCTATTTCTGGCATACCATAAAGCCCAAATGGTAATGAAAATTTATAAAAATTTCTCTGGATCGATATTATGAAAAATCCATTGGAGCCAGTCCTCGAAACCATAGGCTAGAATCTGTTGAGGCCATGAATATCCTAAAGCAATCCAAGAATTTATTGCAAACTCACACTGAAAACTAACATGATCATTATCTTCAGTAGCTAACTTGCATCTCGGACATATAGGAGTAGGAGCAATTCGTTTATAATGTAAGTTTTGTATAGTGGGAATAAAATTTCTACAAAATTTTCAAATAGTAATTCTAACCTTTGCTGGGCAATTCGTGCTCCAAAGGCGATTAAAAAACCGAGGGAATGAACTAGGATTAGCATTCCTTTGCAATAGGCGCTGGTAGCCAGTAGTCACTACGCACTGAGTACATTCTTGATTTATCTTCTGCCCATGTTAAAACATCTGGCTGGCCAGAGACAGAGAGCTTGATAGATAGAATAGCGACTGCATCATCAGGGGAGAACAAAGACGTGATAGGGGTCTTATTCTGTTGACGCTATTTTTGTCCGGGCTGAAATTGGTTGATCCTTCAAAGGCTCATCATTGACTGAAGTAGCCATCAGTCGTTTTAGATTGGGTACGACTGAAAACCTGTAGAACTGGTCTGCGTCTGAACCGGAGTCATGATCGGGGGCTCGAAAGTCGGTTACGTGTGGGGAAGATTATAGCATCCCACATTGCCCAAAATTAGTACCTAAAGGGGTTGTGTTGTTAAAAGGCTTCAAAGATAAGGTTAATAGAACTATTATATTATAGTAAAAGATGGTGTAAAATATACAAAATTTAAATATTTAGATTACATGCTTGAATATTAACCCATGCAAAAAAAAAATGGAAAATCAAAATTGCAATCAAAGGTCAAACACTTAAAGTCAATTTGTAATCAATCATAATTATGCAAATTACTAGTCAAATTCAATTTGAAGGTCGAATTTAAAAATATTCACAAAATTTTAAGATCAATTTTTAATTAAGCTCCAAATTTATTGACCAATTTAAACAATTTAAAATTTCATTGAACCCATCTAATTACAAGAACCTAATCCTAAAGGCCAAATCAAAAATGATTAACTACTCTTGGACCTAACTGAACTAGATTAAAATTTAAAAGACTAAATGAGAACCTAAATGCAAAAGTTCAAAAACCGGTATGACCTAAAGGTAATTAACCCCAACTTAAAAACATGCACATGATTAATCTCCTTACACAACGCCGTTTCATGTTTCAATAAAAGGAACTTATTCTTCTTATTTATTACAGTGCAATCTTTAATGAAGGGATTTTTTTAATACTACACCATATTACATGTTTATTAAAAGGTTACTAGCCATTTTAATTCATTTGTTGTTTCTTTCAAACAAAAGCAAAAACAACCCTCTCTTACTCTCGTCTACTCTCTAATATCGATCACTATCGTCGTTGTTGGCGTAGCTCCGACGACGATAAATGTTTCAAATATATTACCTTTCCTCTTTGTTTCTCTTCCCTGAACTCAACCCCAACGCTAGTTTTTTTCAAAAAAAACAAGTATATTCAAGTAGATCTGGAAAAAAGAGTTTCAAAACTTTGAATGGTTTTACCTCTTGGTTTCGAAATTTCACAGTTGGATTGTGTCCATTTTCGAGTATGTTGGTCTATTTCTGGCCGCGAATATTTTCACCGTTCGGATCTCTCAGTCGTTACTTCGTTCGATGGAAACCGAAGATAGCCGGTTCGACTTCTTTTTCTTTTTCAGATCTCAGACTAACTAACTGCTCTTTTGCTTCCTTTATGCTTATAAATTCGTATTCTCTCAGTTTCTCATACTCCTCATGTTGTTGGTGTGCTTAATATTTATAGGAGAATATGAAAAGTTCTCCAAGCCGTTGCAAGTCCGACGAATCTGAGATCTCGTGGCGTGCAGCTAAAAGGACGAGCAGTTAGGTGAGTGGCTTGCAAGCAAGAAGATTCTAGAATTTGAACTACTGAAGGGGCGGCTAGGGTTTGCAGATTAGATTAGGTTTTTTTTTTCTTTTGGGCTTTTTTCTTTTATTATTTTTCTATTTTTTTACTTTTGTAATTTTATTTGTTTATTATTATTATTATGAGCCCAAGCTTGATATGGGCTAGAGCCCAAAAATTGGTGTATAGTGCACATTTTATGTACGATCATGTTGATTAATCAAATTTGCAACATATTGAAATGGAGAAGAAGGCACAAGGGAAATTTTGCGTGAAGGGGTGACCGACAACCAGAAATCATTTCATATGAAAATGGCAGTCCCACTATCAACTCTCTAGAAGAAACCTAATTCTAATAAGCCCTTCGCACTTCAGATACTTCGCCACACATAAGAAAGGTTAGATTTTAACTGAGCCAAGAGAAAATTGGAAGCAGGATAATACTTGGCACGAAAAAGTCGAGCTACTAAGGAATCATGTTGATTTATAAGCCTCCAACCTTGCTTTGCAAGTAAAGCAATATTAAATTTCTCAAGATCTCGAAAACTCATACCACCCTCACCTTAGGCTGGCAAAGAGACTCCTAGGTGCACCAATGAATGCCTCATTTATTTGAGTTTTTCTGCCACCGGAAACGAGTAAAAATAACTTTAAGATCTTTGCAAAAAGATTTAAGAAAAATGAAACATGACATGGAAAAAATCAGAATATCTTGGATGATAGCTTTTATGAAAACATATTTGCCCATTGTTGATAGATTCCGCATCCCTCCAATTCTGAACATGTTTTCCATATTTGTCTTTTAGATTCGATAAAGACCTTTTCTTGTCTCGTCCAACTACAGGTGGTAATCCGAGATACTTCTCAGGATTATTTTAGATATTCACCCCCAAAATACGACATACACCAGTACTATTGTAATTTGAAATATTCAAACCAAATAAAATACTAGACTTTTCATAATTGATCATTTGTCCCGAGCATTCAGCATATTTAGAGAGTATATTCTGTATTTTCATAGCCCCCTTGCGTTGGCCTTCCCAAACATAAGACAATCATCCGCAAATAGTAGATGTTTTACCAAAGGTGCCTTACGGTTAATGGAAAGACCAATCATAGAATCATGTGTCAAAGCTGTTCGAATCAAAGACGATAATATTTCACTGTAAATAAGGAACAAATAGGGGCTGATAGGATCTCCTTGTCTAAGGTCACGAGTAAGAGTAAAACGATGGCCTATATTGCCATTAGCCACAATTGAGTACGACACTGAAGAGAGGCAAGCCCTAAGTTTATTCACCCATAAATCAGCAAAACACATACGATGGAGTACCTGATCAAAAAATTTCCATTCGACTCGGACATACGCCTTGCTCACGTTGAGCTTTAATGCAAAGTGACCACGTTTACCAAAACATTTGTTGCGGAGGGAGTGCAAGACTTCAAAAGCAGCAATGATGTTTGTTGAGTGTGTAAAAGTTATATAATTTACCCCTTATTTAACCCATATTTCTGCTGCATTCAAGCATAATTCATTGCATTTAGGTTAGATTTCATTTATACATCACAAATATATTAAATGACACAGTTTCTACTGAAATTGTTTGCTTTTGCAGGTAGCTGCTGTAGCAGATGGAGGGCAATGGAAAAGCAAACACTGGGCAGTAGAGAAGCAGAGCTGGAACTAGATGTGCAGACGAGGAGGACGATGCTGCCATGGCCGCTGCCGTGGCAGCCAAGGATGACAGCAGTGGTGAAGAGAAGAAGCAAAGTGGGCCTCGACAAAAAGAGAAAATTAAGTTAGTCTGTCGTGGGGCACCCTTATATTTTTCCAAGTCCTAGATCAGAATGAAGGCCAAGCACAAAGTTCAAAGAAGAAACTTCAAGCAAGAAGGAAGGACGAATTAAAGATATATGCTCTAGAGATTTAGTCTTTAATAGAGTTGTACTTTAGTTTAAACTTGTATTCTTGCCTTATTAGAAAACTTGAACCCAAGGCCTATATAAAGGCATGTAATTCGACCTAGGGAAGGATATCTTACTCTCTAGCCTTCTTCCCAAAACCCCAGCCGTTTTCCCCTTCTCATCATGTTCTAAACTTCCCCTAGGGCTACAAGTTGATTTGTAAAGTAGTTGCAAGGATTGCATTTGTTTTAGGAACTTTTCTGTTCAATAAAATAGACTTCAAGTTTGCTTATTCTGGTTTTCAACATCTTGCAAGAGTATCGGGAGAGCATTGTAAGTTTATACATTTACTTAATATCGGGAGAGTTAAGTATACGAAAGGAATAAATACGGGTTCTCCAGTTTATGGTTGAACTATCTCAGACCTAGGGATAGGACGAGGTTAAGTGGCTAAGGAAGAATTCAACAACATCGATGTTCATCTTTCGATTCACTCCGGGAGGTATCATCAAAGACGTGTTCATCGACAGACTTGGACCTAGGGATAGGCCAAGGCACAGCAGAGATTCTTGCCAAGCTTGAAGTACAGAGTTGTGTGATTGCTGCCGCGATAACAACAGACTGCTGCCGCGACAGGTGCTGCCGCGATAGGCGCAACGACAAAAAAGAGATTCATAGACTTTGCAACACCTACACTACTGAGCAATTCAATACCGGCCCATTCTCTCTATCCTGATTTCTTTACTCTTTTATTTTTAGTATTCTTTATTATCTCGTGACAAATATTTAAACTATTTCTTTTTCCTCTCGTGCAGTAATTCCAGGTTAAAGTTATTGGCCCAGTCTATGTGGAGACGATATCCGATAGTTACGTATCACTTTACTACTTGCGTCGTGTACACTTGCACTACATTGCTATAGACACTTTTACACGCAACAATGTTATCGAAAATAAGCCTTTCTAGAATAAAAGCACTCTGCGAATCGTCAATACACAAGTGAATGACTTGTTGCATTCGATTTGCCAGCATTTTCAAGATCACCTTATAGAGAACATTACAAAGCACGATTGGGTGAAACGAGACATTCAATTCACACCCGAGACTTTAGGGATAAGTACTACATTGGTAGTATTTTTTTCATAGAGATAGACAGAGAGAGAGTACCATTCAACATGTCAATACAATATGCATCAACATCACCACCTACTATATGCCAAAACAGTTGATAGAACACGGCTCCAAGGCCATCCGGACCCGAAGCCTTTAATGGTTCCATTGAGAGGATAACATGATGTATCTCTTCTAGAACAAAAGGTCGTAAAAAAATCAGAATTTAGTACCAGGGTAATTACATTTTCAATGCCAAGCAAATCTCCGTGGGATCACTACTAGTCTGTGATGTGAACAGATCTTGGAAGTATGAGGAAGCTATGTCAAGAATCTCATTGTCTGAGTGAACTTCAATAGCATCATCCCCAATAAGATGATCAATACGATTTTTCTCCTGCGTTGGGAAGCATGATTATGAAAAAAAACTCGTATTTTTGTCACCAAATTTAAGCCAATTTGTTATGACTCTTTGCTCCCAATAGAGCTCCTCCCGATCTGCTTCCATGTTGAGAGCCAATTTTATATCTGTAATCTCCCCCAAATTATCATTAGTAGGACTGTTACAATTAAGTTCTTGAAGGCGCTTTTGAAGGCCGTGAACCGTCAATTTCTTATCTTTCCTTATACGATTGAACCAACGCTTTAAGCCAACACTAACATAGGACAAACGTTCTGGAATAGTCCCTTGTGAGCATTGTCAAAGTTTGATGACTTCAGACTCACAAGAGTCTTCAAGTAACCATGAAACCTCAAACTAAAAAGGTATAAAATGACCTGACAAAGGAGACCGTATATTTGTATTGATCAAAAGGGGACAATGATCAGAAAAAACCATGAGGCCATTGAGTTAGATTGAAATTGGGAAAGAGTGACCACCAAGCTGAATTAGCCACTCTTCGATTAAGTCGTTCTCGTATTTTTGTATGATCCAAACGACCTTTCCCCCAAGTGAACCAAGGTCCTGAATAACCCACATCTTCCAAATCACAATCTACAAGAGCTTCTCGAAAGCGCTCCATTTTTCGTTGACTCCAAACTAGACCACCACTTTTCTCAGAGACAAATAAAAGTCCATTGAAATCTCTCACAACTAACCATGAAATATTCGGCTCGGTGTTAAGCTGTCAGAGCAAACTCCAAGAGGCCTTCTGGTTTTGTTCCTCGGGAGCACCATAAAAGCCTGTACAATGCCACATAAAACCTTCTGAATCATCATTGAACAAAAAATCGATATGCCTATTGGAATAAGAGCGAAGTGAGACATTACAATTCCCCTTTCAACCAAGCGATAGACCACCACTTTGGCCTGTAGAACTCACATCAATACCATTCGGGTAATCACAAAATCTTCTCACCTTTTCCATTTGTGAACTCTGTGATTTTGTTTCGATCAGGAAAAGTATAGAGGGATTGAATTCTCGCAGCGCGTGCTAGAGACGCCGAGTCGCCCGAGACTTGCCCAAGCCCTAAACGTTTCAACTTAGGAGCTTCATTGGTCCCGGATGGCCCGTTGAGCGGTGCCTGCCGATAATACAGATGAACCATCAACCGAATCTACTATAGAAACTAAGGATGTAGTGGGGAGAGTTCTCGGTCTTTTCATGCCTTCAACCAACTGATCATCGTCCTCCTCCTCCATTTGGGCCATATAAACATTAAAGCCTAAATCAGATCTATCCACCGGTTGAGTCTGTTGAAGTGGGCCACTCAAAATAGTTTTTTGATAGCTAGCAGTTGGCAAAGAGGAGTTACTGGGCATAACATTCTCCTTCAGGATAATGGTCCCATAATTTATGCCCATATCTTTGTCAACAGAAGATTCCCCATGGAATCACGGGATGTAGATGAAACTAGTAGATTTTGTGAGTTTGGACTCGTTTTTTCACGCAACCACCTACTGGACGGTGCTGTCGCCGCCCTACGAGAAAGAGCTCGAAGAGAGAGATTCCATCCAAAAGTAATATCCTCCTTAGCCACCGTTAGACAAACCGGACGGAAAGCCTCACCATGTCCCAGCCGGCCGCATATAAAGCAAAACAACGAGATTTTTTCATATTCAAATTAAACATAGATTGCGTCTCCATTTTGAATAGCAAGATTTTTGCGGCGCCTCAAAGGTCTCCTAGTGTCGAAAAGTACCCTAATTTTTAGTATTCCTCTGTAACCAAGATGATAAGAGGAACCATCATATTCCAAGAAAGTTCCAACAAAATTGCCCATTTACCTTGCCACTCCTTCTGACATATACCCATGAGGGACATCATGGACTAGGACTCATAATGGGACAACATGTAGGGGAACCAATAAAGGAGATTCATTCTCTTTGAGCCGATGAAGAATCAAAAGATGAGTGTTAAAATTTCATGGAACCCTAGACTCCACTCGATCCACATCGATTTTATGATAAAATCGAAACAAATACATGTTCTCGCCCAGATCTGAGATTGATACACCACCCAACGACCTCCAAACATTGGCCAATGTCGCCTTCTTAGATAAGAAATAAATCACGCTTGTAGTGAAAAATCTTCCCACAAAGCAAAACTCAAAAGAAATACCCTCAGTTTGTTGTTCAGGTTCTGTCTGGACCTCCAAATCCTCCTCCTCATCAATCGTCAATTCAACCAAATTATCCTCAAAAGCAAAATTTATAATCAAAACAGAGATAAAATAAAAAAGTGCGCTAACAAGTAAAAAAAAGCGTGCTAAGAAGCAGAAGAGTGTGTCAAAAGATAGAAAGAGTGTCAAAAGACATACTATTTACTTTCAAAATCAATTTCTTTTTAAAAGATAATAAGTTTTAGGGTTATCTTCACCAGTGGTCCCTTTTGTTTAGGGTGTGTTTTATTTTGGTCACCAAAATTCAAAAACGTGTATTCTGGTCCCTAACGTTACAAAACATTTATATTTTAGTCACCCAACCGTTAGTCTTCGTTACTTGGCTAACGGGTGGCTGACATGGCTCGTTAAAAAAACAAAAAAAAAAAACCACGTGTTTAGTCCACGTGTAAAATGTTAATTAATTATTATTTTGAAAATGGGTAAAAAGGAACTGAAGGGTTAACCCCCTAATCCCTTCCTTCTCTGTTCTATCACCGATTCTAAAAACTCATAAAACCACGACAAAAGCTTCTTGGTTTTGAATTCAATCCCTTGTAAATCAAATTGCCGGAGAACTGGGAAAATATCAGAAACGTTTGGTGCTCCGATTAACCCCACAAATTCCTCTAATCGTTCCTTGAACTCAACCCCACGCTCTGCTTCTTCTCCGTTAAACGAACCGCCCCACAGCATGCTAATGGTGACGCTTAGCGTGGTCAAGAAGATTTGCTCACTCAAGTTAATGGATCTCACGCCGGCGGAGCTCGTAGCAAGCGTCGAGCCCTTTGTTGCACATGATTTCGCGAACGACGAGCTTACGCAGCTTGTGAAGTTCGGGTCCGTTGG
This sequence comes from Hibiscus tridactylites, assembly GCA_958450335.1. Classification (NCBI taxonomy): domain Eukaryota; kingdom Viridiplantae; phylum Streptophyta; class Magnoliopsida; order Malvales; family Malvaceae; genus Hibiscus; species Hibiscus tridactylites. The sequence goes on along the minus strand of OY288287.1, from coordinate 65,644,943 downwards.
ATCTCCACACGATGTCGAGTCCGCCGTAGGATCCGTTTATGGCTGATACCGGAGTGTCGCGGTTGGCGAAGGTGGCGTCGTGGTCTCAGAGGATCTCTTTGGCGATTGATGGCGAGCTTATAACTATGTAGATTTTTCTTCCCATGTGAAGCTTGATGATTGGGCCGTAGATTTGAGATTGTTTGGTGACGTATTGAAGGAAATCGGGTTTGATGAACGACAAGTTTCCGATTATAGGCAAGCCCGGCGGACCAGGCGGCGGGGGCGGTTTGGTTTTGATGATGAGTTTCTTGGCCCACCGGGAGAAACAGATGATCACTAGCGTCGCCACCGCAAGAGTGGTTGTCGCTTCAGTGATGGTGGAAATGGAGAGTCCAACGCGCCGCCACGACCAGCCATCACCGGCAAGAACGACGAAGTTATCGTAAAAGGTCGACATTATTGGGTAATCTGTTCGAAATACAAAAAAAAACAGAGGGGATGGAGTTATATAATTCTGGTTTTGGTCCCTCTATTACGCTCAAGATAAGAATTTAGTTCACATTATTCAAAGTTTGAAATCTCATCCGATTTTTTCACGTGGACTAAACACGTGGGTTTTTTTATTTTTTTAACGAGCCATGTCAGCCACCCGTTAGCCAAGTAACAGAGACTAACGGTTGGGTGACTAAAAATAAACATTTTGTAACGTTAGGGACCAGAATACACGTTTTTGAATTTTGGTGACCAAAATAAAACACACCCTAAACAAAAGGGACCACTGGTGAAGATTACCCTAAGTTTTAACTAAAATACATTTACCATCAAAATCAATTGTTATAATTTCTTAAGTTTTAAACCATCAGTGACCAAATTATTTAATTAGACGACAAAATAAGTAATTTACCTTGAATTCTAATAATCGGTAAAAATAGATTTTTATTATTAAACTAATGTGGATAACATAAATTTCGCCGGCCCTGTCCGGTCCATTCCTGGACAGCTCGGCCGAAAGCAGGAAAACCCCCCACACAATTGTAACTGAGCCCAACAATTTGAATTTTAAATGTACTTTATCGCTCGAATTGGGCTTTGAATCAATATTTACAGTGACAATAACGCCTTCGGTTTATAATTTATTTATTCTAACATCCTTAACATAACATTGTTCATTATAGTTTTCTGAATAGTTCCAGACATGTGCAATTAGGGATAAATATTTGATTAAATTAAAAAATTTGAATTAGTAGAGTTGATTTATATTTTATAAATCAAATTTTATTTGAATAATTTTTCAAGTCGAATTGTTCTATTTCATGTTCAAATTTAATTGTAAATATTTATAATGTTATGGTTCAAATTGGTTCAAATTTAAACGGCTTTCTATAATCATATATATATATATATTCATGTTTTTTATATATGCAATATATATTTATCAAGCATAGTTGAGAGATTCTCTCAAACTTGAAAATTGATCAACCGATTAATGAAAATTTTAAATTATTTAAATATTATTTTATAACTTAAACTTTATTTGAATTTCTTTAGTTGAGTTTTTTTAAGTTGAGTCGAGTTTTGCTCATCACTATGTACAATAGAAGCGATTGCACAAGGCATCAATATAATGAGAGCCCAAAATAAATTAACTTTAAGAAATTGATGACCACATTTTAGTAAAATTGTACATGCCACTCAAATATTTGAACTACCCTGATAATATTTACTTTATTTTTAATAAAATTCATGTACATTTTAAAAATAAAATTACTTAAACCAAAGTCTCTTACGAATACCATCAGTCCATCACTCCATTTTTCACAACTGAGGATTAAGGTGTCTACTGGTCTATCCCCAAAACTTTCACGACTTTTTAACTAAATGATTAAATTATAACTAAAAAACCATTTATAATTAAACTAATAATTGAGTGGTTGCCTGTATTTCATGAAAAGAAAAGAAAAATTAACAGGGAGTGGTATATACGTAAATTAAAGGCGTAGGCCGGGATGAAAAAGGAACGTGACCATCCGTCTTTAAAATAAGCGAAGCAGCATTCACTTGTGTATTCAAGTTGAAGCTCCGGTTAGTAACTGAGGTGCGGCGTGAACAGCTACTCCATAGCAATGGTAAAATTTATTACTTTTTCATTATTATTATTATTTTGTTCAATTTCCAAATTCTAGTTCTGCTCATCTTCCTTCCTATCATTTCCTCTAATTCTTATAATTTCCCAGAAATTTTACGACCCAGAATTGTAATCATGGTTCACGAAGTTTTGATAAAAAGAGCGTTCTTTTGAACTTGTTCTAGACCCCCTTTTTTAACAACTTGTGAATCTTTCTGGGTTTTTTTTAACAATAATGCTTTTCTTTCTCGTGTCTGGTTTGTTTTTTCTTAATTTTATAAAAAAAAAGTTAGCTTTTTTGGATTAAAACTGGTTGTGCTTGCAATGCTGGTGCTAGAGTTTTACTTTTTCTCGGATTATTATGTATGCTAGTGAACGTTTAGTACAGTTTTACTTGTTTTGACTTTTGAGACCTAAACCTTTTACTCAATGGCATATAATCTCTGTCTTGTTGAGATTTTTCTTAATTCCTAGGCAATTTCTACCCAGTTTTGTATTGATTTGTTTCAAGTTAAGAGAGTATTATGGTTTTGATATATGCCAATGCTTGTTTGTTATGTGCAGGACGGACATAACTCTGAGGATTCAAAGCAAAACACTGCTGATATGACTGTTTTCGTGAGTTCATAAAACCCAGTTCATAACATGAATGATGACTGCTTTTTAATGTTTGTTGTTCACTTCTGCCTGTACCATTTGATGTAACTCAGTAGTTATTTGTTGCGGTTTTTGACATGCCAATCTTTATTAATGCTTCCTTTGACTACCTTTTGCAGGTGCAGAATCTTCTTCAACAAATGGTGAGTTTATGTAATTGGACTTTGTTGTTGGAATAATTTCCCTGTTATTGACAAATAGTTTGTTGCAGCAATCTAGGTTTCAAACAATGTCGGATTCCCTTATCACAAAGAATATCCTTTTCACTTGTTCTTAACTTTCATTCAAGTGTTTTCATTTCCCCTCTGAGATAGCAGCATTGTGAAATGTGCTGAGTTGCTTCGCGGATGAAGTATTAGTAAAAGATGGGTTCACACAAATTTATCCTTTTTTCACTTCATTCTTGAGCCTAAAGCAATATGTGCTTTTAGTTCCTTTTGTCTACTTATTGACATATATGGAGGCTATAAGGCTAAAAAGCTATGTGAGACTGTGTGTGAACTAGCCAGATTTGAACAAGCTTGAAACTTTGTTATGTTTTTTGCTCTATTCTAGCAATACTTTAACTAGAAATAGATAGTTTCTTAGAATGGAAATAGTTTTCTACTTCAGTGTTATTGCGAAATATGGGACATCTACCATTTACTTAACTTCCAAAGCACTTGATGAAATGGGAAACCGTATAAACGAGCTGGAGCAGAGCATCAATGACCTAAAAGTTGAGATGGGAGTGGAGGGCTCTCCATCCCCATTACCCCCACCAAACCAAAAGTCGGATGAAGCAAATCAAGATGAAGGCTCAGCATAACACTCGGCCACAGAGTGTTTTTAACAGTTAGCTATGGTTATGATTGTAATTTGGTGATATATTGTTTTTAGATTACTATTGGAGAGAGATCAGGGATATTACTGAGTGTGACTGTGCCCTTTTTCTCCCTGTTTTATCTGTATTAAGTATTTCTTCTGTGAAATGGGAATAAACAGGTATCTGGTTTTAACACCAGTAGATAATGTACTGGCTATATGGCTTGTTGTTTACATTTCTGCTCTACAATCCCAGATTTTATTACTTGAATGCTTTGTGAAGACAACATTCTTAACTTGCATTTCACCCGGAAATACTTTCTCCGAATTGGGAAGTACTTAAGAACCAGACATAATAATATGTTGTCCCAATGAATCTGAATTTTCACATTCCAGATAGCATCAAACTGAAAGTAGGTTATGACCTGAATTTTAAGCTTGTTAGAAGAGTAAATGTTCATTTTATTTAAACTTGAAGGTAAAATTCCAAATATCAAATTAAGGGACAAAGAATGACACGGTAACTTCTTCGACAACAAAAGTAGATGAACCGGTGACACTGAAAGAAATAAAGAGAGGAGGGAGAAAAACCTTAACCCCGGCAACGAGTGATGGCACTGCAGCCTCGACTGTAAGGGTTAGCTTGCGCTCCCGGCTGACAGTTATAGTACGATGCACCCCTTTGTGAGCATGGCACGGTGTTCCTCTGCAGAGCACCATAGCTTATGTACCGTGTCGTCTGCATTATACGCCTGTTAATCTCGGAGTCCATCTCAAACTCATCCTCAGCCATGCATTCACCTATCGAGCCCTGGCAGCCGGACTTGGTCGGTATCCAGCTCAAATGGTGCTCACCACTCGCGTCGACCGTTGACAGGGCGACGAATAGGGACAAAAGGACTAACGGAACGGCCGGGAGAAAACCAGAGGGATTAGCCATGATGTTGTTGATGTTTTTTATTTTGTTTTGGGTGTCGTTTATTGTTCTATGATGCAGTTGTTGAAGTCGGGACAAGAAGAGAAGAGGGTGCGGCAACTTGTTTTAAAGCTACAAATGGAAGAGTTGGAAGATTGACATTGACTAATCACTAATAAGATTGGCCCCATGATTAGGTTTCGTTTACATTTACAGACAAAGAACAAACCACCACTAGGCACTAAACCAACAAAAAAGAAAAAGTAAAAGGCTAGAAGGTAAATCTGAAGAAAACTTCAAAATATATATGGTTACTTCAAAACTTTGTAATACCGAATATGATAACATAACAAGCTTAAATCCAAGATTATATGTTTGTTGTGGCTAAAATAATTATTGATAGTTTAAGGGTTAATTACCCCGTTGGTACATGAACTATACCGAATTTTCAGTTTCATGCATAATGTTTTAAAATTCTTAATTTCATACACATGGTTTTTCGCCGTTAACGGGTTTACTCATTTCCGTGACGAAATCTGACGTGTACCCATTGGCCCAATTAGAAATTGATATGTGGCATTTTTTTCTCTCAAAAATACAATCTCTATTTACTTTAGGTATAATAACACGATTAGTCCTCAATATTTTATAAATTTTTTAATTTTATCCTTAAAATTTAAAAATTAAATATTTATTTTAAAAATATTAAAAATAAAGCGTGATTAAAATTATTAAAAAATTATTTTAAAAAATCAAAGCTTGATTTTTTTTAATTTCACCCGGTCACCGACGTTTGATGGCAGCAAAGATCCAGCAACGACGGGAGCAATATCAGTTCACTGGTATTCGGCTGGAGCTCAGCAGCAAACACTCCGACACCCATTTTGCAGCAAGATGAAGATGGTTCGAAATGTTTGAAAAGCTCCGAGTAGGGTTTTGCTTTTGTTTATCTGTAATTTCTTTTCTTTGCTACGTGTTTTTCCTTTTGACCTTTAGTCACATGCTTCAATGGCGACAATCAAATTGAGTAGGAAGAAAAAGCATCAAAACACAACCCCAAATGAATGGCAAGGATGGCCATTAGTAAACTCTTTAGTTTCATATACAACGTATTTGCTAACCCAACTCTCGTTTTCTCTTCAATGAAACCTAAACACCAATTTTCATCATCGTTTTATTCTACAAATTAAATCTATTCATTTTTTTTTCAAAACCTTAAAACTACAAAAGAAATGGTGGCTAGATGTTCAACCCACCTACTGGATTTAATCAAAGTTTAAATGCAAATTTTAGGGTGAAACCCAAGTTCGTAACACCGTCGTTGTTTGATCCTCTTTAGCCATTTAGTCGACCAACGCCGCCTCCACTACTGCCTACCTACAACCATCCTTGTTAGTGCATATTAAACCAATATCGAGTAGTAGACCAAGCGATTTCATTATTTTCATTTGATTTAATACCCATAAACCAAAATCGGTTTTTTTTTTCGCTGTAATTTTCATACCCATCAAAATTTATTTCCAATTCTATTAAACCTAAATTGTAATTTTGGGTAAAAGCCTCCCATATAGTAGATAGCACAGTGGTCAGCAACGGTTGACTACAGCGGCCGACAAAGCTTGCTAAATTCTACAGGAATGCATGAGAGGAGGATGAGATGAAGATGATAAAGAAGCTAGGGATTCCAATTGGTTTTTCTTTCCCCTGGATATAAAAAAAATTAAGAAATTAAAATGAGGATATAAAATAAATAAAAATTAAATTTTAAAATATTTTTGACACATGTTAATAATTAATTAGTATGAATATTTTTTTAATAATTTTAAAATAAATGCTTAACTTTTAATAAAAAAATTAAGACATTTGAAAAATTAATGAAACATTGAGGACTAATCGCGTTATTATACCTTTAGTAAATAGTTTTTATTTTTGAAAGAAAGTGCCACATGTCTATTTATGATTGGTTCAAGGGGTCTACATCAGAATCCGTCACGAAGATGAGTAAACCTGTTAACGGCGAAAAACTCTGTGTATGAAACTGAGAATTTTAAAACGTTGTGCATAAAACTGAAAATTCGGTATAATTCATGTACCAACGGGGTTATTAACCCATAGTTTAACATCTAAGCACACCAAACAAGTACCGGTTGCAGTAGTAAGGCATGTTACATTCTTAAAGACAAAATTTATATTCGAATTTGAAGAAAATATTATTGAAAGGAAAAATTAACTTTAAATATGGAGCGTAAAACGAACATCTACACACATAGAGGAAAATGGTTGACCACCACATGGATACGTATAATCTGATTGGTTGGAACTTAAAAGTCCCAGTTCGTCCAACAACCTGCAATAGTTCGGCTGTCCTAATCCATTGACTAATAAAAAGAACAAATAGAATAACAATAAAAGCCCACCCTAACCCAACAATGGAAGAGAAAAGAAATGTTATTTTTTTGGGTGATACTGATATGTTCAAAGACTCTTGTAAGATGTCAAAACTCGACTTGATAGCTATTTAGAAGCTTCCTCGAAATCTTTGTTTTAGTTGTAAATGGATGACCTAATACAAGAAAAAAGGTGACAGAAATGGTAAATGGTAATGTGAAAACTCGAAAACACATAACCAGTTGACAATCATGGCTTTTCTTGTCAATTTCGATCAGTTCTGAGTTCCAGCGTTATAAACAGCTTGGGGCCAGCCATTTTGAAACACTAATTTCTTCAGCAACGCTCTATTATTTATTTGCAAAAGCTGACCGGTGTGTTTTATGTTCAAGGTGTTGGGGTCTGCAATTTTCAAAGGGTATAATAGTGTTTCAAACTTTTGATGATCGGTGGATATGGGTGGGAAAGTGGAGAATATCTAAAAATTATGGGTATCTGAACCGACGAAATATAGAATAATTAAAATTTTTATTCACGGGACGAGATGAGAAGTTTTATCACCAAAGTTCAGGAAAAGGGAAGAAGATTATTATATCCGAACCGTAGGGATAAATGAACCGTAACGTATATATAATTGTAGGGATCCCAAAAAATATGCGAAGGATCCCGATATATTATATATTTTTAAAAAAAATATATAATTAACCATACCTACCTATCTTATTATCGATATTTCAATTCATCAAGATATTTTTGCCTTTTGTTTAAACCTTATTAAGTTTGAATAACCTCTCTAGTAATTTACTTTTTTTTTGTTAATTAGGAGTATATCATCTATTTATCTTCCAATTTATCTTATTCCCCTTCCAGATTTCCACCACAATTTTTTAAGTGTACTGAATATATGACTAGTAAATTAAAATAGATTATATATTTTAGTTAGTAAATAGTAAATTTTGTTTTTTTGTTGGGTATGTGGATTCTTCGAAAATTGTTGGGATCTAATAAATATAAAAATGGAAATAAAAAAAATTCCCGAAACATGTAATGAGAATTTTTCAAAACTATCTCCACAAATATTAAAGACAAAATAAAAAATATAAAACCGTTATCGCACCACCCAATTTTCACCCCTATCGATGGATGAATTAAGGATACTTGGAAACAACCACATCATAAGAGATGTGCTTCAATGTCCCAATCTCTTACCACATAAACTCCCTTTTTTCTATAGGTGTTTAATTTCATTTTGCTAAATAGGGATGAAGGTAGCAAATTTTTATTGGTATAAGATTAAGTCTTAAAATTTAAAGAGGGTTCAAGTCAAAAAAATATTTAAAAAAGAGTTAAGAGAAATTTTATCATTTTATTAAGGCTTAAATGATCAATTAGCCCATAGAGTATACACAAAATACCAAACTATTTTTTAAAGAATTTTTTGGACGTTTTGCCCCTTGAAATATACACTGTGACCTCTGTTGGCCCCTGAACTAAAAATCGTAACCTCATATTCTCCTTCCGTTAATTTTTTTCAGGGACCAATCAGAACGTGCCACGTGTCACTAATAAAAAATCAACTGACTTATTTTAAAGGGACAAATTGCACGCTAAATCTATAAAATTTTTATTTTTGTTTAATTTATCCTAATTTTTTTTATTTAACCCGAATTGACCCAAATTACTTTCTATTTTTTTTATAAATTAGTCCATTATTTTTAATATGCTGATATTTTTATTCAATTTAGTCCTCAAAAAATTATTTAACCCACAATTAACCCCTACTACTTTATAATTTTTATAAATTAGTCCAATATTTTTAATATGATGCTATTTTTGTTCAATTTTGTCATCAAAATCTTTATTTAACTCACAATTGACCCTTACTACTTTATAATTTTTATAATTTAGTCCAATATTTTAAATATAATTATATTTTTTTGTTCAATTTAGTACTAAAATATTTAGGGTAAACTACATAAATGACCACCATACTATTGTAAAAGTCGCGATTTGACCACTTTACTTTTTTTCGAAGCAATTAAACCATCATACTATTAAATTGGGTGCAATTTGACCACCAACCGTTAGAGGTTAACGACATGGTGACGTGGCAGTTAAAAAAATAAGGGTATAATTACACATTTGGTCCTTACTATTTATATTTTTTTCAATTTAGTCATAATTTTAATTTAATAAAATAAATTAATTATTTAATTAGGTGATAACACGTGTCACTACCTTATTGGAAGGATTTAATTATTTATATTTGATTAAATAAATTTATTTTCATCCTCCAATTAGGTGGTGACACATGGCACCACCTAATTAAAGGAAGAAAATGGCAAAATTTATAAATGTAGTTAGGGGGAATCGAACTTGCATCACCTAGCAAAAAAGAGTACTAGTTTACCATCACACCAAATGCTATATTGTACATACAAATTCAATTTTAAAATATATCAAATATAAATTTGATAAGGTGTGTGCTATTAAGGCCCCAGGTTTTGGAGAAAATAGGAAAGCTGGTTTGCAGGACCTTGCTGCTCTCACAGGAGGCTAAGTAGGTTCTCTCTATCCCAACTTATGACTTACATTACTACTTTATGCACCATATCCAATAACCTATTTTCTTTATAGGTAGTAACTGAAGAACTTGGTCTCGACATTGAAAAGGTGGGAGCAGAGGTGCTAGGCTCTTGCAAAAAGGTTGGTTAATCAATGGGTAATCTTCACTCGTGGTCACTTTTGTTTTGGGTTTGTTCTATTTTGGTCACTCGAATTCAAAAAAGACTATTCTGGTCACTTACATTCGAAACCGTTTCTATTTTGGTCACTGGACCGTTAACCTCCGTTAATTAAAAATAATAATTTCTAATTTGACCCCAATCTTTCAAAAATTCATTTTTCACCATCTTCCCCAAAACTCAATGAACTTTCTCAAAACTACATTAAATGTCTTCTTAAAAGTTTTCAAAACTATATTCTGTACAATCCAAAGATTACAGGGAGTATCCTAGTCTGGTTTATGTCAAGTATAACAAAAAATTTTGTTCGCAATTGTCCATAACTTTCCCAGTTATAAACCCTTGAATGCAAATTCAATGGAAAAAAAGCTACAATCGTGCATATGTACAAAATTTCATCCACCACTGTATAGGGGAAAATTTAACAGTGGTACAACAAATTGGGACAAGAAGAACCCATTCCCCATCTATAGAAATTACAAAATCTACACTTCCAATTTGAATCTCATCCGAGAAAATTTCTCAATGTTCACTTTTTGCCATCGAAAGTGTTCATCGTCCTTCATGGAGATCTTTAGAGGGAACCAGCGTCATTGAGATGTTATCATTGTCGAAAGCACTTAGGCCGGAGAAATGACCGGAAGAGAACATTGATGATGTCTCATCAGACTCGAAAGTAATAGAAGACTGCCTCTGGTTGGACCGGTTGTTCGAAGCAGTTAACAGGGAATCCTGATATTCAGTCACACGCTGCACCATTTTTAAAGATTGTACTACTTCCCCCATTGTGGGCCTTTGGCTTGCCTCCGGAGCAACACAAGCAGCTGCAATTGAGCAAACTCGTACGAAATCTTCCTTTGGGTACTTCCCTCCAAGCCTTGGATAAGCTAGCTCCTCCAACCGATCCTTGTCTCTATAGTAACCTACAAGTTTCACAAGATTACGATGATGCAGCCTGCTAAGCATCTCAACTTCAACTAAAACCTTTTTATCTCCTTGAGTCCCTCCGCTGGTAGCCCTTTTGATCACGACAGATGTACTATCACTTAAAACACCCTTGAAAACTCTACCAAACCCACCCTCGCCTAGTATGCTTGTTGTTAGTTGCTTCTTGAAGTTTTTCGTATTGTAGAAACCGTGTAGTGCTTGGGTGGGAAAGAGACCCTGCTTGTGCAACAACATCTACAGTCCTTGACTTTACTGCAAGAAAAAGAAAAACCCAAGCACTCTGCAAGACTGAATTAAAAACAGTAATGCAAAATCAATCTGCATTCGTGTTTATAAGCCTATAAAGTTTAACTAGAAATGCAAAATCACACAACTTAATCTTTAGCTTTTTTTTGGTTCAGCTTATGTTATAGGGTTCTGAATCCCTTTTTGCCAAAATAGTGAGATTCAGTTACACAATTTATTTTCGGTCACCCTGCATGAAAAAATAGAGAAAAACAAATTTTATTATTCCACAATCATCCACAGCATATTTGAGAATGTGCTAAATTTTCAGTTTGATGAAATTGCGCTTAACATACCAAGTTCTTGAGGAGATGCTTTTACCTTTCCCCCACGGAATGCACATGAACAAATTGTAAGCACAAATATTATAGCAAAAATCAGTAAACTAGCAGAAATACCAAAGGCAAGAGTCAAATTCGAATGCTTCCCCTTGTTTGAAGGGCTTGGTGATGTATAATTGGAGGATTTATGTGCTGGGGAAGTTCATTGAGTTTTTGGGAAGATGGTGAAAAATGAAGTTTTGAAAGTTTGGGGGGTCAAATTAAAAATTATTATTTTTAATTAACGGAAGTTAACGGTCCAATGACCAAAACAGAAACGGTTTCGAACGTAAGTGACCAGAATAGTCTTTTTTAAATTCGGATGACCAAAATAGAACAAACACAAAACAAAAGTGATGAGTTCTCAAAAATGACATATTTCATTTGCTATTTTTCTAGTAATTTGGACTTCTTGCTGCTTAATTCATGTTGTTTTCGTTATATTTTGTGCAGGGATCCAATTCTGGAAATAGCAGTGAAAATGGGGCATTTCTGCAGTTTTTATTATAATTCTGTCATGATTGGCATCATGGGCACGACACCGGGCACGACGCGTCTGACGTGGCGACTTCTAGAAGCTTCTGGAACGTTCTGAGAGAGCTTATCAGCTTATCCGATTAGATTTCCTGCATTTAAATTTCAAAACATTTGAATTATTTATCTTTTGTTTATTATTTTAAATTATCTCATCACTTTATCTTTGAAAATCTAAGCCTATAAATACCACCCTTGGTAAAGGCTTAGGGCATCAATCATTTTAGTGATGATCTCTTAGCTTTGAGTATTTTTTTAGCTTTTCCTTTGTAAATAGTTTTTAGCTTTAATAAAAGTTCTTTTCCTTTATTTTTCCTTGTTCCATTTATTTTATGTTATTTAATTATTTTTCCAAAACTAAGTTAAGCATGATAATCAATATCATGCTTAGCTAAATCTTTTAAGCCAAGAACCAGCCAAGTCAATTCGATTCGTGAGAATTGAACTTGCTTAAATTCTTTTGGGGAAATCATTTTTATCTTTCTGCTTAGATAGTTTGGCAATCGGCCTTACTAAAAGTTTTTAACCGTTTTTCATATCAAAAAGGGCCCTTTGGTCTGAATTTGCTTAAAAACACAGTTGGGAGGAAGGATCGGCCTGTGGCAAATTTCGACTTCCTATGAACACTCTTAGCGGCGGTCCGCTAAGGAAAGATAAAATCAGAAGCGATTCTATTTTTAGACAATTTCTGAGTCGGGTTTTTCCTGCTTATTTCTAAATACTTTAACGGCGATAGACGTGGTTGATTTATTTAAGAACCGTCTTTCGAAGATAGACTTGGGAGGATTGATTACTCAAGAGAAGAACAAGTTACGACGGGTTGGGCCTCGTAGACTGTAACCGACATGATCCCCGAAATAAAAATCTATTTCGATGATCGAAAGAATTGAAGGAGCTGGTTCGAGGCTGATTTGCACACTTGGTTTTTCTTACTACTTTTAATTCCTTTTCTTTATTTTATTACTTCACCAAAAATCATATCACCCCCTTCTTTTATTTCTTTGCTTTTACAGATATTCCTGGGAAGTTAGATTCGACAAATTCAAGTCAACAATTCCAGCTAATCTCCCTGCGGATCGACCCTCTTTCCCTATATCTACTCAATTTTTTATTTTATTTATTGTTGAAAGAGGTTAATTTATTTTGACCGGTTAAACGACGACTTGTCAAAATTGGCACCGTTGCCGGGGAGATTTACTTTCGGCATTTTTGACTGATTTTGTTTTATTTTTTTATGACCAGGAAAACCCACAGCAAAGGTCGTCGAGCTAAACGACGTTAAACAAAACGCTAAATGGGAGGCAACCCATTGGTTTATTTTTCGTTAATTTTTCTTCCTTTTTAATAATTTAATTCATGTTTCATTTTTAATTTTCTTTTTTTTAATTACCTTAATAAATTTTATGCAGGATTTTTCTTTTCACACAGGAAGCACTTTAGCCCATGCCCTTTGCACCCTTCATTTTCCCTTCTTTTCCCATTTTTTTTTCTTTCTCACAAAACCACCAAACCCTAACAAAACACACCTATCTGTTTCACTTCATCACCACAAAAAACCGCACCCCCTTCTTCCCCCACAAAACCGAACCCCACCACCACCAATGGTCCGCATATAACGCCAAGACCGGGGCCAGCCTCTACCCACGCACCGTTCTCGGTGATGATTCGTTGCGTCGGCGGCCTTCGTGGAGGTGCCCAGTGATTCCGACCAGTCCCCATTCCTCCTCCCTACCGTGGTGGCCGACGACCAGCAACCATTCGACGGGTGCCAACAAAAATGCTGAACCACCCTTCGCTGCACCCTCTTTCGCACATCCGGTAGTCTACTCAAAGCCCTCTGCCGCCGCTGATCCGAGCCACTCATAGTGCACCATTCCCATCGACTCAATTTCATCATTCACGGGGAGTATCTTTTGCCCTTATTTTCTCTTTATTTCTTTAATTTTTATGAATTGGGGCAATTCATTTAAGTGAGGGGGAGGGTAGCAAACCACTTGCCATGCTTATCTGATATATGTTTGATTTTGGTTTAACTTTGAGAAAATATTTTCTTTGTCATTGCTTGCTGTCCAGCATGTTATAATTGTGATAGTGCATATAAATATTTGAATGGTGACATTTTGATAATCAAATGGCATGAGTATAATGATAGTTTGACATTTCATTTCAATTTGCCTTGATTGTGATAATTGGATTTCTCACCTAGCTTAATCAACTTAGCCCAATTTTGTGAGAATTTGAGCCTTGAGCATGCATCTTATTTTTTATGCTCGTTTTTCCTTGCTTGAGAGTGTCATCTTGAATTTAGGAATCTAGAACTTGTGACTTGTATACGATTTGAGACTACACTAGAATGAGGTGCTTTAAGATGATTTAGGCATTAGGATTTTCTCTCTTTCATTAAAATTTACCTTTCGCTTAGTGAACCCTCTTGAAACATTATATCCCCATTTTTGGCTTAACCCTCAACCAAACTTTTTGATTGATCAAATGCTAGAAATTGTATTGCTAGACAAAAAAGGGCTGCAAATCGAATAAAGGGCAGAATTTTTTCGAAAAAAAAGAAAGAAAAAAAAAACAGAATTAAAGGAGGCAATTGCTTCGAAGAAAAAAATAAAGTTTCGAAAAACAGAAAAGAAAAAAATGTGTGTTTGCTTGCCCATTTTTAGCTCCTTTTTAATGTCTTCGTTGCTTATTGTTTGAAACTTCTTGCATTGATCATCTTATTTTGCCTTTTCTTTCCATCTTTCTACCTTTTTTCTAAACCCACATTACACCTTGAATAAAAGACCTAATGATTTTTGCACCTCGATTCTAATAAGTAGTGGAGAATTGAACTTGTTACAAGCCTATGGAAACCTTTGTTCATGCATGACTTAGAGTGCTTTTGCTTCACATTTACCTTTAAACACTTTGAGTGCTCTTGAGTGTACCTTGGTGAGGATTAAGACTAGGTTTGGATTTGATTACTACCTGATAGACGATTGAAAGAATGAAAGATTGTTCTTTGCTTATATCCGCTTGGTTTGATTTGTGTCTCTTTCATGGTATTTCTTTTGCACTTGAACTCTTATAATTATGCTTGATACTTGTAATCGCTTGAAGAATGCATTCTTGGTTAATATCATTTTCGGACATACTTGATGACAAGTATGAGACAAGTGAGGGGGAATTTGATGAGTTCTCAAAAATGACATATTTCATTTGCTATTTTTCTAGTAATTTGGACTTCTTGCTGCTTAATTCATGTTGTTTTCGTTATATTTTGTGCAGGGATCCAATTCTGGAAATAGCAGTGAAAATGGGGCATTTCTGCAGTTTTTATTATAATTCTGTCATGATTGGCATCATGGGCACGACACTGGGCACGACGCGTCTGACGTGGCGACTTCTAGAAGCTTCTGGAACGTTCTGAGAGAGCTTATCAGCTTATCCGATTAGATTTCCTGCATTTAAATTTCAAAACATTTGAATTATTTATCTTTTGTTTATTATTTTAAATTATCTCATCACTTTATCTTTGAAAATCTAAGCCTATAAATACCACCCTTGGTAAAGGCTTAGGGCATCAATCATTTTAGTGATGATCTCTTAGCTTTGAGTATTTTTTTAGCTTTTCCTTTGTAAATAGTTTTTAGCTTTAATAAAAGTTCTTTTCCTTTATTTTTCCTTGTTCCATTTATTTTATGTTATTTAATTATTTTTCCAAAACTAAGTTAAGCATGATAATCAATATCATGCTTAGCTAAATCTTTTAAGCCAAGAACCAGCCAAGTCAATTCGATTCGTGAGAATTGAACTTGCTTAAATTCTTTTGGGGAAATCATTTTTATCTTTCTGCTTAGATAGTTTGGCAATCAGCCTTACTAAAAGTTTTTAACCGTTTTTCATATCAAAAAGGGCCCTTTGGTCTGAATTAGCTTAAAAACACAGTTGGGAGGAAGGATCGGCCTGTGGCAAATTTCGACTTCCTATGAACACTCTTAGCGGCGGTCCGCTAAGGAAAGATAAAATCAGAAGCGATTCTATTTTTAGACAATTTCTGAGTCGGGTTTTTCCTGCTTATTTCTAAATACTTTAACTGCGATAGACGTGGTTGATTTATTTAAGAACCGTCTTTCGAAGATAGACTTGGGAGGATTGGTTACTCAAGAGAAGAACAAGTTACGACGGGTTGGGCCTCGTAGACTGTAACCGACATGATCCCCGAAATAAAAATCTATTTCGATGATCGAAAGAATTGAAGGAGCTGGTTCGAGGCTGATTTGCACACTTGGTTTTTCTTACTACTTTTAATTCCTTTTCTTTATTTTATTACTTCACCAAAAATCATATCACCCTCTTCTTTTATTTCTTTGCTTTTACAGATATTCCTGGGAAGTCAGATTCGACAAATTCAAGTCAACAATTCCAGCTAATCTCCCTGCGGATCGACCCTCTTTCCCTATATTTACTCAATTTTTTATTTTATTTATTGTTGAAAGAGGTTAATTTATTTTGACCGGTTAAACGACGACTTGTCAAAAAGTGACCACGAGTGAAGATTACCCTTAATCAATTCATCTTCCTTGTTAGTATAGACGTGTGGTTTTGTGGCTACAATAGCTTTAATGAGAATCTGCCTTCTTACGCTCATTTTCTCTACTCCCCCACGTCCACACCATTTTTCGAAAGGTTTTATTTGTTAATTTTTGGTGTGGATTTGTAGCTGATTTCTATGGCTTCAAGTGTAGGTAACAGTATCAAAGGATGACACAATCATCCTTGATGGAGCTGGGGACAAGGCTTCTATTGAAGAAAGATGTGAACAAGTTAGTTTAATTGCTGATTTCTCATGCCTTTTACAATTATCAGGCATTTATGTTAGTAGTGTTAAGTCAATAGCTTATGATTATGCTACAGATAATAACTTCTGATTATGATAAAGATAAGTTACAAGAGCAGCTTGCAAAGCTTTCTGGTGGTGTTGCAGTTTTGAAGGCAAGTCTAAAGAGATATGATTCATCAAAATTTGTCATTATAAACTAATGAAAAAATTAAAAAAAATTTGTGCAATAACTTAAAATGATTTGATTGCTGCCCCTGAAACGGTTCTCTTCAAGCTCTAATGGAAGTTTGTTTTGTAGATTGGAGGAGCAAGTGAAGCAGAAGTTGGTGAAAAGAAGGATAGAGTTACCGATGCGCTAAATGCTACCAAAGCTGCCGTGGAGGAAGGAATTGTTCCTGGTATGCTTCTAAATTGGAATTTTGCTACTGTGGTTGATTTTGTTGGATTTACATTATCGGTTAAGGTTTACCACTCACAGGTGGTGGTGGTGCCCTTCTTTATGCATCGAAGGAGCTTGAAAACATACAGACTGCAAATTTCGATCAGAAAGATTGGTGTGCAGATCATCCAGAATGCTCTTAAAGTTTGAACTGATTATCCTTATTGTTTTCAATGGAATATTCTCTTAGAAAATATTTATCGTTAAACATACAACATAGCATTTTCGGATGTAAATCTTATGTTTAAGGACTGTAATGCTGTTTACAATCCTCCTTCTAGTGTTAGGACCCAGATTAGAATTTTGGGCTTTAAGAACTGAAAATACATTATGATAAGTGCAGAGTGTTGTATGTATTCTTTTTTAGTTTATAAGTTCAATGTCATTTTTACAGATGCCTGTATATACAATTGCTTCCATTCCTCCGATATATGATATAATTTGACCTTTTTTTTTGTTTCTGGGGATTTGGAGAAGCTCAAGACAATGGGAAATGTTGCTAATGATGTTGATGGAGTTTTTCAGTTTTTGATGTTTATTTACATATATAATATTGCAGGAATTATATCACAATATAGCATTTGGTGTGGTGGTAAGCTAACAGTCTTGGTTGCTAGGAGATGCAACTAATTAAATAATTAATTAATTTTATTAAATTAAAATTAGGACTAAATTGAAAGAATGTATAAGTAGTAAGGACCAAATGTGTAATTATACCCTTATTTTTTAAACTGACACGTCACCCTGCCGTTAACCTTTAACGGCCGGTGGTCAAATTGCACTCAATTTAATAGTATGATGGTTTAATTGCTTCGAAAAAAAGTAAGGTGGTCAAATTGCAACTTTTACAATAATATGATGGTCATTTATGTAGTTTACCCAAATATTTATTTAACCCAACATTGACCCATATTTTTTTTTATAATTTAGTCCAATATTTTAAATATAATCATATTTTTGTTCAATTTAGTCAAAAAATCATTTTAACTTGAAATTAACCCCAATTTCTTTCTAATTTTTATAATTTAGTCTTATATTTTAAATATAATTATATTTTTGTTCAATTTAGTCCAAAATATCTTTATTTAACCCGACATTAACCTCAATTTCTTTGTAATTTTTATAAATTAGTCCAATATTTTTAATATGCTGATATTTTTGTTCAATTTAGTCCTCAAAATCTTTATTTAACCTGAAATTGACCCATGTTTCTTTATAATTTTTATAATTTATTCCAAAATTTTAAATATAATCACATTTTGTTCAATTTAGTCCAATAAGGGTCAATTCCGGGTTAAATATATATTATAAATATAATTGTATTTTGTTCAATTGAACAAAAAAATAACTATATTTAAAATATTGGACTAAATTATAAAAATTAGAAAGTAATTGGGGTTATTTTCAGGTTAAAATTTATTTTTGATTAAATTGAACCAAAATATGATTATATTTAAAATTTTGGACTAAATTATAAAAATATAAAGAAATATGGGTCAATTTTGGGTTAAATAGAGATTTTAGGACTAAATTAAACAAAAAATATAAATATATTTAAAATATTGGACTAAATTATAAAAATTTGTAAAGTAGTAGGGGTCAATTGTGAGTTAAATAAAGATTTTGATGACAAAATTGAACAAAAATATCAGCATATTAAAAATATTGGACTACTTTATAAAAATTATAAAGTAGTAGGGGTTAATTATGGTTTAAATAAATTTTTTGAGGACTAAATTGAACAAAAACATCAGCATATTAAAAATAATGGATTAATTTATAAAAATTAGAAAGCAATTTGGGTCAATTAGGGTTAAATAAAGATTTTTAGGACTAAAATGAATAAAAATAAAATTGTTATAGACTTAGCATGCAATTTACCCCTTTAAAATAAGTCAGTTGATTTTTTTTGTTTATTAGTGACACGATGCACGTTCTGATTGGCCCGTGAGAATTTTTTTTAACCGAAAGGGCATATGAGGTCACGATTTTTAGTTCAGGGCCAAACGAAGGTCACGATGTATATTTCAGGGACAAAACGTTCAAAAAAATTCTTTAAGATTTAATATTTTGTGTATACTTCAGGAGTAAATTGGACATTTAACTTTTTTATTAATCATAATCACACACAAACAAAATTTTATGTACGGCACGCTAGGATTTTATATATGACACATTAGGGACATAGGAACACCCAACAAACCTACCAAATTCAACCACATGAAGTTTAGAACGGCTGGAACTCTAGCCAAGAGGGAAAGGACTGGAGTGGTAATATCCTATTGAAAAATCTTACTTCATCCTGTGGTTAGTGCAACCAAATCATTACAAAGGGTGGGGAAGAGAAACAGCGTGCTTGGTTAAACTATAACCAAACCAATAAAGCACACCATGAATCCAACCTCTCACCCTCTAAAATGGAAAGAAAAAATAGAGAGGAAAAGAGAACTGATTAAACATTCACAACATTCAACAAAACAAAATTTATCTGCTATTTTTTCATATCTCTTTATATGTTTCACCAATGATTTTATGTCAATTTCACTGTTTTATTGATTATTTCTGTTTTATTGATAATACACGTGACATAAAATCATTGATGCAACATATAAAGAGGCATAAAAAAAGAACATGCGAATTCAAGCATTACATATACATGATACATCGCTTGAAGTATGGATGTAGAATCCCCTGTTGTCTAATTCAAAAATAATAAAAAACAAGAAATACTCTCATTAGCCGTAGAATCTGTCATGTTCCATCTCAGATTAAAGCACATAAAATAAGTGTTGGCAACATATGTGGTAGAGAAACTTAGATATTCTGAAATGTTACTACTTTATGAGTTGACCGTCATAAATTCATGCCACCCAAAGCATTGACAACTGATAACTAAGGAGGTTTGTAAGATTGATTTATTTAAGATAAAATTCACAAATGATATTAAAAGTCTAATGGCGGGCTGACTGAGCACCTAACTAATATATTAATTGTTAAAAATGTCATTGAACTTTACAAATATTACAAAATGATCATTAAACTATTTAATTGTTGTATAATCGTAAATTCACTATTTAATTGATACAAAACGATTATTGAACTATTCAATTATTAGTTATGCTGTAAGTTTTCTTTTTTGTCATTGCTTTCTAATGGAGAAGTTTTGATCACCAAGCTATCTTCTTTCTCAATGATTAGTCCAAACAGAGATGGTTTTGATAAAGTGCAAGGTGAAAAGATGCTTGCCATAGAAGTCATATGTAACAAATTTGAAATTCCTGATACTAAAAATTCACTGTTCTTAATGAAGAGGTTAGCATCCATGGGAAATAATATATGGATGTTTCAAACTTTTCACAGCTAAGTTAATCGGAAATGATACTAAAGAAAGTTTATGATGCTGACAAGTCCTGCTTCCCTGGTAGAACAGAAAGTGTCCGGGAAAGCAGCATTGAAACTTTTAGTGATATTTTGTTCTTGCCAGCCTTACTTAAAGAGTTGGATTGATCCTTATTATCAACATCTATAATTCAGTTCATTTTGAAGGACTTTGAGACTCAAAGAACTGCACAACTCCAATTGATGGTGGTGAGGCAAGCTACTTTCAAAAGTTCATTTATTGGTTCAAATCCACAAGTGTTCTTGATATTTGGGTATCTGAAAGTGAGTGATGATCTCAGACAACCGGAGAATTCTTGTTTTGGAATTGCTTTAACTACCCTATCAGATTGGATTTGTGCTTCATGATGCTACTTCCACTGAGTTCCATATGAGATGACCCTTATGAACACTGAGAAACGAAATTGTCAAAGGCCATTTAAATTGGACACCAACACTGTTGGTCTCACCATATTTGTATCCAGTTTGAGTACATTTCTTATCTTTCAAGAACATCACAGAAAAAGTTACATGAGTATAAGTTACTCGAATCTGAGTTTTCTAAGAATAACAAGGCTCCATTTTTTACTGAGACCACTCAATAAATTCAAGTAAGAAAGAATTTTAAAATACTAATAAATAGGATCTTAATACTAATAAACTTCCAATAATAAACTCACTCCTAGTAAAATACTAACTTCTCCTAAAATAATAATATTTCCTTTTCCCTAAAGTAATTTCCTTACAAGGCTTGAATTTCTTGCAGTTAATTTCCATGTCATTTATATGGTCTTGAAGAATAAACTTTTTGTTAATGGGAGTTGTGATTGACCCTTTTATACCTGCAACTTGTCAACTTGACTTGCTTTAAATTGTCTTCCTTGGCAGCTTGCCATTGAGGGTGGTATGGTTTCCAGTTGGGATAATGTTAAAAAATATCATAACGTTTGATTGAATAGTCATTTTGGCTCTTCATTTTTTTTCTAAATCAATTTAATCCAATCGTCTTATTTTTGGGTCAAAATGACCTCTTTGCAGATTATCAAAATTGTTAATCAACTAACTATAAACAACTTGACAAAATTATTATTTTTACTGATGTGATATTTTTTCAAGTCAACACCTTTGTCTACATGACAATGCCATGTAGGTTTATCACGTCATTTGTAGTCATTTACTATTAGTTAACTAACAGTTTTCGTCCACAGAGGAGCTATTTTGACCCAAAATGAAACGTTGGGGTTAAATTAGTTAAAAAAAAAAACAACGGCTAAAATGACTATTCAGTAAAACGCTATGTTCGTTTTTTTTTTGCTTTACACCTTTCCAGTTTTGTCCTTCTTCACGTCACTTACAGGGAAATAAACCAGAGAAAGAGAACATATACTAAATGGGAGGAGTTTAATTTCCTTGGCTTTTCACATGGGGAAAGGAAATGTGAAAATTAAAGCTCCATTTTATGGACAATAACTGATGTTAGAACTGGAACCAGATACTAACATCCTTGCCACCTTTAACATTTTTGCTTAAATTCTGCTACAGAAGCTAGAATCTGCTATCTTAAATTATTACATAATATATGAAAAAAAACAGTTCCACTATATTGTTGGACGAGGTCATTGTTGCTTTTAATCAAGAAAAACAAGTGAGGGTCCACAGTACAGTACAAATCAAATCAGCACGATATCGATTTATCTAAAAAGAACTGTAACCCCCTCGTCCCGGTCTGGCCGGTTGACCGGTCCGAGTGGGCCACACGGGGAAAACCGAAGCGAAACCCGTTAAGGTTCCCCTCGGTTAGCAATCCTAGTTTTTTTTTCTTTTACTTAATCTTTTCTAAAGGTTCATTTAAGTCCTATGTGATCAAACAGCGGAATAAAACACATGAGACAAACATTCGAACCCAAAACAACAGTTAAACAGCCCAATTTTAATCTTTTAAACAGGCCGTTTCGAAACGCCCTTGAGGCGTATCGAAACGCCTTGACCAGGTCAACTGTCCTAGAGCCTTTACAAGGGGTCGTATCGAAACGGTGGTCAACCGTTTCGAAACGCCCACGACGGTCAATATCTCGTGGTCAACGAGATTTTGACCGTTTCGAAACCTTTACACCCGTTTCGAAACACCTTCATCTCGTGAATTTCTCAAAATTCCAGTAGCCAAAACGTTCCGATACGCGTTTCGGAACAGGGGTTCCAAAGGCCATACCGTATCGAAACGCGTTCCGATACGGGGTCCCTGAAGCCTACCCGTTCCGAAACGATCCCTCCCGTTTCAAAACGCTGGTAGTCTGTAACCTTTGAAATACAGATTTAGGGGTGTTTTGACAAGTCTAAAGGTCCCATAGGACCCCTAAAGGCACACAAAACCATCAAACAATGTCTAGAAGCATACATCTTAGATTTAACATACTCAAACACATACAAGCATGGATTTAGATAATCTTTCATACATAGCAAATTGCACATGTAGAGCCTTTCCTACAAGCATGCTTGAAAACATAAAAAGAAAACCAAAAGCATCATACATACCAAATAAGTTTACATGTCATTCAAGCAACTTAAGCATTCATAAGTTATCCATCATACAAGCATTTGGCAAGATATAACATGCTTACAAACCAAGTCAACCATAGACAAACATCAAACTCAAATCAACAATACCTATCCCATTGCTTTACTATTACAATCTTTAAATTTAAACATCATACTTGAGCTAACCGTAAGCAACACTTGGAGGCCTTTCCTTGCCCTTGCCACCCTCAAACCAATGATCTGCATTGTCGAACAAAAGAGAGCGTAAGCATAAAAGCTTAGTGAGAGTAAGCTCTTTAAAAACAAACCTCGACAATGCAGGGTCCAAGCACGAGCTACAACCAAGATAAAGTGCATGATCTTACCTCCGATCCACGCGAGCCATAGATATAGATGATGCATGAACATATATTCAATATCATGTCATGCTCAACATATTTAAATCCACAACATATGA
Source organism: Hibiscus tridactylites (assembly GCA_958450335.1). Lineage (NCBI taxonomy): Eukaryota > Viridiplantae > Streptophyta > Magnoliopsida > Malvales > Malvaceae > Hibiscus > Hibiscus tridactylites. The sequence continues at coordinate 65,621,603 of OY288287.1, read as the reverse complement.
AATCACATATATTAAACCATGTTAGCAACACCTCCCTAAACACATTGGCTCACAATTAACCACATATTTGCTACATAAACTACTATCTGTATTGGCACCTAGCTATGACTCGAATACGCGGATAACCGTTGGAACTCACATCCAACAACACAACCATTACCTGACGGTGGGATTACACTCATCACCGTTCACGCGGAGGGGATTCCACTCATCCTCACGCCTCATTCCACGCGGAGGGGATTCCACTCATCCTCACGCCCCGTCGATGGGATTCCACTCATCACCGACTAATATAAATATAATTTCCGGGCGAACCCGTACTCCTCCTTGGTGACTCAACGCCACCAAGGCCACGTGCGACTTTTGACTCATGTGTACACACTAACATCCTAATGATCGATCATTTGTACCCAAGCATACTAGTGCCAATACTACACATTTCATTTATCATTCATAATATCAAACCATAACAATTTCCATGCTTAGCACATACCCACCATGACTCACCGTCATGCACAAACCACATTTTCCATGCCTAGCATGTACTCACCATGATCCTCGGATCACACATTCACCTCATAGTATCATTACACATGTCAACACTACATGCATCTCAACAACACAATTATCACATTTATCATCAACATGCATGTAACAATGCATTTAACTATACCTCCACATACATGTATAACAACATAATCATAATCATCATAGGCATGATTCAACATGAGGCATAATTCATCACTTTAAAGGTCAACCAAGGTCTCTAACTAAAGTTTGGGATTAGGCTACCACCCTAATCCCAACTCTAGGTGGGTCTACCAATCCCAACCTAGTTCACATGCTTGAACCAACACTTGAAAACCATTTAAAAGTATTTAACCACTCACCTTCACCTCCAAGCTCAAACACCAAGCAACCATGGTCTTCAATTTTTCGGATTTGTTCCCAAGGCTTCACCAACCCAAAACCAAGCTTCTAAACACCTCAACACAAGCAAAACAACCTCAAATCAACTCAAACATCAAGGTAGCTAACCCGGAATACAAATTCAAATATCAACTCAACATTTCAAGTCATGACCAAACCCTAACTTTATCTAATTCAAGCAGCCCATAATCCTTGATGAAAACCCAAGTTTCAAACACATTTTATACTCACAAATGATCACTAAATTCAGCCACAACATCAACCTATAGGTGCAAGCCAAGCTCCAACAATTTCCAACCCAAACAATCACCAAAATTCCCATTTTCGTACTTCCATTTAACCCAGCAGAAAATTCCATTTTCAAACACCCAAATGACATCTAAATGGTCCCAAATCATCCCCTTAGCATACATATACCATCAGCTCTCTAATTACACCTTAAAACCCACCAAAAATGGTGTTTTTGACAACTCAAAAATAGGTTTAAGAGCCCACTTCGGAAATTCATTAAAAATTAACCAAATTAACATATAATGAGTATTTCAACATGATTAAGCGAAACCCCAACTCAATTTATCAAGACAAAATGAAAAACCCCATAAAAACTCAAACTTGATATAAACCCTAATTTTCAAAAGTTCATGGTTTTAAAATCAATGACCATGGATAGATAGGAAATGGAAAGGAGAGTTCAAAAATGCGATTACCTTTAAAAACGCCCTTGATTTGATGAAGAAATCAAAGGGGATAGTAACTAGGGTTTGGGGAATGGGTTTGGTGTTCTTCATGGTGGAGAAGAAGAAATGGGAAAGATGATAACATTTCTTTTTATTCTTTTTACCTTTTTAAAAGTGGTCTTCCTTTTTCAAAATATTTGGGTTAAATCACCAAGGTGGTCATTCCTCCTTATTTTAAAACCCAATTAGGCCACACTTTAGGTTGAATTTATTTTTAATTAATTTTATTGACTCGGACTACAAACCCGACTAACTCCTAGCCCTAAAATACGGGTGTTACAACTCTCCCCCACTTAAGGAAATTTCGTCCCCGAAATTCATCGATCACGGAGGGCCACTGAAACATGCACCTCCACGCATTCCTCTCTCACCACAACATACTAACCAACTCGAAAGACTTACCATGCATCACTTGCTATCTTACACTAAGATCTCAACTGATTTTTCAAGGCATGCCAATTTCAAAATCAACTCAATCTCTTCAACAAACATAGCACAGAGCAGATCTGACTCACATTTCTGAATCATAGATACACGGAACACATCTCAAACCCCTTTCTAACTCTGGTGGTAACCGCAATAGATAACAACAGAACTAGTCCGGTTCACAACTCATACAACACTGTTCAAAAATTGACCGAGGACTTTCTCTGACTGATCATCTGACTTCATCAATTAACCAAACACTACGCAGGCGTCTTCAAAAACAATCTAGCAGAAATTTCGAATCTCTATTACCCACTTCCATTATGAACCCTCCACGGATGTAACAAACTAGAAGAAACTGAAGCTCGGTCTTGACACGCTGGCAATTTACACACTTACTCTCATACTGAACCACATTATTCACTCGCTCATTCCGGAAGTACTCATCTTTAACCCACAATACGTCTTTATACTACTCAGATGCAATACAAATGAACTGCCGTATTCTTCGGTCAAATCAATACGTCTCAAAACACTATGTCAATCGGTACAACTATTCTGTCTCTGGAATGCAAAACTCTATCATCTCTGAAATTGTATTCTGAAGGTCTTCCTTCTACTATGCCTTGCACGTGAGGTGCCAAGAATCCGTCTTGCAACTGTTTCTCTTCAAATATTCTGACTCAAAGTAGGGTTGACGTGAAACTCGACCGCAGAACTACTACCATTAGATAAACCGAATCGGGCAAATACAACTTGCATCTCAACTACTAGTCTAGCAACAATATAACTCGAAGCATCGGTTACTACATTGACTGTCTTCGGATGGTACTCAATCTTGATATTACAGTCTTCAAGCAGTTCTAACACTTATGTTGTTCAAGTTTCAACCCTTCCTAAGTTGTCTAACAATTCAAGTTCTAATAATATGCACGTACACACTGTGCATTTCTTACTTTACAAGCTTTGTCTCTAAGTCTTCGAAGCAAATACAACTGTAATTAACTCTATGTTTCGTATCGAATAACTCTTCTCACGGTCTTCCAACTATCTCGATGAACAAGCCACAATCTTCTGTCTTGCATAAGCACACAACCTAACCCTACATGTAATGCATCGCTATGGTTCACAAACTTCTTCTCTGATTTAAGCTGATTCAAGGTCGAAGCTCTCTTCAAAGTCTCTTTCAGTTTCTCAAGGGCTCATTGTCTCGCATCTAACCACACAACTGAACATTCTTCTGTAGCAATCTATCAATGGAACAACTATCTTCAAACACTATTTACAACTCTCTGAGAGTAACAAGGCTAAACCTAGGAGTTATAGATATCTGTTACAGTCTTCGATTTCTTCCAACTCACATCTTCTTCTGCTCATTTGGGATTTTCTCTAACACACTCGGCTGAACTACATATCCTAGGAGAACATCTTCATTAGCTCGGAGTTCACGTTGGCTCAACTTGGCATACAACTGATTCTCTAATAGAATCTACAATGCTAACTCTAAAGCTTGCCATGGTCTTCTTCGGTACTTGAATATACTCATGTATCATCTATGAGGACTACTACAAACTGATCAGGAAGCTTAGGAAAATATTCTGTTCAACATCTCTATAAAAGTAACTAACATGCTAGTCAACCAAACGCCATAACTCGGAACTCAAAGCGGTCACATCTTGCCTCGAAAGTTGTCTTCGATACTTCATCTTCTCTTACTTTCCACTGGTAGCAATCGGATCCCAAATTAATCTTCGAAAAGACTAAAGCACACACTATCTGATCAACAATTCACTGACACTCGGGAACGGATGCTAATTATTCACTGTCACTTATTTCAACTGTCTGAAATCTAAACACATTCTCGTACCGTCACTCTTTCTTCCTCACAATTTGTACTGTAGAACTCTGAGATGATGCACTAGGCCTAATGAATCTAAGGTCTAACAAGTCCCGAAGTTAATTCTTCAACATTCTCAATTCTTCCGGGATTCATAAGCTACAGAACAAACAAAACAGAAGCAACCTCGAAACGGTCTCAATAGCAAACTCTCCTCCTCTAACAAGAGGTAAACTGGCAATTCTTCCAAACACTTCTAGGAAAAGAAAACGCAACTATTCTAACATTCTGTGGTCTAATCTTCATTTCAGATTCAAATCCATCACAATTGCTAAGCAAGCTTGTCAACTAAACTCAATCAATCTTTGACCTCTAAAGCTGGATCAACATTCAATAAGGAGTTCACATCCTTACCTACTACTACAGTCTCACAAAAATCTGCGACTTCAAGGCAATTCTCTCTTGGTCTCGATGTATATCCTAGCTTTGTGCTCTACAAGCCAAACCACGTCAGAAGGCACATTAAAATCGTAGGAAGACGATCACTTCACATATACTAGAAACTAGTAACTGTGAACCACCAACAAACATCTTCTGTACATCTTTCTGATCACACACAAACCATCACGCTGGAACTTGTTCTATAATATCAGTCCTAACGACTTGAAACATCCCACTACCAAACAATCTGGAGTCAAAGCTCAAGACTTCCTTCTCGGCTCAACTATAACGGAAGTGACTTCAACTCTCCTTCTTGCTGGAAGACAACTCAGATGCACACTGGTCTAATCGCACAAATCGATTCCCACTCACGGATACTGATCGGCTGTCTTGTATCAAAACCATAGGCTGAACCCCAACGATCACCAACTAACATTTCTGGCTTTTAGATTACTCACACGAGGCCCTTACCTTGATCTCGCTAAAAGAACTAAGGTGCTCATGCCTACCTCTAACATCTCATCGGGCACATTCAGACTTGCATGCTTGTTAATAACATACGGAAGTACAGATTCAGAATCAATCAGAATAGACAAACTCAAGACTGTACCAAGGGCTTATCTACTATAACATCAATCCAGTATGAACCTCACTTAAAGGTCTTCACTTCTTTTCACCAACTAATACCAGCATCGGTCTCATTCGTCCCTCACCAACACGAATCAACCCACATACACACAGTCTTGAACAAACAAATTGTACCTCAACTCCGGTATAACCATACTCCCCTATCTAGCAAAGAACTTCCTTCACATCATCCACATTCTCAAAACCACAACTTCCACTTACCGATTCACGGCCCACACACTGGCCCTAAACTTACTAAAAGCAATAAATCAATCAACAATTTAATATACAAGTTGGGTTAGCAAAGGAAAGGTCCAAGTGGCTCAAGTATGATTTCCCTCACTTAAAATCCCTTTTTTTTCCCGATGTAATAGAAGCAATGGGACTCTACTAAACATGTTTCAACCAAATCAACACACATACATGCTCAACCAAGCACATAACAAGGCATACTTGCTAAACAAGCAAACACATGCGTACGATCAAACAACATACATTCTTAATCACACAATCATACATCACAGCATACACGGGTAACGAGCAACATGCTTTTAAACAGACAATCAACATACTTGTCATACAAGCAATCATACTTACAAAGCAAGCAAACACCGTGCATATCAATTCAAAACTTAAACTTACCTCACTTACCTGCCCAAGGTCTCGATAACCTTAGGCTCTGATACCAACAAATGTAACCCCCTCGTCCCGGTCTGGCCGGTTGACCGGTCCGAGTGGGCCACACGGGGAAAACCGAAGCGAAACCCGTTAAGGTTCCCCCTCGGTTAGCAACCCTAGTTTTTTTTTCTTTTACTTAATCTTTTCTAAAGGTTCATTTAAGTCCTATGTGATCAAACAGCGGAATAAAACACATGAGACAAACATTCGAACCCAAAACAACAGTTAAACAGCCCAATTTTAATCTTTTAAACAGGCCGTTTCGAAACGCCCTTGAGGCGTATCGAAACGCCTTGACCAGGTCAACTGTCCTAGAGCCTTTACAAGGGGTCGTATCGAAACGGTGGTCAACCGTTTCGAAACGCCCACGACGGTCAATATCTCGTGGTCAACGAGATTTTGACCGTTTCGAAACCTTTACACCCATTTCGAAACACCTTCATCTCGTGAATTTCTCAAAATTCCAGTAGCCAAAACGTTCCGATACGCGTTTCGGAACAGGGGTTCCAAAGGCCATACCGTATCGAAACGCGTTCCGATACGGGGTCCCTGAAGCCTACCCGTTCCGAAACGATCCCTCCCGTTTCGAAACGCTGGTAGTCTGTAACCTTTGAAATACAGATTTAGGGGTGTTTTGACAAGTCTAAAGGTCCCATAGGACCCCTAAAGGCACACAAAACCATCAAACAATGTCTAGAAGCATACATCTTAGATTTAACATACTCAAACACATACAAGCATGGATTTAGATAATCTTTCATACATAGCAAATTGCACATGTAGAGCCTTTCCTACAAGCATGCTTGAAGACATAAAAAGAAAACCAAAAGCATCATACATACCAAATAAGTTTACATGTCATTCAAGCAACTTAAGCATTCATAAGTTATCCATCATACAAGCATTTGGCAAGATATAACATGCTTACAAACCAAGTCAACCATAGACAAACATCAAACTCAAATCAACAATACCTATCCCATTGCTTTACTATTACAATCTTTAAATTTAAACATCATACTTGAGCTAACCGTAAGCAACACTTGGAGGCCTTTCCTTGCCCTTGCCACCCTCAAACCAATGATCTGCATTGTCGAACAAAAGAGAGCGTAAGCATAAAAGCTTAGTGAGGGTAAGCTCTTTAAAAACAAACCTCGACAATGCAGGGTCCAAGCACGAGCTACAACCAAGATAAAGTGCATGATCTTACCTCCGATCCACGCGAGCCATAGATATAGATGATGCATGAACATATATTCAATATCATGTCATGCTCAACATGTTTAAATCCACAACATATGAAATCACATATATTAAACCATGTTAGAAACACCTCCCTAAACACATTGGCTCACAATTAACCACATATTTGCTACATAAACTACTATCTGTATTGGCACCTAGCTATGACTCGAATACGCGGATAACCGTTGGAACTCACATCCAACAACACAACCATTACCTGACAGTGGGATTACACTCATCACCGTTCACGCGGAGGGGATTCCACTCATCCTCACGCCTCATTCCACGCGGAGGGGATTCCACTCATCCTCACGCCCCATCGATGGGATTCCACTCATCACCGACTAATATAAATATAATTTCCGGGCGAACCCGTACTCCTCCTTGGTGACTCAACGCCACCAAGGCCACGCGCGACTTTTGACTCATGTGTACACACTAACATCCTAATGATCGATCATTTGTACCCAAGCATACTAGTGCCAATACTACACATTTCATTTATCATTCATAATATCAAACCATAACAATTTCCATGCTTAGCACGTACCCACCATGACTCACCGTCATGCACAAACCACATTTTCCATGCCTAGCATGTACTCACCATGATCCTCGGATCACACATTCACCTCATAGTATCATTACACATGTCAACACTACATGCATCTCAACAACACAATTATCACATTTATCATCAACATGCATGTAACAATGCATTTAACTATACCTCCACATACATGTATAACAACATAATCATAATCATCATAGGCATGATTCAACATGAGGCATAATTCATCACTTTAAAGGTCAACCAAGGTCTCTAACTAAAGTTTGGGATTAGGCTACCACCCTAATCCCAACTCTAGGTGGGTCTACCAATCCCAACCTAGTTCACATGCTTGAACCAACACTTGAAAACCATTTAAAAGTATTTAACCACTCACCTTCACCTCCAAGCTCAAACACCAAGCAACCATGGTCTTCAATTTTTCGGATTTGTTCCCAAGGCTTCACCAACCCAAAACCAAGCTTCTAAACACCTCAACACAAGCAAAACAACCTCAAATCAACTCAAACATCAAGGTAGCTAACCCGGAATACAAATTCAAATATCAACTCAACATTTCAAGTCATGACCAAACCCCAACTTTATCTAATTCAAGCAGCCCATAATCCTTGATGAAAACCCAAGTTTCCAACACATTTTATACTCACAAATGATCACTAAATTCAGCCACAACATCAACCTATAGGTGCAAGCCAAGCTCCAACAATTTCCAACCCAAACAATCACCAAAATTCCCATTTTCGTACTTCCATTTAACCCAGCAGAAAATTCCATTTTCAAACACCCAAATGACATCTAAATGGTCCCAAATCATCCCCTTAGCATACATATACCATCAGCTCTCTAATTACACCTTAAAACCCACCAAAAATGGTGTTTTTGACAACTCAAAAATAGGTTTAAGAGCCCACTTCGGAAATTCATTAAAAATTAACCAAATTAACATATAATGAGTATTTCAACATGATTAAGCGAAACCCCAACTCAATTTATCAAGACAAAATGAAAAACCCCATAAAAACCCAAACTTGATATAAACCCTAATTTTCAAAAGTTCATGGTTTTAAAATCAATGACCATGGATAGATAGGAAATGGAAAGGAGAGTTCAAAAATGCGATTACCTTTAAAAACGCCCTTGATTTGATGAAGAAATCAAAGGGGATAGTAACTAGGGTTTGGGGAATGGGTTTGGTGTTCTTCATGGTGGAGAAGAAGAAATGGGAAAGATGATAACATTTCTTTTTATTCTTTTTACCTTTTTAAAAGTGGTCTTCCTTTTTCAAAACATTTGGGTTAAATCACCAAGGTGGTCCTTCCTCCTTATTTTAAAACTCAATTAGGCCACACTTTAGGTTGAATTTATTTTTAATTAATTTTATTGACTCGGACTACAAACTCGACTAACTCCTAACCCTAAAATACGGGTGTTACAAGAACAAACGAAATCAGCACAATATATGCTTGTGATGATCGGTCTGTAAGAAATCTGGTGGAAAATACGTCCATTATTGAACAGGTACATGACAAAGCCAAACTCAGTATATATAGAACCTCTAGCATGTAAGTTGTGATCAAGAGCTTTTGCTCATCTTATTTCTCTTCTGCACTTGCTACTTGTTCCTTTTTTAAGTTTTAACCATAACATGGATGGGAAGAAACTGGAATACAAGGGCGAGGATGCCTTGAAGGAGATTGAAAAGTTAACTGCAACTGCTGGTGAAGTTCAGCAAGGCATCTTGAAAGAAATTTTAAAGCAAAATGCAGAAAGTGAGTATTTGAATAAGTATATGAAAGGATCTAAAGATGTTTCTTGGTTTAAAAGATGTGTCCCGGTTATTACCTACAAGAATATCTATCCTTATATCCAGAGAATTGCTAATGGTGAAGACTCTTCCCTCATTACTGGTCACCCCATAGCTGAAATTCTCTGCAGGTTTCCTCTTTATACCATTATTGCTTGTTCTTTGTTATTTTCTGATATAATATTTTATGTTCTATGTTGCAAGTTAATTGAAACATGTTTCTCAATTTGCAGCTCAGGGACTTCTGCAGGGGAGCCTAAATTAACGCCGTCGATAGCTGAAGATCTTGACCGTCGAACCTTTCTTTATAATCTCATCATGCCAATTATGAACCAGTTACCTTTCATCTTCTTCCTTTTTTGTATTGTTTTCCATTAAATATTCCATCATTCCAATTATGACTGTGTGTATGCATTTAGATCATGTTATTAGTGCAAGTTGGCGTGTAATGCATGAAAAGAACTTTGCTCTCATCAGCTTCCAAACTTTTTGCATGGTAATATCCTAATATGACAATGAGGGTTTTTAACGAGGCCCGAGTTTTTGTAAAAAAATTCCAGGTTAATGAATTTCGATAATGAATTTCTCAGTAAGCACACACTAAGTATAAATAATTCAATGATAAGTAGTGTAGATGTTTTGGTTAAAGTGATGTTTGTATTGACATTTTGATTTTCAGGTATATTCCCGGTCTTGATAACGGAAAGGCCATGTATCTATACTTTGTCAAGGCCGAATTATCTACACCTTGTGGTCTGCCATTTCGCACTGTGCTCACTAGCTACTACAAGAGCAAGCACTTCAAGTGCCGAACACGGGATCCATTTAACGATTTAACAAGTCCAGATCAGGCAATCTTGTGCAATGATAGCAGCCAAAGCATGTACTGCCAGTTGCTAGCTGGTCTGGTACATCGTCACCAGGTTACGAGACTAGGGGCTGTATTTGCGTCGGCTTTCCTCCGAGCCATCTCTTTTCTCGAGTGTAAGTGGACTCAACTATGCAATGATATCCGGACCGGCCATCTTGACCTATCAATCATAGACCCTGCGTGCCGGTCGTCGATGATGGCTGTACTATCATCACCTAACCCCCATCTAGCTGATGAGATTGAGGACATTTGTAGCCGGCCATCTTGGAAAGGAATCCTGTGTCTCCTATGGCCCAGTGCCAAGTACATCGAGGCCGTAATCACTGGCTCCATGGCACAGTATATACCAGCTCTCAAATATTACAGTGCAGGAAAGTTGCCATTAGTTGGTACTATGTATGCTTCCTCTGAGTGTTACTTTGGTGTCAACTTGAAACCCATATGTGACCCTGCAGAAATTTCATTTACTCTCTTGCCTAACATGTGTTACTTTGAGTTTTTACCATTGGGTGAAAATGGAACACTTGCCATGGACATAGATGAAGAGGAGGCAGTGCCATGTGACATGCTTGTTGATTTGGTGAATGTTAAATTTGGCTGCTATTACGAATTGGTGGTTACTACTTTCTCTGGTCTGTATAGATATCGTATGGGAGATGTGCTCCAGGTGACAGGATTTCACAATCAAGCCCCACAGTTCCGATTCATCTGCCGGAGAAATGTTGTGCTGAGTGTTGACAATGACAAAACCAGCGAGGAAGATCTTCACAGAAGCGTCACGACAGCAAAGAAACTGTTAGAACCCTACAACGCTTTGCTCGTGGAATACACCAGCTATGTTGACACATCCTATGTCCCCGGACATTACGTTCTCTTCTGGGAAATTAAAATGGTAGACTCAGCCACCTCAATTGATGCTAAGTTGCTAGAAGAATGTTGTGTGACTGTGGAAGAAGAGCTCGACTATGTCTACAGGCAATGCCGTACCCGGGAAAAGACCGTAGGACCACTCGAGATACGGGTTGTCGAGCCTGGAGCATTCGAGGCATTGATGGATATGTTCATAAACCAAGGGGGATCAATCAATCAATATAAAACACCAAGGTGCATCAAATCTAGTAGTGCTCTAAAGTTGCTGAATTCTCATGTCTTGGCATCATTCTCTAGTCCTAAGGATCCCAAATGGATTCCCTTGAATGGCAAATAAACGAATCCTAACTTTGGCTTGTATGGTTTGGCCAGTTTATCAGACTATATAGCTATGATCCATCGCTCAGATTGTAATCTTCATCTTATTTGCAATTGAATATTTCTATTTTCTACCTTAGTGAGCACTTAATTAGTACAAAACTTTAATGTGGAAAGAGGTGTTGAACACCAAGGGCTTAATGGTTGTATGAGTATTACGAAGCGAGTAAGTTTGTGTCGGCACGTCTCTGCAAAGGAGTAGCGTACGTATAGTACTGGATGACTAGGAAAGCTGCTGTCTACCTTTATTCGACGGAGCATTAGTTTGACGGGAAAAAGCAAAAGAACACTATGATAATGCCCATTTTCCCTTTCTTTCATTGGCGCTTAGGCTTAACAGTTTGGTTTTGATTCCAAAAAGGAGAGTGCACCATCAGAACCGAGAGAATTAATTACAGATTGGGTTAGAATCAACCTCACCCCCAAAAACTCTGTAATATTATTCTTATATAATACTCCCTTTAGCTCATGGCACTTATTAATTTTTTTGTCAAATTTTTTTAACTTTGACTTATAATTAATAAAAAAATTATTATTGACAAAAATATGAAAAATATATTTTAAAAATTTATGATTAAATAGTTTTTAAATATATATTTTATAGAATTTAATTATTTAAAATATTTAATACAATTATAGTCAAAGTTTAAATTTTTTGACTTTTAAGTCAATAAGGGACAATCTTCGTAAGACTGAGGGAATATAATATATTTTTAGGGCAATTATTCCATGCACAAGCGCTTGTCGAAATTTTATTTCCACAAGCCCCTTAGTTTTAAGGGTTAGAGATTTTGTTTAGGGTCTAGTGTTTAAGAGTTTTAGTGGACGAGTTTAAATTTAGGGGGTGTGGTTAGAATTTAAGGTTTAAAGTTAAAATTTAGGTATTATAGGTTAAAATCTAAATCCCTAATAATATTACCCTAAACTAAACCCTAAAATTTAACCTATACACTTAAATCATTAAACACTAAATTACATTTCTAAACCTTAAAACTAAGGTGCTTGTATACAGCCAAAGTGTACGGTCCATGATGATTCATGAGCTTTATTGAGATATTTTGGGAGAAGCACACCAAGATCTTACAATGATTTATTGTTGAGGAGGATAAGGATTTCCAGAAAATTTGGCACTTAAATAGCTTTCTTTCTTTCTTTGAACATGTGCCTCCCACCACCAGGCCGGCTTCAAATCCCTGCAAATGCACAGCACAATGATCATCGCTTTAACCATTTCCAGCTCCAGCGTGCCCTATGATCTGCGCATGCATCCTCTCTCTTCTTTTACGTCACTTTCACTTTGAAATGATGGATTGGAGAAGCTATGGCTATGAGATATGACCTTGAAAGCTTTGCTTTTTCATCAGATTTGCCTGGAATCTGTCGTACGTGTTTTCAAAGGAGAGACGAATTTCACATGCCTCGTATATAGTAATTTATTATGTAACCAACTCGTATCTTAATATAAGGATTGTATACGAATTATATACTAATCAGATGGATGAATCTTGATTGAACTAAAAGCAAATACTTAATCACACTTGGTTCTAGAAGTGTATGAACTACCAACATTAAACCCTAATTATTGTTCAATACATATATACCGTGAAAAGTAAACATGTATTATTGTCCCAATCCCTCTCGCTCCCCTCAGCACATGCAGTGTCGTTACAGTACTTTCCACTTTCAAAAGAAATCCATGGGGGGATACAAAGGCTAAAAAGAAGAAAACGACGTCTAAAGTCTAAACTGCTTTTAGAGCTACGGCATATATATACATGCACACATAGGACTAGGTAGCATCTTCTAGCTGCAATAATGATGTCAAATCCAACAGTTCCATGCTGTGTTTGATCCACATGTTTGTTAAAAATAGATATAATTCAAAGACTGATCATTTTTTTTTGTTCCAAAAAGATTGATCATTGGTTTAAGGTGGTTAACCTTAAAAAAACATATTTCATTACCAAGGGATCATTGTCTTAAGCTCATCGAATGAGCGGATTCAATGGGTGATATGTTTTTTTTTTTCTCTAAGGATCTTTGGGTCTATGGTTAGCAATGGAAGAACAAAAGCAGCTTTCAAAATGCAAAAGATATGATCTATTGCAGATTCGATCAGTAATTGGAAAATCGACACCGCCAAAAGGAAATGATGTAAATGAACAGTGTCAGTGAGCATAGTGTGCAATTTACAAAAGGAGAATATTGACTGTGGATAAGGTTGTCCGTCGGATGGGACCAAACTGAAGAATAATATTTAACTAAATGACATTTTATTCCCATTTTTAGATGAGTGGGGTTTGCATTAAGAAAGAAAAGAATGGTGTGAGTTTAAACTTCTAAATTTATTCGCCTGGTTTGCTTTTTAGATTTTTTATTATCTCTAGTATTTAATTAATTGAGTGATTAATTTAGATCGAACACTACATAGATCTTATTACTAGATAATTCTTTTAATCTAATTTATTTTATACACAACGTGATAATTTAATTCCCTTAACTTTACTTAAAGTACTCAACAAGCGGTCTCAGTGGAAAAACAGAGATGATGTTCATCCTAGGAGATCTGAGTTCAATTGCTTTGTCTACAAGGTATATGTGCATTGTCATAGGAGAACCCTGGAATTTAAAAGAAATTAATTAAGCCCTTAAATTTTTTTTGCACCCAACGCCATCCTCAAACCCAAAAAACTAACCAATCCGACCCTTTGACTGACGGATACCGCCGTTGACCGTTACGATGTTGACATGACAGTTCACGGTGTTGACGTGGCAGCCCAAATGTGAATAACGACGTGTCTCGAGGGGCTTAATTGATTTTGTTAGAAAGTTCGAGGACATAATTGATTTTGCTAGAAAGTTTGAAGGTTTATATCTTTAAGAAAAAATAAAATCAAGAAATTATTTGAATTAAAATATCAAAAAATAAAGAAATATTATAATACTAAAAAATATAAAAAATTACTAAAAATAAAAAACACTATAATGTTATGAATAAAATAACGAAGAACAAAAACAATGAACAAGAATAAAATAATAAAGAGATTAGAGAAAGAGGGAGATTCATATTATTATAAAAAAACTAGACTTGTGTACAATGTTTTCATCTATTTATAGACATAAGAAGTACATAATACATTAACTCTAATTAATGGAGATACTATTTCTAATGATAAAGTAAATCAAATCTCCTAGATAAAGTTCTTATCATTATAGACATCCACATAGATAAATATTCATAATACTTCCCCTTGGATGTCTGTGAAGATAATGTGCCTCGTTAAAACCTTACTATGATAAAAACTCAATGGGAAAAAATTCTTTAGTGAAGGAAAAATAGTACACACATCTTTGATACGCATAACATGTTGCATCATTAAAAACCTTACCAGGAAAATCCATTGGGACAAAACCTTAGTCAAGTAAAAAAGAGTGCAACGCGTATTTACTCCCCCTCATGAAAACACCATAGAAGGTCTTTGAATCTTCATAATTCAATCTTAAATATTATTTTCTAAAGATCGTGAGGGATGAAACTTTGGAGTAATATGTTCCATGATATATCCACCTTTCAATTGAGATATGCATCTTGCATTATCTCTATACAAGATAGCTTTGTATCATATCTTGTGAAAGTAAATCCACATATCTTTTGGATATGTTGGGTCAATGGTCTTAGCCAAAAATATTTTTGGCTTGCCTCGTGCATAACAATTATTTCTACAATGATCTTTGTATATCCATGGATATTTCTTGACCAACTAATGTATGGTGCTTCCAAATGATTTATTTATTTATCTTTCTTTCGAAGATAAATTTATTCATACCCAATAATTTTACAATCATAAGGATACTCAGTAGATATGCTTTATCCATATTGAAACTTCTTCAAGATTCTTTTAGTTGATGTCCATTCATAAAAAAAGAGATATTTAAATGCTCGATCTTCAGGTCGAGATAAAACTTGATATCAAGATTCTTTTTCTCAAATAATTTTATTAAATGCATTGAAAGTACTTCATGTGTTTCCAATTTGAAGCTCTTTAGGAGTTCTAATGAAATTCAAATTATCATAATAGTTTTTGATCCAAAAATCTTTTATAAAAATACATAAGGAAATCTTATCATTCTTAAAATATTTCCTCAATTAGTACTCACTAAGGCGATTATACCAAATGCGCCAAAATATTAAATGAGACATGTCTAAATAAATTTCTTTGGAAATTTTCAAATGTTTCTAGCATTTTAAATCCGTCAAGAATAACTTTCCTTTTATAGGGATCTACAAAATGATTAGACGCATATAAAATATTTCATAACTGCCAAAGTAATTGCATCCACCATGAAGTTTACCAAAACTCTTCACAAATCATAATTTAAGTCGTATTTACGACTACTTATTTGTGTCTCACTTGCATTACACCTTTAGGTGTTTAGACTGCTGGTCCAAATATTTCTCTTTTAGAAGTTCAAAGCGTCTTCTTACATTGCCAATTCAATATCTATACTTCTGGATAGATTTATATACAAGATCCTCATTTTCTTTCTTTACTTCTATAGAAGTATTCTATGTAAAATTGTTTGTAAAATCGTTGTCTACAACTTTTTAATTTTTTGGTTCCATTCTCGTAGTGACATAACTCATCGAGATCTCTTCAAGATTTTAATCTTTTATTTCAGGTATCTGAAACTCCTCAAGAGTTTTATAATTAGTTATGTCTTTTGTCTCTTTAGGAGCACCTGCCTCTAATATATGACCATCTCATATTACTTTCTATTTACGAGAATTTTGATCATTGAAACCAATTTCAACTATCATGCTTCAAGCATGATTTACATCTATTCGCTCTAACATGTAATTTAAACTTAGAGCATTTTCAGCTGGTATATGAGACTTGATTACTCTCATTATGTCAGTAAATATGTCTGACAGTTGACATACAATAACTTGAATTATCTTATGAACTTTTAGTTCATATTCGATGATCTAGATAATGGTAATTCATTTTTCTTCTCTATCCAACTGATTATTCTCTCCCCCTAATGTTGAGAAAAATCATCTTATAAATGATTCTCCAATTAATTTTTAAGAGTTTAAACATAAAAGGAGACTCGTACTCAATATATATTCTCAACCCTTTTTATTTACCCATTTTGTACGTTGTGGTGGAGCAATTCATATCGCACATTCAAAAATTCTAAAATGAGAAATGTATGGCTTCTAATAAAAAACCAATCATAATGGAGAGTTTATTATAACTCATTGGCTTGATGCGTATAAGTGTTGCTATATGTGAAATACCATATAGATAACTTTGTTCTCATAGTTTAGCTATTAAAGAGGAGGCATCCAATTAAAATTTTAATAAACTGTTTTGTTCATAATCAATAGGCTTGTAATAGTTATTTCAACTGATATAGCCTAAAATATAAACCCACAAGCTTTTGCATGACGAATAGTCTAATAGCATAATCAGAATTCTTTTAGAATCAATCTCACAAACTTTTAGTTGTAAGTTGATAAAACAATGTAGATGCATCTACTAAATTCATATAAAACTTTCCATATTTTTAGATATATGGGCCATATTTCATTCAGATATGCAAGACATACAGTCCCAACTTTAGTACAAGAACTTCAAGTTCTTTTGATAAGTGATATTTTAATAATTTCTTTTAAGAACAAGCAACACAAGAACTTCGTGTTCTTTCATAAGTGAAATTTAGTTAATTCCTTTGAGAACAAGCACCACAAGAACTTCATGTTCTTTTAATAAATGTGCATATAAATCTCAATAGGTTTCGCATCATTACTGATCAGGATGGTCTAACCGATCATGCCAACTATATACAAATGTGTATATACATTTTGAACTTGGTAAACTTCTGGTTTACCATAACATGTGATTCAATCTCACTCGTACATGTCTAGTACGAACATAGAAATTGTTCCTTTGGATAAGAATATATTTAGCTTTTTCGAAGCTTTCAATGAAAATTATCTTTTAGTAGCAATATTGTTGGGTTTGTAGCACGCTCAAATCGATCACCGAAACTGTCAAGGAGGGTTGTAAATGTTTGGTGGTTGAATTGGCTAAAATCGAAATAAAGGTAGACAAGTGACACAATGATTTTAGAGTGGTTCGGCCTTCTAACAAGCACCTACATCCACTAACTTAGCACACCACTAAGGATTTCCTAATTCACTCAACAATGAATTCGTCCCCTTTTCCCAGTTTAGGAGGAAACCGTTACAACCCTATCTTTTGGACTTGGCTAAGATAGAACCAACTCTAGTTTTTTTCTCAAGGCTAAACTAGAACCTCTCCTTTTACAAGGGATTTTTTTGGTAAACTTAATACCTCACAAGGTGGGTATTTACACAAATTTAAGCTCACAAGAGTACAAGGATTTACAATAAAGCTCACTCTCTAAAGACTATGTACAAGAGAATAGTAAAATAAGGATTTAGACTCTAATTCTCTTGACCATATTGCTTGGATGTTGTCTCTCACCATCTTCAAGTGTCCCAAGGTTGCTTTTATAGTGTGGAATGATATTCTAGTCGTTTATGGCCGTTGGGGATGTTTTGGAGCCGTTGGGAAGTCATAAAGTCGAGCTTTAAATTCTCACCCATCTTCTTCACTTGTGTGACTAGAGCATTTTCATATCTTTGCTTTTCTTATTATTGCTCCAACACACCTACAAAAGACAATTACTTGGATTTTGGTATCCAAATTGCTTTGGATCCATTTACATTAGTCACAATGTCTTTAGTTCCCTTGGGAACCCATACTTGTCTAATCCTATAAGATTTTCTCTTCCTAATAGGATAAGTATGTAAGGAATGACCATGATAATGGCAATGCGAGCATTTTGCCATTATGTGACAAGCTGAATTATTGAAAATAATTTCCTTTTCTTTTGTTAAGCTTTCAAGTTTAACTTTTAAATCAAGATTTTCTTTTTCTAAAACATCTTTGCTTGTTTTTGAAAATTCTAAATCATTTTTCAAAATTTCATTTTGGTTTTCAAAATCCACTTTTATTTTTAAAAGAAAATCATTTTCAATTTCGAGTTTTGAAATCATTTTCTGAAATTTAGAATTCATGGTTTCAAATTCCAAAAACAATTCATCGAAAGCATCTTGCAACTCATCAAAAGCATCTTGCAACTCATCAAATGTATAAGAATTTAATTCATTTGAGTTAGAAGATACCTCGGGCTCATCGAGAGCCAAAACACCATCCACCTTTGGATTGGAGAGAAGGTATGCGCATAATTGATCATCATTTTTCTTTTCTCCCTTCTTATTGCCATAAAGCTTCTCAAGTTTCTCCCATAATTCTTTGGCACTTTTGCATGTGGAGATCTTCTTGGAAACTTCTTCTTTAAGGCCACAATAGAGAATGTGCATTGCCTTAGTGTTTAGCTTTGCCTTCGTGTCGTTGGCACTCCTTTGCTTTTTCTTCTTCTTCGGAGCTTCCAAATACCCATCTTCGATGATGTCCCAAACCTCATATTCTTGAGACTTGATGAAGTATTTCATGATATTTGCTCATTGGAAGTATGCTTCTCCTTCGAAGAGTGGAGGACACGAGATAGAGCGACCTTCTTCAAAACTTGCCATTTTCTTGAATGGTGGACTTCGAGCGTTGGATCTTTACTCTCGGATGTTAGTTCTTCGATGAAGATGAGGCTCTGATACAAATTGATGAGTGTGGCAATCGATCGAACAAAACCAAGAGGGGAGATGAATTGGATTTTTGAAAGAACGATGGACACTAATTGCAAAGGTAGAAAATGCAAGGATATTTAGAGTGGTTTAACTCCCTTAATTGGAGTCTACATCCACTACCTTAGTAACCACACTAAGGATTTTTCACAAATCCATTAATTTGTCTTTCCTTTAAGGATAAGAAGTAACCTTACACAATTCAATAGACTTATACCCCAAAGTCTATTGAATTCTTACCCCAAAACAAATACAAATAAGCAAACTAGGAAATCCTCACTAGGAATGTGTTTGCAAAGTTTAAGCTCTCTCACACACCCAAAGAAACACTAGGAAAATAATTAGAGTGGTTTCAACTGACTTTTGACTACCAGAATTTATATCCACATTGACTTATTTCAAATGACAATTGATAACATATGTTATCTATAATTCCCAAAGGAATATTTTGCGAACTCATATTGCTCTCTTAAAATTTCCACTCCTAGTGGTGACGATATTATTACCATCAACGATAATTTTTACAATATTATCAATACTACACTTTTCATAATGTGCTTTCTCCCAATAACTTATTGCTCTTCTGGAGCATTAATATTTTCAGTACTTTAAGATATAGTACTTACATTTTCCCTTCCATTTAAATGAGAAAATATATCTTATGCTTCTGCTAAGCATAAATCGTCACCATATATTGTATTTGATAAATAATCATGTGAAATAAAATAAATAAATGTCATAATATATATATACATACACACACAAACCACTAGAGAACTGAGATTTAATCCTCGTACGCGGCATTGTTAAACCAGTTCACAAGGTCCTTTAAAAACCTCCTTTGAGACCAGTAGCCTCGCAGAACAGGATGTCCAACCAATATATTTGGATTAAACCAACATAACATAGAACATATTAACTAATTAAAGAACATACTTTAGGCGTTAAATCAATATATAAAGCGTAAATAATTAATGCGTAAAATAAATAAACATAAAGAAAAGTAAATTATAAAAAAGATAAATAGTTCTCTTCAAAGTTATGAGAATAATTAGAAGATGATTTATTTCCTTCAAGGGTTATAAAGAAATCAACAATGTCCAAATGAGTTGGACCAATATCATCTTCGTAATTTTCGCAAACAAAATTTGCTTCTATTTTCTTTCCTTTATCATTCAATGATTGTTGATTTTTCAGCGTACAACAAGTACAAGACAAATGGTTTATAACATCGCATTGGTAATAAAAAGATTTCACTTCTTTAGAATGGTCTTTTATCACTCTTGTCATCCTTATAACCCCACTATCGGTGGGTAGAAGTATTCTTAAAATGACCATATTTTTCATGTCTATATTCATGGCCTCGACCACGACTTCTAATTTGACTTTTATTTTTTTCATAATATAATCTCACATTCACTTCAGGGAATGAAATAGAGCTAGTGTGCCTTTAAAACTTTTTTTACGATATTGTGTCTGAGGATAACATTATTTGTCGTGAAAAGTGGAGTATATTTTTATTAACATATCCTCATCATTGATACTTGATCACATAACTTCAGTTGTGTAGTATTTTGGATTATATCGAAGTTATGTCACTAACTGAATAATGATTTACCATGTTTGCATTCACTTCAGGGAATAAAACAGATCCAATAATCGCATGGAATAAACATCATGCTTGCATTCACTTCAGGGAATGCCTCCCATAAAATATTTTTGGATCAAGACGTTTTTTCGTAACTTGAACTTGGGAGAAGTCAATAGTCGATTTTTTCGACACATGAAAATTATTGCTTTCAAGCAAATATCACCATGATTTATCACACTTTAAAATCATAATTTAAAGAATAAAAATAAATCAGAATTTACCAATATTAGTTTTCCTCTCGAGGATAATGGAGACGTAGCAAATGACCAAGACAACTTCTCATAATGTCATGTCTCTTTCCAAGTCATTATATCATGCAAAAACTCAAAAATACAGTTAAAAATATTAAATCTCATCAATATAATAAAATAATGGATTACATGATTCTTGAAAAAAATAATGGACCAAGTGAACGTAAATCCTTTAAAATCATGTATCATAGTTATAATGTTATTTATGATCTTTTCCCTCTCTTTTAAAAAAAATCTAATTAATAAAATTAGATTATTGTACGTATTTATCAATACTAATAATAATTATTGTAAATCACAAAAAGAATATAATGAGAACCAAATTTCATACCTCAATTAGATATGTGATTTTTTTTTTTTACCAAATCAAGAACTAATCATGATCCTAGCCAAGATCAAAGTTTCAACATCTTCATGACTTATGTGTCGATAAGTTAGATAACTACCGTCTTTGGAGAGACTTGATTTCTAACTAAATTTTTTTCAAGCGAACTTATGACTCTTTGGGATTCGAACGGTGAGGACCTCAGTTGGTTAGAGTCTCGTGTTGATAACGTGTTATGAATAAAATAACGAAGAACAAAAATAAAATAACAAAGAGATGAGAGAAATAGGGAGATTCATATTATTATCCAAAAAACTAGACTTGTGTACAACGTCTTCATCTATTTATAGGCATAAGAAGTATATAATACATTAAATTAATGGAGATAATATTCCTAATGATAAAGTAAATTAAATCTACTAGATAAAGTTCTTATCATTATATACATAGATAAATATTCATAACATATAATGAATTTTAAGAAATATAAAGTTATATTTTTTAATATAAAAGAATTTTTCTTTAACCAAGAAGTGTTCTCACTATAAAAAAAATGTTTGTATTTTTCTATGATACTATTGCTTGTCTGTTTTGATGCAT
Source organism: Hibiscus tridactylites (assembly GCA_958450335.1). Taxonomy (NCBI): domain Eukaryota; kingdom Viridiplantae; phylum Streptophyta; class Magnoliopsida; order Malvales; family Malvaceae; genus Hibiscus; species Hibiscus tridactylites. The sequence goes on along the minus strand of OY288287.1, from coordinate 65,599,626 downwards.
CAAGCAAGATGAAATTCACTGTTTGATCGGATGAAAAAAAAACTTTTTAGTAAAGTCAAGTACCATAAAGTTCTTTGTAGAACTAATGTTTTGATATAATAATTGAAAAATGTTTTGGACTAATTTGAAAAGAATTTAAAACTTGTTTTTAAGTCCAAACAACTTGAAATTATGTTTGAGGAATATTAAGAGGTTTTTGGCAAGGATTTTTCATGTTTTTAATAGCCAAACTTGTGTTTTCAGAGTACCCGTATCGATACGGTAAACCCCCGTACCGATACCTTTTTGCCCCAGTTTGGCCACTATCAAAACCCGTATCGATACAGACCCTTGCCGTATCGATACGCATCGGGATCGTTTCGATACGCCAGGTAAGCGTACCGATCCCATTCAACTACCCCAACAACTATTTTCCCAACGGCCATTCAAATGTGAACCCGTATCGATACGCCCTCAAGCGTATCGATACGCCTTGGCTGGCAAGAGCTCAACGGCTAGTTCCTATGAAGCCCGTACCGATACGGTGTCATGCGTATCGATACAGATAGCTGTAGAACATCATTTATGAAGGGAAATAAAGTCCTCAACGGCTCTAATTCATCCCCAACGGCTAGTAACGACTACAAACTCATTTTAGAGTATAAAAGGGACCTCCAAGCATCAAGAGAAGGCTAATGCTCATATTGTCAAACATCAAATGATCAAAGATTGTCTTAGAGCTTAAATTGTCATTTATTGTATAGACAAACACTAGTGAGCCAAAATTGTCAAATTTGCTCAAGTGTTTTAGGTTTTGGGTGAGTGCTTAATTGTGCAAACAAACACCTATTAGAGGGTTTTAAGTTTGCTTTCTTTGTCTCTTTGTAAAGAGGGTTTTGATCAAGGCTTTGGGTAGAAGCTTGATCGGTTGTAAGGGTTTCCTCCTAATCCTAGAAAAGGGGACGAATCAATAGTGGATTGATTGAGAAATCCTTAGTGGGGAGCTAAGGTAGTGGATGTAGAGCTTGGTTAGAAGTTTGAACCACTATAAATCATTGTGTCACATTTCAATTTAGCTTCCACAACCCTTCCACCCAAAAATCCATCTCTCCACCACTTGGTGAGCAACATCGGTTGAACGAATCGAGCCCCGTAAAACTCAACAATTGGTATTAGAGCTTGGCTCAATCGAAGAGGATTAGCATCCTATCGAGAAGATCCGGCAAGCTCGATCACTATTTCATCAACCGGCTCAAATGGCACAATCAATCGACAAATCGCCTTTCTTTGACGGAACCCACTATGCCCATTGGAAGACAAAGATGAAGTTCTTCATCAAATCAAAAGATTACAAGATATGGGATGTAGTTGAAGATGGTCCGTTCGTGCCTCAAAGAAGCAAAGCGGAGTGGAGTGCCGACGATCGCAAGAAGATGGAGCTAAATTGCAAAGCCTTGCACATTTTATTTTGTGCATTTGGTCCATCCATCTATGAGAAGATGTCTTCTTGTGAGAGTGCCAAGGAGGTATGGGACAAGCTTGAAGTCACATACGAGGGAACAAATAAAGTCAAGGAGACCAAGATTGGGCTCCTAACCTTAGAGTATGAGCTTCAAAATGGATCCGGAAGAGAACATCGAGAAGATGTTTGATAGATTCTCCACAATCACCAATGGTCTTAAAGGATATGGAGAAGCCATCCCGGAGGAGAAGCTTGTTCGAAATCTCATCTACTCACTTCCCGAGTCTTGGGACTCAAAGAGGACCGCCATCATCGAAGCAAAGAATTTGAAGACTTTGAAGCTTGATGAACTCATGGGGTCTCTCCTTACTCATCAAATCATGAAGAAGAATAAAGAGGATGAGAAGAAGAGGGAAGAAATTAGAGCTATGGGAGAGAAGAAAATCAAAGGGCTTGGCATCAATGCAAGTGCCATAGCTCTCAAATCCTCCACTTGTCATCATGTCTACTCAAGTGAAGAGGAGGATGAAGATGAAGAGATAGTTCATCTCTTCAAGAAGTGTGCCCCGTTCATGAAGAAAGCATTGAGAGAGCTTGAACGAGAACCTAAAAGAAAGGAGATGGCAAGCACTTCAAGCCATAAGAAGAAGGCACATGTGGCTACTTGGAGTGATGAGGACTCCACCGACGATGAACAAGCCAACCTTTGCCTTATGGCCATCGAAGAAGATTCAAGGGTAACTTCTAATTCATCTACTTCATGTTCTTATTCCTTTGATGAATTACAAGATGCCTATGATGATTTGGTCTTAGATTTTAAAAGTCACATCTTGAAAAACAATAAATTGATTTCAAAGTTAAAAATTCAAAATGATTTGCTTTCTAAATCCAAACTTGAACTTGAAGCAAAACTTGAAGAGTTTGAATTAAAATGTGTTAATTTACAAAAATTGCTTCAAAATGTTCAAGAAGAAAAAGATTTGATTTCCAAAGAGCTTGAAAAGAAAAACAATTTTGGAAAATCAAATTTTTATGTTAGACAATCTAGTGCCCCTAGATTTATTAAAGGAAAATGTTTTAGAAGTATTTGGGTCCCAAAAGGACTTAGTACTTCAATTAAAAAGGATGACATTGAAAATTGATTCCTAAGGGGACTAAAATTTGTGCTACTAACGTTCATGGATCCAAAGCAATTTGGATACCAAAAATTACTTGATTGTCTATTGCTAGGTGTGATGGAGATGTTCAACAAGTCAAACATTGAGGGGGAGCTCCATGCACACAAGGAAGAACACTTGAAGAAGGAAGGCTTCACATCCTCCCTTGGGTTCAAGTGTTGGTAAAAATCTAGTTGTTTTAGCATTAATTTGTTTTTTTTAGTTTATTCAACTAGATGATCATAAATGTTGGACTAACATCTTTAATGATGCTTTGAGTAAGGGGGAGCCATTTTAAAACCAAATTCCTATTTTTGTCAAATTTTTTTACCTCTATTGTTATTTTTAACTTAATGTTTTAAATTCTTTTTGATATAACAAAAAGGGGGAGAAATGGTTTGAAAAATTGAAAAATTGAATTTTCAATTGAATAAGGGGGAGCTTTATTTAATTTCATATCTTTAATCTCTTATTCACATTTTTAAAGTTAAAGGGGGAGAAACCCAAACAAATTTTCAAGTGAGTTTTATTATATCAAAAAGGGGGAGATTGTAGAACTAATGTTTTGATATAATAATTGAAAAATGTTTTGGACTAATTTGAAAAGAATTTAAAACTTGTTTTTAAGTCCAAACAACTTGAAATTATGTTTGAGGAATATTAAGAGGTTTTTGGCAAGGATTTTTCATGTTTTTAATAGCCAAACTTGTGTTTTCAAAGTACCCGTATCGATACGGTAAACCCCCGTACCGATACCTTTTTGCCCTAGTTTGGCCACTGTCAAAACTCGTATCGATACAGGCCCTTGCCGTATCGATACGCATCGGGATCGTTTCGATACGCCAGGTAAGCGTACCGATCCCATTTCAACTACCCCAACGGCTATTTTCCCAACGGCCATTCAAATGTGAACCCGTACCGATACGCCCTCAAGCGTATCGATACGCCTTGGCTGGCAAGAGCTCAACGGCTAGTTCCTATGAAGCCCGTACCGATACGGTGTCACGCGTATCGATACGGATAGCTGCAGAACAACATTTATGAAGGGAAATAAAGTCCTCAACGGCTCCAATTCATCCCCAACGGCTAATGCTCATATTGTCAAACATCAAATGATCAAAGATTGTCTTAGAGCTTAAATTGTGTCACATTTCAATTTAGCTTCCACAACCCTTCCACCCAAAAATCCATCTCTCCACCACTTGGTGAGCAACATCGGTTGAACGAATCGAGCCCCGTAAAACTCAACATTCTTGTATGCCATAAGAGTGTTTCTTAATTTTTCTTATTTTTTTTAACTTAAATTCCATAAAAGCTGGTTTAATATAAAATGTATGTAACTATATTGTGATATAGGTTTGCATCATATGCATTAGAATGTACTTTAAAACATAATTTTAATCTCATTTTTTTATTATAATGGTCATATATATTTGTATTTTTAGTAATTTTAATATTTATTTTTAGAATTTTTAACAATTTTTATTGATATATTATTTTTACTTAAAGGTTAAATAAGCCCTCAAACTTTATAAAAATCAGTTAAGTTCTCAAACTTTAAAAAAAATCAATTAAGCCTCTCTTCCACGTCATCATTTTTTAAAGTCCAGGGAGCTTCTCAGGCCCTTAAGCTTTATAAAAATGATTGTTAGAAATTAAAATGTTTATTTTAAACATGTATAGTAAAATACAATAGATTTATATTCAATAAAATGATGGCAGAAACAAAATTTTTCACAATTACCTTAATTTTAAGGTTTAGAGTTAAAATTTTGAGTTTATGTTTAGGGATTTAGAATTTAGGGGTAGTGGCGGAGTTAGAAATTTTATATTGCGAGGTCAGAGTGTAGTACAAGGTATAAATGATTCCCATATCATTATAGTAAGTATGGCGACCTCATAACCCAACAAATTAAGTGAGGTCAAATTTAATATTTCCTATGAAAAATTTTATATTAATTCCTTGAAAACCTCATGGCCCAAGAAATCAAATGGGGTCAATTGCACCCCAATTCATATTTTACCTCTGCTCATGTTTAGGAGTTGTGGTTAGAATTTAAGGTTTAGGGTCAAAATTTAGAGTTTAAAGGTTAGGATTTAGAGGTTAGGATAATATGATTAGAATTTAGGTTTTAACATATAAAACCTAAATTCTAACCTCACCTCATCAATTCTAATTCACTCAACCTAAACCTTAACATCTAAATCCTAAAATCTAACACTAAACCTTAAAACTAAAACGCTTATGGAATCTTTTTGTTTTCACTATGTGTATGGAATAATTATCCAAATACGAAAAAGTTAATAAATAAGGTGAAAATTATTAGATGAGAAAAAATAAGATGGATGGACGTTAACTGCTCACACTTCCTTGTTGAGTTGGATATGAAATTTTGTACAAAGGGAAAAATTATTAGATGGACCCGGCTCACTATCAGTGGCAGAGCCACATGTAGTTTAGAGGGGTCAATTGACTCCACTTGATTTGTTATGGTATGAGATTTTCAAAGAGTTAAATGAGATTTTCAAAGAGTTAAATGAGATTTTCAAGGTGTTAGTATAAAATTTTTCATGGAAATATTAAAATTGACCACACTTGATTTCTTTGGGTACGGGTCAACAATATTTATATTGTAGTGGTATGAGAACCCTCGTACCTCAAAATCTACTCTGACCCCACTATATGAAAATTCTTAATCCGCCACTGCTCCCCACGTTATATGTGATCTCAGTCAATATAGTACACCCATCTTATTTTTTAAGGTGGATCTTCACATATTTCCTACATGTAAATAAAGAGTGAGTACATATTTGGAAGTTACTTTGAGATGGAAGGATTTTATTGGTTGAGACCATCAATGACGTGGTGATTCGAGGAAAAAAATCTTCTGCCCCTTTCATGCCCCAACACTAAAAAAATCAAATTCTAAACCCGAACACTAAAATTTAAATTCTAAACTTTAAACCCTAAAATATACACTATACCCAAAAAAATTTAAACTCTAACCCTAAGCCTTAACCTCAAACCTTAACTCTAAACTTAAATTTTAGTGTGAAACATAAATAAAAAAACTAAAAAGGGACCGCTGATTTTTATTTGTGATTCGAGTCCATCTAATGATTTCTCGGGAGTAAAATTCTCCCTTGATTCATTCCAGAGGTAGCCACGTCTGGACTGTGATGATTGTTTATTAAGGCCTTTTCCCCACACCATTTATAGGGTCGACGCTTCTTAGTTGTGCCCGTGGGCTTTCAGCTTCTTTATTACAACTACTGGGTATTATTTTACCTAATTTTAGGCCTATGTATAATAAATTCTACTAAAAAAGATTCTAGCAATTATTGTTAACCAATATATTTATAATGAGTAATTATATCGTGTACTACCGGTAAAGCAAAAAAACATACATAAAGGCTTTACTTGTAGGATTTAAGTATGTAATTTAGAGCGTGTAATTTAGAAGTTTAAGTTTAAAATGTAGAATTTAATGGTTGTAGTTTATAAGTTAAATTTTAAATCTCTAACTATATTAACATAAATCTAAACTTAAACTCTAAATCTTAAATTTTAATAAAACCCCTAAATTATAAACACATAAACCTAAACCTATAAACTATACACCCTAAATTTAGTCCCTAAAGCCTAAAACTAAGACACTTTGTGAGAAAAAAAAATTATTTCCACCACCGGTGCATATAATACTATCCCACTTATAACGGGTGATACATACCGTTACATACCACTAACGGTATGCACCGTTACCCACCATTAATTTTTTTAATAAATTTAAAATAAATATTAAAATTTTCAAAAACTCCTCGTACAATTAGTCATATTTTAAAACAAAATTAAAATTTGAGTAAGATAAATATTAGAATTTGTGCAATAACCATTTTGTAAATTAAGGGTCATTATATTTTCCATGCCGGTTTACAGTTAGAGGGGGCAAACGAATCATTTGGTTCGGGTTATTTTCATGTCTAACTATATTTGGTTTGGATTAGTTCAATTTAAGTTCGTATCGGGTCGATTGATTTTTCGTTCATTTTCTATCGTGTCGGGTCAATTTCTGGTTAATAGAAGATCGATCGGTTTCAGTCGACTTTTTAGGTCGAGTTAAGTTTTTACACCCCATATATGGTTTTATATAGCACGTACATTTGACTTTTTGGTGAGTTGTACGACAATTCACTTCTCATTTTTTTTTATTTTAATTTTTTTTATTTTGAGTTAGCCTTCAATTTGTATTAAATCGGTTTGAATCTATTCGGTTTTGTTGAAAATCGGTATGTATCACCAATAACGACCATCAATATGATTACAGCTCATCAATATGATATTATATGATTGACGAATATGAACATGTCAAATATCAACACCTTTCAGAACATAAATTTTAGACTAAACAACCCATAACGACCATGTTTTCATCAAAATCAACCATATGCATCTTTCAAATTCAAAGCAAATTGGTATTGTTTAAAATAATTATAATTATTATAAAGGCTAAAAGAGAAGTTTAACTCAAAATATTTAATATCTCAATTCTACTTTTATCATTATGATTTTGTAAAGGAGATAAGTTGCATAGAACTACAACTAAAGCTTTGTCACTCCAACTACATCAACATGATTTTAACTAAAAACCAACTTGATTTAACTCTTATAGTTTGTTGGATTCCTAAAACCTTTATCGTTGGATTATATAAAACCATTATTTATTCAATTATTCGTATATATGTATGCCTCTGTTTAGATTCAGCTATTGAAGCAATCGCATGGCGATTCTTCCAGATCCACCTTTTGGGAAAAATCCACCAGGCCTACGCTCGCTGCCGGTTCCGTATAGGATCCTCAGAATTTCCGCCGGTGTCCGTGAATACGGAAGCGAATTAGCATCCGCCGATAGGATGTTACTGGTTGTTCGGTTCTCCGCTCCAAGTTGCACCGGTACCATCAAACCTTCGTCTTTCACCCCACACATGCCAAGCCGGTTCCTAAATTCCGAGATACAATTGGTAAAATTCGCCACGGTCAGTCCATATGGGCTCACTGTCTCATCAGCCCTCTGGTAGAGTAATCCTCGTATCACTGCGTCTTGTCCGGCCTCCACTCCCAACAGTGAAGCAACCAGCTACACCAGCAAGTTACATTTACAGAAATTAGGATATAATATATAGCTTTTGGATGGAGAAATTAAGGTTCTTACGGATAGGCTGGTTTTTCTGTCCAGGTTCGGAATAGTTCCAACATAACCTACGAGTCCCATGTAAGGGATAACATAGGATGCTAAAAGATAGTTGATGGAGTTGGCGTACGGATTGAATGGAGGAGAGAGTGTGGTATTCATTGCTTGGTTCATTATTGCAGCAAAAGCTTCGGCACTTAGATTCAGTTGAGGCCTTCGGATTCCTCCTACTGATTCTGTGATCGCCCTGCAAGTTATTTCTTCATTGATTAATAATGCTTGAATAATTAATTCCTACAGACGGAAGCTACAGGGTAAGGGGGGGACCTGATATGTCCAATTTCCTGATAACCAAATTCCTCGATAATCCTACGGGTGGTTGGATCCAGATTGGCCATCCTTCCGCCCGCCGGAGGAGGACCACCTAGGGCCAAAGAAGGTGCAAAGTCATCCAGCCCCTTACCAAGTGCACCAAACAGAAAAAATTCTGCTTCCAGGAATTCCAAGTTTAAACCGGATTGAATTTCGTCATTATCGTTAGCCACAATTGGTCTGCACTGAGGAAGAGTAACCCCAATAACGAAAATGAATTCGAATGCCACAAGCAGCAGCAGTAGGGCAGAGAAGCAAGATCGAGAAGCCATCTTTATTTGAGTACGTGAAATGAATAATAAAAACTAGATTGGAGAGATGGACTATTACACAAATGCTTTTTATAATTATACGGTAAGCCATATAGATTTTTAATCTTTATAAATTTAATTAATGGTGCTCATCGGTACTCGTCGTTAGTAGTGTTTATCGGTGCTCTTCGAGCTTGGCAGAATTTTTCTAAGATGAGACTAAATTTTAAAATGAATAATAGAAACTAGATTAGAGAGATGGACTATTACACAACTATTTTTATAGACAGATATTGAATATGTTATAGGGATAGAAGCAGATTAGATGTCTAAATAGGTTGGGATGACCAATACTCAAAGCGAGTTAATGTTAGATTTATTGCCATCTAAGCTTTGTTAAGATCTTCGGACCACACAATTGCCCAGTGATGCAAACTCCAAATGTTACTAACCCCTTTTGCATGCCAACATGAACATGCTAATCCATCCAAGGGTGAGCATTCAAAGTCAAGTAATTTTTTTTAGTTAGCCGAATCTTATTTTATAACTCAAAACTTTATTTGAAATTTTTTCGAGCCGAGTTATTTGAGTTTCTGTTCAAATTTAATTGTAAATGTTTATGGTAAAAATTAGTTCCATTTTAAACGGCTTTCTATAACCATATTGCATCCGAATTTGGTGTCGTGGCGATACTATAACTTTTTCATTCATTGGATGCCTTACTAAGGTGTCTCAAGTTGGATAGCGAGATTAATTTAATGGCTGCTTGCTAGTCAGCGGTGTTGGTGCTGTTGTGCCTTTGATGCAATGGAGATACGCATGGGTGATTCGGCCCTGTAACTCGAGCGACCGTGAGACTATTAGTTGATTTGGTGCTGTTGTGTCTTCCAAATATCGCACTTACTCAGCTTGACATACAACTGATTTTCAAGCAAAGTCTGTAGCACCAATCGCAAATGCTCATCGTGCTCTTCCTCGATTCTGGAGTACACTAAAATGTCATCTATGAACACTACTGCAAATCTACCCAAAAACTCATAAAATACTCTGTTCATCATGTCCATAAATACAACTGGGGAATTAGTCAAACCGAAAGACATTACCAAGAACTTTTAGTGCCCATATCGTGTACGAAAAGCTACCTTCGGTATGTCCATATCTTTCACCTTCAACAGATAATAACCGGATCTCAAATCAATCTTCGAAAATATTGTAGCACCTCTCAACTGATCGAGAAAATCGTCGATCTGCGGCAAAGGATACTTGTTCTTTATCGTTACCTTGTTCAACTGCCTATAATCTATACACATCCTCATACTCCCGTCCTTTTTCTTCACAAACAAGATTGGAGCACCCCACGGTAAAATACAAGGCCTAATGAAACCTCTATCCGACAGTTCCTAAAGTTGTGTCTTCAACTCTTTCAATTTCTTAGGTGCCATTCTATACGTAGCAATAGACACGGGTGCAGAATCTGTATACGTCTCAATAGAAAACTCAGCATCCCTATATGGGGGCAAACCCAACAACTATTCTGGAAAAACACTCGGAAAACCATAAATTGTTCTGATGTCTTGCGGTCTAACTTCACTCATATTTAGATTCATCACATAGGCCAAATACGCTTGACAACTCAAATCCATCAATCTCTGAGCTTCTAAAGCCGAGACAAAATTGGACAAGAACTTAATGTTCTCGCCAACTACTACAACCTCAAGATCATTCGCAAGTTTCAAGGAAACTCTCTTAGTCTCAAAGTCTACTCTAGCTCTATGCTTTACGAGCCAATCCATGCCAAAATCACATCGAAACCGTAGAACGACAATTCCATCATATCGACCGGAAATACATGACCCTGAATCATCAAAGGACACCTTCTATACATTTTCCTAACTACCACGGTCTCACCAAAAGAACTAGTAACATTTACGCCTACCTCTAACCACTCATACGGTAAATCTAAAGTTCTTGCATGCTCACCCAAAATGTATGAATGTGTCGAACCGAATTTATCAACGAAAGCAAGAATAAAGACCGTAATAAGAAATTACCTGCGATGACATCCGTGTCATTCCCAGCCTCTCGATGTGCATACACCCTAGCCGGACCTCCACTCTCGGGCTGAACTGCTACCACATGAGCTACGTTCCTCTAACCATCAATCCTTGGCTGAAAATTACCTCGACCGCGCCCACGACCTCTTTGATGCTCAAAACCTCGAGTTGAGGCCTGTCTGCCCCTAGTCGGCTGAGGACAGTTACGCCTCAAATGATCTTGGGAACCACAGTTCCATCATACCCCAAAGGTACCCATACACTTGCCCGGATGGTGTCTCCCACACCTAGTGCACTCGGGTGTGTGAACAACAGCTCCTTGGCCCTGATGGCCACGTCCATGGTTACCGCATCTATGTCTCGATTCGGGATGATATCTCCTATCTTTGTGCCTCTTGGCATGCTCTCTGTCCCAATCTGCATGTCTTTTCCCTGAGTCGGACCCACTAGCACGAGCGTTCAAGCTCAAACTCTGCTTTATATCTTTGGCCCTAGAGACCAAAACATCAAACTCGGTGTAATCATAAGCAAGAAATTAAGTCTTCACATCCCTAGTCAAACCATAACGGAAGCACTCACACTGTTCTCTCTCATTGGGAACCAACTCGGGAGCATACTGGCTCAACCTCACGAACTGTATCTCATATTCTAACACCGTCTTACCACCCTGAACCAAAGCAATAAACTCTCTTTTCTATTCATCTTGATATCGGGCTCCAAGGTATTTCTTTCTAAAGGCCATCCTGAAGAATTCTCAAGTGACATCCGCTTCCGGCATACTCGAAATAACGGTAGTCCACGAAGCATACGTATCTCCCTAAAGCAAGGAGACAACACAACCTAACTTACGAGTGTCTGAGCACACCATCTGACCTAGGATTCATGTAGTGCTCTCGAGCCAAGCCTCTGAACCCTCGAGAGTCAAACCACAGAACTCAACTCTGCCCAAACTATAGAATCTCTCAAGGGGTAAACCAGTCCCTGGACCCTGAGGTGGTGCTGCAGCATGTATACCGGCTAAAGCTGTCTGAAAAGCCCTGGCTATGGTCTGAATCAAATGAGTCATGTCCGCACCAGCCTGACCCTGGCCTACCTGAGGTCCATTACCATCACCTCTAACATTCGCACCAGCATGAGGTTCAACACCTCCGACATTCGCCCCATTACCATCGGGAGTAGGAGGAACATCCCCGGGTCAGTAAGAAAACATTGAGTCAGCAAGGGCAAGGATCCAAGTGCTCAAGCTCTTTTAACCAAAACCATTTTCCATTAACAATACTTAGATATGGGGACGCTCGACTACACTTCAACCAAACACAAGAACGAGAAATCATTCTTTCACACACCGTGCAATGGCAAACAAGCCAACCTACCTGACTTACCTTCCCGGGAAACCTCAAAATCGAGGATATGATATCACCAAATGTAACCCTCTCGTCGTGGCCTAGCCACTAGACCGAACCGAACAGGTTACACGGGGAAAACCAAAGCGAAACCCGTTAAGGCCTCACTACAATTAGCAGGCCTAACTTTTTTTAAAAAATTAATCTTGTCTAAATGCTTTATTTGAACCTATGTGAGGAAGCAAACATCGGAAGAGCAAACATGGATACGAACTAAGCTGATCAGACAATTAAAGACTACTTTTAGCCATTTTACTTCAGGTCGTATCGGTACGTCAAAGGCCCGTATCAATTCACCTTTAACGGTCAAGTTTCCCAAAGTCAACTCCAGGACCATATTGATACGCCTAAGTCTCGTACCGATACCTCAATTTCTCGTCAAATTCTCAGATTTCCAGAGGGCAAGAGGGTATCGATATGTCCCCGCGTATCGGTACGATGGGCTTAAAACAGGGGACCGTATCGATACTGCCCTTGAGCGTATCGATACGCCTGCACAGAAAGACAAGAATTTGCAGAGTTATGCAGAAGGGGACTAACTTAAACTCCCTAAGCAAGCATTTGACCAACTTCTAAACATACATGCAACTCAAGGCAACCAAGAAAACTCATATAAAGCAAGTCAAACATTCAACGAGGCTAAAATCAACAAAACTAGATTTAACATAGATAACCAACATGTTTAACATCCACAAGAGGTCAAAAGCCAAACCAAGGCATGCTTCAACACTTTAAACATGGTAACAACAATAACAAGAACATAAGAGTTTGGACACCAACTCCCTAACACAAAAGTCTAGTATTCCCATTGCCTAAGTATTATTACAACCATGAAAAACCATACTTGAGCTAGCAAATGAACTCCAAGATTCCTCCTTTGCCCCGTTGGCCTCCCGAAGCCACTAACGATCTACATTGTTGGAAAAGAGAGCGTAAGCTTAAAGGCTTAGTGAGCGGAGCTCAAAATCAGAACAACAACAATGCAGTTCAAAACATGTATTTAGTTCAAAAACAAAATTTTTAGAAAGGAATACGATAAACCGAAAGCATAAGACAACACCATGGTATGCACATGCACTACCATTCCCGGTGGGACTACACATCACCGTTCACAACAACTAGCATATTTCCAGTGGGACTACACATCACCGTACTCATCTAATAGTCACTTCCGGTAGGACTACACATCACCGTATTTAACAACACACTTTCCACTGACCATCACGTGAGGCTTTGACAACAACGACGACAATATAACAATTATTAAAAAGGAGGTAAACGCAATCCACATTTCACACAACAACACGTATAAGCACACATACACCATCAATCAACGAAACAAGGCAAAATTGGACAAACTTACACTTGGGTTTAGGTTGCCCCCTAAGGCTCCACCCAAACCCCAAGAGACATCTTTGAACATTTTATAGCTTCAAAACAATTTCCACTCACCAGTACAATACCAAAACAAGCTAACGGTCCTCCTTCAAGCTTCTTCAACTCCCGGTGTAGCGTTCGAAGAACCCAAATCCTTATCCACTGCTTCTACCCAAATCATAACAAGAATTAATACACTTTTCAACAATCAAACTCATTGAAATCAATATTATCAAAAGTCAACAACATCAAGTTTCCGATTTTTATCCTAAACTAACTAAAACCATCCTCACTTCTACTCTAACCTCAAGTCAACCATAACTTCATCAATTTATCATCCAAAACATGTTCAAATACTCCAAAAAAACATTAACCCAACACCATCAAACCGTTAGAAGTCCTTCCCCACCATTTCCAAGCCAAAAACCCAAATATCCATTAACCAAAAATTACCCATTTTCTAAATTTCGAGATTTCTTAATAAACTCGTCATCTTAACTCCTTTTTATACTCAAATAATGATTTAGAACTAACTCAAACCATTGTTTTTTTAACCTTTGCTTAAACTCCTTCAAAACTCATTTTACCCAAAAATGAAGAAACTTGAGAAACCTTCAAAACCTTGAAAAGGAAAAGCCAAAACTAAGATTAGAAAGAAGAGAAGAATAAAACTAAGTTTTCTTACCTCCTACAATCCTCCAAGATGGTGAAGATATATTGGTGGAAATGAATAATTGTTTGACTTAAGGAAATTTTGACGCGAAAAAGGAATGGGAAAAGGGAGAAGAAAGGGTTTTTTAAAATATATTAATTTATTTCAATTTAAAAATTCATCTCCAAAACCCTTTTGTTACCCATTTTACCAAAAACCCATTTTCCTTTCAAGAGCTTTAGAATTTGCTCATTTAATTTGTTTTACCCAAAATTAGCTTAACCTGAACCGGCCTAACCATACCCAAATATCTCCCGGGCCCCAAACTCGGGCGTTACAGCCACGCTCGACGAGCACCGATGAACACCATTAATTCAATTTATAAAGGTTAAAAATCTAAATGACTCATAATATAATTATAAATTATTTAAAAAGCAAAAAGTAAATTAATTAAAATATATTATTTTATTTTTAATTTTCTTTTAAACGCATATCAAAATACCTATATACCCCTAAATTACAAAACTCTAATTTTTGTTCATTTAAAATTTAAACCGCCGTTGCATCCCGCCGTCATCGCCGCTGCCTCTTGCTATCGCCAATTCTTCATCTGTTTTTGGCATTTCCAGACCATCTATTTTAGCTTGATTTCACTGTTGGTATTCTTTCAAACCTGAAAACGTTACTTTTTCACGGATGGGAATACCGTCTAATATTTAACCAGTTAAATCAGACGATTTAATTACATAAGAATTGATTTGTTAAATCAGACGATCTAATATTTCACTGTTGGGTTGGGATAATCCTCACGGCCCCAACCAGTACCGTCTACCGGCGGCAAGAAGCAGCGAAGGCGACGGCAGCGGCGGAAATTTCAAATGAATAAAAATTAAGGTTTTTTAATTTAGGGGTAGATAGGTATTTTGATAATGTTTAAAAGAAAATTAAAATTAAAATAATATATTTTAATTAATCTACCTTTTAATTTTAAATAATTTATAATTATACGGTGAGTCATATAGATTTTTAATCTTTATAAATTGAATTAATAGTGCTCATCGGTGCTCATCGTTAGTGGTGTTTATCGGTGCTCGTTGAGTGTGGCAGAATTTTCCTGATATTGAATAAAAACTAGATTGGAGAGATGGAATATTACAAAGCTGCTTTTTATTGACAGATATTGAATATGTTATAGGGATAGAAGCAGATTAGATGTCTAAATAGGTTGGGATGACCAATACTCAAAGCGAGTTAATGTTAGATTTATTGCCATCTAAGCTTTGTTAAGATCTTCGGACCACACAATTGCCCAGTGATGCAAACTCCAAATGTTACTAACCCCTTTTGCATGCCAACAAGAACATGCTAATCCATCCAAGGGTGAGCATTCAAAGTCAAGTAATTTTTTTTAGTTAGCCGAGTCTTATTTTATAACTCAAAACTTTATTTGGAATTTTTTCGAGCCGAGTTATTTGAGTTTCTGTTCAAATTTAATTGTAAATGTTTATGGTAAAAATTGGTTCCATTTTAAACGGCTTTCTATAACCATATTGCATCCGAATTGGGTGTCGTGGCGATACTATAACTTTTTCATTCATTGGATGCCTTACTAAGGTGTCTCAAGTTGGATAGCGAGATTAATTTAATGGCTGCTTGCTAGTCAGCGGTGTTGGTGCTGGTGCTGGTGTTGTTGTGCCTTTGATGCAATGGAGATACGCATGGGTGATTCGGCCCTGTAACTCGAGCGACCGTGAGACTATTAGTTGATTTGGTGCTGTTGTGTCTTTGATGAACTGGAGATGCGCATAAAGACTGATTTTTCAAGGAATCAAGGCGTCGAGCTTATTTGTAGCTGTGGAAAATAATCTTGCTCAACCATTGGAGTCAACACTTTTTCAAGATCTGGTTGGTTCTTATATATTGCTGCACGAATTTGGAGCTTGTGGCTTGTGAGTTTCGAGTTGGTAGACTTGAATTGGATAATTATTTGTCTTTGCACCCTTGATAAAGGTGGACAATCTTCGATGCCATAGATCGTTTGGTGTTTTTCAATTCTTTTGGTGCAACTCATGTCTTTGTTCTAATAGTACAATTTGACATAACGGATCATCTGCAAAGGTCGTTTTGAAAGGAAATATGATATTTTAAGACTCGTGTTGTTTGGCAAGAAGTGTTTAAAGCATGGTGGTGGTATGTTTCGAATTGTCATGGAGTGCGAATCCTTCATGTCTGGGCGACCTTATATTGTTGGGAAGGTGTTTTGTTCTTTGCTTTTCATGGATCGTGGCTTGTCGGTTTTCTTTAGTTCAACTCTTGTACTAACTTGTATTGTATTCTTTTCCTTCACTTAGGATTAAATAGGTTTTTAATGAGGCGCACAATGTATGTCTAAGGTTGTATGTTTAAACTTAATTAATAAATCTTCTTGCCGAGCAAAAAAAAAAACATATATGTTTCTTCATATGCAATATATATATATCAAGTAGAGTTGAGGGACTCGACTCGAACTTGAAAACTGATACACTAATTTACAAAAAAAAAAAACAAGTTATTTGAGTCGCAATTTTTTTTTAAATCAAATTGTGTTTATGAAATTAAGATTCAAATCAAGTCTGACTTTTTCGCATCACGTCGATTCGAAATTTCTAAAGCTAAAATTTGTCTTTCAAATAAGCAGTTTTGGATAATTTTGAATAGACCGAAGATAAAATTTAGTGAGATTAAGATAATTCTGGCTAAAATAAAATATTAGTGACGATAAGATTAGTTATTATAACAATGAAATTGAATAAGATGAGACTAAAATTAATAGTAAGATATTTATTTGAATTCGATATAATTTTGACGTGAAATTATAATAAAAATGACCGTTAATATATACATAATGCGTTAGGATCGATTCACTTATACTGTGTAAAACGCAATTAGTTTTACATTTTTTTTAACTTTGATTTTTTTTGCTCGGCAAATATGATTTTATTAAGATTGAATCATACATGTCTTAACCCATACGTGTGCCTCGTTAAAAACTTCTCTAATCTTAAGAAGAGAAAAAGAATATGCCACATACGAGATGTAATGACTGTTTGATGATCGTTAAAAAATACTAATGAATGGTTAAGATTATTTTCTTATCATTTTTTCTATGATAATTTTTACATTTTTTTACTGTTAATCACATTCATCCATTCACCTTCATCCAACGGTCTAAAAAATGTATAAAGGTTTTAAGTTTTACATAGTGCAGGAAGATCATATCTTATATATATAATAAAGCATTATATATAATTGAGATATCTCTCTTGAATTTAAAATGAGATTAAAGTCATTACATTACGAGCCATTCATACGAGTATAAGAGGAGCCAAAGATATAGGGATCTGAATTTAAAATCGGAGAGATCTGAATGCGGTGCAGCGAAAACATATAAGGATCCATCAAGTAGAGAGTCGAGCTTTGCCATGAAATTTGTTACTATGTTGGCTTCATGACGTATTTACACAAACTCAACCATCTATGGCTTGGCGAGAAGAGTCGAGATGGTTCGAACCAAGGTGTGGGGGCCTGCTGCAGTAGGGTTTTTTTTTAATAAAAAGGAATTACTACCACGTGCATTATTAAAAATTACTCTAAAGTAATAATTATAAAATCAACGAAAAACTGTCGACAATAAAAATTACAATGAAAAAACTAACGGAAACCACCTAAAAACTCAGCATCGATCTCAATATAAATATATATTTTGGTAATATATTATATATATAATTTCATTTAATATATCATCCATCTATATATTTAGTACCTCGTCTATTTCTGTATTTTTATTTTGGTACCCAAGCTAATTTTTTAGCAAAATAGTACCTGACGTTACATATTGTTTTTATTTTAGTACCTTGGCTGTTAAAAATAAACGGAAGCAGTGACGTTGCTTGGTCAAATAACAATTTTAGTCCCTAAAACTCATACAATCTTTCAATTTAGTCCAAAATATTATCAATTTAAACATCATTTTTAATTTTTGGATTAAAAATGTAGATTTATTTTTTCTTCTTCTTCCTCCCTTCTAAGTATGAAAGAAATAGGCATTGTAACCCTCTAGACCCGCCTATGCGTTACAACGGATCCTAGGAAGTCACATTAGGGTCACAAGAGCGACCCACAGTAAAATACACATGAAAACATTTTTTTCTTTCTCAAAACACTTATTAAACTGTAAAATCAACTTCTGTTTAAAATACTATTTCAGAAAATCATTTAAACACATAACAAGAAATTTCAGAAAGTACTTTACAGACTCTATCACAAAACCATGCGTGACATACATGCCCACTAACTATACAATACCGTACTCCAGAGGCAACGCCGAGGGAACTCCGAACACTGATGTCAAACATTAGGTCATGCTATTTTCTTTGAACCTGCGATGGTAAAAACAACGTGAGCTTGGAATAGCTCAGTAATACAAAACTACCAAAAGATGCTATAAGCTCATGCAGATATATGGTAGGCATAACATTCTTATGATATTCCAGGCAATACTTGTCTCCATTTATGTTTCGCTAATTTAGTGAAGCACTATTCTTGAGGACAACAAGGTTTGTTCTTTCTATGTTACTGAGTATTAAAAGAGAACTTATTGTTTAGAGAATCAACAGAGTGGCGGGTTGGAGAAGTTAAACCACGAAACCTAGTGTGTTTTAATAAGTTGCAGATCAAACATACATAAGTACTTAACATCATATCATATGAGCACATAACAAATTAAATGCAAATGTTCAATGTTCATACAGAAGTTTACAAGAACTAACCTTACACCAATATGCAGTCCCCTAGAACTGCATCCATAAGGACTTACCCTAGGCCCAATGGGCATAAGTGCCACCTAAGGGGATGCCTTAGGTCCATAAGGACTTACCCTAGGCCCGATGGGCATAGGTGCCACCTAAGGGGATGCCTTAGGTCCATAAGGACTTACCCTAGGCCCGATGGGCATAGGTGCCACCTAAGGGGATGCCTTAGGTCCATAAGGACTTACCCTAGGCCCGATAGGCATAGGTGCCACTCAAGGGGAGATCTTGAGTCCATAAGGATTTACCAGCTTGATCAGGGCTGTACCAACAGAGACTTCATAACATAACCCAACAGTATACCCCAGATAGTAATCGGTGTTCAGATTCCAGACATGAGTAACATAATACATGTAATAGACATATTCTATTCAGAGTATCAGAAACAGAAGTTCATGCTTTTGACAGATAAATGGGCATACTATTGAGAAAAGCAAACATTTTCAGCATTCATCATGCAAACATATTGTCCCATCATAGGTCAAACTAATAGATCATGCTAACAAATTCATCAAACAGTCAGACAATACCATCACAGATCAAACGATCACATACCAAGTATACAGATTGAGCAGACATATATCAGGTAGGTAGAGAATGTCATCATATATCAAGTTCATCATTTTATCTCATTTTCTAACATAATGATGCAATCTCAATAACAATTGAAATGTTCATCAAACATAATATTATTCATGATTAAATAATTATACAATCCATTCAACAAAATATATCACACATGGAACACATTAGGTGAGACAGATCATTCATTGGAGATACTTGGCATTTACGGAAGGGGACATATTGAACTTTTGACAACTTGAACGAATTTCTGAAACGTGGCCCCTATTAGTAGGGGTTCATACTAACGGTTTAACCCAGATATTCAGGATGTGATACATCAAGATCTTTGAGAGTTTAGACGCATCATGAGTTATTTAGTCATTTAAGCCTACAAGGGCATTATAGTCATTTTATCACATATGGACATTTTGGTAATTTATACCAACAAAGCATAAACAATTGCTCAGAAAATTCTATTTGCTTACTAGGCTTCCAATCAGGCATTCAGAGATTTCTATGTCAAGGTCTGTCACGATATCGGATACATTCAGGGCTATCTTCATTGCTTTGGCCAACGAGGGCATTTTAGTCTTTTAATTATCAGGGGTGATTTTGTAATTTAGCCCAGAAATGATAAAATGATGATTTACAATATTTAATATATATTTGGACGGTTGCTTTCATAATTCACCACAGGAATTGCCACAAAATAGCCGAACTTATATTTTGTGCGGAAGACTTCCAACCTTATATTAATATCAGGAGTGATTAACATACATGAGTGTGCTTCCTAACACGTAGGGGCACTTTAGCCCTTAAAGTCTTATTAGAAATCCAGACTTTCATCAAATGCATAACTGCATATTTAACTTAAAAAGGCTTTTCGGTCATTTTGGACATTGGAATAAATCCACCACTTTTTGTCAAATTTTACTATTTAGCACCTCCATCGATTATGTATTCGGTAGAGATTAAGTCGTTTTGATCTCTTCGGCCCTTACAAACGATTTACTCATTTTAGAACTTAAGGGTAAGATTGTCATTCTGATTAATTAAGAATTTCGGTGCTCGAAGACACTACAGTCTTTTTGGTCATTACGATCATTCCAATTAATTCATTCATTACTGTCGTAAGGATCAGCTCAGGAATACAACGATATTTCTAGCAAATTCACCTTCGTGTGTTATACAGAGCTTAGAAGGAAAATCCAAGTTTCTTTTAGTATCACACGCATTCGAATAATGATGCCGAAGTCTTTTCCAAAAGAACATATATCTTAGGTAGGGTAATTTTTCAATCAAGTCAAATGCAGATTTTGGATCACTTCCTTTATTATGGGCAGTTTAGTCATTCTTATACTTCAAGGGCATTTTTGTAATCTAATATCCCTTACTCCATATTATGGGCATTGAATCTTAGACACTATTGATCGAGTTGCGAATTTAACTGTATTATTTATTACTATTAAAACTTTCGATACTTCTGATCTATTAGATATTTTGGTTTTAATAATTTACATACTTATTTCTGGTATCTGATTCGGCTTGAGCAGAGTTTACAAAACACTTCATCATAAGCATGCATGCGTTAACCAGATATCAACATGTACATAAAGCATACAAGGGGTAGTAAGGTATTACCTTAACTCCGAGCTACATCAGTCGATTCAAGATACGACATTCGAATACCCTCGAACTCGGATTTAACATCCCACAACCACGCGAATATGAAGATATGCGGATGCCTTCAATTAAACAAAATACACAGTTAATCCTTAATCACACAACCTTTAAACTGAACAAGAAACGTATAAGCATTTTTGGGTTCAAGATCAAATTCTGAGGCTTTCGGGTCGGAATTTTGCGAAACGGGCTTCAAAAACGATATCAGGACATCGAAAAACATAAAATAGGGCTTTTTCGAAAATTTTGACTTTTGGGTCAAAGTCAACGTTGACGTCAGCAGTCAAGTCAACGCTGACGTCAGCATGATGTCATCAGAGAAGGTCAATGGAGTCAACTCAGACGAGTCAACTCACTGAGTCAACTCAGACGAGTTAACTCAGCCGGGTCAGAAGCGGGTTGGACTCGGGTCGGTTACGGGTCGGGTCGGACTGCTTGGGCCGAACGGTTCAGACCGGTTCTTACCCAAAAAATTCTAGGGTCGTCGAACGGTCACCGGAACCCTCGCCGGCGGTCGGAAAAATCCATTTTCAACCTGGAAAATGAAGCTCGTTAGTCTTGAGTTTCATTACATCAAAAACGACAAAAAGAATTAACCGGAAGCTCGCCGGATCTTACCCCAACAGAAATAGAATGGCCGGAAAGCATGCGGCTCCGGTGAGGCCTTTGCTGATGCCAGAACGGTGATCAATCAGAGGGATTTCGTGGATCTCTACCCGCCGATCATGTCTGCACCGACGACGCGCTCAGCCGACGACGAGAACGACCGAAAACGGAGGAAAAAACAGCGAGGTTCGCGGGAGAGTTTTCCGTAGCTTCAACACGACCTCCACGGTGAACGGCAACGGAACATCGCGAGTGGCTGCCTTGGTAGTGGTCGAAGTGCAGCGGCGAGCACAACGGTGGCAGCGGTGCACCCCACGGACGGCCGGTGGCCGAGATCGGCAACAATGAGGGGGTGTTTGAGGAGAGAGTTTGGAACCTTCTAGGTTCCCTCAAAATTCGAACATGCATTTTTTTTAGAGGGGTAGCTGGGGAGTCGGATCAAACTTAACTTATTTGTGTATAAACATCACATATAATATAGAATTTAAATCGAGTAAGATGAAACCAGAAATACATGTAGTTTTGATGGTTAAACCTTTGTCTCACAAGGCCAAGGGGCACGGGTTTGAAACCCCTTGGCAGCACCTCTTTTCAAACATTTCTTTTCTTCTACTTCTTTTTTTTTAAACCATGAAAAACGAGGTGTTACCGGCATCGAACATCTTCTTCATTGTCACTACAATTTCTTACAAATTTTCATCGATTGCTTTTTTTAATACCTCCAAAAAGATAAAACTACATGATTCAAGAACCAAGCTTTTAACATTGAGTTTATATGAGAGTACATATTTCATCATGTACTGACTTGACTCGGCTCAATTATGCTCCTATTGTATATTGTTACTAAGCTTTATGTCCAGCGCCTGTCATGGTTATGTTGTTATATGATGTTACTGTATATATACAAATTGACAGAAATGCAATTCAAGTCATATCGGACACTTATTTCCAGTGCTAAAGATAAGAAAAATTACCTCTAGTGGTCGAGCGAAATGGATTGTTGCCTTGCCAAGCTTCTAGCTGATCAAGTAAAGAAAGGTAACAAGACGGACAGCAATTTGAAATCTGCAGCATATATGGGTGCCTTACTTGTCATAAACAAAAAGTTTGTGCTTGATTTGACAAAAAACATCTAATGAATCCGCTAAAAACATGGGAAAATGGTTTGAAATCTTAAAAGAACTTTGTGCACAAAGAGAATTTAAATGGGATGAGAAACGAAGAACGGTTGTTGCAGATGCTTCCATGTGGCATGATTACACCATGGTATATTTCAAGCTCGTTGAGATGGTTATTATCACATCAAAATTTTTGAAAATCTATTTAATGTAGACGACTTTGAATAACATGATGGTGGTCTTTTTTTCCTTTGTTTTCCTCATGCTAGGCAATTCCAGGAAAGACCTATTCAAAATTATGATGAGTTGTGTATTATTATTGGCAATGAGTGTAATAAGGTTTTTTCGCAGCAAACCTTGAAGTGTATTACTTTTTGAAACAAATTTATTAAAAGGGGAAAAATTTTGTGTTTCAACAAACTTTAAAAATTTAGAGTCGCCACCGGTCACTGAGATAGGCCGGACAACATAAAAACTAAACCAAAGATTCGTTTGAAAGGGTTCGGGAGTTGGTTACGTGTGGGGAAGGGTTAGCACCCCCATCACGCCCGGAAATCGGTACTAAAATACTTATTGCTTTTAATCGATGGAAATTATTTAAAATTTAAAATGAATTTAATTAGGGGTTCTTAATTGAAAATTAAACTTTAATTGTACGAGCTTTATCAAATTGATGGTCTAGAATTAATTAAACGTTTAATTAAAAAGGATGACGGTACACCGGACCGAAGACTAAACCGACATCATATAAGACTGACTGTTGTGTTAGTTTAGGGTTTGGATCTCGTACGTCACATTTATGTATGATGCAAACAGATAAGACATGATGTCATGGTCTTGTTCGTTTTAATTACTTACGAATTTACCTTTAGACGATGCGAATTAATCCGAATATTCGAAGAATACCCAATAAGCTAGGATATTTCGACCCAAATACACAAATTAATAAGAACCTCCTTTTTATGATTAAAATTAATTATCACATATTCGAGGATTATCTAAGGTCACGTAAATGACAATTAAAAATGCATGCCAAAAATACATATTCGAACAATATAAAAAAAGGCTAAGATATGCACACACTAGAACCATATATTACATACATAATAAAACTATATTATATGCATAAAACTATATATTATGGACATGCAATATAACAATAACAATATAACTACCAACATAAAAAAATCAAAGCAACATATGTTAATGACCACAAATCATACATCAACATGGCAATTACATACGTAAAACATGAGCATTAAATTTAACTATTTTGCAAAAAGCATGAACATTGAAATATAATATAAAAAAATAAAAACCAGACTAAATAATTAAAATGCATGATGACATTGACCAAAATGGTAAATAAACTAATTAAATAACTAAAATAGGGACCCAATTGAAAGAACACGGAAATTAAAAAGGACCGAAATGGTGATTAAACCACTCGAAAATTGACCAAAAAAACATGGGCGAGATTAAAAACATTTGAAAATCTTAAGGGACCACGAGCGTGGTCTAAAAACGCGGAAGGCCCTGCGCGCGTAATAACAACAACGCGGAGGGACTCATTAAGGGATTGAACTATTTTTTAATCTTAAAATCGGTATAAAACGTAACCTTTTGACACAAATCAGATCCTTTTGCCATTTTGAAAACTTTCTCCCGAAAACCCTCCCTTTCTCGCTTCTCTGAAAAATCTAAGAACATCGTCGTCATTTCGGCTATCGCTAGTCGGCGTTGAAAACCTAAAAACCTTTTCACAACCCCCTTTCTTTTAAAAATAGAGCTAAAAGCCTTTCTTTTTCGAAAACACGAAAACCCTAACCTTTTTTTCTTTGTTTTGAAAAAAAAATGAAATAGATCCCCTTTTGTTACCGTCTTTACCGACTCTATAATGCTCGAGGTTTGGGGCCCGGGAGATAACCGGGTTTGGTTAAACCGGTTTGGGTTAATTTAATTGAAGAAAAACATTTTTTATGGAGAAAAAGGGGTCTTTTATTTAAAAGGGCAAAATGAGAGTTTTAAATAAATGAACTAAAGAAAAAAAAAGTTTTGAAAAGCCATCATCTTCTCCAAAAATCTCATTTTTCACATAAAACCTCTCCTAAACCATATTTCACTATTCCATTGCTCCTAACTCTTCATCCAAGCAAGATTTTTCAAGGTAATTTCTTCCTTGCTTAGATTTTTACATATTTGACTTGTACTCATTAAAAACCCTCTTTTAAACTCATTAAGATGCATTTTTGGTTTTGGGTTGGAGAAATGGATATTTTTCATGGGATTTTCGTTTGGGTCTTTTGATGCCATGTTTAAGGGTGTTTTTAATCTTGTCTTGGTGTCTTAAAAATGCTAAAATAGTGGCTAATAGTAGTAAACCCGAAATGGGTCTAAAAATAGGATTTTAGGGTTGAAAATGTAGAGTTTTTAGCTTGGTTTTGGGTTGAAATCGTGACTGATGGTTTCCTTGCTGTTGGGGGGTGTTTTTAGATGATATTTGGTGTGTTTTGATGTTTGGAAATGATGGGTTCAGCTTGAGGTTTCACTAGAACGAATTTGGGTGAAGTTTGGGTTGGATGTCGATGTGTTTTGTTGCAAGATTGTTGAGTTTTAAGTTGTTGCTATGTTTGTGGGTATATTAGCATCCTAATATTCTATTTTTGGGTTGCCAAAAGCAGAGGAAATAGATTGGGCTTCATGGACGTGAATCTGGGTAGTTCGGAAACTTGAATCGGGGATTTGGCTAACGTTTGAGCTCCATCAGTGAGTGGAAACTGGCTAACCTAGACCCAAGCGTAAGTTTATCTATTCTTTCCTTGTTTAGTGGATTTGTTGGCGTTCGCGTTTATGTGTGTTATGGTGTTGATTGTGGATTGTTTTTATCCCTTTTTAATGTTGTTGTGTTGTCGTAGTTGATGACAAGCCTCACGTGATGGTTAGTTGTTGTGTATGGTGATGTGTAATCCCACCGGTAGAGACTAGTATATGAGTACGGTGATGTGTAGTCCCATCGAGAAATGCTAGTTGTTGTGTACGGTGATGTGTAGTCCCATCGAGGATGGTTTTGCATGTGCAAACCATGTTTCGTTATGTTTCCATTTCATTCTATCTATGTCCCAATCTGCATGTCTTTTCCCTGAGTCGGACCCACTAGCACGAGCGTTCAAGCTCAAACTCTGCTTTATATCTTTGGCCCTAGAGACCAAAACATCAAACTCGGTTTAATCAGAAGCAAGAAATTAAGTCTTCACATTCCTAGTCAAACCATAATGGAAGCACTCACACCATTCTCTCTCATTGGGAACCAACTCGGGAGCATACTTGCTCAACCTCACAAACTGTATCTCATATTCTAACACCGTCTTACCACCCTGAACCAAAGCAATAAACTCTCTATTCTATTCATCTTGATATCGGGCTCCAAGGTATTTCTTTCTAAAGGCCATCCTGAAGAATTCCCAAGTGACATCCGCTTCCGGCATACTCGAAATAACAGTAGTCCACGAAGCATACACATCTCTCTAAAGCAAGGAGACAACCCAACCCAACTTACGAGTGTCTGAGCACTCCATCTGACCTAGGATTCGTGTAGTGCTCTCGAGCCAAGCCTCTGAACCCTCGAGAGTCAAACCACGGAACTCAACTCTGCCCAAACTATAGAATCTCTCAAGGGGTAAACCAGTCCCCGGAACCTGAGGTGGTGCTGCAGCATGTATACCGGCTAAAGCTGTCTGAAAAGTCCTGGCTATGGTCTGAATCAAATGAGTCATGTCCGCACTAGCCTGACCCTGGCCTACCTGAGGTCCATTACCATCACCTCTAACATTCGCACCAACATGAGGTTCAACACCTCCGACATTCGCCCCATTACCATCGGGAGTAGGAGGAACATCCCCAGGTCAGTAAGAAAACATTGAGTCAGCAAGGGCAAGGATCCAAGTGCTCAAGCTCTTTTAACCAAAACCATTTTCCATTAACAATACTTAGATATGGGGACGCTCGACTACACTTCAACCAAACACAAGAACGAGAAATCATGCTTTCACACACAGTGCAATGGCAAACAAACCAACCTACCTGACTTACCTTCCCGGGAAACCTCAAAATTGGGGCTATGATATCACCAAATGTAACCCTCTCGTCGCGGCCTAGCCACTACACCGAACCAAACGGGTTACACGGGGAAAACCGAAGCGAAACCCGTTAAGGTCTCACTACGATTAGCAACCCTAACATTTTTTTTAAAAAAAAATTAATCTTGTCTAAATGCTTTATTTGAACCTATGTGAGGAAGCAAACATCGGAAGAGCAAACATGGATACGAACCAAGCTGATCAGACAATTAAAGACTACTTTTAGCCATTTTACTTCAGGCCGTATCGGTACGTCAAAGGCCCGTATCGATACACCTTCAAGAGTCAAACTCCCTCAAAGTCAACTTTGAGAGGCCATATCGATACCCTCAAAGGCTGGTATCGATACACCTTTAACGGTCAAGTTTCCCAAAGTCAACTCCATGACCGTATTGATACGCCTAAGTCTCGTACCGATACCTCAATTTCTTGTCAAATTCTCAGATTTCTAGAGGGCAAGAGGGTATCGATACGTCCTCGTGTATCGGTACGATGGGCTTAAAACAGGGGACCGTATTGATACTACCCTGCACAGAAAGACAAGAATTTGCATATTTATGTACAAGGGGACCGTATCGATACTCCCTAAGCAAGCATTTGACCAACTTCTAAACATACATGCAACTCAAGGCAACCAAGAAAACTCATATAAAGCAAGTCAAACATTCAACGAGGCTAAAATCAACAAAACAAGATTTAACATAGATAACCAACATGTTTAACATCCACAAGAGGTCAAAAGCCAAACCAAGGCATGCTTCAACACTTTAAACATGGTAACAACAATAACAAGAACATAAGAGTTTGGACACCAACTCCCTAACATAAAAGTATAGTATTCTCATTACCTAAGTATTATTACAACCATGAAAAACAATACTTGAGCTAGCAAATGAACTCCAAGATTCCTCCTTTGCCCCGCAGGCCTCTCGAAGACACTAACGATCTACATTGTTGGAAAAGAGAGCGTAAGCTTAAAGGCTTAGTGAGCGGAGCTCAAAATCAGAACAACAACAATGCATTTCAAAACATGTATTTAGTTCAAAAACAAAATTTTTAGAAAGGAATACGATAAACCGAAAGCATAAGACAACACCTTGGTATGCACACGCACTACCATTCCCGGTGGGACTACACATCACCGTTCACAACAACTAGCATATTTCCAGTGGGACTACACATCACCGTACTTATCTACTAGTCACTTCCAGTAGGACTACACATCACGGTATTTAACAACACAATTTCCACTGACCATCACGTGAGGCTTTGACAACAACGACGACAGTATAACAATTATTAAAAAGGAGGTAGACGCAATCCGCATTTCACACAACAACACCTATAAGCACACATACACCATCAATCAACGAAACAAGGCAAAATTGGACAAACTTACACTTGGGTTTATGTTGGCCCTTAAGGCTCCACCCAAACCCCAAGAGACCTCTTTGAACATTTTAAAGCTTCAAAACAATTTCCACTCACCAGCACAATACCAAAACAAGTTAACGGTCCTCCTCCAAGCTTCTTCAACTCCCGGTGTAGCGTCCGAAGAACTCAAATCCTTATCCACTGCTTCTACCCAAATCATAACAAGAATTAATACACTTTTCAACAATCAAACTTATTGAAATCAATATTATCAAAAGTCAACAACATCAAGTTTTTGATTTTTATCTGAAACTAACTAAAACCATCCTCACTTGTACTCTAACCTCAAGTCAACCATAACTTCATCAATTTATCATCCAAAACATGTTCAAATACTCCAAAAAACATTAACCCAACACCATCAAACCGTTAGAAGTCCTTCCCCACCATTTCCAAGCCAAAAACCCAAATATCCATTAACCAAAAATTACCCATTTTCTAAATTTCGAGATTTCTTAATAAACCCGTCATCTTAACTCCTTTTTTATACTCAGATAATGATTTAGAACTCACTCAAACCATTGTTTTTTTTAACCTTTGCTTAAACTCCTTCAAAACCCATTTTACCCAAAAATGAAGAAACTTGAGAAACCTTCAAAACCTTGAAAAGGAAAAGCCAAAACCAAGATTAGAAAGAAGAGAAGAATAAAACTAAGTTATCTTACCTCCTACAATCCTCCAAGATGGTGAAGATTGGTGGAAATGAATAATTGTTTGACTTAAGGAAATTTTGACGCGAAAAAGGAATCTGAAAAGGGAGAAGAAAGGGTTTTTTTGAAATATATTATTTTATTTCAATTTAAAAATTCATCTCCAAAACCCTTTTGTTACCCATTTTACCAAAAACCCATTTTCCTTTTAAGAGCTTTAGAATTTGCT
Source organism: Hibiscus tridactylites (assembly GCA_958450335.1). Classification (NCBI taxonomy): domain Eukaryota; kingdom Viridiplantae; phylum Streptophyta; class Magnoliopsida; order Malvales; family Malvaceae; genus Hibiscus; species Hibiscus tridactylites. Next base: position 65,570,463 of record OY288287.1, on the reverse strand, counting down.
CATTTAATTTGTTTTACCCAAAATTAGCTTAACCTGAACCGGCCTAACCAAACCCAAATATCTCCCGGGCCCCAAACTCGGGCGTTACAGCCACGCTCGACAAGCACCGATGAACACCATTAATTCAATTTATAAAGATTAAAAATCTAAAGGACTCATAGTATAATTATAAATTATTTAAAAATCAAAAGGTAAATTAATTAAAATATATTATTTTATTTTTAATTTTCTTTTAAACACATATCAAAATACCTATCTACCCCTAAATTACAAAACTCTAATTTTTGTTCATTTAAAATTTAAACCGTCGTTGCATCCCGCCGTCATCGCCGCTGCCTCTTGTGGTCGCCAATTCTTCATCTGTTTTTTGGCATTTCCAGACCATCTATTTTAGCTTGATTTCACTGTTGGTATTCTTTCAAACCTGAAAACGTTACTTTTTCACGGATGGGAATACCGTCTAATATTTAACCAGTTAAATCAGACGATTTAATTACATAAGAATTGATTTGTTAAATCAGACGATCTAATATTTCACTGTTGGGTTGGGATAATCCTCACGGCCCCAACCAGTACCGTCTACCGGCGGCAAGAAGCAGCGACGGCGACGGTAGCCGCGGAAATTTTAAATGAATAAAAATTAAGGTTTTTTAATTTAAGGGTAGATAGGTATTTTGATAATGTTTAAAAGAAAATTAAAAAAAATAATATATTTTAATTAATCTACCTTTTATTTTTTAAATAATTTATAATTATACGGTGAGTCATATAGATTTTTAATCTTTATAAATTGAATTAATAGTGCTCATCAGTGCTCATCGTTAGTGGTATTTATCGGTGCTCGTTGAGTGTGGCAGAATTTTCCTGATATTGAATAAAAACTAGATTGGAGAGATGGAATATTACAAAGCTGCTTTTTATAGACAGATATTGAATATGTTATAGGGATAGAAGCAGATTAGATGTCTAAATAGGTTGGGATGACCAATACTCAAAGCGAGTTAATGTTAGATTTATTGCCATCTAAGCTTTGTTAAGATCTTCGGACCACACAATTGCCCAGTGATGCAAACTCCAAATGTTACTAACCCCTTTTGCATGCCAACATGAACATGCTAATCCATCCAAGGGTGAGCATTCAAAGTCAAGTAATTTTTTTAGTTAGCCGAGTATTATTTTATAACTCAAAACTTTATTTAGAATTTTTTCGAGCCGGGTTATTTGAGTTTCTGTTCAAATTTAATTGTAAATATTTATGGTAAAAATTGGTTCCATTTTAAACGGCTTTCTATAACCATATTGCATCCGAATTGGGTGTCGTGGCGATACTATAACTTTTTCATTCATTGGATGCCTTACTAAGGTGTCTCAAGTTGGATAGCGAGATTAATTTAATGGCTGCTTGCTAGTCAGCGGTGTTGGTGCTGGTGCTGGTGGTGTTGTGCCTTTGATGCAATGGAGATACGCATGGGTGATTCGGCCCTGTAACTCGAGCGACCGTGAGACTATTAGTTGATTTGGTGCTGTTGTGTCTTTGATGAACTGGAGATGCGCATAAAGACTGATTTTTCAAGGAATCAAGGCGTCGAGCTTATTTGTAGCTGTGGAAAATAATCTTGCTCAACCATTGGAGTCAACACTTTTTCAAGATCTGGTTGGTTCTTATATATTGCTGCACGAATTTGGAGCTTGTGACTTGTGAGTTTCGAGTTGGTAGACTTGAATTGGATAATTATTTGTCTTTGCGCCCTTGATAAAGGTGGACAATCTTCGATGCCATAGATCGGTTGGTGTTTTTCAATTCTTTTGGTGCAACTCATGTGTTTGTTCTAATAGTACAATTTGTGATGAGTTCTCAAATATGACATATTTCATTTGCTATTTTTCTATTTTTTTGGACTTCTTGCTGCTTAATACATGTTGTTTTTGTTATATTTTGTGCAGGAACCAATTCTAGAAATAGCAGTGAAAATGGGGCATTTCTGCAGTTTTTATTATATTTCTGTCAGGACTGGCATCATGGGCACGACACAGGGCACGACGCGTCTGAAGTGGCAGTGACGTGGCAATGACGTGGCGACTTCTAGAAGCTTCTGGAACGTTCTGAGAGACCTTATCAGCTTATCCGATTAGATTTCCTGCATTTAAATTTCAAAACATTTGAATTGTTTTATCTTTTGTTTATTATTTTAAATTATCTCATCACCTTATCTTTGTAAATCTAAGCCTATAAATACCACCCCTTGGTAAAGGCTTAGATCATCAATCATTTAGTGATCATCTTCTAGTTTTGAGTCTTTTTATCTTTGTAAACATTTCTAGTTTTAATCCAAGTTCATTTTCCTTCATTTTCTTGTTTCATTTATTTTATGTTATTCAATTATTTTTCTAAAATCAAGTTAAGTATGATAATCAATATCATGCTTAGCTAAATCCTTTAAGCCAAGAACCAGCCAAGTCAATTCGATTCGTGAGAATTGAACTTGCTTAAATTCTTTTGGGAAATCATTTTTATCTTTCTGCTTAGATAGTTTGGCAATCGGCCTTACTAAAAGTTTTTAACCGTTTTTCATATCAAAAAGGGCCCGTTGGTCTGAAATCGCTTAAAAACACAGTTGGGAGGAAGGATCGGCCTGTGGCAAATTTCGACTTCCTGTGAACACTCTTAGCGGCGGTCCGCTTAGGAAAGATAAAATCAGAAGTGATTCTATTTTTAGACAATTTCTGAGTCGGGTTTTTCCTGCTTTATTCTAAATACTTTAACGACGATAGACGTGGTTGATATATTTAAGAACCATCTTTCAAAGATAGACTTGGGAGGATTGGTTACTCGAGAGAAAAACAAGTTACGACGGGTTGGGCCTCGTAGACTGTAACCGACATGATCCCCGAAATAAAAATCTACTTCAATGATCGAAAGAATTGAAGGAGCTGGTTCGAGGATGATTTGCACACTTGGCTTTTCTTATTACTTTTAATCCTTGCTTTTTTATTTTATTACTTCACCAAAAATCATATCACCCCCTCCTTTTTATTTCTTTGTTTTTACAGATATTCCTGGGAATTCAAATTCGACAAATTCAAGTCAATAATTCCAGCTAATCTCCCTGCGGATCGACCCTCTTTCCCTATATCTATTCAATTTCTTTATTTTATATATTGTTGAAAGAGGTTAAACACTTATTATTTTTGACCGGTTAAACGACGACTTGTCAAAATTGGCGCCGTTGCCGGGGAGATTTATTTTTCGGCAATTTTTGACTGATTTTTGTTTTATTTTATGACCAGGAAGAACCCGGGTACTTTAGCTCCATATAACCCGGAAATCGAAGCAAGCGCTCGTAGAACTCACGGCGAAACACTTCGACGAAAGAAACAACAAAGCACACGACGACCCGAACAAGAATCCACTTCCGAAACTACACCAATCGAAGAACCTACACAGGAACCAGGACCGATGGCGGACCAAACGATTCGAGAGCTGAACGCAGCCCCTACTGTGCTGCAGCCACTCTGCATCGCTTTTCCTCAAGGCGACACTCCCTTCCAGCTCAAAACAGGATTAATTCACCTACTCCCTACCTTTAACGGCCTGCCTACTGAAAGCCCACACAAGCATCTTGCCGAATTCCATATGGTGTGCAGCAGCATGAAACCACAAGGGGTCTCGGAGGACCAAATAAAACTAAGGGCTTTTCCTTTTTCCTTAGCCGGAACGGCTAAAGAGTGGTTATTTTATTTGCCTCCGAATTCGATTAATACATGGTCTGACCTTTCTCGTGTTTTTCTTGACAGGTATTTCCCTACAGCAAAAGCGACAGAAATTAGGCGAAACATATTGAGCATCCAACAAATGCACGACGAATCCCTATATGATTATTGGGAAAGGTTCAAGAAGCTATGCGCAAGCTGTCCGCAACATGGCTTATCCGAGCAGACACTCCTTCAATACCTATACGAAGGAATGTTACCGATGGACAAAAAGATGGTAGATGCAGCAAGCGGTGGTGCACTCGTCAACATGACTCCTACTGCAGCGAGAACATTAATCTCCACAATGGCTGCAAATTCGCAGCAGTTTGGTTCTACAAGTGAACCCAGTCGACGGGTTCACACAGTAAGCACAATTACATTAGAAAATAAGATTGATAATTTGACTAATATTGTGCATTCACTTGTTTCAGGAGAAATAGGAGTTGCTAAGGCGTGCGGGATTTGTACTATGCAAGATCACGCAACCGATTTATGCCCAATGCTGAGGGAAACGTCTAGTGCCCAAGTCAACGCCTTACACAACTTTCCCAGACCTCCCCAAAGGCCATACAATCCGCAAAGAAACACGTTCAACCCCGGGTGGAGAGATCATCCTAACCTTAGCTATGGTAATAGGAATCCAAATTTCCAAACTAGACAACCTCCCTACCAAAATCAAGCCCCCCAGAAATCTTCCCTTGAATCTATTGTTGAGAGGTTAGCCGTTTCACAGGAAAAGTTCCAAAACCAAACGCAATCTCACCTTCAGGAACTAGACAAACAAGTTAGCCAATTAGCTCAAACAATAGGGCGACTAGAATCTCAAGGAAAATTGCCATCACAAACCGAAACCAATCCAAGGGAAAATGTGAGCGAAATCACTTTGCGAAGCGGAACCGTGATAGCACCTGAACCGCCAAAGAAGGACAAGCAAAAATCCGAAAGCTCCTCGGAACACCAAAAAGAAAAATCTCCTTCCACTTCAGGTAACATCAAATCTAAAATTCCTATTTCTACTTACGAACCTGTTCTGCCTTTTCCAGGAAGACTAGCAAAAAGAGACAAGAAGGAGGAAGAAAAGGAAATAATGGAGGTGTTCAAAAAGGTGGAAATTAACATTCCACTCTTGGATGTTATTAGAAAGGTTCCTAAATACGCAAAGTTTTTGAAAGACCTGTGTACAAACCGAAGAAGGTTGACGGGAAACGAGAGAGTTAACCTTAGCGAGAATATTTCAGCCATTTTTCAAAGACCGCTGCCACCAAAATACAAGGATCAAGGTATGTTTGCGATCCCCTGTAAAATTGGAAATGTTGGAGTCAAAAGAGCTATGTGCGATTTGGGTGCCTCCATCAATGTCATGCCTTTAAATGTTTATAGAAAAATCTCAAATGATCCACTGAAGGAAACTAAGGTAACAATACAATTGGCTGATAGGTCGATTATTTATCCCGAAAGGGTATTGGAAAATATTCTGGTTAAGGTGAATAATCTCATTTTTCCCGCCGATTTTTATATTATTGATATGGAGAATGATCATAGCAACAATGGGTCTGAAATTTTGCTTGGACGTCCTTTGCTATCAACCGCACACACAAAAATTGATGTTCGTAATGGCATTTTAACCATGGAATTCGACGGAGAGGTAGTGAAGTTTGATGTGTATAAAGCTATGAAATATCCTGATTCTGTCGCAAACCTTAATTTCATTGATATTATAGATCCTTTGGCTAATGACTTTATCGGAACTGATTTATTTTATGACTTTTGTAGGGAATTGGAAGATCTCAACGATAACGACTTAGGCGAAACAATCTCTACTCTCTCTTTAATTTCTGAAATTTGATTAACTCCATCACAATCTAAACCTCTTCCCTCAATTTTGCAGGCACCTCAGCTAGAATTGAAACAACTTCCACCACACTTGAAATATGCATATTTGGGCGACAAAGAAACTCTACCCGTCATCATATCAAGCGATTGTCGTCACAACATGAGGAGGAGTTAATTGCTACGTTGAGCATCCATAAAGAGGCAATCGGATGGACATTAGCCGATATCAAAGGCTTAAGTCCTTCCACGTGCATGCACAAAATAAAAGTGGAGGATGGCGCAAAACCTATCCGAGAGGGACAACGTCGACTGAACCCACCGATGATGGATGTGGTAAGACAAGAAATACAAAAATTGCTAGATGCCGATATCATCTACGCAATTTCTGACAGTAAGTGGGTTAGTCCAATTCATGTTGTGCCTAAGAAAACGGGAATAACTGTTGTCGAAAATGATAAAGGTGAAAAGGTTCCAAAGAGAGCTCAAAACGGATGGCGAATGTGTATCGATTACAGGAAACTTAATTCTCAAACTCGAAAAGACCATTTCCCTTTACCGTTCATCGATCAAATGATCGAAAGACTTGCTGGAAAAACACATTATTGTTGTCTTGACGGATTCTCTGGATTTTTCAGGTACCTGTAGCACCCGAAGATCAAGAAAAGACTACATTTACTTGTCCATTTGGCACATTTGCATATAGACGAATGCCTTTCGGGCTATGCAACGCTCCAGCCACTTTCAAACGTTGCATGCTAAGCATTTTTTCCGATCACATTGAGCGAGGTATAGAGGTATTTATGGATGATTTCACCATTTACGGCGATTCGTTTTCTAAATATCTCTCTAATCTTTCGTACGTGCTTAATCGATGCATTGAGTATAATTTAGTTTTAAATTATGAGAAGTGTCACTTTATGGTAAGTAAGGGTTTAGTTCTCGGTCATGTGGTTTCTGCCCAAGGTATAGCCGTTGATAAAGCTAAAGTAGACATTATTCGCTCACTTCCATACCCCACTTCGGTGAGGGAAATTCGAAGTTTTCTTGGTCATGCAGAATTCTATCGACGCTTCATAAAGGATTTCTCTAAGCTCGCACAACCACTTTGTCGCCTATTACAAAAAGATGTACCGTTCGATGTAGACAAAGCTTGTAGAGAATCATTTGATGAGCTAAAAGCACGACTTATTTCCGCCCCAATTGTGCAGCCCCCGGATTGGTCGTTACCCTTCGAAATCATGTGCGATGCCTCTGATCTAAGTGTAGGCGCAGTGCTTGGAAAAAGATCCAAAGACGGACCACATGTTATCGCTTATGCCTCTAGAACTCTTGATTCGGCACAACGAAATTATTTTACAACAGAAAAGGAGCTTTTTGCTGTCATTTTTGCATTAGATAAGTTTCGCCCTTATTTATTAGGAACTAAAATTCTCATTTTTTCTGATCACGCAGCATTGAAATACTTGATCAACAAAAAAGACGCGAAACCTCGTTTGATTAGATGGATACTCTTGTTACAAGAGTTTGACATTCAAATCAAAGACAAGAAGGGCAGCGAGAATTTGGTGGCGGATCACCTAAGCTGTTTAGCGACATCACCGATCGAACTCCCTCTACGAGATGAATTCCCGGATGAATCGCTAATGGAAGTTAAGGTAACATTCCCTTGGTTTGCCGATTTGGCGAATTTCTTAGCCACTGGTAAGGTCCCTAACAATTTGTCTCAATCCGCGGTTAAACGTATTAAAAGAGATGCTAGATATTATATATGGGATGATCCATATTTGTGGAAATTGTGTTCTGATCAAATAATTCGTCGTTGCGTAAGTAATAGCGAGGTAACTTCTATACTTAAATTTTGTCATTCTTACGCTTGTGGCGGACATTTTGGCCCTAAACGAACTGCGCACAAAATCCTTGAGTGCGGGTTCTTTTGGCCTACTTTATTTAAAGATACTTACGATTTCTGCAAATCATGTGACAGATGCCAACGGGTTGGGAATTTAAGCCGTCGAAGCGAAATGCCATTAAATCCAATACATATATGTGAAGTATTCGATGTGTGGGGACTCGACTATATGAGACCTTTTATTTCATCCTATGGAAATCTTTATATTATTTTAGCGGTCGATTACGTTTCGAAATGGGTTGAGGCGAAAGCCACCCGTGAAAATGATGCGAGAACCACGACTAATTTTTTGCGTGAATTTATTTTTTCCAGGTTTGGGACTCCAAGGGCGATCATTTGTGATAGAGGAACACATTTCGTCAATCGAATTGTCGAAGCTTTGATGAGGAAATATGGCGTGACGCAACGCATATCAACAGCTTATCACCCGCAAACTAACGGACAAGCGGAGGTTTCAAATAGGGAAATAAAGTCAATCCTAGAGAAAATCGTAAAACCCAATCGAAAGGATTGGAGCTTGAAATTGGTCGATGCGTTATGGGCATATAGGACCGCCTACAAAGGACCTATCGGCATGTCACCTTACCGCCTTGTCTTCGGTAAACCTTGTCATCTTCCAGTCGAACTTGAACATAGAGCATTTTGGGCAGTGAAAGAATGTAATATGGAGATGAATGTCGTTGGCGAAACACGGAAACTCCACATCCAAGAACTTGAGGAAATTCGCCGAAACGCTTACGATAGCGCACAACGTTATAAAGAACAAACTAAAGCGTTTCATGACAAACACATTTCGTTTAAATCCTTTTCAATTGGACAAAAAGTTCTCCTATTTAACTCGAAGTTGAAAATTTTTACAGGAAAACTTAAGTCTAAGTGGAGCGGGCCGTGTACCGTAGTCAATACCTTCCCTCATGGAGCAGTGGAGATTGAAGACAGCTCGGGTGCACAGTTTAAAGTGAATGGACAGCGACTCAAACCGTTCTTCGAAAGCGCACCCATCAAACAAATTGAAGAAATTATCCTCGAAGAACCGAAAATCTGAGCAATGAATTGGTCGAGCTTAACGACAATAAACAAAACGCTAAATGGGAGGCAACCCATTGGTTCAATTTTTTTTATTATTTTTATTTTTATTTTTACTCTTTGCTTCAGTTTATTTCTTTCTTAAATAACTTCTTTTTTTCCCACTGTAGGCTTCTCTGTCGAATGGAGCAGGGCAATTTCATTCCCCAGCCAAAGTGCACTGTTTCATTAAACGAGGTGCATTTTAGCACGCTTAATGAACGGTGCACGATAGCCCCGACCCTTCCATTAAAACTTTCGCAGACCCAGCCCTTTCCCCCCTTTTCCTCTTCTTTCCTTTCCGCAAACACCACTAAACCCTAGCAAGCTCACCCTGCCGCAAACACCCAACCAGATTTTCACCCCGCCGACATCAGCCCACAATGTCGCGCACAAGACAACAAGCCCGCCGTCTCCCTCAAGAACCACCGATGGTTATCGGCGGACGGCGTCGTTTTCAACCGCCCCAATTTATGGAGATTAGCAGCGAGTCTGAACCCTTCGCCGCACCTCCTCCTCGCCGCGGAGGCCGTCAACGACAAGCCACCACTCCACCGGCCGAAAATCCTATCTCTTAGACTACCGCGGCTCCTCTGCCTCCTTCCCCGAACGTCAGCCGCCGTTCGCACCGTTCCAACAGCGTCGCCGGTCCAAGCATCAGCCGCCGTCCGCCATCCCCACGGTCTCCATCACCATCATTTTATTCGATGCCCACTGTAGACTCCTCCACACCCTCTCGACAGCATCCATCACATACCCAACAGAGGGATTCCACAATCCCTTCATTTTCTATGCATTCTGCCGAATCGGAGCAACACCCCGAGGTGAATTCTACCCCGATTTTAACACAACCATTGCTAATGTATCACCCTTCTTTTGGTTACACAAAAGACTTGTCGGCCGATTACGGTTTCCACCACGATCACCAGTCCTCTGCAAACTACCATCATGGCGAGCACTCTGACCAGCAGAATAGTGCATCATCTTTTCCCTCTCCGCCCAGAGGCGACACAGAAAATCCGGAAAAAAATAGGCGTGGGAGTAAATATGCAGTCCCGGCAGAAGAAGAGCTCAAAGGTTTCCTCATCTTTTCTTCTGATCAGCTCGACCAATTTCAGAGTATCAAACATAGACCTTTTCGGGTTTGCAAATTCATTCCCCAGCTTACTATTGTTAATCTGAATATCTCTAAATCTGTCACACACTATTTTAATGCTATCGGATGGACTGCCTATTCTGAAATAAACTGTGGAACATTTTATGAGTTGGTTTTTGAATTCTACTCAACATTCTCTTTTGCCGAAACTAGTTACATTACGCCTGACTCTCCTGCTATTATCAAATTTCGGTTATGTGGTGAAAATTTTGCTATGTCTGTCAATGAATTTAATTTAGCTATGGGTTTTGTGACTAACGTCACAGACCCTGATTATCTAACAACATTGTTTAAGATCCTTGCAGATTTTGATGAAAATGCTGCTTATTTTGAGCTATTCGGACAAGCAGACATAGTCCTCGACCCTCGTTCCACCAAGGCTATTACGCTTCAAGATCCAGGGCTCCGTTATGTTCATCGCTTCCTCGCCTACAATTTTTCTGGACGTAACGATGCCTCTGCCACTTTAAGTAAGACCGAACTGTTTTTCCTCTAGTGTATGCATTCGGGTAGGAAGGTAAACTTAGTATTTTGGTTAGCTCGCCAGTTCAAAGTCGTCATCTGGTATAATCGTCCCTTAATCCTTGGTCCTTTAATTACTCACCTTGCATCTAGAATAGCTCACTTTGATATTGAGCATTTCACTTACGCCTTTTCTATGGATGCTTTAGATGAGCGTTGCTTGGACTCTATGGGACTACTTGATGGACCACCGGATGCGCCCTTCTTCAATCCACCAGGAATTTTAACACCAAGGACAAGGAGGGTTTTTGCTCGCAGAAATACCCCACGCGCTCCTCAATCCCCTCCTCCCCAAGATCAGCCTTCTCACGATGTTCCGGATTTCACTGCGCGCCTCCACGCACTAGAAGACAATATTTCCGAAATCCTCTCTTATCTACGTCCTGGGCGCGGCCGCGGACGTGGCCGCAATCGTCGTTGATCACGGGGAGTTCCCTTTACCCCTCTTTGCCTTACTTTTTAATTCTTTTTTCTGAATTGGGGCAATTCATTTAAGTGAGTGGGAGGGTGCAAAAACACCACTTGTCCTATGCTTGTTTGATAATATGTTTTGATTTTGATTAAACCTTGAGATGAATTTTTTTTGTTCTTGCCATTACTTGTTGTCCAGCATGTTGTACTTGTTCTCGTGCTTAGGAATGATTGAATTATAGCATTTTGATAATCAAAGGATATAGGTAATCTGCAGTTTGGCATCTCTTTTAATTTCTCTTGATTGTGTTAATTAGATTTCTCGCCTAGCTTAATCAAATTAGCCCAATTTTGGTAAGATTTGAGCCTTGAGCATGCATTCTTCATATTATGCTCGTTTCTTTCGCTTGAGAGTGTCATCCTGAATTTTAGGAATCTAGAACTTGTGGCTTGCTTACGATTCGAGACTACACTAAGAACGAGGTGCTTTAAAATGATTTAGGCATTGGGCTTTAACCTCTTCCATCCCTTTCATTTTAATTTACCCTTTCTCATCGCCTAGTGAGCCTTTGTAAGCCTTACATCTCATTCCTTTGACTTAACCATTTCAATTGATCAAATGCTAGAATCTTTATTAGACATGAAGGAGATACTTTTCAAATAAGGGCAGAATTTTTCTGAAAAAAAATTAAAAGAAGCAATTGCTTCAAAAAAAGAGAGAAAAAGAAGAAAACCAAAAAAAGTTTCGAAACAACTGAAAAGAAAAGAAAAAGATTGTTTGCTTGCCCACTTTTAAGCTTCTCTTTTGTCTTCACTATTTATTATATCTTGCATTGATCATCTTCCTTTGTTTACTTTTCTTTCCATCTTTCTACCCCTTTTCTAAACCCACATTACACCTTGAACAAAAGACCTAATGATTTTTGCACCTCGATTCTAATACAGTAGTGGAGAATTGAACTTGTTACAAGCCTATGGAAACCTTTGTTCATGCATGACTTAGAGTGTTTCTACTTCACATTTACCTTTAAACACTTTGAGTGCTCTTGAGTGTATCTTGGTGAGGATTAAGACTAGGTTAGGATTTGATTAATGCTTGATAGGTAATTGGAAGAGATAAGGGCTGTTCTTTGCTTGCATCCATTTGGTTTGATTATGTTTCTTTCATGATACTCCTTTTGCGCTCGAACTATTATGATTATGTTTGATGCTTGTAATGGCTTGAGAAATGCAATCTTTGGTTTATGTTTTTTCGGACATACTTGAGGACAAGTATGAGACAAGTGAGGGGGTATTTGATGAGTTCTCAAATATGACATATTTCATTTGCTATTTTTCTATTTATTTGGACTTCTTGCTGCTTAATACATGCTGTTTTTGTTATATTTTGTGCAGGAACCAATTCTGGAAATAGTAGTGAAAATTGGGCATTTCTGTAGTTTTTATTATAATTCTGTCATGACTGGCATCATGGGCACGACACCGGGCACGACGCGTCTGACGTGGCAATGGCGTGGCGACTTCTAGAAGCTTCTGGAACGTTCTGAGAGACCTTATCAGCTTATCCGATTAGATTTCCTGCATTTAAATTTCAAAACATTTGAATTGTTTTATCTTTTGTTTATTATTTTAAATTATCTCATCACCTTATCTTTGTAAATCTAAGCCTATAAATACCACCCCTTGGTAAAGGCTTAGATCATCAATCATTTAGTGACCTTATCAGCTTATCCGATTAGATTTCCTGCATTTTATGTTATTCAATTATTTTTCTAAAATCAAGTTAAGTATGATAATCAATATCATGCTTAGCTAAATCCTTTAAGCCAAGAACCAGCCAAGTCAATTCGATTCGTGAGAATTGAACTTGCTTAAATTCTTTTGGGAAATCATTTTTATCTTTCTGCTTAGATAGTTTGGCAATCGGTCTTACTAAAAGTTTTTAACCGTTTTTCATATCAAAAAGGGCCCGTTGGTCTGAAATCGCTTAAAAACACAGTTGGGAGGAAGGATCGGCCTGTGGCAAATTTCGACTTCCTGTGAACACTCTTAGCGGCGGTCCGCTAAGGAAAGATAAAATCAGAAGCGATTCTATTTTTAGACAATTTCTGAGTCGGGTTTTTCCTGCTTTATTCTAAATACTTTAACGGCGATAGACGTGGTTGATTTATTTAAGAACCATCTTTCGAAGATAGACTTGGGAGGATCGGTTATTCGAGAGAAAAACAAGTTACGACGGGTTGGGCCTCGTAGACTGTAACCGACATGATCCCCGAAATAAAAATCTATTTCAATGATCGAAAGAATTGAAGGAGCTGGTTCGAGGCTGATTTGCACACTTGGCTTTTCTTATTACTTTTAATCCTTGCTTTTTGATTTTATTACTTCACCAAAAATCATATCACCCCTTCCTTTTTATTTCTTTGTTTTTACAGATATTCCTGGGAATTCAAATTCGACAAATTCAAGTCAATAATTCCAGCTAATCTCCCTGCGGATCGACCCTCTTTCCCTATATCTATTCAATTTCTTTATTTTATTTATTTTTGAAAGAGGTTAAACACTTATTATTTTTGACCGGTTAAACGACGACTTGTCAATTTGACATAACGGATCATCTGCAAAGGTCGTTTTGAAAGGAAATATGATATTTTAAGACTCATGTTGTTTGGCAAGAGGTGTTTAAAGCATGGTGGTAGTATGTTTTGAATTGTCATGGAGTGCGAATCCTTCATGTCTGGAAGATCTTATTTTTTTGGGAAGGTGTTTTGTTCTTTGCTTTTCATGGATCGTGGCTTGTCGGTTTTCTTTAGTTCAACTCTTGTACTTACTTGTATTGTATTCTTTTTCTTCATTTCGGATTAAGGAGGTTTTTAATGAGGCACATAATGTAGGATGAAAATCGTCTGTCTCCTTATCATGCCTCCTATTATGCCCCACTTAAAAATATCGTGTTTAGAGTTAGGGGTTGTGGTTAGGGTTTAGGAAATTAGGGATAGTGTATTTTTTTAGGGTGTAAGATTTAAAGTTTAGGATGCGAAAATTAGGGTTATGGTTTATAATTTAATTTTTAAGTGATTTTTAGTGTGAGGCATAGAAGAAGCATGATTAAGGGGCATAGAATTTTTACCCCACAATGTAGGTCTAAGATTGTATGTTTAAACTTAATTAAGGCTTAATACACTTTTTTTCCCTTAAACTTTACCCGTTTTTTCAACTTGCCCTTTAAAGTTCATTTTAACCATTTTTGCCCTCTAACGTTTTCGACGTTACCCATATTACACCCTACCGTTAAAAAATCTATCTTAACCAATCAGAATGTGCCACATCATTTTTTTTAAAATTTTAAAATAAAATAATATATTAAAATATTTATTATTTTAATTATATTTTTCAAAAGACCCAAAATGCCCCCATTTTCTTCCCCATTATTTTCATCCTCTTCCTTATTTAACTCTTGTCTAAAATTACCCAGAAACAAAATCTATCAGCAAATTCCATCCTCATTTAAAAAATGACCAAGACATCTTATCATAATGTCATGTCTCTTTCCAAGTCATTATATCATGCAAAAGCTAAAAAATACAGTTAAAAATATTAAATCTCATCAATATAATAAAATAATGAATTACATGATTCTTGGAAAAAAATAATGGACCAAGTGAATGTAAATCCTTTAAAATCCTGTATCCTAGTTTTAATGTTATTTATGACCTTTTCCCTTTTAAAAAAATTTAATTAATAAAATTAGATTATTGTACGTATTTATCAATACTAATAATAATTATGGTAAATCACAAAAAGAATATAATGAAAACTAAATTTCATACCTCAATTAGATATCTGATTTTTTTTTATCAAATCAAGAACGAATCATGATCCTAGCCGAGATCAAAGTTTCAACATCTTCATGACTTTTGTGCCGATAAGTTAGATAACTACCATCTTTGGAGAGACTTGATTTCTGACTAATTTTTTTTCAAGCGAACTTATGGCTCTTTGAGATTCGAACGGTGAGGACCTCAGTTGGTTAGAGTCTCATGCTGATAACATGTTATGAATAAAACAATGAAGAACAAGAACAATGAAAAAGAATAAAATAACAAAGAGATGAGAGAAAGAGAGAGTTTCGTATTATTATCCAAAAAACCAGACTTGTGTACAATGTCATCATCTATTTATAGGCATAATAAGTACATAATACATTAAACTCTAATTAATGGAGATAATATTTCCAATGATAAAGTAAATCAAATCTTCTAGATAAAGTTCTTATCATTATCGACATAGGTAAACATTCATAACATATAATGAATTTTAAGAAATATAAAGTTATAATTTTTTAATATAAAAGAATTTTTCTTTAACCAAGAAGTGTTCTCACTATAAAAAATGTTTGCATTTTTCTATGATACTACTGCTTGCCTGCTTTGATGCATCGAGCAAGATGAAATTCACTGTTTGATCAGATGAAAAAAAAACTCTTTAGTAAAGTCAAGCACCATAAAGTTCTTGTATGCCATAAGAGTGTTTCTTAATTTTTCTTATTTTCTAACTTAAATTCCATAAAAGCTGGTTTAATATAAAATGTATGTAACTATATTGTGATATAGATTTGCATCATATGCATATTTTAAAACATAATTTTAATCTCATTTTGTTATTATAATGATCATATATATTTTTATTTTTAGTAATTTTAATATTTATTTTTAGAAATTTTAACAATTTTTATTGATATATTTTTTTACTTAAAGGTTAAATAAGCCCTCAAACTTTATAAAAAATCAATTAAGTTCTCAAACTTTAAAGAAAATCAATTAAGCCCCTCTTCCACGTCATCTTTTTTTAACGTGGACTACCACATCAGCACTTAAACGGCCACGTCAGCACCGCCACGGTCAATAACGGATTCCGTCAATCAAAAGGTCAGATTGGTTAATTTTTTGAGTTTGATGATGACATTGGGTGCATAATTTTTTTAAGGGCTTAATTGATTTTTTAAAGTTCAGGGATCTTCTCGAGCCCTTAAGCTTTATAAAAATGATTGTTAGAAATTAAAATATTTATTTTAAACATGTATAGTAAAATACATTAGATTTATATTCAATACAGTGATGGTAGAAACAAATTTTTTTTACAAGTGCCTTATTTTTAAGGTTTAGAGTTAAAATTTTGAGTTTAAGTTTAGGGATTTAGAATTTAGGGGTAGTGGCGGAGTTAGAAGTTTTATATTGTGAGGTCAGAGTGTAGTACAAGGTATAGATGATTCCCATATCATTATAATAAGTATGTTGACCTCATAACCCAACAAATTAAGTGAGGTCAAATCTAATATTTCCTATGAAAAATTTTATATTAATTCTTTGAAAACCTCATGGCCCTAGAAATCAAGTGGGGTCAATTGCACCCCAATTCATATTTTACATTTGCTCATGTTTAGGAGTTATGGTTAGAATTTAAGGTTTAAGGTCAAAATTTAAGGTTTAAAGGTTAGGATTTAGAGGTTAGGATAATATGATTAGAATTTAGGTTTTAACCTATAAAGCCTAAATTCTAACTCTAAATCCTAAATTCTAACCTCACCTCATCAATTCTAATTCACTCAACCTAAACTCCAACATCTAAATCCTAAAATCTAACAATAAACCTTAAAACTAAAACGCTTATTGAATCTTTTTGTTTCCACTATGTGTATGGAATAATTATTCAGAAAAGTTAATAAATAAGGTGAAAATTATTAGATGAGAAAAAATAAGATGGATGTACGTTAACTACTCACACTTCCTTGCTGAGTTGGATATGAAATTTTGTATTGGGGAAAAATTATTAGATGGACCTGGCTCACCATCAGCGACAGAGCCACATGTAGTTTAGAGGGGTCAATTTAATCCACTTGATTTGTTATGGTATTAGATTTTCAAAGAGTTAATGAGATTTTCAATGTATTAGTATAAAAATTTTCATAGAATTATTAGTATTGACCACACTTGATTTTTTTTGGGTATGTGGTCAACAATATTTATATTGTAGTGGTATGAGAATCCTCGTACCTCACGTACACCCATCTTATTTTTTAAGGTGAATCTTCACATATTTCTTACATGTAAATAAAGAGTGAGTACTTTTTTTTTATCGATAAGTGTATGATTTTATTCAGTGTAAAGAAATCATACAACCTCTCATATGCCTCCTTAAAAAACCTCCCTATCCTAAATTGGAGGAAAAAGAGTGCATCATGGAAGGTATAGGCCAAAATGACATGCCCCAAGTCGGACCAAAAACCCCATTACAAATTCATCCCATTATCCGCAGTAGCATGAAGCCAAGACACTCTATCCACACCCCCTTTAGCGAGCGCATCGGCGAATGAATTCGCCTCACGAAAAGCATGGTGAAAGCAAACACACCGAAGCTGTAAACAAGCATAATCAATCTCGCGAAACACTAAAAAAATCAAATTCTAAACACGAACACTAAAATCTTTGGAAGTTACTTTGAGATGGAAGAATTTTATTGGTTGAGACCATCAATGACGTGGTGATTCGAGGACAAAAATCTTCTGCCCCTTTTCAGTGCCCCTTTCATGCCCCAACACTAAAAAAATCAAATTCTAAACCCGAACACTAAAATTTAAATTCTAAACTTTAAACCCTAAAAAATACACCAAACCCAAATTTTCTTAAACTCTAACCCTAAGCCTTAACCTCAAACCTTAACTCTAAACTTAAATTTTAGTGTGAGATATAAATAAAAAACTAAAAAGAGACCGATAATTTTTATTTGTGATTCGAGTCCATCTAATGATTTCTCGAGAGTAAAATTCTCCCTTGATTCATTCCAGAGGTAGCCACGTCTGGACTGTGATGATTGTTTATTAAGGCCTTTTCCCCACACCATTTATAGGGTCGACGCTTCTTAGTTGTGCCCGTGGGCTTTCAGCTTCTTTATTACAACTGCTGGGTATTATTTTACCTAATTTTAGGCCTATGTATAATAAATTCTACTAAAAAAGATTCTAGCAATTATTGTTAACCAATATATTTATAATGAGTAATTATATCGTGTACTACCGGTAAAGCAAAAAAACATACATAAAGGCTTTACTTGTAGGATTTAAATATTTAATTTAGAGCGTGTAATTTAAGAGTTTAAATTTAAAGTGTAGAATTTAATGGTTGTAGTTGGAATTTATAGTTTATAAGTTAAATTTTAAATCTCTAACCGTATTAACATAAATCTAAACCTAAACTTTAAATTTTAAATTTTAACAAAAACCCTTAAATTATAAACACATAAACCTAAACCTATAAACTATACACCCTAAATTTGGTCCCTAAAGCCTAAAACTAAGACACTTTGTGAAAAAAAAATATTTTCACCACCGGTGCATATAATACTTTCCCACTTATAACGGGTGATACATACCGTTACATACCACTAACGGTACGCACCGTTACCCACCATTAATTTTTTAATAAATTTAAAATAAATATTAAAATTTCCAAAAACTCCTCGTACAATTAGTCATATTTTAAAACAAAATTAAAATTTGAGTAAGATAAATATTAGAATTTGTGCAATAACCATTTTAGTAAATTAATGGTCATTATATTTTCCATGTCAGTTTACAGTTAGAGGGGGCAAACGAATCATTTGGTTCGGGTTATTTTCAGGTCTGACTACATTCGGTTTGGATTAGTTCAGTTTAAGTTCGTATCGAGTCGGGTCGATTGATTTTTTGTTCATTTTCTATCGTGTCGGGTCAATTTCTGGTTAATAGAGGATCAGTCGGTTTCAGTCGACTTTTTAGGTCGAGTTAAGTTTTTACACCCCATATATGGTTTTATATAACACGTACATTTGGTTTTTTGGTGAGTTGTACGACAATTCACTTCTCATTTATTTATTTATTTTAATTTTTTTTATTTTGAGTTAGCCTTCAGTTTGGATTAAATCGGTTTAGATCTATTCAGTTTGGTTGAAAATCGGTATGTATCACCAGTAACGACCATCAATATGATTACAACTCATCAATATGATATTATATGATTGACGAATATGAACATGTCAAATATCAACACCTTTCAGAACATAAATTTTAGACTAAACAACCCATAACGACCATGTTTTCATCAAAATCAACCATATGTATCTTTCAAATTCAAAGCAAATTGGTATTGTTTAAAATAATTATAATTATTATAAAGGCTAAAAGAGAAGTTTAACTAAAATAATGGATTACATGATTCTTGAAAAAAATAATGGACCAAGTGAACGTAAATCCTTTAAAATCATGTATCCTAGTTGTAATGTTATTTATGATCTTTTCCCTCTCTTTTAAAAAAAATCTAATTAATACAATTAGATTAGTGTACGTATTTATCAATACTAATAATAATTATTGTAAATCACAAAAAGAATATAATGAGAACCAAATTTCATACCTCAATTAGATATGTGATTTTTTTTACCAAATCAAGAACTAATCATGATCCTAGCCAAGATCAAAGTTTCAACATCTTCATGACTTATGTGTCGATAAGTTAGATAACTACCGTCTTTGGAGAGACTTGATTTCTAACTAAATTTTTTTCAAGCGAACTTATGACTCTTTTGGATTCGAACAGTGAGGACCTCAATTGGTTAGAGTCTCGTGTTGATAACGTGTTATGAATAAAATAACGAAGAACAAAAATAAAATAACAAAGAGATGAGAGAAATAGGGAGATTCATATTATTATCCAAAAAACTAGACTTGTGTACAACGCCTTCATCTATTTATAGGCATAAGAAGTATATAATACATTAAATTAATGGAGATAATATTACTAATGATAAAGTAAATTAGATCTACTAGATAAAGTTCTTATCATTATATACATAGATAAATATTCATAACATATAATGAATTTTAAGAAATATAAAGTTATATTTTTTAATATAAAAGAATTTTTCTTTAACCAAGAAGTGTTCTCACTATAAAAAAATGTTTGTATTTTTCTATGATACTATTGCTTGTCTGTTTTGATGCATCAAGCAAGATGAAATTCACTGTTTGATCGGATGAAAATAAAAACTTTTTAGTAAAGTCAAGCACCATAAAGTTCTTGTATGCCATAAGAGTGTTTCTTAATTTTTCTTATTTTTTAACTTAAATTCCATAAAAGTTGGTTTAATATAAAATGTATGTAACTATATTGTGATATAGGTTTGCATCATATGCATTAGAATGTACTTTAAAACATAATTTTAATCTCATTTTTTTATTATAATGGTCATATATATTTATATTTTTAGTAATTTTAATATTTATTTTTAGAATTTTTAACAATTTTTATTGATATATTATTTTTACTTAAAGGTTAAATAAGCCCTCAAACTTTATAAAAAATCAGTTAAGTTCTCAAACTTTAAAGAAAATCAATTAAGCCCCTCTTCCACGTCATCATTTTTTAACGTGGACCACCACATCAGCACTTAAACGGCCACGTCAGCACCGCCACAGTCAACAACGTATTCCGTCAGTCAAAGGGTCGGATTGGTTAATTTTTCGAGTTTGATGATGACATTGGGTGCAAATTTTTTTAAAGGGCTTAATTGATTTTTTTAAAGTTCAGGGAGCTTCTCAGGCCCTTAAGCTTTATAAAAATGATTGTTAGAAATTAAAATGTTTATTTTAAACATGTATAGTAAAATACAATAGATTTATATTCAATACAATGATGGCAGAAACAAAAATTTTCACAATTACCTTAGTTTTAAGGTTTAGAGTTAAAATTTTGAGTTTATGTTTAGGGATTTAGAATTTAGAGGTAGTGGCGGAGTTAGAAATTTTATATTGCGAGGTCAGAGTGTAGTACAAGGTATAAATGATTCCCATATCATTATAGTAAGTATGGTGACCTCATAACCCAACAAATTAAGTGAGGTCAAATTTAATATTTCCTATGAAAAATTTTATATTAATTCCTTGAAAACCTCATGACCCAATAAATCAAATGGGGTCAATTGCACCCCAATTCATATTTTACCTCTGCTCATGTTTAGGAGTTGTGGTTAGAATTTAACGTTTAGGGTCAAAATTTAGAGTTTAAAGGTTAGAATTTAGATGTTAGGATAATATGATTAGAATTTAGGTTTTAACCTATAAAACCTAAATTCTAACTCTAAATCCTAAATTCTAACCTCACCTCATCAATTCTAATTCACTCAACCTAAACCTTAACATCTAAATCCTAAAATCTAACACTAAACCTTAAAACTAAAACGCTTATGGAATCTTTTTGTTTTCACTATGTGTATGGAATAATTATCCAAATACGGAAAAGTTAATAAATAAGGTGAAAATTATTAGATGAGAAAAAATAAGATGGATGGACGTTAACTGCTCACACTTCCTTGCTGAGTTGGATATGAAATTTTGTAGAAAGGGAAAAATTATTAGATGGACCCGGCTCACTATCAGTGGCGGAGCCACATGTAGTTTAGAGGGGTCAATTGACTCCACATGATTTGTTATGGTATGAGATTTTCAAAGAGTTAAATGGGATTTTCAAAGAGTTAAATGAGATTTTCAAAGAGTTAAATGAGATTTTCAAGGTGTTAGTATAAAATTTTTCATGGAAATATTAAAATTGACCACACTTGATTTCTTTGGGTACGGGTCAACAATATTTATATTGTAGTGGTATGAGAACCCTCGTACCTCAAAATCTACTCTGACCCCACTATATGAAAATTCTTAATCCGCCACTGCTCCCCACGTCATATGTGATCTCAGTCAATATAGTACACCCATCTTATTTTTTAAGGTGGATCTTCACATATTTCCTACATGTAAATAAAGAGTGAGTACTTATTTGGAAGTTACTTTGAGATGGAAGGATTTTATTGGTTGAGACCATCAATGACGTGGTGATTCGAGGACAAAAATCTTATGCCCCTTTTCAGTGCCCCTTTCACGCCTCAACACTAAAAAATCAAATTCTAAACCCAAACACTAAAATTTAAATTCTAAACTTTAAACCCTGAAAAATACATCATACCCAAAATTTCTTGAACTCTAAACCTAAGCCTTAACCTCAAACCTTAACTCTAAACTTAAATTTTAGTGTGAGACATAAATAAAAAAAACTAAAAAGGGACCGATAATTTTTATTTGTGATTCGAGTCCATCTAATGATTTCTCGGGAGTAAAATTCTCCCTCGATTTATTCCAGAGATAGCCACGTCTGGACTGTGATGATTGTTTATTAAGGCCTTTTCCCCACACCATTTATAGGGTCGACGCTTCGTAGTTGTGTGCCCGTGGGCTTTCAGCTTCTTTATTACAACTGCTGGGTATTATTTTACCTAATTTTAGGCCTATGTATAATAAATTCTACTAAAAAAGATTCTAGCAATTATTGTTAACCAATATGTTTATAATGAGTAATTATATCATGTACTACCGGTAAAGCAAAAAAAAAAACATACATGGAAAAAAAAGATGACGTTGCTCTCTGGAAACCGTAGCCTAAACCCCTTTGAAAACCCTAGCGGCCGCCCACCGGAAAATTCGGATCTCGTGGTGGTGTCATCGGCGTTAGAGCGTCCCGCGTCTCCACTCCAAGAAGACCTGCACAGGCAAACTAAGAAAGTTCGGAATGATGGGCAACCTCCACTGGAAAACCTAGCGACTAATAAGAGGATGGACGAAGTTGTAGTGGATGATCCCATGCAGGAGTCGATTCCAACAGATAATATGGGGCAGCGGGGTGAGGACCCTACTAAGCCTGCAGCATGAATGAAACCCTCATTCCGTGACGTTATGCTGAGGGAGAATTCCCAACAGACCCAAAGAGGATCCCTAAGTGAATTGGATGTGGACGTGCGTGATTCGGATGTCAGGGTAATGTTGGATGGACCGTTGCCGGAGATTCGTTTCTCGGATAGAGTGCACGCGACAATTGATGAAAAACTGGCATTCTCGCTAGTAGTACATTTGTTAGGGAAATCTATTGGTTATCGGGCCCTCCTTAATCGCATTGAAGCTCTCTGGAACCCTAAAGGTGAGATTTGTTTAGTTGATTTGGATAACGATTACTACTTGGTTCGGTTTGCTAGTGAAGATGACTGTAACGCAGTCTTAAGTGGTGGCCCGTGGGTTATCTATGGAAGCTATCTAACGGTCCAACCATGGAGCCGTTCATTCTCGACGTCGAAGGGGTATCCCTCTCGTATCATGGTGTGGGTGCGTTTGCCAGGGTTACCCTATCGATACTACACCAAAAGCCTTTTCCGTTCAATTGCTTCACTGCTAGGACAGGTAGTGCGGATCGACTATAACACCACGGAAGGGAAAAGGGGCCGTTTCGCCAGACTAGCTGTAGTGGTTGACCTTGAGAAACCGCTAATTCCGGGGCTGATTATAGATGGACGTCGCCAAACTGTGGAATACGAGGGGCTCCCGGCTATTTGCTACGGTTGTGGGAAGTATGGGCATTCAAAGGAAGTGTGTGGGCAGGAGATTCAATTTGATAGAGTTGGGGCAGTACATAATGTAGACCCTGAGAGACCGGAGGATCTTTATGGACCATGGATGCAAGTCACCAATCGTCGACGTAAAGGAGCTAATGTGATGGCGGCCAGTCACAAGTGTTGAGTGGATCGAAAGATCGATATTTACCAAGAGGGGGGGTGAATTGGAAATTTAAAGGATTGTAGTGGAAATTGGCAAATTAAAAATGATGAACAAGGGATTTAGAGTGGTTCAAGTTCCAAATGAACTCTACATCCACTACCTTAGTCTCACTAAGGATTTGCAACAATTTCACTAAATTGATCTTCCCCTTTTCTAGGACAAGGAGGCAACCCTTTACAATATCGGTTGATTTTTCTACCCAAAAATCAACCCAACCCTCACACAAGAGAACAAAGAAATTTGTAGGCTAATTAAGTATCTCTCAATACAAATGATAGCCCCAATACAAGCACTCAACCCAATTTTACAAAATATGAATGAAGAACACAAATTGGGATTTTTACACAAAGTGGGATTTTTGCTCAATTGCTTGAATTTGATGTTTGGATGTTTGCTTTAGGATCAATAGTTGTTGCTGATGCTTTTGGATGTCTCTTTTATACCTTCTCATTGATTTCTAGCCGTTTGGGTGGTTGGGAACATAAATGGAGCCGTTGGAACCCTCTCTTGCCACCATAAATGCAGTCTGCACCAACCCGTTTCGGAACACGGGAAACCTGTTTCGGAACGGACTAAAATAGAAAGAGCCGTTGGGGTGCATTTAAGAGCCCGTTTCGAAACGCCTTAGGGCCGTTTCGGAACGATTTTGCCACTGCCAAGGGTCGTTTCGGAACGGTCTTAGCCCGTTTCGAAACGCCTTAACGGTTTCCAAAAAGTTAGTTAAAAACCCTAACGGTCATATTTTCAAATAAATATTAAGCCCTGTTTCGAAACGTCTTGGATCCGTTTCGAAACGAAAATGCTACTGTCAAGGGTCGTTTCGGAACGGGCTTGATCCGTTTCGAAACACCCTCTTAATATTTAAAAATTCAGCATTTATTTGACCGTTGTTGTCCTTTTTTAAATCAAGTTTGAAGAACAGTTTCGAAACGAGTGCATACGTTTCGAAACGAGTGAAAGTGTTTCGAAACACGTTTCGGAACGATGGTCGACAGTGATGAAAACGTTTCGAAACGCCTGAGGGCCGTTTCGGAACGGGTGCTTAAAATTCACTGTTTTGGCTTGAAACACTTAGAAAAATATTTGAAGGACTTGTTTTTAACTTGGGCATAATATAAAAATTATATGGGGATATTTTGAGGACTTAAAATTCGTTTTGACTTTTTCAAATTAGTCCTTAGGTTTTTAGTTATATCAAAATTAAAATATTTGTTTCACAATCTCCCCCTTTTTGATATAACAAAACCAAAGTTAGAATTTTTGGGAATTTTGAAAGTTTTGAAAATATTCTAACTCCCCCTTAATTTAAGATAGGTTTTTAAAGTTAAAATAAATTTTTGATTTGAAATCCAAGTTGTAAACCTTTAAAAACTTTTTAAGATTTTAAAACGAATTTTAGTTTAAAGTGTGGCTCTTAAATTTATTCTCCCCCTTTTTGTTAGATCAAAAAGAACGATAAAAGCTCATAGAGAAGATAAAGGATTAGTACCCATCAAGCAATAATAAGCAACCAAATTATAAATTCATAATCAAAATATCCAAAACATAATTCAAACATTAAGTTCAAACATAAAATCCAAAATAAAATAGCCATAAGCATAGGTCCTAAAACATGAGAAAACATAAAGATGCAACCTTAGTCCTAAAATGCATAGATAATATGATATGATATGAGATAAATATCCTAAGCCTCGTCCTCATCATCCGAAGTATCATCATCGCTCTTGGCTTGAGAACGGTGAAACTTCGTCCATTGCCCATAAAGAGTGGAGAAGGATAGGTCCAAGTTGGAATGAGAAGTCTCAAGAGAATGAAGACGATCCTCGACATTCTTCAACCGATTGCCCATAGATTCAAAGCCCGAAGTAATGCGAGTGTCCAAAGCATCGAACCGAGAGTCCAAGGCATTGAATCGCTCGGTAAGGAAAGCCGTGAGGGCATCATTGTTTGCGGCTTGAACTTGCGGTGGAGGAGCAACGAGAGGAGGATCCGCTTCTCTATCAATTCTTTCCCAAATACCATTCACATATTGGAACCCGGACTTGCGAAGGGATGACTCACCAATCTTGGTCTTGCGAGGTTCCGGAGAGTCATAGGTACAATCAATTTCAAGATCATGAAATAAGGCGCTCAAGACTATGCCATAAGTGAAAGACTTCAACTCATTTGTGTCAATAAGCTTAATATTATTGACTATCTCGGCAAAAATAATCTTAGGCACATTTGGGCGCTCACCCTTACGGAAACACTCTAGCCAAAAATGATCGGTTTGACGGATGTGGGAGTATTTACCGCCGGAAGGGCGAATAAACCAAGAGACCATCAAGTGAAGAACACGATCATGCACATCCAAATGAAGTGCTTTACCGGTGAAAGTACCAAAGTGGCGTTCATCCTCAAGACCCTCATCCTTAAGTTTAAGAGCAGATTCTAAAAGATCAACATTTACAACAAACTTTTTGCCCAATAAGGATGACTCAATTCCTATAATTTCGGTTTTGGTCTCATCATAAAGAAAACGAGCATTTGAGTAAAAGAGGAGTACCATGTTTTTGTAGCAAACATCCGGAATGCTCAGGAAATACATGAGATTCCACTCATCCAAACGACCGAGATAACGGAAAAGGAATCGCTCGGAATTGAGGAACTCAAGATCAATGACACGTTCCTTACGAACCGCGAAATCCTTGACATAAGCAAAGCGAGCACGCGCGTCCGGATTTTTAAGAGATTTCTGAAAAAGCATAGTGATATTTGGACGAATGCTCGAATCACCGGATTGAACGGCCTTCCGCTTCTTGTTCGATTGATCCGCCATCTAAAAATATTAAGCAAGTGTTTTAAAATTAAGTGTATGCATTGATAATTAAAATCAATCCAATAATAAATCCCACTTAGGTTTTTGAAAACAAAATTAAAAAAAAAAGACAGTTTAAAAAAAATACGATTGAAAAATTTTATATTCGAATCAAAAAATTTGAGATTTGAAATTTTTTTTACAAGATTTTGAAAACCCACAACCAAAAACATATAATTTATACAAAAATAAAATTTTCTAACCTAAGATTCGAACATGAATTGAAACAAAAAGAAAAATAGAAAAATTACCTTAGTTTGGGATTTTGGATGATTTGAGAAAAATCCTTGCACAAGATTGATGAAACTTGCTTAGACTTGAGTTGTAGAGTAAAATCCCTCACAATTTTGTGAAAATCAAAGAGTTTTAGAGGGTATTTATAGAGAGGGAGGCGGTTTAGGGTTTTAAGGGTTTGATATAAAGTAAACTTTATCATTAAAAGCCCTAATTTAAAGCAGTCCGCGATGCCGTTTCGGAACGGTCAAGACCGTTTCGGAACGGGCGGCTAGGGTTTTGACCATTTTAAAACCATAAACAGATCGTTTCGATACGGTGTTGACTGTATTGAAACACCCTTTGACCCGTATCGGAACGCGTTCCGATACACCCCTTGGCAGAATCAAAAACGTTTCGGAACGCTTTTTAGGCGTTTCGAAACGCCCTTCTCTCAGAGCTGGATTTAAGGTATCCGTATCGAAACAGGTTCACCCGTTTCGATACACCTGGGCCTGGAAGTGCAGATGAGGCTCTAAAAATGCAGAAAAATGATATTTTAAGAGGCCTAACATGCATAAATGTCATGAATGAGCAGGCAAAACATATTTAAGCAAAAACATACTCCCCCTAACTATAAGCATGGATAAAATTAGGAGATTAAACACATCAACATGGCATTTCATAAGATCAAGCATATTTAAGTACAAAAAAGGTCCTAAAAGATCAAGATAGGCTAGCTAGACCTAAATCTCTCCTAAGGGACCAAAAACGCTCTTTGTCTAAGGGTTTTGTAAGAATGTCCGCTAATTGATTCAAGGTGTCTACATACTCTATAACCACATCTTCCTTAAGGACATGATCTCTAATGAAATGATGCCTTATTTCTATGTGTTTGGTTCTAGAGTGTTGGATGGGATTTTTAGTTAAGCATATTGCACTAGTGTTGTCACATTTTAGGGGTATGGTTCCAACTTTAATACCATAATCTAAGAGTTGTTGCTTCATCCAAAGGACTTGAGCACAACAACTCCCTAAGGATATGTACTCGGCTTCGGTGGTAGATAAGGCTACACTATTTTGTTTCTTAGAGAACCAAGATATGAGCATACTACCTAAGAATTGGCAAGTTCCCGAAGTACTTTTCCTATCAATTTTACAACCCCCATAATCCGCATCCGAGTAAGCATGTAGGTTGAAGGTAGAGTCTCTAGGATACCAAAGGCCTAAACAAGGAGTGTCTCTAAGGTATCTAAAGATTCTCTTAACGGCTATAAGGTGAGACTCTCTAGGACTAGCTTGAAACCTAGCACACAAGCAAACACTAAACAAGATATCCGGTCTACTTGCGGTAAGGTAAAGCAAAGATCCAATCATAGAACGATAGAGCTTAGAGTCAACACACTTACCTCCTTCATCTTTGTCAAGCTTTGTAGATGAGCTCATAGGAGTGGCTTGAGGTTTTGCATTCTCCAAGCCAAACTTCTTGAGCATATCCTTTATGTATTTTGCTTGGTTGATGAAGGTGCCATCCTTCTTTTGCTTGATTTGGAGTCCCAAAAAGAATGAGAGCTCCCCCATCATGCTCATCTCAAATTCACCTTGCATTAACTTAGCAAACTCTTGACAATGACATTCATTAGTAGAACCAAAAATAATATCATCAACATAAATTTGAACTACTAATATGTCATTTTTATACATTTTTATGAAAAGTGTAGTGTCCACCTTACCTTTTTCAAATCCTTTTTCAATCAAAAAATTTGAAAGCCTTTCATACCAAGCTCTAGGAGCTTGTTTTAAACCATAAAGAGCTTTGGTAAGTTTGAAAACATGATTTGGAAATTTTGAATCTTCAAAACCCGGTGGTTGTTCCACATACACTTCTTCATTTATAAAACCATTTAAAAATGCGCTTTTAACATCCATTTGAAAAAGCTTGAAATTATGATAACATGCATATGCAAGCAACATCCTAATGGCTTCCATTCTAGCTACGGGTGCATAGGTTTCATCAAAATCTATTCCCTCTTCTTGAGTGTAACCTTGTGCTACAAGTCTAGCTTTATTTCTCACAATGTTACCACTCTCATCTAGTTTGTTCCTAAAGACCCATTTAGTTCCTATTGTAGATTGATTACTAGGCCTATCAACTAATGTCCATACATTACTTCTCTCAAATTGATTTAACTCTTCTTGCATAGCCATGATCCAAAAGTCATCTTTCAATGCTTCTTTTATATTTTTAGGCTCTATGCATGAGATAAATGCAACATGATTCATTAATCTAAGAGAAGAACGAGTGGTTACCCCCTTGGATGGATCACCCAAGATTTCACCATCTTTGACATAGTTCAACTCCCTTGGGTAGCTCACTTCCTTTTCCTCAATAGCCAAGTCCTTCAAGGCTTCAAGAGGTGGTTCTTGTGTGTCTTCTACTTTTGTTTGAATCTCATCCTCCTTTGAAGTTTGACCTCCATCAAAGGCATTTATGATTCCTACATCATCATCATCACAAGAATCCTTCCTAGGAAGGAGGTTATCATCGAATACAACATGAATAGATTCTTCTACTACTAAAGTTCTTTTGTTAAATACTCGATAGGCTTTAGAGGTTAAAGAGTAACCTATAAAAATGGCTTCATCACTTTTTGCATCAAATTTACCTAAGTTATCTTTTCCATTATTTAAAACAAAACACTTACACCCAAAAGGGTGAAAATAGCTAATGTTAGGCTTTTTAGATTTTAAAATCTCATAAGGTGTTTTCTTTAAAATTGGCCTAATCATTACACGATTTACAATATAACAAGCGGTGTTTGTGGCTTCCGCCCAAAAATATTTAGGTAAATTGTTTTCACAATGCATAGTTCTAGCCATTTCTTGTAAAGTTCTATTTTTCCTCTCAACTACCCCATTTTGCTGAGGAGTTCGAGGAGCTGAAAAATTATGGCTAATACCATTTTCATTCAAAAATTCTTCAAACCCTAAATTTTGAAACTCGGTTCCATGATCACTTCTAATGTGTGAAATTCTAAGTTCAAGATCATTTTGGGTTAATTTTGAAAATGTGATGAATTTTTCCAAAGCCTCATCTTTAGTACTTAAAAAGAGAACCCAAGTAAATCTAGAAAAATCATCAACTAGCACAAATGCATAAGATTTACCACCCAAGCTCATAGTCCTAATTGGCCCAAACAAATCCATGTGAATTAATTGTAAGCATCTACAAGTAGAAACATCATTAATGGATTTAAAGGAAGACTTATGTTGTTTACCCTTTGAGCATGCATCACAAATTTTGTCATTTGAAAATTTTATTTTGGGCAAACCTCTAACTAGATTTAGAGAGACTAGTTTTTCTAAAACACTTATGCTAGCATGTCCTAGCTTCCTATGCCACAACCATGCATCATTTTCATTTTGAGCAACTAAACATGCATGAGATGTATGTATGTCATCTAAATGCACCATGTATATGTTTCCTATGCGATGACCTATGAGCATAATACTATTAGATTTAATGTCTACAATTTTGCAACCATTTTTATCAAATAAAACATTAAATCCTTTATCACATAATTGACTTATGCTCAATAAATTATGTTTAAGACCATCGACATATAAGACATTTTCAATAAGAATGGTAGAGTGATTACCTATGGAGCCAATACCTTTAATGTGGCCTTTGGAGTTGTCACCAAATGTTACTACTCCTCCACTTTTTGGCTTTAAATCCATGAATCGACTCTTGTCTCCGGTCATGTGCCTCGAGCATCCACTATCAAGGTACCATGAGTTTTGACTTTGTGCTTTGGCCTTGTAGCAATGCTCCCCCTACAAACAAAGATATTAAACCTTGGTTTTTGGTACCCAAATCATTTTGGGTCCATGAGTGTTAGCTCCCAAAACCTTGGTTCCCTTAGGAATCCAAGATGACATAGCATTAATATTATTAGATTTTACAAGTTCTTTAGGAACCCATACACTTCTAATTCTTTTAGCTCTACTATGTCTAGGGTAGCTACCTTGTTTGTAGTAGTTAGTCTTTTTCTTAGGTTGGTGTGTTCTAGATGATTCTCCTACTTCATGCTTGACACTACCAACATTTTTTAAAGACTTTTTGAGCTCATTTAGCTCACCCAACACCTTTTGGTGTTCACTATTACATTGAGATAAAAGATTATTAAGATCAACATTTTCATCTTGAAAGAATTTAAGTTCATCTTTTAATCCTAAAATCTTTTTCTCAAATTTAGAATTAGCTTGAGTGAGTGAGTCATTTTTCTCATTTAGTTCTTGAATAATCTTTTTATTCCTAATGACCGACTCCTTATACTTCTCAACTAATTCATCATATACCTCTTGTAACTCATCATATGCATCATTTAACTCTTCATATGAAAAATCTAAAGTAGATGAGTTAGAGGTTACCAAGGAGGAATCTTCCTCAAGTGCCATGAGACAAAGATTAGCCACTTCTTGTTCGTCATCCTCCGATGACTCCTCATCACTCCAAGTAGCAAGCTTGGCTTTGAGTTTCTTCTTCTTCTCAAAACCCTTCTTCTTGAGTTGAGGGCATTCCGAACGGATGTGGCCGGGTTGTTTGCACTCATAGCAAATGATGGGATCCTTTCCTTCTTCTTTGTTCTTGCTTTTGAAGTCCATCTTCCTTTGGATTTTTCTTCCCCGCTTGGACCTCATAAAGCGTGAGAATCGTTTGGCTATCATAGCCAATTCTTCAAGTTCATCCTCCTCACAAGATGAGCTCTCATCATGTTGTGAAGCTTTAGCCTTGAGAGTTGTTCCCATCTTCTTCTTCTTCTCAACCTCAAGCTTCTCTACCCTTTTTTCTTCTTTCTTCTTCTCATCTTCCCTTCCTTGCTTCATGATCTCATGAGTAAGGAGAGAACCCACAAGCTCATCAAGCTTTAATGTCTTCAAGTTCTTTGCTTCGATGATAGCGGTTCTCTTCCCATCCCAAGATTCGGGAAGTGAATAGAGTAGCTTCCGGACAAGCTTGTCTTCCGGTATGATCTCTCCATAGCTCTTTAGACCGTTGACAATTGTGGAGAATCGATCAAACATCTTTGACACCGTCTCATCGGGCTCCATCTTGAAGTTTTCATAACTAAGATTGAGAAGTCCAATCTTAGTTTCTTTGACATCATTGGTGCCTTCATAAGTGGTCTCAAGTGTGTCCCACACTTCTTTGGCACTTTCAATGGATGAGACCTTTGAGTAGATGTCCGGACCGAAAGCACAAAAAAGCATGTGGAGAGCTTTATCGTTGACTTGAATCTTCTTCCTCTCCTCTTCACTCATTTCGGCTTTCTTCTTCAACACCATCTTGCCTTCACCATCTTGCTTCAATGGAATGTATGGCCCATCCTCAATGACATCCCACACAAGATAGTCACTTGACTTGATGAATAGCCTCATTTTATTCTTCCAAAAAGAATAGTTGTCACCATTGAAGAAAGGAGGCTTGGTGGTTGATTGTGACTCGTACATGCCGGAACCGGAGATTGAAGCCATCTCTTGATATTTGGATGATCACACTCTTCCAAGGATCTCCTCTTGTGGTTGTTAATCCTCAAAAAGTTAAGCTCTAATACCAATTGTTGAGTGGATCGAAAGATCGATATTTACCAAGAGGGGGGTGAATTGGAAATTTAAAGGATTGTAGTGGAAATTGGCAAATTAAAAATGATGAACAAGGGATTTAGAGTGGTTCAAGTTCCAAATGAACTCTACATCCACTACCTTAGTCTCACTAAGGATTTGCAACAATTTCACTAAATTGATCTTCCCCTTTTCTAGGACAAGGAGGCAACCCTTTACAATATCGGTTGATTTTTCTACCCAAAAATCAACCCAACCCTCACACAAGAGAACAAAGAAATTTGTAGGCTAATTAAGTATCTCTCAATACAAATGATAGCCCCAATACAAGCACTCAACCCAATTTTACAAAATATGAATGAAGAACACAAATTGGGATTTTTACACAAAGTGGGATTTTTGCTCAATTGCTTGAATTTGATGTTTGGATGTTTGCTTTAGGATCAATAGTTGTTGCTGATGCTTTTGGATGTCTCTTTTATACCTTCTCATTGATTTCTAGCCGTTTGGGTGGTTGGGAACATAAATGGAGCCGTTGGAACCCTCTCTTGCCACCATAAATGCAGTCTGCACCAACCCGTTTCGGAACACGGGAAACCTGTTTCGGAACGGACTAAAATAGAAAGAGCCGTTGGGGTGCATTTAAGAGCCCGTTTCGAAATGCCTTAGGGCCGTTTCGGAACGATTTTGCCACTGTCAAGGGTCGTTTCGGAACGGTCTTAGCCCGTTGCGAAACGCTTTAACGGTTTCCAAAAAGTTAGTTAAAAACCCTAACGGTCATATTTTCAAATAAATATTAAGCCCTGTTTCGAAACGTCTTGGATCCGTTTCGAAACGAAAATGCTACTGTCAAGGGTCGTTTCGGAACGGGCTTGATCCGTTTCGAAACACCCTCTTAATATTTAAAAATTCAGCATTTATTTGACCGTTGTTGTCCTTTTTTAAATCAAGTTTGAAGAACAGTTTCGAAACGAGTGCATACGTTTCGAAACAAGTGAAAGTGTTTCGAAACACGTTTCGAAACGATGGTCGACAGTGATGAAAACGTTTCGAAACGCCTGAGGGCCGTTTCGGAACGGGTGCTTAAAATTCACTGTTTTGGCTTGAAACACTTAGAAAAATATTTGAAGGACTTGTTTTTAACTTGGGCATAATATAAAAATTATATGGGGATATTTTGAGGACTTAAAATTCGTTTTGACTTTTTCAAATTAGTCCTTAGGTTTTTAGTTATATCAAAATTAAAATATTTGTTTCACAACAAGGCCGGGGAGGCCTCGAACAAGAGCAGGGTGGGTGTTGGGTCTAGATTTGAAGTGCTAGCTGTGGAGCCGACAGATCATTTGGATAGGGAAGGAGGGCGGCACGAGACGCCGAACCCTGCGCCTCCTGTGCTGGGGGAAAATAACAGTTCACTGCCTCCCACGGTGGTAGGAAAATCCTTAGATGCTGCTCCTACATCACCAAGGAATAATGAGCACCATAATGGTGGAAGGGGTGTAGTGACTGGGTCTGAACCAGGGGGGATGATGGACGTTGCTGTGCAGGAGGTGGCTCCAGCAGCGGGAGCTGTCGATGTGGCAGCGCCGGCCAGGGTGCTACAGGTACCTACGACACTGCATAAGGAGAAGCATGTAGCGGTTCAAGTAGGGAGTAAAGAGACTAGGCCTGTGTTGAAGGACCAGAATGGTCGTGGCTCCCTTAACTTAAGTCGAGCAAATCCTTCGAAGGGTTTGGCAAAGGGTTTGGCGGCAAGCTAGAGACTAGCTCGTAAGGGGCTGAAAACTAAGAAAAAAGATGATCGAATCTCAAGCTCCGATTTGATCCAGGACATATCGTTAGAACTAAATCGCGCGGCTGCAGGCGTGGGTACACAGGTTCGTATCAGTAAAGGGCAAGGTGCATCCTCGAGCGATGTACAATGGAGAGAAAATTTCACCTTCGCTAAGGTGAATGAGTCTGCAATGCAGAATTGAGGTGTTGGTATCGTTCTCCTTCTTTATTTTAATGGTTAAGATAATGTTTTAGAATGTACAAGGAGCTTTGGACTCCGAGTTTAATCGTTATTTCCAGCTGTTTGTTAGGACTCAAAAGCCTGAGGTTGTTGCAATAATGGAACCCCGTATCAGTGGTTCTAAGGCGGATGATTTCTTTCGTCGATCCGGTTTTGACTCGTCTTTTAGAGTGGAGGCGATGGATTTTTCTGGAGGAATATGGGTTCTCTGGAAGGACACTGTATAGATTGATATTGTTGCAGTTTCGGATCAGTTTATACATGGTACTTGTGTTGATAATTCAAATAATTGTCGGTTCTACATCACCTTTGTGTATGCAAGTCCTACTAGGTGTATCAGACAAGGGGTTTGGGCGCAGCTTCGGGCGTTGGAACCTGTTGATTTGAGCCTATGGATACTTGGTGGCGACTTTAATGTAATTGGGAATGCCTCAGAGAGAAGTGGTGGATCCCAAGTTCGATTCGGTGTTTGTGCAAGATTCACGGACTTTATCTTTGATACTGCTTTACTTGACATGGGTTTCCATGGCCCAATGTATACATGGCGTAGGGGGAATTTGGCTCAAAGATTGGACCGTTGCTTATGTAGTTCAAACTGGTACTCGTATTTTCCGGCATCGGAAGTGTACCACCTGCAGCGTCTTGGTTCAGATCACCGCCCTGTGCTTTTAAATACAAATGTGGTGCACAATGCGCTGAGTAATACGCGACCTTTCCGTTATATCCATGCGTGGAGTGAGCATCCCGATTTCTCAAGTCTTGTGCAACGTTCGTGGAATGGTGCTCGTACAGTGGTGGAAAATATCTCTGCTTTCCGTGAAAACAGCCGGGCTTGGAACTGGGAAGTTTTTGGACACATAGGTAAACGTAAATGCTTATTGTTAGCACGTATCAGGGGTGTGGAGAGAGCATTGGAGACTTCACGATCAGACTTCCTGGTATCTCTTGAGGAAGATCTTAAGCTTGAGTTGGCGCGGGTCCTTGACCAAGAAGAAAGCCTTTGGCATCAAAAATCAAGAGCCACGTGGATTGAAAAAGGGGTCGCAACACGCGATATTTCATGCAGCTACGTTAGCAAAGAGGCGTCGTAATACTGTCTGTGTGCTTAGAGGTAGTGACGGGCAGTGGTGTAGCGATGCTGAGGATCTTAAGGCCCATGCGGTTGCGTTCTTTGAGAAGTTATACACAAGTGAGCCCCGGATGAGTTCTACGGGGTCAATGGGGAAGTTCCACACCTTTAGCAGGGAGGAGATTCAACCGATGATGGCAAAGGTTACGATGGAAGAGGTGCGTGAGGTGGTTTTCAGCATGCAACCACTCAAAGCGCTGGGGTGTGATGGCCTACCGGTGGCGTTTTTCCAACATAATTGGAAGGTTGTTGGAGAGTCGGTGTTCCACATGGTTAGGAATTTCTTTGCCACAGGTGCTTTGGATCATTCAATTAATCACACTTTGCTTGTTTTAATTCCAAAGGTTGAAAGACCTACTCTTATAAGCCAATTTCGGCCAATAAGCTTGTGCACAATGGTGTACAAGATAATCACGAGATTGCTTGTTTGTCGCATTAAGCCCTTCCTCTCGAAATGGATTGCCCCAACACAAGCGAGCTTTGTTCTCGAGAGAAGCATAATAGATAATATTGTCGTGACGCAAGAGGTCATGCACTCAATGAGCGTGAAGACTGGAAAGAAAGCTTGGATGACCATTAAAGTCGATCTTGAGAAGGCATATGATCAATTAGAATGTGACTTCATTGAGGAGACATTAGTGGATGCTGGTTTGCCGGGGGAAATTGTCTCTCTCATTATGATATGTGTCCGATCGGCCACGATGCAAATAATTTGGAATGGCGAACTTACAGGGGTTTTTAAACCGTCCCGTAGGATTAGGCAAGGTGATCCCCTATCGCCATACTTATTTGTATTATGCATGGAAAAGCTGTCACAAAGCATTTCTGAAGCTGTAGATAATGGCGAATGGAAACAAGTACGTCTTTCTCGAATTGGCCCAAGACTATCCCACCTCTTTTTCGCGAATGACTTAGTTTTATTCGTTAAGGCGTCCATCCAGCAAATGGGGATTATCAGAGATATTTTGTCGAAGTTTTGTAGTTGGTCAGGGCACCGGGTAAGTATAGCTAAGACGCAGCTATGTTTCTCAAAGAATATTGATGTCGAGCTACGGGATACTAATGCTAATGAGTTTGGTTTTGCCGTTGTTACGGATCTTGGGAAATACCTCGGGGTCCCTCTCCTTCACTCTAGAGTTACCAAGGCAACGTATGCCTATCTTCTTGACATGGTTCAAAAGAGACTATCGGGATGGATGGCGAAGGCGCTTTCCCTTGCTGGTCGCATCACTCTGGCAAAGTCAGTATTGCAGGCAATACCAGTGTACACCATGCAATCGACTTGGCTGCCGAAGGGGCTTTGTAATGAATTAGAGCGATTGATTCGTAGATTTGTATGGGGTGCAAGCAGTAGTACTAATGCCGTTCCGTTGCTTAGATGGGATGTTGTACAACAACTGGTGGATCAAGGCGGTCTGGGGTTTAGGGATGTTCGAAAGCAAAATGATGTGTTTTTAATGAAGCTTGGCTTCCAGTTAGTAAGGGATGAGGACAAGTTGTGGGTCAAGGTCTTGAAGGCGAAATACCGATGGTATGGTGTTGTACCCCTACACCTTCGAAGAACGCGATGCTCCCGCGTATGGAAGGGACTATCTAGCATATGGGATGAGGTGCGTAAGGGAATCTGCTGGAACGTCCGTAATGGTCTCCTCACGGACTTTTGGCTTGATACATGGCTGGACAAGGACGGTCCACTTGCTGCATTCTGTCTCAACTCGCAAGAAATTGTTTCAACTCCGGTGGCCGGCATGGTAACTACTACTGGGGAGTGGGACTGGCAGTTTCTTGCAAGGGTATTGCCTGAGGAGGTGCTGTTGAAGATCGCAGCGGTACCCCCACCTAGTGACAGACTCTGTGATGACAATCCCGGCTGGCGTTAGGAGTTGTCGCGGTGCTTCAGTACAAAGACGACGTACCAAGCTTTGATGACTGAACCGGGGGCTGCGGGTACTGGTGCTTGGAAGACCGTTTGGTCCCTGCATGTCCCTAAGAGAGTGCAGACTTTTTTATGGCTTGCTGTGCATGAACGACTGCTTACAAATGTTGAGCGGGTACGTAGACACATCGTTGCGTCTCCCATTTGCAGCCTTTGTGGAACTGCTGAGGAAGATATCGATCACATATTACGTAGGTGCAAGAAGGCAGTGGAGGTATGGTCGAGTCTTGTACAAGTACATGACAGAGGAGCGTTCATGGCGGCTCCTTTTCTTGGCTGGTTTCTCGGGAATCTGAATTCAAACGTTGTGGGTTTGCAGTATAATGGATCGTGGGGGGGGTGCTTTTTGCTACGACTTGTTGGCTTCTTTGGAAAGATCGTTGTAGCCGACTACTGGATGTGAACTACATGGAGAAGCATCATCTTGTTGTACACGGTAAGTTGTTAGCTGCTGAATTTAATCAAGCATACTGCAGACAGCAGGGGCGGCTGAGGGACGAGAGACCGGTGGGAAGATGGTGTTGTCCGCCGCTCGACTGGATTAAAGCTAATACCGACGAGGCCGTTACTCCAATTAGTTGTCGTGTGGCGATTGGTGGTGTGCTGCGGAGTAGTGATGGGAGCTGGATCTTTGGTTTTTATCGACGATTAGGTAGCTGTTTCGTTCTATTGTCGGAAATTTGGGGCATTAACGATGTGCTGGTTCACGCCTGGAGGCTAGGTTTCAGAAGGATGGAAGTAGAGTCAGATAGTTTGGAAGCTATACGGATAGTGTTGAAGGCATCCGGTGCCTTGCAGGGACATGGGTTGGTTGCGGCAATTTTTCTGATGCTTGACTAGGATTGGGCGATATGTTTTCGCCATGTTCGACGTGAAGGGAATATGGTTGCCGACGCGCTTTCAGCTATGGGACAGGGCGCCATTGCTGGAGAGCAGCAATTTGTGGAGCCACCAGACTTTATTCGACCTCTTTTAGAGGTGGATTTGCATACCTAGGTGTATCCTCTTTCTCTGTATTACCGAAAAAAAAACATACATAAAGGCTTTACTTGTAGGATTTAAGTATTTAATTTAGAGCGTGTAATTTAGGAGTTTAAATTTAAAGTGTAGAATTTAATGGTTGTAGTTGAAATTTATAGTTTATAAATTAAATTTTAAATCTCTATCCATATTAACATAAATCTAAACCTAAACTCTAAGTCTTAAATTTTAACAAAAACCCCTAAATTATAAACACATAAACCTAAACCTATAAACTATGCACCCTAAATTTGGTCACTAAAGCCTAAAACTAAGATACTTTGTGAAAAAAATTTTATTTCCACCACCGGTGCATATAATACTTTCCCACTTATAACGGGTGATACATACCGTTACATACCACTAACGGTACGCACCGTTACCCACCATTATTTTTTTTAATAAATTTAAAATAAATATTAAAATTTCCAAAAACTCCTCGTACAATTAGTCATATTTTAAAACAAAATTAAAATTTGAGTAAGATAAATATTAGAATTTGTGCAATAACCATTTTAGTAAATTAATGGTCATTATATTTTCCATGCCGGTTTACAGTTAGAGGGGGCAAACGAACCATTTAGTTCGAGTTATTTTCAGGTCTGACTACATTCGGTTTGGATTAGTTTAGTTTAAGTTCGTATCGGGTCGGGTCGATTGATTTTTCGTTCATTTTCTATCGTGTCGGGTCAATTTCTGGTTAATAGAGGATCGATCGGTTTCAATCCACATTTTAGGTCGAGTTAAGTTTTTACACCCCATATATGATTTTATATAGCACGTACATTCGGCTTTTTGGTGAGTTGTACGGCAATTCACTTCTCATTTTATTTATTTATTTTAAATTTTTTTATTTTGAGTTAGCCTTTA
This sequence comes from Hibiscus tridactylites, assembly GCA_958450335.1. Classification (NCBI taxonomy): domain Eukaryota; kingdom Viridiplantae; phylum Streptophyta; class Magnoliopsida; order Malvales; family Malvaceae; genus Hibiscus; species Hibiscus tridactylites. The sequence goes on along the minus strand of OY288287.1, from coordinate 65,531,465 downwards.
GTTTGGATTAAATCGATTTGGATCTATTCGGTTTTGTTGAAAATCGGTATATATCACCAGTAACGACCATCAATATGATTACAACTCATCAATATGATTTTATATGATTGACGAATATGAACATGTCAAATATCAACATCTTTCAGAACATAAATTTTAGACTAAACAACCCATAACGACCATGTTTTCATCAAAATCAACCATATGCATCTTTCAAATTCAAAGCAAATTGGTATTGTTTAAAATAATTATAATTATTATAAGGATTAATATCCTATACATTGGCGGTGGAAAATAAAGTTTCCACAAGCGGGTTTATTTAGGGGTTTAGGGATTTAGTTTAGGGTTTAAAGGTTAGAGGTTTAGATTGTATGATTTAGAATTTAAGATTTATGGTTAGAATTTAGGGTTTGGGATTTAGAGCTTAGGGTTAGATTTTTAGGGTTTTAAAGTTAGAATTTTAGGTTTTAAATTTAAGCTTGAAAATAGGCATGCTTGTGTAAACTTTTTCTACACTGACAGTGTATCAAATATTAATTCTTATTATAAAGTCTAAAAGAAAAGTTTAACTCAAAATATTTAATATCTCAATTCTACTTTTATCATTATGATTTTGTAAAGGAGATAAGTTGCATAGAACTACAACTAAAGCTTTCACTCCAACTACATCAACATGATTTTAACTAAAAACCAACTTGATTTAACTCTTATTGTTTGTTGGATTCCTAAAACCTTTATCGTTGGATTATATAAAACCATTATTATTCAATTATTCGTATATATGTATGCCTCTGTTTAGATTCAGCTATTGAAGCAATCGCATGGCGATTCTTCCAGATCCACCTTTTGGGAAAAATCCACCAGGCCTACGCTCGCTGCCGGTTCCGTATAGGATCCTCAGAATTTCCGCCGGTGTCCGTGAATACGAAAGCGAATTAGCATCCGCTGATAGGATGTTACTGGTTGTTCGGTTCTCCGCTCCAAGTTGCACCGGTACCATCAAACCTTCGTCTTTCACCCCACACATGCCAAGCCGGTTCCTAAATTCCGAGATACGATTGGTAAAATTCGCCACGGTCAGTCCATATGGGCTCACTGTCTCATCAGCCCTCTCGTAGAGTAATCCCCGTATCACTGCGTCTTGTCCGGCCTCCACTCCCAACAGTGAAGCAACCAGCTACACCAGCAAGTTACATTTACAGAAATTAGGATAGAATATATATGTATGTATAGGTTTTGGATGGAGAAATTAAGGTTCTTACGGATAGGCTGGTTTTTCTGCCCAGGTTCGGAATAGTTCCAACATAACCTGCGAGTCCCACGTAAGGGATAACATAGGATGCTAAAAGATAGTTGATGGAGTTGGCGTACGGATTGAATGGAGGAGAGAGTGTGGTATTCATTGCTTGGTTCATTATTGCAGCAAAAGCTTCGGCACTTAAATTCAGTTGAGGCCTTCGGATTCCTCCTACTGATTGTGTGATCGCCCTGCAAGTTATTTCTTCATTGATTAATAATGCTTGAATAATTAATTCCTACAGACGGAAGCTACAGGGTAAGGGGGGGACCTGATATGTCCAATTTCCTGATAACCAAATTCCTCGATAATCCTACGGGTGGTTGGATCCAGATTGGCCATCCTTCCGCCCGCCGGAGGAGGACCGCCTAGGGCCAAAGAAGGTGCAAAGTCATCCAGCCCCTTACCAAGTGCACCAAACAGAAAAAATTCTGCTTCCAGAAATTCCAAGTTTAAAGCGAATTGAATTTGGTCATTATCGTTAGCCACAATCGGTCTGCACCGAGGAAGAGTAACCCCAATAACGAAAATGAATTCGAATGCCACAAGCAGCAGCAGTAGGGCAGAGAAGCAAGATCGAGAAGCCATCTTTGTTTGAGTACGTGAAATGAATAATAAAAACTAGATTGGAGAGATGGACTATTACACAGCTGCTTTTTATTGACAGATATTGAATATGTTATAGGGATAGAAGCAGATTAGATGTCTAAATAGGTTGGGATGACCAATACTCAAAGCGAGTTAATGTTAGATTTATTGCCATCTAAGCTTTGTTAAGATCTTCGGACCACACAATTGCCCAGTGATGCAAACTCCAAATGTTACTAAATACTAACCCCCTTTGCATGCCAACATGAACTGCTAATCCATCCAAGGGTGACCATTCAAAGTTAAGTAATTTTTTTTAGTTAGCCGAGTCTTATTTTATAACTCAAAACTTTATTTAATATTTTTTCGAGCTGAGTTATTTGAGTTTCTGTTCATATTTAATTGTAAATATTTATGGTAAAAATTAGTTCCACTTTAAACGGCTTTCTATAACCATATTGCATATCCAAATTGGGTGTCGTGGCGATACTATAACTTTTTCATTCATTGGATGCCTTACTAAGGTGTCTCAGGTTGGATAGCGAGATTAATGTAATGGCTGGTTGCGAGTCGGTGGTGTTGGTGCTGTTGTGCCTTTGATGCAATGGAGATACGCATGGGTGATTCGGCCCTGTAATTTGGAGCGAACGTGAGACTATTAGTTGATTTGGTGCTGTTGTGTCTTTGATGAACTGGAGATGCGCATAAAGACTGATTTTTCAAGGAATCAAGGCGTCGAGCTTATTTGTAGCTGTGGAAAATAGTCTTGCTCAGCCATTGGAGTCAACACTTTTTCAAGATCTGGTTGGTTCTTATATATTGCTGCAGCAATTTGGAGCTTGTGGCTAGTGAGTTTCGAGTTGGTAGACTTGAATTGGATAATCATTCGTCTTTGCACCCTTGATAAAGGTGGACAATCTTCAATGCCATAGGTCGTTTGGTGTTTTTCAATTCTTTTGGTGCAACTCATGTGTTTGTTCTAATAGTACAATTTGACATAACGGATCATCTGCAAAGGTCGCTTTGAAAGGAAATAAGATATTTTAAGACTCGTGTTGTTTGGCAAGAAGTGTTTAAAGCATGGTGGTAGTATGTTTCGAATTGTCATGGAGTGCGAATCCTTCATGTCTGGACGACCTTATTTTGTTGGGAAGGTATTTTGTTCTTTGCTTTTGATGGATTTTGGCTTGTCTGTTTTCTTTAGTTCAACTCTTGTACTTACTTGTGTTATACTCTTTTCCTCTGTTTAAAATTATAGAGATTTATAATAAGGCATACAATGTAGGTCTAAGGTTGTATGTTTAAACTTAATTAATAAATTTTTTTGCGGGGCAAAAAAAAATATATATGTTTCTTCATATGCAATATACATATATCAAGTAGAGTTGAGAGAATCGACTCGAACTTGAAAACTGTTACACTAATTTACAAAAAAAAACAAGTTTTTTGAATCGCAATTTAATTTTTTTAAAAATCAAATTGTGTTTATGAAATTAAGATTCAAACCAAGCCTGACTTTTTCGCATCACGTCGATTCGAAATTTTTAAAGCTAAAATTTATCTTTCAAATTAGCAGTTTTGGATAATTTTGAATAGACAGAAGATGAAATTTAGAGAGATTAAGATAATTCTGGCTAAAAAAAAATATTAGTGACGATAAGATTAGTTATTATAACAATGAAATTGAATAAGATGAGACTAAAATTAATAGTAAGATATTTATTTGAATTCGATATAATTTTGACGTGAAATTATAATAAAAATGACCGTTAATATATACATAATGTGTTAGGATCGATTTACTTATACTGTGTAAAACGCAATTAGTTTTACACTTTTTTTGAACTTTGATTTCTTTTTGCTCGGCAAATATGATTTTATTAAGATTGAATCATACATGTCTTAACCCGTATGTGTGCCTCGTTAAAAATTTCTCTAATCTTAACAAGAGGAAAAGAGTACGCCACATACGAGATGTAATGACTGTTTGATGATCGTTAAAAAATGCTAATAAATGGCTAAGATTATTTTCTTATCATTTTTTCTATGATAATTTTCACATTTTTTACTGTTAATCACATTCATCCATTTACCTTCATTTAACGGTCTAAAAATGTGTAAAAATTTTAAGTTTTACATAATATAAAAAGATCCTATTATATATATATAATAAAGCATTATATATAATTGAGATGTCTCTCTTCTGAATTTAAAATGAGATTAAAGTCATTACATTACGAGCCATTCATACGAGTATAAGAGGAGCCAAAGATATAAGGACCTCAATTTAAAATCGGAGAGATCTGAATGCGGTGCAGCGAAAACATATAAGGATCCATCAAGTAGAGAGTCGAGTTTTGCCATGAAATTTGTTACGGTTAGAAAATAAGCGTTAATCCAAGAATAAATGATAAGATAAAATAATATTATTTAAACGAACAGTACAAAATTAAGAACAATATAACAATATATAAATCAAACCGATTTGGAACCAAAAGAAACGTGTTGAGGCCTGCACGAACGCAGTTTCCTTAAGACAGATTTTCGGCCACTCCTATGGTGCTCGAGTTCATTGGTCGTCTATCTCCCAGGATACAACAACATAAGATCAGCCACAATTGCACTACTATGGAGATCACGAACCGACCCTTGCCTTCGCCTATCACCGAAAACCACTTGTAAAATCCACAAAGTAAAACAATAAAAATTTTCTGTAGTTTTTGTTGGTTGTAAACCTAGAAGCTTTACTCCCTATTTATAAGACTGTCATGAGGGTATAAATGAAAATTTTGACTTAATGAAGCATTTAATATTGAGAATCAATTGATTCTCCTATAAATCAATTTCCAAAATTATTATCTGAATTAAAGGTAACTTCCAATATTTACCCTTTTAATTCAAAGATAAAATTTGGCAAATTTATGCTTTTATTTGAGGAAAATTCATTTCAAATTTGGGTCAAAATATCTGCAAGCCCACGAAGGACCAAACCGGTTCAGACATTTGCGTTACCCACGTTGTGCACGTCTGCACATTTACGAACCAACAATTGGTTCCACATTTTCCTCAACAACATTTGAATCAATTTCTTATTCAAAGCTCCAAAATTATCAAAATTTTCCAACAATCCCCCACATGAATGAAATTGATTTAATCAAAAACATTTTGACTTGATGTGGTGATAGATTCTACGATCGATAGCTGCACAGGATAGGTAGGTGTTCGCCCTTGAACCTTCCCTTGTGAAAGTATATTTACTTTATTAGCTGACCAGTAGACGTAATGTCCTTGAATTGTTCTGCCGTTTGTGTAAACGATGATATAATTCACACAACTACCTCTCTGATAAGAGTATTAGTTCTAATGGGTATGTCCATATGGTCGTGGGCATTGCCTGGTTCTGCAAGAGTTTGAAAGAACTATGCCCAATAGTTTCATTGAAGCGGCCCCACTTCACTCTCACATAGGTGACTTATGTTGCTTGACTCACAAAAGCACACAATGGTCATTAAAAGCATTGCTTAGCCTAAACCACTTTGATCACTGTTTACATCATAGGAATGGACTTGGGGGATAAGAGCCCCTATAGTGACAGCACAGGTCTATGCAATTAGGTTGTCCCTTTGAACCTAGATCTTGGGATCTCCAGTCAACTAGGTAGGGTTTTCCTTCACATAGCACCTTAAATTTACATGGGCTTTAGTCTCATTCCTTTCGTTTTTTTGAACTTGATCCCGACTTAACCTTTTGGTTAGTGGATCTGCAACGTTATCCTTTGATTTTAAAAAAAATCAATAGAGATAACTTCATTTGAGATCAGTTGTCTAGCGGTATTATGCCAACGACGCATATGTCTCGACTTACCCATTATACACAAAGCTCTGTGCTCTACCAATTGTGGGCATTGGCTTTGGTCGTTCAGGAATATCCTTCAAGAAATTTCTGAAGCCATTCAACTTCTTTTCTAGGCTTGTCTAGAACTACAACTCAAATTCTATTATGGATTTAATTATAACCATTTTCTTAAGGATTTTCATGACACGGTTCCTCCTCCCAAAGTGAAGACATATCCACTTGTGCCTTTGATATCTTGAATATCAGATATCCAATCGCATCAGAGTATCCTTCTAAATAGTAGGATCTCTGGAATAATACAATTCATAATCTCGAGTATATCTAAGATATCTCAATACCCTCACAATTGCTTTCCAGTGATTTTCACTTGAATTGCTTGTGAATCTACTTGAGCTGCCCACAGTAGAAACAATATATGGTCTATTGAATCTACTTGGTCAACACTTTGGTCTTTGTTCTTGGACAAAAGTTAGCATGTATTTATTGGAGTTCTGGCTATGCTGAAAACATCCTTACCAAACTTCTCTTGTCTGCGTAGTGTGACTACGTCAATATGAGACCTTTCAAGTGAAAGTTTGATTTGGATGCCCAAAATCAAATATGTTAATCACATATTTTTCATGTCAATCTTGAATTTGACAAGTCTTTGGTACGTTTACCATTTTATTGTTGCTTCCAACAATGAATATGTTATTAACATACAAACATAGAATAATATATTCAATGTTAGTAGTTTTGACATATACACATTTGTCACACTCATTTATCTTGAAGTCGTTTGTCATTATGACATTATCGAACTTCTCATGTCTTTACTTTGGTGCTTGTTTAAGTCTATACAAGGACTTCACCAATCTACATATTTTTCTCTCTTGACTTGAAACTACATACCCTCAGGTTGTTCCATGTATATTTCTTCATCAAGATCTCCATTTAGAAAAGCTCTTTTAACATCTATTCGATGTACGTCTAGATTCCGCAAAGCGACAATTGTAAGTATCATACTTATGGAGGTTATCCTTGATACATGAAAGTATGTATCGAAATAGTCAAGGCATTCAGTAACATTTTATTACCAATCTGACCTTATACTTATCAATTGTTCCATCTGCTTTTATTTTTGTTTGAAAATCCATTCAAAATTTAGTGGTTTAATTCACGGAGGAAGATCCACTAATTCCCCACGTATGGTTTTGCATGATGGAATCAATTTCACTCTTAATGGCATCCTTTCATAAGATGCCTTCAGATGAATGTATAACATCATTATACGTTTGAGATTCAACCTCTAGCATAAAATTTAGAAAATGATCCAAAGAATTTTTCTACCCTTGCTCGTTTACTTATTTGTGGCTCTATTTCAAGCTCAAACCCTTGTTGATCATTTGAGTCATCTTTATCGATAATCTCCGAAGTTTGTTTCATTGAACTTCAACCAACTTCCCTAGCTTTACAAGGGAATACATTTTCAAAGAAAAGACATCATTTACTTCCATTATCTTATGCTTGTGAATCTCAGGGTTCTTCGATTCATACACAAGAAATCGATATACATTGCTATGTTCTATATAGCCAATGAAAATATAATCTACCATTTTTAGGGATCTATTCTCAGTTGCTTTAGTAATGAGGTCATTACCTTTGCAAGACACCCCACATTTTCAAGTAGTTGTAGGAAGGTTAATTACCTTCCATAACTTATATGGTGCCTAGTCTCTTTAATTATGGGGAATCTTGTTTAAAAGGTAATTTAGCTTATAGAACAACTTCCTCCACATGTTAGGCACATTATAGTACCAACGTTACTCATATAGAACTTCTCTCCATCTTAAACCTTTAATTAAGTTTGAGATTCAACATCATGCTCATAGAGAACAATTTTCACTATAGCTTCATCTTTACATTATTTTTGTGCTATCATCAATGAAGGTAATAAACATATTCCTTCAACCAATATGTTGCCGTATCAATTGTTATGGCAATAACATTGCCCTCGTTTGGAAGTCTATAGTTCGAATACTTGTTCTCATCTTATGGCAATTGAAGAATTTTTTCATGAAATTTTACTTCTTGAACACACCGTTTAATTTACGATTTGAAGTCGTTTTTGACTTCCACTACGTTTGCCGTGATAATATTTGTCTTAGCAATATTTACCTTAGAATCTTGTTTCTTGTAGAGAGATATCAATCCAACTTAGTTATGTTTAACCAACAGAAATCAAAAGGAATTAATCCTTTGATTTTAATTCCATTTCTTGTTTGGAAGATTAAGTAAACCCGTTAAAACGACAAGAATTAAATTCTCGAAACGAATTATTTACGAGATCTTTTATTTCCAAAACAAAACACGACTTCGCCTGAATATCATATTTCTCTCTACAAAATTTCTCAAAAGTAATTGTTAGTACGAAATAAAATCCACATAATTTCCAAAAATATAAAGAGTCACAATTAAGACAAAAAATGTGACAAAGTATAATTTATATACATGCCATATTTAAAATGTCCACATTATAAGGTAACACTATCTTAATAATATTACCAAAAATATTACCAAATTTAAAACTTTATCTTAACAATACATACAAATATGTATTTAAAGTTTTAATTTCCATTCCAAGAAAGATTGACATATAAGGTTATAAAATTACCATATTTTCATATTGAATGCCATATTTATTATTTAATATTAATGTCAAAAATGTTTAAGAAATATTTCATTATTACCTTAACAGTGTCATAAAAAGTTTAATTATGACATAAAACATAACATATTAAAAGTTAAAATTTAATATAGAATATTACCTTAATAATATCATAATTTATGATTTTAAAAGTGTCATATTTACAAGAAAACTTATTAAAGAATATTTAAATTACCTTACTAATCGAATATCTAAATGTTCTATCTCAAGAAAACCGCTTGCATCGGGTTGAATCTGTGGTGTTGGTGATCTCAACGTTTCTTGTCTACTGCCATGAAAATCGTTGATATGTCTTTGAGCATTTACGGGCACCAAAAGCTTTGAAGACAAGAAAAATGGTCAAATGCCAAATATGAAATAATTGACCACTTTAGTTTAAAGACATATAAAGCTTATAGAAAAAGCACGCATGTAAATCACAAATAACAGCATTAGGCATTCCTTTTTCTATGCGTGAAAATTTCCTCACCGTGTGAATCATTGCTTTAGATACAATAACCTGTTCGTCTTGGATTAAAACTGAGAATCTGTCTTAAGATTGTTAGAAAATAAGCGTTAATCCAAGAATAAATAATAAGATAAAATAATATTATTTAAACGAACAATACAAAATTAAGAACAATACAACAATATATAATCAAACCGATTTGGAACCAAAAGAAACGTGTTGAGGCCTGCACGAACGCAATTTCCTTAAGACAGATTTTCGGCCACTCCTATGGTGCTCGAGTTCATTGGTCGTCTATCTCCCAGTATACAACAACATAAGATCAGCCATGGTTGCACTACTATGGAGATCACGAACCGACCCTTGCCTTCGCCTATCACCGAAAACTACTTGTAAAATCCATAAAGTAAAACAATAAAAAAAATTGTGGTTTTTGTTGGTTGTAAACCTAGAAGCTTTACTCCCTATTTATAGGATTGTCATGAGGGTATAAGTGAAAATTTTGACCTAATGAAGCATTTAATATTGAGAATCAATTGATTCTCCTATAAAGCAATTTCCAAAATTATTATCTGAATTAAAGGTAACTTCCAATATTTACCCTTTTAATTCCAAGATAAAATTTGGCAAATTTATGCTTTTATTTGAGGAAAATTCATTTCAAATTTGGGTCAAAATATCGGCAAGACCATGAAGGAGCACACCGGTTCAAACATTTTCGTTACCCACGTCGTGCACGTCTGCACATTTACGAACCAACAATTGGTTCCACATTTTCCTCAACAATATTTGAATCAATTTCTTATTCAAAGCTCCAAAATTATCAAAATTTTCCAACAGTTACTATGTTGGCTTCATGACGTATTTACACAAACTCAACCATCTACGGCTTGGCGAGAAGAGTCGAGATGGTTCGAACCAAGGAGTGGGGGCCTGCTACAATATATTTCTTTTTTAATAAAAAGGAATTACTACTACGTGCATCATTAAAAATTACTCTAAAAATTACAAAATTAACGAGAAAATGTCGACAATAAAAATTACAATGAAAAAACTATGGCAAACCACCTAAAAACTCAGCATCGATTTCAATATAAATATATATTTTGGTAATATATTATATATAATTTCATTTAATATATCATTCATCATTTTCTATTCTCATTTTAGCATCACAATTACATTTAAACAAATACATATTCATGTTTGTTCCGCTACTTTTGTTCAGAGACGTGGTTGTCCTTTCTAAAAATATTTTAATCTCACTATTATAAAATTCAATTAGATTGGTCAAATAGTTTAAAAAGTTATTAGCAAAAAATAAAAATAAAAATCAATTGAGAACTAATAAAAATAACTCTGAATTGAGCCCTTATTAATCAAAGTACACCCAATTGAGTTCTCTCGTTTGCAAAAGTTATCAGTTGGTCCCTTTTTTCAATAGTTTTTATTAGTTGACCAAATTTGATCGACAAAAAGTTGATCTATGAATTGGTGGCACGTGGCACACCCTAAAATTATCAAATCATGAAACAATTGAAATATTAAAAATTATTATAGATTCATTTAAAATTATAAAAAGTATAATTTTGAAAAATCTTTAGGATATTTTCACCTCTGAAAAAGCCTAATTTTCTCTCTATAGCCGCCACAAACTTTTTTTTATCTCTTTTTGCTTAACCGGTGGCGGTAATCAGTCTTAGTACTGGTTTTCGACCACCGATATTCATTATTTTTCTTGTTCTTTCATGTTTTGTTATCTCAATTTTAATAAAAATTCTGCTTTTGTGGCACGCGTTTTCTCTACCTTTGTGGCACGTTTTCGTTGGCCTTTGTGGTTCGTTTCATCTGTCGTTTGGCACAATTTCAGCATATTTTAGCAGTTGTTTGGTGCTCGTATAGAGATCCTCACGCCGCTAGTTTTCTGATTTTATTCTGTCGTGGTCATAAAAAAGATTGATCCACACTTATTTGATGGTTTGTTAGCTGATGTAATCATAACAGTGTAGCGAAACAATTTGGCTGATAGTTTAGTTCGCTTACTACTCCTTTTTCATCCCGTAAAGCGTTTCGTTGGGCTAGAGACAAGGAGATTCATGAAGGTTTCTGAGTTTTGATGGTATGTTAATCTCCATGGAAGAGTTTATTTTTCTTTACACCTTTGTATGAGATTTTTAGTAGAATAGTCCTTTTTCCCCTCTTTTTTTGATGATTGTATTTGTAATATCTTTTATGGTGTTTAATAAAATTCAGATGTCATTGTAAAAAAAATTATAAAAACCATACTTTTATAATAAAAATATGGGAAGTGTAAAAAATTAAAAAGAAACATATACAATTAATTAAAAACAATGAAAATTATCAAAAAATAATAAAATTATTTTAGGAAAATGAAAAATCATAAAATGACAAAACATTTCAAAAATATAAAATATTAAAACTGTCATTGTTCCTTGGTCTGGTTGTAATTTTCTTTTGTAAGTAGAGTTTTTGACCTGTATCCAGGAGATTGACAGATTGTTGTACAACTCTTCTTAGTTTTTTTAAGTATAATAATATTCTTTAAATATTCCTTTTCTCTTTCTGTTGTCTGATATTGATGTTCATATGAATGTCCTAAGCTAACTTATATGGACTGTGTTGAGCTTCAGGACAAGTGGATAGGAAAGAAAAAAAATCACATCCATACCTCCCTTCTACAAGTATTATCTACGGCTTTGTTTGGTTGGGTGAAAAAGTGGGATGATGAAATGAGGGGAGAGAAAAATAAAAAGAAAATAATATTTTGGTGTGTTTGGTAGGAAAGAAAAGTGGAAGGAAAGAAAATTATAGGGGTAGTCGTTTTCTATGCTCATGTGTAAAAACAAATCATCCTAAAATTGAAAGAAAAATAGAGAAAATGTGGGAAAGATGTGAGTTGGTTCAAAATATTTTTCAAAGCTTAATTTTCTTTTCTTTCAACTTTTAACTCTACTAAGCAATGAATGAAAATAAAGTATAATTTTCTTTCAATTTTTTCATCTTTCCTACCAAGGCACACCAATAGAAATAAAAATAATAATTTTCAATCTTTCCGCTTTTCTACTTCTTTAATTTTTCACCCTTCAATTTTCTTTCCACTATACATAAGACTAAAGTTTATCCTTTTGACTGGGTTGAAATAGGGCTGAAAATCATGTGGGGATAATAAAAAATTATGGGAATTTGAACCGACGATGATGAAGAATAACTGAAATTTTTATTTATGGGGATAATCGAAAATTGTGGGATCTGATATTTTACATTTTTTTTTTAAAATATACTCACCTCCCTTTTTATTTATATACCCGATAAATAGTTAGTTGTTAAGATATTATTATAATGTTGAAATGATCTGTTTATTCTTGACAAAACTAAATTTATCATTTGAAATAGTATGTCATCTGGCTGGCTGAATATACCTTTATTTCAAGGGACACACTATATTGTACTTGTGGCGTGTTGAGGATTCATGTAAATTGTTCTAATGAAGTGACGGTAAGCGTATGTCGCGCCATTGAATTTAGGCAACATCAACCAGCATGTAAATATCAGCTTCGCATATGGTCAAATCAGGAACCATTCAAAGACTTTGGCGAATGTTAATTCGAAAAGGGTAACCAAAGAATAAATGACCTAATACGTCAGTTATCAGGGACGAAGCCAGAAATTAAAAATTAAGGGGCATGAAAAAAACTTAAGAGTATAAAAAGCCATCAAACTTTAAAAAAATCAATTAAGCTCTTAAAATTTTTCGTACTCAATTAAGCCGTTGAACCAAGAAATTAAATCAGTCTTAGTTTTGGGGGTCTCTTAGAGGGAAAAAAAATGAGAGGAGAGAACGGGAGAGCACAAGGCAGCTCGCAAGGGCAACGACGGGCGTGGACCTTGTTCATCGCCAATTTACCGATTCAATTACACTGGAAGGGTATATGGCAGGTCTTTGATCGTCATGGAATCGTGGTTGATGTGTTTGTCCCAAAGAAAAGGGCAAGAGATGGGTCAAGATTCGGCTTTGTTAGAATGAATTCTAAGGCGGATGCGGATAGAATCATTGAGAGATTTGATGGGTTCTGGCTCTATGGATCGAAAATCAGGGTTTCAATGGCACGTAGGGGTGGAGGGAGTATGGTACGGCGAGGAAACAATGGGGACTACACAAAGGAAAAATCTGATGAAAACCCTAAGAGAGCCAGAAATCAAACGAACACAAGTGCTACACACACGGATCGCGTGGACAGTAAACCAAATTCCAAAGCAATTGCAATTGAGGTATCTAAAGAGGACAATCAGAAACAGGCGATGGGGATAATTGACGATGATAAATGGGGAATTCTTCAGTCTTGTGTGATAGGGTACACCCGACATCCAATCCAAGTGGCTGATTTAGCCAAAGAAATTCGCGACGCGAAAATTGAAGGCTTTTCTTTGATGCGGGCGGCTGGATCCATGATGCTTATTATGTTCGAGAACAAGGAGATTCGAGAGAGGGTTTTGACGGCTGGTTTGTTGGATAGATGGCTGGAAAACGTCATGGTCTGGACGCCGCAATTGATTATGCCAAATCGAAGGTTATGGCTGTCGGTTAGTGGAGTGCCTATTCACCTATGGTCCGAAGAAACCTTCAAGAATATAGCGTCGATTTGGGGCGAACTTGCGCGTATCGATATGGAGACATTGGCGCCTTCATGCTTTGAGCGCGCAAGATTCCAAATTGAAACAGATTGGAACATGCACATTGAGGAAACAATTGAATTGAGAGAGGGCGACAATTCTTTTCTTATAAGAGTAACGGAAATTGAAGAAGCAATCGGACCAAAATGTGATTGTTGTTGTGAACTTGCTGAGAGTTCGACGGAAAAGGAAGAAACATCGGAGAAGGAAGTCGAATGGAAGATTAACTCAGTCTACAATGAAGAAGAATTGTCACCGGGAGAATCGTTTGTTCCTAACTCCATTCTCAATGAAGGGAAGGAAGACGCTGAGGTTCAAGAACAGGCAACGAGCAAATACATTGAATACATATGGGAGGATAACAGGAGGGAGGATTGGAGAGTGAAGAGTACACCGAGCTGGATGGAAGAGGAAGACATAGCGTTAATCAATAGGGAAAGGGAAGAGCGATCGAGCTGCGATGTTCTTGGCAGCATTGATGATTTAACTTTGACGAATGTGGGATGTGATCAGGTAGCTCAATTAGAAATTGAAGATATCAGCCCACAAATGGATGGGCCGAGAATGGAAATTCCTAGGGTCAATAAGGCGGAGGTTATAGAATTAAACGGTGAGAGCCGTCGCGTGCGACAATTATCGGAAATCACAGCCAAAGTAAATGACACAACAGCGCCGGGGGATACAATCAAAGGGCCTAAGCGGGGAAGGGGCAGACCGAGGAAAAACAAGTCGGAAATACCACCGGAGGCAACGGACATAGCGAATGGATCTCTGTCCGATTATGACTTTTTATGTCGCAAACAATCAATTTTAAAGGAGGCGCAAGAGACAGTCGATTTGGGTAAAATTATAGGGGCAGTAACGAGTGGTAGAGAGGAGGTGGTTGTGAAGGATATAGCGCGCATACTTGAGGCGCGCGACAAGAAAAATTAGCAGCGAAGGATGAGGGTGTTGTCGTGGAACGTACGGGGGATTGGGGCGGCAGCGAAACGTAGAAGTATACAGAGGGTTCTGCGACATCAACGATGTACTTTGGCTCTTTTTCAAGAGACCAAAATGGAGATGGTGGATGAGTTTATAATCCGGCAATTGTGGTATACGGACAGATTTGATTTTGCTTTCGCACCTTCGATTGGGAAATCAGGAGGCGTGTTAGCGGTATGGGAATCGACGGGCTTTGCAATGGAGACGGTAGAGGTGCGACATAATATGGTAATTCTGATTGGGCGTGGGATAACTGATGATTGGCAATGTGGCGTGATAGGTGTGTATGCACCATGCACACCGACGGAACAGGGTACGTATTGGGAGGTTTTGAAGACAGTGGTGAAGGCGAGGGCGCTAAATTGGTGTGTGGCGGGGGATTTCAACGTGGTCATGAAACCGGAGGAGAGACAAGGTTGCACGAACTCAAATCGAGGTATGGAACTTTTTTGTGAATGTGTTAATAACATGGCATTATTGGATGTACCGATGCAAGGAAAGCGATACACATGGTTTGGTCCGGGGCGAAAATGTAGTCGATTAGATCGTTTTTTGGTGTCGCATGGGTGGGTCCAAAGGTTTGCTTCGCTTGTAGTCCGTAATCTCCCAAAGGAGTTATCGGATCATTCTTCGATTGTGTTGGAAAGCAATGCTGAGGATAGTGGTCCGAAACCATTTCGTTTCTTTAATGCATGGTTGTCGGACATAGCAATGTTGGAGGAAAAATGGAAAGAATTTGAGGACGGCAGTAGTATGGCAACGATTACTCAAAAATTAAAGATGTTGAAGGGAATTCTGAAAGGTTGGAATCGAAACTGTTTTGGGGACTTGGAAGCACAATATCGTGACTTAGTGACCAATATTGATCGGGTGGATCAACGAATTGGAAGTGGGGAGGGCAGTGGGTGTGATGTGAAGGAACGACGAATTTTATATTCCCGGTTATGGAAACTAGCGAATCTTAGAGAATCGCTATGGCGACAAAAGTCTAGAGCTTTATGGTTGGCGGAGGGTGATCGCAACACTCGATTTTTTCATCGGGCAGCGAAGGTGAGGGCAATGCATAACGCAATTCTTGGTATTTGTGTGGAGGGTCGATGGATTAAAGAACCAAATCGATTGAAGTTTGTTATCCGGAGGGAATTCAAGAAACATTTTTCCAAGCCTAAAACAAGTGGGATATTACTTCCGATGGTGAACTTTGCCAAGATATCGGTCGAACAAAGTGCAGCCTTAGAGGTCGAATTCAATGAGGAGGAAATCCGGGAGGCAGTTTGGAATTGTGGAGGAGAGAAAGCACCGGGACCGGATGGATTTACGTTCGAATTTTTCAAAAAGGGCTGGGAATTTCTTAAGGCGGATGTGATCAAGTTTATGGCAGATTTTTTTAGTTCCGGTAGGTTACCACATGGTGCGAATTCGACATTTGTGGTTTTAATTGCGAAGCGAGACACGCCGAGGGGAATTAATGACTATCGGCCAATTTGTTTGCTAAATTCCATATATAAAATCCTGGCAAAATGTCTTGCACAGAGGTTACAAACGGTGTTGCCGCTGCTTGTGAATGATGTACAAGCTGCGTTTGTACGTGGTCGTCAGATTTTGGATGGCATACTTCTCGCTAATGAAGTTATTCATTCAATGAAGAAAGATCGAGCGGGGGAGGGAGGAATTATGCTAAAATTGGACTTCGCCAAGGCGTACGATTGCATTAGCTGGTCTTGTTTGATTTGTGTGATGCAGCGGATGGGTTTTGGAAAGACATGGGAGACTTGGATCCGTACATGTATTGAAACGGCAAGACTATCAGTGTTGGTTAACGGCAGCCCGACGAAAGAATTCGCTATGCATAGGGGTTTGCGGCAAGGGGACCCTCTGTCCCCGTTGCTGTTTGTACTAGTGGCCGAGATACTGCATCAATTTTTAATCAATGCGAAACAGCGAGGTTTGATCAGGGGAATCAAAGTAACAAGAGATGTGACCGTTTCGCATTTACAATTCGCGGATGACACAGTGTTGTTTATAAAAGGTGAGTGCGACAATGCGCGGCAGCTCAAACGCATCCTTACTTGTTTTGAGTATGTGACGGGGTTACAAATAAATTACGATAAATCTTGTGTCTATGGGATTGGTGTGGAGGAGGAGGATATGAATTCAATTGTGAGAATATTGGGCTGTCAGTTAGGATCGTTTCCTATGAAATACTTGGGAATTCCATTAGGGGTGAATCCGAGAGGTATAGAGATTTGGAATCCGTTAGTGCAGCGGTTCCGTCAAAAATTGCCGGGATGGAAACGTGATTCTTTGTCGTTTGCTGGAAGATTACTCCTGGTTAACTCAGTTTTGTCCGCTCTACCAGTGTACTACATGGGAGTCTTCTTGATTCCGAAGAAGATAATTTTAAAGATAGACCGTATCCGGAGGAATTTTTTGTGGGGGGGCAAGGAAGAAAAGGCGAAACTCAGCAGGGTAAATTGGAGGGTAGCTTGCCAACCGAAGCGTTTTGGTGGATTAGGAGTGGTGAATCTCCACATCCGAAATTTAGCTATGTTAGCTAAGTGGGCGTGGAGGTATACTCAAGCGGATGGATCACTTTGGAAAGCGATTATCGTGGCGAAATACGGCAGCGATGTCCTTGCATGGCGTCTCAATTCGAGGGGCGTGATGAGTATGTCATCGATGTGGAAACAAATAGTTGCGATACAAAGTGACGAGTATGTGGAAAAATTCATGAATGCGGCACAATTCACTTGGACATTGGGTGATGGGAAGAGTATTCTTTTTTGGAGGGATTGTTGGTGCCTTACGGATCCTTTGAAAATTATTTTTCCCGGTTGTTTAGCTTGGCGTGCAATAACATGGCAAGGGTATGTGATTACTTGTGCTTACCGAGTGAGGAATGGGCTGGATGCTTTCGGCGACCATTGCGAGTGTTCGAACATGCACAATTAAGGGAATTGGTAGCGTGCACTAGTGGCTTTTCCCTTCGTGCGAGGGCTATGGACAAGCTGGTTTGGATCCATGATGTGGCGGGACAGTTTTCGGTAAGTACTCTACATAAATTAATGGCATCTTTTGGATTACATGACACATCCGATATTAGCATGATCTGGAAATTGCCGTTGATACCGAAAATACAATGCTTTATTTGGTTTTTAATGCTGAACCGCCTGCCTACTTTACGTATGTTGATGGATCGTGGAATGCCGTTGGGAGTAAATAATATTAGTTGCCGATGGTGTGAGGATGGGGAAGATTCTGCTGATCATATTTTCGGGCATTGTGAGATGGCAAGGGAGGTGTGGGATATGTTTTTCAAATGGTGGTCTGTTTTGACGGTCCGTCCTTGGCATATCAGCGAGTTTATTAATCAGTGTTGCACGAGCTATTTTGAGGGAGAGGTACGAGATTGGTGGATTATTGGCTGCGCAAGTGTGTTGTGGTCGTTGTGGCTGGCCCGTAATGAATTGATGTTCAAGGAGAAGAGGGAGTCATGCCATTCGATTTTCTTCTTGGTTCAACTCCGGTCTTACCACTGGACTTGTGCTCGATTTGAGCTACTCCATGTGGGGGAGGCAGCCTGGTGGTCATGCCCCATCTTATGTCGGCCGTCAAGGATGCAGAAACGGGAGCCGAGACAGGGCATTGTGTGGATGCCGCCTCCACAGGGGGCATGGAAGTTCAATGTCGACGGGTCATCGCGGGGAAAGCCTGGCGCAGCAGGGTGCGGGGGCGTCCTTCGAGATGGGAACAGCAAGATTGTTGCGTTCTTTGCAGGGCCTATCGGGATTGAGGATTCTAATATGGCTGAAGTGCAAGCAATTGCGTATGCTATGAGAATGGTGCGGGAGGTTGATTGTGAGGGAGTGTATTCGATTGTGATCGAATCGGATTCAGCCGTTGCACTTTCTTGGGTCTTAGGAATTGAGCGCAGACCGTGGAGATTGGTTATTTGGCTTCATCAAATTGATGATGCATGGGAGGCGATGCCTTTTATTTGTTTTAATAAGATTTTTCGGGAGGCCAATTCTATTGCGGATGCACTAGCTAAGAATGGCGCAATGCGACCTAATTGGATATGGATGTACTGAGTTTATTCGGTTTTTTAGCCTTTTGGAATCCTTCGTTGTACCACATGCACGGGTACTCTTTTCCCCCACTTAGGATTAGGGGGGTTTTTAATGAGGCCGGTGCATTGGTTTTTACATGATTTATCAATAAAATAAAATCATGTTGCTGATCAAAAAAAAAGAAATTAAATCAATTAAGCATGTAAAACAATTCTAACCATTAAATTTTGATAGTTTTTTTTTAATATATTGGTGTAGAGCGTTGTATCATAATGTCTCGATTTGATATTTTAAAAAATATTTTATTTAAATATTTGTTTAAAAGTTCTAAAAATTCTAAAAAACGTATAAAATAAAAAATATTTTTTTGAAGAAATGTGTAAATGCAAAATGATAGAATTGTTGTGTATCATGTGCCAATAATGTCTAAAGAAAAAAATTGTCAGGATTTAATGGTTAATATTTGTCAATTGACAAATAGTACTAAGACATACAGGATTTGAAAACCTCCTTCCCTAAACTTCTAATCCTAGATACGGAAAGATCGGGGTCTCTTCTCCTTGGGTACCCAACCACGAGCAGCAGCAGAAACAACTAATGTATGACCTATCTCAGCATCCAAAAGTGCAACCAAGGGGCAGAGATTCCGACTAATGGCTTGTAACGCCCCGAGTTTAGGGTCGGGAGTTATCGGGTTTGTTAGACCGGGTCAATTAAATTTAAATGAGAGAAAAATCACTTTAACACACCTAGAATGTTTTTAAAGGGTAAAGGGCAAAAGAGGATTTTTCATAAAAAGGAATAGAAAATTGGGATTTTTAACAAAAAAAAGCCATCTTCTTCTCCATTTGAATTTCACGTTCTAAAAACCTCCCTAAACCTAGTCACTATTCCATTGGATTTCAAGCTCTCAACTAAGTGATTTCTTCAAGGTAAATGGTTCCCTAACTTAGTCTCATCTTCCTTGAGTTTTATATGTTAATATTTTTGTAAAACTCTTGGATAAAACATATTTTGATTTTTAAATTTTGGTTGGAAATGAAAAGAAATCTTTGGGTTTTCGTTTGGGTTGATTAAGGCTGATTTGAGGGTGTTCTTGACTTTGTTCTAACACTAAAATAACATAAAAATTGTGGGTTTTTAATGAAAATCCGAAATGTGTATTTTGGGTGATTTTAAGAGTTAGAAATCTTGAGTTTTTTGTTGGGTTTTGAGTCTAAAAGGTAGCTGGAGGTTTGGTAGCCTTGGATTGATGTTTAGGGATGTAAAAAGGTAGGTTTTAATGGTAAACTCGTTGGGTATGGTTGTTAGTAGTTTGAGGCTGAAATCACTATGTTTCGGGTGTAGTTTGGGCTTGAATCGATGTGTATTGTTGCAAGGATGTTGAATTCCGGGTTTTTAATGTGTTTGTGAGTGTATTTGTGTTCTAATGCTCGATTTTGGGTTACTTAAAACAACGGATTTGGATTCGAGCTTTGTGGATGGAAATCCGGGTAGTTCGGAGGCTTGATTCGGCATCTTGGGCATCGATTGTGTATTGGCTGGTGAGTGGATCGATTTTAAAAGCCTTAACGTGGTTAAGGGAGTGTTTTGGGAGTTTGAATTGAGCTTGAAAGGCCAATCCAAGCTCGAGAGTAAGTTTTAAAGGTTTATGCAATTAAATTGTGTTTTACGATTCTTGAATGCGAGTTGAACATGCTATGTTATTATGTGTTGAATTGCATTGTTCTGCATGTTGAAATGTGGGACTTATGTTTGTACTTGCATTGTGAGTACATGCCTTGCATGGAAGTTTGGACTTGGTAAGTGGTTCAAGCATCAGTAATGCTTGTGGCTGTAATTGAGTATATTGACATGTGTTGGTTGTTACCGGATATAATTGATAGATCAATAGGATTAGAGTGCACTCGAGGTAAAAATTCGTGTGTGGCCTTAGTGATGTTAGATTCCACTAAGGAGGAGTACGGTGATGTGAGATTCCACCGGAAATCATGTTATTACTAGACGGGTGAGTACGGTGATGTGAGATTCCATCGGAAGTGTCTAGTGGGTTTGAGAAAGTTATCCGCATATCCGAGCCTATGGCTTGTGGTTGCATTCGGTAAATGCACGTGAAGGTAAAAGCATGACATTGTATGTTCAAACATATGGAAATGATTTGGAAAATGGTTTTGGTTTTCAAGCCAACTATGTTTTAAAACTGCATTGTTTGTATTTACTCATTGAGCACCGCTCACTAAGCTTAAACGCTTACGCTCTATTTTCCAACAATGCAGGCCATTAGACCTTTGAAGCAGCTCGAGAAACAAGGGAGGATCCAAGGGAGTTTGGTTTGCTCAAGTATGGTTTAGACTGTGATAATTAGTATTTAAGCAATGGGATATGACCTTTGTGTTTTTTATGTTGTTGGCATGTTCTTTTGCTCAGACAAGTATGTTTAGTCGTTTTGGGCTTGTATTGCCTTATGCCATGTTGAAGTTGCTTTTGTTTAACTTTTGGCTATGTGGGTGAATGCTTTGTATGCATGTTTCCCTTTTAAATCTTATTTCATTGGATGTTGCTTCGTTAATCGTTTAAATTGCTTCGTATGTTTATGTAGAACTAAGTGTTTTGATATAATATTTGAAAAAGGTTTTGGACTAAATTGAAATTAATTTAAAATATGTTTTAGTCAAAAACAACTTGAAAATATGTTTAAGGGTTTTACAAGGCTTTGGAATGATTTAAAGTACATTTAAAGTAGTCAAAACCAAGCTTTTCAAGTGCCCGTACCGGTACGGTCTGGTACCGTACCGATACGCCTTAGGGTTTCAACTACAAGAATTTTCCAGTAGCAAAAACCCGTACCGATACGCTTAGCCGTATCGATACGGTGTGTTTTAAATCAGCCCAACGGCTAGTCGCGTACCGATACGGTTATGTCGCGTACCGATACGTCTAACTACCCCCAACGGTCATATTTCCCAACAGTCTTTTAAACTGCAGGACCGTATTGATACGCTAGGTAAGCATATCGATACGCATCAGCTGAAGTGCACAACTGCTACTTTCTTATGGGACCGTATCAATACGGTTTGAAGGGTATCGATACGCCAAGCTACAGAACTGCATTTATGGTGGGAAATAAAGGCTCCAACGGCTCCAATCCAACCTCAACGGTTACAAACTCAATTGGGAGTATAAAGGGACCTCCAAGCATCAAGAGAAGGCTAATGCTTAAATTGTTAAACATCATATGACCAAAAATATATCTTAGTGCCTAATTGTCATTTTCTTGTACAGACAAACACTTGTGAGCTATAATTGTTACATTTGCTCAAGTGTTCTAGGTTTTGGGTGAGTGCTTAGATTTGCAAACACATACCTATTAGAGGGATTCTAGTTTGCTAAGTCTTTCTTGTGTAAGAGAGTGTTTTCTCAAGCTTTGGGTAGAAAGCTTTGAGGGTTGTAAATGTTGCCTCCTCATCCAAGAAAAGGGGACGAAATTCTTATTGAATTTGTTTGGAAATCCTTAGTGGGAAGCTAAGGTAGTGGATGTAGACCTTGATTAGAAGGTTGAACCACTATAAATCGTTATGTAAATTGTCTATGTTGAGTTGTAAGGTGCTCGATTCGTTCAATCGATGTTGCTCACTAAGTGGTGGAGAGGTGGATTTTTGGGTGGATGTGGTGTGGAAGCTTAAATGTAAATGACACAATGATTTTAGAGTGGTTCAACCTTCTAACCAAGGTCTACATCCACTACCTTAGCTTCCCACTAAGGGTTTCCAATCAATCCACTATTGATTCGTCCCCTTTTCTAGGCTTAGGATGAAACCCTTATACACCGATCAAGCTTTCTACCCAAAACCTTGATCAAACCCTCTTTACAATAGATAAGAAAAGCAAACACAAATCCCTCTAATAGGTGTTTGTTTGCACAATTAAAGCACTCACCCAAAACCTAAAACACTTGAGCAAATTTGACAATTTTGGCTCATTGGTGTTTGTCTATACAAGAATTGACAATTTAGGCACTAAGACAATATTTGATCAATTGTTGATTGACAATATGAGCATTACCATATCTTGATGCTTGGAGGTCCCTTTTATACTCCTTGATGAGTTTATAACCGTTCCTAGCCGTTGGGGTTGATTTGGAGCCGTTGAGGACTTTATTTCCCACCATAAATGCACTTATGCAGCTCACCATTTCGAAACAGTCGTGCCCGTTTCGAAACACCCTTTAAGTATAAAAAGTCGTTGCAGCCTGATGAGGTACCCGTATCGAAACGCTCTTGGCCGTTTCGGAACACCGTATCGAAACGCCCTAAGGTGTTTCGAAACGTGTGGAAGGTTTTGTGTATTTTGGCTTTTGAAAATATGCAAAACCCTTTGAAAACATCCATAAACATAGTTTCAAGTTATTTGGACTTTGGAAATAGTTTTGAATTCTTTTTAAATCAGTCCAAAACATTTTTCAATTATTATATCAAAACATTAGCTCTACAGTCTATCTTTCCATTCCACAAAACACCCAAATATCTCACTTCTCCACACTTGGTGAGCAAGAACAGTTGAAGGAATCGAGCTCCGTAAAACCAAACAGTTTATCCATGGTTGCCTTGTGATATATGCTTGATTTTATGTTGCTTGAATGGTCGTTAAATCATCTAGTGTCGAGTCCTTGTGCTTTTAGCAGCAAAAACAAGGTTTGCAGTGCAGGGCGTATCGATACGCTCAAGGGCTGTATTGATACGGTCCATTGCTTTGGACCTTGTTTTAGGCAAGGCGTACCGGTACGCGGGGGTGTATAGATACGCCAAATGCTCTCTGGAAATCTGAGAAATTGATGAGATTTTACCGTATCGGTGCGGGTCCTGAGGGTATCGGTACGATCTTCGTAGTTTGACCTTGGAAAGTTGACCGTTGAGAGCATATCGATATGGTCTCCCTAGGTTGACTTTGGGGTGTTAACCAAGTCCAGGCGTATTGATACGGTCCTCTAGCGTACCGATACGGCATGTTGTAAAAGTTAAAAAGGGTTTGTTTAATTGTCTGTTTCGCGTGTTTTGTATCCGTGTGTGTGTGTCTGCTGCGTGTCCTCTCACATAGGATATAATTAAAGCATCTAGACAAGATAACTTTAAAAGAAATTTTCTAGGGTTGCTAATCGGAGGGGAGCCTTAACGGGTTTCGCTTCGGTTTTCCCCGTGTAACCCATTTAATGCGGTCTGACGGCTAGGCTGGGTCGAGGGGGTTACATTTGTTGGTATCAGAGCCTAGGTTTCGCCTAAGTTCGTTGAGTTTCCGTAAGCCGAAAGGTAAGTGAGGTAAGTTTTATGGTGTAAGCTTGTTGATTGTGATTGCACGATGATTGTAAGCATGTTTGTGGCTATCTTGTGTTGGTTGAGATGTGGTTAAAGGAACCCATTGCTAGTATACTATTATTGTAAGTGATTTTGAGTTTAAGGACTTGAGCACCTTGGACCATGTTCATTGCTGACCCCAAATCATTTCACTTGTTGTGTTTGTTGTTTAGCTTTGCATCTGTTAGCATGATGAGACCGAGGGGAAGGCCGAGAGTTGAACGGATTGAGAGTGTCGAGGATGTGCGAGGAGAGAACTTGCCTCCTCCTCCCCCTCTTCCGCCTCCGAGTGGTGGAGCGAATGCGGAAGGTGTTGGACCTCAGGCTGGTCAGAGACGTGAAGGTATTGATGTGAATCTGTTGATTCAGGCTATAGCCGGGGCTATACAAACAGCTTTAGCGGGTGTTCGGATTGCAGCACCACCTCAGGGTGCAAGTTCTTGTTTACCGTTAGAGAAACTTCGTAGCTTGGGCGGGGTTGAGTTCCATGGGTTGTCACCCGAGGGTTCTGAGGCATGGTTTGAGAGCACAGTTCGTATCTTGAGTCAGATGGAGTGCTTTGAAGCACATAAGTTGGGTTGCATTGTCTCTTTGCTTCAGGGAGATGCCTACACTTGGTGGACTACTATCATTACGGGTATGCCAGAGGCCGAGGTTACTTGGGAGTTCTTCAGGAATGCTTTTTGTAAGAAGTTCTTAGGTCCTCGATACCTAGATGAGAAGAAGAGAGAGCTCATGGCTCTAGTTCAGGGTAGCTTGACCGTATCCGACTATGAGGTGCAGTTCATACGTCTCAGTCAGTACGCTTCTGAGTTGGTTCCCACTAAAGCGGAACGATGTGAGCGTTTCCGTTATGGGTTGGTTCAGGATGTGAAGACCTATATGTTGGCTTCCGACTATACAAATTTTGATGTGTTGGTCACTAGAGCCAAGGACATCGAATAGTCTTTGGGACTTGCGGATCGCAATGGTGGATCTAGTTCCGGAAAAAGGAATACTGATTGGGAGAGAGATCGTGCCAAGAGGCACAAGGATAGGAAACTTCATCATGATCATAGACATAGAGGTGGTAATCCGGGAAGAGGCCATCACAGCCAAGGGACTAAGAATCGTACTCTCAAGTGCAACAAGTGTGGTAGACGTCATTTCGGTGAGTGTTGGGGCACTTGTGGCTCTTGTTGGTACTACGATTCTAGGGCGCATTTGAAGCGTGATTGTCCACATCCGTCTAGGGATGGAAAAGCTCCTGCACGAGCTGTCGACCATCAGAGAGGCCGTGGGCGTAGTCGAGGTAACTTCCAGCCTAGGAATGACGGTTAGAGGAATGTAGCTCATGTTGTAGCGGTTCAGCCAGAGAGAGGTGGGCCAGCTAGAATGTATGCACACCGTGATGACAGGAATGACACGGATGTGATTGCAGGTAATTTCTCGTTACAGTCTATGACTTTGCTTTCCTTGATTGATTCTGGTTCTACACATTCGTACTTATTGAGTGAGCATGCAAGATTGTTAGATATTTCGGTTGAGATATTAGATATGGGTATGAATGTCACTAGTTCTTTTGGTGAGACATCTGTGGTCAGAAAGATGTACAAAAGATGTCCTTTGATGGTTCAAGGTCATGTTTTTCCCGTGGATATGATGGAATTGTCGTTCTATGGTTTTGATGTAATATTAGGCATGGACTGGCTTGTAGAGCATATGGCTAGAGTAGATTTTGAGACAAAGCGAGTGTCCTTGAGACTTTCAGAGGATCACGAGGTAGTGATAGTGGGCGAGAACGTTAAGTTCGTGTCCAATGTAGTTTCAGCCTTAGAGGCTCAAAAGTTATTGGATGTGGGTTGTCAAGCGTACCTAGCCTATGTTATGAATCCAAATATGGATGAGGCGCGACCTCGAGACATTAAGACAGTTTGTGACTTTCTGAGTGTATTCCCAGAAAAATTGCATGGTTTGCCTCCAGATAGAGATGTAGAGTTTGTTATTGAGACTTATTCAGATTCTGCTCCAGTATCGATTGCACCATACCGAATGGCTCCTAAAGAAATGAAAGAGTTGAAGACATAACTTCAGAAGTTGATAGACCGAGGGTTCATTCGTCCGAGTACTTCACCTTGGGGTGCACCGGTATTGTTTGTGAAAAAGAAAGATGGTAGTTTGAGAATGTGTATCGATTATCGATAGTTGAATAAGTTGACAGTGAATAACAAATATCTGTTGCCGAGAATTGATGACTTGTTTGATCAGTTGAGAGGTGATTCAGTGTTCTCGAAGATAGATTTGAGATCTGGTTATTATCAGTTGAAAGTAAGAGATCAAGATGTACCAAAGACAGCTTTCCGCACTCGTTATGGGCACTACAAATTCTTAGTGATGCCCTTTGGTTTGACTAATGCACCAACAGCATTTATGGACACGATGAATAGAGTATTCTATGAGTAGTTAGATCAGTTTGTGGTAGTCTTCATTGATGATATTTTAGTGTACTCTCGTACTGAGGAAAATCATGATCGGCATTTGCGTTTGGTGTTGCAGAAATTGTTAGACAATCAGTCGTATGCCAAGTTAAGCAAATGTGAATTCTGGATTAGGGAAGTAGTCTTCTTAGGCCATATTGTATCAGCCGAGGGAATCCGAGTGGATCCCAAGAAGGTTGAGGTAGTTGTGAATTGGAAACCACTGAAGAAGGTGACCAAAGTTCCTAGTTTCTTAGGTTTGGCCGGTTATTATAAAATATTTGTTGAGGGTTTCTCAAATGTTGCGGGTCCTTTAACTAAATTGCTATATAAGGATGTTCAGTTTGAGTGGACTGATGCAAGACAACAAGCATTTGAGAAATTGAAAGAGGCCTTAACTGAAGCTCTTGCTTTAGTTCAGCCCGTGTTAGGGAAAGAGTTTGTAGTCTTCAGTGATGCGTAGTATGTTGGCTTGGGTTGTGTGCTTATGCAAGAGGGAAGAGTAGTGGCCTATGCGTCTAGACAGTTGATAACTCACTAGCGTAATTACCCTACGCATGACATAGAATTGATTGCAGTGGTTTTCGCTTTGAAAGTTTGGAGACATTACTTGTATGGTGAGAAATGCACGGTGTATACGGATCACAAGAGTCTGAAGTATATAATGACACAAAGAGAGTTGAATCTTAAGCAGCGTAGGTGGTTAGAGTTACTTAAGGACTACGACCTCACGATTGAGTACCATCCAGGTAAAGCCAATGTAGTGGTCGATTCTTTGAGTAGAAAGGTAGCGGTGGAGTTACGAGCTATGTTTGCTAGATTGAGTTTGTCTCAAGATAGTGGTTTAGTGGTTGAGTTGCAAGTTAGACCCTCGTTGCTTCAGTTGATTAGAGAGAAACAGTTGCAAGATAGATCTTTAGCATCTCATGTACAAGACATAACGGAGGGTAAACCGACAGATTTTTGTTTTAGTAATGATGGAGTTTTGTGTTTGAAGAGTAGAGTAGTTGTTCTGGAAGATGTAGTCTTGAGACGCACCATCCTAACTGAAGCTCACAGTAGTCTGTTTGCTATGCATCTGGGAAGTACGAAAATGTACTGTGATTTGAAGAATGAGTATTTCTAGGTTGGTTTAAAGAAAGATGTTGTCGAGTTTGTGAGTAAGTGCATGGTCTTTCAGCGAGTTAAAGTCGAGCACCAGTTTCCTTCAGGTTTGTTACAACCGTTGAGAATTCCCGAGTGGAAGTGAGAGAGAATCTCCATGGATTTCGTATCGGATTTGCCATTGACACCTTCTAAGAAGAATTCGGTTTGGGTAATTGTTGATCGTCTTACAAAGTGTGCACACTTTTTAGCCGTTCACACCACTTATACTCTAGATAAGTTGGTCGATTTGTATATCAGTGAGATAGTGAGATTGCATGGTGTACCGAAATCTATAGTGTTAGATAGAGATCCGAGGTTCACGACTAGATTTTGGGAGAGTTTGCATAGCGCTTTGGGTACTCGACTGAATTTCAGCACTTCATATCATCCTCAGACCGATGGTCAGTTAGAGAGAGTCATACAAGTGTTGGAAGACATGTTGAGATGTTGCATTATTGAATTTCAGGGTTCGTAGAAGAAGCATCTACCGTTAGTAGAGTTTTCTTATAATAACAATTATCAAGCGAGCATTCAGATGGCACCTTATGAAGCTCTGTATGGTAGAAAATGTAAAACACTTGTTTGTTGGGCTGAAGCGGGACCGAAATTGATACCTTTGTCTGATATGCTTATGGGTACTACCGAGAAAGTTCAGTTGATTTGTGACCGTTTGAAGGCAGCTTCGGATAGACAGAAATCTTATGCGGATTTGAAAAGAAGAGAAATAGAGTATTATGTGGGCGACAAAGTGTTCTTGAAAGTCTCATCTTGGAAGAAGGTGATGAGGTTTGGTAAGAAATGCAAGTTGAGCCTGAGGTTCATTGGTCCATATGAGATAGTTGAGAGAGTTGGTCTCATTGCCTATAGATTGAGACTGCCGGCCGAACTAGAGAAGATTCCCGATGTGTTCCATGTTTTGATGCTTCGGAGGTATAGATCGGATTCGTTGCATGTTATGCCAAATTAGGAAATAGAGTTGAATCTGGATTTGACCTACGATGAAGAACTAGTTGAGATTTTGGCTTCGGACAACAAAGTGTTGCGAGAAAGAACGAATGAGTTGGTTAAGGTTAAATGGCGTCACCGAGGGGTGGAAGAAGCCACTTAGGAGAGGAAGGATGACATGAGAAAGAAGTTTCCTCATCTCCTTCCGCCAGGTAATTTTGGGGACGAAATTCCTTAAGTGGGGGAGAGTTGTAACGCCCC
Organism: Hibiscus tridactylites; assembly: GCA_958450335.1. Lineage (NCBI taxonomy): Eukaryota > Viridiplantae > Streptophyta > Magnoliopsida > Malvales > Malvaceae > Hibiscus > Hibiscus tridactylites. The sequence continues at coordinate 65,502,668 of OY288287.1, read as the reverse complement.
GAGTTTAGGGCCGGGAGTTATCGGGTTTGTTAGACCGGGTCAATTAAATTTAAATGAGAGAAAAACCATTTTAACACACCTAGAATGTTTTTAAAGGGTAAAGGGGAAAAGGGGTATTTTTCATAAAAAGGAATAAAAAAGGGGATTTTTAACAAAAAAAAAAGCCATCTTCTTCTCCATTTGAATTTCACGTTCTAAAAACCTCCCTAAACCCTAGTCACTATTCCATTGGATTTCAAGCTCTCAACTAAGTGATTTCTTCAAGGTAAATTGTTCCCTAACTTAGTCTCATCTTCCTTGAGTCTTATACATTAATATTTTTGTAAAACTCTTGGATAAAACATATTTTGATTTTTAAAGTTTGGTTGGAAATGAAAAGAAATCTTCGGGTTTTCGTTTGGGTTAATTAAGGCTGAGTTGAGGGTGTTCTTAACTTTTTTTCTAACACTAAAATAACATAAAAATGGTGGGTTTTTAATGGAAATCTGAAACGGGTATTTTGGGTGATTTTAAAGTTAGAAATCTTGAATTTTTTGTTGGGTTTTGAGTCTAAAAGGTAGCTGGAGGTTTGGTAGCCTTGGATTGATGTTTAGGGATTTAAAAAGGTAGATTTTAAAAAGGTACATTTTAAAGTTAGAAACTTGTTGGCTCTCAGATTTCGGACTTGCAAAATGGGCATCAACGACTTCTTCGCATATAACCTGCACTGATGTTGCAGGGACCTTTGGGTATGTAATTTTCATTTCAAGATGATCTACCTTACTAGTTTCTAATTGTATTCATTTATTCAAAGGGTATAATATAATGAACAAACATGAGAAGTTCCCCTAAGATTACTTACTGTTGAGGTCAAGACTCGTATTCTTACTAGACAAAAACCGAAGCAGAGACTGTCTCACAATCCTTCCTGTTTGCCAGATCTGAGCGGAGGAAGCACTCTGGATCTGCAAGAAATTCAGAAATGATGAAAACCCTTTTGGGTAATTACTGGGAAGAGTGAGAAATAGAGGAGGACCTGTAAGAGAAGAAGGGTGCAGGAAGAAGAAGAGCGGTGCAGTCCATGTGTATAAATATAATACACGTGTATTATACATGTGGAATTTTTTAATTTTAAAATTGCCATGTCAGCCGGCCGTTACTCCTCTAACGGAGAATGATGGAAGAGTGACTAAAATAAAACAGATTATAAACATAAGGGACCACAATAAGCTGTTTTGAAATCTGGTGACCAAACTAGAACAAACACCAAACGAAAGGGACTGTTTGTGAACATTACCCATTCTATATTTATTCACATGCCATTCGACTACATACATTTAACCTGAATGAAAATATCAACCCTAAGCATACAAGTCATTCGAATTACTTAGCTTAAGTAGACATACCATCTCATTCGAAATCTATTCCTACATTCATTCTATTTAGTAATCAAATACAAGCACACGTAATCTAATTAACTTATCACATATATTTTACCATTACATAAGCCATTTTAACACATGTTTATGTCTAACATTTTCTAACAAATTTTCAAGTCAATTTCATGTTAACCAATTTAATCAAGGTTCTTACCTATCTTTGCATCTCATGCTAACCATATTATCCATATGTATAACATATAACCATTCCTTATGATTCAAATAAACCATATAGCCATAACATATGATTAAGCTACCATTAGCTACTTTAATTACAAGCCAAAACTTAACCAATTTATACAAAACATCCCAAAATGCCAAAATGCATACTAGTATATACATCTATGCCACCCCTAGGAATTGCAACATCATCAAAATACCATACTTTGTTCTTGCTTGTGACGAACTAGCTAGATCAACGTTGAGATGGCTCAAAATCCAAGATACCTTAAATTTTGGGAAGAAGACAAATTCGAGTGATAAGTACATAATGTACTTAGTGAGGTAACACCTACACCTATCCATTTAATACCGACAAGATTTTGATTCAGGACTTAGCCGAACATATGACTCTATCGATTTTCACCTTTAAATGTTTCTTATTTATTTTACCTACTAACATACTTATCATAGTCCAATCCCACCAAATCAATCAAGTCAATATAACTAATTTGAAACCAAGTTCAAACAAGCATGCTTCCTAATTCACATTATCATGCATGCTATAGCAACTTACTTAACTTATACATGTCATACCCAATTTCAAAAGTCACGCTTTCATAGTAAAATCACATGTAAACATTTCATTCCATTCACTTATAATCATATCATGACAAATCACATAAATTTTCATGGCAATTAGATGTACTCATGCTTTCATATATATTTTCACATGCTAAACATTCTTCATTTGATAAGTCTTATTAAATCATTATTGCCTCGGTATTTCGGTTGGACTAGGTAATCGAGTCACAAATTGGTACACGAAGTACCCGTATGAAGAGTTAGTACACTAAGTACTCGTATGAAATTGGCACCGAAGTACCCGTATGAACATTTTGGCACACAAAGTACCCGTATGAAAGATACCTAAAGTATCAAAGAGCTCTAGACTCTAAGGCATGCCGTTCTACCTAAACCAACTAGTAACCAAGGCATTATTAGCTTTTGTTTAACATTTGAATTCATGTAACAAACTTTTAATACATATGATAACTTCATGTAATCAAATCTTTTAAAGCATATCAATCATGCTTCATGTCGTATATCAACATTCATATCATTCAAATCATGTAACCGAATTTTCTAAGGCATGGCAATCATACTTCCTATCGTATAACAAACATTAGTATCATGTGATCATCTAAATCCAGCATATCACTCAAGGTACATGTTATATGCATGCAATTATGTACCTTGCATCCAGCAAGCAGTGTGCCGTAAACTTACCTCGGCATTTCCAAGCAATGCACATGAACTAGCCTAAGCCTAGCAATCTAGCAACCAATTTATGGCATCAAACAAGTTTCCAACCAATTTATTCTTCTTCCCTTATTACCAAATATAAATTTAGTCCAATTACATGATAATTATGAAATTAAAGGATGGTTAGAACCTAGGTCCTAACCTTAAGGGAAGTTACACTCATTGTACTCCAAGCTCTAGGTACTAAGAAGTGTGGATGACAATCACTCTATTCCTCTTCTTTGATGGCTCTACCAATCTTTCCTCCTCAAGATCTTCAATTTTCTGGTCCTCTAGTAAACCATACATGCATAACCATCCATTAGAATGCATTCAAATAATTCAATTCAAGTTTTTATATGCACTATAAATGCAAGATTCAAATCTGTCCCATACTAGACAGTTTATCAACCCTTTACTAAAAATTGCATATCTTTTAATCCGTTTATTGGATTTTCGATTACTTTATACCATTGAAAAGCTAATAAAATTATCTATTTAACCATAACAAGCTTGCATTTTATTACTTAGCCATTTAATACAGTTTTTTTAAAGACATCCCTACTTGCATTTTCGAACAGCTTAGACATCTCAAATTGATTCATTTCCAGATTTTTCTACGTAACTCCAAATTGAGTTCTGTTTTTTACCAAGCCTTCTAGACACATAGAAGATTAATCCTACTAATTTTTAGCTTAAAATACCAACCGTGATACTCTTGGAGGACATTTAAAGTGACTATTTCAGAACAGAATGTTCTAGACAGCTTACTTCAACTCACCCTACCAATTTAATTAGTAACCATTTCACCTATGGATGTACCTAAACTTTATACCGTACTCTTATTTAGTGTCTTAACTAGTTCCATGGTAAATACCATAGCCGTTTACCATATTTATCCACACGAAACAGTCCCTATCTCTAATGTACACAAAACAGATTTTAACCACTGCTCCATTACACTTTTCTAAATTAATTTTTTCCTAAGCTTATATTTATGTATTTTCTAGCATTTTACACACATAATTAGCATCATTTAATCCATTTTATAGCAGCCATTTACATACTTACACCCTACTTATCCATTGACACATTTTACACTTCTAAAATTATCACTAACATAACCTCAACATGCATGTTTATGTTCTTATCATATTCCCAACAATTGCTCAATGAATTTCTAGCAACTTAAACACAATTTTAGCCTCTATACTTCAAGTTTCCAGCAACCATTTTCATGTATACATATCCCTTAATTCATGACACAAATCATTTTCTCAATCCTAAACTAACATAGAAACCAACATGCACAATCTGTCATATTAACATGGCAGCAACATCTCAACAATTCAAGATGATTATATGCATTCCTAATGAAATAAAATTAAGTAATTACCTTACTAACAAAAGGCCATGCACGGAAAAAACCAAGACTTGAGTTAAAACAGTCCCCAAACCCAAGCTTTCTCTCACTATTCTCTTTCAAATTCGGCCAAGGGAGGAAGATGAAGCAAGGTTTCCTCAAGATCTTATTTTTCACTCAAACACTCTATTTTCCCATAGATTTTCAGCTCACAAGATCAATGAGTAAGAATCAAAGGGCTTCTCTCTTTTGTTCTCACCAAAATGGGGTAAATGAGGGATGAAGAAACAAACAAAGATGAGGAAGAGTCAAACTCTCTCTCTCTCTTCCTAGGAGTAACCGTCCATATTCACATCCCCTTTCATTATTATTATTATTTTTAATTAATAAGATATTATCTCATTATAAGCCTTCCTATTGGGTCATACATGCCACCTAGACTTTTCACTAAGTAGCTTTTAATAGTTTAGCATGCAACACTTTAGTTTTGTTTTAGTTTCATTCCAATCCTCTTAATTTAGCTTCTCACTCTTTTTTTTGTTTTCAATTGAGCCCAAATCTTATAATTAGCTTACTAATTTTCAATTGCTTATTAATTGAGCTACCTCACTTCATTTTATTTCAATTAAATCCTAGTCCTAACTAGTTCAGAAGGATTAGTTCACATTGTTTAATTTTACTCAAATCACTTATTCAATTTCTTTTAGCTTAATTTGGCACATAACTCGCTTAATCTATGACTTAATTGCAACATCCTCCTAAGCCCGGTTTAGGGTGTTACAATTCTCCCCCTTAAAAGAAATTCGTCCTCGAATTTACCTGAAGGGAAGAGATGCGGGTATTGCTCTTTCATAGTGGCTTCGAGTTCCCAAGTAGCTTCTTCTACCTTATGATTCCTCCAGAGGACTTTTACCAAGGGAACCGACTTATTACGAAGCCTCTTAACTTCTCGATCAAGAATCTGAACTGGTTCTTCTTCATAAGACAAGTCGGGATTCAATTTCACCTCTTTCGGTTCCAGAACGTGAGAAGGGTCGGATCTATACTTCTTGAGCATCGAGACATGAAAGACGTTGTGGATCTTATCAAACTCACTAGGGAGAGCAAGACGATAAGCCACAGGACCAATTCTTTCGGCAATTTCAAAAGGTTCAATAAATCGAGGGCTAAGCTTTCCCCTTCTTCCGAATCTGAAGACTTTCTTCCAATGAGAAACTTTTAGAAAGACCTTGTCTCCAACATTGTGTTGAATGTCTCTCCGTTTCAAGTCGGCATAAGCCTTTTTTCTGTCGAAGGCTTGCTTCAATCGATCATGGATAATTCGAACTTGTTTCTCAGTTTCCCGAAGCATTTGGGGTCCCAAAACCTTATTCTCTCCCAATTCGGACCAGCATAAGGGAGTTCTACATTTCCTCTCATATAGAGCTTCAAAGGGAGCCATTTGAATAGATGCTTGATAGCTATTATTGTACGCGAACTCTACCAATGGCAAGGAATTCTCCCAATTCTTTCCAAAGTCTATGACACAAGCACATAACATATCTTCCAACACTTGTATCACTCTTTCAGACTGACCATCAGATTGAGGATGGAAGGTTGTGCTAAGGTGTACTTTAGTTCCAAGAGCCTTCTGCAAGGATTTCCAGAAATGAGCAGAGAATCTTGGGTCCCGATCAGAGATTATATAGGTTGGTACTCCGTGTAAACGAATCACTTCACGGATATATAGCTCGGCTAAAGTTTCCAAGCTCATGCTCATTCGTACATGAAGGAAGTGAGCGGATTTGGTGAATCTGTCAATAATGACCCACACAGCATCATGCTTTCTTGGAGTACAAGGGAGACCGGTGACAAAGTCCATGGTAATATGATCCCATTTCCATTTAGGCAATTCAATGGGCTGAAGCAATCCCGTAGGAGCTCGGTGTTCAGCTTTAATTCTCTGACAGGTTAAACACCGAGATACAAAGTCTGTGATGGCTGCTTTCATGCCCGGCCACCAATATAGAGATTTCAAATCCTTGTACAATTTGACAGAACCAGGATGAATCGAGAACGGACTTTGGTGTGCTTCTTGTAAGATATCTCTTTTGAACTCTTCATTATTCGGAACACAGACTCTATCTCTAAAGTAGAGCAATCCATTCGAATTGATGGAGAATTCAGCATTAGCTTTTGAATCAAGCTTTGAGATAATAACTTGAAGCTCAGAATCGGATTGCTGAAGATCTTTGATTCTCGAAATCAAATTAGATTGAAGTTGGAGTCCAGACAAGGATCCTTGTTTTTGATATACTCGTAAATGAGCATTGATCGCATTATGGGCTACAAGGGAATTTTACAAAGTTAGGTACGAATATTCAAGGAAAGTGTTCAAGATTTCAAAGCTTTTAATTGGCTTACCCAATATCGGTTTACGACTAAGAGCATCTGCAACCACATTGGCTTTTCCGGGATAATAGTCGATGACTAAGTCATAATCTTTGAGTAACTCCATCCACCTTCTCTTCCTCAAATTCAAATCCTTCTGGGTCAAGAGGTACTTGAGGCTTTTGTGATCGGTGTACAAGTAACACTTCTCACCATATAAGTAGTGCCTCCATATCTTGAGAGCGAATACAATGGTAGCTAATTCGAGATCGTGAGTGGGGTAGTTCAGCTCATGAGGTTTCAATTGCCTTGATGCGTATGCAACCACGTTATTTCCTTGCATCAAAACACAACCTAGCCTCGAGTGTGAGGCATCACTGTACACATTGAAGTCCTTGCCTGATTTTGGTTGAATAAGAACAGGGGCATGGGTCAAAGTTTGCTTAAGCTTATCAAAACTTCTTTGTTGGTTCTCCGACCATTCAAACACTTGATCTTTTCGAAGGAGTTTAGTCAAGGGTGAGGCAACAGTGGAGAATCCCTTAACAAATCTCTGATAGTACCCGACTAATCCAAGGAAACTTCTGACCTCACCAACATTCCTCGGAGGTCTCCAGTCCAATACAGTTTGTACTTTCCTAGCATCGACTTTAATTCCTTCAGCCGAGATGACATGGCCAAGGAATGACACCTCCTATAACCAAAATTCACATTTAGAAAACTTGGCATATATAAATGACGTTCTCTAAGGGTTTGCAAAACGATTCGGAGGTGTTCAGAATGTTCTTCCTTGTTTCTAGAATAGACAAGTATGTCATCAATAAAGACAACAACAAACTTATCGAGATGAGGCTTGAACATTTTGTTCATAAGATCCATGAATGTGGTCGGGGCATTTGTCAACCCGAATGGCATCACCAGGAATTCGAAATGACCATAACGAGTCCTGAAAGCAGTCTTAGGCACATCTTCTTCTTTCACCCTCATTTGATAGTACCCTGATCGAATGTCAATTTTAGAGAACACCGCAGCATTCTTGAGTTGGTCAAATATGTCTTCAATTCTTGGCAAAGGGTATTTTTTTAAGGTAACATGATTCAATTGTCGGTAGTCTATACAGAGCCTCATGGTACCATCCTTCTTCTTCACAAACAAAACAGGAGCACCCCATGGAGAAGAGCTTGGACAGATGAATCCTTTGTCTTGCAGCTCTTGAAGTTGTTTCTTGAGTTCTTTCAAATCTATTTGAGCCATCCTGTAGGGAGTAATGGACATCGGGTTCGTTCCAGGCTGAACCTCTATTCTGAACTCCACTTCTCTGGTTGGAGGAAGACCAAGGAGTTCCTCGGGAAAAACATCAACAAATTCAGACATAATAGGGATAGATGCTAATCCAAATTCATATTCGTCTTGTAAGATCATTGAAGCAAAGATCGAGGTATGTTTTCTATCGATAAGTAAGATGGAATCTTTTCCTAAACCCCGAAGGTACAACCTCCTATTATGGCAATCTATCTAGACTTGGTGCTTTCCCATCCAATCTAATCCCAATATTAGATCGAATTCACAAGTGGACAAGACATATAAATCAATAGGAAAGGGTATGTTTCGAATAGTTATTGAACAACTTTTACAAAGCAAGTTAATTGGTAGGTTCCCACCTATGGGGTTCGAAACAACTAGGCCAGATCTAACAAGTACAAGCTTCAGTTCTAGTTTATCAACCAAAGATGAACATACAAATGAATGGGTAGACCCTGAATCGAACAAAGCATAGGCATGACTTGAGTTTAGTTCAATAGTACCTGCAATCACATCTGGATATTCTTCCTCCTCTCTACCCCGGATGTGGTACATTTTGGTAGGGGCCCGGGATTCTTGGTAAGTGGTAGCCAACTGATGGCATTTCCCTCTGCCTTGATTCCCCGACTGTTCTTGTCTAGGACCCTTATTTTTGTTCTAAGATGTAGGACTCGGATTGGCACGAGATTGAGCTGTAGCTTTATTATTAGGATTCTGGGGGCAATCTTGTTATGAATATTTATCTATGTGGATGTCTATCATGATTAGATCTTTATCTAAGGAGTTTGATTTATTTATTATTATGAATATTATCTCTATTAATTAGAGTTTAATGTATTATGTACTTCTTATGCCTATAAATAGATGATTCATTGAAGGCATTGTACACACAATTCTATATTTGAGAATAATACAAATCTCTCTCTTTCTCTCATCTCTTTATTCTTTTATACTTGTTCGTTGTTCTTCATTATTTTGTTCACAACACGTTATCAGCACGACTCGCTCAAGAGCAATAAGTTCTTTGCATCGAGGATCATATTCATCAACCATGATTTTTCATTCGAGATCTAGACGATAAAAGATAGAATTTTTAATCAGGTCAATTCACCACAATTTCATTTAAGTATTTTTTTTATGTTAGTCGATTTCTTTTTTTAATTATGATATGTGAATACTTTCATGCCATGAATTATTTATTTTGATCGATAATATGTTGGTACATTTTTTTATAAATAAATCATGACTACTCGTAATCCCTTATATATGTACGATTATATGGCTTCAATAAATGCTAAACAAATCGAAGAAAGTGAGGAACTGGTTTTGGTATTCATGTTTGACAACATCTTTAATAATGATATTATAATATTATTGATAATATTTTTAGTTACATATATTAATTTGATAGATTTTTGTTGATAAAGTTACACCGTAATAAGGTTTCTCTTTGTTAGTTAATTTATTCTTTTTTCTCAAATTGGTGTACTATGCTTGAATATTTTTGAAACCAATTAGATTTTTTTTCATTGTTATATATACATCATATTATAATTAAAGATTAATATGTATTTATCAATGATTATTGATGTTTTAATCGGATTTTGAGTTTTTGCATGATATAAAGACATGGAAAGAGACATGACATTATGAGAAGATGTTTTGTCATTTGCTACGTCTCAATTGTCCTCAAGAGGAAAATCAATATCGGTAAATTCTTATTTTATTTTATTTTCCTTTAAATTATGATTTTAATGTGTGATAAATCATGGTGAATTTCAATCTATAAAAAGATTTTTATAAAGTCTATATTTGCTCGAAAGCAATATTTCTTCGTCGAAAAACTCGACCATAGACTTCTCCCAATTTCAAGTTACGAAAATTCGTCTTGATCCAAAAAGTTTTATGGGAGGCATTCCCTGAAGTGAATGCAAAGCATGATGTTTATTCCATGCGATTACCAATGATGGGGCATTCCCTGAAGTGAGTGCAAGCATGATGTTTATTTCATGCGATTATTGGAACTATTTCATTCCCTGAAGTGAATGCAAACATGGTAAATCATTATTCAATTAGAGACATAATTTCAATATAATCCAAGTATATTGGTTAGACATCTCGTTCTGCGAGTCTACTGGTCTCAAAGGGGGTTTTTAAAGGACCTTGTGGACATGTTTAACAATGCCGCGAACGAGGATTAAATTTTTGTTCTCTGTGATAAGGATATGTGAAAAATGTTTTAAAGGCCCACTGGCTCTACTCCATTCCCTGAAGTGAATGTGAGATTATATTATGGAATGAATAAAAATCACATTAGAAGTTGTGGTCGTGGTCGAGGCTATGAATATAGACATGAAAAATCTGGTTATTTTAAGAATACTTCTACCCACCGGTAGTGAGGTTATAAGGACGAAAAGAGTGATAAAGATCATTCTATTGAAGTAAAACTCTTCTTATTACCAATGCGATGTTATAAATCATTGGTCTCGTACGTGTTATACGTTGAAAAATCAAGAATCATTCAATGATAAAGGAAAGAAAATAGAAGCAAATTTTGTTTGCGAAACATGAAGAAGATGATACTGGTCCAACTTTATTTGGACATTGTTGGTCCAACTCTTTTGGACGTTGTTGATTTTCTTATAACCCTCGAAAGGAATAAATCATCTTCTAATTATTCTCATAACTTTGAAGAGATTTATTTATTTATTTATTATTTATTTACTTTACGTTTATTTATTTTACACACATTAATTATTTACGTTTTATATTTATATTTATATTTATATTTATATATTATGATATTTATTTATTTTGTTTAACATGATTACTTGTCAAATACAATCTATGGTGACGACTTATGCTCAACATAAGCATAAGATATATTTTCTCATTTAAATGCAAGGGAATAATGTGAGTACTATATCTCAAAGTACTGAAAATATTGATGATCTAGAAGAGCAATAAATTATTGAGAGAAAGCACATTATGAAAAGTGCAGAATTGCGAATATTGCAATAATTACCACTAATGGTAATAATATCGTCACCACTATGAGTGGAAATTTTAAGAGAGCAATATGAGTTCGCAAACTATCCCTTTGGGAATTATAGATAACATATGTTATCAATTGGCATTTGAAATAAGCCAATATGGATATAAGTTTTGGTAACAAAAAAAAGTCAGTTGAAAGCTCTAGAAGAGCTATATATTGCTACCAAAAGATAATTTCAATTGAAAGCTCCGAAAGAGCTAAATATGTTCCTATTTAAAGGAACAATTTTGATGGTCGTACTAGACATGTACGAGTAAGATTAAATTACATGTTATGGTAAACAAGGAGTTTACAAATTCAGAGATATATACACACATATATATAGTTGGCATGATCGGTTAGACCATCCTGATCAATAATGGTGCAGAAATTATTGAGATTTACATGCACATGTATTAAAAGAACATGTAGTTCTTTTGGTGCTTATTCTCAAAGGAATGGTCCACTTATTAAAGAACGTGAAGTTCTTGTGTTACTTAAAGGAATTTATTAAATTCCACATACTAAAAGAACCTGAAGTTCTTGTGTTGTTTGTTCTCAAAGGATATAGATGATCTCACTTACCAAAAGAATTAGAACTTAAAGTTCTTGTATTGAAGTTGAGAATGTATGTCTTACACATCTGAACGAAATATGGGCCCATATATCCACAAATGTGGAAAGTTTTATATGATTTTAGTAGATGCATCTACATTGTTTTATCGACTTACAACCAGAAGTTTGTGAGATTGATTCTAAAAAGATTCAGATTATGCAGTTAGATTATCCGTCTTGAAAAGCTAGTGGTTTATATTTTAGGCTATATCAGTTGTTACAAAGCCTATTGATTATGAAAAATATAGTTTAGCAAAATTTCAATTGGATGCCTCCTATTTAATAGCTAAACTATGATAACAAAAGAGTTATTATTTATATGGTGTTTTCATATATCAACACTTATATGCATCAAGCCAACGAGTTATAATAAACTCCTCGTTATGATTGGTTTTTGGTCAGAAACCATACATTTTCCATTTTATGATTTTTTAATGTGCGATGTGAATTGCTCCACCACAACGCACAAAATGGGTAAATAAAAAGGGTTGAGGATATATATTGAGTACGAGTCTCCTTTTATGTTTAAATTCTTAAACATTAATTGGAGAATCATTTATGACATAATTTTTCTCAACATCAGGGGGAGATAATAATCAGCTGGATAGAGGAAAATGAATTATCATTATCTAGATCCTCGTATATGAACTAGAATTTCATAAGATAATTTATGTTATTACATGTAAACTGCCAGACATATTTACTAACCCAATGAGAGTAATTAAGTCTCATATACCAGCTGAAATGCTCTAAGTTTAAATTACATGTTAGAGCGAGAGAATGTAAATCATGCCTGAAGCATGATAGTTGAAATTTTTCCAATGATCAAAATTCTTGTAAATAGAAATTAATATGAGATGGTCATATTTTGGAGGCGGGTGCTCCTGAAGAGACCCAAGACATAACAAATAATAAAACTCTAGAAGAGTTTCAGGCACCTGAACTAAAGATTGAAATCTTGAAGAGATCTCGATGAGTTATGTCATTACGAGAATAGAACCAGAAAATTGGAAAGTTGTCGAGAACGATTTTACAAACAATTTTACATAAAATACTTCTATAGAAGTAAAGAAAGAAATCGAGGATCTTGTATAAAATCTATCCAGAAGTATAGATATTGAATTGGCCGATGTTGAAAGATGCTTTGAACTTCTAAAATAGAAGTATTTGGATGTAACACCCTAAAAAAAATGAATGAAAAAAAAATATAATAAAGATGAAAAATAATGAAAATGGAATGGAAATGAAAACCTAGTTGGAGGTTAGGGGATTCGATCCCGCGACCTCTTGCTTTTAGGCTAGTAACCCAACCAACTGAGCTAGGCAGCTCTTAATGTCTAAAGCTCCCTAATATCCTTTTTGAACCTTTTTGGTGGTGTACCTAAAATAATTAAGGCACAATCTGACTCTCCACCTTCGGGAGAGACCATTCGAACCAAATGAGATCTAGAATGTTCAAAAAAAAGGGAGGAAAGCTCTCACCTAACCCCCATCGCCTCAGCTCCGATCTGCGCCACCGCCGGGCCGTGGCGTTCACCGCCACCACCGTTGGCTTTCCCGTCGAGCTCCGACCAAAACCGTGGTCGCCACTCGCTCAGTCGCCGTTTAAATCGTCGGCAATCGAAGAGAACGTCCGTTCGAAACCCTTGATTTGCCGCCCCTCTGATTTCATCTGATTCCAGCCGCCTCAACCGTCCGTTCGCGATGCCGCCGCCAGATCTGGGCTCCCGACGTGACGATGAACAAAACCCGACCGACTACTTGCCCGTCCGACGCCGGCAAGCCCCTCATCGGAGCATCGCGTTTTTCCGGCATATACGAACCCTTGAGGTGAGTTCCGACTTAATTTCCGGCTTGTTTCGGATTAAAAATGTAAGGGTTGGAATTGTGGTCTAATGGTCTATGTTTTTCCGGCAGAATCACGTCCGTTGAGCTCTCCGGCGAGCTTTCCGGCCACCGTCCGGCGACACCCGATTTCCTAGGGTAAGAATCGATCTGAACCGGTCCAACCCGACCCGAGTCCAACCCGACCTGTGTCTGACCCGACCCGAGACTGAGTTAACTCGTTGAGTCAACTCAGTGAGTCAACTCGCCCGAGTTAACTCAGTGAGTTAACTCACCGAGTCGACTCAGTTGGCTTTTTGCTGATCGCTGACGTCATCGTTGACCATGTCCCCCGTTGACCTTGACCTGCTGACGTCAGCGTTGACTTGCTGACGTCAGCGTTGACTTTGACCAAAAAGTCAAAATTTCTGAAAAAGCCATATTTTATGTTTTTTGACGTCCTGAGTCCGTTTTTGAAGCCCGTTTTGTAAAATTCTAACCCGAAGGCCTTCGAATCTGACCTTGAACCCGAAAATGTTTGTGTGTCTAATTTTGTTAAGAGCTCTTTGGATAAGGACTGAAATGTGAATCTATGTTGTTGAAGGTATCAAAGTATCCTTGAATTCGAGATGTTGGGAGCCGTCAAATCTTGGAATTGAGTGCGATCGAAGGAGGTGTCATGAATCAACCGTTGTAGCTCGGAACTAAGGTAATACATTACTACCTTCTGCATGCTTTTGCAACATGTTGGTATTCGGTTAATGTTTGCATGATCATGCTTGAGCATATGATTATTTCTGATTACGTCGATCAATTATGAAATAAGAATATAAATGGCCAAGGCAAATATTCACATAAGAGGTTTGATAAATCGAAAGGACTTTCGAGTTCAGTAAACGATTAATAAAAGGGTTAATCTCTAAGTCTGATTATTTTTGCTAATGAATTACGAAAATGCCCTTGATGTATGAAAATGACTAAAATACCCCTATTAATGAGTGTGGTCTGAGAATCTACACTAGATCCGGTAAAACAATCGAACCTTCTGAAAATCTTGAAGTTTGCTTGGGAAGTTATGGTAGCGATGCTTCACGTTTGAGTCTGTAAATTGCTCAGATTCCTTTTTGAGATTGAATATTCTCTGAAGACAATTGCGAGAAAACAATTGTATGTTTGGATTAGACAAAGTCGCGTAAATTGCTGAATTGATCGTGATGACTGAAATGTTTGGTAATACTGATACAGTTGAATTGGTCGGAATATCCATAATGATTAAAAGGAATAATGTATCCTCGGCACCAATTGTCAAATTAATCGAAATGACGAATATACCCTCGATATCGGAAAGGATTGAATAGTTAGAACGACCGAAATGCTCAAAATTTGTTTTGGAGCACCTTCAGATATGAAGCATTCGAAATACCTGCGAATGTTGAAATGACTGAAGCTAACTCTAAAACTGGAATAAGGAATACCAATAAATCTAGACAATATAACAACTCTAAAGTGGTAATTCACGGTCCGTGCTTGTTGGCCGTTTCTGATACTATCCTAATTTTGGAAAGATAGCATGTGGCGACATGTTCGGGTTATTTGGAAAAAGTACTCAGCGATTGGTAAGAGCAATATGTTTCCTCAAAAAGATAAATTCGATGCTATGGAACGAGTTCGGGGGTTCTATGCATGTTCAGGAATTTGGAAAATTACCGCTTGGATACATGTTTGATCTCTCGTAGTAAGTTCAGTGGATGTAAGGTGAAGACGATCTGCTTTGTTGTTACGCTGTAATCAGTTCTGGAAATGAATGCTTAAGATGTGCTTATCCGATTATATTTCAAACTCTGTGTTAAAGGTTTCAACTAGTTCAGAGAGACTCGAAAGCTTGATGAGCAATTAGAATTCCAAAATTTTGTACATCACCGTTTATACCTTGTTTGTTCAGCTTACCAAATTACCCTTCGAAGGCCGGAATGACCAACAATACCCTCGTAAGCTTTAGTGATCGAATCACTCTCGATATATCTGAAATCCCTATGATTCTGAAGCATCAACTTTCAATGTTAATTCGATCTGTCTTACCGAACTCCCCTATTCGTAGGGATCTCGTTCTGAAATCAGTCTAAATTCGCCAAGTGTCATCTTTCTAATATCTATCGAGCACCTCTAAGAAATGAATTAGGCCATAAAACGTGTACCTTGTATCTGTAATTACTTTATGTTCTAAATCAAGGTAATATGCTTAAAATTTAAAAGTATGATATTGTAATACGGAAGGAAAATAATTCTCTAAATTCTGACCTCTGTTATGAAAAATATATCTGATATATGACATTGAATACGAAATAATGATAATGATAATAAAATAAATTTGATACATGTCTTCTGGTATAAAAATAGATTTAATATTTATTTTCTGCTATATTGTCTTCTGAATATAAGTTGAAATCATATGTGGTATATTATCTGGATATGAATGATGATCTGTAGGCTCAGCGTTGATAAGTCCTTCTGTACCTAAGCTCCTACGCCCACGGGCCTAGGGTAAGTCTTTCTGGACCTAAGGCATCCCCTTAGGTAGGCTCCTACGCCTCAGGCCTAGGGTAAGACCTTCTGTATGCAGTTCAGGGCGAATTGCATTTTAGAGTTCGGTTGGAGGGTAGTTAAGTAAGTTAATAAAACTTTCTGACCTCTTCTTATGTATATCCTACTAAATTAATGTATTAAAGTGAACGCTCAGTATACTTATAATTCGCGTTTAATGAACCGCTTTGAACTCCATAATTCAACTTCTGAAATCTGAATCTATTTTTGAATCTCTGCTTTAGACTCACATCTTGAGGTTCGGGTGATCTAATAAAGAACAACTTTGTTACCTTCTGGTATAATGCTCCTCTGAAATCTAGAATCGTAATTTGAGCTTATCGTTACCTAGTTCTTCATGACAGTGTTAAGCTTGCCTTACCTGCTTGTGCTCTTAGCATCCCTTGGTAGTTTGTATTACTGAGTTTTTCGAAGCTCACGTTGTTTTTACCATCACAGGTTAGAAGATCGACCATGACGCAGCTGTCAACATCGGTATGGAGTTTCTTTGGTTTGCATGCGGAGTATGGTATCTGTGTAATTAGGGGGCATGCATGTCACATCTTGATTTACATTCGAGTCTAAAACTTGTTTTAGCAATTTGTATCATAGTTTTTATTTTGTAGTCTGAATATTTTCTAGAATTGTATTTTAATTCAAATTTTGATTTGTGATTTTAAATGGTTAACGATTTGTTTATTTGAAATTTTAATGTGGGTCGCTCCGGTGGCCCTAATGTAACTTCCTAGGATCTGTGGCAACGCATAGGCGGGTCTAGGGGGTTACATTGGACCAGTAGTCCAAACACCTAAAGGTGTAATGCAAGTGAGACACAAATAAGTAGTCGTAAATACGACTCGAACTATGATTTATGAAAAGTTTTAATTACTTCATGGTGGATGCAAATTACTTTGGCAGTTATGAAAAAATTTACATGCGTCTAATTATTTGTGGATCCATATTTATCCTTGAAGGATTTAAAATGCTAGAAGCATTTGGAAATTTCCGAAGAAATTTATTTAGACATGTCTCATTAATATTTTGGCGCATTTGGTATAATCGCCTTAGTGAATACTAATTGAGGAAATACTATAAGAATGATCATATTTTCTTATGTATTTTATAAAGGAGTTTGGATCAAGATTCATTATATCATTAGCACTCCTGAAGAGCTTCAAATTGGAAACTCATGAAGAGTTTTCAAAGTATTTAATGAAAGTATTTGAGAAAAAAAATCTTGAGATGTGGTTTTGTCTCGACTTAAAGATCGAGCACTTAAATATGCGTTTTTGTCTATGAATGGACATAAGTTGAAAGAATCTTAATGAAGATTCAATATGAATTGTTGGATGTGAATAAAGATAATAATATCTTTTTCTTGGTTTTGAAGCACCATATATTAGTTGGTCAAGCAATATCCATGGATATACAAAGATAATTACATTTAGATCTTCAAACATTCGTTGATGCCTCCTTAAATGTCGTAGAAATAATTGTTATGCACGAGGCAAGCCAAAAATGTGTTTGGCTAAGACCATTGACCCAACATATCCAAAAGATATGTGGATTTACTTTTACAAGATATGATAAAAGCTACCTTGTGTGAAGATAATGCAAGATGTATATCTCAGTTTGAAAGTTGATACATCATGGAACATATTACTCCAAAGTTTCATCCCTCGCGATCTTTAGAAAAATAATTTTCAAGATTGAATTATGAAGATTCAAAGATCTTCTATGATGTTTTCATGAGGGGGGTAAATACGCGTTGCACTCTTTTCCCCTTAACCAATGTTTTGTCCTAATGGATTTTTCTGGTAAGGTTTTTAATGAGACAACATGTTATGCGTATTAAAGATGTGTGTACTATTTTTCCTTCACTAATGAATTTTTTTCCCACTGGGTTTTTATCTTAGTAAGGTTTTAACGAGGCACATTATCTTCATAGACATCCAAGGGGGAGTGTTATGAATATTTATCTATGTGGATGTCTATCATGATTAGAACTTTATCTAAAGAGTTTGATTTATTTATTATTAGGAATATTATCTCTATTAATTAGAGTTTAATGTATTATGTACTTATTATGCCTATAAATAGATGATTCATTGAAGGCATTGTACACACAATTCTATATTTGAGAATAATACAAATCTCTCTCTTTCTCTCATCTCTTTATTCTTTTATACTTGTTCGTTGTTCTTCATTATTTTGTTCACAACAAATTTTTATTTTAGTGTAAAGAATATATGACTTGTAAATTGAAATTGGTCATATATTTTAGCTAGTTGAGTTGTAAATTTTATTTATTTTTATGGGGATGAAAATTACCTGAAATTTATAGGAACCCACGCACGAAGAATATGACGACGAAAATATTTTCGAAATGTTTAATAGGGATTCTCCCACAAATGTTAAGGAAAAAATGAGAAATACAAAATCATCTTCACCCACCCTGTATCATTATCACCCTTATGTCGATGAAACCACATAAACCGATAACACAAATAGTAGAGTCTAAATAGACTAAGGCCTTGTTTTTTGTTACTTTTACCAACTCAAACACACTTTTTAAGCAAAAGTAACCAAAAATACTCTATTTTTTAGTGTTAAAACTTTGGTTTGCCCACCATTTTAGCTTCTCAAACCTTGGTTTGCCAAAAGCTAATTTTTTAGCTTTTACAAAACTTTGGTTTGCCTAAAACCTTAATTTGCCCACCATAACAAAAAACAAAGCCTAAGAAAGATGACGAGACTTTTTCAAGTTTCTAAAGTAAATGGAGTTTCAATAATATCATCTTCATATTAATCTTTCAACAAATTATTATTATATCTTTAAAATTTTGTTCAAAAACATTATTAAAAATTATGTTTAAACAATAATATTTTTATTTTTCATACTTTTATACAATATTTAAATAAAACAACAAATAAAAATACTCATCTAAGAATTATACTCATGTTTAATAAGATTTATATATAAAATTTTTACTGTTTCAAACCTGATATTGTTGAATAAAAAACATTACAACATAAAATATTTTGTTTCACTCCCATTATAGACGTGGCAAAATCTGATTTGAAGTCTCCAGTTTGGATTTGAAGCGAGTTTGGCTTCATATTAGTATGACAAATTAAACAAAAGTTGACTTTTCAAAATCAATTGATTTTTATTAGGAGATTAATATTTATTATATTTAATGCAATTATTACTATTTAATTTTAATTATAAAACTGTTTAAAAGTATTATTTTGAGTTTTATACTATTAAACATCTATTCATTCCTTAGAAATGTCAAAAGTATCTATTTAATTTTACAAATTTAATGATATTTATATTTTGTATTTAATAATATTATTTTTATATTATAATTATTTTATTAAATTCTAATATAGAAATTTCTTTCTAAATGTATTTATCTAAACAATGAAATTAAAATTGTTAGTATTTTGATTTATAAAATGCTATATTTTTAAAATCAATAAAACTTTTTTTAAAAAAAATCATCTACATGTACCCATTGAGATTTATTTAGTAATTAAATTTAAAAAAAAATTATACAATTGTTATTATTTTCATGTATTTATCATGTATGTACTGTAGACTTAAATTCTATTTATTTGCGGTTTCGGCGGTGGGTTAAGCCTCGGAGGGGATGGGTTAAAGCCAATGGGGATGGTGCTAGCAATTTAAATGGTCATAGGACTGCTGTGGGGTGTTATTAGGGATGACAATGGCAATTAGGTTTTTTAGTTTTGCTAGAAAAGTTGGTAGTTGTGCGAGTCTTATGGCGGAGATTTGGGCTATGCATAATATTTTTTGGCATGTTTGGAGTCTTAGGTTTCGAGTTATTGAGTTGGAAACAGATAGTGTTGAGGTGAAAAATATTCTTAAAAGAGTTTTGAATGTTATGCCTGGTAATGCTCTTGTTGATGATATTCAAAATTTGTTGGATAGAGGTTGAGAGGTTGTTATTTGGAGAATTCCTAGGGAGATGAACATGGTTACTAATGCTTTAGTATCCTTATTACGTGATGCTCCAGTAGAAGTGTTGCTCTTTGATTCTCCTCCTAGTAGTATTGAATATCTTGTTAATAGAGAGAAATATGTTGATCCGGGGATGGGTTGACGTTTGTTGTTGATTTTAAGCTTTTGGCACATGTATGTGACCTTTATGTAATATTCACTATGTGTACTATTTTCCATTTAGGTTTAAAGATGTTTTTAATGAGGCACATTGTGGATACAAACATTATTAATAAAAAAAATCTAATTATTTGACTTTAAGTAGAATTAAGTATTTAAAACTTTTATTAATATGTTGTTAAATTAAAAATAAACTTAAAGTATTTAAAATATATTTACATTAAACTGTTATAGAAGAAAATGAAATGATTTCATCAAACCTCAATGGTAATATAGTATTGAGCATTTTTCAAAGATACGTTTGGAGTGTTTCTATTAAATTCGAGTACGTAATTAACTACTATCATTTAATTACATTTATCGCCCAAAGTGTACGAGAACAACTGCTTGCCTTTTTCCATAAATTTTTTAGGATTAAATAAAAATAAGTGCCTAAACTCTACAACTTCTAAATTTTAGGTGTTTAAAGTATATTTTTATCAAATATAAGTGCCTATAGTTTATACCGTTACAATTTTAGGTGTATAATGATAAACTACCGTTAAAAAATTCATTAACCAATCAATGTTTGACATGTAACATATTTATTTGAAATTTTTTAATTTTTTTAAAAAAATCATATTTTTAATATTTTAGAAAATCCTGAAATTCTCATTTTTTTAAAAAAAAAATAGTCCCTAAATCCCTAAGAATTCTCAAACTTGAACCTCAAATCGTCGCCGCTTCCACCGCCCATTGTCACCCCTGAGCACACCCCTTCGATCGCCGGATTTAGCCGGTCATTTCTCCAACATGACGTCGCTAGAAAAGACGAATGGTGCGCCAACTGAACGTCAAACGCAGAATTGACGTTCGTTTGGCACGTCGTTTGTCGTTTCCAGCGACACTATGTTGGGGGGAATGAACGACTAGGTCTGGCGACCGAAGGGGTGTGCTCAGGGGCGGAGATCGACAGCATAAGCGGCGGCGATTTGAGGGTTTGGGTTTGAGAATTTTTAAGAATTTAGGGACTATTTTGTAAAAATTGAGAAATTTTGGGATTTTCTAAAAATTTAAAAATGTTGTGTCAAAAAATGTTTTAAATTTTTAATTTTTAAAAAATAAAATAAAATAAACATGCCACATGTCAATCATCAATTGGTTAACGATTTTTTTTAACAGTAGTTAGTTATAAGGTACCTAAAATTATAACTGTGTAAACTTTAAGCACCTATTTTTAACAAAAATACTTTAAGCTCCTAAAGTTAAAAAAATTATAATTTAGGTACTTACTTTTTATTTAAACCATTTTTATTACCTAACCATTACAATTAATTTTTTTGGAAAGTACATACCAAACTAATATTATATAGGACGTATGTAGACGTCACATTGTAATTATATGAAAATGTAATTACTATTCTAGTAATTATAGAAGAATGTAATTGCAAAGAATTATAATTTTCTAGACATGTTTTATTAACATAGTATAATTTCATCTTAACACCTATTGTTTTGTTCTACAAATCGTAACTATATATAGCTACATACATTTAACGAGAGGAGACCAACTATTCTCTTCTCTGGAAAAAAAAAATCTAATTTTACCTTCATAGCGGTCGCAAGTTTTTTTTTTTATTTCTTTTTCTTAATCAGTAGCGACAATTAGTCTTAATACTAGTTGTCGACTATCGGTGTGTTTTTTTCTTTTGCTCTTCCATGTTTTGATTTTTTAATTTTAATAAAAAAATTGCTCTTGTGGCACGCTTTTTCTCTACTTTTGTGACACCCTTTTTATTGGCGTTTTGTGGTTTGTTTCATCTGTCGCTTGGCACAATTTCAGCATACCTTAGCAGTTGTTTGGTGCTCGTATAGAGATCCTCGCGGCGCTAGCTTTCTGATTTGATTCTGTCGTGGTCATAGAAAAGATTGATTCTCACTTATTTGATGCTTTGTTAGCCGATGTAATCATAACAATGTAGCGTAACAATTTGTCTGATAGTTTGGTTCGCTCACTACTCCTTTTTCATCCTGTAAAACGTCTCGTTGGGGCTAGAGACAAGGAGATTCATGAAGGTTTCTAAGTTTTGATGGTATGTTAATCTTCATGGGAGAGTTTGATTTTCTTTGCACTTTTGTATAAAAATTTTAGTGGACTGGTCTTTTTTCTCTCTTTTTGATACATTGTATTTGTAATATTTTTTATGGTATTTCATAAAATTCAGATGTCATTGTTCAAAAAAATTATATAGTTACATAAGTTTAAATTTTAAAATGTTTTAATTATAAAATTGAAGAGTGTAACTACACACCAATTATCATCCTCACCCTGAAATATTGAAGAATGTAATTGTAGACATGAATAGATAGAGGGGATGCGATTTTAAATTATTATATAATTTAAGTATTTTTTTATATTTTTTATTGAGAGTCTAATTCTGGACCCTTAAAAATGTCTCAATTTAATTCAATTTAACACATAATTTACAATAATTGGCTAAATATGTCTCAATTCAACATAACGTGCAGATTAAAATGGTTGACAAAGCCCATTCCTCGTCGTTTGCTCCTAACGGAATAAGCTCAAAAACAACATTATAATTTATTCAGCCCTCTGCGCACGCATGCACACACCGATGTGGGGGAAATTTGGTGAATAATGCAGGTAGAATTTTTAAAAGGGAAATGGGGTTTATTGTAAAATACTTTGTAATTTACGATAAATTTTATAGTGCTCACTGCTCATAGATATAGCCATCTACAAATGGTGCTCATAAATTTTAAAGTGAGCTACAAACGGGTCTAGTATGTAACCACTCACTTCAATCATTTCATGTTGTGGATTATTTAAAGAGAAAGTAATTGCTTTTTTTATAGGCATAGCGCCATACTTATAAGTGAGTGAAAATGCACTTCAATCGATTCGAACCTTAATTCTTATCACAGTAATAAATAATAATGAGTATTCAACTAATTGAACCAACCCAAGTTGACAAGAGAAAGTAATAGCTAGCTATTGTGCCAGACACTTATTTATAAGTGAACGTTTCTGAAAGCTAATTCACAAGCCAAAACTAAAGTCTAAAAACCCTATTTTCTAACAACCTCAATGGCCATTCCCCATCTCGCTAAAATCCCCACAATTGATGTTGGAGAAGATGAAGAAAATCTAATCAGCAATGAGTGCAAGGAGTTGATTCATTCTTGTCCTAAAGAAAAAGGTTGGAGAACTTCTTTTCTTTATAAATTCCAAGGTTTTTGGTGTCAATCGAAAGAGATTCAAGCCATTATTTCTTTTCAAAAACACTTTCGAGCAAAAAATTCTGATGTAATCCTCGCTACCATACCGAAATCGGGTACGACTTGGATAAAAGCCTTGACCTTTGCCATCATGAATCGAAAGAGTTTTCCGATTTCGAATGAAAACCATCCATTACTTGCATCGAATCCACACGATCTAGTACCTTTCTTGGAATACAAGCTTTATGCCAACGACCGAAACCCTGACCTATCCAACATTCTCGAGCCAAGAATTTTCGGGACTCATGTTCCTTACAGTTCGTTGGGGGAATCAATAAAGAGTTCCGATTGTCGGGTTGTGTACGTATGTCGAAACCCTTTCAATACATTCATCTCCTCGTGGCATTATTGCTGCAAACTAAGGCTGGAATCCCAACCTCCACTTCCATTAGAGGAAGCTTTCGACATGTATTGCAAGGGTGTGATCGGATTCGGGCCCTTTTGGGAGCATATGTTAGGGTATTGGAAAGAAAGCTTAGCGAGGCCGAATAATGTTTTGTTCATGAAATATGAGGACATGAAAGAAGATGCCATCTCCCACTTGAAGAAGTTGGCAAGTTTCTTGGGTGTCCCTTTCTCAATTGAAGAGGAGAAAGCAGGTTTGGTAGAGGAGATAATGAAACTATGTAGCTTTGGGAATTTGAAAGATTTGGAGGTCAATAAGAGTGGAAAATCAATTAAGGATTTTGATAACAAATACTTGTTTAGGAAAGGAGAAATTGGAGATTGGGTGAATTATCTTTCCCCTTCTATGGTTGAGAAATTGTCCAAAATTATGGAGGATAAATTTGGTGATTCTGGCCTAAAATTCAAGGTATTTTCCTCTGTGTCTTGAAAGGCATGCAATGCTTTAATGTGTGAGTGGTAATTCATCTAAATTCCTTAAAAATTATGAAAATTGTTTAGTTTCAATAAATTGTATGAGGCTACTTTGTAAGATGAATTACCACTAATGATGTTCTTTTATGATAATAATTTAATAAAGATGCTATTTTGTTATTGTAATTTCAAAAAAAAATGATAATAGTTTGTAATTAATTTGTAAAAAGAGTTACAAACAAGTTTCAATATTAATTTTGAATGTAAGTTTTGAAAAATCTTTAATCTAATCCTTATCTAACCTAGAGAAGAAGGGAAGGAGGACTCTAGGGGAAGGAAGGGGTGTGCTCTTAATGAGTCTCGAACCTATGACCTACGAAAATATAAAGGAAGAAAAATGAGCAGCTTGGTCAACCGACCAAATGTGTTTGCTCAATTTTGAATGTAAGCCAATAATTCATTTTAAAAAAATAAAATATATATATATATATATATATATATATTTTTAACATCCTGGTGTGATTATAAGATAGTATATATTTGTTAATTTTAATTCTTTAATAATCCACACATTATACAGACAAAATGCTCAAACTCATCTCACTTGAGAGTAACAACATTTTTTTTACTGGCACCGCTTGATGTACTTAAAAATGAAAAAAAAATGTTCAGTTTCAATAAATTATGTTATACAAACTTATAATATCAATGTTCATAAAGATAATGGGACCAACCCATTCGTACCTAATATAATGTGATGATAATCAAATAATTCTAGGTAAATTACACAATCCTTTGATTGTTGGACAACTTTTTGTTGAGTCATTTTATCATAAAAAATTACCTGAATTTAGAGATCTACTAATTAGTTTAGCGGTAAAAGATGCTTATATTGTTCATTTTGTATAAATTCAAATCTCGATATAAAATTTTAATACCTCTCTATTTAATAATTAAAAAAATCACCAAAAATTTAAAATATAACTAGTTTACGTTAAAAATATCTGTAAAAGATATAATAATTAATAAAATTAGTATAATAACAACATTTACACGTTTTACTCATGTTCTAACAATAATCTTCAACATTTCAATATTCTAACAATTTAATCTAAAGACCAGATCTTCCCAAAAAGATGACCCCAATTCCAATATCACTGTCGGAGTAGTTACGGCCCGTTGAATATCGACGCCCCAAGAAACGATGCGAGAAAAAGCAGTCTCGAGAGGAATCCTCCATCACCAATGGCGATCCTGGTTTGAAAGCTTCAAAAGGGGCGAATTCAAGATCTAACAAACCTATTAAATTTTACATTCTACAACCTTAAGTAAAAGTTGCAGTAGTGAAATTTTATTTACAAAACCAATACGGATATAACCAGTTTTAATCCACAAGTTGCTTGTGATCGTAGTACCTATAAATTGAAGAATAATTTATTGCCTCCTTTTATTCAAAGCTTCAGAGCTTCTAAAACGATACCAGACGATAAAGAATGCCCTATAATATATTTTTTACTAAGATAAAAATATTTTTTTAAAACAACCTTATTTATTTTTGAGATTATATATTAAAGACCTTGTGGTATGTAATCAAGACACATTGCAGATTACTACGAGGCATAAAGGACATTAGTCCTGGGGGAAATGGAACGTTTAAGTGATGTCATTTGACCTGCATGACATAAGTAACAGAAGGCAACATAACTTTCAAATGTCTTTAAACTGTTAAAAGCAGAATCCTAGGAGATTATGACATCAAATAATAGGATAGTTCTTCTACGTTCGATGAGTTTTAACGAGCACCACTATTGACAAGCACCGATGAGCACCGATAAATTAATTTATAAAATTTTTGAATTCAAAGTACTTAATGCGTAATTATATTTTTAAAAAAATTAAAAATGCAATTTAATTAAAATACTTAAGATTCTTTGATTTGTGGATAGATTATTTTAATTAATAATATTTAAAACAAAATTAAAATTAAGAAAATGTATTTTAATTAAATTACACTTTTAATTTTAAAAAAATTATAATTACGCATTAAGTACTTTGAATTTAAAAATTTTATAAATTAATTTATAGGTGCTCATCGGTGTTCGTCAATAGTGGTGCTCGTCGATACTCGTCAAGCGCAGTAGAATTTTCCCAAATAATATCAGTCCTCTATAATATTTTTTTTATTTTTTATATTCGTATTACACTTCATATTTAGAGTCGTAACTTAAATATGATAAGCAATATAATTTCATCAAAAGGAGTAGCAAAGAAAATTAAAATCTTTTTCTACGCTGGGCTGGCAACTTTACCTTCTAAAAATAAAAACATTGTTGATTTTTAAATATATGGATTCCTCATTTAAAACCTTATTAAGAAAAAATGATACACAAGTTATGTAACTCAAGCTTGTTAATTTTAGAGTTTAAGGTGCTAGTTTAGGGTTTAGAGGTTTAGGTTGTTAGGTTTAGAATTTAGTATTTAGGGTTTAGGACTTATGTTTAGGAACTTAGATTTTAAATTTTAAAAAATATAAAATTTAATATATTATATTTTCGAGTAGTTCGCAAGCTTTTCGAGTTGAGTATCAAGGAGCTCGACTTGGCTCGTTAAGAATTCAAGTAAGTTCAAGTTTGAGTCGAGTTCAATTGAGTCAAACTTTAACCGAATCAGACTTAAATAGATCGCGATCTGTCTCATCTCATTTACGACCTTAACTACCACGATGAAAAAAAAAAAAAAATGTGGGTATTCATTTCTATTCTTGCACTTTGGAAGCTCTACTACGAAGTCTACCCTTTTTGATCGACTCAGTTCTGTGGCTTCTTTAAATTAATTTACAGCTATTCCTGAAGCTTAAATCTAATCTGCAATTTCATCAATCAGGTGGTAGGCAAAAACAAAACTTTTTTTATTTTTGCTAAAGGGCTAGTTTTGCTATGATTTCGACCTAAAAAATAATTTAATCTCTCATTAAAAACACACCCAATTAGTTTTTTAGTTCACAAATTACAGCAAATTAATCCTTTGACTGACATTAACCAATATAATGTTGATGTGACAGTTAACAGTGCTGACGTAGCGATTCACGATACTGATATGACATTCAATAATGTTGATGTGACAGTACACGTGGGATAATGACATGCCAGAGAGGCTGAATTGATTTTTTTTAACTGAATTGAAGAGCATAATTGATTTTAATTGAATGTTGGATAACTTATTTAATATTTAAGTTAAAAATTAAGAATTCAATAAATTATAAAAAATTTAACAATATTAAAATTGGATAAATAATTTATTTAAATTTCAAGTTAATTTGATAGATAAATAATTTATTTAAAATTTAAATTAATTTAATCGGTTTATTTAATTTTTGAATAAAATTGAATAAATAATTTAATTGTTTGAGCTTAAAATTCAAGTTAATTTAAGTGACTTGTTTAATTTTGAATAAAATTAGACAAATAATTTAACGCATTAAAATGTTTTTATTTTTTTAATATTTTATGAATATTTAATTTTTTTAATTTTTTATTTTTTTTAATTTTTTAACTTAAAGATTAAGTTTTCGAACTTTCAATTAAAATATGTTATGTCCTTGAACTCTACAAAAAAATTAACCATGCCTTCGAATTTTGTTAAAATAATCAGTTCAGTCTCCCTGTCACATCATCATCACACGTGTATTGTCATGTCATTGTCGTTGACTACCACGTCAACATCATTAACTGTCACCTCGTCATTGTAACGGTCAACACCAGTCAAATGGTCAATTTAATGCAATTTAAGAACTAAAAAATTTAATTGGTGCGTTTTTCGATAAGAGGGTGAATTGATTTTTTGAGTTGGACTCATGGGTAAAAATAAATACTTTAGCCCCTTTTTTTCCTACGCTAGGCTGGCTACCTCACCTTCTAAACTTAAACATTGGTTATATATAAGTGTATGGGATTCTGACGTCGTTCAGGCGCATCTAGTGTAGTGGTATCATAGTACCCTCCCACGGTACTGACCGGGGTTCGATTCCCCGGATGCGCATATTGTTCCATTAGTAGCCATTTTGTTCTGGGTCCTCGCTTAACTTTTTTACTCAACTCAATTCTGTGTTTTCTTCAAATAAAACCAGAGCTATCGTAATGAAGTTTCAATATACGGAGTTGACGGTGTAGCTTTAGCTAAATAGCGGGGAGCAGGCGGTTTGGTGTGTTATTGGGATGTAACAATATGGGTTTAAGCTTTTAGATTTATTTAGCCCATCCAGGAATCACTGCTTGTAGGACCTTGGTTTTAGCATTTTGGAATTCGAACCCCTTACCCTGCATCTTCACATTCCTGCTGATATTGCAATGGAACATGTTCGTTGCAGCTCTGCCCACCATCACCAAACATCGCTTAAGATTTTACGACCAAATTTCTGTCACTAGAAACAAAATTAATGGATTCTCTTATTCTGCTTTCCAGCCTGAGATCAATAATGAGAACAAACTCACATGAATAGACCAACTTCTCTGATGCATGGCAGCAATTTACTGCAGTTCAGGTTAAGTTTTTTTGACGTTATGACTGTGGTCCAAATCCAATCCACTATATTTCAAAACTATCATAATAACTTAATTACGTGAATGTGGCAGGGCTGAGCTGTTGGGTTCAATCCATCCGCACTGGAATTTTTTTTAAAACAATTTCTACTTAAGAGAGATGGGAGGGAGAATTTGTTCATAATGAGTTTTAAACCCATCACTTAAAGTAAATTACAAAGTGTTAACTGATAGCTTTAACCTCTTACTCTAGAGATTATTGACGTATTCTTTGACCAAACCAGATGCATGCTTCTTTTGACATTTTGGTGCATGCCGCATACTTAGATCAAAACTACCGTTTTCCTTCCACTTAAATGCATTAAATTCCATCTATAAATGTTGGGTCAAATGATAACGACTTCATTAGTTCTTAAGTAAAATTTTGAGTTTATGTTTTGCAAATGAAAAAGAATAATACTAAGAGGACTTACTTCCATTTTACTACCGATAACTAATTGGTCTAGCGGAACGAGGCGTTATGTTTTTTAATGAATAAAATTTTTTTGTTCTTTTTCGATACTCCTTTCTATACCCTAATATAAAAAAATTAAATTTTAATTAATCTATTAATGAGTTAAATATCAATGTTTAAAAAATATACATTCGAGTGGTTTCACAAGGGGATGATTATGATATACTCCATGGAAAAAGTTTTCCATTTAAATTCATGGAGGTGTATGAATAGCATCATGAGTTAGGATGGAAATCTTCTACCCCTTTTCGGTGCCCTTACATATGCTTCCACGCTCAAAATTAATTTTAGTGTTTAGGGTTTAGAGTTTTAGGTTAGGGGTTGTGGTTAGGATTTAAGGAATTTAAGGTAGGGTGTATTTTTAGTGTATAGGGTTTAGGGTTTAGGATTTAGAATTTAAGGTTAAGAATTAAAATTTAATTTTGTAGTGTTTTTTAGTGTTGAGCATAGATAAGGACATCGAAAAGGGGCAGACGTATTATATACCATGGGTTATGCCAGAACACCTCGAGAAATTTGCATTACAATCTCCAACATACATCGAATAGAATACTACCTGATAATTAGCAGTTAATACAGTCAATATTGAGATCAGTAGAATCTAGTTTAAAATATTTCATTAAAAAAAAAAGTTGTGATCAGTTCCCATTCTCGCCAAAATTCATATCCGAAGCCACCAGGCCTTGAGGAAATATCTTCCCACCAAGCTTTAACGTGGGGGCGCTCATTTATCAGATTAGCGCATGGGGTTTTCATGAAATAGTAAGTGAAAGACACGTGGAACAAATCGGCCAAGCTGTAATCGCCGGCAAGGTACTTGGTGCGCCTAAGTTTTTCTTCATATACGTCTACTACTTTGCCTAGCTTCTCCATGTTCTCATCGATGATTGCTTGGTCCGGGGGTTTTCCCTGGAGTGGTGCCGCGAAGAACTCGAAGATGATTGGCGAAATCGCAGGGTGGTATTGCTGGGATTCAACCTCCATCCACACTTTGACCTCGGCGGCCTCTTTCAGGCTTTGATGCCGGATGAGATCGTTGCCGGTTTCCTTCAACTTCTCGCCCACGTATGCTGAGATTGCTCTAGATTCTGAAATACATACAAAAAATGATCAGAACAAGTGTTTTTCTTTATCAAATATTTGTTCATAAACTGATAACAATTAACAGCAGGCTACCGAAAAGGCTGAGATCACAAAAAAATAAAGAGTAACAGTGCGTGTTTACATTCTTGGCTAGGAAAGGAAGTTGCTTGTGTTCGCCGGCGAAAATGTCGACGGGGACGAGCTTGAAATCTGCTTGTTTCTCATGCAAGCATGTCATTACACGAGAAGTGCAGGGGGACAAGGCAGCCCCGTACAACTTGAGTGCCATTTTTTTTTTTCTAACGAGATTTGAGAGTGAAAGTGAATGGAGAGAAAGGAGAGAAAGTAAGCAAGGAAGCTCAAAGAGATGATACGTGTGCAAGTGAAAGGTGGAAGCTGGGTTGGTCTTTATATAATACAAGGTCTGCATCAAGGATTTAAATAATATTAGTGTTCGCGTTGTGTTTATGGCAGTTGTAAAATTAACGAATACTATTACGGTTATTATGAGTGTCACGGTCGTGTTTAAAATTCGCACAACTTAACTTAAAACATAATTATTACAAATATAAAAAATCACTTTTAATGCTTTTTAACTTGAATTAATATTATCACACAATTTATTTACAAGTTTTATAGGAGTATTATATTAACTAATAACAAAATTAAAGTAAAAATAAAAAATATTAAATATTCAACATATTTAATATGTTTAAATTTTTTTATAAATAAAAATAATTATTATATTTGAATGAATAAATAAATAAATAAATAAATAAATAAATAAGTATATATTAGTTAGCTTGGTTGGTTTGGGCTCATCAGCTCAGGCCCATCAGATATGAACTCATTCACCTTTAATGAATGTTTTAAAAAAGGGTAATGTTCACAAACAGTCCCTTTCGTTTGGTGTTTGTTCTAGTTTGGTCACCAGATTTCAAAACAGCTTATTGTGGTCCCTTACGTTTATAATATGTTTTATTTTAGTCACTTTGTCGTCATTCTCCGTTAGAGGAGTAACGGCCGGCTGACATGGCAATTTTAAAATTAAAAAAATTCCACATGTATAATACACGTCATTGTCCACTCCACCAATACGCCAACATGGACTCTACATTTCAGGCCTTGTTCCTCTGATATTCAAGGCATGTGCTTCTGCTTCAGCCCAAACTTATGAGAAATCTTTGCATGTCGAGTCAATCAAATTTGGGGTATTCACCGATTTCCACATCGCCTCTTCATTGCTGAGCATGTACTTGAGATGCAGCAATTTGATTGATTCCCGGAAGGTGTTTGATGAAATGCCCGAGAGAAATGTGGTGGCATGGAACGCGATGTAAATGCCCGACAGTTACAATGGTAGGAATTTGGCCATGGTTTACAAAATCGATCTTATTCAGCCGCAAACAGCACAGGGCTTGCTCTGGCAATTCCTCTGGTTTTTGTGCCTGCAAACCAGACAACACAAAATGTCATGAATCTCTTCACATTCTCCTCTTTACTTAAATTTCTTCGTATTCGGAATCTCGGTTGTTTACAATAAGAGAAATTAGGAAGAAGTTACCTGAATAGTCAACCCCAGATTAATGATTCCATTTTTCATGCGGTCTAGAAATGATTCAAGTCCTTTCCTAGATATGTAGCTAAATCTGTGTATGTCGAGGTCGATCTCGAAGTAATTTGGTCCCTGGATATGTGAAAGCAGCAGAGAATGGTTTAACTGAAGATACCAAGAAGCTAAAACATCTGTAGGAGAAGCTATAAACTACCTTATAGAAATTATGTTGAGGGCGTGAAAGAACCGGCTTGTCGTTATAAGCTTGAATAAGCTTCTTTTCAGTAGTACCGAACTGAAGCTCGTCGGGGTTAACTAAACCGGCCAAAATTTTTAGCCTCTCTCGGAAAGGAACAGTGGACTCTTTTGCAAACCCTTTAACCTTTTCCATTTCATCTTCAATAAATTTCTGTAACAAGCACAAACCCTTTAACCTTTTCCATTTCATCTTCAACTAGAATGGCAGTACTTAATTCATTGAGTGTGAAGTTGTATGAGAAAATTGATAAGGAGGATACCTTTATGTTGTCCTGGAAGTGAGGGGATATATCTTTGTCAAAAGTATCCGAGACCTTAAAATATTAAGACAAGGCTCAAGCCTTCTCCGTTAGCATCGCCAAGAAACATGCTAGCCGGATAAGTCGGAACCTGCAAGAATAAATAAAACAACTTAAAGTTGATCCAAAGCAACGTATCCTAAAACAAAATGAAAAGGCAACATTTTCCAGAATGGTAAAAAACGAAAGAAGAACCTGCAGACAATGACGTGTATTATACACGTGGAATTTTTTTAATTTTAAAATTGTCATGTCAGCCGGCCGTTACTACTCTAACGGAGAATGACGGCAAAGTGACTAAAACAAAACAGATTATAAACGTAAGAGACCACAATAAGCTGTTTTGAAATCTGGTGACCAAACTAGAACAAACACCAAACGAAAGGGACTGTTTGTGAACATTACCCTTTAAAAAACCTTAATAAGTATAGTGACTCCCTTCAGAATTTAACCATTTAGAGGGATATATATTTTACTTTTCAGCCAATTTTTGCCTTTTTCATTTCTAATAGCTGCAGGCGGCAGCCTCTCTCACCCCTCATCTTTCTTGCCTTTTCGTATTTTTTACCCTTGAACCGTCGTGAACCATCGTTTATTATTCTTTTTTTTTTTTTCTAGTTTTGTCTTAAAAATTAAATCACTCCATTAGTCGTCTCTGTGTTGTTATTAGTTTGAAATTCTCATAAGAGATTTTTATTTTTAAACTTTCATCTTCGCCTGAAATTGCCATTAAACGCTTGAAGTAACATATTTAGTTATTTTGATTTTGCCGGTAACGGGAAAATAACGACAATTTATTGCCGCAATTCACAGTTATTTGTGATATTCGGCTACAATTTACCGTCATCGACGTAAATCTGATTATTACTTTTATTTTCAACAATAACAGTTTCGGTCGGTGGCGCTACCGCAAATAACGACCGCTATCACAGTTGCAGCCAATTATTTGAAACATTAGTCTGCAGTAGACGATTATCCTGCTTTACCTCGATATTGTGTTAGAAAATTACAGTTTTGAGTGCTTTTTTAATATAAATATGATTAAGCATAATGAGACACACAGTGGGGTAAATAAGGACGGAACTACATGGAGTTCGGGAGGGCAATCACCTCTCACCCCGGAATTTTTTTACCTTTATTTTTCTATTTAAATCTTTATAAATTAGTTTATTTTTAAATTTACCCCACTTTCAAACATTTATAATTTATCCCTAAACCTCAAATCTTAACTCTGTCCTTAGTTGTCAAACCACAGTTTTCAGTGCAATGCATAAAAAAACTAAAACAAATGGTCAAATGACAAAGCAAAGCATCATCGTCACATTATGTTAGTAGGACATTTTATACATACGAGAAGAATCAACCACTTTCAGTTATGACCTCTGTACACTTTTATTATTAGCCTAAAATTAGGTGCGAGTTACACATTTTTTTTATAAAAATGATAAAGATTTATGTAATTATACAATTCTTTACAATCTACGCATATTCTTACACAAATAGTAAAAATTTAAGTTATTATATAAGAATCGTATAGTTATACAATAATTATGTAGTTACACAATAATTAAGTAGTTACACAAATAGTAAGGGTTTTTGTAGTTACACAATTTCTTATTCATTCTACACAGTAGCGGATCCACGCTATGTCTAGGGTGGACACTGAAATTCAAATTTTCTTCTATTAGTTATGTATTTTATCGATGATGTCAACCCTAAAATTTTATTTGTGTCCACCATGTAATTTTATATAAAAAAATTGTGTCCACTTTGAACTTTTATTTGTCCCTATTTACATATAAATTATAATAAGACACTGATGAAAAATGTATATGATTAGTAACTTATTATTTTTTAAGAGTCCACAAACAATTTATTTGAGCTCAATTCATTACAGCCTTACATAAAAGTCTAAAAAATAATAACCAATTACAAGAGAAAGAAAAAGAAACTCATAAAAATAAAAATTATTCAGGCCTGCTCTTACTTTTGACGCTTTATTTTCCTCAAACACAAAATTCTTATTCTTCAAAGTTCAAGACTCTCAAATCTCTAAAGTCTAGGTATCCAATTTTTTAAAACTTTATTTATTAAGTATATAGAAGTATATTTCAATTGGTATTATTTAAATTTTATTTTACAAGATTTTAAGAGTTCACGACCGTTTATTCTCTATCTTACAACTGTAACAATACAAATATGAATAAATAAATAAAGATTTAGTTCATTTATATTTACCTTTTTTAACTTTAAAATTTGAGTTAGAGATTAAATTAATTGAAAGTATAAGTAAAAATATAATTTTATGAATTAACGAATTTTTATACTAATTTTATTGAATTAATTTAACAAATATATTTGTTTCTTGTTCTTTCTTTTTATTGATTGAATATAAATAGGTAATAGGCATAAATTGAGTTGTTTCGAATTAATTGTAGCCTTGTAGATATTATATATATCACATTATTTTTTAATTGTAATTTGAATATTTTTATTCAATGTGTTTTTATGGCTAGCATGAATTTTATGCATTCCTCCCCTATGCTATGTAGGATTGTACTCGATTCCCACGACATGAGAGAAGCTAAATGCATAAATTGTCCACGTGAAGAAGTTATATAAGTTTGTCTCTGTTGGTTGTAATATAATATATTATTTTAACTATAGTGGCGGATCCACCATATAGTCAGGGCAAACAAGTTATTTAAATTGTTGTTTTTTAATTCACTAATATGTGCATTGATAACTTATTTACAGAGTTGCAAATAAGCATTGTTAACTTATTTACACTTAATCGTTTATGTTCGCAAACGCTAAACGAACATTTTCGCAAACGCAAAACGAAAATGTTCGCGAAAACTAAAAGAACCAAGTCCCGAATACACTAAATAATAAATGAACCGAATTCGAACATTATTTTAATATATTATTTTATGAATCCTTCCCACCACCTCATCTATGGTCCTTATTCAATAAATAAATCCATGTCACCTTTTTTCCACGTCATATCTTCTTATGATAAAAATCTCGAACTCATCATCTTCTTGGCAAATCTTCTTTACTCCATCCTCTATTCCTCGATTTTCACACACCAAATCTTCCTTTTCCCTATCATTCTATGATTATCATGCGATTATAAAAATTCAAAATTTATAATTGTTAAGAAGATTTAAAATCAATACAAACCTAAACTGATTTTCAATTCTATTGTTTTTCATTGCACCCTTTTCTTTATTGGTTTCCCTTCACTCTGTCGTATATATATATATATATTTCTTTTGTGCTTTTAATTGCCATAACTCTTATGGAATTGATGGCAGCAAAATATAAGTTTTCTTCTTCTTTTGTGACTGTTTAAAATCAGTATAAACCTAAATTGATTTTCAATTCTACTGCACCCTTTTCACGCGCTTCTTAAATTGTCTTTTTTTCTTTTGTGAACAGATATGTATTATATTATCGAACCATTGATTGCTTTTTTATAGTCTTGGGCAGTGAAAAGAGAACAGAATCACAGATCTGTATTTTGCTTGTTTCTAGTTAATAGTTTCGTAATTTTTTAATGAAAATTTTATTGGTAGTTATGAATAAAATTAAAGGATAGTAGATGGTAACAGTGGAATTGAAATGAATTTAAAGCTTTGTATTGATTTTAAATCTTATTAAATTTACGGATTTTAAATTTTTTTTAGCCGATAATTATAGAATGATAGAGAAAAAAGAAGATTTGATGTGTGAAGATCAAGAATAGAGGATGGATCGTGGGGTAAAGAAGAAGATGATGAGACATTTTAATTTACAAGAAAATATGATGTGGGAAAAAAAGTAATATAAATTTATTTTATTGGGAAGGGACCATAGATAAGGTAGTGGAAATGGTTCATAAAATAATTTTTTTGTACCTGTTCATTCTCACAAATATTTTTAGATCTGTAACTATAATACACAAATTCTTACCAAAATGATAAAAATTTATGTAACTACACAAAATTACACATAATTTTAAGCCGCCTAATTTTAGAACTTCCCCTCTGCACAACATTATTTTTACTGCATGTCAATAAAGTTAATCTCCTTCTATTAAAATTTAATTTACAATTATTTTTTAAAAAATTATTTAAGTACAAATCAGAACTCAGAAGTAAATCATTTATTTGAATGTAAATTGAAAATTGGGAACCTGTTTGTCCACACTACAGATGCTGAAAGTTGCAGAAATTTTGGGAGATTTAATTATTATTATTTTATTAATAAAAGAGTTAATATTCGATAAATTATCAATAGTGAAAAATATTCTTACAAGCAGTGTTTAAATATATATAAATTTCATTTTAAATAGAATTAAAAAAAATAAAAATAAATAATGGGACATTTGATACTATCTAAACATTTTAATATATATATATATAATTATACACTCATCCATATCTAATACCATTTCTAACTTATTTCAACTAAAATTAATATCTAATAATGAAAAACCTCGTCAAGCAACTTAAAATAATATACCAGAAAATTAAAGACAATTATTTGTTGGGGGGAATTTTTTCACAAAAGTGTAGAATTATGAAATGTGTGCTTTTAGTAAATTGAATAGTTGATATTTGACGGAGTAAATTTAATAATTAAAAATAAAAAAATTGACATTTGTCACCATTTTAATACCGAATAATAAATTTAAAAATATTGGCCTAAACCACCAGTGACAAGATTAGAAAGCTTAATTCCCAAGTCATATTTATGTTACCAAAAGAAAAAAATTAATTAAAGAAAAGAAAAATGTAAAACTCGAAATATTAAAAACGTGCAGACATTAACCAATTAATATAATGAAATAGACACTACATCTCTAAACAAGATCAGAAATTCATATCCTAATAATAGAAGTGGAGTAAACAGGGCTGCTGAAAATATCGTCTTGAATACGAGAGGTTATTCAGCATTGTAATTTTGATATGTCTACCACTACCAAGCCGAAGAAAAAGAGAAAATTAAACAATGAACAGTTTGAAATTTATTTATAGTTTTTTTTGGGGAGCCGAACTTTACAAAGCTAGGTTTGAATATTTACAAATTACAAAATGCATCATGGGATAAAGATATGGCCCAAGAAATATATAAATAAATGTCCCACATCAGAAAGCTGCCTCTGGTTTCATAAAGTTGTGATATTCCAGCTGCGTCATTTCCCCACCATTCACCGGGTCAAATTGGCATCGGTAGAAGCTTCATCATCAATAACCCAAATTACACTTCATTCACTGGACTTATCTCATTTAACAAGACAACAATTATAATAACACACACATGTATTTATTAGTATTTAATAATCCCTGCAAGTATTTTTCATTTTTCTTACCTTCCATCGATACCAAGAATTACCACTGTATTTTTTTGGTGACCAAAAGCAACAATGTACTGAGAACCTTCAACCAGACGGAACTGGGCCACTGACCACTCAGAGCTAAAGTACTTTGGTAACACACCTGCAAGCAGAAAGACAATCTAGTGTTTTAGAAGCTTCCCATAGTTAACTCCCAAAAAATCCAAAAAGAATAGTAGTATAAAATGCATAGTTTCGAATAGATA
This sequence comes from Hibiscus tridactylites, assembly GCA_958450335.1. Taxonomy (NCBI): domain Eukaryota; kingdom Viridiplantae; phylum Streptophyta; class Magnoliopsida; order Malvales; family Malvaceae; genus Hibiscus; species Hibiscus tridactylites. The sequence goes on along the minus strand of OY288287.1, from coordinate 65,464,617 downwards.
TATTTGACACAATCTGGTTAGTTGTCACATTCTATTAAGTGCGAGTATTTCCCAGCTGGGTCATCATCGTCATCCAACTAAAATTTGTAATTTTGTTTCTCATGCAAAGGTCACAATAATCTCAGAAACCAAAAAGGGGAAGGTGTAAGGGGCAATTGATATTGATTTTTTGTCCACGATAGATTCTATTCTGTTGCAAAAGAATGTACTTATAAGAGAATAAGAACATCCTTCGAATTTATCTAACGGTAGGAAAAGGAACTTAACAAGTTGTTTGAAGACAAAGTGACATGTCTGAAACAATGACAACACAAGTAGTAGGCAAAAGAGAGAACTTTTTACCTTTGATAAAAGAAAGAGAGGAATGCGGTGGAGTAACAGGTTCGGATGCAGTTTGTGACCTGTCAATACCTGGAGATCCACCATTAATCTTAAGGCTGAAAACATGGACTGTGCCCTTGTCACTTGAAACTGCTAACCATTGGGCGTTTGAAGAAAACGCCAAACTATAAATTTCAGCTCTATCTGCACCCCTCCTTACCTATAAGTATATACAAGAATACTTTCAGAATGCCGACAAGTATTTTGAATCTACGTAAGCGAGATAATAATTCTCAAGTCCATTGTAACCCAAAACGACACAAACCACTACGGGCACTAAATATTTTTGCAAATACCTTAACATCAACTGCATATAGGAAATTAAAAGAACAATTTCTTAACACTTATAACACATTACATGATAGCTCAGTAGAAAGCCATGAAACAGCAAGATTACTTAAATACATACTTAACTCTGATCCTGTTAGAATTCTTCATCTATATGCTAGCAATACCCTAAATTTGTTCGCAGTTTCTTACATATTGCTCAACATGCTAGCATTTACAAGTAACTCATAAAAACAAAATGTTAACCTTTTTTTTTGCAAGCAGACATAATCAGATAGAAATAGAACAGATGCCCCCAAACATGCAAATTTCTAATTTGAGCATAATTGGGCAAACATTCTAATGGAATTTCTTGCAAAGTATGTGTCTATATATTAGTTTAACTTGAAAATTCCTTGCATTATGAAAAAATTAAACCCAAATTTGCCTAATTCAGTTCCAAAATCAACAAAACAAAATAGCGTTGATAGTACTAAAAGGTATACCTCTTGCAGCAAGCTACCATCAACAGTGTTAAAAATTCGAACCAGCGTCCCTTTTGAGCTAGCGGTAGCAAGCATCTGTCCATCCTGCGAGATTGCAAAGCAGGCAATTCTCGAATCATGAGCCATAATAAACTTAGTCCTCTTCGAGGCATAATGCTCAACCCTAACTTGCCCCTTCTGCAATCCAGGACAAACCAGAACCAATGATCCGGCCCCCTGAGACACAGCGCAGAGTCCCTTTGGGTTCGCGATAGTCTCAATCTGGTGCAACAGCTTCAGGTCAGCAAAATTGTAGACGAAAATCTTTTGTTCCAAAACGACTACGATTCGATCCCTCCTAAGCCGAACCGATCTCACTTCAGACCGGAACGAAAGCTCCCCGATGCACCGGCTCTGATGGTCGTCCCAGATCATAACCTTATTAGGCGGGTATTGCGGGTCGGGTCCACCGCCAACGAGAGCCAGGATATTGCACCGAAAAAGCATCTCCACAACCCCAATACCTCCCCCGCGATCGAAATCTCGGCGAAAGATTTCTCGGAAAGGATCGCAATTGTAGATCCGGAAGCCATGTTCAATGCCGGCGGCGAAGCATCCGTGGTCCTGGTTGAAGGAGACGTGGAGAAGAGAGGGCGGTGGCGCGGCAGGAGCAATCGCGTCGGACGGGGCGCCGAAATTAGGGTTGGAGTTGGGGTCGGAGGGAGGGTGGGGGTCCATGTGAGGGAGGGATTCGGGGTCGTTCTCGGTTTGGTCCGCCGGAGAACGGAAATTAGGGTTGGGATTAGGGGTGGGATAGGCTGAGAGGGTGGCCATGGAAGGAATTGTAGAGGGAATTAATATTATGGATGTTTCTAGGACCCAAGGGAAGGAAACAGATGGATAGATTGTTGGAAGATGGTGTCCTGTTGGAATCCGGAGGAAAGTTGTTTGATTTGGATTGGAGTTATGGTTGTTTTGGGCAACATACAAAACCAAAACACTTCAAACAGATATTAGATATACCTTCAGAGTTTTTTTTATTAATTATGGAAGTATTATGTATGATATATCTAAAATAAATATTAAAATTCGAATTTATATAAGATAATATAATACGATTGATCTTAATTACTAAATAATTAATAAATTTTAATCGGATTGGTATAGTTTTTAATCAACCATTCGTTAATCAGAAAAGACGTGTCGACAAAAGTGGGAGGGCTTCACTTTGTCCCTACGCCAGCTTTCCTTGTTATGATCTAATTTATGTATTTTAAGAGGAAAATATTTTGATACATAATTTTTTTTAGAATTCAAGACATGATTCAAAATTTAAAGGTTTAGATTGTAGGGTGTATGATTTAAGATTTATGATTTATATTTAGAGTTTATGATTTAAAGTTTAGAGTTTAGGATTTATGGTGGTAACCCGGTAAGGTTAAGAATTTAAGGTTTAAATTTTATAGTTTAAATATAGAGGGTTTTGTAAATTTTTCTACACAATTTGTGTATTAAAATATAACCCTTCTAATAATTGTATTAAACAAAGATTTAAACACAAATAAATACAAAATGATTTTAAAAATGCTGGCCTTTTTTGGCAATTAGCATATAGCGGATTACATTAGCTGATAGTGGATAGTTTATAGCATTACCTGATTTAACTAGCGTATTACATTAGTTGATTGTATAAAAGTATTTGGTAAAATTAACTTATAAATGTTTAATTATTTTAATAAGCAAAATGATATATGAGGACATAATTATATTTGATACTCGTTTGAATAATTTATTAGTTATTAACTTTTTGTATATATTAATATTAATTAGGCTATAAAAATTATATTTTTAATATCATTACTGAGCAAATATGAGGATATGCATGTTAATTTTTTATTTGTGAAATTATCTTTTTTTAATATCATTTTAATAATTATTAGGTATAATTGTATATATTAATTTCTCATCTATATAATTATATTTTGAATATAATTTTATTAATTATTAAATTTATATGTATTTATTAATTTCTTGTTTATGAAATTATTTTTAAAAATTTTATTAGTTAATCAAATTTATGTTATTTAGAGAATTATTTTGTAATTATTAAGGACAAAATAGTCTTTACAAGTCTTTTTATCCAAACCTCTAAAAGTTCTTAAAATAAGTTTTTTTTTCAAAATGAGAGATTTCACCTAAATCCGCTATTACAATCATTTATCTACAAAACATCCAAACTAACGAATTTGACTGGTCAAACCTCTAAAAATACTTTAAGGAGCATTTGATTCATGGAAAATATCATTACCAAGGGAATGATCTTTTACAAAATCACATACCAACGTTTAGTTGGGGAGCATTCCCTCCAAGGGGTAATAGTGTATTCCCAACAGTAGCGGGTTTTTTCATTAAATGGTGGGAATGTGATTCTCTTGAATTTCTTAGGTATTTGTTAATTCACACCCCCTTAGATCATATTACCCATATATTAATGAGTTTTGTTCACATAGATCCTTTATTGAATTTAATTAGATGATTAAATATGTGGGTGTAAATTAATTAAATATTTTTATTCAATAATAATTTAACATTTAAATGGTGTTCACATGTTTTAATATTATTTTAGTATTTAATTTATTTTTATTAACATAATATGTATGAGGTTTATAGGTTATATGTTGAGATTGCATATTGCTTGAAAATTATAAGTTAAGAGCTGATGTTTTAATTTTATTCTTTGATTTTTGAAATGTTTATAATCTTATAAAACATTTTAATAGGTTAAACTTATGATATAAATTCTTATCAGTATTTGTAACCCCCTCGTTCCGTCTACCCAACAGACCGGTCCGAACGGGTTACACGGGGAAAATCGAAGCGAAACCCGCTAAGGCCTCACTCCGATTAGCAACCCTATTTTTTTTTCAATTATTATCTTGACTAAATATCACAATTAACCCTATGTGAGTAGATGACAGCGGATATAGATACGAACGAGCAGAGAACACACATTAATTTAAACTTACCATATAGTTGTTAGTCGAATTGCATGCACACAGGGGCAAAACCACCATAAGGGATACATATAGACTCAACAAGGAAGCATACAAACTCTGGGGACTAAAATGCAACATTCAGAAACCTTCGAAGGTTTCATTCAAGAGTTTGAATTGCATGTGTTTCGAAACAGGCTTGCCCGTTTCGAAACGCGGACTCCATTTTAAAAGTGAGACCAGGTCGTTCCGAAACGGTCCTACCTTGTTTCAGAACGGAGGCTTTCAGAGACAAAATGAATCGAAACGGGTTTCGAAACGAGGGCTCACAGTGTCGAAACGTATCGAAACATGTTTTGAAACGGGGGCTCACAATAGCAGATCGTATCAAAACGGCACCATCTCGTTGCGGTACGAGTACCTCTGAAGCTGTCGACCGTTCCGAAACGGCATCGAGCATTTCGAAATACCTGCACACAGATAAACCTGAAATCATACTTTGACACCTCCAAACGTCCCCAAACTTGTCTCGAATCATCAAAACCCATATAGCCACATAACATACATACATTCTAGATGCAAGGAGTCCTAATCACAATAATAGACATGCATTCAAACAACGAATTGGATTTCAAGCCCCAAGCTCACATGAACTCTTAGATCTAAAAACACCAACAAGTCAATATGCATAGCAATTCATACAAGGCCACATCAAGTCTCAATTTGACATAGCACCATCATTTAAAACATGCTAAAAGCATAAACATAGCCAAACATAGGAGTTTGATCATCAACTCCTTAACATACAAAATAGCAATCTCATTGTCTAAGTGCTATTACAAAACATAAACCATGCTTTGAGCTACCCGAGAACTCTAAGAAACTCCTCCCTTGCCCACTTGCCTCCCAAGCCACTAACGATCTGCATTGTTGGAAAAGAAGAGAGCGTAAGCGTAAATCTTAGTGAGTGGGGCTCTAAAACACAACAACAACGCAGCTTTTAAAACATAAAACTTAGATTTATAGCAAAATCGTTTAAGGAAAGACGTAATGTAACACGATCATCACAATACATGGTTTGCACATGCATAACCAAAACCCGGTGGGACTACACATCACCGTTCAACTAGTAGTTTTCCGATGGGACTACACATCACCGTACTCTTCTACTAGTCACTACAGGTGGGACTACACATCACCGTAGTAACGACAATCATCACGTGAGGCTTGACACCAACAACGAATACACAACAACACTAAACGAAGAGTAAAAATAATCCAAAAACATCACCACAACACACACATGTACACGAAAGCCGGTAATCAACCAAACAAACGAGATTAGATGAACTAACTCTTGGGTCTAGTTTAGTCTCTAAGACTCCACCCAAACCTCAAAACCTTCATTGAACATGATTAAACTTCCAAAACAGTATTCACTCACTGATGAAACCCAACACAAGCCGAAAATGTCGATCAAGCCTCCAAGTTTCCCGGAATTAAGCCCAAAGCTTCTCCAGCGTTTTCTCTTACTTCTAATCAACCAAAAAACAGTGCATTACACGTCAAAACATCCACAAAATCACTACCACAAATCAGATTACAACCCAAGACAATTTTGCTACATTTCCAAGCCAAGAACTAACCCAAACTCTTCATTTTCGGACCCGGGCACAACCCAACAGTTACCCATCAATTTCATCATCCAAATCATCACTAAACATATTCAAAACAGCCCCAAGTGTAACCATACCATCAGCCTAACTTTCCCCCCACATAACTACCTCAAAACTCAAGATTTTCACTTCTAAACTCACCCACCAATACTCATTTCGGGATTTCATTAAAACTTCACCATTTTAACATATGTTAAGCTTAAAAGCAAGTTTATAGCATACATGGACTTTACCAATCAAGAACTCAACGAAAAACCAACAAAGTTTCCACCTTTAATTTAAAACTTTGAACACTTGAAATAACTCAAAAATGGGTTTTACAGAAATCCAAGACCATGAAAATGTTAAGGATGAAGAGAAGAAGTCAAAAATGTTATTACCTTGATAAAATCTCTTGAAATCATGGAGGAAGATGATGGAACAATGTTTGGGTTGGGGGAATGTGTTTATTTTCGTGGGTTTTTGTTTTGAAGGAGGAAGATGATAGTTTTCTTTTTGATTTGAAAATTGAGATAAAACCTTTTTTTCAATTTTCGTTTATGGCATTTTCGTAATTAAAGGTAACTTTTATAAAATCATCCTTTTAAATCTAATTTTAACCCGGACTAATCCTAGATTAACATCGATGAACTCCCGGGCCCTAAACTAGGGCGTTACAACTCTCCCCCACTAGAGGAATTTCGTCCTCGAAATTACCTGACGGAAAGAGATACAGAAACTGTCTTTCCATGTCTTCCTTCCTCTCCCAAGTAGCTTCTTCCACACCTCAGTGTCTCCACAAAACCTTGACTAGTTCGATAGACCTCCCACGTAACATTTTCTTGTATGTAGCAAGAATCTCAATTGGCTTTTCATCGTACAACAAGCTAGGGTTCAACTCAATCTCTTTCACTGGCATTACGTGAGACGAATCCGATCTATACTTCCGAAGCATAGAAACATGGAACACATCATGCATCTTCTATAACTCAGTCGGGAGTCTCAATCTATACGCAACATGACCGATCCTCTCAACTACCTCGTAAGTCCCAATGAATCTCGGACTCAACTTACTTTTCCTACCAAACCTCATCACCTTCTTCCAAGGTGAGACTTTCAAAAACACTTTCTCACTCATGCCATACTCTATCTCTTTTCTCTTCAAATCGAAATAGGATTTTTTCGGTCTAAAGCTGCCCTCAAGCGATCACATATCAACTTTATCTTCTCGGTAGTGCCCTTAAGCAAATCGGGCATCAGTACAAACTTTTGTCCGGCCTCGGCCCAACAAATAGGTGTTCTACATCTCCTACCATATAGAGCTTCATACGGTGCCATCTGAATACTAGCCTGATAACTGTTGTTGTATGCAAACTCTACTAACAGTGGGTGCTTCTTCCAAGAACCCTGAAAGTCGATAATATAACACCTCAACATGTCCTCCAACACTTGAATCACTCTCTCTGACTGACCATCTAACTGCGGATGATACAAAGTACTGAAATTCAACCAAGTACCCAAGGCACGATGCAAACACTCCCAAAATCTAGCTGTAAACCTTGGATCTCGGTCTGATACAATCGATTTCGGTACCCCATGCAATCTCACTATCTCACTAATGTACAGATCGGCCAACTTATCTAAGGTGTAGGTAATATGAACAAGTATAAATGGGCACACTTAGAGAATCTATCAACTATCACCCATACGGAATTCTTCTTCGAATGAGTCAACGATAAACCCAACATAAAGTCCATGGTGATACGTTCCCACTTCCACTCCAGAATCTTTAACGGATGTAGCAAACCCAAAGGAAACTGATGTTCGGCCTTAACTCGTTGACAAATCAGACACTTACTCACAAACTCGACCACATCCTTCTTCAACCCAATCTAGTAGTACTCATCTTTTAAACCACGGTACATCTTCGTACTACCCGGATGCATAGCAAAAGGACTGTTATGTACTTCATTCAAGATAATACGCCTCAACTCGAAATCTTTCGAAACAACTATCCTATCCTTGAAACATTGGATCTTGTTCTCACCAAAATAGAAATTTGTGGGTCTACCCTCGGCTATATCTTGCACGTGAGGTGCCAAAGACTCATCTTGCAATTGCTTCTCTCGAATCAACTGAGCCAACGAAGGTTTAACTTGCAACTCGGCTATCAAACCGCCATCATTGGACACACCCAACCTCGCAAACATGGCCTGCAACTCAACTGCCACTTTTCTACTCAAAGCATTGGTCACTACGTTTGCTTTACCCAAATGGTATTATATCGTAAGGCCGTAGTTCTTAAGAAGCTTTATCCACCTACACTGCCTAAGATTCAACTCTCTTTAAGACGTAAAGTACTTCAAACTTTTGTGGTCGGTATAAACGGTGCACTTCTCACCATATAGGTGATGTCCCCAAATCTTCAAGGCAAACACTACTACGACTAACTCAATATCATGAGTGGGGTAGTTCTTCTCGTGAACCTTCAACTGTCTCGAAGCATAAGCTACAACCTTACCTTCCTGCATAAGCACACAACCTAAACTTACATACGATGCATCACTGTAAATCACAAACTCTTTCCCCGGTTCAGGCTGAATCAAAATAGGAGTTTCGGTCAAAGCTTTCTTCAACTTCTCAAACGCTTGTTGTCTTGCATCTGGCCACTCATAGGGAACATTCTTCTGAAGCAATTTAGTCAAAGGTGTCGCTATCTTCGAAAATCTTTCAATAAATCTCCAATAATACCCCGCCAAGTCTAGGAAACTACGGATTTCTGTCACTGAATTCGGTTGTTTCCAACTCACTATGGCTTCTATCTTCTTGGGATCCACACTAATCCCATTGGTCGATATCACATGACCTAGGAAGACTACCTCTTTAATCCAAAAAGTCACACTTACTCAACTTGGCATACAACTGATTCTCAAGCAAAGTCTAAAGCACTAACCGTAAATGCTCATCATGCTCTTCCTCGATCCTAGAGTACACTAAGATATCATCTATGAACACTACCACAAACCTATCCAAAAACTTGTGGAACACTCGGTTTATCATATTCATAAATGTTGCTAGAGCGTTAGTCAAACCGAAAGGCATTACCAAGAACTCATAGTGCCCATAGCGTGTACGGAAAGTTGTCTTTGGTATGTCCACATCTTTCACCTTCAACTGATAGTAACCAGATCTCAAATCAATCTTCAAAAACACTGAAGCGCCTCTCAACTGATCAAGCAAGTCATCTATCTGAGGCAAAGGATACTTGTTCTTCACTGTTACCTTGTTCAACTGCATATAATCTATACACATCCTCATACTACCGTCCTTTTTCTTCACAAACAAGACCGGAGTACCCCATGGAGAAATACTAGGCCTAATGAAACCTCTATCTGACAACTCCTGAAGTCGTGTCTTCAACCCTTTCAACTCTTTCGGTGTCATTCTATACGGAGCAATAGACACGAGTGCAGAATCGGAATACGTCCCAATAGCAAACTCAACTTCTCTATCTTGAGGCAAACCCGACAACTCTTTCATAAAAACACTCGGAAAATCACAAACTGTTCTGATGTCTTGCGGTCTAACCTCACTCATATTCAGATTCATCACATAAGCCAAGTAAGCCTGACAACCCAAATCCATCAACCTCTGAGCTTCCAATGCAGAAACAACATTGGACAAGAACTTAATGTTTTCGCCAACTACTACAACCTCAAAATCATCCGTTAGCCTCAAAGAGACTCTCTTGGTCTCAAAGTCTACCCTAGCTCTATGCTTTACAAGCCAATCCATGCCCAAAATCACATCAAAACATAGAATGGCAATTCTATCATGTCAACCAGAAACACGTGGCCCTGAATCATCAAGGGACACCTCTTATACATCTTCCTCACTACCACGGTATCATCGAAAGAACTCGTAACATTTACACCTACCTCTAACCACTCATATGATAGACCTATAGACCTCACATGTTCACCCAAGATATATGAATGTGTCGAACCCGAATCTATAAAAAAAAAAAGCAAAGTCAAAGACTGTAACGAGAAATTACCTGTAATGACATCCGTGTCATTCTCCGCCTCTCTCTGTGCATACACCCTAGCCGGTCTTCCACCCTCGGGCTGAACTGCTACCACATGAGCTAAGTTCCTCTGACTATCATTCCTCGGCTGAAAGTTGCCACGACTCGCCCACGGCCTCTAGGATGTTCAAAACCCCTAGCTGGAGTCGGTCTGCCCCTAGTCGGGTGTGGATAATTACGCCTCAAATGGTCTCGGGAACCATAGTTCCAACATACCCCAAAGGCACCCATACACTCGTCTTAGTGGCGTCTCCCAAATCTAGTGCACTCAGGAGTGTGAATAACAACTCCTTGGCCTTGATGGCCCCGTCCATGGTTACCGCCCCTATGTCTCGAATCGGGCTGATACCTCCGATCTCTATGCCTCTTGTCATGATCTATGTCCCAATCCACATGTCTCTTCTCGGAATCGGACCCACTAGCACGAGCATTGGAGCCTAAGTTCTACTCAATATCCTTGGCCCTAGAGACCAAAACATCAAATTCAGTGTAGTCAGAGGCAAGCATATAAGTCTTCACATCTCTAGTCAACCCATATCGGAAACGCTCACACCGTTCCCTCTCACTGGGAACTAACTCAAGAGCATACTAACTCAACCTCATACTCGGACACTGTCTTGCTACCCTGAACCAAGGCCATAAACTCTCTTTTCTTCTCATCCTGATATCGGACTCCGAGATACTTCTTCTTAAAGACATTTTTGAAGAATTCCCAAGTGACATCCGCTTCAGTCATACCTGAAGTATGGTGGTCCACCAAGCATATGCATATCCCTAAAGCAAGGAGACAACCCAACTTACGAGTGTTTGAGCACTCCATTTGACCCATGATGCATGTAGTACTTTTGAGCCAAGCTTCTGAACTCTCAGAAGTCAAACCACGAAACTCAACTCCACCCAAACTACGGAGTCTCTCAAGGGATAAACATGTCCCTACACCTTGAGGTGGTGCTGCAGCTTGCATACCGGCCAAAGTTGTCTGCAAAGCTTCGGCTATAGTCTGAATCAACTGAGTCATGTCCGCACCTGCCGGCCCCTGACCCGCCTGATGTCCATGACCCACAACATTTGAACCGGTCTGAGGTCCATTACCATCACCTCCAACATGCACTCCGGTCTGAGGCACATTACCCTCGCCACCCGCTCCATTACCATCGGGAGCAGGAGGAACATGAGGCACATCCCCAGGTGCCTGGTCACCAGCTCTAGGCCGTCCTCTTGGTCTCACCAAACCGAAGATAAAATCTAAAATAGCAAACAAATCACACACAAGAAAACATTAGGTTAGCAAAAGGGCAAAGACCTAAGTTCTCAAGCTCTTTAAACCAAAATCTTTTTCCAATAACAACACTTAGCAATGTGAACACTTGACTAGACTTGTATCAACAACAAGAACAATAAGGCATGCTTCCATACACCGTGCAATAGCAAACAAACCAACTTACCTGACTTACCTTCCTGAGAGACCTCATATCTGAGGCTTTGATACCACTAAATGTAACCCCCTCGTCCCAATCTAGCCAACAGACCGGTCTGAACGGGTTACACGGGGAAAACGGAAGCGAAACCCGTTTATACCTCACTCCGATTAGCAACCCTATTTTTTTAATTATTATCTTGACTAGATGTCACAATTAACCCTATGTGAGTAGATGACAGCGGATATAGGTACAAACGAGCAGAGGGCATACATTAATTTAAACTTACCATATGGTTGTTAATCGAATTGCATGCACACGGGGCAAAACCACCATAAGGGATACATATAGACTCAACAAGGAAGCATACAAACTCTAGGGACTAAAATGCAACATTCGAAAAGCTTCGAAGGTGCCATTCAACTGTTTGAACTGTCTGCGTTTCGAAACATGCTTGCCCGTTCCGAAATTGGGGCTCTATTTTAAAAGTGAGATCAGGCCGTTCCGAAACGGTCTTACCTTATTTCGAAACGTAGGCTTCCAGAGACAAAATTCATCGAAACGGGGGCTCACAGTGTCAGATCATATCGAAATGGAACCACCCCGTTCCAGTACAAGTACCCCTAAAGCTGTCGACCATTCTGAAACGGCATTGAGCGTTTCGAAACACTTGCACACATATAAGCCAGAAATCATAATTTGACACCTCCAAACGTCCCCACACCATCAAAACCCATAAAGCCATATAACATACATACATTCTAGATGCAAAGAGTCCTAGTCACAACATTAGACATACATTCAAACAACGAATTGGATTTCAAGCCCTAAGTTCACATGAACTCTTACATTCAAAAACACCAACAAGTCAATATGCATAGCAATTCATACAATGCCACATCAAGTCTCAATTTAACATAACACCATCATTTAAAACATGTTAGAAGCATAAACATAGCCAAACATAGGAGTTTGATCATCAACTCCTCAACATACAAATTAGCAATCTCATTGTCTAAGTGCTATTACAAAACATAAACCATGCTTTGAGCTACCCGAGAACTCTGAGAAACTCCTCCCTTTCCCACTTGCCTCCCAAGCCACTAACGATCTGCATTGTTGGAAAAGAAGAGAGCGTAAGCGTAAAGCTTAGTGAGTGGGGCTCTAAAACACAACAACAATGCAATTTTTAAAACATAAAACTTAGATTTATAGCAAAACCGTTTAAGGAAAGACGTAATGTAACACGATCATCACAATACATGGTTTGCACATGCATAACCAAAACCCGGTGGGATTACACATCACCGTTCAACTAGTAGTTTTCCGATGGGACTACACATCACCATACTCTTCTACTAGTCACTACAGGTGGGACTACACATCACCGTAGTAACGACAACCATCACATGAGGCTCGACACCAACAACGACTACACAACAACATTAAATAAAGAGTAAAAACAATCCAAAAACATCACCACAACACACACATGTACACGAAAGCCGATAATCAACCAAACAAACGAGATTAGATGAACTTACTCTTGGGTCTAGGTTAGTCTCTTAGACTCCACCCAAACCCCAAAACCTTCATTGAACATAATTAAACTTCCAAAGTAGTATCCACTCACCGATGAAACCCAACACAAGCCAAAAATTGTCGATCAAGCCTCCAAGTTTCCCGGAATTGAGCCCAAAGCTTCTCCAACGTTTTTTCTTGTTTTTAATCAACCAAAAACATTGCATTACACATCAAAACATCCACAAAATCACTATCACAAATCAGATTACAACCCAAGACAATTTCGCTACATTTCCAAGCCAAGAATTAATCCAAACTCTTCATTTTCGGACTCGAACACAACCCAACAGTTACCCATCAATTTCATCATCCAAATCATCACTAAACATATTCAAAACAGCCCCCAAGTGTAACCATACCATCAACCCAACTTTCCCCCCACATAACTACCTCAAAACTCAAGATTTTCACTTCTAAACTCACCCACCAATACCCATTTCGGGATTTTATTAAAACTTCACCATTTTAAAATATGTTAAGCTTAAAAGCAAGTTTATAACATACATGAACTTTATCAATCAAGAACTCAACGAAAACCAAAAAAGTTTCCACCTTTAATTTAAAACTTTGAACACTTGAAACAACTCAAAAATGGGTTTTACGGAAATCCAAGACCATGAAAATGTTGAGGATGAAGAGGAGAAGTCAAAAACGATATTACCTTGATAAAATCTCTTGAAATCGTGGAGGATGATGATGGAACAATGTTTGGGTTGTGGGGATGGGTTTAGTGTCGTGGGTTTTTATTTTGAAGGAGGAAGATGATAGTTTTCTTTTTTATTTGAAAAGTGAGATAAAACCTTTTTTCAATTTTTATTAATGGCATTTTTTGTAATTAAAGGTAACTTTTATAAAATCATCCTTTTCAATCTGATTTTAACCCGGACTAATCCTAGATTAACACCGATGAACTCCCGGGCCCTAAACCGGGGCGTTATAGTATTATACAACTTTTAGTTTTATTTTATTTTTACTTGACAGTCTATTACAAGCAATAAAAAAAATTAAATTTTGAACACATTAAAAGTTTAACATTTAAAAATTTACAAAAATATTTTAATAGAGAGAAACGAGGGTACGTAAATATAAATTATATTTTGTTAAAAATAGTTAATATAATAATTATATTAATAATATGATAAATATATAGTTTTTGCAAGTTTTAGATATTGTAGTAAAAATAATTTTAGTATTTTTGTGCATATGTTTTTAATTTAATATTAAAAGTTTAACATGTTAAAAAGAAATAAAACACATGGTCAATTTAATAAATTTTACTTCTAGATAATTTTATATACCTCCAACCAAACACAATAATTTTACATTCCTACCAAATAAACTAAACAAGATAATGCAACATTTCGTGAACCAAATGCACCCTAAACCTCTAATTTTAGCTCAAAAATTAGTTTACCAAAGAGAGCCGTTATAAAATTAACTTCAAATAATGTTAGTATATTCAATAATCTAATTATATTTTTTGTTTGACTCTATAAAAAGTTTAAAAAGATTACAACTCAAAAGAGTAACCTTAATTATCTCTCAAAAAGAGTAACAATCAAATGGGTAATACACTTCCTCTTTCCAGAAAATAACAATCCCAGTCAACATTAGAAATTATTGACCTTAATTTCAAACACTTTCTATATCTCTATGATTAGGACCTACTACCTAATCTGACTGCTTACAATTGGGGGGGAAATCCATAATCTCCCTTTGTGCAAAAGAGAGTCTCCATTTGGATCCATATAACCAAGCTCCATGTAGCCGTTGAATTACTCGTCTTGCATCCCCTGCATACTTCATCCGCACAAACTCAAAGCGGGATGTCACAATTCACCATTTTTTCCACAATTCAAACCGAGATTCACACCACTCTTTAAGCACTTTTGAAGCAAGCAAGCACCAAGGAGGGCACTACAAAGGTTAGGACGGCCAACACTTGTCTTGAGGAGTCCACATCATTCTAGAAAGATCTGGGACGTTCTACTAAAGTCCAGACTCACCTGAGAGGCACTAGAAGACCCTGAAAGACTCGAGAAAGCTCGGAACAACTCTGAAAGACCTTGGAACTCTCTAGAACCCTTTAGAGTCTTATAGATATGTATAGACATGTGTAGAGTTCTCTAGAACCTTATAGGCTCTTGTAAATATTTTGGGAGGCAAATTAATAGCCGTCGGATCAAAATGATCTCGACCGTCCATTTTGGAGTTGGGAGCCTATAAATAGGGACACCCCTCTCATTTTGTAACTCACCTAAGAGTTGGAAGCATACTTGTAAGCATACTTGTAAGTTCTCTTACACTTAATACAAAGCTTTTTTTGTAAAGTCCCTTTGTCTTCTCTTGTCTTTCACTTGCCTAGACATCAACTTACGTGAGAGTAAGGTTGGTTAGCATTGTTTGGGAAGTGTTAACGCCGCACGGATCGAATTTGAGAAAACAAGTTTGTGATAGAGAGCCTTCCTTTGCTTTATTTACCGGTATGAACGCATTTACCACGACTCTATGTCGATCAAAAACCTGTCAAAGACTATTTTAATATATTTTTGATGGCAAATTAGAGACGAATAGCGTTCGACATTGCCGGCCTGCAATCCCAACACCCTGATCACCGACGACATTTTTCATTTGGTTACCAATTAATATTGTACGTTATTGTTTTGTGTAATAATTATTTTTATCATATAATTATGACGAAACATTGATATAAAAGTGATCAAACCTAAAGGGATCACATATATCATATGAGAATAATATATTTTATAACAAGGTCGTTGAATAAAATCTAAAAAAAAAACTTTAAGTCAAATTTTATATTTGTGAGAGTTCAATCATGATACTTTGATAAAATAGCATCTTAACTTAAAACGATAGTGTAATTAATAGATGAAAAATTGAAACTTAAGTTCATATTATTTTAGCTCACATATAAGTACAAATGGTCATTTCACTATCTCATTGTAACATGTGAATGATATGTATGTTAAATTATAAATAATTGAATAAAATATTTAAATGAAAGAGATAGTTTTAAAAATTAATTTAATAACTTTGAATTATTATTCGATCAAGTCGAAAGTGTAATGTTAAATAAATAAATTATTATTTGATTTAAAAAGTTGAAAATTAAAATACAAATTAAATAAGTTTTACCTGTATTCTAATACACCGTGATTTTAATATAATTAGACTTTTACTATTCAAAGTATGGTTAATAGTTCATGAGACCCTCCGACTTTTTAAAATTATTTTTGTGATACTTTGACCAACACAAACATGTGTTAACACTTAACAGTTATGGTGCTAACCTAGCAGTTCGCTTTGAATGATGATATGATAGAAGAGATTAATTGAATTGTTTACAAAATTATAGGATTTAATTATTCTGCTTTGAATGATGATACGACAGATGAGATTAATTGAATTGTTTTCAAAGTTATGAGTTTATTTAATATTTAAGAAAAAAAGAAATTATTTAAAATTCAAAATGCTAAATATCATTAAAATGTTCAAAACATTAAACATTAAAAATATCTAAAAAGAACAATTAAATTTCTTTTAAAAATAAAATAAAAACAATAAAATGATCAATTATAAATAATTAAAAAACTAAAATTTAAAAATATTTTCCCAAATGACCGAAACGTAAGTTTTAAAACTGATGACCAAAATTATAAATACATTTCTATAGGTAGTCATTATTGTTTAACCTGAAGCAGACAAATGTTCTAACATGTGATATTTTTACACATTCATACTCACATGTCATTCAACATTTATTTCTTAGTTCAATGTGATATATGAGCTTTACTTTAGAGCAAATATATTATTATAATATAAAATTTTAATTTCAAATTAATTGTACATTTAGAAAAGAGTTTCGTTGTTTTAAAATGTACTCGAAAAATGCACACACAAAAACTCTATAGAAAGTCATGTATTGTCATTTAATTGATCCATTTATTTAATAATTGTCAATGTTGATCAACATAACGAAATGACTTACATGATATTTTGAGTTTCATAAGTGTTCGATTGAGTTTTTTTATGTACTAACGGTTCAATTGTTCTCATCCCCAAGATTTCGAACCCTACAGAAGTCTCACATTTTAGACCAATAAGCCTCTGCAATTTTTCCCTTAAAGTCATCACAAAGATTCTCTCAACAAGGTTGAAAATCATACTCCTGGACATTATTCCCCCATCTCAATCAGCCTTTGTGCATGGTCGATCAATCCAAGACAACATTATACTTGCCAATGAGGCTTTTCATGCCATAAAACGTGCAAGGAAAGGTAATAGGAGAATTATGGCTCTGAAGATTGATCTTGAGAAAGCTTATGATAAGGTTGATTGGGACTTGCTTCGCTTTGTTATGAGCAGGATGAGTTTTGATGAATGGTGGATCAATAGAGTCATGAAATGTGTCACAACAGTTTCCTTCTCCTTGGTTGCTAATGGGGAACGTTTCGGGGAAATTCCAGCTGGTAGGGGACTTAGACAGGGAGATCCATTATCACTCTTTCTCTTCATCTTCATTTCCAGTATCCTAACTTGGATCATTGAAAAAGAATCAGAAAAGAATCAGTTTTCGGGTCTAAGAATCAAGAGAAGATGCCCAGAACTAAGTCATTTGCTCTTCGCCGATGATTGTCTTTTGTTCTCACAGGCAAATAAAGAAAGTTGCGAGGCTGTCTTACGGATCCTTCAGGTTTTTCAATCTTCCACAGGACAATCTGTAAATGTTCAGAAATCATCTGTGTTTTTCTCTCCCAATATAAGCAGTAGTCTTAAAGCTCAGCTGGTTAACATATTGGGCTTCAAACCTATGGAGGAAGATGCTAGATACTTGGGACTACCGTCTATTTGGGGAAGAAGCAAGAAAGAAGCCTTGGGGTTCATAAGAGAGCGTGTGCAAAACAAATTGAAAGGATGGAAAGCGAAATTCCTGAATCTAGCGGGCAAAGAAGTTCTCATCAAAGCTGTAACACAGGCTATTCCTTCCTACATTATGCAGTGTTTTCTCCTTCATGTTACCTTCTGTGACGAGCTGAGTTCAATGGTCGCTAAATTCTAGTGGAATAACTACTCAGGAAAGGAAAAAACATTCATTGGATGAGCTGGAAAGATCTTTGCAAACCGAAGGATCAAGGCGGAATGGGGTTCAGGAATCTTAGAATATTCAATAGAGCCCTCATTACAAAGGTTGCCTGGAGAGTGATTAAGAATCCGGAGTCCCTTCTTGCTCAGACTCTTAGGGGAATCTACTTCCCAAGCGGGAACATTTTGGATGCCCCAAAGGGCACAAACCCCTCTTGGGCTTGGGTAGGGATGAGGGAAGGAGTGAAGATCTTGAAGGAAGGAGCTTTATGGAGAGTTGGAAATGGTAGGTACATTGCTACTTGGAAGGATAACTGGATTCCAGATTTATCTACTTTCAGAATTTCTACTTCTCCCCCGCCAAACAACACTTCTCCAACCGTTAGCAGTCTCATGAACCCAAATGGTCGGTCATGGAACGAGTTAAAGATTCAGAATCTGTTTAGCCCGATCGAAGCTAAGGCAATTCTCTCCATACCGATTGGTGGACCCCAGATCCATGATTCTTTCATCTGGTCTGGGACGAGAAATGGTGATTACACAGCCCGATCGGGATATAGGTTTATTGAGGCTTCCTCCAAGAACCATGACAATCCTTCTCCAAGTGAGGATCCAGGAGACATCAAGAAGTTCTGGAATTCCATCTGGAGTCTAGGAGTCCCTGCAAAGATTCGATCCTTTCTATGAAAACTATGCCATAACATTGTCCCAACAAAAGGTAATCTAGCAGCACGGTTCCATGGAAATTTTAAAGATTCTGACTGCTGTCCACGGTGCGGAGAACATGGAGAATCGGTCGAACACCTTCTGTTCTTCTGCCCTTTTGCACAGGGAGTGTGGAAGGCTTCAAGTTTCAGCTATTCTCCTTCTATTGTTGGCTTTCCTGGATTTCCGAGATGGTGGTGCAAAATCAACGGATTGCGGCAGATGGGAATGTTCGAAGATGGCTGCGCACTGATAGCATTCCTTTTATGGTCTCTTTGGAAGTCTAGGAACGCGCTGGTCCATGAGAATCTAAGGGATCAACCTTGGGATGTATGGTTGAGAGCGGAACGAGCCTACACTGAATTCCACAACATGCCTTCACCTTGTCAACCAAGGACCTCTCACCTTGATCAGGAACCAAAATGTTGGACACCACCACCTTTGGGTTCAATCAAGATTAATTGCGATGCTGCGTTTGACCATCTTACTGGGGCTGTGTCAGCTGCGGCTATTGCTCGAAATAGTTCCGGATCCTTTCTTCATGGACTCTCCAATTCCTTTGTTGCCTCCTGCGCCGCAACTGCGGAAGCGTTGGCCATAAGGCTTGGCATTTCTATGGCTATCAATTGTGGTTTCGATAATATCATTGTGGAAACTGATTGTAAAACGGTGATTGATAGGATCAACAAGGGAACTCTATCTGATTGGACCACAGCTGCTGTGGAGGAGGACATTAGAATGACCTCTATTTCCTTCACTTCTTGTATATTTTCCTTTGTTCCTAGGGTTTGTAATCAGGTGGCCGACCGGCTTGCCAAGCTTGCTAGGAAAAATCGGGGACTTAAGATATGGGACCTTGGGTCCACCCCGTCTTGTTCTCTTTTTTATGTAACCCTTCCTTGAGTTTTGAATGAAAGTTACCCATTGAACAAAAAAAAATTGTTTTTTTATACATTTTATAAGGAATTTTAAACTAACAAGTCTTTAAAAACAAGTACAATAATTTGTTTTCTTATTATCTAAATATAAGTATTTGTTTATACCATATGTAAATGTAAAATGATGCTAGTCGATAATGATACCAGTGGTTTATGAAAATTAAAAATTAAATAAAAATTCATGCATTCAAATTGTATAGAATGACAAATTAATCTATCAAATTGCATGTTGTGTCAAAGTTCACATATAAATTTAATAGTTATACCTATAATGGAAGAATTTTAAAATTATTGAGGGCTAATTTCGTTTAGTTAATATATTGGACTTTTAAAACATAAATACTAAAACAAGATATTTGATGTCCATAATCTCTAGAGCAGGTGCTTAAAAGCTCTTAGTTAACACTCTTTCATCTCTCCTAAATTGTGAGTTCAATATCCATTAGAAGCAGTTCTACTTCTAAGTAATAATTATTCAAAAAATAAGATATCTATTTTTTTAGAGTCAGATCTATAGTCTTTTAATAGATTTGTTTATGCATCAGATTTAGGTTATCAATTTAATATATATATATATATATATATATATATATATATATGTTTTAAGTACACCATTGGTTAGTCAAGAAGTTAAGAATATGTATGAATTGATATTATCTTGTAATCACCTCTAGACTATTAAAAAATGGATGAGTCTACAACGTGCGACGAACACCGATGAACATCACTAATGATGAACACCGATGAACACCATTAAATTAATTAATAAAGATTTAAAATTTTAAGGATCCATAATACAATTAAGAATTATTTTTAAAAATTCAATTAAATTATTTTTTATGTATATTAAAATTTTATTTTTTAATAAGGGTAAACTATATATTTAGTACCTCACCTATTTTCGTATTTCTATTGAACCCTCATTATTTAAATATTATTTTAATTTGACCCTATTCTTTATAAAAAATAATTTAACCCTTAACCATCAACCTAAAACCCTAAACTATTAAACCTTAAACCTTTAAACTCTTAAACCTATACCCTAAATCATATACTATTAAAAATAATTTCACCATCATCGATTCAATTCAATTCAATGAATTGTTGAATTCTCCTAGAATCCCCTTTCCTCTTTAGGTAAGATTGGAATTATATTTAAAATATCAACAAAACTTTAATGAATCGTTTTTTTTCATTTAAAATATTAAAGAACCATGAATCGACAAACTCAAATTATATCATTAAACATATTTAGTTGGGTTTTCTATTGCCAGTAAAAAAAGCGTGGGCTCTTGGGAAAATATTAGGGTTTGATGTTACAGAAGAGAAATAAGTTATTACAAAACTAGTAAATATTAATTTGAGTAAAATGATTATAAAAGTGTTAGAATTGTGATCTAAGTTATTACAAAACTAGTAAATATTTCACCATATATAAAATAATTTAATTGAATTTTTTAGAAGAATTCAACAATTCATTGAATTGAATTAAATCGATGATGGTGAAATTATTTTTAATGGTATATGGTTTAGGGTATAGGTTTAAGAGTTTAAAGGTTTAAGGTTTAATAGTTTAGGGTTAAATTATTTTTTTATAAAGAATAGGGTCAAATTAAAATAATATTTAAATAATGAGGGTTCAATAGAAATACGAAAATAGGTGAGGTACTAAATATATAGTTTATCCTTATTAAAAAATAAAATTTTAATATATATAAAAAATAATTTAATTGAATTTTTAAAAATAATTATTAATTGTATTATGGGTTCTTAAAATTTTAAATCTTTATTAATTAATTTAATGGTGTTCATCGGTGTTCATCATTAGTGATGTTCATCGGTGTTCGTCGCACGTTGTAGAAATTTTCTAAAAAAATACACTATTGTTTAAGTTTTAATTAACTTTTTATGTCAAAATTGACGTTATGTTGGAGAAAATTAATTAAAATATTTTTAAATTTAGAAATTAATTTAGAAGATGAGTTCTAATTTAGGAATGCAGGGTGTAACTACCTAAATTAAAGGGATACATTTCATGTAAGCATATGCAGTACGGAACGGTGGAAACTTTTCAGTTTTCACTACCAAATACTAGTAATCGCGTAATGGGAATTTATTGATATGGTATTCCAATGAATGCAAATTTCAGATCAGGCAGGTCTTTTATGTACGGTAAAGGTTCATCGATATGATGATCTTACTGTAGTTACAGATAATCACCAATTATCTTCTCAGTCGTTTTTTGGTCATTTAATTTTCAAAAATTTTAAATTATTAACTGAATTTTTAGATTATTTTTGTTTTAGTCACTCTGAATTATTTTATATGACATGTAATTTTTTATTATTAAATATAAAAATAAAACCATATATTATTATTATTATTAAAATTAAAATATTTAAAATAAAATTATTCATTTTTATACCCAAACGCCATTCGATGTCGTGGCCATTTAGCGGCGAACAAAGGAATTTTTTTAAGATTCGAACGGTAAAAAACTTCATCGGTACGAGGAAAACAACATAATAAAAAACGGACTCTATCTGACGGTGAAAGAGGGAGATCGACGAGAGAGAAATCAAAATGTTTTTGGTCGATTTGTGGACTTCGGAGCACACTCTGACAAAATGGAGGTCGAATTCAGACACACATGCTAAGATAAAGCGATTGAAAAAATTTAAGATCGAATGACCACCATCTACGATCGTTGGCGGTGACGTTCGACGACAGTGAACGATGTGGTAGAGATGATTAGCGACGTAATTTTTGGGTTTAATTTTAAATTTTTTATTTTAAATTATTTTTATATTTAATAATAACAATAAATAATAAAAATAATAATAACACAATTCAGAGTGATTAAAACATGAGCAATCTAAAAGTACAATTGGTAAATTAAATTTTTTGAAAGTTGTGTGACCAAAATAAACGTAATAAAATAGTTAAGTGATGAATAGTGTAATTTATCCCTAGATTATTGTGCCCATGAATAATGCCAATTTCCCGCGCAAGTTCAAATCTTTTTCCTCCCTCCCTCAGGCCTCAACCCACCAAAAAGTAAGCAATAAAAAGAAATAAAAAAAACCTCTGAAAATGGGAGAACCATTTTTTTATATATTATCCCGCACGAGCGAGCTAAGGAGAGAAATAGAGAGAGATTAGGGTCTGCTTTGGTTAATGAAGAGAAGAAGAGGAGCGAAGCGGCCGAGTAATAATACGATGAAAGGGGCATTGGGGAAGCACTTTCCGGTTCAGTTCCACCCTCTCCAATCATCTTCCGCCGCCTCATCCTCTCTCTTCCCGCGAAACCTTCTAGATTTCGGATCCCAGGATGACCCTTCCACTTCCGTTCCCGACCTCGACGCCTCCGATGACAAGGATTTCATTCTCAGTCAAGACTTCTTTTGGTAAATCTTTTGCTCTTTGGATATATATTTAATATTCTAAATTTCTTTTTTTTGGTTCTTCACTTTTTTGTTTGTTTGTTTTGATTGTGGATGCAGCACTCCTGATTATATCACCCCCGATAATCAGAATTTGCTTAATGGATTTGATTACAACAAGGTATTATTAATAATTTTATTAAGGAACATCCGATTGTTATTTTTTTTCTGCTTTGAGTTTTGAAATTGTTTTATTTTCCCTTTATTGAATTCCACAGGAAAATACTCCTTGCCCTAAGTCGCCGGAGAAGCTAAATACTCTCAAAAGCAAGAGACTTCGACAAGGTAAGATCCAAGTAATTGATGAAAACTAGAATATTTTAGAAATTCTGGATTTGTAGTTGTTTGAAAATTGTCATATTTTATATCGATGCTTTGCGTTTTCAGTTTTATATTCATAAATTTGAGCTCCGTGTTGGGAAAAGAGACGATTAATCCAGACTTTAATTAGTTAAAGTGATATTCTCATGTTGCTATGAGAACTGAAACATGTAAAGGTGAATATGAGGGATTCTGTACTTCTACGACGTAGCAAATTAAACTTTAGTCATCAGTCAATAGTTTGCATATTCATTGTGGAATATGGAGCTGGGATAATATCATAGGCTTTCAAATAGGAGACATCCTGCTTAAGGTCATTGAACATTTGTAATGACCAGGACCAGAGTCTTTGGTACGATGATATATGATATGGTGAAAAAGTAGAGAATGTGGCCCCATCCTATAACATGGAAGTTTAACGGATGGAAAACTTGGATGCTGGTCTAGAAATTATTCAAGCTATTGTTAGTAAACATCAGTGAAATTGCTCATCATTTTCATGTGAAGTCCAATATTAATGGAGTGTTTGAGATAACATTTTTTGGGTTGCCGAAGCAAGTACAAAACAGAAAAAGCTATAATTAGTGACCACTACCCCTAGCTGTCTGTGTTGCTGATTGCTGCACTTTAATTTGTTCTTCCTTCCGTCCACCTGTAGTGATCCAAAGTCATATTCCTGTCCTCACTCTGGAGATGTCTGCTGCCGTCGCTTCATTCCTCCTGTTTTCAGTATTTTATTTCCTAAGAATTTTGTGGTTTCCAACTAGATTTTATATCTGTTAATGATCTATCAGTTAACAACACATATTACAGTAAAAAAATTAGGCATAAGAGTTTTCTTTTCTTGTTTTTCATGTTTGTTTATATTTACGTGTACAAAATTATGAACACAAGTATTTTTTTCAACAATTTTCAATTGAATATCTATTCTTTTCTCAGATGGTATCCTGGCAAATCCCCTCAGCCCTACATTATCTGGCTCCCAACAAATAGTGGAACTTGCCAATGACAGCTTTGATGCAGATGAAGGCAACCTAGAAAAAACAATCATACCTGGAGCAAAGAAGACTAAAAGTTATGTTTCTCAATCTGCTGTTGCTCTAAGGTGTCGGGTTATGCCACCTCCTTGTATTAAAAACCCATATATAAGGGATGCTTCAGAAGTTGAGACTGATCCTTTTGGAAATCAAAGATCAAAGTGTGCAGGTACGATGCTAGTTTTTAAGAAACATTCCAATATTTTCTGTGAAACTTCCATATCCATTTTCAGTACCCATTAGGATAAAGAAGATTACCACTCTGGACGTCCTCAAATTATTTATCTAGAAAGTTTTAATAACATATCACTGCAATCTACAGGTTTCTTCCCTGCGATTATCGGCGGGGATGGCCTTTCACGCTATCACACAGATTTTCATGAGATTGAGGTGTCTATCCCTATTCCATAAGTTCTGAACTTATTTAGAATCATTAGCTTCAATTTATATATTAAATATCTAACCTCCAGGCTATCATATCCTCTTTCTTTTTGCCTTGCTTTCCAGCAAATTGGTACTGGCAACTTCAGTCGAGTTTTCAAAGTTTTAAAGAGAATTGATGGTTGCTTGTATGCTGTGAAACATAGTACCCGACAGTTGCATCAAGACACTGAGAGGTAGCTTTCAGTTTTTTGTTTCTTTTTTTTTCACATGTCTCTCTGCTAATTGTTAGGAAAATTTTATTATAAAATAATAACTCTTTGCAGGAGGAAAGCCTTGATGGAAGTTCAATCTTTAGCTGCAGTAGGTATAAATTTGTATTTACTCTCCTTTTCCATTTCATTAATTTGTTTTGTTCAGTTTAAGAGGAAAATTGGAATTGTAACCTCAGGCATTGATACTAAAGCAATCCTTTCCAGGGTCTCATGAAAACATTGTTGGATATTACTCTTCTTGGTTTGAAAATGAGCAACTTTATATTCAAATGGAGCTTTGTGATTACAGCTTGTCCAGAAAAATGTCTCCTCAACTCTTCACAGAAGGACATTTCCTGAGAGCCTTGCTTCAGGTTAGCCTTAGCTGAAATACATCATATCTACAAGAGAAAAACAGGATGGGGTAGGGACAATGTTTTGAAAAAATGAAAAGGTCTCATTCCCATTTGTTAGCTTGGTTGGTTTGAGACAAAGATAATGAAAGTTTAGTTTTTGTCTTTCTTTTCTTGTTATCGTCTTCTGCTCTGATGTCAAAAGGTTTGCAGATGGCAAAGGCACTGCAGTTTATACACGAAAGAGGAATAGTTCATTTGGATGTAAAACCTGATAATATATATGTCAAGAACGGTGTTTATAAGCTCGGTGATTTTGGATGTGCAACTCTCCTAAATAAGAGCCTGCCAATTGAAGAGGGTGATGCACGTTATATGCCTCAAGAAATCCTAAATGAGAACTATGATCATCTTGACAAGGTTGATATCTTCTCATTAGGAGTTACTATTTACGAGCTCATTAGGGGATCACCCCTGCCAGAATCTGGAGCTCAGTTTCTTAGAGAAGGAAAGCTACCTCTGCTTCCTGGGTATTCCCTACAGTTTCAAAATTTACTCAAGGTATCCTATTTTCAGCTCTAAGTTCTTTAGTTTCAAATCTAAATAGATAATTATGTTGTTTTCTGGCTGCCTGTGAGATGATTAGTCTTGGCTTTTCCATCTAGTATGTCCGTGGTCATAACTTAAAAATATGCGACGGAAAACTGCTCTGGAGTCTGGTGTTATGATGAAGAAGCTCTATACTGCATCTTAGTTCATTTGTCATATTAGTATATATAATCCTAAATATGTCACTTGAAACATGCAGATTGATTTCATGTGTTGCCATGTTGATTAAATCCTCTAAACATAGGTAGCTAGAGTAGTTTTGTTGGTTACTTCTGATGGATAATTTTTTTATCAGGTCATGGTGGATCACAATCCAGCACGACGACCGTCTGCTAAAGAATTAGTCGAGAATCCAATTTTTGACAAGGTTTCAAAAAATGCAAAGACCTAAGAGCATTATATGTCTCGATATAGCTAGCTTGAAAGGCTTTCGAGCGGTGTTGAATGCTTGCAATCGGCTGATATTGCTTTGAATTGTGGGGGCATTATGAAACAATGGTTTAAATTATGCACCAAATTTTGTAAAGGTTAAGATTTGCTTAACTGAGCTTCCTGTTCATAGTAAGTGGTGCAAATTTTGTAAAGTTAAACTGTCCCAAGGTACTGGTAGGTGCCACAAATGCCATGGTGTTTTCATACGGTTGCTTCTTATATCTCCTGGCCTAGACTGTTTCGAAAGGAAGCTAATATACTATAATGCTACCCCTTGGATACGCTCGTATCGAATTTGAAGAAAACTGAATTCATGTTTTAATTAATATCTTATATTTTTATTATTTTATTAAAAATGCTAAGGTTAAAGTCCACTAGAGCTCTTTGTACTACATTAAAAATTCATTTTAGTCCCTCTATTATCTTAAAAATATTATTTAGGATTCAAAAAATCTAAAATTTTAAAAACTTCAAAATTACAATAATCTTCCAAAATTTTAAAAACATAACACTATATTCTGGAATTAAAATAAAAAATATAAGAATTGAAATATATAGTATTCAAGAAAATTATAAATTTTTTGAAAGAATTCAAAAATATGTTCGGGCTAAAAAATTGAACATAAGATTAGAATGATTATAAAATTATTTTTTTATAATAAAGATAATTACAATAAGTGAAATTAATATGAAAACAACTTATAATCACTAAGGCAGATTTATTTTTTAATATAATATATAATATATCTTTTTTCTTTTTAAAAATTCCTCGATATTGTTCCGTAATATTTTTATTCTTTGAAGATTATTTTTAATTTTTATAAATTTTTATATTTTTCTGAATTTCTATACTATATTTATAAACCCTCCCTTGTAAATTTCATCGTTTATAAATTATTTTTTGGATTTTTAGTTTTATTTTTTTAATAACTGGAACATCATAGTGGAAAAGCAGATGATGTTTATCTTAGGAGACACGGTTTCAAATTGCCCTGTCTACAAGGTGCATACCCATTATCAAAGGGTTAAGAACATCTATGAACAAATACTAATTCACTTTATTGTGATGAACAATTTTTATTTGTTCATTTTTAAAATATATACGTATCAAGTTACTCCGTCAAAAAAATAAATCTAGTCAATTTATAAATGATAAGGACCTAACGCAATGTTGTGATTTAACTAATGGTAAATTATCATTTAAACTAAAATATCCATTGTTTTGAATGTACATAGACTAAAATGTCTCCAATAGATTTTTGAATGTAGTACAAGGGTCTTTAGTAGACTTAACTAAAATACTATATCTATTACATTGATGGTTGAATCTAATTGATATAACAAACTTTTTAAAAATATAATTTTCTGGATAATGTTTTTATCACTTATTGAATTCAAATATTTATAGTTTTATGTTTTTTTTTATTACAATTATATTTTCAAATGAAAATACGTATTCAAATATGATCTGTTTAAGGCATTAACTATAAAGGATTGTATGGGATATAATATACATTTGATAAAAGTATTATAGTAGCCTCTATTATATTTCGAATTGTATTCTGGTCTCTATTGAAAAGTTGCCAAATTGATATTTGTACATTTTAAAATAACTAAAGTACTCTTTTTAGTCCTTTGTGTTTAGGTTTTTCTTATCAATTTAGTCCTTAATCATTAAAAATATATAAATATTAGAAAAATATAATTTCCTTATAAAAAATGTAAAACAATTATTAAAATATATTAAAATTATAGTTTGAAGAAAAATGAAATTATGTTTTTCTAATTTTTTGTTTCATTTATTTTCATTAATATCTGATATTTTGATTATGTTTTTATTTTTAATTTTAGGATTCAGTTTATGACTTTAAGTCACATGATTTAAAATTTAAGATTTAAAATCTTAGAGTCAGGGATTTAGATTTAGAGATAAAATGCTTCTACACGTTTTCTTCAATGATTAATAATCGAGGAGAACTCTAGGGAAAGGAAGGAGAGTGTTCCTAGTGGATCTCGAACTCATGACTTACGAAAATATGAGGAAAAAAAATGAGCAGCTTGACCAACCGGCCAAATATACTTGCTCTTTTATGTTTATTTACCTCCCTTTACGGATTTTCCTAATGCAAATATAAAAGGGAAGATTTGTTTAGGGCGTACTTGTTATTTGTGACACTAATACCCCTTCCTTGAATTTATACGGGATATGAGTCTATAATAAATGGACGCACCACTAATATTACACATAGTTATATACTATTATTATTATTATTATTATTATTATTATTATTATTATTATTATTATTATTATTATTATTATTTATTTTTGTATAATTACATATCCTACATCTTATATTTTAAGTTTGCATTTCGAATATATTTGAAAATAAATATACAAAGATAAATATAATTTGAACGTGTCTTATATTAAATACATATTCATACCCAACACATTTAAATCTAAATATTATAAAAGTCTTTAACTGAATTAGTCTAGAATGAGTGACACACACATCTATCTAAATACTACTAATATTTTTTCGTCAATGTATGATATTCATGAAAATTATGAGGATCAACACACAATTAACCATATTGAAAGTTTACTAGGGTTACCATATGTTCCCTATTTCTTGGTATTAATAGAATCTTAATATAACATCAAAGGAAAAGCCGATAAACCAGGAATTCATATTTGATTACATCGTTTCAAAAGTATTCTTAACAAAATATATAATTACTATGTTTGGCAATTACCAGATAGCTTATAACTGATAGCGGATTATATTACCTGATAGCTTATAACTAATTTGACTAGCAGATTGTATTAGCTGATTGTATTAACTGATTTGACTAGCATATTGTATTAGTTTATTGTATAAAAGTATTTGGTAAAATTAATTGATAGATGATAACTATTTGATTATTTAAACATACAAAATGACATATAAGGACATGATTATACACTACAAGAATATGCATTTATAGTGGGAATAAAAATAGTCACTAAAAGTATTAAATTCAGTCACTAAAATTTATAGTGACAAAATTTTTAAATCGTCACAAATAATTCCGTCACTATTTCACATATCGTCACAAATAACTCCGTCAGTATTTCAGATGTCGTCACAAGTATTCAATTTTTTTAATTATTATATTTTTGACACAAAAAGTTGATAATAGTGACATAAAAGTTTGACACTAAAATTGTTCATATAGTGACAATCATTTTGTCACAATTAAACATTTAAATAGTTTCTAAAAATATATCGTCACATATGTCAAATATTATTTGTGATAAAACGTTTGCAACTAAAGTTTTAATTATTAAATTAATTAATAGAATACATACATGAAATTATTATATTTGTGACCATATAAAATAATATAAGTTTCAACAATGAATATTGCAACAAAAAGAAATTATAGTAAATTAGTAGCAATTATTACCATTGTTACAGTTAAAATATTCAAGATAAATAATATAAAAACGTGCAAAGATTAATTTTAGAATATTCCATGTCATCATTAAAAGAAAAAATTAAATCTGTATAGAATTTGAGTTATCTATTGTACAAATTCACTCTACATATTTATTGTACAAATTTAAAACTTACAAGAAAACAAATAAATACAAATACACACTAAGCTAAATATCCGTAGCTTCTAAAGATCAACTTTCATTTGATCCCTGCAAAATAAAAAAAATTCAAATAATATTATAAATATATTACAATACAAAAGTAATAAATAACTTTAACTATTAAGCGTGTAGTAATTCGAAATATTTTTAAAATATATTACAATACAAAAATATAATGTAATACAAAAGTAATAAATAATTTTTATAAAGCATGGAACATATCTCACCTAATAAGCATGTAGTAATTATAAATGTTTTAGATCAGAGAGAATTACACCACTGACCACCAAACAAATTGAGGATATCTATTTGAACCACCGGACTATAGAAATCTTCAATCAGACCACCGAACTTATAAAATCAACATATTTTAACCACCGTCGTTAAAAACCTAACGGTGGAGTGACGGAACTGCCATGTGGCAATTGACGAAAAAATTAAAAATTACACATTTGATCCTTG
Organism: Hibiscus tridactylites; assembly: GCA_958450335.1. Lineage (NCBI taxonomy): Eukaryota > Viridiplantae > Streptophyta > Magnoliopsida > Malvales > Malvaceae > Hibiscus > Hibiscus tridactylites. The sequence continues at coordinate 65,434,066 of OY288287.1, read as the reverse complement.
TTATTTACACATTCTTTCAATTTAATCTTAATTTTAAATTAATAAAATAATAAATTATTTAATTAAGTAGTGACATGTGCCTTATTGGAGGACTTTAATTATTTATATTTGATTTTATTAATTATTTTCCTCTCCAATCAGGTGGTGACATGTGTTACTACCAATTTAGAGGAAAAAATTTTTTGTGGGGAGATTTTATTAATTTTTTATTAAATTTTGTGAGGAGAAAAATTTATTTTATTAATTTTTTTGAGCATATCTCAGGTTTCTTTGTGGGGAGATTTTAACGCCAATATGTCTGATTCAGAAAGGTTGGAGTATCAGATTGTTCTGGAACGTCTAAAATTTTTGTGGAGTTCATTAATGGGAGTGGTTTGATCGATCTACCGCTTGCTAATGGCTCTTTCACTTAGAGTCGCGGGGGGTTATCGGTTTCGGCCAGCAGAATTGACAGATTTTTGCTTTCACCGAAATTTTTTGCTTGTGTAGTTAGAGCCTACTTCCTAAGAGATTATCTAATCACAACCATGTAGTGTTGAAGGAAAATAAATCCATCGATGGCCCTCGCCCATTCAAGTGGTTCAATCATTGGGCTAACAACATGGATTATGCTGAGTTGGTTAAATCTGTGAGTGTGAAGTACAAAGGGAAGGGTGTAGGTTTTTTGTTGAGGAAAATCAGGGAAGCTTCCAAGCTTTGGGTTCAAGAAGAAAAATCCAAAAATTAAAATTCTATAGTAGATATTGAAAGGAAAATTGCATCTCTCGAATCTGCACAATTGGTATATGGCAGCAATTTGAGTATTTCTGGAGAAATAAAAGAATTGAAATCAACTTTATGGAAGAAGTACATAGTGAAGGAGAGGGAGTGGCTCCAAAAATTCGGACTTAAATGATTTAAGAAGGGGGACAGATACAAAATTCTTCCACTTATCAGCATCTATACGAAAGAAGGCAAACCAAATTGGTTCTGTTCGTGTTGGAAATGTCCTTATCACAGATCCTAAACAGATATAAAAGGCTTTCTTAAATCATTTCCAAAAGACCTATAATGAGGTATCCACTATTCTGGTGAAGGCTATAGATATTGAGTTCAACCAGTTGTGTTTAAGTTCTGTCATGGCATTAGAGGCCCCATTCTCTTCTGAAGAAGTATGGTATGTTATCCATTCTTAAGAGGGTTCGCGTACCCCGGGCCGGATGGATTCAATATTAATTTTTTCAAAAAATTTTGGCATCTAATTAAAGGTAAGGTGATGCAGTTTTGTGAAGCTTTCTACGAGGGGAAATTAATTGATAAATCTGTGAATCATTCCTTTTTAACTCTTATCCCGAAGAATGCTGCCCCTGCTGGCTGCTGGCATAGAAGATTATAGGCCAATTTCACTTCTAGGTAGCTTTTATAAAATCATTGTCCGAGTTCTTGCTAGAAGTTTGGTAGGCTGTATTAATGAAATTGTGGGTAATCTCAATTTGCCTTCATACCGGGTATGCAAATAATAGATTGTTCTTTCATTGTGAATGAGATTTTAGATGATTTAAATAGGAAAAATAAAACAACTATTGTATTTAAAGCTGACTTTAAGAAGGCTTATGGTACAATTGATTGGATTTTTTTTAAATGTTGTTATGGAAAAAAAATAAGATTTGGGGAAAGATAACGGAAATGGATAAATATTTCAACGGCATCTATTCTATGCTGGTAAATGAGAGTCCCACAAATATGTTCACAATTAAGAGAGAGCTATGACAAGGCTACCCTCTATCTCCACTCTTATTTAACTTAATTGGGGAAGCTTAGAGCAGGGTGTTTAATAAAGCGGTAGAGTGTGGTCTTTTCGTAGGTGCCCTAGTTGGAGATAACAGCTTGCGAGTCTCACATCTACAATTCGCAGATGATCTAATTCTATTCTCTGAAGCAAAAAAAGAGCATGTGCAGAACATTAAAAGAATTTTGAGAATTTTTGAAGTTGCTTCGGAGCTTAAACTCAATATAAAAAACAAAGTTGTAGGGTGTGAATGTGGGTAATAGCTGGGTGCAGGAATTGGCAAATTCGATTAATTGCAGTTATGATAAATTACCTACTACATATCTAGGCCTTCCTCTCGGCCATTCACATAATACACTTGAGATTTAGAAGCCTATGTTTGATAAAGTTCAGAAGTGCCTTGAAAGGTGGAAATGAAATCATTGTCGTTAGGTGGTCGTATTACTCTGGCCAAGTCAATATTATTTAATTTACCGGTGTATTATTTGTCGCTATTCCAGATGTTGGTTGGGGTGGCCAATTCTCTCAATAAACTAATAGCAAATTTTATTTGGGGTTCTTCATTTGGCAGAACAACTTACTGGATTAAGTGGGATCAGCTACGTAAACTACAAGAGTTTGGAAGATTGGGTGTGGTGGATCTTAAACTCAGAAATAGAGCGCTTCTAAATAAGCGGTCGTGGAGATTTAGCTCTGAAGTAAATTACTTGTGGAGGAAGGTTATAGTTGCAAAATATGGCTACGAATCTATGTCTTTGCTGCCCAAAACATATTTAAATAGAAAAAGCTCTTGGGTTTGAAAAAATATTACTTGTCCCGTGTTTGAGCCGGAGGATTCTCTGCATTGCAATATGAGATTTGTCCTTGGGGATGGCCTTTCCATCAATTTTTGGGAGGATTTTTGGACAACAATGTCATCTCTCAAAACTGCTTTCCCTAGGTTGTTTGTACTGGCTTCCAAAAAGGTTGTTAAAGTTAGTGAGTTCGGTGAAAATATTAATGGGGTATGGATATAGAACATTGAGTATCGAAGACCATTATTTGATCGGGGAAATGAGTTATGGGAATAATTTATGAGAGTATTATGTGATGCTTCGAAGAACCAAATTTCTAAGGATGCGGTTATATGAACTAGTTCCTTAATTGATGTTTACAGTCCTAAGTCCTTTTGCACATCTGTTTCAACATGTTGACTGAAAAGAATTGTATTTGGAAATTGGTGTGGGCTAATCTTGCTCCTCCTATGGTGGAAGTGTTTGTGTGGAAAGTTGTCTATGGAAAAAATACCTACTCGTACTGAACTAGCAAAACGTGGAATTCTTTGTTCAAAGAATGATTTGTGTGTGTTTTGTTGTAAGGATGCCGAAACAGCTGATCTTATTTTTTGTCACTGTGATTTCATATGGATAATTTGGCAGAGATGGTGGAGTATTTGGAACCTTAAAGTAATGATCCTGAGTAATTTTAGGGATTTCATCTTGTTGTGGGATTGAAAACCAATTAAACAATTCTGTAGGCCAATTTGAAGAATGGCATTGTTCGGTTTTGTATGGACATATGGCTATGTAGAAATGATATCATATTCAATGATAAAATATTTTCAGCTGAACATATTTTTTGACACGACACTACTAAGGATCGGACATTGGGCTCAAAGTTTGTGGCCGACATCTATCATCTCTATTCTAGAATTTATTCGTGATCTTGACTCTATACATATTCTCCCTTTAAAATTATGCAGAGCTTCGGCAGGGTTGTGAGAGGCACCTCAAGTGGGTTGGTTAAAATTTAATGTCGAGGCGGCTGTTAAAGGGAGCTTTGGTATTGCTGGAAATGACGGTATCCTTCGAGATCACAATGGTAAGCCTCTAGCTCGCTTTTCCACTTCGATTGGCTTATCTAATCCAACATTTGCAGAGATGTATGAGATTCTCGAAGCGTGTAGATTTTTCGTCAAATCGAAATGGTTTTGCTCACACTCCCTCTGCATTGAATCGAATAGATAGATGGTTGTATATTGGGTTAATCAACCAAGTATAGCCCCCTCAACGTTTAGGGATATAGCTAATGTATGTAACTCTTATTGTCTTAAGAATGGATGGAAGATATCTTTCGCATATAGAGAGAGCAATGGTGTCGCATACATGTTGGCTCATCAAGGAATTGGCAGGCAGAAAAATTTCTGCAGTGTTGATTCATAATTGTTTGGTGTGTCCTCTGTTTTATATAACTGCTCGAAAGTTGGATGGATAGCTCGGGAATAGTTTTATAAGGATTCAAATGTATTCAAGTTAAATTAGCTACTTGTGTGTTCTAAGGTTTTTGTAATAATGGATTGTTCTTAATGATAAATGAAATAGAACACTCTTTTCCTCATATTAGGATTTAGAGGGGGTATAACGAGGCCTATTACTTAAAAAATATTATTTGAAGTAAATTGAAAGATTATAGAAATACCTTACAACACAATCTCATTTGAGACCAAATTGACAGTTGAATGGCCATGAAAGGATAGTGGAGGGTAAATGGAGTTTGGGGAGAATAATAGTGGGCAGCCTCAACCGAGAAAGAATAAGAATAGAGGAAAACGTTTTTTTAAGGCCATAAATGAATCCAACCAAACTACGTAGTTTTGGTGTGAAGAAAGAAACATACAGTTTTGAAGTTGTTGTTTTTTAATTCAAAAGTGGCTTATATCACAAATTAGTATATAAAGTGTAAAATCTATATAGGGATGGCAACGGGGCGAGGCAGGTCAGTTTTTTGGCCACCCTGACCCAAAAATCACATATGAATCTTCGACCCGCCCCGGCACATGAAAGGGAAGTACGCGCCCCAACCCCGACCCGCTTTATGGATTAAAGACCCGACTACGACCCAAATTTATTATTATTACTTTTAAAAATGTTCAAACTATTTGATTAAATGTCAAATATGTACTTTTTCGTACCTCTGTACTTAAAATTGCATTTAAAATATATAAAAGTGCATAAATAGTCATTAACCATTCAAAATATTTAAAATTACATCAAATGGCATGAAAAAATCATTCACTCATTATGGAAAATTTTACAGTACTCGAATGTCATCACCACAACAACTACAATGCTTAAGATAAAAGATTGATAGTATAATTTTACCAAATAAATCTATGAATATACATATGAAAGCAAATTAATGTACCTTACCAAATTTATATGCATATGAAAACAACAATAGATAGGTAAAATAAACTTGATAGTAGAGACAAAGACTTTAAAAGGAAAATAGTGGAATTGAGAACAAACACATCAAAATAAACTAAGATCACACATATACCAAATGAGAGAGAGAGAGGGGTTCAATGTCATAAAGCATAAACACATAAAACAAGTTTAAACAAGTCTACATGCATAATACAAGTTCAAACACAAACCTAAACACATAAAACAAGTTCCAACACAAGGTAATTAAAAGCATAAGCCCATAGCAAGGTTAAAATAAATTCATCAACACCAATAACCACACAAATGATAAACCGAGACATAAGCATAAACATCCAAATGAAGAAAATTCTTCATTGTCTTCGATTTGAATTTCTTCAAGCTTCTTTAACCACACAAATCCTATAAAAAATTATTGAATTAATATAGATGAACAAATATGAACAATAACATAATAAAAATAATAAATGTGAAATTATTCATCATCGACTTACCATTATCATATAATGATCGATGATTCGCTTTCATCAACATCTTCATAGAAGGATGTTGTTTCCTTTGAATTTGAATCTAGAGTAACATAAATAAAAATAAAATTTAATAAGAAAAATAATATCTACAACATAAGAATAAAGATAATAAAAAATAAATGATAAGTATTGTTGTACCTTTCTTAGCCCATAACCAATTTTGACAACATGTTAAAGCTTTTACAGTTGATGGGTAGAGTCTATTACATTGTGCATTCACCAATCTTTCTCAGGTACTAAAATTAGATTCCGTAGCAATAGTGGAAACCAGTATGGCGTAAATATCTCTTGCGATAGCTTGCAATATATGAAACTGATGCCCAATTGTTTTTCACATGTTCAATATGTCAAAATCCACTAAATTTTCCGAATCAACTACTACGCTATCTAGAGAAGTGCTGAAGGATTGAGGTTCAGTATCAGACACCATCATATTTGCTTCATACTCTTTGACCAAATTCCGACATAGCTGGACAATTTTTTCAACTTCATATTCAGCAAGAACCCTGTAAATATCTTGGAAGTAATACACCAACAGAGCTATTTCGTACCTTGGGTCTAAAAGTGTGGCAATACCCATGATACCATTAGTATCACTCCAATAATTCTCAAATTTATCCAACATGCACTTTTCCATGTTCAAATGGTGTCATTACTATGCTTAATCCATCTATTTAATGCCACCCTGATCGAGCAAATACTTAAAAAGTAAAGATTTTCAGTTGTGTATTTTGTTTCGGGAAGTTTTTCAGTGATGTCATAAAATACCTTAAACTTCTCACAAATGATCTCTGCAAAAGCCCAATCATTTTCTGTCGGTGAGTGCTTGTTTAGAGGATCACCGTATAATTGTACACAATGAAGAAAGATATCCTTGTAAGACAGAGATGTTTGGAGCTTCAAGTAGGTTGAATTCCATTATGTTTTAATATCAGTGCACAACTTTTTGTAATTGAAATACACAATTTCTATGCTGTCTCTTTAAATTTCTCCCACCTTTTTGGAGTAACACTCCAAAAAATGACACTATGTCGAATTTTTTCTATACCATCTCCAATCACACTCAATCCATCCTTCACAATTAAGTTTAATATGTGCGCACAACATCGCATGTGGAAGAAAGCACCTTTAAGCATTAGTGTATTACTTTCTAGTTTACCAACCATAATATCGACAACACCATCATTCACACTACAATTATTAACTGTGATAGATGAAAGCTTTCGATCAATATTCCAATCCAAAAAACACTTCATCAAACTAGAAGTAATGACTTGGGCCGTATGTGGGGTTGGCACATATTCAAACTTGATGATGCGCTTTTATAAAACCCAAGAGTTATCTAGTGAGCTGTAACAACCATGTATCCTCTGTTTTGATAATCATCGGTCCACATATCACTTGTGAGGGCTATTCGACCTTCGTTAGCCTCCAAGTCAAATATTGTATTAACCTTTTTCTCTTCGAACATGTTCAATATATCACGCTTTACAGTGTTGTGTGTAGGAATTTTAAACAAAGGTTGTAGGCTTGCATAATGTTCTATGAACTCTGAATGATCCACTATTGATAATAGATACTCATGCATAACAATCATCTTCGAAAGTGATCTCCTTGAGGCATCTTGATTAAATGAGAAAGCTTTTAGTGCAAATTTACCATCCAATTTCTTCTAATTAGCTACTAAAATTTGTTTTCGAATGTCCACTTGACCACGTCTGTTGCATCTTCCTAAGTGGTCATGCAAGTGACTTGTCCCATTTTTAGAATTGCCACTAGGCTTCCTTTGACAATAATTACATATCACATTCCATTCATTGTTGATCTTTTCCTTTTTGAAATGCTCTCATACTACAGACTTTAATTGTGATGGGTTATAGTCATTTGACGAGAGTTTTGTGTTTCCCCCAGAACTTGTAGCCCCCGCAACATTAGGTTGACTTAAAGAGGGATTAATGTTTTTCTCGGAGCTTGCATCCGGAGTGTCATCAGGTTGTAGTTGAGGAGAGTTTAAAGATGGAGATGTTAACGAAACAAATTTTTCCATTGAATTAGACTTTTACCATGTACAAAACAATTCATTATAAAGACTCAAAAAATGTAATGCATAAAAATGGAAACTAACACAACACAACAGTGAAATAAATACGAAATACTAAAACAACATTACAAAATTATTACCACATTTCAATTTTCAGAAAGCATCATCATGAGTAGATTTGGACTTTTGGTTTCCTAATAAGTTTCTAGAACCTTTTTGTTAATGTCTCACGCCTTACTTTTTTGTATTATTTTGACATTTATTCATTTACTATATAAAATTAATTGAACTGTAAAGAGCAACTTATGTACCAAAAAGTAGAGGAGTTGTGTTCATAGTTCAAGTGCGAATTTAAGAAATAACCTTCTTAATATATGAATACATTCCATCCCTTCTCTCATAATCTATTTGCATTGTTCGAGCTTGAAAATAATTGTAATCTTTTGTCATGATCTTATCCGAGTTTTAGAAAGTAAAATATGTGGTGCAAGAAATTACAAGCATATTAGGGGTGTAAAAAATTATTGTCCAGAAATGGAAGAGAAAAAAAATGAAATGTTTTGAACAGATTAAACTTAACTGTTAATTAATTATTTTAATTGATATATTTAATACAATGCTGATACTATTACCAATAAAGAAATCTCATTAATCTTTTTGTTCAACTCAATGCCTTTCTCCCACTTTAACTATAGCTTCTCTATTTTGATACAGAACAATAATGGATATAACTTAACTTTCCTATTAAAGGATTGGATAATGAAGAACAAGACAAAGAGAAAAGTAAGCAAATTTACCCGGCGAGCTTATCTTTTGAATCAAAATAAAAAAGAAGAGGGCAACACGACCTTAGGATTGAAGAATGAAAATCGCTAAAAATATATGGATAAATAAAAAATTATCCGAGTCGAGATGAAGAAGTAGAAGAAGATAAAAAAGAAATGAAAAGAATTTAACTGAGTTTCTTCAACTTTTAGATTTAGAACAAAAAAGGATGCGTAAACTTAGGATTGTGGAATGAGAATTACAATCTTCACGGAGAATTTGTGGGTGAAGTAAAGACTAAAAAATATTTCTTAACATTTAAAATATTTTGAGGGGTATTAAGGACAATCTGTATTATGACTATCAGATCAGGTTAGGGATTTTTACCTCTAAACTCGACTCTGCCTCAATCCCGATTATTTTTTGTTCAACCTGACCCGAAACTCAAAAAATATTTTAAAAAATCTAACCCTATCGGATCGAGTCGAAACCCGTCGAATTCGGATTTTTTTGCCATCCTTAAATTTATATTTGATTTTGATATAATAAAAAAATTTAAGGACTAATTTATAAAAAAAGATAAATTTATAAGTATTCAAAAGGCTCACAAAATTGACAAGGATTCAAACTTAAAATATTTTCTAAGTCAAAAACTTAAACCCAAATATTTTTTAAATATTTTGATACTCAAAATAGCCAAATTGGCCCAGGAGTATCGATACACCATTGACTATATCGATACAATTTTTAGCTACTAGAATTCGTTTTTATACTTGATAGCTATAGGGTATCGATGCGCGTGTAGCCGTATCGGTACGCCATTTAACTTGGGAACCAATTTTACTCATGAGTATTGGTACGGCCTTTCGCATACCGATACGGGGTGTTAAAATTCTGTAAATCTTTTGCAAATAATATTCGACCGTTGCCTTGTCAGTGTATTGGAATCATAACTTTAAAAAGCAATTATAGCGTACTGGTACCTATAAAAGCGTATCAATACGACTTTTCATTCACAACTTTCTTAAATTTCAGTGAGTAAAACCGGTATTGATACGGTACGAACCGTAGCGGTACGCCTTTGTAAAATGCACTTCTCGTAACGATACGACTTCCCGCGTATCGATACCCTTTGTACAACATCTCTTTCTTCTTATAGCATGTACCAATACCCAATCTCGAGTACCGATACCAGTGTTGGTAGACTGCATTTATTGCAAGAAAAATGAAGATCAACGGCTATATTTATGATCTTAACTACCAAAACAGTTGAAAATCAATGAGAGAGTATATAATCGAGTCTCCAAAGCTTCAACAACTATTCATCATGTCTAAAGCATTAAAGCACAAATCCAACAATCTTTGAGCCTTTTAGAGTCATATCTTGTAATCCACTTGAGAGAGGTTTATTTGTAATCTTTTGATTCAAGTTTTGGGGTTTGAGTGAACTGTGTATTGGGCAAACATCTTATCTTTGAGAGAATTTTTACGTTTACTTTATTTGTGATCTCTTTTTAAGGCATTCTTAAGGGAGTGTGAGGTTGTCTCATTTGGCCTCAAAAGGAGAGCAAATATAGTGGATTTGAGAAAATTCTTAGTGTGGATAGTTAAGGTAGTGGATGTAAACCTTGTTAGAAGGTTGAACCACTATGAATCTCTTGTGTCCCAACTTTTTATCTTTCCAATTGCTTCCACCGATTTTTAAATTGTCAACTCACCTCATCTTGGCCTTTCACCATTGGTTGATCATCCCAACATAAAGTATACTAAAATTTTCATTTAGGTACTAAAAGTAATTTTTTTCGTCAAAGTAGGTACCTAAAGTATCTTTATTGTCAAAAGATAAATTTATTATTGTGTTAATATCTATATGAAATTAATTTAATTGTGTAACAATGATAAAATTTATTGCAATAAAAAATAAACTTTGGGGTAACTATCAAATTATTGTCACAAAACATCGAACAAATCATAATAATTTTATATGTTGTCACTATTATATAATTTCCCGAAAAAAATAATTACAACCAATTTGTATATTTTATTAGTGGCAAAGTTCTAGTGATAAAAAATTTGTCACAACTATTATAATAGTAATAGTGTCACATAAAGAATTCGACACAAATACCTTAACATTTGTGACAAAATTTTTTGTTGTCACAAGAAAGTTGCCACTAAAAACCATAATTCTTGTGGTGATATTCAATATTTGTTTGAATAATTTATTTGTTATCAATATTTTGTATCTATTAATATAAATTTGATTATGAAAAATAATTTTTTAATATAACCTTACTAACAATATTTGATGGATCTATATATTAATTCATTATTTATATAATTATTTTTAATAAAATTTAATTAATTATTAAATTTAAATACAAATATAAATGTGTGAGAATAAAAAACAAAAAAATATTAGCTTAAAAATGTTACAGTAAATACGTGAGGTTGAAGAATTAAAATAGATAAAGATTAAATTTAAGTTATTTGGAAATTTTTTATAATTGTTAAGGGTAAAAATATCTTTATAACTATTATGTCAAAACATCTAATTTTAAAAGGCTTATATTAGCAGCTTTTTCAAAACTAGAGATTTCACTCTAGTTTGTTTTCAAAACTGTTGTTTACCAAACAAGCTCAATATAATTTGTTCGAATATGTTACAATTATTATATTTAATTAATTTAGATTTTAAACATGTTTTAAATTATTTAGAAGATGCTTCAAATAATTTAGAAATAAAATTAATAAAGAAAGTATGACTTACGTACAATGAATACATAAAACTTGTAGGGAAAAGAAGAAATTTCCTCAAGAGACAAGCGGGAGAAAAAAACACCAAAATAATTAATTATTTGTTTCATTATTACTTAATATAGGGAACTTATTGATATCATCCTACCAAAATATTAAGAATTATTATATTATTTTGTTTAAAAAAAGAATTATTATATTATGTAAAAGATATTATCCCATTATATACTTTATTTGTAGTTTTTATACATAAAACCTAGTAGTATAACTCTTTTTTAGAAACTTCGAAAGAAAAAAATAGAAAATTTTAAAATCGTGTAGTCAAAGGGTCAATATGATATCACTTATTACGGGGTCACTAGCCTCTTCCTAAAAGACATTTCTGATAGGATGTGTAGCGTCATCGTTTATATATCTCAAGATCTCACTTTTTCTTTTCGATGAGTGATTGATGTCCCTACTTCTTTCGAAGTGTGACATTCTCCCGCATTCAACCTTGTGACGCCCTCGTTATGAGTCAACCACGCTCGTGATAAGCCATTTTTACTATTGTTCACCCTGCCCACCCATTCATGGGCGTTTAACATAAAATCGGGCAGTCTAATAACCGCTCTGATATCATATGTCACGTGATTATTACTATCTTCATAAAAAATGTCTGATAGGCACCTCTGATACCAATTGACAGTATACCAATTGCATCAGTTCAGTTTCTTTTTGAATGAACTATTTGCTTGCGTTAGGACTTAGAAATAGTATAATAATAACTAAAACCAATAGTCTTGGTTACAAACCAAGTTTTTGAAAATATTTAGTTCCACTGTCTATAACTTGTAATAAGTAAAGTTTAGAGTCAAATGTGCAAAGAGAATATATTAGATATTTGTCACAAGTGTATTTGTATATTTAACCTTAATAGGTCATGCCAACTTTAAGCATTCGCTTATAAGTAATATAAAAAACGTTCTCAATTTGTCTTAAAATTTTCTTCAACATATTATAAGCATAATCTATCAAAATCTTCTCCTCTTTGTTTGCAATCACCTCACTCTGGCCAAACAGGTGAACGATTATGGATTCTTTTCATGCTTGCTCCACTTGTTATATTTCTTGTTGCATAATCTGTTGAAGCTGCTCGACATCCATTTTCTCTGCATTCACAATCTTACTATTACTTTCGGTAATTTCCCCGTCGAAATCACTTCCCATTTCGACCATGTTTGTGTTGGCAGTGGTAGATACCAATTGCATTTGCAGTTCAATTTTTTCTTTAATAAACTCTTTCAGCCTAGTAATCTATGTCTCCTCGAAAGCTTCTTCATGTACATCTTCATATCCGTATCAAATCACATATTGAAAGGCAAAAAGCTCTCTGGGCTCGACTCTTCAGAAAAAGTATCTTTCTTCTGCCATAACCTTGTTTATGTGAAGCAATTTCATGGAAACAAAGACTATGATAGAATGTAAGGCCAGTACGTTCGAAACATAATGCTCGAATATGGGCAGGATACCTCGAACCAACTTTGAGTAGAAAATTGCAAGCCCATAAAGTACAATTTTTTTGTCAGTCGATATCTTCTTCAATCTCTTCGAAGAAATCTTGTGGTCGAGCTCGTAATGGTACTTTCTTCTGTAAACATTATTCTAGACATACATCACATTAATCAGAAATGCTGAAAATGCCAATGGCAAGTAACCTCTGTAGGTGAATTTATAGAGAACTGCACTCAGATAGAGTAGCTCCACAAACCCAATGAGAACATCATAGAGGATTACGAAAAATAAGTTGGTTTTCCATATCATGATCATGATGAGAACCAACAACAATGATGTAAGTGTCATTACAAACAAGATTGCAATTCCTGTAATAATATTGCAAACAAACAACAGAAATGAATTTAACATCGTGGGTAAAAATGTAATTAGACTTCAAAAGAAAGAATCGAATTATTTAACATATGCATTGGTGAGTTTCACTGTGGTCTTGAAACCAAAGGTGACAGCAACACAAGCAAACATCAAAAAGTAAATGACTTCGGGGATATAAACATGTCCTTCATGATTTGCAGATGTGTGGACAACTTTGACGCAAGGAAAACAACCTAGGGAGAGTGATTGATGAACAATCGAGAATGTCCCTGAAATTATTGTCTGGCTTGCTATAACTGTAGCCACTATAAACATTGGCCAAAACATACAATCTGTAAATAAGAGAATCATAAGAGACCACTTTTATATAATTAACAGTGAAAAAAAAGACAATTTCATGTCCATAAACCTGGAACAGCTTTAAAAAATGCATCGGAAACTGCTCCTGATTGTGGAGAAGGTAAGCGAATTGTCCCGAATATGCCAAAATCAAAGCCGGGTACACCAGGAAGCACATGCTTACTTGAATGGATCTAACCGAGAAATAGCCAACATCAAGAGATAATGCTTCTCCCCCTAAAATAAGCATTGATAATAAGATTCTTTAAACATATCCAATACAACCAAAAGATCAACAATGGCGAAGCTTAGATGAAACACATGAATATTACCATGAAACATTAATTTAATATAAAGTGAAGAAAAAAGATTGACCGATTAATGAAGCGATGAGTGAGTAATTACCAGAGATGGAAAGAGTGAGAACACTGTCGCCAATGACCATGGAAGTACCGAGCATGGTGATGAGCAATAAGAAGACTTTGGCGAATTGGCTCTTCTCTAACCTCGACTTAAGTAAGGATGCCACTTCTAGGCGCTTGCTTGACAACTCCGGTTTGTAGTTGGATACTTCATGGTCTTCAACTTGTTGGCTCGGGATCAAACACACTTTCGCGTATCGGACAGTCAGTGAATAGAGTGCAAACGTTCCTCCTAATTTTGATTACATGTTTGTAAGTTGTACATTTTCACTAGGGATGTAAAAAGCTGACCTGACCTGAAAACCCGACTGAAATCTGCTCGAGTCAGAACCTGGTTTGACCCGAGGATTTGATGACTCGAACTCGATTTGTAACCGACTGTTGCTGACCCGAACCCGAATTGAACTTGTTACTGTAGCAACCGAACACGACCTGCGTCTGACTAAAAACGCCTCGAACCCGAATTCGACCTGTTACTATGGACCTGCATCCGAATGAAACGAACCCGAACCCGTGACCGACCTGGCAAATAACCGATATATCCCGACCTATTTTGAACACGACATGTTTTGGACATGACCTATTTTGAACCCGACCTGTTAATGGACCCGACCTGTTTTGAATCCGACCTGTTTTGAACCCGACCTGTTATAGACCTAAACTAATGTAGACCTGGCTAAAAATGTTAAATAATTTAAAGTGTTAACTGTTCATTATAAACTTAATAATTTTTTTAATAGATTATGTTAATTTCATTATACTTAGAAATTTTTTATCTTACATTATACTTAGAAATTTGTTAACTTCAATATATTAAATAATATTATATACTTAAATATTTGTCTTAATTTTTACTAAGTATATAATATATTAATATTATATAGTTAATATAATATATTAAACTTATTATTCTTTATTATATAATATATATTACGTTAACTTTATTATGTTCATTATAAACTTATTATGCTTTAATAAGTATAATAAAATTAACATAAATACATTAGTATTATGTTTAACATAAAATTAACTTTATTATGCTTATATTAGTAAATAATATATGTCATTATATATAATTAGTAATTTCGTAAAATTTATGTAACATATAGTTGTTACTTTTATTATGTTTATAAAATGTACTCCATAAATCCTCAGGTACTCATTACATTATAATTGACTTGTATTAATTTTGTTAACTTCTTTATTTTGTTAACTTATATTTTGTTTAATTCATTATGTTAACTTATATAATTTATTAACTTCATTATTTATGCTTCAGTTAAAAAATGATAAGATTATTGAACACTTCAAACACTAATAGTAAATTCATTTTGTTAACTTAGATAATTTTGCCTGCCAATAAACTTATAATTGAATATAAGATAAGTTTATTACAACTACAAACTTACAAGATAAGTTTGTTAAAAATAAAATTATAATTAAATATAAGATAAGTTTATTACAACTACAAACTTACAAGTTACAAAGTCAGTAAACTTTAGGATTACAGACTTACAAACAGAATACAAACTTACAAAATGAAAATTATTTTTGCTCTCAGATCTTATACCAAAGTCTAATGACTTTGCTACTAGAAATATCTTCATCGAGCTGTAAAAAGAAAGCTATCATCAAGTTTTAACTATGAGTAACTTGCATAGCTATGAAACCAACACAATTAAAACAAGGGCAACTACATAAAAAAATAAAACTACTTAGTATCCAGCAACCAGCAAGGCAGCATCCAGCAACCAGTAAATCAGCAACCAACAATAAACAACAGCACTAAGTGATAAACAAAAACAAGTTATTAGAAAAGCTAAAATACATCATCAGTAAACAATGAAACTAAAAGATAAGGAAATAATACTAACAAGTAAATCAGCAACCAGCAACCAACACAACAACCAGCAATAAACAACAAGACTAATTCCAACAACATCAAGTGATTAACAACAACAAAAACTAAATTAGAAAACAAATAATATTATTAGATAAAGAAACAGATAAAAAATAAAACAACACAATAACACATATAAAGAAACAGATACAAAAATAAACAGATAAAGAAGTAATAGGCATTACCTTATTCTAGAATTGTATCTTCACCAATACTAGAGACTGAAGAGTCTTTCACAATAGTAAGGTACTCTTCATCCCTATCATCAGGTTCAAAACTATACAACCAATTCCTGGTTATCACAAACACCTCAACATTCTTAGGCAAAAGTTTAACCCTCAACTTGTTTAAAATCCGATCCCCATGCTAGATAAGGATTTAGAAGCAACTGATGTGATTAGAATGGCTAAAATATCTCTGGCCATTTGTGAAAGAACATGAAATAAAACAGACTGAGATTTTCATCACTCCAAAACATCAAACTCAGCATCTTCAGTACGAGGGAGAAGAGGCAAAGTAATGTAGGAATCAACATCAAACTTTCCACTCTTTGATGTAGCTAAACTGACATAAAAAAATTCTGACATTAAAAAGAAAATGTTAGTAAACTATAATTGAAAAAAAATAATTAAGTAAAAAACAGAAGTAAAATTGAAATTAAAGAAAGAAAACACATACTGAAATAAATTGGATTTCTTAAAGGTTCGAGGCCTTGTAGAACTGGACACACTTGAACTTTGAGAGGAGTTACTTTGGACAAAAGAATTAGAAGAAGAACATAGTACAACTTTTGAATAATATATATACGTATTTACAAACTCATTATAAACAAAACTTACCCTCTTTTCAACCTCATCCTCAACATAGAGGACACCATACAACTCCTTCAAAAGCTGTAACTTATACCGACGATCAAGCAAAACAGCAAATGACAAAATGATCGAGTGATCAGACCAATATTTCTCATACAACTCAAGTATTGGTCCTGCCATTGCGGAAATACCCTCACAAGGATCATTGTGAGCATCACACAAAAGCTTTTCAATAGCAACAACATTAGCCAAGTACATGTTAGAAGTAGGATACTTAGATCCTTAAAACGGAATAGTAATTTTAAAAAATGGCTTAAGGAAGTCACAAATTAATTGAGTAGTTTCCCGCTCAATCTCACTAATTATATCTAACTCATTTTCCCTATTAACAACCAAGTTAATAGCATATTTAGCATCAATAGCCATACGAAGCATTGAATAAGTAGAATTTCATCTATTAAGAACATTTAAAATCAGCTTATCAGAAAAGGCAGAATCACAATCATTAACAGCAAATTCAAAGAAACAAAGTCTAGCATCAAAAGAATCAATAAACTTAACAATTTCACGCAACTTAACTATAGAAGAATCAATTACCTTCAAGCCTTTTTGAACTATCAAGTTCAAAATATAAGCAACACACCTTATATGAAAGTACTTACCATTGCATGGCAGAGGAAAAATTGCATGCAAATCATCCTTGAGTCACTTAACCATTCTATCATTTGCAAAAGCATTATCAACAGTTATGGTAAAAGTTTTTTTTCTCAAGACCCCACTCAGATAGCTTTTTTAAACAAACTTATAAATAGCCTCATCATCATGGGGTGGGGGGAAACGACAGAAATTCAGTATTTTAGACTGAAATTTTCAGTTATTATCAACATAATGTGCAGTCAGAGCAAAATATGAACGTGAAGTGCAAGCAGATCATCCATCACATGTAAAACATATACGACTTGAAACGGAATGCACTGAATCAAGTAGCAATTTTTTATGCTTCTCATGCTTTAACATGCATTGCTTAGTTATAGTATATCTTGAAATGTCTTTAACATTAGGATTTAGATAGTGATGCAAAACTCTAAGTTTCTCATGCTCAACAACACTCAAAGCATAACCATGACACATAATAGCTTCAACAAATAAATCACAATATGTTTTCTGATCAAAAGAACTTTCTAAACTACTATTGTTAGGATTACTAGCAAGAAAATCTTTATAAGATTTGTAACCCCCTCGTCCCGGTCTGGCCGGACGACCGGTCCAAAAGGGCTACACGGGGAAAACCGAGTGAAAACCCCTAAAGGATTCCCCCTCGGTTAGCAACCCTATTTTTTTTCCTTTTAATCTAGTCACAAACGAACCCCCGACCACATTCAAACGCCCAAATTTTAATCTTAACTAGAGGCATATTAATTCCTATGTATTTATCTCTTTAAAAAGGTGAACAATTCAAAACAGTGCAGTTTTAAGCAGAAGTTTCGAAACCTTCACCAAGGGTTTCGAAACTTTTGCTGGCAGAAACCCCTGGAACCAATTTTCACCAAAGGTTTCGAAACCTTGGGGAAGGTTTCGGAACCTTTGACCATAGTTTCGAAACCTACCCCAAAGGTCTCGAAACTTTGGTTGGCAGAAAGTCCTGGAACCAAATTCTCACCAAAGGTTTCGAAACCTTGGGGAAGGTTTCGGAACCTTTGACCATAGTTTCGAAACCTACCCCAAAGGTTTCGAAACTTTGGCTGGCAGTGACCCCTGGAACCAAAATTCTCTGCAAAGGTTTCGAAACCTTACCCATGGTTTCGAAACCTTAGTGCAGGGGATCACTTACTGCCCAACTTATGGACTTCCTAACCATGGGAAAACACTAAGATCATGCATGGACATATGTAGAAGCTCAAAAGAACCAAAGGCATGAATCAACAACTACAAGACTCGCACATACAACCATTTCAACAAGCATACATACAACAACCACAGTCGGATTTTAGCTTACAAGCATTGGATATACGTGAATCATACCTATCTAGACTTCAAGCAATATCACAAGAAACCTAATTAACAAGCATAGGCATCATACACATGGTAGTCAAGCTTAAGGCATGCATAGTCCAACCTCATACAAATTCAGGCATAAACAAATAATCCACATAAGAATCACAGAACATAATCCATGAAGCAAAACGTAACACAACATAGGTTTAACAATTTCAAGCATAACTTCCTAGGGAGTTTGACCCCAACTCCTAACACTCTATACCCCATTGTCTAGGCATTATTACAAAAGTAAACCATACTTAAACTTGCTTGAGAACTCCAAAAGCTCCTCCTTCGCCCGCTCGCCTCCCGAACTCTAACGATCTGCACGTTGGAAACAAAGAGCATAAGCAACTAGCTTAGTGAGAGAGGCTCTACAATTCACAACATGCAGTTTTTCAAAATACGAATTGTATGCAAGAAAACTATGGATGCACAAGGGTCTATCTCAACCACTACTCTTGGTTTGCTCAAGCACAACCAACATACACTTACGGTGGGACTACACATCACCGTTTCGACTAGTGGATTTCCAATGGGACTACACATCAAAGGACTACCCTACTAGTCACTACTGGTGGGACTACACATCACCGTAGTTTAAACCACCATCACGTGAGGCACGAACTCAACTCGACTACACAATTAACAACTCAAAATGCACTTAACGATTACGACATATATGCATTCAACATATCACAACAACATGGGAGTAGAGAGGCTTACACACGGGTTTAGGTGACCCCTCAAGGTCCCACCCAAACCCCAAAAGGATCCATGTCGAGCATGATGCATAAATCAACAATTCTACTCACCGTTGCTACTCAAGAGAAGATCGAAGACCACGCTCAAGACTCCGAAATCCCCAGATTTGTCCCCGAAGCTTCTCCAACCAAAATTCTCGCTTCTAGCCATTCCAACACCAAGCAAATAATCTCAAATCAGTTCATATTCTAAAATAATCAATCCGGATTAAACACCAATCTCAAGACATAAATTTTCCATTGGAGACTAGCTCAAAACTCCAAAAATCCGAGCAGCCCTTAAGCACCCCTCAAAACCATTGATTTCAACCCTCAAATTACTCCCTAAAGCCTTCAAAACAAGGCTTACATATACCCTAACCATCAGCCCTCAAGATTCCACCTCAAAAACCCCCAAAACCCAACTTAAAACCTCCAAAAAACCTCATTTTCACCCAAATCCGAAAATTCCATAAAACGTTTTAAAAATCGGTTTTGTTGGACCCTTTTGGTTGTAGGCAACTCATATGACTTAAACAAATGGAAAGCTCAAGTTAAAGACCCCAAAGACAACATTTTTAACCCAAAATCCTTCAAACCTCCAATTTCAAAGCATGTCTAAAAATGAAAACAATTGGTACTAACTTGTAGGAAATAACAAGGGTAAGTCAAAAACGTGTTTACCTCTGCGAAATTCTTCAAAACGAGCAAGACATTTGATGAAATAGTAACCTAAGAAGAGGGGGTGTTTTAACGTTGGTGTGAATAGTGGGGGGAGGGGAAGAAGATGACTCAAGCATTATTTTAGGTTTGTTTGAAATAAAAAGGGTTAAAGACTTAAATGCCCTTAATGAACTAAGATAACTACAAGAGATGACACCCTTGGCTTTTGGGGTTTATTTTATAAATGGTCCAACTAAATTTTGTTGTCTTAAAACCCGAGGCCCAAACAATTATTTTATTATTTAAATTTGGAACCGAAACCCGAGCTATTTTTAAATTATTATTTTCTTCCGACCCCCGAACCCGGGTGTTACAAGATTCACATTTTTTAGTATGCCTTTTAGGGTTCAAAGTACCAACATAAGAATCTGCTTTATACCTTTTTGTTTTGCAGTACTTACATTTAGCAGAAAGACCTTCTGGAAGCTTGATGAAGGTATAATGATCCCAAACAGGAGATGTTCTTCTTCCAATGCCCCCTCCAGTAGAAGATGTAAACTTTCTCTTAGAAGTACGAACTGTCTCAGACAGTTGATCATTTACATCCTCTTCAATCATTCAAATAAACATATATCAGAAATAAACAAAAGTAATAAAAAAATACATAATAAAAAAGGAAATATAAACCGAGATAGATGATCATTTTGACCTCTTTCACCAGGAAACTCTATCTCATAAGAAAATTTACCCATAGCTGTAAAAAAACTGAAAAAAATACTGTCATATGTTGTTAGAGACTGAAAACTAGAAATGGCAATAAATTCAACAAAAAACTTAAATAATCAACAAAACAGAAAACATAACAAAATACTTAATCAAACAAACAGTTATTTCAAGTCATATACTTTCAGATCACATACACAATACAAAACAGAATAGAGACCAACAAAAAAACAGTAAAGCATGCTTATTAAAACATGTATAGTAAAATAACAGACATGTTTAATCCTCGTACGTGGCATTGTTACACCAGCCCCCAAGGTCCTTTAAAAAGAACCTCATTTGACACCAGTAGCATCGCAGGACGAGTTTCAAGCCCAAACATTCGGATTAAACCATACATCAATCATACATACATCACATACATTACAACAGAACCAGTGACCAAATAATAGAAAAACTAAAACCATAAATTTAACAAGATTACATCATACATATTAAACCCTAAACTAGAAACCAAAAAATAGATAAGCAGTCAAGCATATTAAAGATGGAACATAACAAACAGAAACAAAAAAATATGCATATTAAACAGATAAACAGTCAAGTAGTCATATTAAAACATGTATAGCAAAATAACATACTTGTTTAATCCTCGTACATAGCGTTGTTACACCAGCCCCCAAGGTCCTTTAAAAAGAACCTTCTTTGACACCAGTAGCATTGCAGTACAGGTTTTCAGCCTAAACACTCGAATTAAATCATACATCAATCATACATACATTACATACATTACAACATAACCAGGGACCAAATAATAGAAAAAATAGTAAAACATGCTTATTAAAACATAAACTAGAACCATAAATTTAACAAGATTACATCATGCATATTAAACCCTAAACCAGGAACCAAAAAATAGATAAGCAGGTAAGCAAATTAGAGATGGAACATAACAAACAAAAAAATATGCATATTAAACAGATAAACAGTCAAGCAGTCATATTAAAACATATATAGCAAAATAACATACTTGTTTAATCCTCGTACATGGCGTTGTTACACCAGCCTCCAAGGTCCTTTTAAAAAGAACCCCATTTGACACCAGTAGCATCGCAGGACGGGTTTTCAGCCTAAACACTCAGATTAAACCATACATCAATCATACATACATCACATACATTACAACAAAACCAAGGACCAAATAATAGAAAAACAGTAAAGCATGCTTATTAAAATATAAACTAGAACCATAAATTTAACATGATTACATCATGCATATTAAACCCTAAACCAGGAACCAAAAATCAGATAAACACAGTCAAGCATATTAGAGATTGAACTTAACAAACAGAAACCAAAAAACATATATATTAAACAGATAAACAGACAAGCATATTAGAGATATAACTTAACAAACAGAAACAAAAAACATGCATATTAAATAGATAAACAGACAAGCATATTAGAGATAGAACATAACAAACGGAAACAAAAAATATGCATATTAAACAGATAAACAGAAACCAAAAAACTTAAAAATAAAAATAACCAACAATAATCTTTTCGAAGCCCAACAAGCTGAAACCACAAAAATCCAATTGCGTATATGCCTGAGATAAGAGAGAGCACATTGTTAGCATAAATCACAGTATAAACAAAATAAAAAAATAAATAAATATGAGACAATAACTTACCAAAATCGAGAGATGAGAAGATGAAAAGACGATGAAAGAAGATTAGGGTTTTCAAAAAGAAAATGAAATAATTTAAGAAAATTAAGGCTTTTAGGGTTCTCAGAAGTTAGAAAGATGAAGAAAGGATATTAGGGTTTTCAGAAGTCAGAAAGATGAAGAAAGGATATTAGGGTTTTAAGAAGAAGATGAAAAGAATTTTGAATACGAATCGATTTTGGGGATAAGTGTTTAGGATTGATGGATTATGGTTCAATTACTAGTGATTAGGGTTAATGGTATATGGGTTAGAATTTTGATTGATTTGGGGTTTAGGGTAAGACAATTTTGATTTGGGATTAGGGTTTTGAAGGATTAAAAAGGTGAAAGTGGAAGAACATGAGGATGTTCTTGAGAAAATGTTTGGTTTTGATCGAGAGAAAACAAGTTTAGACTGAAGTAGGATGTTTGTATAGGATCTGGAACAATTTTTGGGAAGAACAACGAAGAACTTGGTGAAAAATCAAGGTTTTGATAGAAAATAGATAGGAATTCTGGGAAAATTATGTTTTTGAGAGAGAGAAAAATTGAGAAAAAATTTCGGTAAAGTAACAGTAGGGTAAAAATGGTGTAAAGTGGCTGGGGTAAGGGTTAATTTATAGGGGTGAGTCAGGTCAAAAGATCCGCGTGTTTTTTAACGGGTTGTCCACGTTATACGGGTCTTGCTCCGCAAGCACTCATACTTTCAATTATTTCAATTTGGTCCTGATTTTTGTGAAATTCAGCTTAAAAATTTATTTCATATTCGATTTGGTCCTTATTTCAGTTTTAAGGTTTATGGTTAGGTTTTAATTTAAGGTTTGGAGTTTTAATTTAGGGGTTAGGGTTTTAATTTAGGGGTTAGGTTTAAGGTTTAGTGTTATTGTTTCAATTAGTGTTTGAATTTTGGGTTTAAGGTTTTAATATTTAGGGTTTAGGGTTTTGAATTATGGTTTTGTTCTAAAGTTTTAGGGTTTAGTGTTTTATGTTAAAGGTTTAGGGTTTAGGGTTATTGGTTTAGGGTTTATGAATCCATTTTTAATTTAGGGTTCATGGTTTAGGGTTTTGATTTTATGTATCAATATATGAACCTTAATCCTTAAACCCTTAAATCCTAAACAATAAACCCTTAATGAATTTCCATAAACCCTAAACCCTAATATATATAAGTATATATATATGTGTGTGTGTTACCTAAACCCTAAACCCTTAATGAATTTTCCATTAACCCTAAAACATTAAACCCATAAACCCTAAACATTAAATCTTAAACACATAATCTTTAAACCCTAAACCCTAATGTATATAAGCATACATGTATGTTACCTAAACCCTGAAAACTTAATTAATTTTCCATTAACCCTAAACCTTAAACCCTACACCTTAAATCCTAAATCATTAAACCATACACCTTAAATCCTAAACCCATAAACCATAAACCCTAAACCCTAATATATGTAAACATGTGTGTATGTTAACTAAACCCTTAATAAATTTTCCCTTAACCCTAAACATTAAACCATAAACCCTGGTATATATATAAGCATGTACATGTGTATCTATCAATGTAGGAACCCTAAACCCTTAATGAATTTTCCCTAATCGATAAACCCTAAACCATAATATATGTAAGCATATATATATATTAACTAAACCCTTAACAAATTTTCCCTTAATCCTAAACCTTAAACCCTTGTACCATAAACCCTAAATCATAAACCCTAACCCTAAACCCTAAACTTTGATATATATAAGCATATACACATATATCTATTAATGTAGGGACCCTAAACCCTTAATAATTTTTTCTATAAACCCTAAATCAGAAAACCAAAAACCATAAAACCCTAAACCCTAATGTATAATATATATATATATTACCTAAACCCTAAACCCTTAATGAATTTTCCATAAACCATAAAACCCTAAACTTTGATGTATGAAAGCATATATGTATGTTACATAAACCTTGAACCCTTGATGAATTTTCCCTAAACCCTAATCTCTAAACTAAAAACCCTAATGTATGTAAGTATATACATATGTATGTATCAATATATGAACCCTAAACCCTAAACCTTAAATACCAAACACTAAACCCTAAACCTTAAATCATAAACCATAAACTCTAATGTATGAAAGCATGCATGTTACCTAAACTTTGAACCCTTGATGAATTTTTCCTAAACCCTAAACCCTAAACTCTAAACCAAAAATATATTATAAGTCGTCGTACTTTTTATTTATTTTGAATTTATTTTTCCTGTTTTTATTTTCAGTATTTACATCATTTATTTTACAGATTTAAAAATATAAATTCGATAGTTTACACTATTAAAATTTCTCTATTAAATTTATTGAAGTGATATTTTAAAATAAAATAAAATCTAACTTAGAAGTCATGTAACCAAAATAATGACGCTGTATTACACCTGAATTTTAAATGATCGTAATTTATACTCCATCCGTCTCATAAAAAATGTCCCTTATTGACTTTTTAAAAGTCAATTTTTTAAACTTTGACTATTATTATATTGAATATTTTAAATAATTAATTTTTATAAAATATATATTTGAAAACTACTTGATTAGAGGTTTTAAAATATATTTTTTCATATTTTTATCAATGATACATTTTATATAATTATGAGTCAAAAGTGAAAAAAAATTGACCAAAAAAAGTCAATAAGAGACAAAAATTATGGGACGGAGGGAGTATATTATTTATTAAAAGTTTGATTAAATTTAATATCACGAGTGAATTCGTTTACTGATTTAATTTGATATCATAAATGAACTCGACCACAAACTTTTTGTTTAAATAAAAAATAAGATTAATATTCTATACACAGGCGGTAGAAACTTTCAGTTTCCACAAGCGCCTTAATTTTAGGGTATATGAAGTTAGTTTAGGGTATAAGGTTTAAGAGTCTAGGTGTAGGGGTTATAATTTAGGGACAATTGTTTCAATTTAAGGTTTGGGGTTATAATTTAGAGTTTATAGGTTAAAACCTAAATCCTCATCAGATTACCCTAACAACAAAATTAAACACTAACCTATAAACCTTAAATTATAACCCAGAACCTTAAATTGAAACAATTGTCCATAAATTCTAAACTCCTACACATAAACCCCAAAACTATATACCCTAAAACTAAAGCGCTTGTTGAAACTTTTAATTTCCACTGCTTGTGTATAGAATATTTATCCTTAAAAATAAAGTCAAAAACCAATTTGTTAAAGTAAAATAAAATAAACAAAGACTTAGAGGTATTATAAATTCTTGAATTTTCAAAAAAAGAAACAATTAAGTCGTTAAATAGTTTTTGCAATAAATAAATAACTACTACATGTTTTTAGTGAAACAATTAAACTATTCCTTATTTTAATAAGATAAGAAATCATTTAAATAAAATTATGATATTATTTAATCGAATTGAGTTTATTTTAGAGATGCATTTAATAAGGTAGTAAAGAAACAAAATAATTAATTCGAAAAAAAAGAAACAAAATAAATGAATCCAAACTTGGTACGAGTACGAATCATAGTCTAATCTAACCTCTCTTCTTTTCGTTGTAAAATACTAAAAATTCCCCGCTATTTAAAGCAGCCATAAACACCACTACTTTTACAAGCTCCAAATTCCGTCTGTGTTTCTATTTTAACCCATTATTACTTCACCTCCGATTCTAATCTTCTGCAAACGATTACGCCAGGATTCCACAACTCCATCCATCTCTGCTTCTTTGTTTGTAAGTGATATTAGTTTTGCTGTTGTATTATTGAAATCTTATTAGTTCTAGGGTTTTCTTCTCTATTTCCTTTTGTATATATATTTTTATCGACTTTTTTTTTTACTGTGTTCCATATTCGTGTGTTACCATCTGAGTATCTGGCATTGTTTAGATGTTATGATTTACTTTGATTTTGTTGTTAATTTTTTGTTTGTTTCGTAAACGTTTGACCTGAATCGGTTGTTAAATCGTTTTTATTTATGCGGAACTCGATTAGTTGTTGAATTCTCGTTTGTCAATGTTCATGCTAGGGTTTTGTTGATTGTTGTGGTTTGATTGTTCGATTTTCCAGGTTTTTTAATGTTGTTTTGTGATGTGCTTTTAATCAGATTTTAGTTTGTAGATATCTTAGCTCTTCTTTTACACCAATGGAGCGCAAGACTATTGAATTAGATCAGGGATGGGATTATATGGATAAGGGGATCAAAAAGCTGAGGAGGATATTGGAAGGACTGCCGGAGCCTCCGTTTACCTCAGAAGAATATATGATGCTTTACACGTATCCCTCTTTACTTATCTTCAGTTTTGTTGTTTGCTTTGAGCCGTTTAGTTAATATTTTCAATTACCTGATACTTTTTTTTAAAAAAAAAATCCTCATTGCCATTTCTTTATTGGAACTATTGCAGGACTATATACAACATGTGTACTCAAAAGCCGCCTTTTGATTACTCTCAGCAGCTCTATGATAAGTACCGAGGGGCATTTGAAGAATATATTACTTCAACGGTAAGGAAGTTGGTGTTATCTCAGACATGATTTGGTTGCTGACTGATTATTGGTCTGATGTAGATAGATTGGTCTTATGTATAAAACTTGGTTTATTTTGGAGGCTTTGCAAATTTTTTCTTTCAATACTCTTCTAAGAAAGAAACCCATGAATATGCATCTGTTTAATCTTTTTGTGGGTGAATGTGCTTTTTGTCTCAAATTTCCTCTTGTTTCTTGGAATTAGGTATTGCCGTCTTTAAGAGAGAAGCATGATGAGTTCATGCT
Organism: Hibiscus tridactylites; assembly: GCA_958450335.1. Classification (NCBI taxonomy): domain Eukaryota; kingdom Viridiplantae; phylum Streptophyta; class Magnoliopsida; order Malvales; family Malvaceae; genus Hibiscus; species Hibiscus tridactylites. The sequence continues at coordinate 65,406,995 of OY288287.1, read as the reverse complement.
GAGGGAGCTTGTTAAAAGATGGGGAAACCATAAAGTAATGGTCAGGTGGTTATCACGCTTCTTCCATTACCTTGATCGCTACTTCATTGCCCGGAGATCACTCCCTGCACTTAATGAAGTTGGTCTGACCTGCTTCCGTGACCTGGTTTGTGATTTGTTCTTCTAGTAACCTCTATCCACTGCTGATTATGATGTAATGGGCTGGGTTTTGAGAGCTGTGCTGCACAGTACTTTGAATTTACTTGTAAATAATTATCTACAATTTGTTTTATCAATTTCAGGTGTACCAGGAAGTGCATGCCAAAGTCAAAGATGCTGTAGTTGCCCTTGTAAGTTGACATTGTTGCCTCTTAGTTGATTTAGGTCACATTTCAAATAAGAAGCGATGCAGTAGCATTCAAGATTATTTTAATTTAAGTTTTTTTCTTTAGGATCGGTTTATTATTATCAATTGTTTTTCTGTTATTTTTTTTCAGTCTCATCTCTTGGGTTCTTTTAAATAATTATTTGATTAGGATAGGACTCTTGGTAAGACTTTTTGTAGGAAATAAATAATACTCTGTGATTATTTTATTATAAATACTGCACTAGAAGGTTATTAGGGAATTATTGTTGTTATTATTTTCTTTAAATTAATAGTAAAACTAGAGGTCTTTCTTAACTTAAGTTTTCTACAGCTCCAATTTCTTTCCTATTCGTATTTCAGTCATAATTTTTCTACTTTACTGCTGTTTTTCTTTTAAACTCCATCAAAAAGTTAAGCGGGATGATTACTTCATATCAGATCGATAAAGAACGCGAGGGAGATCAGATAGACCGTGCGTTATTGAAGAATGTGTTGGATATTTTTGTTGAGATTGGCATGGGACATATGGATCGTTATGAAGATGATTTTGAAGGAGCTATGCTTCAAGATACTGGTGCTTACTATTCACGCAAGGCATCAAGCTGGATTGTGGAAGATTCTTGTCCTGAGTACATGTTGAAAGCAAGTGCTAAAGTTTTCCTGCCTATATATAAGTTTAAAATTTTACTCTGATTTATTTAAATGGTTCTAATTGTTTTATTTACTTGAATGATAATTGCAGTCTGAAGAATGCTTGAAGAAGGAAAGGGAAAGAGTGTCTAATTACCTGCATTCAAGCAGTGAGGTGAAATTGTTAGAGGTGAGTTGAATGGTTAGTGATTAGTGAAATTGTTTATTCTCTACTCTAAGAGGGTGACATAAATGAGAGGTGTTTGTATAAAAGTTGTCACTTAGATAGAATAATAGAAGCCGTGTGTCATGAGGTCGCATATTTTTTTATATATGGAATGGCATGGAATGATGTGATAAGAATTCATGATAAGTTCCTGCCAGGACAGCTCTATAACTCCTAGAGCATTCTATTGATAACCGTTCCTTCTTATCCAGAAAGTGCAACATGAACTGTTGGTTACATATGCCAATCGGCTACTTGAAAAAGAGCATTCAGGATGCAGAGCCTTGCTTAGAGATGACAAGGTATTGCTCAACCCTTTTCTTTTCTAGCAATGCTTAATCTTCTGGCCGTTAGCTCCAGTAAATTATAAATTAGATACTTACTTGGACTTCTTTACACTCTGTAGGTGGAGGATCTTTCTAGGATGTACAGGCTTTATTGTAAAATACCTCGAGGCTTGGATCCTGTAGCCAATATATTCAAGCAGGTCTGAATATTTTGTTTTCTGTTCTACAAGCCATTTTGTCTTCTATCTCATTCCCTAAAACCTAAACCTGAAATACTTTCTTTTTGCAGCATGTTACTGCTGAGGGTGCAGCCTTGGTTCAACAGGCAGAAGATGCTGTAAGTGACTGTTATTTTTGTTATTAGCCTCCTATGATAGCAAGGATAATTGTTGAATAGTGGATACATTTATCGATTTTCTTCTGCACTAAAGATACCCATGAAGTTTCTTTCTATATAGTAATTTAGAGGGGATGGAATATTTTTCTTTTAACTGACAGAATGGGTGGGAAGTAGTATTTAAGCATTTCAGTCTGGCACGACATTTGTTTGTTTATTTATTTATTATGTTTCTAGTTAAATATTTTATTAATAAACCAAAAGATTACAAAACCAGCTAAAAGCTAGTGGGATAATGCAAATACACCAGAAAAATGACACCTAAATAATAATTTATTATTGTGCTTGTTAAGTTCCCTTAACTGTTAAGTTTGATACGCCTTTGGTGTGCCAACCACTGCAGACTATGATTTTCCCAACCATTGATTGATAATAGAATAATAGATGATAATCTGCTGTCTGCATAATTATTGTTTCTAATTTTCACCTTTTGGTTCTAAATGCTGATATTCACTCATTTCCACAGGCCTCGAATGCTCCAGGTGTACAGGAACAGGTAAATATCCCAACTATCACTGTTATGAATTCTTTAAATCATTATGGATGTTGAAAATCTTGTACTACTGTTATCATCAGGTCCTTATAAGGAAAATAATCAAGCTGCACGATAAGTATATGGCGTATGTGACAGACTGTTTTCAAAACCATACTCTGTTCCACAAGGTTTGTGTTGTAGTGCCTAAACTTTTAATCAGAACTTGTTCAATCATTTCTCCTAAAACTCACTTTGTTGAAATGTCCCATAGGCTTTGAAAGAGGCTTTTGAGGTATTCTGTAACAAAACTGTTACTGGTAGTTCAAGTGCAGAGCTTTTGGCAACTTTCTGTGATAATATTCTCAAGAAGGGTGGGAGTGAGAAATTGAGTGATGAAGCAATTGAAGAAACACTTGAGAAGGTGTCTTATCCCTCATTTGATGCTAAATTTGTGGCGATCTTGTCTGTGATTTATTCTGAACTTTTTTTTTTTGGTTTCTGCAGGTGGTTAAGCTTCTTGCCTATATCAGTGACAAAGATCTCTTTGCCGAATTTTACAGGTGAGGCTACTAATTTTTTGTCAATAAGTTTCTCATCTGCTTGTTAAAAAAATTATCTTTAAGACATGGTTTTGCACACTATTTGATCCTAACTTTATTTGTGCAAACATTAACAGGAAGAAGCTTGCTCGTCGACTACTATTTGACCGCAGTGCTAATGACGATCATGAAAGGAGTATTCTTACAAAGCTGAAACAGCAATGTGGTGGACAGTTCACCTCAAAGATGGAGGGCATGGTGATTCGGCTTGTCTTTTGCCTAGTTTGTTTGTCTACACTAATTATGGTTTTAACTGTGGTGAAACTTACCATCTATCTTCCTAACAGGTCACAGATCTGACATTGGCAAGGGAAAACCAGGCCAGCTTTGAGGACTATCTTAGGAGTAACTCAGCTGCACATCCTGGGATTGATTTAACAGTTACTGTTCTCACGACAGGATTCTGGCCAAGTTATAAATCGTTTGACCTCAATCTCCCTGCTGAGATGGTAACGACTTCAATGATATTGCATAACAGCAGTATTAAATCTTTCTCCGTGATGTTTTCAAAAATGTTATTTATATTTAATATTTTGGTTTCAGGTCAAGTGTGTGGAAGTTTTCAAAGGGTTTTATGAAACAAAAACAAAACACAGAAAGCTTACATGGATATACTCACTGGGAACTTGCCACCTAAGTGGCAAGTTTGATCAGAAAACCATTGAACTGGTTGTTTCAACTTATCAGGTGAACAGAATCTCTAAACTTGTAAATTACAACATTGTGATTTCGCTTGGATGTATGGCTGTCTCTGGCTCAGTTCTGGTGTTGAACTTTGATTGTGGAATCTAATTGTGTATGTGAACAGGCTGCTGTCCTCCTGCTTTTCAATACTTCTGATCAGCTGGGATATTCGGAGATCATGGCTCAGTTGAACTTGACCCATGAAGACTTGGTCAGATTACTACATTCACTGTCATGTGCCAAGTATAAGATTCTAAGTAAAGAGCCAAACACAAAAACCATCTCCCAGAGCGATTCCTTTGAGTTCAACTCTAAGTTCACCGACAAGTTGAGGAGAATTAAGGTTGGGATTCCTCTCTTTTTACTAATAGTAGCTTTTTTGTATCTATCGGGATAAGAAAAAAATAACTTTGTGAATCATCTTATGCAGATTCCTCTCCCTCCGGTGGATGAAAGGAAGAAAGTTGTTGAAGATGTAGATAAAGACCGGCGTTATGCTATTGATGCTGCAATTGTACGAATAATGAAGAGCAGGAAGGTGTTGGGGCACCAACAATTGGTTTCAGAGTGTGTAGAGCAGTTGAGTCGCATGTTCAAGGTAAACTAACACACCCTAACCCTTTTTGTGAGAACATGAGATGTTGGATCTTTGGTTTGCATACGCATATGCAAGCACTGATGTTGTGTGTGTTTGGTTGCAGCCTGATATTAAAGCTATAAAGAAACGGATTGAAGATCTGATCACGCGAGACTACCTGGAGAGAGACAAGGAGAATCCCAACACATTTAGATATTTGGCCTGAATTCAAATCCTTTTTGCCTTTTGCTTTTATTATATTGTAAGTTAGTATTATGTAAAGTTCAAACAAATTTTAAATATTGCCTATTGAGATCAAAATTATCTTTCACCATCTGTTTAGTCGGCTCTCGTTTCTTACATTTTTATTCTCGCAATTTCCTTTGCTTTTTAGCAATAAGTTTTCAAACAATTCATGGGCTGAATAATATTTTATTGCTACTTTGCTTTTCCTAAATAAGAACTTAAAATGATAAAAGAATTTAGTGTAAAGTATACAAATATTCACTAAACTAAACAAAAATAGTTTTTTTTTTTTTTATCATTGAACTAACTTTAGAAAATCATAAAATGACTTTAGTCATTATATTTATCGAATTGGAAATGATCATCTAAACTTATTAAATTATTTTCATTAAACATAAACTGCTGCCTTGCTATACACCGGCATCGCTTTTCAAGACCCATCACCTCTGGTGTGGGAGCCTGTCTCCGAAAGGAGCTCTTAGGCGGTCGGAGTATGTCTTTTTACCCCCTTGCTATCGGAAGACAAGTCCTGTTACGTCTCAAAGTTTTCGGTGTGTTTTCTGCGGTTTTGATCCACCACAGGCTTCTACAGCTTTAGTGGATTTTTGTTAGTTTCATGTTTGGCTCAGTTTAGTCTGTTCGAGTCCTTTCCTTTTAGGTCGTTGGAGTCCTTGGTCTTGGCTGTTTTTCGTGTGGTATCCCAACTGTTTTGGGCATGCCCACAACGTTTGCTCCCGTTGGTGTCGTTTTGACGGCGGTTGGGTCTTCGATCTGCTGTTTTTCGAGGGTTTCTGTGTGTTTGGCAATGCGCGGCCTGGGCTTAGGGTTGCTTGCCTATGTGCATGGCCCTGCATGGGCGTTGGAGGATGTACGTGCCTTTCTTTGTTGTACCCCTTTGTCCTTTAATGAAAGTTACTTTGGATAAAAAAAAACATAAACTGCCAGATTTAGCAAGAATCTGTGTCTATCCTCATTTATAAACTGGCAACTCACATATTGAATAGAAGGTTTCATTTTCCTCAAAGAGCATAACATATGAGTCTACCATGTTGTGCCACGTGGTAAAAGGTAGAAACATATGAAAGATGCAAACTTGGATTCTCATGATATCCTCCGATCTATCAACTGCTCTTCACCAATCAAATGTTGAAATACCAAAATATATAGATCAATTGCTCAATGATTTTTTTGTTAAAAAAATTGAAACCCCAAATTTATTCAAGTCTAAATTGTTCAGTAATTTAGCATTAAATAGAAAGCAATAAAAGTAGTATCTGTGAAACCATTGTTCCTGCTGTTGCTATTATTGGTTCACTGTATAATTTATAAATGAGTATTACATCTGATTTTTCTTTTTTATCATACACTATTAGTAAGCAAAGCTGTGATAAAAGTTCCAGAGCAGACTCTGAGCCTGAAGGACTCATGCGTCGGAGTTCGACCGAGAATTCTTTGAGAGCAGATCCTCTAGAGATTTAGGGATGCTTACTGGGGGACTGCAACTGAAATTTTGGCATACAAGTGCAACCACCTTGTCTGCTGCAAAACTGTTTCTAGCCATGAGGGCAACTTTGTCGTTATTCGCTTCCCAAAATTCCATCTCTGTAGCGTTTGTTGGATCTATATGGATTACCTGTCACATTGAAAGACACCAGTGTCGATTTAGATGTTATTTACTACAAGATAGAGACTAAGATGTTCAATTATGTCGTGTTTTTACCGTTTTGTTCGGATCATATGCGGCATGAGCAGTTGCAAGCATGTTCTCAAACTCTACGGAATGCTTATGGCCAACCAAGACAACTTGCTTCCTGGATGGAACGGTCAGCATAGCGGCTGCACAGCACATGAGTGGCACTGCCATTGCCATTTCCTTCAATCTCGACTCGAAAACCGCCTGCAAAAACATACAGTTTCAAATCCAAGACACAATTTGAGGAAAGTGAGTTTGATTCAAGGAAAACAGTTTTCCTATGAGGTGAGAACAAACCAGAAGATGCTCCGCGTTCTGCCTGTAATGATCAGATTTACTGCCGGAAATCATGGAGCTCAATCTCACAAGATTGATTGCAGAGACCGAATTTCCTGATGGTTCTGCCCCATCATGATCTTCCTTTACACGGAGAAGCACCGAAGGGTCTTCTCCTGGAGTATTAAAGTAGGCTCCACCTTCTCTATCGAGGAATAACTCATCCTAGAAAATGGGGAAGTAAGCTAGTAGCACTAGGGAAAGAGATAGGAAACCAAACTTAGTGGAAAGAAGACCATAGATGACTCTTGCCTGCATATCCTGAAGTTCAGTTGCCCAAACAAGCCAGTCAGTGCTACCACCGAACTCATAAAGATCCAACAGCCCTGAAATCAAGAACGCATAATCGTCTAAAAACCCAGGTGCTTTTGATGGGCCATTCCTAAAGCTATGCTGAAGCCTGCGTGTTTGTTCATTGTACAGATGTCTTCTAATAAAATTTGCCGCCTTTTCTGCAACTTCCATGTATTCCTTGGGCTGGAATTATAAACAGAAAAATTATTATTCAAATGAGCGCTACAAGGCAAGATAGGACAACAATGTATTAGATTACTAGTCCTGCCATCAACATGATTGTCACTCGAGGAGTTTGAAATCACTTGAGATTATAATTAGATTACTAGGATCTTCAAGTCTCAAAGCTACCAATCAAGAGAACTGAACTGTTTAAATTCATACTGCCTGAGAGAACTAGCTGGTCTATAATTAATACAGTACTACTCAGTTTACTACTAGGCTAGCAGATAACAGTACGGTCTTGTATACATATGTACTACAACCAAAGCCAGCCACACTAATTATACTCCCCTGAATAAATGGCAAGCTAACTCCTCTAAGTATTGTTTAAAAGCTACTATATACATCATGTCACTGGTTTCTTCACCCTCGGTCAGGTTTTGAGAACCATAAACTTAAGAGGAGTTTCCAAAATGACATGCACCAAGCAGGACATGAACTGGTGGAATAAACAAGCACAATCCAGCAATGAGCAATGTGATAGAGCAATCCTTTTCGATTAAAGAAACTATGATAAATCAACTCATTTCCTTGAGTGAAGGTTAAAATCTTACATCACAGCCAACAACAGGAAAGTTGAAATTTGTGCCCTGCGGTTCACCCTTGAGGATTTTAGATGCTCTTGCAAAAGATGAAATTGCAAGTCCATTCCACGATACAATCACCTAACAAGTACTTGATGTAAGTGTTTACCACCAGTTATTAAAAAGTAATAAGAGGAGTCACCAAACATTAGTTCATCAGATAATTACCTTATCATCCAAATGTGGCCGAGGTCTCTTTGCCCTTACATCAAAAAGCTTCCTTTTGCATTCACCTAGAATATCCAGGTACTCCTGGATTGACATGCCAAATTTTGATGCAAGTGCTGAAGAATCATTTCTTTCAATGAGCACATTATTCCCCTTGAATTCATTGTGCGGGTCACTCATGCTAGAAAGATCACAGTTTCCTGAGGGCTTTATGTAGTAGTGTTCCTTAAAAAGACTGGCATGCTCCCCCAGAATTCCATCAATCTTAAACATGAAGATTTACATGCTTTAGAAATTTAAGATAAGGAGGGCAACTAGAAATTAAAACGATCATTATCTCATACTAGGGATGACTATCTATTACCCAATAATAAGCATTGTGAATAACCAAATGTATAAATAGTTCATATACACAGCTCAAAAGAACACTAATGCATAGGGTCATTTGACATTTATAGTAAAAGTAATCATCGATCTTTCCCTCCAACAATGAAGTTCAAAAACATAGGCAAGCACACAAAGCCATGTGAAGAACAACTCTAATCATATTGCGACAAGCATCATGCTGAATAAAATATTCTTTTTACAAATATTAACCGAGGCACAAGAATCCTAATGTAGTGAAATATGCAACCGCTAGGTCAAAAATTATAGAAAATAACCTCTTCACTTGTCCATATATAGAAGGCTCCCTCCTTTTTTCTGGTTGCACCTTCAAATTCAGCACTATCAGCATCCTCTGCTGAAAAGATTTCCCCTTTTGACCCAATCATATCTCTCCTCAAATAATCAAGGATATCACGAGATATAAATGAATATAATACATCTCTAGAGATGGAAAAAGCATCCAAGTAAACATTGGCAAGTTGCCCTTGGTCGTACAGCATTTTCTCAAAATGAGGAACTGCAAGAAAAATTACAGTTACACTGATGTCCATCACAACAACAGACAAAATGAGAACTTTTTTCTTTTTTTACAAAATTTAAGTTGCCAGTAAAGGAAGACCAAAATCACATGTTGTGGTTAAATTAATATTATACTGTGAATTTGTCATGTTAATTAGAAAGATAATATTCTACGCAGACATTTTTTCCACTGCGTAAACAAACTAAAAGAGAAAAAGGGGAAAGACAAAAACAATGAAGAAAGAAAGAAACTGACCATGCCAGCATTCATCCACGCTATATCTGTGAAAACCACCTCCAACATGGTCATGCATACCTCCCCGTGCCATGCATTGCAAACTAAAGAAAACCATTTTCAGACTCTCTTTTGCTTCACCATGTTTTCCGCTTTCCTCTAATATTTTGGACTGATAGAGCATCAATTGAATCTCGACAGGTCTAGGAAACTTGGGAGCAGATCCAAACCCACCAAACCTTGAATCGTAGCTTTTGGACAGCTGAAAAGAATAAAGTAAATAACTCCAGAAAAGTGAAACATTTATCTATTTGGCACAGACAAATACTGCTCATAGAAAAAAATGTGTTGCTTTTTCTGGATATGGCATTGCCGAAAACACACCAAAAAACTAAGGAACAACCATTGAAGCATTTCAAAAGAACTTGATAATTAATTATACTTGTACTATATTACTTCCACCGAGTTACGATTGTTCATGAATAGGCCATGTCAAGTTCTGGAAAGAAGGAAGCATACCTGCTCGGCACATAAGTGTAATGCATTTTGTGAAAGACCATCAGGCAATTGGTTTGAACCTGCACTAGCTGACAATGCTTCCGATAGCTGTTCAATAGCAAAGGCTCCACTCTTAACAAGCATATCCTTTTTATTATCCCAAGCATCCTTCACCTTTCTAAAATAGCAGCAGGAGACGGTCAGGGTGGGGACAAATAGATTGAGCAAAGTGGAAAAGTAACATGCATATGCATTAGTGAAGCAATATGAAATTGAGAGGAGGTCTAAACTCAAAATTTAACACTACACCCAGACAGTCACCAATCAATGCTTACAAATTACAATACGACAAAAAAAGATAGACGAGAATTCAGAAGGTAAATGAAAACAAAAACTAAGGTTTCAGGAAGAAAATATGCTAACCTAAGAATGGTCTTAAATCCAGGCCTTCCATACTTATCCTCAGGAGGAAAGTAAGTTCCGCCCATTAAGGGTTTTAAATCAGGTGAAAGGAAGACCGACAGCGGCCACCCTCCACCACCATACAAAGCCTGTACATATGTCATGTACACCTAGAAAAACGAAATTGTTCTGTCAGCACAGTACATTTGAATCAGTGGATGGTGATCTTAGAAGAATGATGCTTCCTTTTCCTAAAGACCTAAACAAAGAGCAAAATTCCTGTTCCATTGGAAACAAACTAGATAGATCCAAGTTTAACATTCGAATTATTAAATCAGCTAGTGACTCGATATCAAGCATAGATTATCATATTTGACACCTTTAATATATCATGAGCTTAAGCATATAATTGGGCTTACAGGATAATGCTATAATCACAACCAAACCGAGCAACTGCACAGAACTAAAAACAATTCCTGTTGATTTCATTTACCTTGTCAACATCTGGTCTTTCTTCTCGATCCACCTGCAGATGTCGGAAGAGTATGTGAGATCGAACTCTTTAAATGACCCTTAGGTCAGTTAATGACTTACCAAGCCAGAGCTAAGCATTATATATTAAAAAATGTACAAAATAACCCCCCAAGAAAACAACTAAACCTACACTCACCTTAATACTCACAAACCAATCATTCAACAACTTTGCCACCTCTTCATTTTCAAAAGACTCCACCTCCATCACATGACACCTTCACAAATGACATGAATCAATAAGTCCTCATTTCACTATTTACATTCAATGATGAAGTAGTCCAGATGTTGATTGCACTAATGGGTAAAGACTTTTACCAGTGACAGGTACTATATCCAACTTCAAAGAGAAGACCACCATAAAATGAATGACCAAAATTAGTAACAAGTAACTAATGTAAATTATCCAAAAGGCACAATAAGTAAGAAAGTGTTATACTTGATAAGAAGATTGGGACGTCTCTTTTTCTAGCTTCTGCAAAAGCTTCTTCGCCCCAAGGATACCAATCAACCTTCAAAATTTACAACCAATTTATAAATAACATAAAAGGAGAGAGTGATCTAGAACAAAGTCTTAAACCATTGAACTGATATGTAATTCTTGCCCAAATTCGTAAAATCAAACATTTAATAAGCTCCACCGAGCTGAATCACTTAAAAAAACAAAAACCCATCATCCTCTCGTATATCCCAAAATAGACGGAATGGAAGAATTACCGGGTTATGAGCATGTTGAAGAAGATAAGGACTATGCTCAGTTGCGAGACGATTACTATGCTTATGGGAGTGTGAGGTTGAAGTCGAGGTCCGTTCAGCCATGGCGAAGACCTTGCAGTTGCGGGCGTGAATGGGTGGAGGGGAAACGCTCGAGAAAGGGCAAGAAAGTGAAGGAAAACGAGAGAAGGGATGTGGGAGTTTTCTTGGAAAGGAAGAGAAGTTGGTACGGCGAGAAAAGCAAAGAGAAGAACGGAGAAGCAGAGTCTTAAGCATAGAATTATGGAGAAAAGAAGAAAAATGGGTTGAGGAAAAGGGAGAGAAATGATTATCGAGGATGTGACAAATGGAAGGGGAATTAAGAATTGGGTGATGGGAAACAAAAACAAGTACGTGTTATGTGCTGATCTAACCACTTCTCGGTTTCGATATCTGTATGTAATATATGGTTTTTATTAGTTGCGACCATGATGTAGTAAGTTAAAATTTAAATTAATTCCGATCAAGTTGTTTATAAAATTCAGAATCGCTGTTGTTCGAACATTTTCTCCACTCTCACATTTTCTCTGGAGCATTTATTTTCTCTTGAAAGTTTGTAAGTAGTTTTTGAGTTTTTTTAAGCCAATGGTGGCGGCTTTGGCCGTCTACCGGCGGTGATTTATTTTTATTGTTTGTTTTGTTCTCTTTTGTTTCTTGTTTTTCTTGTTTTGTTCTTTTCTTTGTTTTTTACTTTTGTCGGCTGTTTGGCCCGCTCTTCGTCTACCGCTTGGCACGTTTTTTGTCTGCCTCTATGGCATGTTGATATTGAAGACGTCTTCAACCTGGTGAATGCTACAGTTGAATCTTACCGCACGATCTTGCATGGATTGGTTATTTATGGAGTTAACCAAGACGGTTTTTCCTCTTTTTGTTGATTGGAGTAATTCAATGATCTGCGCTCTACCGGTGAGCACTTCAAGATTTCGCTATGGCGATAGATTTAAAGAACACTGATGAAGATCTTATGAGAAGATTTAATTTTGTTGTTCATGTTTGTATACCCTTTGTTCTTCTACGTTTATCTTTTAGGGGTATGCTTATCTTGTACTTCTTCTCATTATCTTAATGAAGTTTAATGTTTATTCAAAAAAAAGTACCGTATCGATAAAGCTAACAGTAAAACGAAACGGTTACAATTATAATTTTTAGTTAAAAATTAACGGAAAAAACACAAATAAATATGTATATTATCTATAATACTAGATATAAAAGGGTAAAATTAGGCCCAAACCTTTATTATATTTGTTGGTTTATCTATTAGCCATAAAGTCAAAAAAATCCCCTAAGGTTTGACTAAATAGCTATTTTGACTTATATTTTTTTTGGAAGTAAATCCGTTTTATTTTAGGTCAAAATAACACCTCTACGAATGAAAAATGTCAGCCAACTAACGGTAAACGGCTTAAAATGACGTGACAAACTTATATGACAGTGTACGCTGACATAACAATATCATATACACAAATGTGTTGACTTAAAAAATATCACATCAGTCAAAAAATAAATTTATAAAATTATAAAATAATTTTCTCTGCTGACTTATCATTCTGTCAAGTCATTTCAAACTGTTTACCGTTAATTTTCTAACAATTTTCATTCAAGAGGGAACATTTTGACTCAAAATAAAACGTTGAGGGTTGAATTGCTCTAAAAAGAGAATATGGGTCAAATTGATTATTGAGTCAAACATTTAGGGTATTTTTTGACTTTATGCCTTTCTATTATGGGTAAAGTTACATTTAGGTCACTCAATTATTAAAAATTACATTTGAATCACTCAATTATATGTAAAGTTACATTTGAGCCACCAAATTATTAAAAGTTACACTTGGGTCACTCAATTATGAGTAATGTTACATTTAGGTAGTTACGCAAATTCTTACCTAAGTTAAAATCTACACAAATTCTTATCAAGTTGATAAGAATTTATGTAGTTATGCAAATTATTATCCAATTAATAAAAATCTCAATTCTATTTAAATTGTTACTTAATATTACATAAATTCTTACAAATATAATAAAAAATTTTAATGCCGTATTTTAGCCTTACCTTAAAATTTCCCGTAAAATAACATTGCCCAAGAATTGATGACTCAGTCATGCCTTAGCGTCCCAATTTATGGTGAAGTTCGTACACTTTTTAGTCAAATGACAAATTTGTCACCTCCAGAATAATAAGCCTTTAACAAAGTAAGGAGAAAGAGAGCCCCTCTGGCTCTTAATACAAAGATGCCACCGCCCAACAACATAAAGAGGATTACACTGTAATTTCATGTCCAAAAACCGAGCTTTCTTTCACATCATCCATATTCGATCTATTATCGAACATATAAAAGAGAGATCCGCCAAAACCCCAAGTTTTCTATATATTTTCCCAGTTTCCCGTGCACTTCATTTGGCGGTACGGAAACAATAGAAGATTTAATATAAATAACTACACCAACGAAAATCAAAGAAAACCTTCTTCTTCTTAGCAAAATTTGCACTCTCGCTCGAGCTATTCTCCGATTCATTCCTAACTTCTCTGCAAAGCCTCCCATTCCTCTTATTCTTTCTATTGTAAAGTAGGTATTAGTTAAGGTGTTACTGTACATACCTGGTTCGTATGTTCAAGGGGCTTATGGTCCTGTTCTGTTTTCCCCTGGGATGGTTCCTATTCCCGGTTGGAGTCACTACTCGGTAGGACGATCAGCATAGTTGCATCAAGATAATGAGTAAGTCTATCGGATTCCTGAAGCTGTTATTGGCTTACTTGGTGCAGGCACCTGTAAGCTCAGTACACTCTCCTGGTGTGCAACCTGCTGTTGGAGCTACTTTTCTCCATGGACTAACGCAGCTATCTTCTTCAACACCTTCACTTGCAGGACCTTATCCTTCCCTGCCCTCTTCTATAGGCCATTCAAGCAGTAACCAGAACAATCAAACATTTCCAGAGAGACCCAGTGAACCTGAATGCCAATACTATTTGAGGACCGGCGATTGTAAATTTGGATCGTCTTGCAGGTATCATCATCCTAGAGACAGGGTTGTGCCACAGACAAATTGCATCCTCAGCCTAGTGGAACTTCATTTACGTCCGGTATGTGAACATTCTCAATCTCTTTGTTTTTATTAGATCATTGTGTGACATTATGTTATGATTATAATTATTGCTTTTCCTGAGAATTGGCTTTTAGAGGGATCCTGACTTCTAGATTTTGCATTGTAGACTAAGTTTTGTCGGGTTAAGATTTTTTAAATACCTCTAATTGACGCTGCTTGCCGTAGAAGTCTGAAATTCTGTGTCTGATCTGTTATGGGCTTAGGATTTCTCCTTAGAGGGGGAAGATTGAAGAAAGAAAGTGGCAACCTTTTGGCCTTGTGTTTTCCTCGTAGGTGATCTTACTTTTTTCCTTTCGAGGAACCCAACCCCACCACCGAATAGGCTAGATGTGCTTCATTTTATAAGAGTCCAGTGTGCAAGTGTAGGATTGAGAGGGCTTCAGAATGGTCATCATTAGTGAGTTTGCGATTTCTTCATACACATTTGACTGCTTGATAGTTTATATATCCTGCCGATAAACTAATGTTGGAAGGTTTTTCCGGGCCTCATAACTCAAGAATCAGATTATTGCTTATGGATGGCTTAGGTTGGTCAGAACTTCACAATGAATAGTGTGTTTGAGCTGTATTGCTATCTTGAACAACTTTAAATATGTTCTACCTTGTTTTCATTTTTTTCTTCCTTCTGTTCAGCTTTAGCATTGCTATCTTGAACAGCTAGTGAATTACCTTCACAATTCCGTAATATTCAGCTGTGGTGTCTAGGCTAATTCATTATACTTCAATTTTTAATTGTTGTTTTAATTAGATTCTTTCCTTTAAGCAGGGGGTGCAGCCTTGTTCTTTCTACTTGCAGAATGGGCACTGCAAGTTTGGGTCCACATGCAAATTCGACCACCCGGTGGGGAACAATGAGATATAGTCCATCAGCTGCATTGGCCCCATCTTCCACTTCTTCTGAGTTACGGCCCGCGCTGATTACAGGGTCTAAGAAGGATTCTTATTTGAGCAGAATTCCTTCTTCTGCAAGCACATCTAGTAGTTCAGTTGGTTCGATTTTTTCACATACAGATTCTGTTCCCCTTTCTGATATGCAACATTCAAGTCAGAGTTCTCTTCCTTTATCCAGCACCAGAAGCACAAGACAGGGTGAATACTAGAGCCATTCTTCATTACCTTTGCAGATGTGGTTCAACCAGCCATGACATGTTTCTGTTAACAGATCTCGGTAAATTATACTCAATTGTGCAAAGTTACATTCTCCAGCAGGAAAGGGTTATCAACCAATCCGCCTTACGTTGCAACAGGATCGGTCATATTTTATGACTAGCTTGTCCTTCTATTACCATCAAAACTATCTGCATCTGCAATAAGCTTCCATATTAAGCAGAGTATGAAAAACTGCCCTCTCATCCGAATAATCACGAGAGTCGGCCATTAAATCAGGTCAGCCTGTCACTATCCTTTCAACTTGAATGTTCCATTAATTAACATGTATGAACATTGTTGAACTTCAAGAATCACTTAATAATTATTTGGTGATAAGAAATTGATGGATAATTACTTGTACAGAAAGCTTTCATGATTTTGGAGGTGAAAACCGAGCTCCTTAGTAATCAGTAGCCTTGGATGCTAAGACATTGGGCTGTGTAGTGATGAACAAGCCCACGTGTAACACAAACCTTGGGGTTCAATTATTTGGACTGACAAAGACAAATGACAATAAATGTGTATTGGTAGAGGTCAGTGGTTGAAGGGGAAAAATAATGAACAAAAAGATCCATTCCTTATTTGTTTAGGCAAGAGAGATTTATCCACACCATCATAAATCATTATATGCATTTCCACACGATCACCCATCCAAGGTTCCCAGCAATGGCCATGGGATAGGGGTCTTTTTCTAAAGGTTTTTGCACTTTTACATCTTAAATAATATGTTTTAGAAGGGATAACAACAAGTTGGTCACCCAACTATGAAAAGTTTTCGTTTTAGTTCTTATTAGTAAAAATATTCCTCCTTTTCTTCTTCTTCAATTTCTTTCTTTCCGTTCAAACTCATCGGAAAACCTTCGAATCTTCTTAAGTCTTATTCGAAACTAAAAGCTAAAACTTCTTATTTTACCAATGTTAATATTCTGGCCATATAGAGTCTTTCCCTTGATGGGATTGATGGGCGATCACTTAGTTCAACATAAGTGACCTTTGCAACGACTGTCAATTTGAAAAGAAAAAAAACTAGGGGATTTTGTGGAAGAAGGTTTAACATGTCATGTCAGTATTATTTTAATAGTAACTAACATTAGTAACGGTTATGATAGCATATTAAAAGTTCAGTGATTATAAATTTTAAAAGTTCAATAACTAAAGTGAAAATAGTCTAAAAGTTTAGGGACTACTAGTGTAATTTACCTATAAAATAATTAAATAATTTTTTGTATTACTAAAAATTAAATTACTTGAAAACTGCTATTTTGTTTTATAATTTTGTGGATTTTAATTTAGTTTATGTTAATCAAGTAGATGTTGAAAATTATTATGACCAATATATAATTTTGAAAAATATATATATATCTATTTTATACATAAAATATACCTAAAATTAAACCAAATCCACAAAATTTTCAAAGTTAACACAATTTAAAAGTCCCTTATCTTTATTAGTTGTTTGAAATAAGGATTCATCAATTTTTTATAATCCTCGAAATCATATCACATGTAATTAAACTGAAAGTAAAATTCAAAGAGAAAATTATTAAATTATACACGATTTGGAAACATGTTTAAGAAATAGTGTTTCATACACTATTAATGTAATTAATTTGAACTATGGTTTAAAACCTTTTTCATTCCAGTTTTATCTAAAATATTTTATTGTCAATCATTTAACAAGTATTCAACCTATTGATTGACTATTTCGGATCGAATATTGTAGAGATTCATTATGATGGTGACTCTTCCAACCTAAATCGCTCCATTTACAACATCTAAATTCGAATCTCTAATCTTGTTTAAGGTATCTGCCACCTCATCATTCTAGACTAACTGGTTGTTGGTAGAACGAAACCTAAATTTAGTTAATCGTTCACAATTTTTTTATATATTATAAATGACTAAAATGAAAAGTTGTAATAGTTGAGTGACCAAATTCATGAATCAATTGGTATTTCAATTTCAACCTTGCTTTGTGTCTATGCACTTGTAATCATCACCTTTGCTCAGCAACAGCAATGATTCAAAATTCAAAGCCTGTTTTGGGTTTTAATAGCAATGCCCAGACATACTTCAGATTTCCTGGCCAATGTATTAATATTTAATAGTGAACAAACAAGGTTTTAATTTTGTATAGTTTAAAAAGATTGTGTGGATGATCCAAATACAAAGATTGTAGGCGCAGTTCCTTTCTAGTTACATAAAAGAAGTGAAAATCTGGTGCCATGGAATTGCAGCAAGTGAGATGTATTTTACAAAGCCAAAAGTTGAGTAGCTGTGGCAGCACCAATGATGTATGTATGTATCTGTGGCATTGCCACCTTTCTAGAAGCAAGTCTCATCATTGATTTCTTCAGGTGGCCACCTAATGATTTGGTTTCCTAATATATACATTTCTTTAATATGAGTACGTTAATTATATTAAAAATACAACGGTAGTTTACAATTCAAGTAAATAAATTTGATTGTAACCCCCTCGTCCCGGTCTGGCCGGATGACCGGTCTGAGTAGGCCACACGGGGAAAACCGAAGCGAAACCCAAAGTATTCCCCCTCGGTTAGCAACCCTATTTTTTCCTTTTTATTTTAATCTTGTCTAGAGGATGATTAAACCCTAAGTAATTCACAACAGCGGAAACATACAAGGAAAACACATTCGAACCCCGACCATATTAGAAGTAATATAGTTGCTTCTAGAGATAATTCTGATTCTAGAATCTGTTAGAACGTTTGGGCTGGTTGTTATAACTGTTTGGCTGAGTCTGTTAGTGGGTTAGTGGGCTATATAAAGCGTCTTATTGTAATGGGCTCATTAACCAATTTTCAGTATTATTGTAAATGTTCACTTTAATAAAATTCTCTCTCATCTCTTTTTTTTTTTCCTGATTTTTCCCTTCTTCATATTAGAGTTCTTTGCGTCGTCTTCCTAAATCCCTAATTCCCAAACACTTCAATTCAACCTTCAATCCACAACGAAGACTTCTAACATGGTATCGGAGCCTTGCGAATTGGCTGGGATAGACATCGTCAACATTGTTAGAGGTGCAGGAGGCTGAGCATTTCGAGGTTTGAGCTTGTCTGCTCGTCAGTGCTGTGAGCTTGGAGTTGTTCGTCAATCTGGTGAGATCGCTCTTATTCTTGTTTGGTGTGTATTAGATTGCATCGTGTGAAGTGTTTCTCTCTCGTGTGGAGATTTGGATTGGTTGTGTTCTCCTGATTGAGCTGTTGCAAATCTGAGCTGTTCGTAAATCTGAGCTATTCGTGTGTCTTTCTGTTGTGATTGTGAGGATTATATGATTCTGCTTTGTCTATATGCGTTCGTTTGCTGTGGCTTGGTTTAATTCTCATAAGTCTGAAGCTGTTTATCTTTATTTGTGTTCTGGACATCTGGATCTGTTTTTGTGAAGCTTGGAGATGAACTGGTTAACTATTGAGTTTTATTGATGACTATTCTCATTCTTGATCTCTTTATGTTGTTTGGATGAAATTTGCTGCTTAGCATCTCTGTATCTGTTGCTGATCTGGTGAATTCTTGTTGATCTGGTGGTTCTGTTGCTTGCATTTGTTAAGATGCCTAATTCAGATGCTAATAATGCTAATGATGATAATAATGTGAATGGAGCTGAGACTCAGAGTACAACTGTTACAAATAATCAGTCTAGTGTTTCTTCTAGTCGCATATTCTCATCTAAGAAGATTAATGTTACTCTTAATGATGAGAATTATTTGCTGTGGAATCAACAAGTGTTACTTACGATTAAAACTAATAGGCTTCAGAAATTCATAGATAGTAATGTCACTTGGCCACCTCAATACATTACTAAGGATGGTAGTGTCTCCATTAATCCTGACTTTGAGTACTATGAAGAACAAGATGGTGCTTTGGCATCTTGGCTCTTGTCTACTGTGAGTGAAGGAGTTTTACCTAATTTGATTGGTCATAACACTTATGCTGAGATTTGGAGTACTTTACATCGACCATATAGTGGTAAAACTACATCTAGGCTAATGTCTTTAAGAAGATTGTTACATTCACAAAAGAAGGGAGACCTTAATATGAGGGAGTTTCTAATGAAGGTTAAAGGAATTTGTGATAGCTTAGCTAGTTGTGGTGAGATTATTTCCACTCATGAGCATGTCACAGTTATTTTGAATGGTTTGCCACCAGAGTTTGAATCTGTGATTACAGTCTTAACAGCTACTCCCACTCCTTCTGATGTAAAGTCTGTACACACTGTTTTGTTAGATGCTGAAGCAAGGCAAACTGGTCTGTTAAATCAGGTCACTGCCTCTGCCCATGTTGCTGTTAAGCATCAGCAGTCTTCTTCTTCACATCAGCCTATGTCCTCTGTTCCCTCACCTACTGTTTCATCTAGTGTTTCTCATACTTCAAATGTCACACCTGCTTCTTCTGATCTTGTTCACTGTGTGTCCTCTAATGTTTCTCCTGAGGTTCATGTTGGTTCTTATAATAATGATGTTGGTCAAGATAGTAGTGGTGGATATAATGGTGGGTACAACAATAGAGGTAGAGGGGGTCATGGCAGGTATTCTAATTCTGGACGACCTCAGTGCCAATTATGTGGAAAAATTGGACACTTAGCAGAGAGGTGTTACTCTAGATATGATCTTCATTTCAAAAATGAAGCATCCAGGCCTAGTCAAGGATTTGGAAGAGGTTTTCAGCATGCTCAGGCTAATATGAGTTCTTACATTGGTTATGGATCTGAAAATGCTCATTCTCCTAGTCCTATATACTATACTGGTCTTCCTTCTTCTCAACATTTGTTTCCTTTTGTGTATGCATCTGCTACTCCTGTTCGGCCATCTGTTTATGCTCAGCACACCTCTCCTCATGTTGTTCATCATATTCCACATATTGCTCAACCTGCTTCATTGCCAATTCAGTCTAGTGCTCTCATTGCAACCCCTGAAACTGTGAGTGACAGTGCCTGGTACCCCGATTCTGGAGCTACACATCATGTCACTCATGATGTCCACAATATCAATCCTGGTACTTGCTATCCTGGGACAGGTAATGTCAAAGTTGGTAATGGAAATTCTTTACCTATATGTTATATTGGTCAATCTGCTGTTTTGACTCATTCCAAACCTTTAAATCTTAAAAATGTCTTATTTGCACCTGGTATCACTAAAAATTTAATGTCTGTGTCTAAGCTTGCTCAGGACAACCAAGTAGCAGTTGAATTCTATCCCAATCATTGTCAGATTAGAGATTTACACTCCAAGAAGGTGCTGCTGACTGGTGGCATGCACAAAGGATTATATGAACTTTCTGGTTCTTTAATTTCTACTGGTTCATCTGCTTCTGTTAATAATACTACTGTTGTTTAGTCTAGCTCAGCATGTTTAGATGGTTGTTGTCATCTTGCTCTAGGGAATAAAGTGTCATTAGATACATGGCACAAACGTTTAGGTCATCCTGCAAAGGATACTTTAGTTCAGGCTTTAAAGCATTGTAATGTTGATTTTTCCAGTAATAAACAGATTTCTTCATGTGTTGCATGCAAGTTTGGTAAATCACATAAATTACCCTTTAAAGACTCTTTTACAACTTATTCTTCTCCTTTAGAACTTGTTGTTGCTGATGTATGGGGTCCAACACCTATATTTTCAAATGGCTTTAGGTATTATGTTGCATTTACAGATGCTTACTCTAGATATACCTGGATTTATTTCTTGAAACAAAAATCTGGTGTTTATAATGCCTTTATTCAGTTTCTTTGTCAGGTAGAAAGACAATTTGGATGCAAGCTGAAAACATTTCAGTCTGATGGGGGAGGAGAATTTGTTGCTCTTACTTCTTATCTTCAACAAAGAGGTATTGTTCAAAGATTCTCATGCCCTTACACTTCTGAGCAAAATGGTTTAGTTGAAAGAAAACATAGGCAAGTTGTAGAAGTAGGCTTAACCTTACTTGCACAAGCATCTATGCCTTTAAGATTCTGGAATGAAGCTTTTTCAACTGCAATTTTTCTTATTAATAGACTGCCTACTAAAGCTTTAGATGGTTTAACACTTTATGAGAAGTTGTTTCATAAAACTCCTGATTATTCTGTCATGCAAACCTTTGGATGTGCTTGCTACCCCTTCTTAGGTCCCTACAACAAAAATAAATTGCAGTTTAGATCCTCAATGTGTGTTTTTTTTTTGTTTTTCCCCTAGTCATAAAGGCTATAGATGTTTAGACTCTTCAGGTCGTATATATATATATATATATATATATATATATATATATATATATATATATATATATATATATATATATAGGCATGTTAAATTTGATGAGAAGTTCTTTCCTTATGAGTCTCATCCTCTCTTTGCCAAAAAGGGTTTACAAAGTGGCTGTGTTCATTATCAGCAGCAACAAAAGTTGTCTGCTAAGATCCCTGTTCTTCATCCTCAGTCTCCAGTTGTTCCTCTTTCCACATCATCTCAAATACCATATGCCTCTCATGTTACACCTATCAGTTCTACAAACCCTTCACCATCTCAAAATTTATCCACTCATGTCAACCCTGCATTTCAACAATTTTTTCATCATTCACCTTCACACCCAGAACCACAACAGACATTTCCAAATTCAGTTACTTCTTCTCCACATCATATGGTTTTCGCACCATCTATGCAATATCAAACTTCTCCAGCATCTGACTTCCATGTAAACACTTCTCTCAGCCCACAAAATACAAATCCCACCTCTTCTACACATACACCTACCACTCCATTATCTCCTTCTACTTCACATTCCATTTCCACTTCTACACATTCATCATCCATTCCATTATCTACTTCTACACCACATTCCATTTCCACTTCTACAGTTCCATTATCCACCCCATTTTCTACTTCTACTCCACATTACATTTCCACTTCTACAGATTTATCATCCATTCCATTTTCTACTTCTACTCCACATTCCATATCCACTTCTACTCATCCATCATCCATTCCATTATCTACTACTACTCCACATCCACCTCCACGAGTTCTGAACAATCATGCTATGGTGACAAGGGGAAAGGATGGAATTTTTAAGCCCAAAGCCTATGTAGCCGAGCATGCTGTCTCTGAACCTGCTGACATACATGCTGCTCTTGAGGATCCTGGTTGGAAGGAGGCAGTGCAGAATGAGTATAATGCTCTACTCTTAAATAATACATGGGAGTTACAAGCGTTACCACCTAACAGAAAGGCAGTAGGCTGTAAATGGCTGTTCAGAGTTAAGAAAAAGCCTGATGGATCAGTTGAAAGGCTGAAAGCGAGACTTGTTGCAAAGGGGTATTCCCAAACAGTGGGGTATGATTTCCATGAGACTTTTAGTCCAGTGGTGAGATCCAACACCATCAGAACTTTGCTCGTTGTTGCTGTAATGAAGAAGTGGGATATACGACAGATAGATATCAACAATGCGTTCCTTAATGGTAGTCTTACTGAAGAGATCTACATGGAACAGCCCCCTGGTTTTGAGCAACAAGGGTCAGATGGTGCAAAGTTAGTATGTCGATTGAGAAAAGCCTTGTATGGTCTTCGACAAGCACCGAGAGCTTGGTTTCAAACCTTAAGAAGTTTTCTTGTGAATAAGCTAGGCTTTGTTGCATCCAAAGCTGACAATTCACTGTTTATCCAGAACACTGACGACTCCCAGTTATTGCTTATGGTGTATGTTGATGACATCGTTATCACTGGAAGTGCATCAGCAGAAGTGGAGAATGTTGTTCAACAGATCAATAAGTAGTTTTCCTTGAAAGATCTTAGCAGCTTAGGATTCTTTTTGGGAATGGAGATTCATCAATCTTCTGCTGGTCTGTTACTTAATCAAAAGAAATACATTTCTGATCTTTTGTTAAGAACTAACATGCAGAATTCTGCTTCTATGGTCACTCCAATGGTTGTTACACCTAAACTTGTTGCAGATGATGGTGAATACTTTGATGATATTCATCTGTACAGGAGTGTTGTAGGAGGCCTTCAATATGTTTGCTTAACAAGGCCAGACATCTCATTTGCAGTAAATAAAGTGAGCCAATTCATGAACAGTCCCTGTGTGTCTCACTGGAAGGCAGTTAAGCGTATCTTGAGATACTTGAATGGTACTATTGATCATGGGCTATGTTACAAGAGTGGTGATGCCTTTAGTCTTGTGTGTTATTCTGATGCTGACTGGGCTTCTTCTATGGAAGATAGAAGATCTACCACTGGTTACTGCATTTTCTTGGGCAGCAATCCTATTGCTTGGTGTTCTAAGAAGCAAAATATGGTGTCAAGGTCCACATGTGAAGCAGAGTACCGCAGCCTTGCTAATTCTGTTTCAGAGTTAATCTGGATTGAGCAGCTCTTGAAAGAAATCAGTGTTCAGCTGGTTGGGAAGCCTACAGTATGGTGTGATAATACATCTGCCATATCCATTTCTGCTAACCCAACACATCATGCACGTGTTAAACATGTAGAAATTGATCTACATTTTGTGAGAGAACGTGTTTCTGCAGGGCAACTACTGGTTAATTTTGTGCCTAGTTCAGATCAGACAGCTGACATTTTAATCAAACCAATTCCTCCAGCAAGTTTTGCAACTATGCGCAGTCGTTTTGGAGTTACATCTCACAAGGAGATAGAAGAGAGGCTTCATGAAGCTCGTGAATAAAGAAAAGAAGAAACGAGGATAATATTAGAAGTAATATAGTTGCTTCTAGAGATAATTCTGATTCTAGAA
The DNA here is from genome assembly GCA_958450335.1 of Hibiscus tridactylites. Classification (NCBI taxonomy): domain Eukaryota; kingdom Viridiplantae; phylum Streptophyta; class Magnoliopsida; order Malvales; family Malvaceae; genus Hibiscus; species Hibiscus tridactylites. Next base: position 65,382,922 of record OY288287.1, on the reverse strand, counting down.
TCCGTTAGAACGTTTGGGCTGGTTGTTATAACTGTTTGGCTGAGTCTGTTAGTGGGCTATATAAAGCGTCTTATTGTAATGGGCTCATTAACCAATTTTCAGTATTATTGTAAATGTTCACTTTAATAAAATTCTCTCTCATCTCTTTTTCTTTCTGAATTTTCCCTTCTTCATATCAGAGTTCTTTGCGTCGTCTTCCTAAATCCCTAATTCCCAAACACTTCAATTCAACCTTCAATCCACAACGAAGACTTCTAACAGGCCATGCATAAACAATCCATTTTTAAGCTTACAGACAGACAGTATTGATACCCTGGCCAGGGGTATCGATACCCCCTTTCTAGGTCAACCCAAGAAGTCAACCACGAGAAGACCGTATCGATACCCTTACCAGGGGTATCGATACCCCTTTCTCGGTCAACCCTCCTTGGTCAACGAAGTAGACCCGTATCGATACTCAGAAACCCCGTATCGATACACTCTACTCTCACTCAAAATTTCAAATTACAGTAACTTTGGAGGGTAACGATACCCCAGGCAAAATCTGAGGCCTTTGGGCAAGACAGTATCGATACCCTAGCTAGGGGTATCGATACCCCCTGCACTGCAATTCCTCAATTTCAACTTAAACGACCCCAACACGACTCTAAATGCATTTCTCGACTCACCTAAGCATACACGAACATGCAAGCACACATATTTAAGCCAAGGGTGTCATTCAAACATGGATTAAAGCATTCATACATAGCATTCTAATGAGAGAGCAATTTAGGCCATATTATGCATACTCAAAGGCTCAAATGGTCATAAAGCCACAAGTCAAACAAGAGAGGTTTGCACTCAGCATAAGGCAACCTAAAACATCCTAAAGCATGCCATCATACACACCAACATTCATCAAAGTATAACATGCTTACAATCCATGATCAATCCAAAACAACATCATTCGAAAGAGTCATACAAGGCTCATACAAACACACCCTATTGCCACATTGCTTAACTACTACAAAATTAACCATACTTGAGCAACAACTTGGAAAGCCCTTCTTGCCTTGCCTCGAGCTAACACCACGCTAATGATCTGCATTGTTGAACATAGAGAGCGTAAGCTATAAGCTTAGTGAGGGTGCTCTAAAACGAAAAACATCAACAATGTAGGGTTCAAGCACGTTAATCCTAGTCTTACATACATCAAGCATAGGCATGAAATCAAGTAGACCTAGCTAGTCTTTCAAGTGGCATATATGGTCTCTCAATCCTAACAAGCTTAAACATCAATATCCACATCATGCAACAACACCATATACCACAATCACATATCACCATCAAATATCACAATACATGAACAAGTTTAATTGGCCACTTTAATTACCCCGATTGTGCGGATTTAAACCTCAACAACACTTTACCTCGGTGGGATTTCACTCGTCACCAGACCTTGCATGTGCGAGATTCCACTCATCGCCACGTGCTCTACGGATGGGATTCCACTCATCATCCCGTAGAAATAAATAAAAGCTTCCGGTGGAATGTTACATCACCGTACTCCTCCTTGATGACTTAACGCCATCAAGGTCACGTACGTTTTGACTCAATTTGTGTGCACACTATCCTAATGATCGATCATTTACAACCGGTAATTATTTAGTGCCAATTATCATCATCAATCACATATCATCAACCACACTCGTGCTCATCACATATACCCACATCATGATATATATACATGCACCATATAATCACAAGCACAAGAGCATAGTCATTAAGCACATTGGCATTTAAGGAAAACAAGACTAAATTAACTACTTGGGTTATAAGGAAGTGGCCTACAAAGCACACTTTGCACACACACACTACTCATGCTCGAACCAAACTTTAAAACAAGTTAAGACCACTCACCGCCCTTTCTTAGCAATTCGAACCAATCCTCCTACGAACCCGGATTCGGTCCCAAAGCCTCCTCAACGTCTCCTCTTGCTTCTAGTCAATCAAAACACATACATTACTTCCCAATTCAATGCTAGCTCAACCATCAACTTACTTTGCAAACACAACCCAATTTCCACAATTTCCCAAACCACATAATATCTCAAAAACCCAATTTTCGTACTCCAACAACCTGTGGCTGAAATACCCATTTCCAAACACCCAAATGACTTCCAAAACATCCCAAATCATCCTCCTAACATAGGTAGACCATCAGCCCTTCAATTTCAACATTAAACCCACCAAAAACCCAAATTTTAATACCTTAAAATTTTCCCTAAGGACCCACTACGAATTTTCATCCAAATTCAACCAAATTAATATATGTTACACCTTTCAATATGATTAACTAAAGCCCCAACTCAATTTATCAAAACCAATTGGAAAACCCCCTTAAAAACCCAAACTTTAATATAAACCCTAGTTTTCAAAACCCCATGTTTTTGAAATCCAAGACCATAGCTAGGTAGAGGGTAAAGAGGAGGTTGAGAAAACGTAATTACCTTTGAAAAACACCTTTAATTGAAGGAGATAATGGATGGAATAGTAACCAAGGTTTTGAAGAAGCTTTGAAAATGGTGGGAGGGTTTCCAACGTTTGGAAGAAAGGAAATGGGAAAAGGGAAGACAACTTTTCCCATAAAGTGGTCTTGCTTTTTAAATTTGGGTCAAATTGCAACATAGGTCTCTCCCTTCTTATTAAAGCTCAATTAGGTCATTATTTGAAGTTGGATTGTTTTAATTAAATTTTATTTGACTCGAACTATAACCCGGTTAACTCCTAGGCCCAAAACACGGGTGTTACATTGATCTAAACATATTTTTAAAAATACGAAAATTAATATTTTTAGATTATAAACAGAACCATATAAAAAAGGTAAAAACCCAAACTCAAAGGCTCAAAACAAAATAGATACAAACATCAGAGGGGTGACTGTGAGCTCGTATCTAAATCCAATTTGAGGGTTCAAAATAAAGAGATCAACAAAATAATCAAAAGAGCACCATCTTGATCAGTCGTAGAGGCATCAAATCCAACCATGATAAATGAAAAAAGAAGCGCTCAAGCAACCGATTAAGAGAAAAAAAATGTGTCAAAAAGCAGAGGATACATACTAAAAGATAAAAAAACGTGTCACAATGACATATTTATTGAACTTAAAAACTAAAGAACAAATCAAAGGAAAAAAATTAATGACAGTCGACAACCAGCACCAATACTGGTATTTCCGCCGACCACATAAAGATAAAAAAGAAAGAAAAAAATTACAGATGCTAGAGAGAAAAAGGGGACGACATCTAGGGTTACAATTAGTTCGAATCAAATGTCTTTTTGTTATAAAAACCTCTATATAACATCTTTATGACATGCCTTGTTTACTAGATATTGTGGATAATTATATGTAAATATTTTATTAATCGAATGCAATTGTGCATAGCAAAAATACATCCGGGATTGTTTTCGCCGGGGTGAGGTACCAGTGTGTTTCAATCATACTTTGTTGGTTCTTATTCCCAAAGTACCTTCGTCGACATCTTTTAGCCAATTTAGACTAATTAGTTTGTGCCCGGTGGTCTACAAAGTAGTGACAAAGGTGATTGTCAATCGTCTAAAACCACTTTTGCCTAATTTGATTCATCCATCGCAAGTAAGTTTTGTTCCTGGCAGGAATATTATGGATAATGTATTATTGGTACAAGAAGTTATTCATTCTATGCGGTTTAGAAAAGGGCGTAAAGGATGGATGGCTTTAATGATAGATTTGGAGAAAGCCTATAATAGGCTTGAATGGGCCTTTATCGTAGATACTTTGTGCGATGTCGGCTTACCATCAGATTTTATCGCTTTGATTATGAGATGTATTACATCGGTTTCGACGCAGGTGATTTAGAACGGTGACTTAACCGAAAGTTTTCAGCTGTCTCGTGGTATTAGACAGGGTGATCCGATGTCGCCCTATATCTTTGTTTTATGTATGGAACGACTCTCACAACTTATAAGAGCGGAGATATCGGATGGGAATTGGCGTGAGATACGTCTCAGTCGTATTGGGCCTGGGATTTCACATTTGTTTTTTGCGGACGACATCGTTCTGTTTGCAGAGGCCTCTACGCATCAGATGCAGATCATACGGCGTGTACTGGATGTCTTCTGCCAGGCTTCGGGACATAAGGTCAGTAATGCGAAGACTAATATTTTCTTCTCTAGGAATTTGGGCAAGTATCTTGGCATTCCGCTTTTGCACATCCGGGTGAGTAGAGCTACTTTTGAGTACTTGGTGGACACAGTGCGTGGTAAATTTAATGGGAGAAGAGTTAAAACTTTGTCATTTGCGGGGCGGGTGACGCTCGCCAAATCAGTTTTACAGGCCATTCCGATTTATACTATGCAAGCGACATGGTTGCCTCGTAGTGTATGTTTAGATATTGAAAAAATAGTTCGTGGTTTTATTTGGGGAAGAGGTCAGGATAATCAGGGGGTCAATTTGGTGCGATGGAAGGAGGTGAAAACTTCGGTTAAACATTGAGGCCTTGGGTTGCGAGACCTTGAATGTGTAAATCAGACTTTTTTAATGAAGTTGGGTTATCAGCTCTTGTCGGCAACTGATAAATTATGGGTGCAAGCTTTTCGGGCGAAATATAATATTGAGGATCCGATTCCAATGAATTTTGAGAACCGTAGGTGCTCCAGAGTAATGAGCGGAATTGGTAAGGTATGGAATGAAGTTTTGTCTGGAATACGCTGGATTTTGCGGGATGGAAACCGAATTGATTTTTGGTACGATATTTGGTTAGATTCAAGTGGACCATTATTTCATGTTTATAAGCTGAATGGGATGCCTCCACCGACTCCGGTAAGCTCTTTTGTATCCATCTCGGGCTATTAGAATGTAGATATGTTATAATATGTGCTTCGGGATACGGATGTTTATCGGATTCTTATCGTGTACCCTCCGAATCCCTTGTTTGGAGCTGATATGATTGGTTGGCAGGGTGATACAAGAGGTATTTTTACAATTGAATCTGCTTATTCTATTTTAACTGGTTTAGATAGCGAGGAGGCGAATAAGATATGGATGACAATTTGGAAGTTGAAAGTTCCGCAACGCATCTAGATTTTTTTGTTAAGAAGCATCGACTTCTTTCTCCATGCTTCTAGAATTGTCTTCATCTTTTTAGAATTGTCCACTGCTATATACTTAATATAATAATAATGTAAAAATATCACAATGTCCACCGACATAGTGAACCAATGTCCACCGACTTATAAGCCTATATATATATATAGGCTAAGCCTTTGTGTGTTTGAGTGAAAAAAAAACGTGAGGTTGAGTGAAGTGTGAATGAGTGTGTGCAAGTGACGTGAGTGTGTAGGTGCAAGTGTATAAGTGAGTGTTGAGAGGATACTAAGGTACGTGCTTGTAGTGTAATATATTTGTGTATTAATAAATGTTTTATTTTTTGTAATTAGAAGTTTTCCGGTTAAGCCTTAGTTATGTATTTCTTAGTGCACTTGAATTGGTTACTAATGGTCGGCTCTGCCGCCTGAATAGTATATGGTCGGTTCCTACCGCCTAATTGGTATATGGTCGGCACTGCCGCCTAATTTGTGCACTAAGAAATAAGAAGATAAAAAGGCTAACCGACTCAGAGAGTTGGTGTAGTGTTAGTGGTCAGTCTTAGGTCCTCCATAGTGGGTGTGTTGGGTCCGTCGGGTTTCCAACAATTGGTATCAGAGCGGGCGGTCCAAGACCGTTACCAGTGGAGAAATCTTCGGTAAGCGTTGGACGCTTACATTGGTCGATGCATCAGTTCGTTGAAGGAAGATTTTGTCGAAATACAGCCAGGGACTGTAAAGTTTCGGTAAGCGTTGGACGCTTACATTAGTCGACGTTGCATCAAGGTGCTAAGGGGAGACTCTGCCAGAATACAGTCGGGGACTGTAAAGTTTTTGGTTCGGAACCAAGCTTAGTGGACGTCGGGCGTCAGACAGCATGGCAGACTTTGAAAGCACAAGCAACGAGATTAGAAAGCTCAATAACCACAACGACGATTATTGGGAGACATGCATAGAATCCTACCTACAAGGTCAGGACTTGTGGGAAATAGACGCAGGCACCGACACAACTCCTCCACCGAGGGAGAATGCCGAAGCCTTGAGAAAATGGAAGATCAAGGCTGAGAAGGCTTTATATATATTGAAGACCACAATCGATGAGGACCTATTGGAGCATATTCGTGATGAGAAGACACCAAAGGCAGCCTGAGAAACTTTGGCGAAATTATTTTCAAAGAAGAATGAAGCACGCCTCCAACTCTTGGAAAATGAGCTCGCGGGCATCTCACAAGGAAACCTATCTATTGCTCAGGATTTCACTAAGGTGAAATCTATTTGTCGCGATATATCTCAACTTGCACCAGATGAGAAGGTTAGCGAGGCAGGGATGAAAAGAATTATCATCCATGGCCTAAGACCCGAGTACAATGGATTTATCGCCGCTGTAAGGGGATGGCCTACTCAACCATCTCTAGTGGAGTTGGAGAACATGTTAGCTAACCAGGAGGAATTAGCCAAACAGATGAGTGGCGTAACCATAAAAGACGAAGAGGAGGTGCTCTTCACCAACAAGAAGAAAGGTATGTCACGAAGTCGAGGAGTGGCGAAAGAAGGCAAGCTCTATCCAAGAGATAGAAGTAACACTTCATGGGGAGCTCGACGTAGAAACGAAGACTATCACAAACAATACGAGGAGAACGATAGAAGACAAAGTGGTGAATGCTTCAACTGTGGAAGAAAGGGTCACTTTGCTCGAGACTGTAGACTACCCATGAGGGAGAATCGTGAATGCTTCAATTGTAGCAAGAATGGCCACTTTGCTCAAGATTGCAGATTCCCCAAGAGACAGAATTTCCAAGGAAACATGACCACCACAACAGAGGAGGAGAATGAGGTTATGTTGGAAGCTTCCATCAGTGAGGAAGAATGGGAAGTAGACGATGACCTTTTTGTTGAAGAATATTTAATAGAAGAAATAGAGGAATCATCTCTTGAAGCAACCACATACTCAAAGACGAACTACAATGATGAAGAAGAGTTCGAAGAAGACATGGAGGCACCAACTATCGTTGCAACTACAAACCCAAATATAGACTACAAGGATGATGAGTTGGAAGAAGACATGGAGAAACCAACACTTGCAACAATCATGGAGTCAAAAATTGATTACGAGGATGATTGGTTCGTCAACTCTGGGTGCTCCAATGATGAGAGTTGTTGGAGATGTTGTGATCCAGCCAATTGCAAGTGCTACACTTCAAAGAATTTGGTGTTTGATGAAGTTTTTTCTTGGAGGTCGCCTCTGAAAATCGAGCCTCCAAAATCTCATGACCTAGAAGAACTTTCAGAAGATAATAAAGAAAGTGCAGAGCAAGCATCAGATCCAAGTGTAGAAAGAGAAAGCTCACCCTCGAAAGATAAAAGCCCCTGGAAGACGGTTGTACATCAACCTACATTTAAGGAGTTTCGTTCAAGCCAAATGGAAGTCGACGAGCTTTACGGAGAAATGTCGAGAGCCCTAAGCGAGACTATTGGTAAGTGTTCGCAACGATGTGAGACATCTTCTAGTGAAATTCTTATTCTTAAAGAAGAGAACGAAGTTCTAAGGGAAGAAATTAAGATGGTACGTGGGGAATTTAAAAATATGAAGGCGAAGATGATGCTTCTTATAAAGGCACTAGCTCAAGAAGAGGGAGCTGCCTCATCTGTCTCAATTTCAACTTCTTCGAGGGTCGAGACTTCTAAACCCAAGTCTTGTAAAGAGACTAGGAACGCGAAGGATGTAGATAATTTCTTGAAGAACTTAGAACAATGCATCCAAGCTACAAACGTCGTGAAGAATGTTAGAAAGATCGACCATGCCTTACTTTTGGAAGATGTTTCACTACTATGGTTATGGCGTAAGCATAGTAAAATAAAGAGGAGATTGTTCGAGCAAGTGAAGATTGGAGGACAACCGGTACGTGTCTTAGTCGACAACGGGGCAACAAACAAGTTTATCAAGGAGATCTTTGAAAGAGAGATCAAGACGAGATCAACAAAGACAGATGAACAAGTCGCGGACATATTCACAAAGAGTAAGTAAATCAAAGTTCGAAAAATTCAGAGAAGCACTCGGTATGATCTGCAAATCATCTATAGAAAGAAGTCGTTGAGGGAGAGTGTTAAGAAGCACCGACTTCTTTCTCCATGCTTCTAGAATTGTCTTCATCTTTTTAGAATTGTCCACTGCTATATACTTATTATAATAATAATGTAAAAATATCACAATGTCCACCGACATAGTGAACCAATGTCCACCGACTTATAAGCCTATATATATAGGCTAAGCCTTTGTGTGTTTGAGTGAAAAAAAACGTGAGGTTGAGTGAAGTGTAAATGAGTGTGTGCAAGTGACGTGAGTGTGTAGGTGAAAGTGTATAAGTGAGTGTTGAGAGGATACTAAGGTACGTGCTTGTAGTGTAATATATTTGTGTATTAATAAATGTTTTATTTTTTGTAATTAGAAGTTTTTCGGTTAAGCCTTAGTTATGTATTTCTTAGTGCACTTGAATTGGTTACTAATGGTCGGCTCTGCCGCCTGAATAGTATATGGTCGATTATACCGCCTAATTGGTATATGGTCGGCACTGCCGCCTAAGTTGTGCACTAAGAAATAAGAAGATAAAATGGCTAACCGACTCAGGGAGTTGGTGTAGTGTTAGTGGTCAGTCTTAGGTCCTCCATAGTGGGTGTATTGGGTCCGTCGGGTTTCCAACATTTTCCTATGGCTTGTTACTAAAGGGCGCTTACTTACAAATGTCGAGCGTGTTAGGCGACATATGACCGCTGATGGGATGTGTTCACTTTGTCATTGTGCGAGTGAGGATGTATTGCATGTCTTGAGGGATTGTGTGATTTCCAGGAATATTTGGAATCAGGTGCTGCAAGCAGGTTCCAGGGTGGATTTTTTCAGCTGCTCGTTGCTGTATTGGTTGCGAGAGAATTTGTTACATGGCGGCAAATTTATCATAATGGAAAGCAATTGGCAACAAACTTTTGCTGTAATTATTTGGAAACTTTGGGCACGGAGAAACAAGATGATCTTTGATCCTGGCTTCACGGAGAATGGAGATGTTGTAGAGCAGTCCAGGCGATATGTGCAGCAAATTATTGCCGCTGATACAGTGCCGAGTATTAATCTTGGGGTTCGGCCGGATGTGATGCAGCGTTGTGATAAGTGGTGTCGACCGCCGGTGGAATGGGTGAAGATTAACGTGGATGGCGCGACAAATTTGTTGACTAATGCGGCAGCAATTGGCGGTGTGTGTCGATCGAATACAAGGGAATGGATCTTTAGTTTTAGTCGAAGGGTGGGTGTTTGCTCTCCTTTATCCGCTGAACTTTGGGCGATTGCGGAAGAATTACGACATGGTTGGCGTATGGGGTTTCGAAGGATTGTTTTGGAGAGTGATAGCCAACAAGCACTGAATTTAATTAAAAAGAATAGCGATACACAAGTGGTTGATGTTTTAGTCGTTGTGATTAAGGAGTTGTTGAAAAGAGATTGGATGATCGAGTTAAAATATATTCGCCGGGATGCCAACTTGGTGGCTGACGGATTAGCGAAGGTAATGCGGGAGCAGAACATTGGTGAGGTTTGGCATGAGAGTCCTCCAGTAGCTGTGCACGATACTTTGAACAAGGGCTTGTATGGTGCAGAAATGTTGGATGCGGATGGTATAGGGTAGTAACCATGTAAGGGTGGTTGTGTTTTGGTGCGTTAGTGCCATTTGTTTTTCTTGATTCTTTTTGCTCGCTTTGTGACTTTTTGGTCGTGCATCGTTGTATAGTGCTACAATACGTACTTTTTTTCCTCCAATAGGCTTAGGGATGTTTTTTAACGAGTCGTATTGTAGTTGCTTTTTTCCTCTTTTAATCCAAAAAGAAAAGAAAAGAGGGAAATGATTTGTGGCTGATTAAATCATACCACCCACACTAACCATACAAACTTATTAAAAATTTGATACATTAACGACGTATAATCCTATGTATTATTATTTGAAATAGATTATAATACATGATTGTAAAATTTTAAAATTAATTTCAATATATCAAATATTCACTCCATATATTGTGTATATTTTGTAGAATAATTTGACACACCAAGAGCACACAGATTTTGAGCTTTACATTACTAATTTGTGTATATTTTGTATGATTAAGTGGAGTTTGCCATTATAATTAAACCGACACCATTTACGTCTAGATGCATGAATGTTTTGTAGTTTGAAAATTTCCATCTAGGGTTTAAACCTGTCATATATATGGTCTAAAGTCTAAACAGTGCCATTCTCTTCTTTTAGGTCAAATTTTGTTCTTGGTCCCGGAGCAAGAGCATGGACTAAACATAACCAAATTAGAATACAGAGACTAATTCCTCAACTTTCATATTGTAGAGGGGCTAATAAAAGAATTCAACCCCTTTAAGCAATGAAGTTTGTGTAAGGCAGAAGGAATGAAATCTGACATTGAGGAAATTCAGGAAATTGAATAGTTAGGGTGATGTCATAGTGATTTTGGCAGCAAAGGATTTGAAGGCCTAGGCTTTCTTAATAGAAATATTTTGTTATTTCGAGTTCTCTATTTATGTCTGGTATTAAAATTTAGAATTTAATTTTTTTAATTTTAAGTGATAAATTACCGAGAAGGGACAGGATTTTTGTTCCAGTCTTCTAGGGGGCACAAAAATAGGCTATATGTATGTATAATATGCAGAAATCTAAAGTAATGTTGTAGTGTGGTGTATTAGAGTTGAATTAAGCAAGGTGTTTTTGTTTGAATTACTTCCAAAAGCAATGATTACATCCCCCTAAAAGCACTGCAAACCCAACAGGAATCCTGCAAATTAAACAAAACAAAAAGAAAACCATGGCCACGCTCTCACCGAAAAGTGGAAAGCTCACTCGAACAGGTTCTTGACTTTAGATTAAGCACACATTATTATAAGCACTCATTAAAAGCATTGTGTATTATTTTCAAAGTCCTTTAATCCTGCATGAGTTCATCTGACTTTTACCTCACTCCTGCCTTTGGGATCCCTAGGAGGAATTCCTTGTCAGGAGAAAAATGGGTGTTGTTACTGTTGCTGAGCTCAAACCAAGCATGTCTGGGAAGAGATCTTTTCGACAAAATTCCAGCAGTATCAGGCATGCCACTGAATGGTAACTTTCTTCTTCTTCTTCTTCCTTGCTGTTTGACTCTGAATAGTTCTGTTTGTACAGTACTGGTTTTAAGTTTGTGGTTGCTTTGCTTTCACCCCTGCATGGACAGTGTATGACAAAAAACTTGGGATTAGACTGTTGGGTGTTTTTTTTCTTATCTACTGAGTATAAGATTCGAATTCGAAGCCTTACTTAAGTGATATCGAACTCCTTACCGGTCGACTCAACACATCGGTGGTTTTAAACTAGACAGCACCACTTGCTGATGAGCCTGGAATACAGACCAGTCAGGGTCGAATGTGACAGATGAACCCCTTCTGTGATGTGATCTTCACCTGATTGCTTACCCTGCTCTTTGAAGCAGCACTAATGCTATAATTATTGACTTGTCAGTTTCCCCATTTGGGCCCTCCATGTTGAACCATGGAATCAAGATAGATTTTGTCCACAAGTTGTTGAGATGTTCATTGAATGTAAACGAGTTGACTAAACCAGTGGAGGGATTTTTATGGGTTCAAAATGGGGATGTAGGTTTATGACAAAAGGAACAATTTGATTTCCAAATTATTGGCACTAACAAGCATGTAGAACTGAATTCATATCTCCTTTTTTTCCTTTGCTAGCTTGATTTTAGTCACTATGCAGCAGCATTTGATATAGTTATCTATCTTGCAGGCCTATTTCTGATGTTTCAAGTGATCTTATTGTCGACGTCGGAGCGGCGAGCTTTGCACTTCACAAGGTATGATGAATCGGTTTTTGCATCTTTTAGCAGCAAATGCCTATAAGTACACTCACAACACATAGCTATGATCTTACCTTACTATGGCCTAGAAACTGGTTGGCACCAATGTAATAGAAGCTTTAGCCTTTAGTCATGCAGTTGCAACTTCTCTTTTCAGTTCCCTCTGGTTTCTAGGAGTGGAAGAATCAGGAAGCTGTTGATCGATACGAAGGATGCGAAGATTTCACGCATAAGTCTCTCTTCTATTCCGGGTGGACCAGAGGCATTCGAGCTAGCTGCGAAGTTCTGCTACGGGATAAATGTGGAGATTTCGTTATCCAATGTTGCAATGTTAAGATGTGCCTCACATTTCCTGGAAATGACGGAAGAGTTTGCTGAGAAAAACTTGGAAGCTCGAACGGAAGCTTATCTGAAGGACGCGGTACTCCCGAACACATCGAGCTCGATATCTGTTCTTCACTGTTGCAAAAGCCTCTTGCCTGTATCTGAAGAGATCAACCTTGTTAACAGGCTTATCAATGCAATTGCCAATAACACATGCAAAGAGCAGCTCACCTCTGGCTTAATGAAACTTGATCACAACTTTCCATCGAAAGCTATGCCGAACATGGCGCCAGAAACGCCGTCGGATTGGTGGGGAAAGACTCTGGCAGTTCTTAGTCTCGATTTCTTCCAACGAGTTCTATTAGCAGTAAAATCAAAGGGTCTAAACCATGATATGATCATCAAAATTTTGATAAATTACACTCAGGAATCAGTTCAAGATTTGGCTGCCAGGGACCCTCACTTGGTAAAGGGAAGCCTGTTGGATTTTGAGCTGCAAAAGAAACAAAGGGTAGTTGTTGAAGCCATTGTCAGCTTACTACCAACTCAATCAAGGAAGAGTCCGGTCCCCGTGGCATTTCTCTCCAGTTTACTAAAAACCGCAATAGCCTCATCGGCATCCACTTCTTGCAAATCGGATTTGGAGAGGCGGATCGGTCTGCAATTAGACCAGGCAATTCTTGAAGACATCCTAATACCGGCTAATTCGCACGGAAACAATCATATGGCAACGTATGATACAGAGTCGATCCTAAGGATCTTCTCCATCTTTTTGAACTTGGATGATGATGAAGAGGATGAGGATAATCAATTGAGAGATGAAAATGATATGGCATATGGTTTTGATAGTCCAAGATCTCCCAAACAAAGTTCAATCCTCAAAGTGTCCAAGTTACTTGACACTTATCTTGCAGAAGTTGCACTAGACACAAATTTGTCGCCATCGAAATTCATAGCACTTGCAGAATCGCTTCCGGACCATGCTCGAGTCGTTACCGATGGATTATACAAAGCTGTCGATATCTTCCTCAAAGTGAGCTTCTCACAATAAAGAATTAAGTAGTTCCATAGCTAAGTTATCTTTAGGTGTTTGATAATTTCATTTGCAGGCTCTTAGAATCATTTTCTGCTTCCGTTTACAGGTTCATCCGAACATAAAGGATTCCGAACGCTATAGACTATGCAAGACCATAGACTGTCAGAAACTATCTCAAGAAGCCTGTAGCCATGCGGCGCAGAACGAAAGGTTACCGGTGCAGATGGCAGTCCAAGTGTTATATTTCGAGCAAATCAGGCTTCGAAACGCAATGAACGGAGGCCACAATCAGTTCTTCTTCGGTGCAACCAACGGTCAGTCGTTCCCTCAACGTTCGAGCAGTGGTGTAGGAAGTGGAGCCATCTCACCAAGAGACAACTATGCATCGGTGAGAAGAGAGAACAGAGAGCTGAAACTCGAAGTCGCGAGAATGCGAATGCGGCTAACCGACCTGGAAAAAGATCATGTGTCGATGAAACAAGAGTTTGTGAGATCCCATCCCGCGAACAAGCTACTCAAATCGCTCACCAAGAAACTAAGAAAGCTCCACTCCTTGTTCAGGATCAACAGCCTGAAACCTGCAGGGAGTAAAGCGAATTCGGAATCTCGATTATTTTCCCATAGGCGTTGGCGTTACTCAGTATCATGACCATTGAGTGATGGATTCTGGGGTTGACTTGTTCAGTGAAACCATTGGCATGCCATTTTGAAAAGTGGGCAGATATTGTGTTGAGCCATCAAAAACATGTTTCATCACATCACATGTCATTAATTTTCTTCAAATATGTCAAAACAAGATCGATTATGATGTGAAGATGGGATTCTTTTTCTTTCATTTCACACGATTCTCTCCATTGATCTTAAGACACATAGACAGGGGACATGAAGTGTCGTGTTCAGATGAGGTGATTGATTCGCTTCCAATATTCGACCAACAGTTTTGAATTTAAAGATACGGCTTAATTTAGAAGCATTTGTTTTCGATTCTCTATTGCACCATAACTATTTTGCCTGCCAACTTGTTAAGGATAAAAATCTCATCAGTATCAGCATCCAGTTGTACATGATTGACCTCTACTCATGCTTTTCTATGCTTTGAATAATTATAACTTAATATATATTTTGTGTAACGAGACGAATGGAAATACTCTGTTACATATTTAGTGAACTATTTACGTCTTCATATTAAAAAATAAGTTTAGGGTTTAGATTTAGGATTATAGTTAGAATTAGGGGTAGAAAATATTGTTTTTAAAATTTAAAGTTTAAAATTTAATATTAAAGCTTGAAATTTAATTCTTTTAATGTTAAAACATAAAAAGGGACACCGACAATATAAAAAAAATTTATCCGTAACGTGCCATTTTGCTAAAGTATTATTTATTTTAGAGGTTTTTTAGATATTTTAGAGTGATAATGGGATACAATTTCACAGGTTAAAATAGTATTTAATATTTTATCAGTTTATTTTAAAGGTTTTTTTAAGTATCTAAAATTTTGGATTAATTGAATTGGGTTATTTAATTTTTGGAATTTAAGTTAAATTCTAATTCGATAAATATTCTATATACAAGCGGTGGAAACTTTTAGTTTTAGGGTATAGGGAGTTAGTTTAGGGTATATGGTTTAGGGTTTAGGTATAGGAAGTTAGAATTTAGGGATAATTGTTTTAATTTAAGGTTTAAGGTTATAATTTAGGATTTATAGGTTAAAACCTAAATCCTCACCATATTACCCTAAAAACTAAACACTAACCTATAAACCCTAAATTATAACCCTAAACCTTAAACTAAAACAACAATCCTTAAATTCTAAACCCCTACACCTAAACCCCTAAACCCTATACCCTAAACTAACTCCCTATACCCTAAAACTAAGGCGCTTGTGGAAACTTTCAGTTTCCACCGCTAGTGTATAGGATATTAATCCATTCTAATTTACAATAAACATAATAACAAATTAGTGTAAATACTCTTTGGTCCTTACAACTTAAAAATGTGCAGATTAGTTCCTCTTAACAAAAATAAAAAATATATAAAACATTTATAAAAGGTTATAAACTTCTATAAAAAATCAACTTAAAATGATAAATTAAAGGGTTAAACAAATATTTAATTATAAAAATTTTAATTTTTATTCTTATTTTGCTTTGAAGGAGTTTTCAATTATATATGGTCTTAAATTTTTTTGCTCTAACTTGAAACTAAGTCATATTTTTAATCTGGTACTTAATGTTTTCTTTTCAATTAGGTACATGAACTCCCCTTAAAGTTCGATTTGGTACCTAATTTCTTTTATCCAAATAGATACCTAAGGTTCAATTTGGTGTCTATTTTTTTTATCACGACATATGTATCACTTAGTGAATGAACAATTGAACCCTTGATATATGAACTCCTTTAAGGTTCAATGCAGTACCTAATATTTTTTATCCAATTAGATACATGAACCATTGAATCCTTAAACCTCTTTCAACCCAAGGTTTTTTTTTTTTTATCACTGAAAAGCTATATACTCCTCTCT
Organism: Hibiscus tridactylites; assembly: GCA_958450335.1. Lineage (NCBI taxonomy): Eukaryota > Viridiplantae > Streptophyta > Magnoliopsida > Malvales > Malvaceae > Hibiscus > Hibiscus tridactylites. The sequence continues at coordinate 65,367,048 of OY288287.1, read as the reverse complement.
GCTCTGTTTACTACTGAGATTGGCCAGGCCAGCTACTGGGACATTGCTTACCAATATCATGCTCTGAATCACGTCAAATTTTAGAACAAAAAATCAAGCAAGGTACTAACCGGTTGGTCTAAGTGGTAAGCAGCTTGGTATTGCTTCAGCATGTCTCGAGTTCAATGCCTTGTGTAAACAGAAAATGCCCACTGAGACTTGGGAGACTCACCCACCAAAACGAGATATACGATGTGGGTCGGGCCGAATTAGTCAGTCAAAACCCTAAGAATCGGAGGAAAAAAAACGCAAGCAAGGTTATTGTTTTGCAGCATTGCATTGTTGTGGGCTTCTGCTTGCATATATGGGTGAAAACCTTATTACAGGGACAGACCACCCTGCTTCGAGGGGGGGAACAAAGTCTGACAGAACACAGCTAAATGTTAATTACAAGTTTCAGCTAAAATGGGAAGAACCCTTCACAATGCGCAGCTAATGCTATGGCCTGATCAGTTACTTTAGGCCATATTTGGCTAATGCCAGCATATAATAGCAGATATACCTTTATTTAGCATAGACAAGGGAAAATATTACACGACCAAGTTATGATACAAGTGAAATATATACTATGACTATATATGATCCTGGACAGCCCCAAAAACGGTGTACAAGGATATGCTCTGCAAAAATATCACTGTATATACCACAGAAACCAAAAGAAAATGCAGACAAAGCCGAGTCATTTATTTTTGTTTTCATAAAGTTAAGGCATGCCTGTCTCAAATCCATATGGCTCCAGCCCTTATGAGCAATGGGACAAGCTGGTTCTTCACTTGGAGGGTCATGATTTGATTAGGACCTCCAATGAGTTTCTGCCCTATGAAAACAGCCGGTACACTCGGCTTGCATCCCATCTGCTGCAGTTCGCTTTCAACTTGTTGCCCGTCTTGGAGTTCGTCGAGCTCGTAAACCGTCGGATTCGCCCCGAACCCACTTATCAGAGTCTTGATGGTGTGGCTCATGCAACATGTGGTCCGGCTAAAGATCACCACCGGTCTGTCGGCAACCATCCTTGTAACCACTTCCATTGTTTGATGCAGCAGAGAAAAGTACTTTAAAATGTGAGGGTGTGTGTGTGCCTATGGAGCTTCTTGGAGGGGGACTTTGAAAGTTTTGTAATCTGCTTGAACCTAATGAGGAACGTCACCACCCTGGAGGCCTATTTATAGCATCCATGAAGAGATATTACCCTTGATGATTATTTGAATATTTTGTAAATAACATGTGACAATAAACACATTTAAAATGACTGCACTATCCTAATACCTACATTGTCACTATGCATAGGACGTGATTGGTTGGGGTCGTCTTTTTTAACAATATCATTTTTAAAATTTAAAATTAAATTATTTATTTTAGAGAATAATATAACTTACCACTGCACTCGAAAATTATTTGTCGAGACACTTGTTCCTTTTGACACCCTCCAGAAAAGAAATTTAAATGTATCCATTCAGGTAATTAGTCTTATTTTTTGGTCCAGCTTTCTGTGCCAATTGTAGCTACCCATCCTACAGTTACCTATCTTCTTGGGGCATCTCAGTTGAAGTGGAAAAATAAGTTGGATTTATCCAATTGAATGGAACCTTTTTTTTTCCTTTCCTTTTCCATAACAAGATTCCCATGAGTTCAACTCAAGACACCGAAAGCTAAGCAGAGAGAGAAAGTAAAAGGAGAGAAGAATTGTAAAGAAAAGATATGTTATAACTATAAGCATAATTATTTAACATTAGGGGTATTTTATTGGCTTTATGCTAAAAATATATTCTCAAACCTTAAAATTAAATTACAAACCTTAAAACCCTAAACTCTAAAAACTAAATATTTATAAAAAATAAATTTTCTATCGCCGGTGTATAGAATATTTTGGGTCACTATAAAATAAACGTGCATGATGTCCGTACAATAAGGAAGAATAAGAAAAAAAAGACGCCTTGAGGATGCACAATATTATCTACTTCTTATCAACATGATAATTAATTAAATTGCATATAGATTAGTTTCCCGGAAAAGAAAGATACAAATGAAGCTTTGATATTCTTGTAAATGGAACATCATTGTTAGTGCTATAAACTATTGCATATTCCCATACTCATAATAGCAATCAACCATCTAATTAGGGTTGAAAAATGGAAAAGTGTGGACTTAATAAGTTATTCTTTGTAACATATATACAAAAAACAGCCATCTGTGCCCCCAAAAGCCCATATACTATTGCATCCATAGATGAGAACAAGAACGAAATTTTAAGTGAAAAGTAGTGAGAAGGTAGTTTAGGGAGAAGTTGAAAATTTTAACGTTTTTAAATATTTTGTTTGAAAACTAAATCAGGTATAAAAACTAGTTAAAATGACGTAATTTTTAGTTGTTTGGCACAATTTTTTTGTTAGCGCTCCAAAAATTTGTTTGGAACTAGTTCGTGAACGGGGCCTAAAACTTCAGTAGTAATACTATTTCAGTACGTGAAAAGATTGGGTAATCGCCAAGATTAGGATTCGTAACCTAGCTTTGCCAGTAATTGCCTGCTGTTTGACTAATGCAAAATAGGTCCATCACTCATTAGGGAAACTTATCGGACAAAGAAAAGTATCTTTTATCTTTGGCTTATTATAAAAATAAGTCCAAACTATAATTTTTTTATATTTTAGGTGATTAAATTATTTTTTAATAAAAACGTGTCTAACAGTTTATTTTGTTAATTTTAGGTGTTTGACCCTTAAAAAACTTTTTAACCAATTAAAATGTGACAAGTTGTAGATTTTAATTTTTAATTCTTTTAATTAATTTTATTTTTAGAGAAACTTAAACTTTTTTTTAAAAAAAACTCAAACTTTATCGTATTTCACAAGTCCTAAAATTCGAAAATCCTAATTCAAATCCCAAATCAACTGTTGTTTGCTGTCACTGCCACTGAAATGAAGTCCCCTCCTCTTACCGCGTGATCCGAACATTGTCAGTCGTTCTTTCGGCCACTATTCGTTGCTTATCGTTCGAATGAAGATTTCACGTTTGACATTTGATTGGGACGTCGTTTTTTGATGATAGAGAGATGAGATAAACTGTCGTGTGAGTCTTCTCTGATGGCAGTAGTGGGCAGTGACAATTGCTAAATTTGGGATTTGAGATTTGGGTTTTGGGTGTTAGGGTTTTTGAATTTGGAGTTATTTTGAAAATTTAAGGGTTTAAAAACAAGTTAAAAAAATAGTTTTTTTTTAAATTAACGCTCATGAACCTAAAATTAATAAAATAAAGTGTTAGACACACAATTTAACCAAAATTAGTTTAGGCATTGGAAGTTAAAAGTGATATAGTTTAGGCAAGCGTTTTATCTAATGTATTAAAATATGAAGTTTTCAGTCTTCCCACAGCGGCCAAATGTAGTAGTATTCAACTAGCTTTCGGTGATATTGTAGTTTTGGTGGGTGTCTAAGCATCGGGAGCTAAAATAACCATATAAAATTCCAAAGGAATGCCACTTTGTTTTACCCTTTTCTGTTCCAAATTCCATGTTGAAAATTCAATGAGAATAATGGTTTAAAAACCCTTTGAGCTTCCACAGGAGAGATGTTCAAGGTATTGGATTTGTTCTCATCATCGACGTGGGATCATATTATCATCTCTGTGCATAGTTTTTCAGTATGAATTTATCCTAATCCACTCAGAATATGTTCCATTCCAATATCATACTTTCAATCCCACCGATATGAATCACAAGTCTGATGCATCTGCTTTTTCTTCATAAAGAATTCCCACTTTTTTTATTTTCTTACTGTAAAAAGGCATCGTACGTATATATAATCTGTGAGTACCAGATATCACCACGTATATCCCTTCCAAAAAAACAAAACAAAGGGTAAATAGAGGTTGCGTTACCCTGGCTCCAGAAAAAGCGAAAGGCCAGGGTCACTTGAACAAATTAAACACTTATCTTCACTACACACCCAGCTTATATATTCCTGCACACACACATCTATATTGTTTGTGTGTGTTCATTTTTACACACACATCTATACATATACATATACATATACATATACATATACATATACATATATATATATGAACGAAATTGATAGTCGTTGGGGAATGTCAGCTTTGGTGGATTCATCTATAAAAAAGTCCAGGGTGGATTACGTGTAACGTAAATCATTATTGAATTTTACTCTCAAACTTATTTTGGTCATTAAAGTTTTAAAACGTTCAATTTACTTACCGAATATAGACATTGAATGTTTTTTGTTACTGAAGTTTAGACATTGAACATTTTCTGTCACTCCACCGTTCACCATCGTTGGACGCGCACCGTAGATGATGATCGTTCGGTACAAAATTTCATCAGTCGCTTCATCTTCTCCTCTGAGTCTGAATCTGACTTTTATTTCACTCGAAAGTGCGCCAATGTCCACAAATTGGGCAAAAGTCTTTGAATTTCTGTCTTGCCGACTTTCCTCCTCCGCCATCGGGTGGAGCCTATATCTCATTATATTGCTTCTCTCGTGTTTATGAAGCTTTTTACCGTTCGGATCTTGGACACCTGTTCACCAGTAAATGGACGTTATCAAAAAGTTAACGAAAAAGTGACAAAAACGTTCAATGTCTAAACTTCACTGAATAAATTGAACGTTTTGAAACTTTAATGACCAAAATAAGTTTGAAAGTAAAATTTAATAATAAATTACGTAATTTACCTGCATTTAAAGATATTGATCACAAGTTGCACAATTTGCCTACAATGCTTTTGTTTCTGGAAGCAATGCAGGAATTTTTTGATAACACTTGCTTTTCCTAGCAGTAGGAGCTTGAATTTGGTGCGTGCCACCAAAATTCGCAGGGAAGGAGGATGACAGCAAGGGACTTTATCTGAGTTCTAGTGCCTGATGCAGGGCGGAACTAAAATAAAATTATGAGTGAGATCAAGTTATTTATCTTTGAAATTAATAAGGTTATAAAATATAACTATAGAAAATTAAAGGTTGGGGCTTAATTTCACTAATTTCATATCTCAAAATGTAATTAAATCAGAAAATCTAGGGATACCTTTATCAAAAAAAAAAATCTAGGGACATAATTTCATTAACTTCAAAATTGATAGTCTTAAAGAATAATTACACCTGAAAATTTTGGTAAAATCCATAACTTAGTTTTAGTAATTTCAAAACTTTAAGAACTTAAAATACAATTAAACTATAAAAATTTAGGTGGGACTTATCTCCTTAAGCCCACACGATGTTCCTCCCTTGACCTGAGGGCAACAATTATTTTTTTATTTTTCGTTGACCACGTGCCTCACTATTCTGTTTTCGCATGATGTGAAAATGATGATGATCACCGACTTTTCGGTTTTAATTGATTAATTGATGTGAAAGAATTAATTTGGTTAATCAGTTAATCATCGAAATAATTTCAACCGAATATCGACATTTTTAAAATTTTCGTTTATTAGTTAATTTATTCAGAATTAGTTAATTAATTGAATTAAATAACTAACCAAAATTATTAAGTATTATATATATATTTAACAATATTGAGTTGGTCTTTCTAGAAAATCCTTTAAATAATATATAGATTTAAATTTTGTTATTATGAATATAAAAAACTGAATTAAGAAAATACTCTCAAAGCATATACAATTTGGTATGGCATACAAGAATATCCTTGTATGATTATGAGGATGAGAAGGCTTGAATTTGTGACGACATGGTGGACTGCTTTTCCGATTCTGGTAAGAAGCGGGAAGTTTCTAGAGATGAAGAAAACATTTACAAATTTGACAATTTGGCTTCCAACCATGATGGAATGGCGGCGGCACCCATTACCGAAACAGTGGGGATAGAATTTTCACCTTCTGTGTCTATTATGGATAAGACCAACGATTGTACTAAAGTTGAGGTTCCATTTCACATGAAAAAATGGATGTTCAAGCACAACCAGAGGTGGTAATTGAATCATCAGAGTTTTAATAATCAAGTCAACTCAGTGGATTTAGTTGATATACCAATTACTTGTGCATCTGAATCATCGAAATTCTCAGCAGAGTCAAGTCATCTCATGGGCCCAACACTGAATCAGGAGACTGGCTTATTCAGGATCCAGCCCAAATATGTTAAATTCCCCAACGTTCAGATCCAGGCTTGACAAGATCCAAAGATGGGCTTCTCTAGGATATAACGGTAATTAAACAAAACAGGGAGTTTGAGAAGAAAGAAAGTAAGACCAGAAGTTACGCGACAAAAATCACCAAAAGAGTTGTTTGATATATCACCGATGGACCGAAATCACCCAAGTGAAGCAAAGAACACCAATCAGATGTTCGAAACTGAAGCTGGCAGAAAACAGATTGAAGGGGATGAAATACGAGTTGATTTTCACTCTATCAAATGGTGCCGCAGGTGGTTTGATATCGCAACTGTTTTTATCAAAGAAAGCTCAATTTCAGTGGAGAGGGCAATAATCCTAGGGTGAAGTTGAAGTTGGCCCTGATCAATGTGTATGCACCAAAAGATCAACGAGAAACAAATGCATTCTGAGAATTTCTAGCAGGCATAATCAACACATCCCAACTGCCAGTATTGATAGCTGGGGATTTTAACGCGGTAAACACCATGGATGAAAGATTGGGATCTACAGAGGACCTAAGATCAATGTTGGCATTCGAAGGATTCATTCGAGATAATTGTCTCATTGATCTTCTGCTGCAAGGCTCTCGTTTTACCTGGTTTTGAGGAGGCACAAACCAAGCATCAAGTAGAATTGACAGATTCTTACTATCACTAGATGTCATGAGTAGAATCCCAAAAAATGTTCAGCGAGCAATTCCGAGAAGCCTCTCAGATCATCACCCTGTTTTGCTCAATGAGGATAACATTAAGGGGAATGAGAGTTTGTTTAAATGGTTCAGCCATTGGTTTGAAAATGCAGATTATAGAAAGTTAGTGAAGGAGGTCGCCAGTAAAGCTCAAAATCAAGGAGTTGGGATTTGTCTGCAACAAATCAAGAGTGCAACTAAGGATTGGGTTAAGGCCGAAAGGGAAAGGCAGAGCAACATGATAAGTGAAATTGAAGAGAAGATTGACAGTTTGGAGAAAGTGATTCTTAGCAAGGGGGTAAATGTAGATATCTCCAACGAAATCAGACGACTGCAAGGTGTATTATGGTCTAAATACAGAACTGAAGAGCGGGAATGGATGCAGAAATCAAATGGTTCAAGGAGGGAGATAACAACACAAGATTCTTTCATGCATATGCCTCGATTAGGAAGAAGAAGAACCAGATTGATTCAATCATAGTGGAAAATAAGTTGATTGATAAACCGAAAGAAATTGAAGAAGCTATTTTCAAGAAATTTCGCGATTCATATAATGAGCATCCAACAATCTCCTTGTCTTATTTTGCTATTTCTTTCAGCCAATTATGCCCTGACTCAGCAAAAATGATCGAAGCTCTTTTTTTAGAAGAAGAAGTTTGGGGTGCTATTGCGACCGTCGATGAATCTCGTGCCCCTGGACATAATGGTTTCAATTTATAAAATTTTCAAAAATTCTGGCCAGTCTTGAAGCGGGAGGTGATGAAGTTCTTCGACGATTTCTACAAGGGGAGAGTTTTAGACAAAGCTTTCAATCCCTCTTATATTGCTTTGATTCCTAAAACTGAAAAGCCAGTATGTATAGAAGATTACAGATCAATTTCTCTCTTGGAGATTCCATATAGAATTTTGGGTCGAGTGCTATCTAAAAGGTTATCATCATGTATTGGCGAAGTCGTCGGGGAAAGCTAATTCACATTTACTCCAAGAAAGCAAATTACAGACTGCTCATTGATAGCCAATGAAATAATCAATGATCTCAACCAGCGCAAAAGGAAAGCAATCATATTTAAAGCTGATTTTTCAAAGGCATACGACACGTCCGACTGAGAGTTCCTAAACCTTACCATGCTTAAGATGGGGTTTGGTGATAGGTGGAGAAATTTGATCATGATGTGCATGTTGACAACGTTGATATCTATTCTAGTCAATGGTAAATCAACAAAAGCTTTCAAAATTAGCAGGGGCTTCGGTAAGGTTGTCCTTTATTTCCATTGTTATTCAATATAGTTGGAGAAGCACTCAGTAAATTGATCCAAAAAACAACAGATTTGAATTTTATCTGGGGTGTCCAGATTGGAAACAATGTTAATCGTATTACACACCTTCAATTTACGAACGACTTAGTCATATTTGTGGATGCAAACGAAGAGTATGTGATCAATTCAAAGAGGCTTCTTAAAATTTTTGAGCTGGTGTCAAGCCTCAAACTGAATGCCAGGAAGACCAAATTGTTCGGGATCAATACAGAGCACCATTTGTTGATCGAGTGGGCAAATATGATTAAATGTGGTCGTGATCGATTTCCAACATCATACATGGGTTTACCGCTTGGACAATCTCGCAACTCGCTCACACTATGGAAGCCAATATTTGACAAAGTGTTATCTAAACTCGACTCGTAGAAAGGGCATCTCCTATCTTTTGGGGTTGTAACACCCGTGTTTTGGGCCTAGGAGTTAGCCGGGTTTTAGTTCGAGTCAAATAAAACTTAATTAAAACATTTCATCTTCAAATAATGGCCTAATTGAACTTTTGTAGAGAGGGGAGGGCTTATGAGGTAATTTGACCCTAAAGTTTTAAAAAGCTAGACAACTTTAACTAAAAGTTGTCATCTTCTTTCCATCTTCTTTCCAACTTCAAAAAAAAAGAAGAAACCCCATCTCTAAAACCTCTCAAAACCCTAGCTTCTATTCCATCACTTTGACACATGATTTCAACCCCGTTTTAAGAGGTAATTACATTTTCTTAATCTCCTTTTCAATCTCTATCTATCCTTTGTTTTAGATTTCAAAAATATGGTGTTTTGGAAATTAGGGTTCATATGGAAATTTGGGGTTTTAATGAGGTTTTTCAATTTGTTTTGATAAATTGTATTGGGGGTTTGTTTAAGCATGATGAAATACACCATATATGTTAATTTGGTTAATTTTGGATGAAAATTCGTAGTGGTTCTTTAGGGCAAGTTTTAAGGTAGTAAAACTTGAGTTTTTGGTGGATTTTATGTTGAAAGTAAAGGGCTGTTGGTCTACCTATGGTATGAGGGTGTTTTGGGATGATTTGGAAGCCATTTGGATGTTTGGAAATTAAATTTTCAGCCTTGAGTTGTGGGAGTCCGAAAATGGAATTTTTAGAGATGTTATGTGGTTTGGAAATTGTGGAATTTGGGTTGTGAATGTAAAGTGGGTTGAAGATTGAATTAGCATCGAATTGGGAAGTAATATATGTGTTTTTGTTTGACTAGAAGCAAGAGGAAACGCGGAAGAGGCTTTGGGACCGAATCCGGGTTCGTAGGAAGATTGGTTCGAATTGCTAAGAAAGGGCGGTGAGTGGTTCAACTTGTTTTTAAGTTTGGCTCGAGCATGTTTAGGGTGTGTGTGTAAAGTGTGCTTGGTAGGCCACTCCCATTTAATTCAAGTTGATAGCTTAGCTTTTGATATCCTTAAATGCTATGTGCTTAATGACTATGCTCTTGTACTTGCAATTATATGGTGCATGTGTTTATATATCATGTTGTGGATATATGTGGTGAGCATGAGTGTGGGTGATGACATGTGATTAATGTGGATAATTGGCACTAAATAATTACCGGTTGTAAATGATCGATCATTAGGATAGTGTGCACACAAATTGAGTCAAAACGTACGTGGCCTTGATGGCGTTAAGTCATCAAGGAGGAGTACGGTGATGTAACATTCCACCGGAAGCTATTCATATATTTCTACGGGATGATGAGTGGAATCCCATCCGTAGGGCATATGGCGATGAGTGGAATCCCGCACATGCAAGGTCCGGTGATGAGTGGAATCCCACCGAGGTAAAGTGTTGTCAAGGTTTAAATCCGCACAATCGGGGTAATTAAAGTGGCCAATTAACTTGTTCTTATATGGTGATATATGGTTGTGATATATATGTTGCTACATGATGATGATACATGAGATTTGAACTTGTTAGGATTGAGAGACCATATATGCCACTTGAAAGACTAGCTAAGTCTACTTGATATTATGCCTATGTTTGATGTATGTAGACTAGGATTAACATGCTTGGACCCTGCATTGTTGTTGTTTTTCGTTTTAGAGCACCCTCACTAAGCTTATAGCTTACGCTCTCTATGTTCAACAATGCAGATCATTAGCGTGGCGTTAGCTCGAGGCAAGGCAAGAAGGGCTTTCCAAGTTGTTGCTCAAGTATGGTTAATTTTGTAGTAGTTAAGCAATGTGGCAATAGGGTGTGTTGTATGAGCCTTGTATGACTCTTTTGAATGATGTTGTGTTGGATTGATGTTTTGGATTGTAAAGCATGTAATGCTATGTTGATGGATGGTGTGTGATGGCACGTCTTAGATGCTTAGGTTGCTTTATGTATGAGTGCAAACCTCCTGTGTTGTTTCGTGCCTTTTGGACTCTTGAGCTCCATGATGACTCTAAATGCTGAATTTTACCCTTTTGTTGGAATGCCATGTTTCGAATGCTTGATTCATGTTAAATGCTATCTATGGCTCATGTATGCTTGTTGAAATGGTTATATGTGCGAGTCTTGCGAGTGTTGATTCATGCTCTGGGTCCTTTCTAAGCTTCTATACATGTCCATGCATGACCTTAATGTTTTTCTTGGGTAGGAAGTCCATAAGTTGGGCAGTAAGTGATCCCCTGCACTAAGGTTTCAAAACCATGGGTAAGGTTTCGAAACCTTTGCAGAAAATTTGGTTCCAGGGGTCACTGCCAGCCAAAGTTTCGAAACCTTTGGGGTAGGTTTCGAAACTATGGTCAAAGGTTTCGAAACTTTCCCCAAGGTTTCGAAACCTTTGGAGAAATTTTGGTTCCAGGGCATTCTGCCAACCAAAGTTTCGAAACCTTGGGAAAGGTTTCGAAACTAAGGTCCAAGGTTTCGAAACCTTCCCTAAGGTTTCGAAACTTTGGGTGGGATATTGGTTCCAGGGGTTTCTGCCAGCAAAAGTTTCGAAACCCTTGGTAAAGGTTTCGAAACTTCTGCTTAAAAATTGTATTGTTTGACTTGTTGACCTTTTTAATGGGATAAACACATAGGATTTAATGTGCCTTTAGTCAAGATTGAATTTTGGTCGTTTGATTGTGGTTTAAGGTTCGAAAATGGCAAGTTTAAAATGAAAAAAGAAATTTAGGGTTGTTAACCGAGGAGGAACCCTTTGGGTTTCGCTTCGGTTTTCCCCGTGTGGCCCACTCGGACCGGTCATCCGGCCAGACCGGGACGAGGGGGTTACATTTGTTGGTATCAGAGCCTGAGGTTACCGAGACCTCGGGCAGGTAAGTGAGGTAAGATTAATGTGTTAAATGCTTGCGTTGTTTGATGCATGATTTGCCATGAATCCTTGATGCTTGATTAATCGTATGATTTTTGAATGCTTGAACTGTTGTGTCTGGTATAGAGTGAGTGCCCATTGCTACTATTACTTAATTTAAAAAGATTTTTGAAAAGAGGAATACTTGAGCACTATTGGACCCTTGCTTTGACTAACGTAATCCTTATCTGTTTCTTGTTGTAGTTTACCTTGCTAGTTGAACCATGAGACCACGTGGGAGGCCTAGGATGGTTCGACCGGAACCACGGGCAGAGGCTCCGAGGGTTGAGCCAGTAGTTGGGGTTGGAGCACAAGTGGGAGAGCATGTGGTTGGAGTTGGAGCTCCTCCACCACCTCCACCACCACCACCTCCTCCACCGGGAGCGGGAGGTGAGGCCGGGGCCGAAGGTGAGGGACCACAAGGAGGTCAAGGTGGCCAAGGACCGGCCGGAATTGACTTAACTCCGTTGGTTCAGGCGATAGCCGGGGCATTCCAGGCTGCAGTAGCTGGAGGTCAGGCAGCTCATCATCAGGGTGAGGGCACCGGATTGCCATTAGAGAGACTTCGGGGCCTTGGGGCCGAAGAGTTTAGAGGTGCTACTCCGGAGAGGTCAGAGATGTGGTTTGAGAAGACCGTCCGTATTCTTGCTCAGATGGGATGTACTGGTGAGCGCAAGTTGGGATGTGTTGAGTCTCTGCTTCAGGGTGATGCCTACACCTGGTGGGTCACCGTTACTTCGGGGATGGATGAGACCGAGATCACTTGGGAGTTCTTTGAGAAAGCTTTCCGGAAGAAGTATTTGGGTCCGCGATACCTCGATGAGAGGAAGAGAGAGTTTATGGCATTGCTTCAGGGGAGTATGTCCGTGACTGATTATGAGATCCGATTTGTCAGACTGAGTCAGTATGCACCTGAGCTTGTACCTACTGAGGTGGAGCGTTGTAACCGCTTCCGATATGGGCTGAGTGAGGAGATCAAGACCTATACTCTAGCTTCTGATTACACTGATTTTGATGTCTTGGTCTCGAGGGCCAAGGACTTGGAGCGCAGTTTGAGTTTGACCAGGCGGTCAGGTGGATCTAGTTCGGGTAAGAGGTCCAGCAACTTTGATAGAGGAGATGCCAAGAGGCATCGGGACAACCGGAATCAGTTTGATCATAGGCGTGGTGGCGGTAACCACGGTAGGGGCCATCAGGGTCAGAGAGCTGGTGGGAAGTTGCCCACATGTGCTACTTGCGGGAGGAACCACACCGGTGAGTGTTGGGGAAATTATCATTCCTGTTGGAGTTGTGGTGCTAGAGACCACATTAGGCGTGACTGTCCACATCAGGTGGGACAGGCACCAGCTCAGGCTCCTGCTAGAGCCAATGATTTTCAGAGAGGCCGCGGGCGCGGTAGAGGTAACTTCCAGCCGAGGAACGATGGTCAGAGAAATTTAGCTCATGTAGTTGCAGTCCAGCCGGAGGGCGGAGGACAGGCCAGGGTTTACGCTCAGCGCGGGGAGCAGCATGACACCGATGTGATCGCAGGTAACTTCTCGATACAGTCTTTGGGTTTGCTTTCTTTGATTGACTCTAGGTCTACACATTCCTACATATTGAGTGAGCATGCACGATCCTTGAATTTGCCTTGTGAGTTGTTAGAGGTAGGAGTTAGTGTTACTAGTTCCTTTGGGGACACGGTAGTGGTTAGGAAGATGTACCGAAGGTGTCCGTTGATGGTTCAGGGACATGTGTTTCCAGTGGATATGATGGAGCTTCCCTTCTATGGTTTTGATGTAATTCTGGGTATGGACTGGCTCACGAGGCATAGAGCTAGGATAGACTTTGAAACTAAACGGATTTCTTTGAAGCTCACAGATGATTATGAGATTGTAGTGGTGGGTGAGAATGTGAAGTTCTTGTCCAATGTGGTTTCAGTGTTAGAGGCTAAGAGGTTAGTGGAGTTGGGGTGTGAAGCATACTTAGCGTATGTGATGAACCCTAACATGAGTGAGGTTAGACCTCAGGATATCCGGACAGTATGCGATTTTCCTAGTGTGTTTTCGGAAGAATTGCCAGGGTTACCACCGGACAGAGAGGTAGAGTTCAGCATTGAGACTTATTCTGATTCAGCTCCTGTTTCGATTGCTCCGTATCGTATGGCACCGAAAGAATTGAAAGAGTTGAAGACTCAGTTGCAAGAACTGACAGATAGAGGTTTTATTAGGCCTAGTTCTTCACCTTGGGGTGCACCAGTTTTGTTTGTGAAAAAGAAAGATGGAAGTTTGAGAATGTGCATAGATTACAGACAGTTAAATCAGTTGACAGTGAAGAACAAATATCCGTTGCCTAGAATTGATGACTTGTTTGATCAGTTGAGAGGAGCATCGGTCTTTTCGAAGATTGATTTGAGATCAGGTTACTACCAGCTAAAGGTTAGAGAGGTTGATGTACCGAAGACGGCCTTTAGGACTAGGTACGGTCATTATGAGTTCTTAGTCATGCCCTTTGGGTTGACTAATGCACCGGCAGCTTTCATGAACATGATGAATAGGATTTTTCATCAGTATCTAGATCAGTTTGTAGTTGTGTTTATTGATGACATCTTGGTGTACTCGCGAACTGAAGAAGACCATGACCGACATTTGAGACTTGTTTTGAAGACTTTGCTAGATCATCAGTTGTATGCGAAGCTCAGCAAGTGTGAATTCTGGATCCGGGAAGTAGTCTTCTTAGGACATGTAGTGTCAGCTGAAGGCATTAGAGTTGATCCGAAGAAGATTGAAGCCATTGTTGAGTGGAAGCAACTGAAGTCAGTGACAGAAGTACGTAGCTTCCTAGGCTTAGCCGGATACTATAGGAGGTTTGTAGAGGGTTTCTCTAAGCTAGCCGCTCCATTGACACAGTTACTTCAGAAGAGTGTTCAGTTTGAGTGGACAGATGCAAGACAGAGAACCTTTGAGAAATTGAAAGAAGCTTTGACCCAAGCTCCGATTTTGATACAGCCTGAGTCCGGGAAGGACTATGTGATTTATAGTGATGCCTCGTATGTAGGGTTAGGATGTGTTCTGATGCAAGACCGAAGAGTAGTGGCTTATGCCTCAAGACAGTTGAAGACTCATGAGTGCAACTATCCGACCCATGATATAGAGTTAGCGGCAGTTGTGTTTGCTTTGAAGATTTGGAGACATTATTTGTATGGTGAGAAATGCACAGTATACACCGATCACAAGAGTTTGAAGTACATTATGACTCAGCGAGATTTGAATCTCAGACATCGTAGGTGGTTAGAGTTGCTAAAAGACTATGATCTTACTATTGAGTATCATCCGGGTAAGGCCAATGTAGTGGCCGATGCATTGAGTAGGAAGATGGTCGTGGACTTGAGAGCTATGCTTGCTAGATTGAGTTTGTCCGGAGATGGTGGCTTGATAGCCGAGCTTCAGGTTAGACCTACTCTAGGTCAGTTGATTCGAGAGAAACAGCTCTTAGATAGATCCTTGGCACCTCACGTGCAAGATATAGCCGAGGGTAGATCCTCAGATTACAGCTTCAGCACTGATGGGGTTCTATGTTTCAAAGATAGAATAGTTGTGCCAGAAGACAGTGACTTGAGACGTACGATCTTGACTGAAGCCCACAGTAGTCCGTTTTCTATGCATCCTGGGAGTACGAAGATGTACCGTGATTTGAAGAATGAGTACTTTTGGGTTGGCTTGAAGAGAGATGTAGCCGACTTTGTGAGTAAGTGCTTAGTGTGTCAGAGAGTGAAGGCGGAACATCAGGTTCCCTCAGGTTTGTTACAGCCGTTGAGAATTCCGGAATGGAAGTGGGAGAACATCACTATAGATTTTGTTTCGGGCTTGCCTTTGACTCCTGCGAAGAAGAACTCAGTTTGGGTGATAGTAGATCGTTTTACGAAGTGTGCTCACTTCTTGGCAGTCAACACTACTTACACCTTAGATAGATTGGCCGATTTGTACATTGGTGAAATTGTGAGGCTACATGGTGTGCCGAAGTCCATTGTGTCAGATAGAGATCTGCGGTTTACTTTTAGATTTTGGGAGTGTCTGCATACAGCTTTGGGTACCCGTTTGAACTTCAGCACTTCTTATCATCCTCAGTCAGATGGTCAGTCAGAGAGGGTTATTCAGATCTTAGAGGACATGTTGCGCTGTTGTATCATTGACTTTCAAGGTACTTGAGAGAAGCATTTGCCTTTAGTAGAGTTTGCGTACAATAACAGTTTTCAGTCGAGCATTCAGATGGCTCCTTATGAGGCCTTGTATGGCCGGAAGTGTAGAACTCCAGTGTGTTGGGCCGAGGTAGGACAGAAACTGTTACCTATGCCGGATTTGCTCAAGGGGACAACCGAAAAGGTAAAATTGATTTGTGATCGTTTGAAGGCTGCTTCGGATAGGCAGAAGTCCTATGCCGATTTGAAGAGGAAGGAAGTTGAGTTCTCAGTGGGTGAGAAGGTATTCTTGAAAGTGTCTCCGTGGAAGAAAGTGATGAGATTTGGCCGGAAGGGGAAATTGAGTCTGAGGTACATAGGACCGTATGAGATTGTGAAGAGGGTTGGTCCGGTTGCTTATCAGTTGTGTTTGCCATCCGAGCTTGAGAAGATACATGATGTGTTCCATGTGTCGATGCTTCGCAAGTATAGGTCCGATCCATCACATGTTATGCCCGTAGAAGAAATTGAATTGAATCCGGATTTGACTTATGAAGAAGAGCCAGTGGAGATCTTAGCTTCTGACAGTAAAGTGTTGAGAGGTAGATCGATTGAGTTAGTAAAGGTGCGGTGGCAACGTAGAGGTGTGGACGAGGCCACTTGGGAGAGGAAGGAGGATATGGAAAAGCAGTTTCTGTATCTCTTTCAGTCAGGTAATTTCGGGGACGAAATTCCTTAAGTGGGAGAGAGTTGTAACACCCGTGTTTTGGGCCTAGGAGTTAGCCGGGTTTTAGTTCGAGTCAAATAAAACTTAATTAAAACATTTCATCTTCAAATAATGGCCTAATTGAACTTTTGTAGAGAGGGGAAGGCTTATGAGGTAATTTGACCCTAAAGTTTTAAAAAGCTAGACAACTTTAACTAAAAGTTGTCATCTTCTTTCCAACTTCAAAAAAAAGGAAGAAACCCCATCTCTAAAACCTCTCAAAACCCTAGCTTCTATTCCATCACTTTGCCACATGATTTCAACCCCGTTTTAAGAGGTAATTACATTTTCTTAATCTCCTTTTCAATCTCTATCTATCCTTTGTTTTAGATTTCAAATATATGGTGTTTTGGAAATTAGGGTTCATATGGAAATTTGGGGTTTTAATGAGGTTTTTCAATTTGTTTTGATAAATTGTATTAGGGGTTTGTTTAAGCATGATGAAATACACCATATATGTTAATTTGGTTAATTTTGGATGAAAATTCGTAGTGGTTCTTTAGGGCAAGTTTTAAGGTAGTAAAACTTGAGTTTTTGGTGGATTTTATGTTGAAAGTAAAGGGTTGTTGGTCTACCTATGGTATGAGGGTGTTTTTGGATGATTTGGAAGCCATTTGGATGTTTGGAAATTAAATTTTCAGCCTTGAGTTGTGGGAGTCCGAAAATGGGATTTTTAGAGATGTTATGTGGTTTGGAAATTGTGGAATTTGGGTTGTGAATGTAAAGTGGGTTGAAGGTTGAATTAGCATCGAATTGGGAAGTAATATATGTGTTTTTGTTTGACTAGAAGCAAGAGGAAACGCGAAAGAGGCTTTGGGACCGAATCCGGGTTCGTAGGAAGATTGGTTCGAATTGCTAAGGAAGGGCGGTGAGTGGTTCAACTTGTTTTTAAGTTTGGCTCGAGCATGTTTAGGGTGTGTGTGTAAAGTGTGCTTGGTAGGCCACTCCCATTTAATTCAAGTTGATAGCTTAGCTTTTGATATCCTTAAATGCTATGTGCTTAATGACTATGCTCTTGTACTTGCAATTATATGGTGCATGTGTTTATATATCATGTTGTGGATATATGTGGTGAGCATAAGTGTGGGTGATGACATGTGATTAATGTGGATAATTGGCACTAAATAATTACCGGTTGTAAATGATCGATCATTAGGATAGTGTGCACACAAATTGAGTCAAAACGTACGTGGCCTTGATGGCGTTAAGTCATCAAGGAGGAGTACGGTGTTGTAACATTCCACCGGAAGCTATTCATATATTTCTACGGGATGATGAATGGAATCCCATCCGTAGGGCATGTGTGAGTGGAATCCCGCACATGCAAGGTCCGGTGATGAGTGGAATCCCACCGAGGTAAAGTGTTGTCAAGGTTTAAATCCGCACAATCGGGGTAATTAAAGTGGCCAATTAACTTGTTCTTATATGGTGATATATGGTTGTGATATATATGTTGCTACATGATGATGATACATGAGATTTGAACTTGTTAGGATTGAGAGACCATATATGCCACTTGAAAGACTAGCTAAGTCTACTTGATATTATGCCTATGTTTGATGTATGTAGACTAGGATTAACATGCTTGGACCCTGCATTGTTGTTGTTTTTCGTTTTAGAGCACCCTCACTAAGCTTATAGCTTACGCTCTCTATGTTCAACAATGCAGATCATTAGCGTGGCGTTAGCTTGAGGCAAGGCAAGAAGGGCTTTCCAAGTTGTTGCTCAAGTATGGTTAATTTTGTAGTAGTTAAGCAATGTGGCAATAGGGTGTGTTGTATGAGCCTTGTATGACTCTTTTGAATGATGTTGTGTTGGATTGATGTTTTGGATTGTAAAGCATGTAATGCTATGTTGATGGATGGTGTGTGATGGCACGTCTTAGATGCTTAGGTTGCTTTATGTATGAGTGCAAACCTCCTGTGTTGTTTCGTGCCTTTTGGACTCTTGAGCTCCATGATGACTCTAAATGCTGAATTTTACCCTTTTGTTGGAATGCCATGTTTCGAATGCTTGATTCATGTTAAATGCTATCTATGGCTCATGTATGCTTGTTGAAATGGTCATATGTGCGAGTCTTGCGAGTGTTGATTCATGCTCTGGGTCCTTTCTAAGCTTCTATACATGTCCATGCATGACCTTAATGTTTTTCTTGGGTAGGAAGTCCATAAGTTGGGCAGTAAGTGATCCCCTGCACTATGGTTTCGAAACCATGGGTAAGGTTTCGAAACCTTTGCAGAAAATTTGGTTCCAGGGGTCACTGCCAGCCAAAGTTTCGAAACCTTTGGGGTAGGTTTCGAAACTATGGTCAAAGGTTTCGAAACTTTCCCCAAGGTTTCGAAACCTTTGGAGAAATTTTGGTTCCAGGGAATTCTGCCAACCAAAGTTTCGAAACCTTGGGAAAGGTTTCGAAACTAAGGTCCAAGGTTTCGAAACCTTCCCTAAGGTTTCGAAACTTTGGGTGGGATATTGGTTCCAGGGGTTTCTGCCAGCAAAAGTTTCGAAACCCTTGGTAAAGGTTTCGAAACTTCTGCTTAAAAATTGTACTGTTTGACTTGTTGACCTTTTTAATGGGATAAACACATAGGATTTAATGTGCCTTTAGTCAAGATTGAATTTTGGTCGTTTGATTGTGGTTTGGGGTTCGAAAATGGCAAGTTTAAAATGAAAAAAGAAATTTAGGGTTGCTAACCGAGGAGGAACCCTTTGGGTTTCGCTTCGGTTTTCCCCGTGTGGCCCACTCGGACCGGTCATCCGGCCAGACTGGGACGAGGGGGTTACAGGGGTCGTATCACTTTGGTGAGGTCAGTGCTATGTAATTTACCTGTATATTATATGTCATTATTTAACATGCCTAGTGCAGTGGCGAAAAAGCTTAACCAAAGGATTGCAAACTTTATATGGGGGTCTGAATGCATCAAGACCTATTCACTAGATAAAATGAGAGTATATTTGCAAACTGATAGAGTACGAGAGACTTGGTTGCATGGGTTTAAAAGTTAAAAATAGATTCCTACTGAACAAATGGGTTCGAAGGTATGGTTTGGAGACCTCAAGCCTCTGGAGAAGGGTGATCGACGCCAAATACGAGTATGAGTCCCATTATTTGCTGCCCAAGGAAGCTAAAAGGAAAAAAAGGATGTTAGATTTAGAAAAATATCACCAAACTTTTCTCGGATTCGAGGGACATCTTCACCCAGCACATTCATTTTGCTTTGTGTAGAACTAATATTTTGATATAATAATTGAAAAATGTTTTGGACTGATTTAAAATGTATTTAAAACAATTTCCAAAGTCCAAATAACTTGAAACTATGTTTAGGGATGTTTTTAAAAGGTTTTACATGCTTTTCAAAGCTAAACTTCACAAAACTGTCCAGGCGTTTCGAAACACCTTAGGGCGTTTCGATACGGTGCATTCCAGTAGCTAAAATGTTTCGATACTAGTATCGAAACGGGCTTTCCCTGGATAAGGATTTTGCCCAGCGTTTCGAAATGGGCTATGCCGTTTCGATACGCCTACGTGGCATTGACCACAACAGTCATAAACCCCAACGGCTATTTCACAACTAACATTTAAATGTAGGGCGTTCCGATACGGGTCTAAAGCGTTTCGATACGTGTTCCGAAACGGCCAGGAGCGTTCCGAAACGGGTGCCTTGTCAAACTGCAACGGCTCTTTCTACTTAAAGGGTGTTTCGAAACGGGTTCGAGCGTTTCAAAACGGTGAGCTGCAGAACTGCATTTATGGTGGGAATTAAAGTCCTCAACGGCTCTAATTCAACCCCAACGGCTAGCAACGGCTATAAACTCATCAAGGAGTATAAAAGGGACCTCCAAGCATCAAGTAAAGACTAATTCTCATATTATCAATCAACAAATGATCAAAAATTGTCTTAGAGCTTAAATTGTCATTTATTGTATAGACAAACACTAATGAGCCAAAATTGCTCAAGTGTTTTAGGTTTTGGGTGAGTGCTAATTTGTGCAAACAAATACCTATTAGAGGGATTTAAGTTTGCTTATTGTGTCTCTTTGTAAAAGAGGGTTTTAATCAAGGCTTTGGGTAGAAAGCTTGATCGTGTATAAGGGTTTCCCCCTAAGCCTAGAAAAGGGGACGAATCAATAGTGGATTGATTGGAAATCATTAGTGGGGAGCTAAGGTAGTGGATGTAGACATTGGTTAGAAGGTTGAACCACTATAAATCATTGTGTCAATTATCATTTTAGCTTCCACAATCCTTCCACCCAAAAATCCACCTCTCCACCACTTGGTGAGCCTTATCGGTTGAACGAATCGAGCTCCTCTCAACTCAACAATTGGTATCAGAGCTTGGCTCAATCAAAGGGAATTCACATCCTATTGAGAAGATCCGGCAAGCTCGATCTCTATTTCATCAACCGGCTCAAATGGCACAATCAATCGACAAACCGTCTTTCTTTGACAGAACCCACTATGCCCATTGGAAGATAAAGATGAAGTTCTTCATCAAATCTAAAGATTACAAGCTATGGGATATAGTTGAAGATGGTCCGTTCGTGCCTCAAAGAAGCAAAACGGAATGGAGTGCCGACGATCTCAAGAAGATAGAGCTTAATTGCAAAGTCTTGCACATCTTGTTTTGTGCATTTGGTCCAACCATCTATGAGAAGATGTCTTCTTGTGAGAGTGGCAAAGAGGTATGGGACAAGCTTGAAGTCACATACGAGGGGACCGATGAAGTCAATGAGACCAAGATTGGGCTCCTAACCTTAGAGTATGAGAACTTCAAAATGGATCTAGAAGAGAACATCGAGAAGATGTTTGATAGGTTCTCCACTATCACCAATGGTCTCAAAGGCTATGGAGAAGTCATCCCGGAGGAAAAGCTTGTTCGAGCTCATCTACTCTCTTCCCGAGTCTTGGGACTCAAAGAGAACCGCCATCATCGAAGCCAAGAATTTGAAGACCTTGAAGCTTGATGAACTCATGGGGTCACTCCTTACTCATCAAATCATGAAGAAGAATAAAGAAGATGAGAAGAAGAGGGAAGAAATTAGAGCTATGGGAGAGAAGAAAATCAAAGGGCTAGGCATCAACGCAAGTGTCATGGCTCTCAAAACCTCCACTTGCCATCATGTCTACTCAAGTGAAAAGGAGGATGAAGAAGAAGAGATAGTTCATCTCTTCAAGAAGTGTGCCCCGTTCATGAAGAAAGCCTTGAGAGAGCTTGAATGAGATTCCAAGAAAAAGGAGAGGGCAAGCACTTCAAGCCATAAGAAAAAGGCACATGTGGCTACTTGGAGTGATGAAGACTCCACCGACGATGAACAAGTCAACCTTTGCCTTATGGCCATCGAAGAAGATTCAAGGGTAACTTCTAATTCATCTACTTCACGTTTTTACACTTTTGTTGAATTACAAGATGCCTATGATGATTTGGTTTTAGACTTTAAAAATCATATTTTGAAAAACAACAAATTGATTTCAAAGTTAAAAATTCAAAATGACTTGATCTCTAAAACCAAACTTGAACTTGAAGCAAAACTCGAAGAGTTTGAATTAAAATGTTTTGATTTACAAAATTTGCTTCAAAAAGTTCAAGAAGAAAATAATTTGATTTCCAAAGAGCTTGAGAAGAAAAATAATTTTGGAAAATCAAATTTTTATGTAAGACAATCTAGTGCCCTTAGATTTATTAAAGGAAAATGTTTTAGAAGTGTTTGAGTCCCAAAAGGACTAACCACTTCAATTAAAAAAGATGACATTGAAAAATGGATTCCTAAGGAGACTAAAATTTGTGCTACTAATGTTCATGGATCCAAAGCAATTTGGATACCAAAAATTACTTGATTGTCTTTTGCTAGATGTGATGGAGATGTTCAACAAGTCAAACATTGAGGGGGAGCTCCATGCACACTAAGAAAGAACACTTGAAGAAGGAAGGCTTCACATCCTACCTTGAGTTCAAGTGTTGGTAAAAATCTAGTTGTTTTTTGCATTTTTTTGTTTTATTTTTATTTTATTCAACTAGATGATCATAAATGTTGGAGTAACATTTTATTGATGCTTTGAGTAAGGGGGAGCCATTTTAAAACCAAATTCTTATTTTTGTCAATTTTTACCTCTATTGTTATTTTGAACTTAATGTTTTAAATTCTTTTTTATATAACAAAAAAGGGGAGAAATGGTTTGAAAAATTGAATTTTCAAATGACTAAGGGGGAGCTTTATTTGATTTCATATCCTTAATCTCTTATTCACATTTTTAAAGTTAAAGGGAGAGAATCTCAAACAATTTTTCACATTTTTAAAGTTAAAGGGAGAGAATCTCAAACAATTTTTCAAGATAGTTTTATTATATCAAAAAGAGGGAGATTGTAGAACTAATATTTTGATATAATAATTGAAAAATGTTTTAGACTGATTTAAAAAGTATTTAAAACAATTTCCAAAGTCCAAATAACTTGAAACTATGTTTAAGGATATTTTTAAAAGGTTTTACATGTTTTTCAAAGCTAAACTTCACAAAACTGTCCAAGCGTTTTGAAACACCTTAGGGCGTTTCGACACAGTGCATTCCAGTAGCTAAAACGTTTCGATACTAGTATCGAAACGGGCTTTCCCTGGATAAGGATTTTGCCCAGCGTTTCGAAACGGGCTATGCCGTTTCGATACGCCTACGTGGCATTGACCACAATGGTCATAAACCCCAACGGCTATTTCTCAACTAACATTTAAATGCAAGGCGTTTCGATACGGGTCCAAAGCGTTTCGATACGTGTTCCGGAACGGCCAGGGGCGTTCCGAAATGGGTGCCTTGTTAGATTGCAACGACTCTTTCTACTTAAAGGGTGTTTCGAAACGGGTTCGAGCGTTTCGAAACGGTGAGCTGCAGAACTGCATTTATGGTGGGAATTAAAGTCCTCAATGGCTCCAATTCAACCCCAACGGCTAGCAACGACTATAAACTCATCAAGGAGTATAAAAGGGACCTCCAAGCATCAAGTAAAGGTTAATGCTCATATTGTCAATCAACAAATGATCAAGAATTGTCTTAGAGCTTAAATTGTCATTTATTGTATAGACAAACACTAGTGAGCCAAAATTGTCAAATTTGCTCAAGTGTTTTAGGTTTTGGGTGAGTGCTAATTTGTGCAAACAAATACCTATTAGAGGGATTTAAGTTTGCTTATTGTGTCTCTTTGTAAAAGAGGGTTTTGATCAAGGCTTTGGGTAGAAAGCTTGATCGTGTATAAGGGTTTCCTCCTAAGCCTAGAAAAGGTGACGAATCAATAGTGGATTGATTGGAAATCCTTAGTGGGGAGCTAAGGTAGTGGATGTAGACCTTGGTTAGAAGGTTGAACCACTATAAATCATTGTGTCAATTATCATTTTAGCTTACACAATCCTTCCACCCAAAAATACACCTCTCCACCACTTGGTGAGCCTTATCGGTTGAACGAATCGAGCTCCTCTCAACTCAACACTTTGGGTGATGGTAAATACATTGACTTTTGGGAGGGGCCAGGGATGGAAGTTTCATGCTTAAAGGCCGCGTTTCCAAAAAAAATTTCCCTCTCAATCAAAAAGAGTGGGAAAGTCTGTGAATATGCTATCGTTGAAAATGGTTCATGGTGCTGGGAAATTCCACTGAGAAGAGATTTGTTCGGATGAGAGACACATGTTTGGGCTAGTTTCTTGGCTGTAATTCACAAAGTCAACTTCAACCCGTACGTTGTAGATAGAGTTATTTGGTCAGGGTCGTCATCGGGGATATATAAACCAAAAGATTTTTGTAAGATTATAACGTCTAATAGATCAATTGAAGACAAGCTATGGACTATAGTATGGAATAAACGAGTTTCTCTGAAGGTTCCAGTGTTTGTATGGAAAGTTATGCATGTAAGAATACCAACCTCGGATGAACTAATGAAAAGAGGAGTGCAGGTGAGGAATTCAACTATGTGCGTGCTGTGTAAAGAGAAACCTGAATCCATAAACCATATTTTCTGCAAATGTGAATATACATGGCAAATTTGGAAGAAATGGTGGGGAAGCTTCGACATTGAACTAGTCATGCCTGGGGAACTAAAATCATTTCTTGCTTTTTAAGAATCACAGTCGATCCAACCAGGTAAAAAACCCATTTGGATGATTGATTTTTTTAGCTTTATTTGGACAATCTAGTTACATCAGAATGATTGTGTGTTTAACTTGAAAAACCTTCCTATGAAGCATATTTACGAGCTTGCACTTCTACGGACTGGGCACTGGATCAAAGTTAGTTGGCCGCGTTCTTTGCCATCTCTCTCAGAGTTTGTCCGTATGCCTCAAGAAGCTGCAATTATAGAGGAGCAGATCGTGAGAAAGATGTTGGGTTGTTGGGAAGCTCCTGGTAGGGGATTCCTAAAGTTTTATGACGATACGACCACAAGGGGTGGTTACGAACATGTCGAAATTGGTGGAATATTACGTGACGAGATGAGAATTTGTCTTGCCCGATTCTCGAAGGAGATTGGCATTTCCGATCCCATGCAAGCTGTGCTGAAAGGTATTCTTGAGTCTTGTCTAATCTTCGCCTCCTTGGACTGGAATAAATCTCATAAATTAATTAAAGAAGCTAATTGCAAAATTACCGTAAACTGAATCATGGAATCCCACACTGCCCCCACGCATTTTAAATCGATTGTTAACTAATGTAATGCAATTATAAAGTCGCACAGATGGGAAATCAAGTTTACATATAGGGAGGCTAATGGCGATACGTATTTGCTGGCAAAGCAGGGTGTAATGCGAGAAAGGGAGCTACTTGAAATTAATGCAGATTTAGACCAGTCTCATTTCAAGATGTAAGTAACCTGCATCAAGGAGCAATTCAAGGGGCAAACATACTGTAAAGTACATTCATTAGTGAACCACCCAGTTAATGGCTTCTATTTTTGAATTCTCAAGCAACCCATTAGACAATTGTTTCGCTAAGTGTGTATTCACTTTTATTACCCCATGGTGTAATGATGTTTTATTTGAGTAAGATGGGTTTTTCGTTGTAACTAGGTGATCAAGAAGGGGTAAATAACTAGTTGGTCCACTTGAACAGGGTGCGGGCGTCTTACTAAGTTTAAGATAGTTTATTGTGATAATTTTACCTCATGTAACGTTTTCGGTTTTGACATGTAGCACTTTTTTTCCTCCAACTAAGTTTTAAGGAGGTTTTTTAACGAGACTCGTGCGAAAACCAAGTCCTTTGTAATAAAATCATCTCTATCTTTCAATAAAAAGCATATACAATTTCTGATAGAATTAGTCTAACAATGATTAAAAAAATCTACTTCATATATTTCTAAGCCCTAGGCTCAACAATATCTAAACCCAGCAATTTTAATATCTAAACTTCATATTTCAAATCCGATACTTAATTTAAAAGAATAAAATAAAAATTAAATTCTTAAAACTTGTATTATATCTTTTAACTAATTACAAAAGACTAAAAAGCAAAAACCAGGGTATCTTGATGGTTCCATTTCTGCTCCACCAAAACTTGCTTGAAATAGGGGTGGTGAACATATCGTTAATCCATTGTACTTGCAATTTGTTAAGCAAGACAGCTCGTTAGCATCTTGGTTGCTTTCTACAGTCAGTTCCAATATTTTGCCACGTTTAGTTGGTTCTGAAACGACAACGGCAGTCTGGAACTCGATCACTGATCACTATTCTAAGCTTTCCACAACCAAGCTTATGAATTTGCACTGTCGCCTGAGAACCATGAAGAAAGGCACTTAGACTATGCAAGAATATACGATGGCGATCAAAGAAGCATGTGATCTGCTAGCCACATCTTGTAGTTCTATTTCAGATCTTGAGCAGATTGCTACAATTCTAAATGGATTAAGCTAATAAATGTTCTTGCTGCACACATGTTGTTGAAGGATCATATAGTCCATATGTGGATGTCACTGTTGCAGAAACTGAAGAAGCTGATGGAAGCATTCAGGTTAAAGCTCTTATGGCGGATGGTCCTTTATCCTACTATGAATGTGTTAATATCGTTGGCAGTTACTTCACAATGGCAAATTAGATAGATCGATGTCAACAATGCCTTTCTTAAAGGCGATCTCACCGAAGATGTCTATATGCAGTAGATTCCTGATTTTGAGGAGGAGTATCACGATGGAACCACTCTTGTTTGCAAACTACGTAAAGCTCTCTACGGTCTTCGCCAAGCTCCTAGGAACTGGTTCCTCAAGCTTCGTGATTTTCTTTATCACTTGGGGTTTAATTCTTCCAGAGCATACCACTCCTTGTTCATTCTCACGGACACTGGAGTTGTATATTTGATTGTGTATGTTGATGACATACCGCTTACCAAAAGCTCTTCATCTCTTGTTGATCTTGTTATCAAGGAGCTCCATGACAAATTTTCCCTCAAGGATCTTGGCCTAATACAGTTCTTTCTCGGGATTGAAGCTCACCGATCTGATGGTGGTCTGCTTCTTACATAGCGCAAGTTTATTAACAAACTTCTTCACAAAACCCAACTGTTGGATTCAAACTTTGCCTCTACTCCTATGGCGACCACCACCAAGCTCAGTAAGCACGATGGATCTGCTCTTCCTAATGCGCAGCTATATCGTAGTACAGTTGGGGCTTTACAGTACATCACTCATACGAGGCCTGATATCTCGTATGCAGTCAACAAAATTGCTCAATTTCTTCAAAATTCCTCTACTGAGCATTGACTTGCTGTCAAACGTATTTTGCGTTACTTGCGAGGCACATCTGATCATGGATTATGGTTTCCCAGTCAGGTTAATGGTGGCATTCATGGAGGTAGCACTCTCACTACGTATTCTGATGCAGACTGGGGTGAGGATGTGGATGACAGAAGATCGATTTCGGGCCATTGTGTGTTCAATGGCATTCATTTGCTTTCCTAGAGCTCTCGGAAGCAACGTGCAGTCTCCATATCGACGAAAAAAGCTGAGTACCGCAACTTGGCAGATGCTACTGCAGAAGTCATATGGATTCAAGCTCTCTTTTCTGAACTAGGCGTCGCGCAGGCTGAGCTTCCTTGTATTTGGTGCGACAATACAAGTACAGTCGCCATGGCTGCAAATCCGATGTTTCACGCTAAAACGAAGCATCTTGAGCTTGATTTACATTTTGTAAGGGAAAAGGTGGTTGAAAAGCTAATTCAAGTCAACTACATCCCTGCAGAAAGTCAACTCGTCGATGTACTTACTAAACCCTTAGCTGCTGGCAGGTTTGAACTGCTCAAAAGGAAGATCTCGGTTGTCTCTCTTCATGAAGTCTTTCTCGAGCTAAGAAACTAGGGTGAATGTTAAACCATATGGTGGTTCACTGGTCTTTCACTGGCTCCTTATTTAAGTAGTTGAAAACTGTTAGGTTTGTTATGTCTGTTGAAAACTAGGGTGAGTGGTTATTTACCCTTTGTACCTAACCTACCTGGTGTATAAAAGAGAGTATTAGCTCTCTGAAAATCTCAGTGAGAAATTAATGAAAGTTGAGTTTGATTCTTCATTTCTTTGTAGTTTTCTTCATTTGTAACATAGGGGTGTTTATTGTTCAGTTAAACCGAACTAACTGACCGAAACAAAACAAAATTGATTAATCTATTAGATAATTTTAGGTTTCGGTTAATGATTAAGAGTCAATTATCGATTAATTTGGTTTAAAATCGGTTAATTAATTGAATTAATCGAACTAATCCAAAATATTAAATATTTAACACATTATAGATGTTTGTTTGTGTTCGTTTATCATTTAAATGAACGAACACGAACAAGCTACATTCCTTAATGAATGAACACGAACAAGAAATTTTGTGTTCTTTTATGTTCGTGTTCGTTCATTTGTTCGGTTAAAGTTAAACGAACGAACATGAACGCACCCTCGTCCGTATTTGTTCGGTTCGTTTACAGGCGGCACCAACCAACTACACTCTTTTCCAATAGGTCCCCTGAATCTTGGTCCATGACACCTTGCACCCGCCGAGGTTCTTTCAAAATAAGTGTCGTATGAGTTTCTTCCTTCCCACTTTTCTTTTCGGACTGCAACCTTAGTTTCTCAATATCTCGTCGATCCCCATCCCTTAGAACCATCTTCTTCCTCCAACAAACAAACCTTCCTCCATGTTGTGCTTCAAAAACCAAAATCACAGAACCACAGAAACAGAATCTGTGAAACTTTTCAATCGTCCTTACCGTGCTTCTCAATCTCATTCTAACAAAACCAAAACGCCTTCCATTCCGCGCTCATTTCCTAGCTATGAAAACATCTGCAACCTTTCCACAACTATCAAAAGCTAGCCACAGGCCTTTCCAATGTATCCCCTCCGACAGATTCCCCACATACAGCGTCACACAATCCTTATTTCGGTCACTCGCCACTACTGCCGCAGCCACGAAAAAATATGAATAAATATTACTTATAACCGCCTTAGAATTATTCAAAATATATATGTATTAAAAGAGGGATAAAATTTTGATACATGAGCTGCGAAAACTAATTTTACACGAGCTTGTATATTACAATATAAAACTCAAATCCTAAAATTCTAACTTTAACCTTAAAAAACTAAACCTTATACCCTAAATTCTAAAAACTAACCTTAAATATAAAGCCTACAATATAAACCCCTAAATTTTAAACTCTAAACCAAAACTAACTCTTAAAACTAAAAGACATGTGTAAAGTAAATTTTATACGGCATGTGTATAAAAAAATTTCCATAAAAAAATTTCTTCTTTCTAGAGGGGCTACAGTTCATCTGTAGATCTCAGAGAGGGGAAGGGCAGTTTCCAATGAGAGACGTTGGCTATGGAAATGTACACTATAAATTCCCCCTCATTTTAGAGGGTCAAAGTGCCATTTCTAAAGACTCATATCCTTCAAACACCAAATATTCAAAAAATATATACTACATATATTTTTATTTAATTTCTTTGAAGAGATTGAATTATGGAATGTGGTGACGGGTTCATTCGTTTTCCCAAGCTTACAAAATCAACTTTTGGTACACTACTCTCCAACTACAAATATAATTTTTTAGTATAAAAAATATATAAAGATTTATCTAGAAATTTGAAGGTTTATTGCCCATGCATGAAGAGTATTTTCATTATTAAAATGGTGAGATTTTATCTTCTGATTTTTAGTGGATTAATTATTACTTCCTTTTGTTCTTTTTGCATGCAAACATTTTTTGTTGTTCATTTTAAAGACTTTACACTATTGTTTTTCTGTGGAGTTTAAAGCTTAAAAGTATTCGAATTATTTTTTTATTTTTTATGTCCGTGTTTGTTTTTACTGTTCATATTTGAAATTCGAGTCCACTTTGATAACTTCATCCAAAATTTAATTTCTATGTATGTTTTTACAATAATGGCTGGTTCATTCTTCAGAAAAATAATATATGCTTTTAGTAGACTAATGATGATATCTTTTAACTCCAGGAATAAAATTATAAATATGTTGTATTTATTTATTTGATTTATATTTTAATCTCAAATTAGGATATGTAATGATTTCTTTATTTTATAGATTTTTTTAAAAATATTTTATAAACTTTTTTAAAAAATAATTGAATGATTTCAAGGTTCACCTTTAACAATCTAGTTTTGCTTTCGATATTTGGTTTTCTAATTTATTACTCACTCTGTCACAGTAATTGTGTCACCTTTTTATTTTAAAATTATCACAGTCAAATTATCACTTTAAACAACTCCATCAACTTTTCTGACACAAATTTACTTTTCTATCTTTGTTTTAGTTTTCCAACAAAAACAAAAGATAACTTTTTTAAAGATAAACTTATCATTTAAATTATTTGACACCATACAATATTTTCTTCTTAAAACAAAAATTTCTTAGATATTCAACTTTAATATTTATTTGTACTTTATAGTTAATAATATTGGTATATTTAAATTGGAAGATTGCCCAAATATTACTTTATAGACTTAAGATATTGTTCAAAAACGAATTCCAATCTCTCCACTTTCTAACAAAACAGGCCGACATGTGGAGCGTTTTGGGGAGTAAAGAACTGTTCAAAATCGGGTTATCCACCCGTTACTTTTGAACAGTGCAATAAATGGTAAATGGATGCCTTTATAATGCCAAATAAGACACGTGGCGTGAGCAGGGGATGCCTGGCACCGTTCAAAGTCGGTTTGCCCTCCCCCGTATGTGAACAGTGCCCCAAATATTGGTGCATGGCACGCGGGTCAGGGTGGCTGGAGGGTCAGACTTTATGTCTGATTTTTTTAATTGTATGAATCGGAGTTGGTTTTTTGTGGTTGAAATTGAAATGAGTTGGAGATAAATAGGGGTTGTGTTGAAGGTTGAAGAAAGAAGATATAGGGTAGAAAATAGAAGAGGAAGATTTTGAAGAAATTTTGTAAGTATTTATATTTTATTTGAGAAAATTATGTTAAATTTATATTTATATTTGTAATGTATGTATTTTTTGTAGTTACTAATTTTTATTTTTATTTTTTCAGATTAGTTTTTTTAAATTTTATATATGTTGGAATTTTGAAGTTAATTTTTGAAATATGAAAATTGTTGTGTTAAATAGGTTGTTGAAGAGTAGAAGAAGAAATTTTGTGAAGAGTTTGAGAAAGAGAGATTTGAAGAAATATAGTAAGTATAATGTAATTTTATTTGAGAAAATTATGTTAAATTTATATTTATATTTGTAATGTATGTATTTTTGTAGTTACAATTTTTTAGATTAGTTTTTTTAATTTTATATATGTTAGAATTTTGAAGTTGATGTTTGAAATATTGAATTTTTTTGTTAAATAGGTTGTTGAAGAGGAGAAGAAGAAATTTTGTGAAGAGTTTGAGAAAGAGAGATTTGAAGAAATATAGTAAGTATAATGCAATTTTATTTGAGAAAATTATGTTAAATTTATATTTATATTTGTAATGTATGTATTTTTTGTAGTCATTTGCCCGTATCGTCGGCCACCTTCATCATATGATTGAGCCCATCTCTCTCTCTCGATGTTGTTGGTCCAACTCTAAACACGCTCGCCATATTTCATTAAACCCGCCATCTTCCTTTTAAATTTTAGTCGTGGTAGTTGATACCCTGTGCCAAAATATTTGTTTGACTTAGCATCAACATAAATCAAAACACATCACTGCATGCACATATATAACAGAATTTGAAAGAATGACACTTATCCATGCTTATAATCTCATTGCGAAGGTACTGATTTTTGAACCTTTCAATGGCATTCTTTCTGATGTGACGAACACAATATGCAGGGTATACATGGGGAGGTGTCCAATGACTTCCCTCTCGATTAATTGCTGCTTTGATACACGTCCCTCAATCAGAGATAATACAAACCCCGTCTTCTCGGACCACATGCTCACGCAAATTTGTCAAAAAGAAATCTCAAGCTTCAGCAGTTTCCCCCTCAACAATTGCGAATGCAATCGGAATGACATTGCTCTCACCATATTGCATAACGACAACCAGCAGTATGTGAGAGTATTTCTCGTAAAGCCATGTTCCATTCACTTGGATCATACGCTTACAATACGGAAAGCCGTCAATTCATGGCTTGAAAACCCAGAACAGTCGATGAAAAAAATTATACCCCTTGAAGCAATTGCCCTTGTCGGTTGCACGCATCATTTGTTTGATACCTGATTATGGTGCTTGGGATGAACTGTGTCATTGTCATCAATAACGCTGGTAGCTCATTATACGATCTGTCGTAATCACCATACACTGAATGCAATGCCTTATCCCTTGCACGCCACTCCTTCTTATATTGTATTTGATATTGAAATAGTTGTGCAACGGTTGCTTGAATGGTTGAAACTGGAACCCTTGAATTTGGTTCGACCAACTTCATCACGTGATGGCTTATTACACTAGAGTCCAATTTGTTGTGGTCCTGGTCAATGGCTGTTCGTAAACATGTGTGATCATCATTGTACTTCGTGACCTCCCAACGACCACTCTTCTTAAGCTTCGTTACACAAATCTTCCAGTTGCACCATGCTCCGTACTTCACACACTTCGTAAGGAAAGTTTTCGTGTTGGATTCTACAACCGCATAATCTACATGTTGTCTGATGTTATACTCTTTAATTGCTAATATAGCTTCATCATTTGCCTTAAATTCCAGTCCCTCAAACAAGTCGTCATTCTGACTCGAACTTAGTTGGGGCATATCTGGAAATTGTGGCACCCTCATCGCATCGAAATTCACCAAGTGCATATGAGTAGGAGCTTCGTATAATGTAATGTCACCCCCGGTCGGAACAAATTCTCCAACACCGAAGTTAGGGGCTTGACCAACGTTATTCGGGAACAAATCAGGATCCTCAATATCTTCATCTTCTATGGAATCTTCTAATGACTCTCCCCATCGGCCACGTCCAAGTGCAATATTAGCATCAATAGTCGATCCCTACGATGGACCATATGTTGACGGCCCACCTTCATGAAATTCACTAGATGTCCCAGTTGCCAACATTGCAACAAAATTGCCTCCGAACATATCAATTTCGTTATCGACACCCATTTGACTAGATTCCCCGGTTGCGTTCTAGAGGGGCCAGGAATATCAAGCATCTCATCAAACAACTCGACATTTTGAATTCCCATTGATTCATGCTTTGCGATCATAATTTTCACATCTTCATTATCTTCGAGAGCAATCGCAGAATATATGACTGGATTCGAACATGTCATCCATCGGTACCGCAAATTATGAATCGGAGCTCTTATTTTCTCCAATATCTCCTCTTTCAATACTCGAAGTGTGATTTCTTTTTTAATTCTCATCTTCGTAGGCCTCTCCGAATGAAATATGATACCAGCATCAGATTTCACCATTTGTCCATTGTAATGGACAGTCACAAAACATCTGTTGTTGCTCATTTTCTCTGCATATTCGGAAAAAAAAAATCAATCCACAATTAATTTTCAAACAACATCAAAATTATACAGATAAAAAAATAATATTTCAAAACAACATACATTTTTTCTTCCAACTTTCTTCTTCTTTTACTACTTCTTCTCCCTCTCTACTCAAATTTTTAGTAAACGGTTTTTTATCAAATTACATTCTTCACCACTAACGCAACCTATTTAAAAAAAACCTAACTTGAATATTTTTCTATAATACCCCTACACGAAAATTAATATTCACTAACAGATTTCCAATCAAAAAATTACACTACCCCTACATAATTTAAAATTATTATAACAATTAAAAAAATTACTACCCTGCACCTGCACCTACACCACTATTATTTCACATCACTGAAACCTACACCCGCACCTATACATGCACCTATATCACATCACTGAAACACTACACATGCACCTACACCACTATTATTTCACATCACTGAAACATATACTTGCACCTACATCTGCACCTATATCACATCCCTAAAACCCTACACCTACACCACTATCATTTCACATCACTGAAACCTACACATGCATCTAC
Source organism: Hibiscus tridactylites (assembly GCA_958450335.1). NCBI lineage: Eukaryota > Viridiplantae > Streptophyta > Magnoliopsida > Malvales > Malvaceae > Hibiscus > Hibiscus tridactylites. The sequence continues at coordinate 65,333,196 of OY288287.1, read as the reverse complement.
ACCTGCACATATATCACATCACTAAAACCCTACACCTGCACCTACACCACTATTATTTTACATCACTGAAACCTATACATGCACCTACACATGCACCTATATCACATCACTGAAACCCTACACCAGCACCTACACCACTATTATTTCACATCACTGAAACCCTACACCTACATCTACACCACTATTATTTCAAATCACTGAAACCCTACACTTGCACCTATATCAATTAAAACAATTATTCGAATCTTTTGTTCAATCTGAAAAGACTGATCACTGAATTAAAATTAAGTTATATTTTAGTACATAATTAGTATAAAATATTTTTTAAATTTACATTAAAAATTAAAATCACTAACCTAAAACACTAAATATTAAAAATTAATTAGCTCTAAATTTTGAATACGTAAATCCTTATATCTCATATTTATAATATTTAATATTGAAATAATAATGATTTATTATTTTATATTCGATAAAAAAATGTGTGATCTCTTATAATTTTAATCACACAATACCCGCCTCACATTCATCCAATTAAAAAAAATATTCAGACATTGATACTAGCACATGCCTTTAATAAAAATCAGCACTTCCCAATTAAAAAAATCAATATTCATCCAATATTGCACCTCGAGGCACTGACTTTGAAACATGGCTTTGTGCAAAAACAGGAGGAGCACACCCCAATTTTGAACAGTTGTTGGCCTTCCCAAATAATGCCACGTTGCTTCACCCAATATTGAGAATAGAGAAAAAAGCAACCCGACTTTCAACAGTGCACAACCTGAAAAAACATTGTTCAAAAATAAGGTGTGGTCAACCGATGTTCACTTTTTGAACAGTAAACATCCCTATTTCTGTCCATAATCTCTTACCATCTTTATTGTTGGAATTACAAAAACCCAAAGTAATATTTGGGTCAATCTTCCAAAATTTTAAAATAAGTTACTAAAAACTTTTTTCAATTTTTAAGGTTCAAGTTTAGCTCGACATGAAAATTCTTCAAACTCAACCAACATTGGCAGCAACACCAACTCCAATACCTCGCCATCGCTGGTGCGCGAGTAAGATCGATTCATGCCGATAGCCAACGTGATCCACATCATACACCGCATGCTCCTTTCGCATGCCAAAATCTCCGACGAATCCAAAGAAATCGTCCAGGAATATGTCTCAGAGTTCACCAGTTTCATCACTGATAAAGCCAACGAGCATTGCCAACATGAGCAGCACAAAACCATCACCATTGAGGACGTGCTTTGGACTATGGGAAAGTTAGGCTTCGACGAATACGTCGAGCCTCTCACAATTTTCTTAACCTAGTACAGGGAGGCCAAGAATGACAGGACATGTGAGAAGGGGGCCATGGTGGACGGAGAAGATAAAACGACGGTGGTGTGTTTGTGTAAGGGAGATAAACGACGGTTTGAGATTTTAGGGGAGAAAATACGAGAGAGAATAGTAATCTAAAATCTTATTGAAATATGAAACTGATGGGATGGTGAACCCATTGCAATACTTGGGTATTTATAACTCAACTACTAACAGCACAAACCATCTAACAAACTCTAAACAAAATATTAACTAATTCATATTATTTTCAACTAATTATATTCTAACACACTTAATTTGTGACTGCAATTACAACTAATTATAATTGTCTAACATTCACACTGTTTTCTTCTCTTGTTGAACTTCTTCAATCTTTGTTTTTGAGTTGGAGTTGAGTCCATGAGCTAACTCAGTGAGTTGGTTCAGGGAGTTGGGGAGTTGGTCTTTCTTCAACATTCTTCATCCTTTTGTTTACCCTTCATCTTTTTTTTACTTTCTTTCTTCTTCACAAATACAGGTGAGCTGGTACCCGAAGAAGAAAAATAGTTGACTTCAAATCTATCTTTACTTGAACATTTGCTTAACAATGTACATCTGTTTTTTTTCCAGTGTACTGATAGAAAGAAGCTTTCTTCAACTTTCTTCCTTTCCTTCCTTCTTCGATGGTCAATCATACAATTTCCTTTCTTCATTTTCTTCATCTACACAACAACCTTTGAACTGTTGCAGGACTGAACATCACAACTCTATAACCAACTTTAACCAGCTTTCATCATCACTCAATGTCTCATAAAGTATAAATTGTTTCCAGCAGTAAATAATATAACAACTTCAACAATAACCAACGTGCAAAGTTCCAAGAAAACCAAATTCCACATTACTCAAATTCATATGCAGCAATCAAACCTTCAACATTCAACATCCAGCAAATAAGAAGCAGATGATTAAATCCAACATATGGAACCTAAGCATACCCACACATCATCATAATGTCAACAGAAGCTAGATCTTAAATTTAATTGTGTATAATACCAAACACCAGAGAACAGAGCACCATTGCACTAGTTGATCAACAATTAGAAACCAACTTCCAACATTAACTGAGAATCAACTACTACCGAGACTATTGATTTAACCAACAACTGAATCAATCACCAATAGTGAGCAGATAATGTATCGATAACACAAACAATGCAGCACCAGTAATTAACAAACAGAGAAATCGGTCTAGCAGTTAACAATGATAAACTTTCTCTGTGAACAACCAATTAACAGATGAAAAAAGCAACGAGCAGCAACTGGTACTGTATTTTTTTTAACTGAAACCAACTCTTCTTTTCCTATTCTAATCATTTGCTCAAGATCTGAAACTACAAGCTCCTTTTGTTCCATTTATTTTGATATAACAAACCACAACAATGTCGACACAATTTCAAAGAGTGACTCAATAGCTAATCAATCAGAAGAAGTGATAAAGATCTCACCAGAGTAATGAATCAAAAAACACTGCCGAATGGAGAACAAAACGGCAAGAAACGTATAAGAACGAGAAGAATGATAACTCAATCGACAATGGAAGAAACGCTTCTGAAAATATTCAGATCTGAAAAGAAATGGCATGCATCGAACGACGGTTAACTACGAACGAAAAGATATCAGACCTTTCATCAGATTCAGATCGAGGCGGCGGTAGAGACTTCACAAGATCGATAGTGGAGTCGAAATGACGACAGAGTCTTTGGTCTTTGATATCGACGTCGTAACAACATCAAAAATTGAATTGTGCCGAATTAACATCATCTCAGATTCACCACCGTGAATGGTGAAGAAGAGAATCGCAAAACTGATAGCAGAGGGAGGTTCACAAAAGAGCATAGCATGATGGCAGTAGCGAGAAAAAAAAAAGTCAGGATCGTTGGAGAGAGAAGAGCGATCGCAGGATCATCGGCGATTTGAGTAACAGAAACGATTTCAAGATTTGAAATCAGAGAACGGTTGAAGAACTGAGCAGAAAACGCTATGGAGGATTTCAAGATCTGAAATCAAAGAATATAGTGGAAACAAACTCAGATTTGAAAGACAAAAACGAAGAAGAAAAGGCACCAGGATCGACGGCGAATGATACCATGTGAGAAGGGGGCCATGGTGGACGGAGAAGATAAAACGACGGTGGTGTGTTTGTGTAAGGGAGATGAACGATGGTTTGAGATTTTAGGGGAGAAAATACGAGAGAGAATAGTAATCTAAAATCTTATTGAAATATGAAACTGATGGGATGGTGAACCCATTACAATACTTGGGTATTTATAACCCAACTACTAACAGCCCAAACCATCTAACAAACTCTAAACAAACTATTAACTAATTCAGATTGTTTTCAACTAATTATATTCTAACACACTTAATTTGTGACTGCAATTACAACTAATTATAATTGTCTAGCAGGACATCACATCATGGTGAGCCCATCTTGAAGTATAGGATTGACCATGGACCAGTGATGATGTCTCTTTTTAACAACTCAACATTTTAGGTGGGATTTCGCTTGGATGCTGTCGCCGCCACTAATGCCATCGCATGTGAATACTGTCATGGCAATGGGGGCGGAATTAGAGATTTCAGTAAAAAAAAAAAGGAAAAGTGATGGTACTTCAGTAAGAAAGGGGTTCGAAGGAGAGTTCGATTCTAAGTCAAAACTCCTGAGTACGAATAAGAAAGATGGCACCGTTTCGGAAACAAAAGGACAGTTGAGAGCACGTGCTGGAAATGATGGTGATCGTGACGGGCCACGCGCGGATCAAGTCAAAACGTGGAGTGGTCTCGAGGTTAACGGCCCAGTTGAAAGAGATGCTGAAAATATGCCCAATGAGCCCAGATGCAATGAGAGGAATAAAGAGTAACCGTTATGAGGTGTTAGTTTTGTTAGAGAAATGCCAGCTGTTAAAAAATAATTTGCAGAGCTAGCCATATTAGAATGGATGTACTGAACTTTGTTTTTTACGCATTATCATCAATGAAAATTCCTTGATCCTACTCTCTCAAAATTCTCTTCTGATCTAATCTTTTTTTTTTTTCTCATTCTTGGTCTATTTCTTATTTCTTCAATCTATTCGTGACAAATACAATCGAGATGCTTCGGGTGCTACTGCTTCCCTCGTCAAATCCCTTGTCATCTTCAAATCTAACTGTTTTCAGACACACATATATAAACATGAATTTTGAAATAACGATTGAAGGGGGACCAATGCAGAAAAGTTGCAACGAATTGGATGAACTCTTATCTATCCCACGCCATCAAACCAATTTCACTACGATAAGCTACCCAAAAACAAGTACCATGAAACTCAAAAGAATGGCAGTTCTGTCTTGAGTTCAAAACTATTTGTATGTAAATAATTTTTGTCAGAAGACTCATCTACCAAAATTAATATGCGACGCGGATCGGTACGGAGAAATGACATTTTGACGGTGGGGGTAGGAACCTTTTTCTCAGTTAAAAAAATGTGCCAGATAAAGTCGATATCTCAAACTCAAAGAGAAAAGCAGTTATTCTATTCATGATCATTGACATCCTGAATCGACTACAGTGAGAAAAACAATCAATCTAGTGTAATTATTACTAATATTTTATCATTTGATCCCATTATTCTTTTCTTTATCGGCAAAAAAGCAATATTATTATAGCAGCAATGCAACCGAAAGTGCTTTTATATTTTATATTTGACATTGTTTAAAGAATTACTTATTAATTACATATATTCCCAACACAATTCAGATGTACGGACAATCCAAGAAATTTGATTTATTTATCAATATGATTTCAACTTGTTTAATACAACAGTGTCGTCACTAACATACAAAATCTTGTTTATTTTCTCCTTATCCAAAATGGAACTTGTTTCCTTTTTTATGCTACTTTTACATTAAACAAACATCCATCCCACGCCTTATAAATAGCAGATGATGCAGTCTCGAACTCCACCATAGCTAAGCTTACTCGCTCATTTGCCTGTTTCATCTTTCTTAATCTTCACCTTCTTTTGATACTTATTGGCTGCATTAAATTGTATGTTGTAGATTAAATTTGTTTAACAAAATCAAAAGAGAGCGGTTCAGGTTGTGGTAATGGACAAGGTGAGGGATTTGGCATCCAAGAAGGCAGCTGTGATATTCACAAAGAGCTCATGTTACATGTGTTACAGCATCAAGACACTGTTTTATGAGCTCGGTGCTAGCCCGGCGATCCATGAGATTGACCACGAGCCTAGTGGGCGAGACATGGAGCGGGCTCTACGAGGGCTCGGGTGCGATCCCTCGGTCCCGGCTGTGTTCATTGGTGGAAGATTCGTAGGCTCAGCGAAAGATATCATATCGCTTCATGTGGATGGATCACTCAAACAAATGCTCATAGATGCGAAGGCCATATGGTTGTAGCAATAACCGTGTAAAAAAATAAAAAAAGGAAACAACTTAATTGCCTATTCCAAATATTGGCAATTAAACTTAGTACTACTGTGAAATAACATGAACTTCTTGAGAATAGCCTAAACCTAATTCAATATTTTCCACGTAATACGTTGTAGGATTCTTTCCTATCGGAAACAGACATAAATGCATGGCCTGTACTAAAACTTGTGATGGATCCCATCCCACTGGAGAATGGAATAAAGTTTCCACGAAGCAGAAATGCGGTTTGACTGTTGTTTCTGGTAATGAAGAATCATTAATCATATTCCAAAGCTTATGCCCCCTGTCGTGAACTGACCATACTTGCAAAAGCAACATCTTGCTGGTGAGTGGTGACATTCTTGAGGGTATTACAGTTATCTTTTAGCAAGTTTAGTTAATGATTTTATATCAAACTATGTTACTCATAAGTGTCGGACATGGGTATCCATCCGATATAGGTATAACTAAGTTTTCTTAAACTTTTCTAAATATTTAGAGAATCTTTACAAGTCATGTCCTCGTATCCAAATGATGGACATGATACACAACCACAAGCACAAACATTTAAATTAGTTATCGGTATACATACAAATAGCATACTCTTCTTCTACAATTGTGCACTGTTTTTCCCCGCTCATTCAAACATCTTGTGTATGTCCTTGACAACGAGCAGGGATGGACTAGGGGTGCTGGAGCAATCACACCGCCTGAAAATTTCAAACTTCTGTATAGTTAAATTACCTAAGTTTGCACACTTAAATTTCTAATATAACTTCCTAACAGTTTGCACCAATAACATAAAATTTTTTGTATGTCCTCTATAACGCGGATAGAGAATCTCGTCCCACGTCAATAAGGAAGAGTCGTTGTCATTACACGCGTGTGTGCGAGGCTCACTCGCACATACGATGGTGCTATATATATATATATATATATATATATATATATATATATATATATATATATATTGTAGATGCATGTGGGAAGAATCATACAAGTTGGTGGGCGCAACATGGAAAGAAAGAAGCACCGAAAGGCCATCACATTCGCGATCTCCTCCGAAATCTTTCTGCATAAGGGATCCAAAAAGGAGATGATTGTGAGAATCTGGTTTAAAGTGACTTGCTAGCCTCGCAATTTTTTACTTCTGTTGCCTCTGGATTGAAACCATTAAGAAATAATTACAAAGTGGCGGGACTGTTTTTTGTTGGCCTCACTCGAACCGACTTTTATTCATGTATATTTTGTTATGGTTATAGTATAAGTAGGTAGTCAGTTGTATTTGTGTTAGTTAAGATGAGTCAGCAAAGCAATTAGGTTGTTATTGTTAGTAATTGTTTCAGCTTATTCACTTTGCTATCTCATTCTTGTATAAATTCAACCCAGTCTCATTTTGAGATATTATGAGTTTTATAAATAAAATACAGAGGGTACCGTCCTCTCTTTCCTATTCTCTCTATCAGTTCTAAAGTCATAGAATCCTATCATGGTATCATTCGCCGTTAAAGGTTCTGGTGCCATTATCTCTTTAATTTTTTTCGCTTTGTTTCTCTTCCGTTGTGTTACTAGCTCTGTGTTAAGGTTCAAACACCTTAAGAGAAGATAGTGAAAGAGAGAACGGCACTCTCTGAATTTTATTGATTAACCCATAATATCTCAAATGAGACTGGGTGAGTATTTATACAATGAGATGAGAAAGAGCCAACTGCATAACAGACACTAACAGACTTCTAACTTCCTAAACTTCCTAACTGCCATCAGTTTACTCAATCCATCTCAGCAGAATACAATAGACTTGACAATACTCACCTACACTAGACTCATAACATTCTCCTTGTATTCCAAAACTTCAAAAGCTTCAATTTGCTGTTGATGAACAAACCAGAGCAACCTGCAAAGAACAAAACATACCAAGAAAACATCCTAATAAAAGAAAAACACAACCACACAACCTGTTCAACTTTGCAACTCAGATATGGAGCTTTGCAACTCAGATATGGAGGGAAGAACTGCAAGTTTCTGTCGAAACTTAAAAAACAGATCAACTGATAACGGCTTGGTCATGATATCAGCTACTTGTTCAATAGCTGGAACTTCATTCACCAAAAGTTTTCCAGTACTTACCTTTTCACGAAAAAAATATAAATCGAGTTCAACATGCTTGAACTTAGAATGCATTACCGGATTGGCTGAGACAGCCACAGCACTCGAATTATCACACCAAAGCACTGGAGTCCCATCAAACGAAAGATGAAGTTCCTGTAACAGTGACTGAAGCCATAAAACCTCAATAGTGGCACAAGCCACAGCACGATACTCGGCTTCGGCTGTGGAACGAGAAACAACAGACTGCTTTTTGCAACCCCAAGAAACAGGATTACCCCCAAAGAATAAACAAAATCCAGTGGTAGACCGTCTATCATCTAAGTCCGAGCCCCAATTAGCATCTGCGAATGCTATAATATCCAAGCGTGAAGTGGCAGTAAAAGACAAACCATAGTCAATTGTACCTTGAAGATACCTTAGTATACGCTTGACAGCCTGAAAATGTGTATCAAGTGGGGACTGCATAAACTGGCAAACCCGGTTTACAGCAAAGGCAATATCTGGACGTGTAATGACAATATACTGTAAGGCACCAACAATACTTCGATACTCAGTCACCGACTCTAGAGGACTACCAACAGTAGATGACATTTTACAATTAGAAACCATAGGAGTTGGCAAACCTTTTGCACCAAGTAACCCACTGCGAGACAACAAATCAGAAATGTACTTCTGTTGACTCAAAACCAGACCACTATGTGCATGTCGAACCTCAATGCCCAGGAAAAAATCAAGGACCCCTAAATCCTTTAAAGAAAAATTCTTATCTAAGTCAGAAATAACACTCTGTATCAGCTCTTCATTATTACCAGTAACTATAATATCATCGACGTAGACAAGAAGATAAATCATACTAGTATCAAACACACGAACAAACAGAGAGGAATCAGATCGAGATAGCACAAAACCAACAGACTGAAGATAAGTACGCAATTTATCAAACCAAGCCCGTGGGGCTTGCTTCAAACCATATAGTGCTTTATGTAATTTACAGACTAACCGTTTCTTATCTCCTTGTTCATACCCAGGGGGCTGCGTCATATAGACTTCCTCAGCAAGATCACCATTGAGGAACGCGTTATTGATATCAATCTGGCGAAGAATCCACCCTTTCAAAACAGCCACAGAAAGAATAGTCCGCACTGTTGTTGGTTTAACCACCGGGCTAAAGGTCTCGTGAAAGTCATACCCGGCTTGTTGAAGAAAACCTTTTGCTACAAGCCGCGCTTTGTACCGTGATATCGAACCATCAGCATTGCGTTTGATTTTGAAAATCCACTTGCAGCTGACCGGGGAGCGATTGGGAGGCAGTTCAACAATGGACCAGGTACGATTCCGAATGAGTGCATCATACTCCTCTTGTGCAGCACGTCGCCAACGTTCATCTTTGAGGGCATCACGAATATTCTGAGGCTCAAAATCCGCAGGCAATAGAGAAGATCCAGACCCAGAACTAAGACTTGTATTATAGAGCTTAGGTTTATGAATACCATTCTTTGCTCGAGTTAGCATAGGATGCCGATTGAGGAGTGACACACCTGAGAACTCAGAATCAAACAGACACAAACCTTCTCAGAAGCAAACTATCAAACAGATGATATGCAGAAAGAAAGCCAGACACAGCAGAAATCCAGACTGATGCCACAAGCCACAGAGTATCACAAACGCACAACGCATAACCACAAGCAGATTATGTGCAGCCAAACAGACAAAATACACTGTACAAAACTCAGCTAAGAGCCACGAAAAAGCCAGGAAACAAAATAACCATGATCGGAAAGTTATGACGTTTCTAAGATCTAAGCAAATCAAAGAAACACAATCAACTGATCTCAGGAATCTCTAAACAACCACTCGTCTGTTTTTCAACAATCACAGAAAACAGAGATTCTAACGGTTTGACAGAGAATCCAAAATTAGGAGATCAACAAAATTGTTGCAGACATAAGCATGATGAGTACATAAATCTTCTTAAACAAGTCGAAAATACCTCAAACTTGGGAGTTGATTATTGAGTCACCTGCTCAAATCGCAATCATAGCCACGCCGATCAACAAGACAGATCCACGAACGAAGAAACAGATGTGAAGTGAAAGAAACAAATGTGAAGCGGAAGAAAAGAAAACAGATTCAAGAAAAGAAGCCAGGATTAACAATGGCAACTGATACCATGTTAAGGTTCAAACACCTTAAGAGAAGATAGTGAAAGAGAGAACGGCACTCTCTGAATTTTATTGATTAACCCATAATATCTCAAATGAGACTGGGTGAGTATTTATACAATAAGATGAGAAAGAGCCAACTGCATAACAGACACTAACAGACTTCTAACTTCCTAAACTTCCTAACTGCCATCAGTTTACTCAATCCATCTCAGCAGAATACAATAGACTTGACAATACTCACCTACACTAGACTCATAACACTCTGGCCTTCTTGATTTCGGCATCGTTGCGTGCTTCAGACTGTGGTTGTGGATTGAGCTGATGACTCGATAATTGTAAGATTTACATACTCGCTCAGTCTCAATCTTTACATCAATTCTCTGGTCTACTTTGAGATTATTCTTTGTCATGAGGAAGTTTGTTTCATGATTCATTGCTACGAAACAAATTAATGAGTAGTGAATAATTTTTAGATTAGAGGTTGTGTCAATTTGGTTCTTTTCAATACCTTTGCGACATCACAGTCTGTTCATGTGTTTTTTACTCTTTGGTTTGATGCTGAATTCTTTCTTTGCTTGCTTTTTGATTTGTGAGATTCATGTTGTAGAATTGGTTCCTTTTTATCTGCAATCTGTTTGGTGTATTGATGGATCTGGTATGCACATAATATGTTTGATACTTTGTCACTAGGAGTTGTTTTGGTAAAGTCAGCGTGGTTTTTAGTTCCTTTTAGCTTTCTGTTTGTTTTTTGTTCTACTGACTTCCTATGGCTGGTGAGTCTGTCGATAGTTCTAGTTCTATTCCAGCATCTCTTTTGATTGATACAAGTTCATATACAGTACAACAACTTCCCAAACTCGATACTGTTAAGCTGAATGAGAGCAGCTATGTTTTCTGGAAGCATCAGGTCATGTTGGTTGTTGAAGGATATGGGTTAATGTCCTTTCTTTCGGATCATAAGGTACCTGACAAGACTATGGTGAACGAGTCGGGTCAATCTGTTCCTAATTCCATTTTCTTAGCATACTTGAAGCAAGACAAGCTTCTTGCGTCTTGGCTTCTTTCTACGGTATCGTCAGATCTGCTTTTGCATCTCACTGGTTTATCAACCTCTCAAGCTATCTGGGATGCGTTGTCTAGAAGATTTGTTGCCAGATCTTCTACTAAAATCTCCTCGTTGCGACACAATCTTCACTCTCAACGAAAGCGTGGCCAGTCTGTCTGTGAGTATCTTGCGAAAATTAAATTGATCTGTGATACTTTAAATGCTTCAGGTCATGTTGTTTCTGATCAAGAACAAGTTAGTGTGGTTCTTTCTAGTCTCTCGGCTGAGTTTGAGAGTGTTATTGATGTAGCTTCAAGAGAGACACTCACTCTTGAAAATTTGTCTGAGATGCTTTTTGACTATGAGGCTCGACAGTAGGAGTTTTTGGATGATAGGATGTCTATTCAAGCTAATGTTGTGACTCGTTCCTCTGATAAATTTGGCTCCTACAAGGATGATGAAGGTGACAATCAAGAAGATGTGGCTGACCAGTCTAACCATCAGTTTAATGGTTCGAGTCAAAATTATTTTTTCGAGAGGACAACATGCAAATGCTTTTCGTGGTTGAGGACGTGGTCGTTTTGGCAACAATCGTCCTCAATGTCAACTTTGTGGGCGCTATGGACATCTGGTTCATAAATGCCGGTATAGATTCAACCATAATTTCCCTGGTGTTTTATCTTGTGATAGTATCTCTCGTGATTCTTCTCCTAGTTTTGCTAATTTTTGCTCTCATGGGTTTAGCTCGTGTCCTGAGCGTACTGGTTCGATTTTTCCCTCTTCTTCGAAGCTTGTTCAAGCCTACAATCATGTGTTTCTTGTGAATCCTTTTGCTCTGTTTTCAGTACCTCAAGGGGCTTCCTTTATGCAAGCTTATGCGTCCACATGACCAGTCGCTTCCAACTACAATCAAGGTCATATTGTCCCTAGTTCAATGAGTGTACCTTCAGCTCCTCATCTTTCTTCCAACATGTTCTCTATTCTGGTTATAGCAAATTCATTTTCTCCTGCAATGAGTGGCAGTGATGTCTCTGGATCTCGAGATGTTGTGTGGTACCCTGACTCGGGTGCAACACACCATATCACTAGTGATCGTTATAATCTTCAATCGAATATTGTTTACACAGGTATGAATTCCTTATGTATGGCTAATGGACATGAAGTAAAAATTACACATGTTGGTTTAGGTATTGTATCCTCTACGAATCGAACTTTGTGTTTGCGAAACCTCTTATGTGTACCAGATATCAAACGTAATTTGTTATCTGTGTCACAATTTGCACGTGATAATGTTGTTTATTTTGAGTTTCATCCTCACAAATGTTTTGTTAAGGATGCTCAGACCAAGGAAACGCTGTTGGAGGGGAAGCTTACTCCTGAAGAGCTCTATGAATTGAATTCTTCCAGTGCTACTGATTTTCTTGATGTTTCTATTGTGAATAGTGCTTCTTCTGTTGCAAATAATGTTGTATTTGAGACATGTAATGTTTCGAAGTGTTTGCCTTTGGAGTTATGGCACAAACGCTTGGGTCATCCCTCTTTGAACACTCTTAAGACTACTTTACATTCTTGTAATATTCCTGTTAGTGAAAATAAATTTCCTTCGGTTTGTGGTTCTTGCTTACAAGGCAAGGCTCATAAATTGCCTTTTCAACTGTCCAGTACTGTGTATGACTCTCCCTCCCAACTTGTTGTTTCAGATGTGTGGGGTCATGCCCACACGGCCTCAGATGGTTTCCTGTACTATGTGTCATTTATTGATGTTCATAGCAGGTTTACTTGGATGTATTTACTTAGAAAAAAAATTGAAGTCTTTCAGTGCTTTGTTGATTTTCATAAAATGGTAGATGTTCAATTTGGTTTTCGTATTAAGGCTCTTCAAACGGATGGTGGTGGTGAATATACGGCTCTAGTAGCGTGGCTTCAACGGAATGGAATTCTTCAAAAGGTGTCTTGTCCGAATACTTCTGAGCAGAATGGCAAGGCCGAAAGGAAACATCGCCATATTGTCGAGATGGGGCTGACTTTATTGGCTCAGGTTGGACTTCCATTGCATATTGGAGTCATGTGTTCATAACGTTGGTGTTTTTGATTAATCGATTGCCCACTATTGTTTTACAAGGATGTTCCTCATATGAAATACTCTATAAACAAAAGTCAAACTATGAGTTTCTACGAGCTTTTGGATTTGCGCGTTATCTTTTAACTCGGTCGTTCAATCGACATAAACTTGAGTTTCGGTCGAAACAGTGTATATTTGTAGGTTACAATACTAAACATAAGGGTTATAAGTGTCTTGATAATGATGGGAAATTTTGGTGTCAAGGCATGTTATTTTTTATGAAAATCAGTTTCCTATGATTTTGTCGGTTGTCTCTAAAAAAATCAGATTCGATTCAGCCTAGTGCCTTTTCTTTACTTCGTTTAAACCCATTGACTCAGCCTACCTCTATTTTTCCTGATCCATTAGTTCAGCCTACTCCAGTTACGTCAGATCCATGGGTCCAGCCCACTTCTGTAGCCTCCGGTCCATTAGTTGAACCTGTTGCTGACAGATCCAATTCGGTCGTGCAGCCTAATGATGGTGTTTTTGAAGCCTTGGCGCAGCCTAGTAATAATGTGTCGGGTTCTATTCATATGTCGAGTTCAATTTGCGTCGGCACTGGTACTCATATGTCTCGTGAGCCTGATTTAGAAGGGGTCTCTATTCAGCCTATTGTCCGCACTCTGTCCACATACAATGTTTCTCCGGTTTTGACACCCGTGTTTGTGGGAACTGGGTCTCCGTGTGGTAGCAGTTCATCCGGCCCAATTGAAAATACAATCCATAGTCCTTTTCCTGATCCAGTTAGTGATTCTTCTACACCTAGGGTAGGGTTTGTCGATCGACATAATTTTTCCTTCTCTCCTTTGCGACAAGCTGGTGGCGGGGAGTTTCCGGCACAATCTGGTGAAGGTTCTGAGGTTGGTTTCTCTTCCGCAGATTTTTCTTCTCTTGATGCAATTGAGAATGTCGTGCTTCCCACATCTGTGCCTGCTTTGGAGATGGGTTTGTCTGACTTGTCTTCTTTGTTCAGGGATATTGTGCCTCCGTCAATTGGGTCGTCCGGTGGTGTGACCAGGTTCTTGCCTGTTGAGAATAATCACCCTATGGTGACACGAGGGAAGAACGGTATCAGGAAACCTAAGGCTTTTTCCACAAGCTTGGAAAAATTCTTTGAGCCCCAAACCATTCGCGAAACTTTCCGAAGTGAACAGTGGATGCGAGCGGCTCAGGAAGAGTATGATGCCTTGATCCGCAATAATATGTTGTCACTTGTGGAATTGTCCCCCAACAGAACGGCCGTCAGTTGCAAATGGATCTTCAAGGTGAAACAAAATGTCGATGGCTCGATATCAAGGTACAAGGCGCGACTTGTTGCGAACGGGTATCTACAACAAGTAGGATTTAATTTCCATGAGACTTTCAGTCCGGTTGTCAAACCCACGACTGTGCGAACCATTCTTTCTCTAACTGTGTTGAAAGGGTGGGTTCTTCGACAGGTTGACCTCAACAACGCGTTCCTAAACGCTATTTGACTGAGGAAGTGTATATGATGCAGCCCCCGGGGTTTGAGCAAGGTGACAAGAGGTTAGTTTGTAAATTGAATAAGGCTATTTATGGCTTAAAGCAAGTCCCTCGGGCTTGGTTTGATAAGCTTCAGAGTTATCTTCAATCGGCTAGGTTTTATCCTTCTAAATCTGATTCCTCTTTATTTGTTTGCAGTTCTAGTACTAAGCTAGTATATCTCTTAGTATATGTTGATGATATAATCATAACAGGGAGTGATAACCGTGTAGTTCAGAGTGTGATTGATGACTTGAATAATTCTTTTTCCCTTAAAGATTTAGGGGTTCTGGCTTACTATATGGGTATTGAAGTTCATCATGAGGGTGATGGCTTGTGGTTGGTTCAACGGAAATATATTACCGAGCTTCTGGTAAAAGGTGGTTTAGATAACTCTAAGGGATTGCCTACTCCTATGGTGTCTAATTGCAACTTATCTGTTGCGATTGGCACTCCTGTTGACAATGTAACAAAATATAGGAGCATAGTCGGGGCCTTACAATATATTGTAATCACAAGGCCAGATATTGTCTTTGTCGTTAACCAGGTATGTCAGTTTATGCAGAAACCTTTGGACACATATTTTAGGTTGTTAAACGAGTGTTACGGTATCTTCAAGCTACTATTGACTATGGATTGCATTTTTCGGCTGCATCAAGACTTGATATAACAACGTTTGCTGATGCGAATTGGGGTTCTGATATGGATGATTGACGGTCCACTATAGGTTTCTGTTTGTTTTTTTGGGGTAACCCTGTCTCTTGGGGTTGCAAAAAACAATATGTTGTGTCGAGATCTACGACCGAGGCAGAATATCGTGCGGTTGCTTGTGCCACGACAGAAGTTTTGTGGTTTCAGTCACTACTTCGCGAACTTCAAGTGGAACCTACTGGCCATCTTGTTTTATGATGTGATAATTCAAGTGTTGTTGCGGTGTCAGCAAATCCAGTGTTGCATTCGAAATTCAAGCATATGGAGCTTGATTTGTATTTTTTTCGTGAAAGGGTTGCGGTTGAAACGTTGGTGGTGAATGAAGTGCCTGCTTGTGAGCATATTGCAGATACCATGACAAAGCCTTTGTCTGCATCCTTTTTTACAAAATTTCTTCAAAGACTTGATGTTCTTCCAGTTCCTATATTCTAGTGATAATGTGATATTCTTTCTTTGTTTGTTTTGTGTTCTGTGTCTGTGTTTGATTGTAGGTTGAAGATCAGAATTTGAGAAAGCGTGGAGAATGTTGTGTCTCCAGTACAAGTGAGTTTTCATGAGGAAAGCATGGATAATGTTATGGTTATAGTATAGGTAGATAGTCAGTTGTATTTGTATTAGTTAAGCTGAGTCAGCAAAGCAATTAGGTTGTTATTGTTAGTAACTGTTTCAGCTGATTCACTTTGCTATCTCATTCTTGTATAAATTTAACCCAGTCTCATTTTGAGATATTATGAGTTTTATCAATAAAATACAGAGAGTATCGTTGTCTCTTTCCTATTCTCTCTATCAATTCTAAAGTCATAGAATCCTATCATGAACACATTCCATTCTTAAATTTATTCGATATTTTCAGTCCAATCCTGCATCCGTCTCAAAATTTTAAATAATGTTCATAATATATATTCACTTGTGGATCTTGGTAAGACATTAGGAAGGTTTAATAAATAAAAAATAAAATAAAAATTGAAGGCCTGATTGTAAATATGGGGTTCTAATGAAAATTTTGTAAAAACTTTGGGAGACTTAATGAGAATGTTCAATAATTTGAAGGGTGTAATTAAAATTATTTACAAATATTGTGGCTTAATTAGTATTTCTACAAAATCTAATGGGATCTAATTAAAATTTTTCCAAAAAGTGAACGGCTTATTTCAAATTTCCCGATTTTGGGGAGAGGCCTCGTTATCACGCGCCTCTGAATTTACTTTTACAAAATTATACCAAAAATATATTATAGATTTAAGAAACTGTAACTTAATATTGAAAATATTTATAAATTTAAAATTTGATTTTCAAAATTCTTATTAAACTAAGAAGTTATAATTAGAAATGTCAAAAATAATATTTGTGTAAAATTTTCTTATTAGAATTAAATTTTTATTTAAATCTAATCTGAAAATTTTAGTAAAAAACTAAATACACCTAAAATTTCATTTTCAAAAGAGAAAAATATTTCCATAAAATAGGAACGGATCAAAAACCCTAGAAAATATGAAACCATGGTTAATTAGTGGGCTAAACTAAACATGTTGGTCGCAAACTCAATTTCTCATAAAAATCTTGCTACTTGATCATTTTCAAAAGTGTTTTGCAAAGTTTGAGCCCCGTGGAAATAAGTAGTCCCCGTCCTATAAAGTAACTTTATTGGTTTTAGCATCTAGGTAAAGCACACTTTCTTTTGGAGTCTACTCTTTGCTTTGCTGTCCCTATAAATACTCTAGCATGAGAGCTTAATTTTCCAGCAACCTCATGCTTTGAACCCTTTTTCCCACCTTCTCATTAGTCCAACCTCCTCCCACCACCATTGGATCCACCGATCCGACGGTCCTTAACCTTTTGTTTAAGCAAATTAACATTGTGAATCAGGATTTTTTCAACATGGACAAGGTGACGAGGTTGGTTTCGGAGAATGGGTTGGTGCTATTCAGCAAGAGCTCATGTTGCCTGTGTTATGCGCTCAAAATTTTATTCCAAGAAGTCGGGGTAACCCCGACGGTCCACGAGCTCGACCAAGACCCCGAAGGCAGGGAAATGGAGAGGGCGCTCATGAGGTTGGGGTGTAACGTGCCGGTTCCGGCCGTCTTCATCGGTGGAAAGCTGGTAGGTTCCACCAATGAAGTCATGTCCCTCCATCTAAGTGGAGGGCTAATACCTTTGCTCAGGCCCTATCAGTCTATATCAAATTAAGCACACTGAAGAAATGAATAAAATATATGCTCACTTTGAGGAGCGGCAATGTGTATTTGTAGTAATTTGTGTAGCTTTCTATGTCTCTCATGTGCTTTGTCCGTATAGCTTTCATTAGCTTGTAATATGTTTCTATTCTTAAATTAATGAAATCAACTTTATATAACCTTTATCTTAGTTTGTGCAAGGCATCTTTAATTTTTTTTTGAAACAGACTCGATAATTAATTTTTCGTATTCTGTTAACTCATACAAAGAATACACGCTAACTACAAATTTGAAAATTGCTCTATACCTAGGGTGATGGCCAAACCCTCTACTACTAGTGGTTAAAGTACGATACAAGGCATCTTTAATTTAATCGTCCACACCCACTCAAGAGCGGATGCACCATGTTGTGTCCCACCATTAAAAAATAAAATAAAAACAACTATGGTAATTACTAAATTTTTAGAGTTTTTTAACTTTGGTCATTGAAATAAAAAATAATTCATTATAGTCATTAAAATTTTAATTTAATTCAAAAAAAAATTATTATGGTCATTGTTGTAGTGTTGTTAACCCCGTTAAAAAATGTTGATGTGGCACGATAAAATATTCTTCCAAAAAAAAACCCTAATTTTACAACTATTGCCAAAGTCATAATTTCAATTAACGAAAAAGTCGTCGATCAATCCCAACAGTAAGAAAGATTTGTTTTGTCAGAAGTTTAACATAATTTAGTTTCAAGTTAAGCCGATGGTTAACATTGTTGAATCAAAATTAAAAATCTCAATTGAAATTAAAAATTAATTTTCACTATAATAATTTTTTTTACTCTCTAAAATACAATTAAATCAGTAAAATAATTATAATAGCTTAAACATGTTTACATGAATTGATTCTTTAATGACAATATGTCTTTGACTATAAACTATATTTACTTGCACAACAATTATCAATCTTTAATATATTATTACAACAGTATAAATTAATTTTAAATTATTAAACTGGTCAAAAAACTATCAAGTTTAAATTTTTAAATTATCACATGCGCCAACTGATTTGTGAGATCTCTCAAAGTGAGTGATCATGGTTAAAATCCCCCGTGATCAAATATAATCTTTTGATTTATACGCATTTCATGAACAACTGAAAAGGATAATTATGCCGTCCGTTACCTTTGGTTCTTCCACTTTTATATATCTTAGATAAAAAAAAGGCATACCATTCTTGTAGGGATGGACCGAAGTTGACCGTCACTCTTTAAAAATTTAAAATTTGTATAATTTTTTATGTATTTTTTTATTAAAGAATTATTTTCATTCTCTTGAATTTTATAAGTTTATCTTCTAACATAAAATCAGGCGTATCTTGATTCCTTACCTTTGGTTCTGCAATGGTGGACAACTGGGTGTCATGTGGATATGAATGGTGTAAAACTTCACCTCAGACTTGGTAATGATAAGAATCTGATGCTATATATCAGTAGGAAAACAACATTAAATGGAATAGTATTGAACAGGCTATAAATGCTATAGAAATTGCATTATTCTATCGGTCCAGCAGAAGAGGGGGGAATATGCTGTCTTCAGTAGATTCCTCCATTGTATATGGAGAGTGGAGACAAGCATATGAATGGTGGTGTCAAACAGAACCAGTGGAGGTGGAAAGTATTGGAATATTGGAACTGATCATCAGCTTTGTAATACTCAGTCTACCCGGTCTTAATCATATATGTTCTCTCTCTGTGGAGTCCCCAACTGTTTTTGAATCTTTTGATGCTAACAGGAGGAGGATGGACCCATGGTCGGACTCATAAATTTATATTTCAGTGTCAAAATTTTGAGTATTAATTTATATTTTATAGGTGACTGATGAATGGCAATTTAAAAAAAAAATCAGTTATTTTTTATATATATTTCATATAAAACATATATAAAAGAAGTTTTTTCTTAAATTTTTTCTTTTATCTAGCTCGCCCATGGATCGATAAACTCTGTCACATCTCTCTATTATTATCACGCATGGTTTTAAGTATTCAGGGATAAATCTATATTATATTGCTTCTTAAAAAATAATTTATCAAAAAATGTGTAGAAAAATTATTAATATTAGTTGTGATATTTATTTATTTAAACCCTCAATTTTAATACTATTTTTTTATCTCTAGTTATATCTTATCCCTTTGAGCTTGATTTCTGGCTCTATTTTGTAAGCACTTACTCGATACTTGCATATCTCGTACTTGTTTGGGCATTGCATTGCATTTGCATATAGAGAATTGAAAAGAATGTCTTTTCGGTTGCACTGTGAATAACAATCTTAACTACTTCCATATAATTCCGTTTTGGTTATAATATTTTTGTCGGTTGTTCTCTCGATTTTTAAGATTTTGTCTTGATTAATCTAAATTGATTAACATGGCACATTATACTTTAGTGTGGGTGAGTCTTTCAACGAAATATTTTTATATACATAAAGTCTTAAACTTCATACATACTCAAGCGATACTAACATACTTAAACAAGCAAAAACTCAAGATCTTCTTTAGTCTCACTCGAAATATTGTTAAATATCATAATCGTCCAAAGTTGAGACAACAGCATCGAGCGGCTCCTAAGCTCCTTGAAAAACCAAAGACCCACTCGGCCACTCCTCCCGAGTACTTCTAATAACTACCCCGCTGCACAAAATGTTCCTTCAAGCATATAACTATTGATATTCTTTTAAGGATGGTACATTTGATATCTATGTACAAGTTCAATTTAAATAAAAAAAATATGTCGAACTAATGTTATACATTTGTTCTTTCCCAATGCAGATATAAGAGAATCATGTCATTTTTTAATAAATTATTAGAATTATATCAAGCGAACCTAATTATAATATTAATTAGACCTAATGTATAAGCACCATAATAAACTAACGGAATTGATCTAAATAATTAATAACTTATATCGCTTAAATAAATATCAAATTTGAATAGTTGTATATAAAAATTTTCCGCTAAAAAATTCCGCTTACCAAAACAACGACCTCTTCCTTGTTCCCTTTTTGTTCAAAAGCAACGACCTCCATGTTTGTCTCTATCTGTTGCTAACCGCTTTAATTATACGAACAAGCACTCATAAAAAGCCACGTGTAGAGCCATTCCATCGTACCTTTGATTTCACGTGGCAAACTTTTCGTTCACTCTCTGTACCCATTTCGATTTCGGCAACTTATAACAGAATTTCGGGAAAAATAAATAAATAAATAAAAACAAAGGAAATTTGTTTTCAACGACCAAACAATGAACCGAAAGTCGAAAAAGTCCTTTTTCTTATATATCCAGCAACGTTACGGCACTCCCAAAAAGTTTTTTTCTTTTTTTCTTTTTCCTTAATCCAGTTTTCTCTCACTGATCTTCCCATCAATGGCTTTGTGATCAGGTATTTCCCCTATCGATTTTTTACTTCTTTTCTCCTAATTTCTTTATCATTTTCATTGATTTTCCTAATCTCTTGTGTTTCGTTTGGTTAGTGAGAAAAAAATGGATGAAAAATAATGAGGGAAAGAAACGATGATTCTTATGATTTCAGTGTTCATCGTATGAATGTATATATAATTAATCTCAATTAGGTTTTATATAATTGCACTTCTTTTCTGTGTTCTTAATTAGATATTCGATAAAAAAATCTTGTTGTTTGATGTCAATTTTCTTCTCGGATCTCAATCTAGCAGAATATAAAGATATTATTATTGTTATCATACGTCTGGTTCTTGAGGTTGAGTTTCTGCATTTTGTGAAAAAGGAACATTGGTTGAGAGCTAGCTAGCTATATTGTCGAGGAACCTTATCAATTATCAGATCATATGGAGTTGTCACTCTGTTGGCGAGGTTCTGGATCTGGAAGTTGATTTACATGCATTAATACTAGACAAATTTCTCAGAGGATCAAATGAGGTTAGTTTAATATAATGCAATCTGAATTGGAGCATGCGTTTTTCTCCGTGAGTGTATGAAACAATCTTCAAAGAATGAAACCTGAAGTTCTTAATTTTCTGTGGTCTAGATGAACATGTGATTGAATGTTTATATATAACTCTAAATGTTCCTGTTCTAATGATTGAAAATGTATGATGATTCTAACTATTAATTCCAACAAAACTACTATAATTTTGTATGGCATTCCACTTCGATGTCCCGCAAACTAGGGAACGGAGAGCAAAAACTTCTACTATGGCCGAGGGCGAGGAGTTTATTGAGCTTAGATTCCGATTGTATGATGGGAAAGATATAGCCCACGGTACTTACAAATCGTCCATGACTGTTTCAACTCTTAAGCAAAAGATTGTTGCTGAGTGGCCCCAAGGTTATGTTCTATCTCTCTACTTGTTTCCTCTTAACTTGCTCCTAGGCTCCTAGCTGAATTCTGTAACTGGATTAGGTGCTCATCAGTTTGATTTGTTTGTTAATGTTGTTTCTATTCTATATGAAACATATCTTGGATGATCCTCCTCTCCCTGGCCTGAAACAACCGCCGACCTTCATGTATTTTCAGGCAATCAGGTCACACCAAAGTCGATAAACGATTTGAAACTCATACATGCTGGTAAAGTTCTGGAAAACAACAAAACCCTCGCTGATTGCACAATCACAACAATTGGTGACGTCCCTGATGATGTTATCACCATGCACGTGCTGGTGCATCCTTCTAAATCAAAACGCAAGACTGGTTCGTCAAGCTTTCCTTCGTGAATGCACAACATTTACACTTCTTTAATTTCATCACGTACAAGATTTTATATAGGTCCTTGTTGAATTCATACAAATCTTTCTACACCCCCATAGTATTAAATTGCGGCAGCAACGTAGTGTAAAGGCCACGTCGTAACGGTTTTCAAGGTTGCAATCGCAATTTAAGCTAGGGGAATGAATTGATAGCTTTGTCGCCCTTAATCTCTCCTAGTTTAATTGTCCTTGTTTTTTGGTGCACTGCAGCGAAGAGCAAAGAGGACATGCAGAAGCTGAATCCATGTGGGTGCATTATTCTTTAATCCTCAAACGTGTTCCTTCGTTTTCAACTTGTTAGTGGAAAAAGATACAGCTTTTCACAACTATACCTCTAGTTTGTATGTGTCTGATTTTTCTTATAAAAATGGCGTTCATCTGTATATTGGCTGCCTTTAACCATAGGACTAGTACGGGTATATTGTTCCTTCTGTAACCATCCTCCTATCTGATAATCAAATTTTGTACAAGCTACGATTGCCCTGTAGAGATGAATGAAAGAGATTATGCTAATTTGGGCAAATTACCCGTGTTTTGCATATACAACTAATATATGTCAATATTGTATACTTTATCATGTGTAGTTCTAGATTCTAGTAGAACTATACATGTGTTTGAAATGAAGACCAACTACAACATCTAGTTGCAGCCAGAACCACATCAGCACTTTCGAAGGTTGCTGTCCATGACTTGTAAGCATATTTGTATTTAGAATATTCGTTGTTGGCTGTAAAGACAGATTAGACACAAGCAACAGGGCTGGCTTCAAATTTAACACCATCCAAAAGCCTAATTAAATTACGCATGTACTACTCTGATATTCCAACCTTTTGTTTTCCTACGATATAGATACTAAACATATTGCCACCAACGGTTCCCCATCCACCTTCTTCATTCCCATCACCTACCTTGATTTCTTGTGAAGGTTGAGAATGGGCAGTGCCCAGAGATGCTGCTGCAAGGAAAAACCTAACAAAAACATATACGGGACTGGGTGAGTGTGAGTCAGGCAAATCTATGTTTCATCAAGATTCAAGACTAAAACATCAGATCTATGATATAAAATCTACACCGGAATGGCCTACTTTCTTTTTAACTTACTAACTAGAAATAGGGAATTCATCATTTGTCTCCTAGTTCACAGCCGTCAAAATTGCTGCAACCAACGTAAGGATTAACCCCATAACCCTTAACAATCCCTCGCAGTATCTAATTTTTGAGCTAAAGGAGAATTGGGTTATTGAGGTACAGAAAGACTTGTTGAAAAGGGTTTTAAAAAGAGTGAATCAATGTTGGAGTTGTTAAATTAAAAAAGGTGGTGGCCCGGGATAGTTAATGGAGTGGAGGTTGAGGGTGCAAATGCATTGAAGGCAACTGGCTGGGAGCATTAAACAAGGAGAGTGAAAATTAGCGTGGAGGAAGATGTGTACGTAAAACCAGAAGCAAAGGCCATTGCACTTAAATGACGCCATGATAGAGGTGGTCAGCGGGTGAGTAAAACTCGACTCGACTCGAAAAAACTGAATAACTCGACTCGAGGCAAAAATACTCGATTCGTCTTGACTCGACTCAAAATTTCATAAACTCAAATAACTCGAAAAAATTTCAAATAAAGTTTGAGTTGTAAAATAGAAATTCGAATAACTCGAATTTTTTAATAATTAGTGGATTTATTTTTAAGTTCGAGACGAGTCCATCTATTTTTTTATGATATATACATACTGATATATAAAAATATGAAGAAATATTGTCACATGTGAAAAAATATATATGTGCATATCTTATATGATTAGAGAAAGGAGTTTAAATTGGAATCAAACCCTACTATAACATATTTTTTATAGGAACTCGAAAACTTGACTCGACTCGAATTTCTTAAACTCGACTCTAATCGAAAAAATTTTAAATAAAGTTTGAGTTGTAAAATATGACTCGTCAGCTCGAATAACTCGAAATTTTTTTACTCGACTCGACTAGATCGAACGCTCACCCCTAACCAGCAGCCGCAGGCAGCACATATTATCACCCTATCTGCATTGTGATGCCAACCGATGCAATGCGATATCCGTTGAGAGAACAGTGACTGCTATATTTAATACTACTTTTGTTAACATATCACGTTAACCTAACGAAAGTTAACGATATAATGACTATTATGTGATTTATTGATAATTTTATCATCATAATATGATTTTTGAAATTATGGTGACAAAATAAAAATGTAATCGAACTTTAATGACCACACAGATGCAGTTTAGCCAAAAAGAAATTAGGTTTTCATTCAACATCCGATAATTACATCGACAGAGTAAAATACTTAAATCATCACACAACTTTAATTTTAGACTTATTTTGGTCACTGAAATTTTAAAACAATCAATTTACTTACTTAACTTTACTTTTTGACTTATTTTGATCGTTTTGAATTATTTTATTATTATTTTGGCATGACTTGGCATATTTTATTACTTATTAAATAAATTAATTAAAATAAAAACCTCAAATCCCTTAACATTCAAAACCTCAAACCACACCTTCTTCGCCGATGTTACCCTCACCGGCTACTCACCATTCGCCGGCGTTATTTTTACCGGCCACCCACCCGTTCATCGGTATTATTCTTACCGGCCACCAACTCGTTCACCTTCGCAGATTGACAGCACAATGATAAGAATCAAGGCAATGAAGATACCAAAACGATCAATTTTATCTTCATATTCTGAAGCCACATTTTTCTTCTCATCTTCGTTCCCTGTTGCCTAAAATCTTGGGCCTGTAATTCAATTTTAGGTTTAATTCATATTGTACTCTTTGTATTATATATTTTCGGGATTAAATGAATTATATGCATGTAGGGACGGACCTAAGACTTTAAGTTAGGAGGGCGAACCTATAAATTTTTAGGGGGCAAACTTATAAAAGTTTAGGGGGTGAAAATAAATTTTTAATAGAAAATTTCTAAAAATTTTCTAAATCATATATGGTTTTCAGGGATGGACCGAGAGGGTTGGCGTTCGTCCCCCTAACTTAAAGTCATGTGTATGTCTCTGATTGTATGGTGTATCAAAATAAGATGCATAAAGAAACCATGGCAAAAAAATATTTATAATAAAAACTTAGACGGAGCAGAATTGTAATAATTTCTACACTCGACAAGAATACAACTTCATCAAAGCACAGAAGTGTTGTTGTTTCAGTTGCCCATTAAATGAAGTTTGAATGGGACGACTAACCTGAGAGCGAAGGTTCTCTGTTTTATTTTAAAGGGCAGTGGCTGATGAGGATAATGCCGGTAAAGAGATAGGTGGTCGGTGAGGGTAACGCTGGTGAGGGTGTGGTTTGAGGATGAAAATTTTATATTTCTTTCTAGTGCTTCTATTTATGCTCTTACACTTAAAATTAGGTTTAGAGTTTAGGATTTTATGTTAGGGTTTAGGGTTTATCCGTGGTGTGAGGTTTTGAGTGTTTGGGATTTAGGGTATATTTAATACTAAACTTTACTTTTTGACCTATTTTGATCACTTTTACATTTAATAATAATAAAATATATTAATAAAATAATTTAAAGTGATCAAAATAGGTCAAAAAGTAAAGTTTAGTGAGCAAATTGATTGTTTTAAAAGTTCAGTGTCTAAAATATATCTGGAAACAAAGTTGAGTGATAATATAGTTATTTTACCCTTAAAAGTTTTAGGAATTCTATAATCATGTACAACAGTACAATGAAGAAGCTGAAGTGGAAACAGCGAGCGAAGTATGAGTATTTTAGAAGAAAAAGAAGATGAATCGAGTGGGAGGAAGTGGAAGCGTTTGCTAATGCCAAATCCACCAACAATAACTACAACTCCGCCTTAATAAGTAGTATAAATTCCCATCTTTTGTTCCCCAAACCTGCTACATCAGTTTAGTGCTGCAGTCTTTGGATTCGAAAATTTTCAGCATTCATAACTCATAACCATCTTCTTCATCTTTGAATGAAAGTAAGTAAAAGAAATAAATGGACGGCTTTGCCAACGCAACTCATTTCACGTACGTGGAGCATAACAGGGCAAATGCAAAGCATTATTGATACTACTAGCAGTAATCATTTTGGCAGCAGAGGGACCAATTTGTACAATCATATCATTCTCTAATTACACCTTTCCTTTTTTTCATTTATTTATTATTCAAATAATATTTGTTAATAATTATGCTGGGGAATCACTTTTTACTCAACTCAACCCACCAATCATATACAACACAGGACAGAATATTAATGATGTTTTTGATGATCACTCATAAATACCCACCATTTTGCTAATACTATATCATTTTCTATTTAGTTACTTAAACTACTTTTTTATCAAAGTAAATATATAAATTATATTATCTTTTTCTTCTATATATCTAAAGTATTTCTTCATCAAAATGTGTACTTAAAGTTTTTTTTGTCAAAAAAATACTTAAAATAACTTTTAATCAATAGCATGTGTCAATTTTTTAGGAACCTAGATAAAATATATATATATATATTGTGAGAACTTATTTTGAGCAAAAAAATAATTTAAGGTACATTTTCTTTTTGCTCACTAGCTTCTATTATTTTCCACTTGAAGAAATAATTAATTTAATGTATTTAGTAATTCTTTTTGCTTCAATTTAGTGCACACTGCCTTTATACTGCAATGTTTGCCATTATTTAATTTGAACCAAAAAGAAAAAAAATAATTAATAAAATCCGATTATTTAAAAATTGACCAAATAAACCAAATTTAAGTTGGTCTAATTAATTATTTTCATAAATAATTCATTCAATTAACAACTAAACAGTTCAAAAGACTCGATTAATGATAGTTTGATTATGTTATTAACTGAACTGATCATATGATAAGACAAGAGATGGGTTAAGATGACTTTTTTTTATGTGATGCCTGAATTCCATTATTCAAATTTGAAAGAGTGGAGATCAGAACAGGTAGACACCGTGGAAAACAAAAGAAAAGAGAGCGTGTAAACAAACTGGACGAATAAGAATTAGAGTATGTTTATGTTTGCTCGTTTAATTTTAATTAAATAAACAAACACAAACAACTAAAAGAACATAATTTATTGTGTGTGTTTGTTCCTTAAGGAATGTAGTTTATTCGTGTTCATTCATGTTCCTCAAAAAATAAACTAACCTAAATAAACGCAAACAAACATTAAGTATTTTTTTTCATATTTTTAATATATATATATATACATTAAAAATCAAATATAATATTTTTGTTATAAAAAATAATAAATATAAATGAAAATATGTGAATAAATTTAAACGAACATAAACGAAAGGATTACCAAACATTCACAAATGTAAATGAACAAATGAGTCATTTGTTTGTATTCGTTCATTTAATTAAATGAACGGGAAATCTTGTCCATATTCTTTCATTTAATAAATAAACAAACTCCCCAACAAACTATTCGTTGAATGTTCGGTTCGTTAACAATTCACATCACTATGCATAATTAAACTTGGAACCGACCATCATGATAATACTAATAATAATTTGCTGAAAGTTACCACACCCGAGTGAGAAAAGCTGAGACTACTTTGCTTTTGCTACTCTCTCAGTAAAATTTGCACGTAAAGAAGGTAAAAAAATATATCATAGAAGTGTACAGTTGGATTGCTTGATAATTACCATAAGATTCAGGATCCGATTAGATTATAAACTGTCGGATATGTAATGATTGTTCCGTACCAACATGTCCTTCAAAAAAGCCAGTTTTCCTGATCAAAAGATGGGAAGTGGGAACTGTTATCTTTTAGCAGATACACACAGCTTTCATTCTTATTGAATTCAAACTCATTGCAATACTATGGACAAAGAAAAAGGACTCAAATGCAAAACTTTGGCAACTGCATGGCATTGCATTCATTATTATCATGAGCACGATCCCAACACAAACAAGATGTCGAATACTCGAACTTTTATAACTCCGTTAGGCTAACAATGATAATTTTAAGTCCGCGTGACGATTACTACTCGAAAAAAGGCGATACAAATGCATAAAAATACGAAAGTCTTGTGAAATAGTGTACATGATAACTATGGGAAAACAAATAAAAACTCCTGATACCCTCTACCTATTATGTTCCCACCACTCCAATCATTCCAGAAATTATGTTGAGCTACATATAATTAAAACGGGAATGACGAGTAGGAGCGTGTACCTGATACATTCATTCTTGAAATCAAATGAGCCTTTAAAACAATGCATAGTTCATAGGAGATGTCTGAACTCTGAATGCAAAATCTTACGTTCTTCATCCATTGTCCAAACAAAAGGAGGCATGTCAAACCTTGGCCCGGAAACAGACCTATATATGTAGAGCTTATCGACTGGGAAGCTTTCGGGTCTTGAACCTGGAGGTTCTGTCTCATCTATAACTTCGACATTCAACCTCGGCATCGTCTGACCTAGCAGCTTACATGCTCCGAAACTCACGGTGCAAGAGGACATCCAAAGGGATCGCATTGTCTCCAGCTTTGCAGCATTGGCCAAAAGAGCCTTGCCCCCAAAGGGGCAGTCCCTGATCTCTAGTTTCCGGAGGCTTTCACAGCCAGAAAGCACGTGATGGAGTCCTAAATCACTATTTCCAGCAAAGGCCACGGATAGCATTTCTAGCTTTTTTGCATATGTCCCAATATATTCAAATACACGATCCGTGAGGAGACCAGAGAGGGAAAGCCGTCTGAGATCCTTGCAATGCTCAACAACGGCTCCAAAACCAATATCGAGTGGCTCGAGGGTCAGGTAATCAGCTGTTTTAGGCTCAATTATACATAGACGGAAACGAGTGAAGTTAGGACAATTCTGGGCAATGGTGACTAACGCTGCATTAGTCATCCGACGGCAGAAATACAAAACTGACTGTAGCTTAGGACAACCCAAAGAAACAGCGACAAGGCCCTGTTCTGTCAAGGATACATTCGGCTCTACACCAAATGGGTCAGATGGGAACACCCGTAATTCCTGTAGGTCCTTACAACTAGAAGCGAGAGCTTCAAGGCCACTATCTTCAATGTAGTCAAGTACCTGAAATCAAAACCGCTTTATTCTCAAACTTCAAGCATGTTTAAGATTGGAATTCTAACCCAGCAGTGCTTAATCTTTTTATTAAACCAACAATGCCACAATAATAAACTTACCAAAAGGCGCTGCAAACTTGGACAACGGCTTACTAGCTTGATTATTTCAGGACTCTGTATGGTAGCATAGCTTAAGTTCAGCGATGTTAATCTAGAACAGACGGAGTAAAGAGCTGGAAGATAAGCCGGGACCACATCCCAAAACCCAGACAAGCTCTTTAGCTTCTTGCAACTAGAGAAAGCTCCAGTCAAGTTTGCCAAGACATCAGGCCGTAGCTCGGTGGCGTAGTTACCAGTGCCAAAATCAACCAACTGAGGTGCATGACGTAGAATGTTGGCAATCTTATCAAGAGTCACTGCACGGTTGAGCCGAAGAGACCTCAGGTTGGGACATCTACCCACCAGGCGCTCCAAAGCTGAGAAACTAACTTCATCGGATCCCAAGCAAGAAATGTTAAGGGATACCAAGGATGTGCATGTCTCAGGAAAATGAGTAAGCCAATGGCCACTCATGTCATCCACTTCACTTTCCCTCAAGTCCAGCTCTCTCAGATTCCTGCAATTACCATGTAGACTGATTCATAAAAGCAACATACAAGACACATAAGTAAAAAAAAGGAAGAACCCTCCAAATCAAGTAAGAGTTAAAAAAAAAACAAGTCCTAGTGTGAACATGGAAAATCATGCAGATCAATGTTGTTGAACAAAATTAGAAGCTCACTAATGTCATTGTCATTGAAAATGACTAGACTACGACGCTAAATTTACCTTATTATTCTACAACGGAACATACAAGAAAAGTTGTATATTCTTTACGTGTATGATTGTTCAGTCACCCATTATACCATCACTAAACAAGAAAAATAAAGTTACACAAATCCAAGAAAACCCAGATGGAATTTACGGCTAACAAACAAAAACAGAACACCAAATGAAAGGAAAGACCCAGCTTGGAAAATTATTCCCTTCAATCATGAATCAACAAAAGTTGACAAAAAAACAATAAATCAAGAGAAAATGAATCCAGTTAAAGAGCAAAGAGAATCCCACATTTTAAACATGCAGAATCCCAAAACGAATCTGCTAATAAAAACCAACAAGGTATCCTAGAAGAAAAAAAGAAGTAGCTCCCTTCAGATCTGAGAAAAGCAAATGCAGGAAAATAGAAGGAAGATGACTGAAACAACAAGCTAAGCTTAGAACATACGAGTGAAGCATTCACAAGCAGTTTTTCCACTCAATTTACAATCCTACATAACAAAAATTAATCTTATATAAAAACTAATCCTTTATGAAAAATCTAGTTAAAATAAAAGCAAATTCTTACCCTTCTTCACACTACAAAACTAACTAAAAGAATAAGAAACAAAATGAGTTCATAAAACTAACTTGCAACCCGCAGCAATGGCAGCAAGTCCATCGGTTGAGAACCCTTCGCAAGAGAAAAGCACCAGCACTTTGAAATTCTTAAACGACTTAGCGATAAGCTCCAAACTTTCGTCCGTAACTACCATCCTTTTAAGCCGAATCTCTTCGAGCCAAGGGTAGGCGCCGGCCATCTCAACGATCCACGGAAGAACGTAACCGCCCCAGCCGTCCGGCACCAGATTGAAGTCCGCGAAGTGCGGTTTCCCTTTCAGCTCGATGGATCTAACTTCCGGGAACCGCTTGATAACCATCGTAGGGCTCACGGCGTAACAGTTACCGATGAACACCTTCCTCCGACACCACCGTTCGATTTCGTACCACGATTTACACACCGCCGATACCGCGTTCCGGTCTTTGTCGGATTGAATGAACGAGAAGACGTGCTCCAGCACTTCATCAGGGAACGAATACGCCATTTTCTTCTGCATTGATTGAAAATGCACGCACGCAACAAAAATGAAAGCCTTTGAATCGAAAATATAAACTGTTTCTCTTTAAGTTCTTCGGTTCGGCTGGTATTTAAACTTAGTGAAAGCTCCAAGAGTTCATTTTTTTAGATCTGAAACGCCATTAACGAATCTTACAAGGAGCAGGGGAGCGCTAGAGAAGGAGAAAGTGAAGTGAAAAGACATAAATGATAGGATAAGGATTCCAATTTTTTGTTACCTACACACTTGGTCACCTAATTATCATACATTTTTCATTTTGATCACAAAAATTTAAAAACTTATAAATTGACCATTAAAGATCTATTTTCTTAAATGAAAATAAAATAATGGTGTTGTCTTCAAACAAAATATCTCACACCTAACCACTACACTAAATTAAGCAATTTGTTTACTTGCTGACAATAGCTATATTTTAGGTTGAAATTGGAATAAAAAAAATTCAAACTAAGTTAGAATTCAAATACTACTAAATCATGAAATTAAAAAAATATATACAACTAAATCATGAAATAAATAAATCCGTGTATAGTTAGAAGGAAATAAATTATCTTCTTTTCAAGAATTTTAACTTAATTTTATTAATTAAAATGAAGAATTATAAAGATAAACTTTAATAAAAAAAAGTTTTATGTATCAAACATTTTTTCACTACGAACTTTTGACAAGTTACCATAAGAGAATTCGAAAAATAACATGACGTCGATTATCTTATAACTTGAAGCGCTCGATAATACTTGTTATCTGATTCTAAATTGTCATAACATTAAATATTACTATCACAAATACAGATAAATTTTGTATAAAAAACAGACAAACAAACTGTCATACAAGCAGACAAAAAATAACAAGAAAAGTATATGCAAAATGACTTCTGACAAAGTAAAAAAAAAGAAATAAATGATTCCTCGTCAAAAAAGAAATCTTATTTATATACAATTAGCGTAAGCACTAGAAACCAGCCATCGACATGAGGGTCATCGCCAAAAAAAATTTTGATGAAAAAAATAAGAATTCAATGAAGTTTTTAGAAAGTAACTATAGAACTAATGTTTTGATATAATAATTAAAAAAATGTTTTGGACTAACTTAAAAATAATTCAAAACTATTTCT
Source organism: Hibiscus tridactylites (assembly GCA_958450335.1). Lineage (NCBI taxonomy): Eukaryota > Viridiplantae > Streptophyta > Magnoliopsida > Malvales > Malvaceae > Hibiscus > Hibiscus tridactylites. The sequence goes on along the minus strand of OY288287.1, from coordinate 65,300,736 downwards.
GAAGTCCAAACAATTTGAAACTATGTTTAGGGGATGTTTTCAAAGGTTTTTCACATGTTTTCAAAGCCAAATTAAACAAAACTTTTCAGTCGTTTCGAAACACCCCTAGGTGTTTCGATACGAGGTCTTACAGTGTCAAAACGTTTCGAAACAGGTCTTTTCTGGATGAGAATTTTTCCAAGCGTTTCGACACGAGATATGTCGTTTCGATACGCCCACATGGCATCGACCACAACGGTCATAAACCCCCAACGGCTATTTCCCAACTAACATTTAAATGCAGATCGTTTCGATACGAGGACAGGTGTTTCGATACGGGTGTTTCAATACAGCCAAGAGCGTTTCGATACGGGTGCTGCATCAGACTGCAACGACTCTTTCTACTTGAAGAGCTTATCGAAACGGGTTCGAGCGTTTCGATACGGGTAGTTGCAGAACTGCATTTATGGTGAGAAATTAAGTCTCCAATGGCTCCAATTCAACCCCAGCGGCTAGGAACGGCTACAAACTCAAAGAGAAGTATAAAAGGGACCTCCAAGCATCTAGTAATGGTTAATATTTTATTTGTTACAACATTATGATGACAAATTGTGTCTAGAACTTAAATTGTACATTCTTTGCTTAGACAACACTAGTGTGCTAAATATTGTTAAATTTGCTCAAGTGTTTAGGTTTTGGGTGAGAGCTTTATAGTTCAAACAATTACCTATTAGAGGGATTTCTAGTTTGCTAAGTCTTTCTTGTGTAAGAGAGTGTTTGATCAAGCTTTGGGTAAAAAGCTTGATCGTTTATAACGGTTTAATCCGAGAAAATGGGGCGAAATTCTTAGTGAATTTGTTTGGAAATCCTTAGTGGGAAGCTAAGGTAGTAGATGTAGACCTTGGTTAGAAGGTTGAACCACTATAAATCCTTGTGTAAATTGTCTATCTTTTCATTCCCACAAAAACACCTAAAATTTCACTTCTCCATCACTTGACGAGCAAGAACGGTTGAAGAAATCGAGCCCCTAAAATCTCAACAATAACCACCTCAGAGAAAAAAAATGGAAGTAGTGGGTTTATGAGTATTAAACTATAAAAATAAATTACTTAAATATACTAGTTTGATTTATTATGACAATAATAACATAATAAATATCATCTTTCTCCTATGCCACTACACTAAAAAAACAAAATTTAAGTCTTAACATTAGATTTTAAATCTTAAATTATAAATTTTAAACCCAAAATTAAACATTGCATTCTAAACCCTACTCATAATTTCTAACTTTAAATTTTTAATCTTAAACTTTAAATTTTATTTTTAATATTGAGATATAAAAAGAAAGATAAAAGGGAAAAATTATGTCTATAATCAGATAAAATTAAATGGATTATAAATCAATTGAATAATGTGTTTCCAACAATCTTAGTCATTGATATATGATAACCAATGCTCAACCATATGCATTTACCCAACTGTGCTGTCACACTTTATATCAACTCAACCAACCAAATAATAAAAATGTTAGTGCTGCTTGTGGATCCACATTTATTATAAAAAAAATGCTTTAGTATCCATTTTTTATTGTCAATAAATACAAAATAAAGAAATGGGTTGATTTATTGATTAAAACTATTTCATTTATTTATTAAAAAAACACTTCACTTGTTGTGAGTAGAGATGGATAAAAATTTACACGACTTGAAAAAATTAAATAATTTAATTTGACGTGAAAAATTTTGACTCGTCTTTCGACTCGTAATTTCATAAATTCGACTTGAAATTTTTTTAAATGAAATTTTATTATAAAATGAAAACTCGGATAACTCAATTTTTTTAGTAATTAGTGGATCATTTTCAAGTTCGAGTCAAGTCTCTCAATTATGCCTGATATATATATATATGAAAAAGAAATATGAAAAAAATATATGTGTGTATTGTATATGGTTATAGAAAGTCGTTTAAATTGGAACTAATTAGCATCATAACATTATAAATGCTTTACAATTAAATTTGAATAGAAACCCGAGCAATTCGACTTGACTTGAATCGATTTTCACAAACTCGACTCGGAAAAGATTCAAATAAAGTTTGAGTTATAAAATAGTACTCGTCAACTTGACTAACTCAAAAGAAATTACTCGACTTTACTCGATCAAATGTCCACCTCTAATTGTGAGTATTTTGAAATTAAAAATGTGTCTCGAACAAAAAGAAATCAACGTTCTACAATTGTTAATATATATATATATATATGAAAATAGTTGATACACAAAGTTTACATAAGTTTTTTAAATTTAGAGGTTATATGTTTAATTTAGGGTTTAAAGGTTTAGCTTATATAGTCTAAAATTTAAGTTTATTGTTAAAGTTTAAGATTTAGCTTTAAAAGTTTTGGATTTAAAATTTTAGAGTTAGGAATTTAGATCATATACTTTAAAAATAGAGGATTGTGTAAATTTAATTTACATATATTGTGTATTAAGATTTAACTATATATATCTCGTAAAGGAAAATACTTTGATACACAAGTTTGCCTTTTAATTTTAGGGTTTAGAGATCTATGTTGTGATTTAAGGGTGTAGGCTATACGGTGTATAATTTAAGGTTTATGGTTAGAATTTAGAGTTTATGGCTTAGTTTATAGAGTGTTAGGGCTAGAGATTTAGCTTTTAGATTTTATAGCTTAAATATGAAGAAGTGTGTAAAAAAATTTACATAGCTTGTGTATCAAACCTAATACCCTGAATCCTAAACTCTAAACACTAAAGCCAAACTCTAAATTTTAGACCCTACAACATAAACCCCTAAACACTAAAAGTATCAAAATATTTTCTAAAATTAAAAACAATTTTATTATTTAATTGAATTGTACCGTCCATTATTAAGGAAATAATTGAAATTTCAATCTTCAAATTTAGTGGGAGTCGGGAAACAGTCAAAATTATCTGCCCCTCTTTTTAGGTCTCTATTTATGTTACCATCTTAAAAAATAAAATTTAAGATTCAAGGTTAAAGTTTATGGTTAGAGTTTAGGATTATGGTTTAAAAAATAGGTGTAAAGAATAATTTTAAGGATTTATAATTTAAAATTAACGTATAAATTTTAATTTTGTAGTGTTGAAACATGAAACAGACAAAAAACACTAAAAAGGACAGGGGACTTTTGTTCATCGGGAAAATCATGAAAATAAATTGTGTTGATAAAAAAATATTTACTATTGGTTTGTTTATCAAGATAAGGCGTAAATCTCTTAAATAAGGTTAGTGGCTCAAATTTTTACGTTCCGTACATAATAAGCTGGTTTGGAAGAGTCATCTCATAACTGGTCTTTATAGTATTTGATTTGAACGAGTCAATCAATAAATCAAATACCGATAATCATATAAAAATGGTATAATATATAATATTTTTCTATAAAACAAAGAGTCAATGAATATATTTTTTTAATAGAAGTCACTAGTCATATTAAAGAGAAAAAATATCCAAAATTACAATTAGGGTTTACAACTATCATCGTAAAATAAATACATAATTTAGACATTTTCCAATAACATTGACACAAGAAACTAGTCATTTTAGATCATGCAAGAACATACATGGAAAAAGTTAAAAACCAAACCAAAAGACTCGAATGAAAAATAGATACAAACAAATATAATTCCATCGGCAAATGAACCACAAACGGGGAGTAAGCTATTGAAAGACCACCGAGAAATGCAAATCAGAGTCGAGCGTTGTAAGAAACTACCCACAAACGCAAACCACATATCCAAATTCAATCTAAGGGTCCAAAACAAGGAAGATCAGCAAGATTATAAATAATCGTCATCTTGGCCAGTTGTGGCGATGTTAAATCCAACTCTGAAAAAACATAAAATAAAAAGAACGACCAAATTACCGAGATAGAAGACAAAAAAAGTGCTACATGGAAGAGATAAACGTGGCACAAAGACAAAGGTAAAACGTGCCCCAAAGACATAATTATTCTTATTAAACTTAAAAAACAAAGAAAAAAGAGAATTGGTAGTTAGCCACTAGCATCAAAGTCAATGTCGCCGCTATCGACTAAATAAAATTAAAAAAAAAAGATTGCACTCAATTGTTCGCAGAGAACAAGGGTTGCGCCTCTCTAAAATTATCGCAATATTAATTAAAACCTTTAAACATCATATTATTTAAATCGTAATATATAAATAAAAATTTAATTAAACCAAGATTTCTATTTAAACCGTGATATATAAATAAATGTTAACTACCGGAATGTTCACTTATGTTTCCTCCAGTATAGAGTTGGTCGCCGATTTTTAAAAACGACCAGTAGGGTCATTTATGTTTTTGGTGTGTAAACTTTTGGTCACTCAACCGTTTGTTGCCGTTAATAGGGGTGAGCGTTCGAGCGAGTCGAGTCGAGTCGAGTCAAAAAAATTCGAGTTATTCGAGTTCAATCGTCATATTTTACAACTTGAACTTAAATTGAAATTTTTTCGATTCGAGTCGATTTTAGCGAGTTCGAGTCGAGTTCGAGTCGATTCGATTTTTCGAGTTTGGTTTTAATTTAAACAATTTTCTATTTATATCTACATATATATATCTTCATATTATTTTTCACATGTGTAAAAAAAGATTTTGAATTATATCTACATACATATAAATTGACTTATGACTAAACAATACAATGATTTTAAAAGCACAAAAATAAGAACACATTTTTCATCAAACAAGGTAAACCTGTCCAAATTTCAATTGTAACAATCAAACCAACAAAAAGAAAACTCAACCTTCCATTATAAACTACGGGCCTCGTTAAAAACCTCCTTCTTATCTAGGTAACGCCAAGACGAGACCAAAGATAGCGGAAGGAGGAAAAGAGTACCCTAAAATATATTAATAACTAAAGCAAATAACACAGTAGAGTTTAGAAAATCCAACATCACATGTCAAAAGATACAAACTAATAAAAACAAAAACATAAGAGTAGTTCAAAAAAGAGAATTGCAACAAACTTTTTTCGAGTTCCGAATTATATTGTCGAGTTTTCGAGTTTCTATACAAATTTAATTATAATTATTTACCATGTTATAGTACGATTTGATTCTAATTTAAACGACTTTCTCTATTCATATAAGATATGCATATATATATATATATATATATATATCTTCATATTATTTTTCACATGCATAAGTAAGATTTGTAATGTTATTTAATAAAAAAAATATCATCTAAACTTCTAAAATATATTTATAATATTATTTTTAAATAAGGAACTTTTAAGGATAAAGTACCGATGGGGGTATAAATGAGTCAATGAATTGATGTAAAGAAAAAAATTACAAAAAAATCGGTTGAATGATCAAATTGAATAAAATATAAAGTTAAAGGGCTAAATTAAAAAAAGAATAAATTTGTTAAAAATGTGAATTTAAGTTATATAGATATTATATAGTGTTAGTGAATCATGTGGTTTAATTTTGGTAAAAAATAGACTTAAAACGAAAGAGAAATTAAAGAAATGGGAAACATTCAAAGTTGAGGGGCTAAATTACAAAAGTAGAAAATTTAATTTAAAAATATGAATTGAAGCTAAATAGGTATTCTAGTTTCTACATTGGTTTAGGAGCATGTGGTTCAATTTTGGTCAAAATTGACTTAAAACGAAGGAGATATTGAAGAAATGAGGAAATCATACAAAGTTAAGGGGCTGAATTGAAAAAATGTGAAATTTATTTTAAAAATATAAATTGAAGATAAATATGTATTCTACGCTGGTTTAGGAATATGTGGTTCAAATTTGGTCAAAAATGGACTTAAAATGAAGGAGGAATTGAAGAAAAATGAAATCAGTGACTAAATTGTAAAACTGTAAAATTCGGTTTTTCAATTTTTCAATTTTTCGAGTTGGGCAAATTCCAAACCGACTCGAAATCGAAATTTTTTCGAGTTAATCGAGTTGACTCGAATAACTCGAACAACTCGAATAACTCGACTCGAATAACTCGAAATTGAAAAAAAATATCGATTTTTTCGAGTCGAGTCGAGTTTTGCTCACCCCTGGCCGTTAAACATTAACGAGAGGCTGATCTGACATAATAAAAAGAATGATAAATTACATGAATAGTCTTTAAACTATTACTTCAATCATATTTGACCACCGAAATAAAAATAAATTGTATAATTACACATTTAATCTTTTACATTTACAATTTTTTATTTCTTCTCCCCTCCACCATCTTCCATATTCTTCTTCATCTGATTTTATGCTCATCCAATATTATGTTCATTTTATGCTATATTTGACAAGCATTAATCCAATTCAGTAACGTTGAAATTACATCTTCAGCGAGGAATGCATTGGATGGGAGAAGTATTTCCAGGTAAGTATTGCTCCCTTGCCTCCTTAAGCACATACACTCAATTTTCTTATCTAGCATCTGTTAATTTTCTATTATCTTCAAGTTGAGGATTGATATAATAGAAAATTAAGGATTAAGTTAGATGAAGAAGAATATGGAAGATGGTGGAAGGATAAGAAATAAAAAATGTAAATATGAAGGATTAAATATGTAATTATACAAATATTTTTATTTCAATGGTCAAAATAGGATTGAAGTAATAGTTTAGGAACTATTTAAGTCATTTTCCCTTCTTTTTATTGTGTCAGATCAGCCTATGTTTAATGGTAACAAACGGCTGAGTGACAAAAAATTTACAGCCAAAAATATAAGTAATTCTACTGGTCGTTTTTAAAAATCGGTGACCAACTCTATACTACATGGAAATATAAGTTACCATTTCAGTAGTTAACCCTATAAATAAAGATTTCTTAATTAACCAACGTGATACAAAAAAAGTCCAATTATATATGTTAATTGCTTAGAGATAATGAAATATGAACTAACCTTTTTTATTTCTTTCTTTTTTTAATTTAAAGCTTTCCCGCCAGTCTCAAAACCCTAATTCCCATCCGCCTTCATCCTTGAACCCTCCCGCCGCTTCGATTGCCGCCACCTATTCCCCTGAACCCAAAATGGACGTGAAATCCGACTTAGTCCTTATCCTAGACTTCGGTTCTCAATACACCCATCTCATCACTCGCCGTATTCGCGCTCTGTCGGTCTTTTCCCTTTGCATCTCCGGCACTTCACCTCTCTCCTCCATCACAGCGCTCAATCCCAAAGTTGTTATCCTTTCCGGCGGACCTCACTCGGTCCATTCCGATGATTCACCGTCGTTTCCTGACGGGTTCGTTGATTGGGCGCTGTCCAATGGCGTTTTTGTTCTGGGTATTTGCTATGGGCTTCAGTTGATTGTTCAGAGACTCGGTGGTGAAGTTAGGGTGGGGCAGAAACAGGAGTATGGGAGGATGGAGATTGAGGTTGAGAAAAGTTGTGGTATTTTTGGTGGGAAGAAGGTTGGGGATAAGCAGGTTGTTTGGATGAGTCATGGGGACGAGGCTGCTAGGTTGCCTGATGGGTTTGAAGTGGTGGCTAGGAGTCTGCAGGGGGTTGTCGCCGCCGTTGAGGACAGAGGGCGGAGGTTTTATGGGTTGCAGTATCATCCTGAGGTAATTTGAGCTTTTGGGTTTTGTTTTGTGTTTATGTAGGCTTATTTTTTTGTTATTGTTTTTACCTAATGAATAGTAATAAACAAATGCCTTAGATATAACACCGATTGGAATACTGTATTTTTATAGTTTAAAACTACAATTTGCATTGTAGCTGTGTTCAGTTATAGGATTCCAGTATCAAACAAAACAGAATCAAATTGATTTCTTTTATGGGTTGTAAAGGGGAAGCTTGTTGAAGCAGCAGTTAAATGATGTTTCGACTTGTGTTTGTTAAGGTTACACATTCGCCGGAAGGGATGGAAACACTGAGATACTTCTTGTTTGATGTTTGTGGAGTGAATGCTGGTTGGAAAATGGAAGATGTAATGGATGAAGAAATTAAAGTGATCAACAACACACTGGCGCCGGATGATCATGTGATTTGTGCTTTATCTGGAGGTGTTGATTCTACAGTTGCTGCGACCCTTGTCCACAAGGCAATTGGGGATAGACTTCACTGTGTTTTCGTTGACAATGGTTTATTAAGGTATAAAGAAAGAGAACGTGTGATGGAAACCTTCGAAAGGGATCTTCATCTACCCGTTACTTGTGTCGACGCAAGTGATCAATTTCTTAGTAAACTTAAAGGAGTGGTAGACCCCGAGATGAAAAGAAAGATAATAGGCAAAGAATTTATCTGCATATTTGATGCTTTTGCCCAAGAGTTGGAGCAGAAATTAGGGAAGAAGCCGGCTTTTCTTGTTCAAGGAACCTTGTACCCAGACGTTATCGAATCTTGTCCTCCACCAGGTTCTGGAAGAACTCACTCTCACACGATAAAAAGTCATCATAATGTTGGAGGGCTTCCCAAAGACATGAAATTAAAGCTCATTGAGCCACTTAAACTTCTCTTCAAGGATGAGGTTTGGATTTTGTTCCCTGTGACATTTACTTGTATACTTGGCTATTTCCTCTTCTAATTATTTGTGCCTAATTTTTTAAGGTTCGGCAACTTGGGAAGATATTGAAGGTTCCTGAGCCATTTTTAAAGCGCCATCCGTTTCCTGGGCCTGGCCTTGCAGTTCGAGTCTTGGGTGATGTAACTGAAGGCAATGCCTTAGATATTGTGCGGCAGGTAAGAGGTGTTTATTAAGTAAGTACAACCAGGGGCGGAGCCAGGAATTTACTCAAGGGGTGTCATTTTTTTAAACGGTATTTAAGAGGAGTTAATTATTTATAAAGGGGTGTCAATTATACATTTTTTAGTTTTTTATATACAAATTATATAAAAAAATTAAAAATTGGGGTGTCAAGAGACACCCCAATTGTAAAGGTGGCTCTGCCCATGAGTACAACCGTGTTTATAAAACCTCTTTTTCTGTCATCAACTTGTTTTCCCCAGGTTGATGAAATTTTCATTCAATCCATCAAAGATGCTGGTATTTATGACTCAATCTGGCAAGCTTTTGCTGTCTTTTTGCCTGTAAAATCCGTTGGAGTTCAAGGCGATCAAAGGACACATTCTTATGTTGTTACTCTTCGAGCTGTTACAAGTCAAGATGGAATGACAGCAGATTGGTAAGTTTTCATTGTTCTGCAAATGTCTGTGCTTAGCATAAGCCATAAGTTAATAGTATAAGCATAAGCCTTAAGCTTAAACATGTCTCTAAATATGGATCGAGTTAAAGTTAATTTTCAGCACATGATACGGCTGTTTGCAAGCAGGGGGTTAATGGTTTTGTTGAAATAGATCGTAGGGTTGAACGAGTTGGTTTTCCCGACTTTAGCATCCTACAAAATCTATGCAAAGTTATTATCATTACATGTTGGCAAGCTTGGTGTTGCATGTTACAAGTTTCTTAACATTTAGGAAGTTGTATTTGCTTTTGTCTTAGTGACTAGTACGGTTAAAAAACCACCTTCTGCTTCCTCTTAACTTCATAACTCTTTTGAAATTCCAGGTACTGTTTTGAAAGTAGTTTCCTTAAAGACGTTTCTCAAAAAATTTGCAACAATGTTCGAGGCGTGAACCGTGTTACGCTAGACATCACGTCGAAGCCCCCATCAACAATAGAGTGGGAATGATACCCTGTGTAGAGCAGGTGATATATTCGCGGTGTTCCAGCATCATGATTTCCTTAGATGTTTAAGGTCTATGCCCATATCTGCATTACCTATTTCTCAGTGACATTTTTCTTACACACTGAGTAACAAATTTCTGTTACTATTAAACATTATATCTCTTTTGGTAGTTGTGATCATATTTTCCTAGGTGATGGATTCTTTTACAGTTTTATCCAAATATGAAGGGCATGCCTTACAAAGTTAAGGTTTTGTGGTGACCAAATACAGGGATAGGTTGAATAGTAGTAGTAAAAAAACTCTTCAGAGCGAGAAAAAAAATCAATTAAGTCAACACCTAGTTGAACTCTAAACGTTGTAACAAATAATCAACCAATTCCTATGACAGGTTTAGTCGTTGATTGGTACTGATGTGGTAAACCATTCATGTAATGATTACACCTGTACCCCTAATTCTCTTAATGATGCTCCATTTTATGTCTCATATTAAAAATTATTTAAAATTAAAATTTAAACTTTAACCTTAACCTTAATTTTCACCTATTAAATCACAAACCATAAATTTTAAAAAATAGACCGTACCTCTAATTCTCTAAATTCTAACAACAACTTCTAACCTTAAATTCGAAACTTAATTTTCTAAAGTGAGAGTAGCAAAGGAGGCATAATTTAGTACATACAATTTCCATCATAATATGTGTCATCTACTTGAAAAGATTCAATTGATTACTTCTCTTTGATTTTAAGAGTTTAATTATGTACAAATTATAAAGATTAGGCTTAATAATTTTATTACTCCTATGCTTTAGCTTAATTTTCACCATGTACAATTTTTTTTCTTAGTTATCTCTTATACGTTATCCCCACTTGCTATTATTCTGTCTTATATTATTCTAATTGTATTTTCTATGTAAGCTTAAAAGGTAAAAAAAATGTCTAAACTATATATTTTTAAATAAGTATTTAAAGTATTTTTTGACACAAGTAGGTGCTTAACATATTCATTGTTACTATTTTGATCAAAAATATTCATTGTTACTATTTTAGATGCATTGTCGTCAACGCCCGTTTAAAATTTTTTGTTTGTCAATAAAAATATGAGACATGGCATGTTTTGGTTTATTTTCTTTTATATTTTTTTTAAAAAATTAAGTTTTCAAAAGTACCCTAAAATTCTTAAAAATTATCAAAATAGTCATCAATTCCTTAAATCTTCAAATCTCGATTTTAGCCGTTGTCGCAGCTAATCATCGACGGCATGCCAACCACTTTTGTTGTCGGACTCCACGATCATTTCTCCCATCCTCCGGTGACCGAAAGTCGGTGATTAATGTAACTAACGTCGAAATAAAATCAAGCGACGATAGGAGGAAAAAAGAAACGATAGGGGCCAACAACGACCGATCATATGATATGATAAAAAGCGTGCGGATCTTGTGGCGAGAAAATGAGACTTTATTTCACCGTTAACAGCGTGATGAACGACAAAGATAGCGACTGAACTTGGGTATTGTAGCTTTTGAGAGGTAAACGCATGGATATTTGGGTATGGCGTTGAATGATAGGTAAAAGGGTTAGTGAAAGAAGAGTAGTTCCAATACTGGTAGCGGTAGGCTTCTTGGTTTGACTTGTAGCCGTAGGACACACCAAACACTTGCCACTCACCACAATAACTACATAATGCTTCCAAGGCTTTCAAGTTTCACCACTATCTCTAGAGGAGAGGATCCACCCTTCCGTTTTTCTCAAACAACTCTGCTTCAAGACTCAGATTTCTGTCTCCGAAGGCTGAGCTTCCACTTAGCAATGGGACCTGGCGGACCGGGAGGAGGGCCTGGCGGCGGTCCTGGTGGTTGGGGTCCTGGTCCTGGAGGACCTGGTGGTTGGGGAGGTCCTGGTCCTGGGGGACCCGGCGGCTTCGGGCCAGGAGGGCCTTGGGGCCCTGGATTTGGAGGTCCTGGTGGTTTCTTCGGTGGCTTTGCCAACGGTTTGTGCAACATGATATCTTCATGGTAAGTAAGGCATCAATTATACTTCCATGTCTAGTTAAAGGCGGTTTGAATGAGCTTTGAATTGTTTGGACATGCAGCTTCTACTGCCTTTGCTGTTGTTGGCTACTGCAAGACTGCTTTGGGGGACCCCGTGGCTACGGCCCTCCGCCTTTCTAATCCCTCTGTGTTTCTTCATCCGCCTTTCTAACCCCTCTGTGTTTGTTTCTTCATCCGCCTTTCTAATCCCTCTGTGTTTCTTCATCAGTCACCTGCTGGCTGCTGCTCTACCTCTACTGCTGTTGTGTTATGCCTTTTTAATAAACTCTACAATCTAGTTTTACACTTTTCCTCATTCTCATCTTCAAGCTTTTATCAGCATTCATAAAATTTTATAGACGGAATATGACCGTATGTAATCATTCTATATCTAATTGGCTAATGGCATTTCAACTTTAAAGGTTAATATCAACTGTTGAAAAAGAAGTTAAACTTTTAAGAGGGACAGTTAGAGAAATGCGGAATTGCGCAGAAAAAAACGGACAACTCCATTAACAAATTCGAAAAACCATTCAGACAGTTCTCTAGTTTTCTTTTTGCTCAATAATCAAAGAAACAATCATGTTAACAAAACACACAACCAACATAACATGGTCATGTCACGCTCTTCATACAAACAGTTATATGTACAGCAAATAACTAAAATAAAAGTTAAATCCTAACTGCTCATATCGAAACCGGAAAGCACTGAAGTACCAATAAATTTTGTAGCAGAACATGCCAAGTCCATAGCAAGACTATTACCCTGCAAACCAACTAATTCACATCTAACAATACCTGCAGTTCAAAACCAGGAGCTTCAGCTACTAAAGATCCATAAATAAATTCAGGATTAAGATTAATCTGCTGGTTGGAAGTGTGTATTGGCAGATTCTTTTTCATTTTTTGGTACAGTCGCACGACAGATTCTACAAGTACCCTAGAATTCTAGGCTAAAAATGGAGTAAACCAACTCCTTAATATACACGTTATAGCAAAGTTGAAATTTGCAATACCTACGGATAGTAAACCAGGTTAATTTATTTGTCACAATCCAGAAAATAAAAGGGATTGATAAAAATTAGATGCTTGCATTGATACTCAAAATTTTCAAAAGTCCAAAAGTTAGGTTAAACTCATACCTGTTTGCATATCACTCACAAGCAATCTTAGTGTCAAAGCTACTAAGGCATATAGCAAATGCCTGAAAAGCTGAGATTGGATATTGATAATCCATAGTGAATACATCCTTCCCCACTTTCCCGAACTGCAGAATGACATTCTCATGCTCCTGCCCAGCAACTCCATTTTCTGGAGATGCAACCAGCTGAAAATTTTTGACTGAAGCAACTGTCACCCGTCCATTAAAGTTCAGACACCAGCACTGGAGTTGTTCATGCCACCTGGGTGACTTGTTCCTCAATACCAGCTTTCCATCTTTCTGCTCAGACAAAGGTCCAGACCGGAAACTCTCTGAACGGGTTGATTTTGATCTAAAGAACAGCAGCGATGGGAAGGTATCCAGATTACTGTGGAGGAATTCAGTCTGTGTGGGAGCGACACCTCCAGGCTCAATTGAAGAGGTTGGGATGGCATCCATTACGCACTGCATTCTCCTTGGACCTCTATAGTGCAGAATATGTTAATTTCAGTAAGCATACAAGAACTAGGTGCTAAATGATAACCCCCCCCCCCCCCCCGGTGACAGAAAGAGAGAGAAAGAGCAACTTTTCAGATGCTCCTTACCTAGAACCCAGGACATTCAACTCATAAGAGATGTGAGCAACAGGATAGTTGCCAGCTGGGACACGAGGAGAAACTTGTTTCATATTAATTAGCCTGGTGGAGGAACTTTTGGTATCCTTGGTTCCAGCATTTGGAGGCTGTGCATCATAGACTGTGAATTTGGTTCCCAAAAAGTTTGATCTGTTAAAGCAAATCAAGGTAAGTTTAGATTTCTGAAATGACTAATGTATGATGTATCAGTAAAATCATAAGCCAGTTGACAATACCTCAACTTTCCAATGTAGGTACTGCTTCCTTTCGACACATCATTGCCATTTAATGAGATGATATAATCTGTGCAGGTAGGACGGCGGCACTTCCTTGCAGCGAGAAGGAACTTTCCATCATCATTGGAAGCTGCCAAGTAAATAAATAAAGCACATACACAACTAAGAAAAGATACCAAAAGACCAATCACCTCAAAAGAAACATAAATAATAAAAGCAGCTCACCTTGATTCAAGCCAAGATAAAGATAATATGTTTGGTTGCTACGGCTCCGTTTTATGTAACACTGGAGGAGGGAGTTCCTTGGACCAGGCTGCAAAAGCAAAAAACAAAAACCGTGAACATATATCCTAACTTTGCACTTACTTTATCATGGGTAGTTAATGAATAACGAAAACTGATCCAAGTAGAAACAGAGAGCTTCGAGTCTATTCTCTATTATATTAGATAGGTACCTTTCAAGCAATTATACAGCCAAGCAACTCTCAAGTTTGCAATTCATCTCAGGAGAATTTCTACCTTTAGAATTCAAAATTTATGATTTGATCACTTATGAAAAAAAATATCTGTTGTGATGCAGCGTGATAACAAAACAGTACCCAACATATTTCCAACTTTAGATTCAAAACTTCCTAAAGCGTATCACAAGGCAATCCTAGAATGCAAGACGCATCTGAAGTCAAACAAATCAGCAGAAGGTACATATTTCCCCCTCATTTTTCTCATTTTAAGCATCACCCACCCTCACTTATGAAAACATCACACATGTAAAGAGAATATAACTGGAGCAAGGGGTTGTGACAACTTTTGTAAATGCTAGGGAAATGTTCCAACTTAAAACAAACTTGAAAAAAAATAAAGGAAAAAAAAGAAGATGACGAACTAGAATGTGCATCCCACCAAGTGGAGTCATCACCTACTGGTGTTTTTTTAATATACGTAGATGCTAGGGGTAGGAAAAGAAACCCTATTTTTAATGTATTTGCGTTGAAAGTTATGGCTATAAGAGAATGAATATTTTTTTTCTCACGTTATAGGCATCTATAATGCAATCATCTTAAATGGTGCTTAGTGATAGACTATAGAGGTGTCAAATCATCCATAGCAGAACACCTGGATCAAAGAACTATCTCTTTGAGCTGTAACCTTAATTCTATGTCCTGGTTTTTCCTTGAGAGTGATGGGAACACCGTAGCAATTCTTTAGCTACAGACACTTTATTCTTGTGTAGTGAAGTTGTGTGGGTTGAGAATAGTTCATGATTCCCGATAAGGTGATACCTTATCTTGACTTGCATGCTATTTCAGTTGATTAATGAAATCTTTCTTTGTAAAAAAATGATTCGAAGGTAGAGTATAACAGGATCACTTTAAGATCAATACATAACCAAGTGAAAGCAATTCAATCTAATAAAAAATAAAATGCAATTAACAGAAAAGAATAAAGGACGGGCATGCATCTAGTACCTGCTTCAGTGAGATCGGGAATGTCAATTTGCAAGAAATTTCAGGGGTTTTCACAATTTCCTTCATAATCTCTCTCCAATTCCTACATACACCAGCACAAACAACCACATTCTTCCGTGGAGGCCAAGTACTCTCCGACGCCTCAATTCTCATCAATACATCCCTTAAAAGCTCAGGCGGCATGTTTGCCCAACAACTCTGCTTGAACACATCAACCGGAACCGAGCTATCCTGAACTACCCTGTGCGACCTCGATCTCATGCCATACCCAAACTTGACATCAAATCCTCTCGATATACTCCCCAACTCTCCCTTCATGTCCAGGACAATGCTCCTAAACGACATCGGTGCCTCCTATCCTTTAAAATCCAATGATAACTTAACAAACCACTTCACCTCTAAAATTTCTAATGACCAAACAATTAACCTAAACCATGCAATTCCAGAACCTCTACACCATACGACCTAACATCTCCGAAATAGAAGCTCACAAACACAGAATTATAACCGAATAAACACTAATGATTTGGAATTTGCAGTTAAACTCACAAAATTCATACGCAAATAAGCTATGAGCACTGAACAACATGATCCAGAACCGGAAGTCTAATACAATCAAAACTGTAGATCTCTCTTCTTATCCAAGACCCATCAAACTACCAGATAATAAGAAATAAGACGATTACTGTGAAATTATTAAACCTTACAAAGATTAAAGCACATGAAAGAACATCCGGATCAACAAGGATCGGGTATCGGGCTCGACGGAATCTGAGGCGGTCGACCTTTGGCAGTGTAAAGGAGGTGCAGGAAATGGGGAAGTTATTTGCCGATGTTGGTTGGGTTTGGTACTTTTTGTGTTTGTGTGGAGGACTTAAACCAGAATTTCACTGTGAGAGTGAATGCCTGCCGCCTTGGGTCCCATCTGCTCCTTATCCGATACTCGCACCGCACCTTTTGTCTCACCCGAATGCCTAAAGGCCGCCCGGATTCGGTTTCGGCTTTGTTTTGCTGTTTTTAATTGAGTTAATTGCACCCACACGTCCCCAAAGTTTTAAAAGTTTCATTTTCCTCCTCAAATTATGATCCTCATTCTAAATTGGTCCCAAATTTTTTGAATATTCTAACTCCTTCCTCAAATCTTTGTTTATACCACATCATATTATTACATAATACACATCAATTTTCACGACAATTAACAATTTTTATAATAATTTTATTAACATGTGATATGATTAGCATATATTGATAATTTGAGGTTAAAATTAAAATTTTCAAAAATTTTGAGAACCAATTTAGATTGAGAGTCATAGTTTGAGGATAAAACTAGAATGTTAAAAAGTTTGGGACACATTTAGAATGAATGTCATAGTTTGAGGATGAAATTAGAATGTTTGAAATTTTAGGGACCAATTTAGAATGAGTGTCATAGTTTGGGGACGTGTGGTGCAATTAACTTTTTTTTAATTGGGTAAATAGAACTTTTTGGTACCTGATTTTAGTATTTATGAGCAATAATGTACCCAACATTATTGTTGTGCAGTTAGGTACCTAACATTTGAATTACACACTCAATGTTAATCGGTTCATCTTTATAATTTTAACACTGTTTGGTTAAAATAATAATATTGTTATTGATTCAAAAATTAGGTGTAAAAAATTCAAAGTATAAACACGCGTGATTTGAAAAATGTTAGGTACTTAATTGTACCAAAAAAATTAAATATCTAATTTTATCATTAAAGAAAAGTTAGGTACCTAATTGTATCATTAAAAAGTTATGTATCTAATCGCAACGAAAAAAATGTTAGATATCATATTACATAAAAATGTCAAAGATAGATATCTAAAGTTATATTTACCTTTTTAATTTTTGGATATCATTCCGTTATCCAATAATAAATTGGCACGTGGTCTATTTAGACCTTGTTTGGTAAAGAGAAGTTTGAGCCAAAATTAGAGGTTTTAGCTAAAATTAAAGGTTTGACCGGTCAAATCCGCTAGTTTGGATGTTTGGTAAAGAGCGTATTAGAATGAAACCTCTAATTTTGAAAAAACTGCTAATAGAAGCTTTTTGAAATTAGAGGTTTTGATATAAGAGTTATAAAGACTCTTTTACCCTTAACAATTACCAAAAATCTTCAAATAACTTAAATTTAACCATTTCTATTTTAATTTTTCAACCTCGCAAATTTACATTGTGACATTTGTAAAGTAATTTTTTTATTTTTTTATTTTTATTCTTGCACATTTATATCTGTATTGAAATTTAATAATTAATTGAACTATATTCAAAATAATTATATAAATAATAAATTAATATATAGATCCTTCAAATATGCTTAATAATGTTATATTAAAAATTATTTTTTATAATCTAATTAATATTAATAGATACAAAATATAGATAACTAATAAACTATTCAAATAAGTATCGAATATAATCATGTTCTTATATGTCATTTTGCTTGTATAAATAATCAAACAGCTAACAGTTATTAGTTAATTTTACCAAACACCTTTATACAATCAGTTAATACAATCCGCTAGTCAAATCAGCTAATGCAATCAACTATCATCTATCAACTAATGTAATCAACTATCAGTTATCCGCTAATTGTCAAACAGGGCCATAATTTTTTTCGTTTTAAATTTTTTTTTTTAAAAATTAAAATATTTGATTTCTCTAAAAAGATCCTTTAAGCCCTAACCCTAAATCTCTAGACCCCTAAATTTTTCTCATTCGGCCGTCAATTCAACTACCACTAGCCACTTTTATTAGTCGACCCTCCACGGCCAATAACCCAAACCTTACATCGTCGGAAATCGACGAACAAGCGACAAAATGAAACACAAACGTTAAATGTTAAATTCGAACGATAGATGTAGGAATGACAGGCGAACGAACGACAAACTGGGCCTTGCGACTCGTGCAGCAAGAGGAGGAGACCCACTTGGACGACGACGGTGTGATGTTTGACGACAGTAGAGGGGAGATTTAGGGTTGTTTTGAAAAGTATTAAAGTTTTGAGGTTTAAAATTTTATTTATTTTTTTAAACGTAAATTAAATGAAATTTAAAAAATATATTACATGTCACGTTTTTATTAGATGATAGAATTTTTAACGACTTTCGATGGAAAAACCTTAAAAGAAACTCTACCCGTAAGTTGTAGCCTCGTAGGATTCATAATTCAACTATTTGAATGCTTACTCCAATTCTATGGTATAAGATCCGTTAGTTAAATTCCGAAACAAATTTATTTACTAAATTTCGATTTTAAATTAGAATAAAGAAGAGTAGAAGAAAGAACTGTCTTAAGATTATTATACTTCTAACAAGATCTAACATGCTCTGGCTTTGCACGTAATGGATGGCACGAGACCCTGAAATTGAAATCTAACCAAGCTCTGTTATTTTCCCAAGGTTAATTTACAAGTGAAGTCCAACTCGGTTTAAATTATAAATTTACATTGAATTGAGTGTCTTTTTTAGATTACCATACAGGATTTGAGTAAAAACAGTTTGCAGCAATGTAATACATGAAACTAAAGTAATATATATACTATAAAACAAAAACAAAGAAACAATATATAAAACATTTTTTGAAGAAAAAAAAAGTGAAACCAGTACTCCACTAGGAACAATAATTGAGGTTGCCACTCACCGAACCTCCCACACCAGAAAGCTACTGCAATAAGCAAATTGCCACTACCAAACCAAGAAACAATGTTGATTTCAGAGCTCGATCCGATGTTAAAGAAACCGAAGCCGATACCGGTAATGAACCGGATGGTGCAAGCTCAAAACCAGGGCCAGGGGCCAACATACTGTCTGGATTAGGAGGGCTGGGGCTTGAAGGAATAGTGGGGAGTGACGAATCAGCTGGAGCCGGTGCCATGCCTTTAGGAGTAGGGAGCAAAGGTTCGATATCCGGAGATAAACTCGGAGAAGACGATAGAGGAGCTGTCGGCAAGAATGCCGGTGCAGCCGATATAGTCGAGTATCGAACATCGAGCCGAGACGACGAAGACAAAGCTAGTGAACAAAAACCAGCCATGAACACCATGAATGACCAAATGGTAGCAGTAGCCATTGAAAGAGTGAGATTGGTATCCAACAATGAAAACGAATATATAGAAAAGAGAGAGATTAGAGTATGGAAAAGAATGATGATGAAGGGTTTTAAAAATTCAGTGCTCGGTGGTGGGGACTAATTTGGAGAAAGAGAAAACATATGGAGTTGCATATATGTAGACAAAAATACGGTTGGCAAAACTTAATTTTTATGGTAAAATACAGCTCCACACCACTGATCGGCTACACGACAATGTAGATATGTAATTTTGTTTAGGCTGGAGCACATGAACATAGGGTGCTTTTCTGATTTGTTTTTTCATTTCCATTTCATCCGTGACACACTTGCTTTTCAGTTTTGTGTGTGTTTTTTTAACTTGAGATTTGCGGTACAACAGTCTAGTTTAAGACTAAAAATTTAAGTTTTAAAATGTGTTCAAACAATTTAAAATATTATATTTTTAATAACATTTTATGTTCATATTGGTTTTTTCGTGATTTTTCTCAAGTTTCGAAACTTGTCCAAAAATCATCAATTTAAAAAAATCAAAT
Organism: Hibiscus tridactylites; assembly: GCA_958450335.1. Classification (NCBI taxonomy): domain Eukaryota; kingdom Viridiplantae; phylum Streptophyta; class Magnoliopsida; order Malvales; family Malvaceae; genus Hibiscus; species Hibiscus tridactylites. Next base: position 65,280,988 of record OY288287.1, on the reverse strand, counting down.
TTCGCTATTAGTTGAAAAAACTAACCTAAAATGTTATCAAAAGTATTGTATTTTAAGTAACTTGAACAAATTTTAAAATTTATTATTTTTTTACCTTAAAATTAAACTGTTGTACCGTAAACTTAATTTTTTTACACACGAAACTAAAAACCTAATAAAGAAAGAAACTTCTGAGACATGATAATGTAATATAAAGTCAGTAAAAGTGATTTCTTTTTATTGATGCTTAATCATAAAGGTTGATGATTAGATGAATAATTGTCATGTGATTAGAAAAGGCGAGATGGGAGGGAAAAAAACAAATGACAGAAATTTATTATGGGAAATTTTGGTTTCTTGTTATGATTGAGATTTGTGAGCCGAATTCTAGGATATTTCGTACTATTTATCGACATTTTATTTATCATATATATTATTATAAATTAAGGTAAAATACACAAATGATCACTAAAATATCTTAAAGAATATAAAATAGTCATCAAACTTTCAAAAGTTACATAATAGGTAAAAAAATAATTTTTGTTACAAAATAGTTACTGATCCGTTAACTGGGTGACATAACAGTTACGAAATTTTGTATAACAACACATTTAATCCTCAATATCTACACATTTAGTCAGTTTAGACATCAATAATGAGGGTTAAATTATAACTAAATTGGTTGAATGTGTAAATATGAAGGATTAAATGTGTTATTATTTAAATTTTCGTAATTGTCGCGTCATTCACTCAACCACAGTTAACGTTTTAGTGACCATTTTGTAAAAAAAACTAAAATTTAATATCCGTTATATAATTTTTAAAAGTTTAGCAACCGTTTTGTATTTTTTGAATAATTTAGTGACAATTTATATACTTTTATCATGTAAAATAACGGTACTTGTAACAATTGTACAATAAAAGATATATTAACATCTTACATGAAAAATCTTTAATGAAAAAAATTAGTAAAAATTCACTAAAATGTCAAAAAGTAACACAAAGAATTTACGATTGTGCGGCTAACATTGTTTGTGGGAAAATTCTAAAAAGTGACAACAAAAAAAACGGTTGTACATAATTTTTTATAAAAATCGTATAATGTAAGAATTTATGTATAATGTACATAAATACTTACTATTTTGTAAGGATTTATGTATGTACACAAAAGTAGTAAGTATTTGTGTAAGTACACAAATTCTTACCGCTTTTGTAAAAATTTCGGTACATGTATATAATTTTTTACGATTTTTTTAAAAAATTATATACGCGTTTTTTAGTTGCTTTTTAAGCGGCCGTTCCCTAGAGCTTCCCTTGTTTGTGCCCTCTAAATGACTTTCTAAATCTCTAAATTACATTATATATTCATAAAATTATAAAAGAAACTTAAAATTTTATTTAAACCAAGTTATGAATTGAGCACGCGACATGCTTCGCTCTCGTTTTTACATCTTTTATCTTTCTATATATTAAAGGATTAATATCTTATATACTGGCGGTAGAAATTGAAAGTTTCCACAAGCGGCTTAGTTTTAGGGTATAGTGAGTTAGTTTAGGGTTTAAGGGTTTAGGTGTAGGGGTTTAGAATTAGGGATATTTGTTTCAATTTAAGGTTTAGGGTTTAGTTTTTAGAGTAATATGGCGAAGATTTAGTTTTTAACCTATAAACCCTAAATTATAACCCTAAACCTTAAATTGAAACAACTATCCCTAAATTCTAACCCCCTACACCTAAACTCCTAAACCTTATACCCTAAATTAACTCCCTATACCCTAAAACTATGGCGCTTGTAGAAACTTTCAGTTTTCACTGCCGGTGTATAGAATATTTATCCTATATTAAAATAATAAATTATTTACAAATTTATTTTTTACTTTTAAATATTTATGTTTTGCTCCTTAACTTTAAATCTTGATTCTGCCATTGCTTGCACCACAATAAAAATAACAGTAAGCCTTTAGTCCTTTATCATATATGTCACACCATAAACTCTCTTTTTTTTTTTGGATAGAAAGCAACGACTAAAATCTTAAAAGAAATATAAATCAAAAAGAGAAAAAAGATTTTGATGGGTGAATCACCTAATCATTTAAAAAAAAATTCAAAGTCTTTAATTTCTAACTTTATTTGTTTTCAACCAGAAAAGATAAATCAACTTACGAGGAAAAAAAAGTGAAGAGATGGATGAGTATCTTATTCTTGATTCTATAAACATATTAAATTAAGTTATCACATTATGGAACTCAATGAGTAGTACTAATAAAAAAGAAAATAATATTTATTTTAAAAAATTTCGATTCAATTAACTTTATCTACAAAATATATGTTTTATTAAAAATTAAAAAATATGAATTTATACTATCATTGTAATCACTTAAGATTATTAAAAAACCACATTATGATAATTTGAATAAAAAATCACACAAAATATGAGGTAGCATCTAGAATTAGCAAAATATAGACTGAAAAAGAAATATGAAAATCTACTCGTTATCCTATGGATTGGTTTGAGCCTTGAGGGTTGAGAATAAATGGACAAAAACCATGTGTTTTTGGACCGACATAATTCAACAAATTTAATCACCTTTTAGTACCCAGATAGAAAACTTTGGACCAGTTCCATGAAACCAAAGGCAACGTTGGCTGGCTATCTGGCTTGCCGGGCTGCAGTCCACGTAAAGTTTCAGCCTAGTACAATTCTAATACTAATTTTTTTTTATAGAATAGAGTTAATGTAAAGGAAGAGTCTACCACGTGCGACGAACACCGACGAACACCACTAATAATGAACACTGATGAACACCATTAAATTAATTAATAAAGATTTAAAATTTAAGGTCCCATCATATAATTAATAATTATTTTTAAAATTTCAATTAAATTATTTTTTATATATATTAAAATTTTATTTTTTTAATAAGGGTAAACTATATATTTAGTACCTCACTTATTTTTGTATTTCTATTGAACCCTCATTATCTAAATATTATTTTAATTTGATCATATTCTTTATAAAAAAATAATTTAACCCTTAACCCTCAACCTAAAACCCTAAACTATTAAACCTTAAACTCTTAAACCTATACCCTAAACCATATACCTTTAAAAATAATTCCAGCACCATCGATTCAATTCAATGAATTTTTGAATTCTCCTAAAAAATTCAAATAACAAGCACCGATTAGATTTGATGTGTTCATGGTTCACTTGGCAACTATTCCTATCACCAGCACCGATATCAACCTGACTCGTAGTTTCGGAGTAACTGTTATGTTCAACCAGAACAAGCCTTGGGATGACCACTGAATTTTTTGGGTTGGTCCATTCATTGGTTCTGCTATTATTGCAATCTATCACCAGTTTGGCCTGAGGGCAGGTGCTGTTAAAGCTCTTGGTTCCTTCAGGAGCAGCTCTGCCATGTGATTCGCATTCTTAATCGTATAAAGCATAAAGCTGAAATGACTAAGGAGGTCGATGTAGATCATCGTCATACATTACTTGTAATCCCCTCGTCCCGGTCCGGACGCTTGAACGGTCCGAGTGGGCCACACGGGGAAAACCGAAGCGAAACCCGTTAAGGTTCCTCCTCGGTTAACGACCCAGAAAATTTCTCTTAAAATTAATTTTCTCTAAATGCACATTTAATTCCTAAGTGATCACAACAACGGAAGACAAACATTCGCAAAGCAATAACTCGAACAACCTAAGCAAAACAGCCCATTTTTTATGTAATTTAACAGGCCGTTTCGAAACACCCTCAAGGTGTATCGAAACGCCTTGACCTGGTCAACTCTCCAAAGCCCACACGAGGATGCCGTTTCGGAACGGGGGGTCAACCGTTCCGAAACACCCTTTCTGGTCAACTTCTCGTGGTCAACGAGAATTGACCGTTTCGAAACACCATAGACTCGTTTCGGAACACCTTCATCTCGCCAATTTCTCAAAATTCCAATAGCAAAAGTGTAACGAAACAACCCATATCCGTTTCGAAACGCTCGGCCAAAAACAAAGGGACCGTATCGAAACAGGGTGACCCGTTTCGAAACGCCCCCTGTCTGCAGACTGGTTTTGGCTGGTTTAAGGCACAAGGGTGCCCCTAAACCCCACCAAACCTCCAACAACACACTAACAAATAATCCTAAGGCAAACCAACATACAAGCATGCTTTAACATCATTAAAACGAGGCTAAACACTAAGGCACAACATCACAAGCCATACATCAAGCATATCATAAAAGGTGATAACTTCAACATGTCCAACACTTAGGCAATTTTAGGTAGCATAATACTAACATGGTTACAAGCAAGGCATACATCCCAAAAGCCAAATAACAAGCACAAACGAGGAGTCTAACATGCTCCTAACAAACAACCATAGCAACATGATCCAAAAACATCATAACACTATTACATGTCCCATTGCTTGACCATTACATCTTAATTTAAAAGTTCATACTTGGTAGCCAAACAAGCACCACAAACACACTTGGAGGCCCCCTTCTTGCTCTTAGCAACCCACGAACTAAGGATCTGCATTGTCGAACAAAGAGAGAGCGTAAGCAATAAAGCTTAGTGAGGGTAAGCTCTTTAAAAACAAACCTCGACAATGCAGGGTCCAAGCACGATCTTAGCCAAGGTAAAATACACGATTACCGAAGATCCTCAAGAGCCAAAAGTTAAAGATGCATGAACAATATTCAATTATATGCCATGCTCAACAAGCTCTAATTCACAACATATGTAAACACATATAAGTATCCAAGTAAGGATCACATTTCACAACACATTGATACACATATCAATCAATATTGGCACCTAGCTATGACCCGAATACGCGGATAAACACGTTGGAACTCACATCCAACAACCACTTTACCTCACGGTGGGATTACACTCATCACCGGTCTCGCGGGTCTCGCGGAGGGGATTCCACTCATCCTCACGCCCCGTCGATGGGATTCCACTCATCATCGACTATATATAAATACAATTTCCGGGCGAACACGTACTTCTCCTTGGTGACTCAACGCCACCAAGGCCACGCGCGACTTTAGACTCATGTGTGCACACTAACATCCTAATGATCGATCATTTGTACTCAAGCATACTAGTACCAACATTTAACTCATTCCATATTATTCATTTCAATCAATTCCGTGCTTAGCACGTACTCACCATGATCACAATCATGAACCATTTCCATGCATGCCATAAGCATTACAAATCATGCCTCATCTCACATGTATAACACATTATACATAAATCAATCATATCACAAGTCATACGAGGCATAAACATCCAAATACAAGTTCATCCAATGGCTCTAGATCAAGTTTAGGATTAGGCTACCACCCTAATCCTAACTCTAGGTGGGTCTACCAAGCCCAACCTAGTCCACATACTCGAACCAACCATTTAAAAACCACGTAAAACGTTTAACCACTCACCTAAGCTTCCAAGCTCCAAGCTAAGCAAGCAACAACCCTCAAGTTTCTGGATTCCTTCCCGAAGCTTCTCCGACCCAAGTTCTTGCTTCTAAACAACCTCAATACAATTCAAATAATCCTCAAATCACCCCAAGCATCAAAATACCAACTCGGAACACAAATTCAAATACAATTTACAATGTCTCAAGCCATGAACAACCCCATATTTTGCAAACTCGGGCAGCCCCAAAACCACATCCAAAATCCATGTTTCCAACACCCATTGTACCCACAAATGATCCCAAATCAACCCCTATCCATAGTACTAACATTGGACCATCAATTCTCACCTAAAACAACCCCCAAAACCCTTCAAAACCCATATTTATACCCAAATTCGGGAATTGCTCAAAACCATTCAAAATTCACATATGTGGTACCATTTAGTTCCTAGACTTCATAACTAACCATATTAAATCAAAACATTAAGCTTAACAACATAAAGTTTCCATTTTTAATCAAAATCTTCAAAACTCCATTTCCAAAACTTTAACGAAAATGAAAACTAATGGTACTTTTAAAAAGAGGGAGTTGAGGAGAAGTAAAAAACGGTGTTACCTTTCGAAAATGAGTTGAAATGGATGAGCTTTTTGATGGAATAGTGATAAAGAGGAGAGAGCTCTATTTTCACGTTATATTTGGTTGAAGGAGAAGATGAATAGTGAAAGATGATAGCAAAAGGGGATTTAAATTAAAATATGGGCAAATTACTAAAATGCCATTAATGAATGACTATCTTCTTTCCTCTTTAAAAACTCTCCACTTTACAATTCTTTCAATTTGGTCCAATTTCAAATATTTATTTTTGAAACCCGAAACTTAGAAGATCATTTTGATTATAAACCCGAGCCCAAATGATATTAAAATATTATTTTCACCTAACCCCTAAACTCGGGTGTTACAACTCTCCCCCACTTAAGGAATTTCATCCCCGAAATTACATGATAGAAACAAATACGGAAACTGCTCAACCATATCAGTTTTCCTCTCCCACGTGGCCTCTTCCATACCACTATGTCTCCACAACACCTTGACCAACTCTATGGTCTTGCCACGCAACACCTTGCTATTAGAAGCAAGTATCTCAACATGCTCTTCATTATAAGACAAATCCGAATTCAACTCTATCTCCTCAACGGTCGTAACATGAGATGGATCCGATCTATATCTCCTAAGCATCGACACATGAAAGACATCATGGATCTTCTCTAACTCAGAAGGTAACCTCAGACGATAAGCTACAGGGCCAATCCGCTCAACTATCTCATACGGACCAATGAACCTCAGACTCAACTTGCCCTTCCGGCCAAGTCTCATTACCTTCTTCCACGGAGATACTTTCAGAAACACTTTCTCACACACGGAGTACTCAATCTCTTTCCTCTTCAAATCCGCATAAGACTTCTGACGATCGGAAGCTGCTTTCAAACGGTCACAAATCAACTTCACTTTGTCGGTAGTCCCCTTAAGCAAATCTGGCATAGGTAACAATCTCTGACCTGTTTCAGCCCAACAAATTGGAGTCCTACATCGTCTACCATACAAAGCCTCATAGGGAGCCATATGAATACTAGACTGATAACTGTTGTTGTAAGCAAACTCAACTAACGGTAAGTGCTTCTCCCAAGAACCCTGGAAGTCAATCACACAACAATGAAGCATATCCTCAAGAATCCGTATCACTCGCTCTGACTCCCCATCAGACTACGGATGATAAGACGTACTAAAATGCAAACGGCTACCCAGAGCACTATGTAAGCAACCCCAGAACCTCGAAGTAAATCTAGGATCCCTATCTGACACAATAGACTTCGGAACTTCATGAAGTCTCACAATCTCACGGATGTATAAGTTTGCCAACTTGTCTAAGGAATCCGTAGTGTTCACTGCTAAGAAGTGAGCACACTTAGTGAACCTATCAACAATCACCCAAACAGAGTTCTTCTTCGAAGGAGACAAAGGCAATCCCGATACAAAATCCATGGTGAACCTCTCCCATTTCCATTCCGAAATCTTCAAAGGCTGTAACAAACCTGAAGGAACCTGATGTTCTGCCTTCACTCTCTGACAAACCATACAACGGCTCACATACTCGGCTACATCTTTCTTCAAGCCAACCCAGAAATAATCATTCTTCAAGTCACGATACATTTTGGTACTACCCGGATGCATAGAAAAGAGACTCGAATGTGCTTCACTCAAAATCTGACGTCTCAACTCAACATCTTTTGGTACAACAATTCTATCTCTAAAGCACAAAAAGCTCTCACCGCTGAAACTATACTCGGTCGGTCTTCCTTCGGCTATGTCCTGAACATGAGGAACTAATGTCACATCTTGCAACTGCTTCTCTCTAATCAACTGAATCAAAGAAGGCTTCACTTGCAACTCGGTGATCAACCCACCATCATCGGATACACTCAATCTAGCAAACATAGCTCTCAACTCAACGGCCACTTTTCTACTCAAAGCATCGACCACTACATTTGCCTAAAACGTTTAACCACTCACCTAAGCTTCCAAGCTCCAAGCCAAGCAAACAACCACTCTCAAGTTTCCGGATTCCTTCCCGAAGCTTCTCCGACCCAAGTTTTTGCTTCTAAACAACCTCAATACAATTCAAATAATCCTCAAATCAGCCCAAGCATCAAAATATCAAACCGGAACACAAATTCAAATACAATTTACAATGTCTCAAGCCATGAACAACCCCATATTTTGTAAACTCGGGCAGCCCCAAAATCACATCCAAAATCCATGTTTCCAACACCCATTGTACCCACAAATGATCCCAAATCAACCCCTATCTATAGTACTAACATTGGACCATCAATTCTCACCTAAAACAACCCCCAAAACTCACCCAAAACCCTCCAAAAACCCCATTTATACCCAATTTCGGGAATTGCTCAAAACCATTCAAAATTCACATATGTGGTACCATTTAGTTCCTAGACTTCATAACTAATCATATTAAATCAAAACATTAAGCTTAACAACATAAAGTTTCCATTTTAATCAAAATCTTCAAAACTCCATTTTCCAAAACTTTAACGAAAATGAAAACTAATGGTACTTTTAAAGAGAGGGAGTTGAGGAGAAGTAAAAAACGGTGTTACCTTTCGAAAATAAGTTGAAATGGATGAGCTTTTTGATGGAATAGTTATGAAGAGGAGATAGCTCTATTTTCACGTTATATTTGGTTGAAGGAGAAGATGAATAGTGAAAGATGATAGGAAAAGGGGATTTAAATTAAAAGATGGGCAAATTACCAAAAGGCCATTAATGAATGGCTATCTTCTTTCCTCTTTAAAAAATCTCCACTTTACAATTCTTTCAATTTGGTCAAATTTCAAATATTTATTTTTGAAACCTGAAACTTAGAAGATCATTTTAATTATAAATCTGAGCCCAAATAATATTAAAATATTATTTTCACCTAACCCCTAAACCCGGGTGTTACATTACTCGTAGAGATAGATTGACCTTTTCCTTTAGCTTTATTTTTTCCTACAGGAATGATGCAACGGTTGTTAAGTAATATTTTTTCCTTTAGCTCGTTTTTATTTTCACGAAAGAAGACAGCTTCCCCACCTGAACATAGAATTGAAATTGATGAAGGTATGCTGCTAACCTTATTTAATGTTTTGGCTTGGCTATAAAACTCGTCTTGGATAAGGATACCGAATCAACCGATATTTATGTGATTTCAACATAATTCCAGTGCACTGAAGGGGGATGTATTGTTTGCTTGCTAAAGTTCCTAATCCATACTTATTTTACAGAGGTTTTAGGTATTCAGAACACTAAGCTGTTTCTTTACAAGGAGCTGAAAATGGCAACCGAAAATTTTCACCATTCCAATAAAATTGGAGAGGGAGGTTTTGGTATTGTCTACAAAGTGATTTTAAATTTTATTTTTTTTGTCCCAATCTTTTTGAAAGAATGCTTTAATAATTTCTTAAACAAACTAAGCATTTTTATTATTTTAATATACTCTTCTATTCTATCTCCCATGCTTATTGAAGGGAAGCAAATATGTGATGATTTTAAATTAACAAAAGAATATGCTTTCGATGTACTCCTTTATCTTGTTTAACTTGTTTCTATTGTCTTTGAGATATTATCCAACTTATCAGAAAGCATTTAGTAGAATATACTTATCGAATTGAATCAATGATGGTAAAATTATTTTTAATGGTATATGGTTTAGGTTATATGTTTAAGAGTTTAAGGTTTAATAGTTTAGGGTTTTAGGTTGAGGGTTAATGGTTATATTTTTTTTTACAAAGAATAGGGTCGAATTGAAATAATATTTAAATAATGAGGGTTTAATAGAAATACAAAAATAAGTGAGGTACTAAATATATAGTTTACCCTTATTAAAAAAATAAAATTTTAATATATATAAAAAATAATTTAATTTAATTTTTAAAAATAATTATTAATTGTATGATGGGTCCTTGAAATTTTAAATCTTTATTAATTAATTTAATGATGTTCATCGATGTTTATCATTAGTGGTGTTCGTCGGTGTTCGTCGCACGTTATAGAATTTTCCTAATGTAAAATATGAGAAATTGAGGATTCTTATACTACTATAGTAATAATAATTATTGTTGACTTCGTACTTCAATAAATTAAGTGTGGTCAACTTAACACTCAAATATTAATGTAGATCAGCCCATACGCTGATACCCTTCGTTACATAATTGAATAGTGTAACTAAAAGTTTCTAATTATACTCAATTCGGTAATATTTATAAATTATGATAATTATCCAAATATATTACAATCTTATAATTATACTCAATTACATCAAAATTCAATACTTTTTAAGTAGTGAAAATAGTTCTCAATAGAAAATGACTGAAGATGGTTTTTAATATATGAAATTGTATTTACATTTAACGGGTTAAAACCCATAGATTCTTCTCGAGATTAATTTTTAAATTAATATCACAAAAAATAATGCTATTTTATGTCATTATTAATCGCGACGTACAATTGTTTCCTTTATTATTAGGGAGTGATTAAATTAGAAAAAATAATAGGGTAAATTACTTCATTGACCACTATACTATTGGAAAAGTTGCAGTTTGACCACATTACTTTTATTCGAAACAATTAAACTACCAAATAATTTAAATAGTATCAATATGACCACTAGCCGTTAGATGATAACGGTTGAGTGACGTGGCCAGTTAAAAAAAAGGGGTATAATTGCATATTTGGTCTATGCTATTTACACATTCTATCAATTTGGTCTTAATTTAATTTAATAAAATAAAATAATTATCGTATCACCACCTTATTGGAGAACTTTAATCATTTTTATTTAATTTAATTAATTATTTCCCTCCCTCCAATCATGTTGTGACATGTGTCACTTGATTGGAAGAAGAAAATAAATAAAAATAGCATCTTGCTCCTGGTGGGATTTGAACCAGGGTTGCCTTAGATGGAGAAATGCGCTTACCACTAAGCCAGAAAAAAAATATGAATTAAGAGGACTCGAACATAACACTTTTGAGATGCATAAAAACATATGAACCGTTGAAATAAATCTAATTTAAATTATGTTTGTGAGTTTAGATTCGTTAAATAAATTTTGAATATAATTTTAAAATTTTTATTATGTTCATTTAAATTATAAAATTATATCAATTCATTTAAATTATGTTCGTAAGTTTAAATTTGTTAAATAAAATTTTAATATTATTTTAAAATAAATTTTTTATATCAATTCATTTAAATTATGTTCGTGAGTTTAGATTCGTTAAATAAAATTTAAATTTTTTAATATAATCATAAATTTATATCAATTCATTTAATTATGTTCGTGAGTTTAGATTCGTTAAATAAAATTTTAATATAATTTTAAATTTTTAATATAATAATTTAATTAAAATTATTAATAATTTATTTATTAGATTTATTCCAGCGGTTCAGATGTTTTTATGCATCTCAAAAGTGTTATGTTCGAGTCCTCTTAATTCATATATTTATTTCTTTTTTTCTGGCATTGGCAACAAACTAATATATATATATATAGAGCTAGGATGTGTTTTGATGCAAGAGAGAAGAGTTGTTGCTTATGCTTCTAGACAGTTGAAGATTCATGAGAAGAACTATCCTACTCATGATATAGAGCTAGCTGCAGTTGTGTTTGCATTGAAGATTTGGCGTCACTATTTGTATGGTGAGAAGTGTATAGTTTACACCTATCACAGGAGCTTGAAGTATCTGATGACACAGAAAGAGTTGAACTTGAGACAGAGAAGATGGCTAGAGTTGCTAAAAGATTATGATTTGACCATTGAGTACCATCCGGGTAAAGCAAATGTAGTAGCCGATGCTTTGAGTAGAAAAGTGGCCGTTGAGTTGAGAGCTATGTTTGCTAGATTGAGTGTGTCCGATGATGGTAGTTTGATCACCGAGTTGCAAGTGAAACCTTCCTTGAATCAGTTAATTAGAGAGAAGCAGTTGCAAGATGTGAGTTTAGTTCCTCATGTTCAGGACATAGCCGAAGGAAGACCGACCGAGTATAGTTTCAGTGGTGAGAGCTTGTTGTGCTTTAGAGATAGAATTGTAGTACCAGAAGATGTTGAGTTGAGACGTCAGATTTTGAGTGAAGCTCATTCTAGTCCCTTTTCTATGCATCCGGGTAGTACCAAAATGTACCGAGATTTGAAGAATGATTACTTCTGGGTTGGTTTGAAAAGAGATGTAGCCGAATATGTGAGCCGTTGTATGGTTTGTCAGAGAGTGAAGGCAGAACATCAGGTTCCTTCAGGTTTGCTACAGCCTTTGAAGATTCCGGAATGGAAATGGGAGAGGATCACCATGGATTTTGTGTCGGGGTTGCCCTTGTCTCCTTCGAAGAAGAACTCCGTTTGGGTGATTGTTGATAGGTTCACTAAGTGTGCTCACTTCTTAGCAGTGAACACTACAGATTCCTTAGACAAGTTGGCACACTTGTACATCCGTGAGATTGTGAGACTTCATGGAGTTCCGAAGTCCATTGTTTCAGATAGGGATCCTAGATTTACTTCGAGGTTCTGGGGTTGCTTGCATAGTGCTTTAGGTAGCCGATTGCATTTCAGCACGTCTTATCATCCGCAGTCCGATGGGCAGTCAGAGCGAGTGATACAGATTCTTGAGGACATGCTTCGTTGTTGCGTGATTGACTTCCAGGGTTCTTGGGAGAAGCACTTACTGTTGGTTGAGTTTGCTTACAACAACAGTTATCAGTCTAGTATTCAGATGGCTTCTTATGAGGCTTTGTATGGTAGGCGATGTAGGACTCCGATTTGTTGGGCTGAAACAGGTCAGAGATTGTTACCTATGCCAGACTTGCTTAAAGGGACTACCGACAAAGTGAAGTTGATTTGTGACCGTTTGAAAGCAGCTTCCGATCGTCAGAAGTCTTATGCAAATTTGAAGAGGAAAGAGATTGAGTACTCAGTGGGTGAGAAAGTGTTTCTGAAAGTATCTCCGTAGAAGAAGGTAATGAGATTTGGCCGGAAGGGCAAGTCGAGTCCGAGGTTCATTGGTCCGTATGAGATAGTTGAGTGGATTGGGCCTGTAGCTTATCGTTTGAGGTTACCTTCTGAGTTAGAGAAGATCCATGATGTCTTTCATGTGTCTATGCTTAGGAGATATAGATCGGATCCTTCTCATGTGATGCCCGTTGAGGAGATAAAGTTAAATCCGGATTTGTCCTATAATGAAGAGCCTGTTGAGACACTTGCTTCTGATAGCAAGGTGCTGTGTGGCAAGACCATAGAGTTGGTCAAGGTGTTGTGGAGACATAGAGGTGTGGAAGAGGCCACGTGGGAGAGAAAAGCAGATATGGTTGAGCAGTTTCCGTATTTGTTTCCTCCAGGTAATTTCGGGGACGAAATTCCTTAAGTGGGGAAGAGTTGTAACACCCGGGTTTAGGGGTTAGATGAAAATAATATTTTAATATTATTTGGGCTCGGTTTTATAATCAAAATGATTCTTTAAAATTTCGGGTTTCAAAATAAATATCTAAAATGGGACTAAATTGATTTAGTTTCAAAATTGAAGAGCTATTTTAAAAACAAGGGAATAGCCATTCATTAATGGCTTTATTGTAATTTACCCATATTTCCAAATTAAATCCCATTATTTCAAATAAAACACCCATTCACTATTCATTGTCTTCTTCTCAATGTTAGAAGAGTTCTCCCTCCCTAATCTACTATTCCATTCCAAAGCTCCCTCATTTCAACTCCATTTTGAAAGGTAAGGACGTTTTTTACTTTCCCTCATCTCCCTCTCCTTAAAAGTACCTTTTATTTTGATTTTCATGAAGGTTTTGGAAAATGGAGGTTTTGAATAATTTGATAAAAAATGAGATCTTTATGTTGATAAGTGAAGTGTTTTGATTTAATGTGTTTAGTTATGATGTATAGAGGTCAAATGGTATAACATATGTGAATTTCAAATGGTTTTGAGCAATTTTCGGATTTGGGTTTCAAGGGGTTTTTGGAGGGTTTTAAAGTGGTTTTTGGGGTGGTTTAATGTTGGTTTTTGAGGGCTGGTGTTAGTATGATATATGAGGGTTACTTTGGGTGTATTTGATGGTTGTTTGGATGCTTGAATTGGAAGATTTTAGTGGGTTTTGTGGGTTGCTCGGAAATTCTGTTTTGGGCTTGTTTTGAGTGTTGGATGCTTGAAAATGTTATTCCGGGTTAGTTCCGATGATGAGCTTTTGATTATGGATGTTTTGTTTGTGTTTGGGATTGATTAGAATCGAGGTTAGACATCGGTGAAGCATCGGAAGTAAATCCGGGAAATTGAAGGTGGTCGCTTGCTTGGTCTTTAAGCCTCGGAGCTTAGGTGAGTGGTTAATTGTTTTAAATGGTTTTAAAATGATTGGTTCGAGTATATGGACTAGGTCGGGCTTGGTAGACCCACCTAGAGTTAGGATTAGGGTGGTAGCCTAATCCTAAACTTGATCTAGAGCCTTTGGATGAACTTAAATGTATGAATGTATATGCCTCGTATGTCTTGTGATGCGAATGCTTATGTATATTGTATTATACATGTGAGATGAGGCATGATTTGTAATGCTTGAAGCATGCATGATAATGGTTCATGATTGTGTTCATGGTGAGTACGTGCTAAGCACGAAATTGATTGAAATGAGTAATTGTGGAATGAGTAAAATGTTGGCACTAGTATGCTTGAGTACAAATGATCGATCATTAGGATGTTAGTGTGTACACATGAGTCAAAAGTCGCGCGTGGCCTTGGTGGCGTTGAGTCACCAAGGAGGAGTACAGGTTCGCCCAGAATTGTAATTATATATAGTCGGTGATGAGTGGAATCCCATCGACGGGGCGTGAGGATGAGTGGAATCCCCTCCACGAGACCGATGATGAGTGTAATCCCACCGTGAGGTAATGTGGTTGTTGGATGTGAGTTCCAACGTGTTTTATCCGCGTATTCAGGTCATAGCTAGGTGCCAATGTTGATTGATAAGTGTATCAATGTGTTGAGGTTTAAGATCTTTAATTGGATACTTGAATGTGATTACATGTATTGTGGATTAGAGCTTGTTGATCATGGCATTTAATTGTATATTGCTCATGCATCTTTATCTTGTGGCTCTTGTGGATCCTTGGTATATATATGTGTAATGCCTTGGCTAGATCGTGCTCGGACCCTGCAATGTTGAGGTTTGTTTTAAGAGCTTACCCTCACTAAGCATCATTGCTTACGCTCTCTTTGTTCAACATTGCAGATCCTTAGTTCGTGGGTTGCTTGAGCAAGTGGAGGGCCTCCAAGTGTGGTTGTTGGCTTGAGTACATCAAGTATTACTTTTAAATGTTGAACATGTAATAGTTTAAGCAATGGGACATGTGTCTTTTTGATGGATGATTGTTGGTTGTTTAGGAGCTTGTTTAGACTCCATGTTATCTTGCTTTGGTATGGCTTGTGATGCCATGTTTGAATTGTATCCCATGCCTAGATTGCTTAGTATGAACGTTGGCTATATGCCTTAGAGGTTGCCTTTATGTTTGAATGTTGAAGTATGAACTTTGAATGCTTAAATGCCATCTTGGGTCTATTGCATGATTTTCTTGTTGTCTATACATGTTGGGTGCTTGTATGGCTATATGGTGGTATGTAAATGTTGTGTGAGTGTTTGGTTGGGGCTAAGAAAGTCTTAAATTGCATTTAGACTCGAGTCTTGTTCGTTTTAGCTAAGTTTGGGAGTCTTGCAGTGCAGGGGGTATCGATACGGTTGGTCCCGTATCGATACGGCCCTCTTGTTTCAGGCCCCGTGTTTCGATACGCGAGGGGCGTATCGATACCTTTTTGGTCACTAGAGCTACTGTCCATTTTGGTATCGATACGGGTCTCCGGCGTATCGATACGGGCATCTTAGCGTTGACCGTGAGAAGTCAACCGTTGGAGAGGGTACCGATACCCTCCTTGGTCGTATCGATACGGTCTCCACGGGTTGACTCTGACCTGTTGACCTAGTCAATGGGTATCGATACACCCCTTAGGTGTATCGATACCACCTGCAGTATAAGTTTAAATTTGGGCTGTAACATGTTAGTTTGAGTTCGTTTGATTGTTTCGTGAATGTTGTTCCGCTGTATGATCACGTAGGATTTAATACTCATCTAGACAAGATATAAAATGAAAAAAAAAATATAGGGTTGTTAACCGAGGAGAACCTTAACGGGTTTCGCTTCGGTTTTCCCCGTGTAGCCCACTCGGACCGGTCATTCGGCCAGACCGGGACGAGGGGTTACAGAATAACCCACAAAGGAAGCTTAAGGTACAATCCTCTTATATTCATTTAGATAAAACTTGGTTTCTTTTTTTTTTATTGTACAATCACATATTTGTCATTATCCATCGACAAACATTAAAATGTAAAGAGACGGTTGATTTTTCAGATAAAAAAATATCGTAAAGACAGACAGCGTGTCACTATAACATACTCAAAATTATTATAATAAAGAAGCTATCATGAAAGTAGACGAAAAGGTTCACATAAAAACAAATAAAATGATATGTTAATAGTTAGTGTGAATTAAACTTTTTTTTGAACAAATTAATTTTTTTGATATAATTATATAAATTAAAATTTACATATATTTTTCAAATTATATTATGGGTCTAGTTTAGACATTAGTCATAGTTCTAATCAATAAAAACTACTAGTTCATATTTTTTATGTTATAAACTCACTTATATAATAACTAAAAAAAACTATTTTTCAAATGTCATGTAAAAATTAGTGATTATCACTAACTGTGAAAAAATAATAGAAAAAACAGTGAAATGTGTGATTTTTATTGGTTAAGATTATACATTATTACATGATGTAGTGAGCTAGACTTATAATATAAATTTTCAAAGCGAAGTCAGAAAAACAGTAACGTCAATAAATTAGGAACAATAAAGCAAACGAAGCTTTAAGTGTCAAATAAGTGCCCAAATTATACCATTTTTTCAGATAGGTGTCTAACATTTTCAAAGTTACCCGTTTAGGTGCCTTGCTGTTAATTTACTTTTAAAAATCCCTATATTTACCAATTCACAAAATAATCCTAAAATTCTTATATCCCTAAATCTGGTCACTTTCACCGTCGTTCATTACGTTGTTGGTGACGGAATGAAGCTTTATTCTCTTATCGCAAGACTCAAACGCCAGTCGTTGGCTGATCGGCCACCATTTGTCGTCGATCACATTTTTCTTTTGCGTGTTCAACTATCGGCGACATAAAATGAAAAAAAAAGATCATGGGAGTCCGACGATGGGAGTGGTGGGCACACCGTTGGCAATTGATGGTGGCAAAGCCGACAAAGACTGAAATCGAGATTTGGGACTTAAAATTTTAGGGATTTGTGGAATATTTTAAATTTTTTTGAGAATTTTATAATATTTCTTGAAAATAAAACATGCCACATGTTATGTTTTTATTGGCTAACGGAATGTTTTAAACGACTATTAATGGCAATGCACTTAGAATGAATATTTTAAAAACGTTAGACACATATTTAGCCTAAAAATAGCTAACAGAATATTTTTAATGTTGTTAACAACATGCTACATATTATATTCTTATTGGCTAACAGAATATTAGCGAGAAAATATCTAAATTGATAGTTTTGAAAACGCTAAACACGTATCATGAAAGAAAAGTTATAATTTGTGTACTTATTTAACACTAAAGCCAGCAAAAAAAAAGGCAAAGAAGGAAGGCGTCGGCCTAGGCCAAGGCCACAGCAAAAGCTGCCGAGCGGCACTCTATAGTCTATACTTAGTTACTTACTAAAGACTACACTGACTTCATTTATTTCATTAATCAGTTTCACATGATCCATTGAAATCTGAACGGGCCACGACCACGTGTCATCCTCTGAACTACCCTGTTCCAGTGCAGCCACTGTCGGCCGTTCAAAACCCACAGTAACGGCGTTATCGCTTTCCTCAACCGGTTTTAACACTAACAGAGAAGACCGTGAAACAGTGAACGAGGAAACCGTCTCCTCTCGCCTTTCACATTGAATATCCAACAGGTTTATCGCGTTTCAGACGCGTCGTTTTCAACGCTGTAACTGCTCCAGCCTGTTTGTCCTTTTTCTCTACTCCATTTCCTGCCCAAACAACAAAAACCCCTGCCAGTTATTTGCTAAATGTATCCATTTTTTATATATTTAATAGGAGTCAAAAAATTAAAAAATATGAAACTTAAAATATTACACTATTTGAATATTACCTCAATATTTTTCACAACAAGTTTTTAAATTTGTCTGAGTTTTAAAATTTACAGTCAACCTAAACCGTTATAAAAAATATAACATTTTAGTTTGCAGTTTGAAATGTTACCAAAATATTTTGTCACCACAAGTTTTGAAACTTACAACCAACTTAAAATGTTACCAAAAAATATAACATTTCGATTATATGGATAATATTTTAGGTTTGTATTTTTTAACATTTCGATTGTCGTTCTTTTGCCATAAATTAGACTATTGTATCGTAGACTTACCCATGTAATAGGAATATAATTAAGGATTATATTTTGATACACAATCCTTGAGATTTAAGCTATAAAATTTAAAACTTAAATCACAAGCCCTAACATCTAAACTTTAAACCCTAAACTCTAAATTCTAACTATAAACCTTAAATTATATAACTTACAACCTAAACTACTATATCCTAAACCACAACATAAATATCTAAACTCTAAAAATAAAAGCCTTGTGTAAACTAAAACTTAAGTATCAAATTATTTTCCTATAATTAAAAAGAAAGTATATAGAAAATTATCGGAAAAGGACCGTCCTGGATAGCGGGGCCACACATGTAAAGCAAACAATACCAACCCCCTTGATGCATAACAAATCAACATTGAACACATGAATTTGAGCCACCTATCTTCAACAGCACGATTAAGAAACACGTAAAATTGAATAAATAAATAAAAACATGAATCATTTCCATGTTCTACATAAATCCGTTTCTGTCCCTAAATGAAAGAGAAACAATGCTCATGTGATCCATAGGTAAATTAATGTATAGTTGTACAATTAGACTTTTTTAAATTTTAAAAATATTTTATTACAAGAGGACAAGGAGAAATTACCTAAGATATATCGGTGCCAAGAGTAGCAACTAGCAAATATGCAGACAACATGGGAGGAAGAATTGATGTTGGATTAGACATGAGACATGGAAAACAAGACAGGATCTGTGTCCTAATTAGTAATTACTAAAACTATATTTATCTTAAAAGTTAAAACCATAATCATTCTTATTAGTTATTACTCCAAAGGTTTAATCTTGACAATGTTTCTTTAAAACTGTCACCTTTTTGTCTTCTCTTCCATTTGCATGCACTTTGGGCAAACGATAAAAACGTTTTCTCAGCATGAAATCATTACAAAAGAACCGGTTAATAGAGAGAAAGAGCTTGTTTCTATGGTGATACGGCCGACACGGTTGATTCTCGTCTCTCGAGGACTCCTTTTTAGTCCAACTTTTTACCATTTTTTTTCCTTTTAATTTTATGTACAAAACTTAACCCACACCCTTTTTCCTCTCTCGTTTTATTTGCCTCCCCCTTCCTTGTTCTGGGAAAGGACCTTGTTTTCTTTTTTTATATATATTAATACTCCATCTTTTGAGTTCAGGGAAGAAGAAAATGGACGGTGAACGGAATGGTTTGCAGGGTAATGTTCTTTTTCACTCCGGAAGACGTACGGACGTTGATGGCTTGCGTTCTCCCAACAATCAAGGTTTATCAGTTTTTTCTCATTTGGGTTTTATGTACTTATTTTTTCACCCCCCGACACTTGTTTATTATAGATGCAACTTTGTTTTCTTTGCTTGAAACTTGTTGGTGGAAGATTGTTCATCACCGATCATCAGAGCTGATCTTTGTAGATTTGTTTTTTTTTTTTGTGTGTTTAATGGTTTGATTTTGTTGTGAAATTAGGAGAAAGAGATGAACTCTGGCATGCATGCGCCGGTCCTTGTGTTTATGTGCCACGCGTCGGGGAAAAGGTTCTATATTTCCCTCAAGGTCACATGGAACAGGTTCTATGAATCTCTTTTCTTTATCCGGTTAAGCAAATCCTTTTACAAGACAAGCATTTTGCTTGATGACTCAGCTTTTGGTATACAGGTGGATGCATGTATGAATCAAGATGGAGCAAATGCAATGGAAATGCCCATCTACAATTTGCCTTCTAAGATCCTTTGCAGCGTGATGGATGTTCAGCTTAAGGTATCCACTACAAATGTCTACATTTTATCGTCTCCTAATGACTTCGATTCGAATTATGAAGAGTATTATAAGTTGTTTTCATTAATGTACATTTCAGGTTGAACCAGGCACAGATGAGGTCTTTGCACAAATAACTCTGCTTCCGGAGGCAGAGGTTAGACATTGAGATGTTGAGATTAATTGTTTTCATTAATTGCTGTATATATATATGTATCATTAATTTTCTTTTATGCATAAATAGCAAGATGTGCAAGCTTTGGAGCGTATGAATTATCAATCTTTACCTCGGAAAGCTTATCCACGGTTCTTTAGTAAGAAACTTACTCCATCTGATACAAGTACACATGGTGGATTCTCTATCCCGAAGCGACTTGCTGTTGATGGGTGTCTTCCGCTTCTGGTTGGTATCTTTATGTGAGATTCATTTGTCTTGTTGGTGCAGTCATGTTCAAAACGGAATGCTTTCGGCGAACTATAGGCATAGGGTGCAGAATCAGGATAGGCAATAGCTTAATTTATATTGCGACTTGTTGCAGGACATGTCTCAGCAGCCCCCGCAGCAGGAATTGGTTGCAAGAGACTTGCATGGTTTCGAGTGGCGCTTTCGACATATTTACCGTGGTACCTTAATCTTTCTTGCACTGATCTACATTTAAACTTGGGATAATTTAACCATCAAATATATTCCTTGATCGGCGAATGTTACAGCACATACACTTGCAAACTGGGCACTCACCACACATTCAAGTTCTTATTTTTACTTTGAATGTCCAGATTGTATCTCAGCCTGTGTAATCAACGATGCCACTTTTGGCTAATATATCCACATATCCATTTTCAAAAAAGAAAAAAGAAACTTGGGATAATTTAAGCAATACAATCACCAGTTGATTGCACCAAGAAACTAATTATCGATTTGTACGAAACATCCACACATGCTCCTAGTAAAATATGTTGATTACCTAGGTAGAGTGCCATGGTTATTGAAATCCTAGCTTAAGAGCCCTTAGTTTATTGCTAATGAAATTCACGTACTTTCTGTAAGTTATAGGAATTAGGAAGTGTAGTTTGTCCTAATGGATTATTTTACTCTATTCTTCGTTTCCTTACGGACTTTGTTGCAAATGTAGGTCAGCCAAAACGGCACTTGCTTACAAGCGGCTGGAGTACGTTTCTGACTTCGAAGAAGCTTGTTTCCGGGGATACATGTATCTTTCTTAGGTTCGGTTGCTCTCTGCCAATTCCCGGAAAGAAAATAGAAATGTCTACATTTCTGCACAAGCTTCTCCTTTGTGTTCCACATAGGCATAGGCATACATATGATTCAACGTTTCATCTACATAGGCTTTTTGAAGTTATGTTGGATTTTTTCTTTATTAGAATGTTGGTTTTATAGTATATGCTATATATTAGGTGATCAATAAACCAAATAATTAAAGAAAAATGAATTTTCTCTAGAGGGGAAAATGGAGAACTTCGTGTTGGGATTCGCCGAGCAGCGACGGTACTGAACCGTACATCAACATCCATCATATCTGGTCATAGCATGCGACATGGCATATTGGCAAGTGCTTTTCATGCCTTCTCTACCAGAAGCATGTTTACTGTCTACCACCGTCCTTGGTAAGTTGTAATAAATTCGACATAATATATGAACTTGTCACACTGGAACTGAATGAGCAAGGCATTCATTCTTGCATATTTGCAGGTCAGGTTCTTCTGAATTTATCATCTCATTTTCTCAGTATATGAAGTCAGCTCGAATTGACTACTCCGTTGGGACAAGATTTAGGATGCAATTCGAAGGCGAAGAATGCGAGGAACAAAGGTGGCCACCCTATCGTTTGTGTACAAGTTTATTAATAATCTTTCATGGAACTACATGCATAGTACTACAAGTTCAACTTGTTTCTTTGTCAGTATTTCCTAGATCTCTTTAACCTAATGTACTCTTTTCGAAACCAGAGCTTCAGGCACTATCGTAAGCGTTGTAGACATCGATCATATTAGGTGGCCCAATTCTGAATGGAGATGTCTGAAGGTAACATGTGTTCTTTCAAATCCATGATCGCAGGACCTTTGGATGATATACGATTTCAAGTTAAATATTCGTCTCAATCTATTCTTGGTTCCACATTTTCTTAGGTGAAATGGGATCCCACAGCAGGTGCAATTTTGCTTCCTGAAAGAGTTTGTCCTTGGAACATAGAACCAACGGAATTCACTAAGAGGAAGAAACCTTCCATTCTGCATAACAGAAAGAAGGCTCGTACCGATGATGCATCATCCCCTGGGCTTTCTAGCCTGCTAACGGATGGTTAGTAACTATACACAGTATCTGGACTCTGCATACTATAAGGAGTTTCCTTCCAGTTCTGAATCTTGAATTTGAGCATATTAGTTTCAAATTTATAATAAACATTGTCGTTGTCGGACTTTGTAGATTCTGATCATGATTTCTTCCTTACCAGGCATGTTGCATGGTTCAATTAATCATGAATCTCAAAGTATCTCAGGGGTCTTGCAAGGTCAAGAAGATAGTGACACATATGGTAATCAATCCGGTGCACTAAGACAACCGATACCACATACTCGCCCACTAAATCACGGTTGGGGCTCTATGCAACAGCTGATGCAGAACCGACAGATGCCGGTCTGTGGCACAACAAGCTTTTCCAGCGGTGAAGTAGCAAGTTTTGGTCTTCATAACAGTTGGCTCCCAACATTCTCTAATGACAGAGTTCATGAAGATGCTCTTGCTAGCAGAAAGTTTTCAGTTCCAAATGCCAATTCTCAAACATCATCGTGTGAACCGAATGGTGGTCATGCATACATGCTTTTCGGAGTAAATTTAATTATTGGTCAACCGAGCCCCCCTTCACCCCAACATTTCACTTCAAGTGAGCTTGAAAGTCTTTGTTCTATTCCTCCAACATCTCAGTCAACAGTTTCAGAACCTTCTAAGGGTACATCTTCCTCTGTTAGTAACCGGAGTTGTGCCAAGGTACCAGTACCTTCTAAGTTGAAATGCATATCGATATCAGTCGTAGCCTGTTTCCTCCGTATTTCAATTTTGGCAGCCTGAATTATTGTTAAATTGATTGTTCCTATGAGTTTATTCTGAGAACATTCCTTTCTCTTATAGGTACTCAAATACGGGACTGCACTCGGAAGATCAGTTGATCTCACTCGATTCGATGGATATAAAGAGCTCATAGGTGAGCTCGACCGCATGTTTGATTTCAAAGGACGATTGGTTGATGGAAGCAGCGGCTGGGATGTAAGCTATACCGATGATGAAGGCGACACGATGATGATCGGAGATCATTACCCTTGGCAGTTAAGTGCAAAACTAAACATAAAAATTCTAATCATCCAACATGTTTCTCCTTGTATGAGATTTAACCATACCGAAATCACAATTACAGGAGATTTCAGTACGAGGTCCGAAGGATGCTCATCAGTCCGAAGGAAGAAACGGGAAGGCTGAACCCGAGCTCACCAAATTCAACAACATCACACTAATGGCCTTGTGCTGAAAGTCTTTCTAAATCATTATGGTCTGTTTATTGCCATTAGTCTCTTGTCGATTGCATGCAAACCGTATGAACTAAAAGTTATGTTGTTTTCTAAAGAGACGTGTCTGAATGCTAATAATACAAGACAATGGGCATTTGTAATAGCCTATATGCTCTTGCTGGCTTGCTGCTGCTTGAAGTTCCTCTAGCTATCTATGGTAAATCAGAAGCTAACATTTATCGGGTAAAAATCTTTTTCTCCCCCTCTTATATCTCACACTAAAAATCACTTAAAAATTAAATTTTAAACCCTAATCTTAATTTTTACATCCTAAACCTTAAATCCTAAAAAATCACCAATATTCTTAATTCTCTAAACCCTAATCATAACCTCTAACCTTAAACTCTAAACCTTAAATCCATTATTTTAAAGTGGGGCATAAAGGGAGTACGATAAAGGGGCAGGGATGGTAAATCACATGCACGGACTTTTCTAGTATGCGGCCGCCTATTATACGGCTAAGAAACGTCGTTACTGGAAACATTATAAGATATATAATGTATCCGGTAAAGCGCTACCGAATATATTGATATGAAATGATGTATCCGGTAAAAAACATGAAAAAAAATGAAAAAAAAAATGGTAACCGGCAAATTTAAGTTATCGGTCAAAGATAACAAAATCGGTAAAATTACCTATTTTATTGATCCAAATATCAATATATTCGGTAGCGCTTACCTATTTTGTTATTAAAGTTTAAGCTGATGGGGCCTTCGAAAATATCTATACTTTTTTAAAAGTATCCATACTTTTTTAAAAAAGATAACAAAATCGGTAAAATTACCTATTTTATTGATCCAAATATCAATATATTCGGTAGCGCTTACCTATTTTGTCATTAAAGTTTAAGCTGATGGGGCCTTCGAAAGTATCTATACTTTTTTAAAAGTATCCATACTTATTTTGTTGATAAGAGTATCAACATATTCGGTAGTATTGAAGTATCGATACTTTTTGTTGATACTTTTTTAAAAGTATCGATAGTTTCGAGCCACATTGCAACCGGTTACATTGCTTTTTAAAAAAGTATCGATACTTTTAAAAAAGTATGGATACTTTCGAAGTATCAACAAAATAGGTAATTTTACCGAATATGTTGATACTCTTATCAACAAAATAGGTAATTTTACCGAATATGTTGATACTCTTATCAACAAAATAAGTAATTTTATCGAATATGTTGATACTCTTATCAATAAAATAGGTAATTTTACTGAATATGTTATGTTTACCGGTCATCTTTCTAACCGGTTACGCTGTATATTAGCCGTATATTAACCACCTTACCGCAAAATTACCCCACATGCACCGGTCCAACAACACGAGCTTGAGTAGGGAGTAGGGAGTAGGGAGTAGGGAGTAGGGAGTAGGGTGTTTGTTTAGAGGCATGTGCCAAGAATTTAAGCCACGGATATTTTGATCAGTGGACAATTAAAGGGTTTTGTTCTTTATTGGTTCAATAGTTTAGGACCACGTATACGGCCAATATTATGACACCTTAATTATCTCCTTTTCAAATCCTTAAACCTACACTCTAAAAAATCAAATGATAAATTTACAAAATTTTGAAGGGCATGTGCAATACCCCATTATGTTCTCCTCATAAAGACATTCGTACTCCCTCTATAAAGTCATGCATACTCACGTTTTGAAAGCTCAAACAAGCAAAGTTTAGCTGATACCCCTTTTTCCCCCTCTTTTTAAACTATTTTCTTCTAGATTCGGCCGGAGTATATGGCTGCGAAGAACGGTGTCGCGGTGTGCACGCCATTGGAATGTGAGAGCATGGAAGAAATGGTGGCGTCCATGGAGAAAGCAAAGGAAGAAGGTGCTGATATTGTGGAGGTTTGCATGGCGTCCATGGCTGTCCCTTGCCATTCTCATGTACTTGACCGGATTATTAAGCCACGAACTCTTCCCGCAATTGTCTCCTTCAGGTAAAATATTATTCATATCTCTTAGTGGCGGAAACAAATCATAAACATGTAAAAAAATTAAGAATTAATTCATAACAGATTAAAAAAATCAAAACCAAATGTTTGAACTTTAAAAGAAAATTCAGGGTTTGTACGAGCCCACTCAACCTTCCACGTAGGGGTGTTTAGAAATAACCGACCCGACCTGACTTGACTAATTGACTACCCAAACATAAAATACTAGTAATTACCCGATTTTTTTATCCGGGTCAAGTACCCGGCCCGCTAAAATAAGCATTTTTCCAGGTCGGGCATATCTTACAGATATTGTTTAAGATTTGAATTGATGCATCATTATTATTTATTACTTATTAGTCTATATATTTCATTTGTCTTAGAGATATTGTTTAAAATTTGAATTGACACATTATTATTATTATTATTATTATTATTATTATTATTATTATTAAAAGCTTTAATTTGTATTTTAAAGTTGTTAGGGTTTGATAATTTGAATCTTAAACTCTATGTTTGGATTATATAATTTGAACTTTTATTATGTGTGATTTTATTTTATAAAATTAAGTGATTAAAAAATTGTAAAAAATATTCGGTTACCCGTTACCCGATTATCTGGGTACCCGAATTTGCGAGTACCCGAAAAATGAGTATTCAGTTAAAATCAATCGAGAACGGGTCAAAAAAAAAGTGATACCCAAAATTTCGAATACTTAATACTTCAGGTACCCAAATACCCAAAAATAAACACCCCTACCTCCACGTACATCTGCCACTGCCTCTCCCTAATGCAAACCCTTCAAATAGAATGAGACCATATGATACCTCTTTGAAAACAATGACAGCAGCCGACTTACAAATCGTTTTTTTCCCCTTATTTATGTTTTAATAATTAAAAATAAATTTAAGATTGAGGCTTATAGTTAGGACTTAAAGTATTGTGTGTAAATCTATTTTTTATAGTTTAAAATTTATAATTTATAATTTAGGGTTAAAAGACTTAAAGTTTAAATTTTTTTAATATTGAACTTATGCATGAAAAAAGTCAGTGAATTTTTGTTCCTCTGACACTCCCTTTAGGACAAACCAATTCTTTTTTAAAAATCGCATAATTTGTATATATAACACAAAACTTCTACTATTATTTTTTTCATAGTGTTTCCCCGATACAAAAAATTAATATGAATTTAACTCTAATTATAGTAAAAATGAAATTAAAATTGTCTAAATATTATAGAGATTGTTGAATTTAACTAATTTTCTGTGAAACTTTTCAGTTTTTTTCATCAACAAATCTTTAATTTTTCCAATTTTAGATTGATAAGACTGATTTAATCTAAAAAGAAATAATATTTTAAAATAAATTATGAGTATTAAATAGGGCTGGAAATGAACTCGACGTTTAGAGAACCGTTCGTGAACCATTCGGCGGGAAGTTCGTTTATGTTCGTTTATTTATTAAACGAACGAACATGAACAATATTTTTTGTTAAATGAACGAACACGAACAATGAGCTTGTTCGTTCATTTATGTTCGTGAACGTTTGATAATCTGTTCGTTTATGTTCGTTCATTTATGTTCATTTAAGTTTATTCACATATGTCTAGGGATGTTCATTGTTCGGTTAAACCGAACTAACCGACCAAACCAAAACAAAATTGGTTAATCTATTAGATAATTTTAGGTTTTGGTTAATGATTAAGAGTTTTTTTAAATTTCAAATATCGATTAATTTGATTTAAAACCGATTAATTAACTGAATTAATCGAATTAACCCAAAATATTAAATATTTAACCAATTATATATGTTCTTTTGTGTTCGTTTATCATTTAAACGAACGAACATAAACTAACACGAACAAGCTACATTCCTTAATGAACGAACACGAACAAAAAATGTTGTGTATGTCTATGTTCATGTTCGTTCGGTTAAAGTTAAACAAACGAACATGAACACATTCTCATTCGTGTTCGTTCGGTTCGTTTACAGGCCTAGTTAGCTCTCACAAATTGGTCCTGTAAGCAGTGATGTATGCTAAAATAACTCCACCTACTTTCTTAATTTCTTATATTTTTATAAAAAAAAAAGTCAACATCAGATTAATAACGACAACCTTGAGTGATATTTTATACATAAAAAATAAAGTTTACACAATCTTGTTAGATTTAAAATTTAGAGTTTAGAGATTTAAGTTATAGGGTTTAGAATTTAAGATTTAAGGTTAAAGTTTTAGGTTTAATATTTTAAATTTTAAATTTTAAAAAATGTATAATATTTTATTTACTCAATATGTGTATCAAAAGGTAATATATACAATATGTTAAACATGATATTGGTAAGAGCATTATACATGCAAAACAAATGTATTTTGACTTCCATACTTTTAAAACTAAAATTAATTAAATCTACCCTATAAAGTTGTTATTTTTTCATTATTACAAAAAAAAGTTTTATCATTTTCTAAACAATGGTCATGTTTGACAATTAGCGGATAGCTGATAGCAAATTATATTAGCTGATAACTGATTGTATTAGCTGATTTGACTGGCTAATTGTATAAAATTGTTTGGTAAAATTAACAAATAGCCGATAGCTATTTGAGTATTTAAACAAGCAAAATGACATATAAGGACATGATTATATTCAATATTTGTTTGAATAGTTTATTAGTTATCAATATTTTGTATATTAATTAGATTATAAAAAATAATTTTTAGTATAACATTACTAAGCATATTTGAAGGATCTATATATTAATTTGTTATTTATATAATTATTTTAATACAATTTAATTAATTATTAAATTTAAATACAAATATAAATGTGAGAAAAAAAAGAAAAAAATACTAGTTTACAAACGTCGCAATGTAAATACGTGAGGCTGAAGAATTAAAATAGAAAATGTTAAATTTAGGTTAATTATAGATTTTTGATATTTTTTTAAGGTTAAAAGAGTTTTTATAACTCTTATGTCAAGATTTCTAATTTCAAAAAACTCTTATTAGCAGATTTTTTAATATCCGCTATTTACCAAACATCCAAATTATCAAATTTAACCGGTCAAACCTCTAATTTTGACTCAAACCGTTATTTATCAAACAGAGCCATAATTTTATTATTTAATTTGTTATTCTTAATATGTCAACTCTAAGTATTAATAAACTCAACTAGTAGTTTCAGTAAAAAAGAAAATGTTATTCATCTTAGAAGACTCAGGTTAAATTTATTCAAAGAAAAAACTCTAAATATTAAAAAATTATCTTATGAACTCTTCTCATCCCATGTGGTGATATGATCTTAATTAATTAATGATCCCAAGGGACGTACGTATAAATCTCTGATATCAAAGATATATCCCATATACCAGTTCTAATAGGTTGTATTAAAAGCAAATGTCTGGCATTTAATTAATAGTACACCCTATTTTCTCTGATTATAGAAAATGGCCGAGCAGTCCACTGGCTGTAAGATTTCCTTTTACAGTGCTGTTACATGGACAGATTCCAACAGTGTTTAGTTACAATTTCTTGATTACAGGCTGAAATCCTCCCGGACCTCGGGCAAGATAGGTTGCCACAACACTTGCTTGAAAGTTTTGAAAAGGGCACTAGAGCTCCATGTCGAATTCGTCGAAATGGACTACGAGGTACTCATCTGATTCGAATTTCGACACTTTCTGGATTTCGTGCCGAGTAAAACTTCTTGTTATATAATAACTTGTTGGAGAAGAAAGTATCGATTTTGATCGCAATTGAATTGAAACATATTTCCAGGTAGCTTGTGAGGTCGATATGGCAGAATACTTGAACAACCGTTCGAATAGCAGGATCATAGTTTCCAACTATGTGGATGGTGGGAAGCATTCGGTTGAAAAGCTTGCTAATTTAATTGCATGTATGCAGGCCACCGGTGCCGATGTTATCAAGCTCGACATATGTATTGATTACATTACAGATTTAGCACCGGTTTTTACGGTTCTAACTCACTGTCAGGTACTCACTACGGAGCAGAAAAAACATTCAATTTTCAATACAGCGTGCTAGAACAAGGAGATTTTTTTCTTTTCTTGAATGGTGGGTGAATCTGTGTGTTGTCTTCATCAGATGCCACTTATTGCTATGGCAGTTGGCAGCAAAGGTCTCATAAGCCAACTTTTAGCACCGAAATTCGGTGGTTTTTTGGTGTACGGATCTCTCGGAGGAAAACCGGTCCCCGGATTGCCTTCTCTTCTCAGTCTTCGACAAGTTTACAGGCTTGAATATATGAACACGGATACGAAAGTTTTCGGTGTCATCTCAAATCCAGTTGCTCATAGTAAAGGCCCTATTCTTCACAACCTTACCTTCAGACATGTGGGATATAATGGAATTTATGTTCCTATGCTCGTTGATGATATTGAGGAGTTCTTTGAAACCTATTCAGGCCCCGACTTTGCAGGCTTCAGGTATATAAAAATGTAACCATTTAAAGGGAAGAGGAAAATGTTTAAATTTCTAATACGAGGCTCTTGTCGCAGTGTCGGAATTCCACACAAGGAAGCAGCAGTCAGGTGCTGTGATGAGGTCCATCCACTGGCAAAGGTCTGTAAACATTTTGTTTTTGTATTGGCTTTAGATTTTCTGTAAACGAACAGGTGAAAAATGTAGATTCTGACTGCATGCGACATTCTTTGACAATCAGTCCATAGGAGCAGTAAACACTATTGTAAGGAGGCCAATGGATGGGAAGCTGATTGGTTATAACACAGACTGTGAAGCTTCTATCTCTGCTATAGAGGATGCACTCAGAGGTACATGAGATGATGTATGTTTCGTAATTCATTAGGCCTATAGAATAGAGCTCAAGTATAATCAGTTATGGTAAAGATCACTTATCTGTATTTCCTTGACAAGAATAGAAAGGCAGGTTAGCAGAAATGAAGCGTGCCATAGTACTTCTCCGATATCTGGTAGAACATTTGTTTTGATTGGAGCAGGAGGTGCAGGAAGAGCAATAGCTTTTGGTGCTAAATACAAAGGAGCCAGAATTGTCATTTTCAACCGCAATTATGGTAAAGATTATCTTACCAGTCTTCCCTTGGTGCCATTTCTTTCTGGTTTCTGTGGAGCTTGACATCCTTGTCATGGATTCTTTGGCCTACAAGAGCGAGCAATATCCCTGGCCAATGCGGTTTCTGGGGAAGCGTTGCCATATGAAACTTTAGAGAAGTTCCGCCCGGAGATAGGAGCGATCCTTGCAAATTCTTCTGCTGTTGGAATGGAACCCAATTCAGATCAAAGTCCTGTGTCAAAGGTGCTTCTCTCATTATACAAATCAAATTCACTCATCAACATATCCTTCATATTTCATGCTTGTTCAGGAGGCTTTGAGAGCATATGACTTGGTTTTTGACGCGGTTTACACTCCTAGAATCACACGACTCTTGAAAGAGGCTGCTGAGGTTGGAGTCCCTGCAGTGAGTGGAATTGAGATGTTTATCAGGCAGGCTCTAGGTCAGTTCAGGCTGTTCATTGGTGGCTCGGGTAATATAGACACCATTTCCAGTCCAGTTTTGGTTAAAATATCCTAAAATAGAGGAACTGATTCATTTCTAACCTGATGATCCTTTGCAGCACCTGAAGACTTCATGCGAAAACTTGTCATGGAACAATTCTGAAATCAGCAAGGCTCAAAGTTGAAGATCTGTGAGGTCAATCTTCTGTAGTTCTGTTAGTCTTTATGCATCACCGTCGACGTTGAGTGTTAGCTTGAGGTGTGTTCTCTTCTGTGTTGTCTGTTCACAGTGCTCTGTATGTAAATGTGATGATTTGTTGAAATGTATACATGATGATAATATACTGATGATGTATGATGATAATATTCTGTTGATCTATGATGTTTGACTTGTTCAGAATTCTATTATGTTATATAATTGTTGTATATACATTCGGATTCGGATTATTGTATATCAGATTATATGATTATGCATTTCTGTTGATAAACAATGCATTCAGATTCAGAATTCGAATTTTATGTCATCTCATTATGGTTGAGATTCTGTACGGGGAAGTTCAGTAGCTTCATCCTTCGGGATGATGTCTACTTCGGATCAGTGGTTTTGCCCTACGGGCTGGATTCCACTTCGAATGGTAACGAGGTAGAGAGTGGTTTTGGGGAACCTTACTCTTCGGATGGTGATGTAGTTGAGTGCATGTCATATTGTGTTGCATATTCATTCGTATTTGTTTATGTGCTTGAATTGATTCATGATGGAAAATTGTATTCTGATAATGTCTAATGTACTCTGTTGATACGATGATACTGTTAGTTATGTTTGCACTGTAGAGACACACTGAGCGTTTTCGCTGACTCCCCCTTAGTTTCTATTTTTATATACTCAGGTCTAGGCTACGGTACTTGGAGGACCTCGTTTTCCAGCTTTATTTATTTATTATTATC
Organism: Hibiscus tridactylites; assembly: GCA_958450335.1. Taxonomy (NCBI): domain Eukaryota; kingdom Viridiplantae; phylum Streptophyta; class Magnoliopsida; order Malvales; family Malvaceae; genus Hibiscus; species Hibiscus tridactylites. Next base: position 65,248,777 of record OY288287.1, on the reverse strand, counting down.
AATATGACACTTGGACCTATTTATATTATATGTTTTATCAGATTGTATATATTTTCAGATTTCAGATGTTTTATTTGGGGTTATTACGTTTTATCATGCATGTACATTTCGAATATTTAATATTTTCAGGAATATTTTATCAGTATGTATTATGTATTATTATTACTGTCTATTTTGGAATTAAAGTTTTGAACTAGGTTGCTTGCGTGAGGGACAAGCTTTGAGCTTGACTCCTTATATTCGACCCAGTTCATCCGAGTCGGGTTTAGGGGGTTAATGCTAAGACACTGAAAATATAAATATTGAATATATTAATAATTAAACTCACAGCGGATCCCGATGTCTGAGCAACAGAAGGTCATACAGGTGGAGGAGGAAGAAGGATCTCAGTATCCGAGTCAATGTCGTCTGCAAATACGAATAATACCAATTAATTTCCTGATATTCAAATCTCTAAAAACTAAGTATACTCGAATAAAAGTGGTCAAAACGGTCCTTCAAGTTTGAATTTGAGGAAACGGGCAACGGAAACGGAATCAAGACGTCGAAAAACATAAAATAGCTCTTTTCTGAAAAAGTCAACGGGTCAACGCTGACGTCATCGTTGGCGTCAACCGACTCTTTATAAAACAGACCGGTTTGGTTATGTTGCGGTTCGGCCTTCTGGACCGGTTCAACCTAAAATCCACAATTCAAAAATTAGGGCAAAAACACCCCCCGATTCCTCACCGCCAGTGACCTCTCACGCCCAATTCCGGCGAATTTTCGAAACCCACACACACACCAACTCATGCAAGCCTCAAATCTCACTTACCCAACTCAAATCACGACCAAAAACCCAAAATCGATCACCCTAAAACTAACAGTTGAAGAGCTCGAACGACCTCTGTGAAACTTGGCCGACAACGGAAGAGATGAAGGGTTGGCTTGGATCGGAACTGAGCGGCGAGTTGGACGGCGGCTTTAGATCGACGATCGGACGGTGCTTGAACCTTGGCCGGACGGTGAACGATGATGAAGGGTTAAGGGTTTGTTTTGTTCGCACGAGAGAGAAAGGGAAACAACAGATGAGTGAACGGCCAAAAAGATCTCAGATATGAAAAACATGTATTTAAATCACCTAAAAATGAGTAAATTACAAGACAAGCCATCAAAATTATTAGGGTTCATGAAACGGCACCAAACTTTGCTACCTTTGCAATTTGGCCACTGAAATTTCGAAAATTCTCAATTGAATCACTAAGATTCAGTTAGGTTTTAACTTAAAATTCCAAATTATTAGGTTTTTAATTTAGGAATTTTGATTAAATTAGGGTTTCAAATTAGGTCAAAATTGAAGTGTTACAACTCTCCCATCGATAAAAAGAAATTTTGGCCTCGAAATTTACCTGGAGCAAAAAGATGCGGATACTAAGCTCAGATAACAGTCTTGGGCTCCCACGTAGCCTCATCATGACTACGACCACGACATAGGACTTTGACCATCTTAATGGTCTTCCTTCTGAGAACCTTTTTATCCTGAGCAAGAATCTCAATAGGCTCCTCCTCAAAATGCAAATCAGGACGGACCTCAATATCCTCAACAGGCATAACATGTGACGGATCAGGATGGTAACGTCTCAACACTGAAATATGAAAGACATCGTGAATACGCTGAAGCTCTGGTGGTAGCTCTAGTTGATAGGCAACTGGTTCGACTCGACGAATAATACGATAAGGGCCAATGTAACGAGGACTCAGCTTGCCCTTCCGACCAAACCGAAGTACCTTCCTCAGTCAAAAGCTCATCACCCACCTCAAACTCAAGATCACGACGTCTCAAATCGGCATAAGACTTATGTCTGTCAAAAGCAGCCTTAAGCTGATCCCGAATCAATCTGACAGCCTGCTCAGCCTCGTGCACAATCTTCGGTCCCAACAATTTGTGCTCATTCAACTCAGTCCAATCAATAGGTGAATGACACCTACGCCCATACATAGCCCTATACGGTGCCATCTTGATACTGGCCTGATAACTGTTATTATAAGCAAACTCTACAAGCGGCAGGAAATCCTCCCCACTGCCTCTGAAATCAAGAATACAACCCCTCAACATATCCTCAAGAATCTGGATCACAGATCTCTGTCAGAAATAATAGATAATGGTACCCCGTGAAGTCGAACAATCTCAGAAATATAAAGCCGAGCTAACTTACTCAAAGAATAGTCAAATCGAACAAGAATGAAATGTGCGAACTTCGTCAGACGATCAACAATAACCTAAATGGAATGCTTCTTCGACGGAGTCAAAGGAAGTCCACTAACAAAGTCCATAGTCAAGCGCTCCCACTTCCACTAAGGAATCTCAATATGCTGTAGTAACCCAGACGGACGCTGATGCTCTGTTTTAACTTTCTGACAAGTCAAGCACCTCGATACAAATCCGACGACATCCCGCTTGAGACCTTTCCACCAGTACCTCTCACGAAGATTCTTATACATATTGTCACCATCAAGATACATAGAATAAGGATTGTCATGGGCCTCACGGAGAATAACTTGTTTTAACCCAAATTTCCTCGGAATACAATACCAACCACGAAAACATAATACCCCATCCTGATCAATAGAGAAATCCCGTGATGTACCCTCATGCACCTCTCTGATACGATGCATCAAAAATGGATCACTAGGCTGCTCAGCTCGAATATCAGAATTCAATGTAGAAATAACCCGAAGTTCTGCCATCATCGTATAAACTCATCCGAGCAAACAAAGCTCTAAAATCTGAAATGACGTTACGACTCAATGCATCAGCAACGACATTAGCTTTACCCGGATGATACTCAATCTCACAATCATAATCCTTGAGAAGCTCTAACCAGCGACGCTGTCTCAGATTAAGCTCTTTCTGAGTGAGGAGGTATTTCAGACTCTTATGGTCTGTATAGATATAACACTTCTCTCCGTAGAGATAGTGTCTCCAGATCTTAGATGCAAAAATAACAACATCAAGCTCTAGTTCGTGGGTAGGATAATTACACTCATGCGATTTCAACTGTCGAGACGCATAAGTCACTACCTTCCCGTCCTGCATCAGAACACACCTCAATCCAGTGTACGAAGCATCACTAAAAACTGTATAAGCCTTACCAGGCTCAGGCTGAATCAAAACTGGTGCTTCAGTCAACACAAACTTAAGCTTCTCGAAACTAGACTGTTGAGCCTCAGTCCAAAAGAAGGGAACATCCTTCATCAGAAGCTTAGTCAATAGAGCTGCAATAGAAGAGAAACCCTCAACGAATCTCTGATAGTAACTAGCTAAACCCAAGAAGCTTCGAACTTCAAGAACATTCTTGGGTTGCTTCCAACTCATAATAGCCTCAACCTTCATCGGATCAACCTGAATACCCTAAGCAGAAACTATATGACCTAGAAACATAACCTTAGAAAGCCAGAACTCACACTTACTGAATTTTGCATACAATTGTTTCTCTCGCAGAATCTGTAATACAATCCGAAGATGTTCCTCATGCTCTGCCTCAGATCTAGAATATACCAATATATCATCAATAAATACCACAACAAACTGGTCAAGATAGGGTTGAAACACTCTATTCATCATATCCATAAAAGTGGTAGGGGCGTTAGTCAACCCAAAAGGCATAACGAGGAACTCATAATGTCCATATCGTGTCTGGAAAGTTGTTTTACACACATCAGAATCCTTAACCTTGAGTTGGTAATAACCAGATCGCAGGTCTATCTTAGAGAATATCGTAGCTCCCCGAAACTGGTCAAACAGATCATCAATACGAGGAAGAGGATATTTGTTCTTGATCGTCAGCTTGTTCAGCTTCCGATAATCTATACAGAGTCGAAGTGTCCCATCATTCTTCTTAACAAACAAAACAAGAGCTCCCCAAGGAGAAACACTAGGTCGAATGAAACCTCGATCCAATAGTTCTTGGAATTGAATCTTCAACTCTTTAAGTTCTTTCGGTGCCATCCGATAAGGTGACATAGACACAGGAGCTGTACCGGATAAACCTCGATACCAAACTCAACCTCATCCCGTTTCGGCGGTACCCCAGGTAATTCTTCCAGAAAAACATCTGGAAATTCTTTCACAACTCGAATCTTATCTAATCTGGAATCAGACTTTCTCGGATCAAGGATATAAGCAAGATAAGCAATAGAACCTTTCTTGATCATTTTCTCAGCTTTGAGAGCTAAAACGATATTAGATAGAAACCCTACGCTCACCAACCAGAATCACCTCACGATCATCAAGAGTTCTCAGTGTAGCCCTTTTCTTTTCATAATCTAAGGTAACATGGTGTGCAGACAACCAATCCATACCCAAAATAAGATCGAACTCCCCAAAGGGTAACTCCATCAAATCAACTAGAAAGATATCCCTTTGAATCTCAAGAGGACAATTCATGTATACTTTAGTAACCTCAACTAGATTACCCACTGGACTGTGTACAGTAACAACACTAACAATATCCTCAACAGAAATCTCAAGACCCCAGACACAGAACTCGCAACATATGAATGAATCGAACCATTATCTAGCAGAGCAAAATACTGAATAGAATGGATAAAGAATGTGCCGGCAATAATATCTGGCTCATCACGGTCCTCGTGCCTCCTAGTAGAATAAACTAACCCCAACTGTCTGGCCCCTGATCCTACTGATCCTCTACTCAAAGCTGGTCTACCTCTACTAGCAGAGCCTGAAGTAACAGATCTGACCTGACCTCTTCCCCTAGCGGGAGTCTGTACTGATGCCTGAGACTGAGTAGTAGTAAGAGCTAAGGGAGGTGGAACCGGACATTCTCTAAAACGATGCTCGAATGAACCACATCTGAAACAAGCTCTAGTCTGCCTCCTACACTCGCATGAATGCCACTTCTTGCAAAAAGGACATTGTGGCACCCCTCGAGTACCAGTCGAACCACCAACACTGACATTCGGAACAGAAGAAGTCACTAGTCTAGCTCTCGAATAACTCTGATAGTCTGACTCATCTCTGGCCCTCTTCCTAGACTGATTCCCCTGACTATGCTGAACTCACACTGACACTGGTCTCATCCCTCTATCAGATCCATGCAACTCAAGCTGTCTCAACTCTGCCTCATTACGCTCAGTCGTCCTAGCTCGTTGAGTAATGTCTTTGTATTCCTGGTCCATATGTAAAGCAACGTCGGCCTTTATCGTAGGACGCAATCCCTTCAGAAACCAATCACACTTGTCTTTTTCTTTGGTCACTAACCTTGGGACATACTGAATCAATCTCATAAACTCGATCTCATAGTCATTAACAGTCATGTCGTTCTGTCTCATATTCATGAAATCATCTCTGCACTTAGATATATAATCAACTCCGACATATCAATCACGAAAAGCCTATCTGAAATGATTTCGAGTAACAGTACTAGCTGGAGTAACAAGTTCCTCAGCCTCCCACCAATTCTGGGCTTCACTCTGCAGCAGTGAAACAACAGCCCTGAGTTTCCGGTCGGTAGGATAATCCATCTCAACAAATAGTCGCTAAAGCTTCTTCAGTCGGTACTCTGCATCTGTTGGGTCTGTACCTATCTTTCCATCGAACATAGTCATCCCGGCAGCAAGAAACTCTGTAGATATGGGTCTCCGAACACTCTCAGACTGACGAAGGTATCTCAATAACTCTCTCTGAACAGTCACATCATTTGTGCCCATTGTCTCACTATCCTCTGAATCACGATGACCACTACTCTGAGCAGGCTGAACATGTGGGTCTCCTCCCCAGTCTGATGAGCTCCAGTCTGTTGAGCTCATGTCTGCTGAGCTCCTGTCTGATCCACATGTTGTTCCTCCACATTTGCACCATGGACCTCATCCTGATTTTGTATCGAACCCTCAGGAGGTGGAACGTCACTATCTGCAGTTGCAGTACGACCTCGACCGGCCGCTACTCTAGAACTTCTCCGAGGTGGCATAATAATATATCTACAAAAGACAGAATCCTAAGATTAGAATCGGTACTTGGAGACCTTATTCAGAATAAGTATAAATATATTCATAAAAGATCATAAGTTTTTTCTGAAATTCCCGTTTTTACCTGAAAACATTTACTAATGCATGCAAAAATTTATTTTCGTTTTAAAATTGATTTAAATCACTTTAAAGGGGTTGAATTTGTTAGGGTTTAGGTTTAGGAGAGTTAGGTATATTTAATTCTAATCTATTAAAAAATTATAAACTGATTTCTATTTTTAATAGATTGATTTTGTTAGGGTTTAGGAGAATTAGGTTATTTGATTCTAACCTATTAAAAAAATATTATAAAGTAACTATTAAATTTGATTTTTATATTTTTAAGAGATAATTTTAATTATAATTTTAGCCCTTTAATTTTTTAAATTTTTTTTAAAAAAAATAATGATGTTCATCGGTGTTCATTGTTAGTGGTGTTCATCAATGTTCGTCGCACGTAGTAGACTTGTCATTTCTTCTTATCTCCATGCCTGATTTAACTTGTTGGCATTTTTTCTAAATAATAATAATAGTAGTAATAATAATAATAATAATAATAATAATAATAATAATAATAATAATAATAATAATAATAATAATAATAATAATAATAATAATAATAATAATAATAGCACATGATTTGCCCCAATCAGTGCAGTTCATTAGGGGTGTTGGATGTGTTAAATCCATCTGGTTTTCGGCCCTCACACGTTCAGGTGTTTTGACCTGGGAACTACTCTAACATGGGTTGCGAAGACAGGGTCCCACTTTTTTTTATTGTTTTGGATAATATAAATGTATGTCTTCTAGTCCATGTTTATGGTGAGAGATTGTCCATCCTAACAATGTTGTCTTTAGGGAGTACAATATACCTTATTAATGCACTCAACACTTCAATTTCTTATTTAAAAGTTTTAATTTAATCATTAACAATGTTTTAATTCAACTATACACATTTTAAGAAATAATTTAATAATGTTAATTATATTTAAACGTTAAAATTTGAAAGAAAATTTTTTTTAAAGGGTAATGTTCACAAATAGTCCCTTTCGTTTGGTGTTTGTTCTAGTTTGGTCACCAGATTTCAAAATAGGTTATTGTAGTCACTTACGTTTATAATTTGTTTTATTTTAGTCACTTTTCCGTCATTCTCCGTTAGAGGAGTAACTGCCGGCTGACATGGCAATTTTAAAATTAAAAGAAATCCACGTGTATAATACACGTGTATTATGTTTGAAAAGGGAAAAAGGAAAAGAAACGTTCATTATTCCCTTAAGCGCGACTAAAGCAAAAATTTTCACCCGATTAACTTCATTTTCTCTTAATTTTTCTGTGAGTTTTGGGTATTGATAGGGTTTAGAGAAATTCTCTCTGAAGATTGAAGGTAAGTACTCATTAAATTAATTTTTGGTCAATTAATCTCAATCCACCGGTTTTGAATCGTTTTTTTTCTTGTTTAGAGGCTGAAAATGGTGCAATGGCGACTTCGAAAACCAAGGGAGAAGAAAGTGGTGTATCGTATGTTTTTTTAAACTTATTTTATTTGTTTGCCAAAATTGAAAATGGTTGTAAAATGGGTTTAGGGTTTAAATTAGTATTTAGGGTTTTAATGAGGGTTTTAAATTCTATTTTGAGTTTAATGTGTATTTGTTTTTATGAGATTGCTTATGTTTGGTTTATAATTTTAGTAACTATTTTGCATTGGATTGATTTATAGTTTTTGGATTGATTTAGATTCGAAAAGGAAGGGTAATATGGTTTTAGATTCGAATATGATTTACAGTTAAATTGATTTAAAGTTTTTAATTTACATTGGATAAAGAAACAGTGTAACAAATATTTCACATTGATTTAAAGGTTTGTTTGTCTGAATTGAAAAAGATAACCATGTTTGTTTGTTTACATTGTTATTAAACAATGTAACAAATAGTTTACATTGTTTAATAACCATGTTTTAGGTTTGTTTGTTTAATAACCATAGTTTACATTGTTTAATAACCATGTGTTCTGATTTAATAACCATAATTTATATTGTTCAATAACCATGTGTTCTGATTAATTGATGTTAGTTTACATTGTTTCATGATCATGTGTTCTGATTTAATAACCATATGTTCTGAAGGGTAATATAGTTGATTGGAATTTATTCTATTGAATAAGTGAGTTTGTATTATTTACAAGGAAAGTGGTCCATTGAATATTGTTTGTCTATGTGTTCTTTTGCATGTTATTATAAAGAAAAGTGGTCCGGAAGAGTTTATACCTTTTATGAATTTTGGTTGGCCATTGAATATTGTTTACTTTGTATTGTTTTAAGGGTGGGCCATTGAATATTACTTTTAAGGGCGGGCCATTGAATATTGTTTACTTTGTATTGTTTAATAACTTTTAGACATTGTAAATTGTTATTGCTCTTAAGGGTATGCATGTGTATTACTTTATAACCATATGTGTTTTAATGTGTACTGCTTTTTTATGTGTATTGCTTTGCTTTGCTGGTTTTTATGTATATTGTTTAATGTGTATTACTTGATAACTATGTATTTTTATGTGTATTACTTTTAGACATTGTAAACTACTATTGCTTTGTTGATTTTTATGTGTATTGTTTAATGTGTATTACTTGATAACTATTTGTTTTTAACTGTGCAGGTAGTGAGACATATGTTCACTTTTGTGATTCACTATGGAGGAAACTTTACTCATTCACCAAGGATGAAGTACACCTCCAAGTCCGAAGCTTACATAGACTTTGTTGATGACAGTAGGTTCGCAATATTTTCATTATTTGCCATGGTTGAGAAGATAGGTGTAGTTCCACCATTTGTCATTTATTGGAGAGTGCCAGGTAGTTCACTATGTAGAAGTTATATTAGGACACTGAAGAGTGATCAAGATTATATAGCTATGTTGCAAAGCCTAGATAATGCTAGGTACATGCATATATATCTTAAGTCATTTGAGAAAGAAGTTAATGAAGTAGAAGAAGATCAAGCTGCTGAAGAAGAAGAAAATTTTGAAGCTGAAGACAATCATGAGACTGCCATGGGAGAAGAAAATTATGAAGCTGAAGAAAAAGGAAATTATGAATCTGGAAAAAATCTTAAAGAGAAAAATAATGGTGAAAAATCTGCTGGTGAAGAATCTGTTGGTGCAGAAGAAGATAATACTGTTGAAGAGGAAAATGTTGTTAGTGAAGAAAATAATATTGTTGCTGGAGAAGCTAATGTTGGTGCAGAAGAAGAATCTGGTGCTGATGAAGAAGAATATGTTGTCGTTGAAGAAGAAGAACCTGATGATGTTGAAGAAGAAAAATTTGATGAAGAAGAAGAATCTGTTGCTGAGCAGTTTGATGTTAGTGATAATGAGTATGACTGTGAAAAGGATGAAGCGTGCAGACAAGATGATGAAATAAAAATTAAGGTTCAAAGAAAAATGGATGGCTTTGGAGCTGATGGTGTGCATATGAATAACAAAGATCATGAGGAAGAATCAGATTTTGACAATTCTGAAACCCTATATAGTAACCGTGGTTCAGACTCGAATGGGCCTAAATATCCTAAATTTCATGCTAAAACCGATATGGTGAGACCAAAATTTAGTAAGGGTTTAATATTTCTGAATAGAGAAACGTTGAAAGAAGCTATCAAGCAACATGGGAGGGTAGGTTGAGTGGAAGTAAAACTAAAAAAGAATAACAAGCGAAGGCTTCAAGCACTATGCAAAGAAGGATGCTCTTGGAAGTTGTGGGCAGCCCCTATAAATCCAAAGAACAGTAAGAACTAGACTTGACAAATTAAAACTATGGTCAATCGGCATACATGTTCCAAGTTCGTGAGCAATAATAACATTACAGCTAAGTGAATGGCCAAGTATTACATTGGAAAATTTATGTCTAAGCCTCGTTACACCTTAAGATCATTACGGCGTGATATGTTGCAGGAATTTGGTGCACTTGTGTCAACTGGAAAGTGTGGTAGGGCCAAAGATATGGCATTACAAATGATTGAAGGGAAGCGTAAGGACCAATATGGGAGAATATATGAATACTTACAAGAGTTGAGGATTACTAATCCTGAAACAACAACAATCTGTTATTTAGATTTAAGGTTGTTCCAAAGGATGTATGTTTGTCCACAAGCTTGCAAAGATGGATGGGAAGTTAGTTGTAAGAAGATCATCGGTCTTGATGGTTGTTTCTTAAAGGGTTATTTTCACGGGTATTTGCTGACAGTTGTAAGGATTAATACAAATGATTGCATTGACCCTATAACATCTGCTATTGTAGAGAGAGAATATGTCGTATTGGTATTGATTTGTGAAAATTTTAAAATCTGATTTGGAGATTGATAACTCTTTCACCATATGTTTCATGTCTGATAAACATAAGGTTAACTCTCTCCTTAATTGAAATTTTGCATATGTTTCATTTATTTCACAAATTAGCTTTGGTTGCACTTTTGTAGGGTCTTAAGGAAGTTATTCCAGATGTCTTTTCATATGCTGAGAACAGAAAGTGTGTCGACACATGTACACAAATATTAAAGAGAAACACAAAGGCCAAGCTCTCAAAGATGCTCTTTGGAAGGCTGCCAGATCTACCTATTTGTGGGAGTTTGAAATTGCTGTGGAGCAATTGAGGACACTGTCAGAGGCTGCTTATGATTGGGTTAAGGAGAAGGACCTTACTCAATGGTCCAGATCACACTTCTCTACTAGGAGCAAGTGTGATATGCTTCTTAACAACCATTGTGAGTCTTTTAATAAGATAATACAATTTTTTTTTCAATTATTAAATATTAAGAAAATAATTTTATACTTAATATGTATTTAACTTTGATATTGTCAATATATTTTGTGCAGTCTATTTTGGAGGCAAGAGATAAGCCCATATTAACTATGATGGAGACAATTCGAATGAAGATTATGACTCGAATTGTATCCAAAAGAGATGCTGCTAAAAAGTGTAAAAGGTTCTTGTGTGAAAAAATTCAAAAAAAGTTGGACATGAACATTGAAGCATCTATCAGGTCACTAAATCTGCCTTATTTTTTAATTTTATTTTCAATTGAGAAATGCTTTTACTTTATACAAATCTGCCTTGTTTTTCAATTTACGATTTGGTAATGTTTTTTCAATCTGCCTTTGGTAATGTTTGGTAATGTTTGGTAGTGTTCACAAATAGTCCCTTTCGTTTGGTAATGTTCATAAATAGTCATTTTCGTTTGGTGTTTGTTCTAGTTTGGTAACCATATTTGACTTATCTTAAGACTTAAAAGAGTCCATCTTCAGTATAAAACTGTGATTTTTTAGTTGTTTTTCTTATTTGTGAATTTTTAGTCAGATTCACTAAAATGCACTGTTTTGGTTATTATATGCTTAATTCTTCATGATGGTGCCCCTCCTTGAATTTGCTTAATTCTTACCCTAATATGAATTGTTGGTCTTTTTTTATTTAGTTTCACACTTAAATGTACTGTTTTTTGATGAATTCTTCATGATGGACTTTGTGCATTGTAATCTATTTATTGCTTAGTTATTAGCTTAATCTAGAATGATGGTTTTGGCCATTGTATGCTGCTTCACTGCCATTTGACTTAGTATACCCTTAAATGCAATATTTTTCTTATGAATTCTGCATGAGGACCTTGCTCAGTGTATTTCTCTTATGAATTTGTGTTTCATGTATTGTTTTAGGTTATGGTCAACTTATGTTGGTGCACATAAATACCAAGTTGAAGCTAGTCCATCCTAGCAATATGTTGTGGACCTTGCTGAAAGATCATGTTCATGCAACAAATGGGACCTCACTAGCATCCCATGTCTCCATGCATCATCAGTCTTTCGATTGAATAATTTAAAACTTGAAGATTTTGTCAATGAATGCTACCACAACAGTACACAGCTAGTTATTTACTCCAACATGATTAAACCAATCAAAGGTAATACTCTAAACTAGCTTGTAACCTACATTCAATCAATGATTTGCATAACATCTTTCGGTTGTTGTTTGTCTGTGCAGGTCCGTTTCAATGGGCTCTAGTGACTGACATGGAACCTATATTGCTACCAGTCATCGGAAGGCCAGCTAAGAAAAAAAATTGGAACGTGATGAAGTCAATAACCCTAAGATAAGCAAAATAGGACAACAAGGCAACTGCACAAAATGTGAAAAACAAGGCCACAACAAAAGGACATGTAGAGGGAAAGTGGGTGCAAATCAACATATAAAAAGACCCCATTGAAGAGACCTAAACATAGACATCCTCAACAGCCACATCAAGCTCAGCAACCACACCAATCTCATGTGCCTCAAAGGGAAAAATGCCAATAAGGAGAAAACAACCCTTTCCTTCACCAACAACTGTCAGATTAATGCCAAGTCAAGAATCTACTATCTCTAACCCTCCTACTCAAGAATTACAATCAATCAACTGAAGTTGGGACAAACATCTTTCGATTTTTGTTAAATGAAAAACTTATGTCACATTTTGTTACTTCTATAGGACATTTAGCAGTTGAATGTCATATTATATTGGGAGTGAAGGTGACAAGTAACTCCTAAGATATATTTTGCAAACTGACCATGCTTGGGTCTTTATATTTTGGTCTTTATATGTTGTTGGGAGTGAAGGTGTCAAGTAACTCCTAAGCTATATTTTACAAAGACATTATTTTGTTACCATATTATTTTGTTAAATGAAAGTGATGCAATATTATCTTCACTTAACTTGTTCACTTTATTTTATGTAACAAATTCATTCTGCTCTTAATTTGTTCACTTAATTTGTTCACTTGAATTAAAAATGAAAATAACAAACTTTTAATAAAATCATCCTCATTTTTTTGATCAAAATAAAACCATCCTCATTACTGCACTGGAAACATTCCATGGAAATTACATCTTCATTCAAACAAAATAGTCCATAGAAATTACATCTTCGTTCTCATAACCCAAACCTTCTAATTCTATGAAAATAAACCCTAAACCCAATCAATTACTTCATAACCCACACTATTACCATAGACAAAATCAGCATGATTAACCAACAAATCCGCTCAACCCTTCTTGCCCTCTCCATTGTCTTCACTTTTCTTAACAACCCAACGATGACCACTCTTGTTCGTGAAGTTGGAGGAGGATCGTATCAAGCAAAGAATCGGCAATGACCCCCCTCCAATAATTTTGACAGCCAAAAAACCTTCTACCAGGATTATTATCGGTCCAAAAAATTTTGATCTTTGCTTCAAGGCCAAAACGACAAATAGGTACTCCCGTTTTCATTACTGTCGTGTCTTCCCTCTTCCCTTCTTTGTTGTTTCTGAAATTTTGATAGAATAAGAAAAAGAAATTGATTTAGGGTTCTTCAGTTAAGTAAAATAGATTATATAGGCAAGGTAAGGGTGCAGTCCATGTGTATAAACACAATACACGTGTATTATACACGTGAATTTTTTTTATTTTAAAATTGTCATGTCAACCGGTCGTTACTCCTCTAACAGAGAATGATAGAAAAGTGACTAAAATAAAACAAATTATAAACGTAAGGGACTACAATAACCTATTTTAAAATTTGGTGACCGAACTAGAACAAACACCAAACAAAAGGGACTATTTGTGAACATTACCCATTTTTAAAATAAAAAACATTATCAGAGTTTGGAACTTCTCTGACCTTTGTCCGAATCTACTGGTTCACCGTAGTGTAAGAAACTACATCAGAACTTTACAGTTTTTACTTTTTACTAGCCGTAGAGAAAATTACCTAGTGTGTGCAAGTTGCAAAGGGGAAAAAACACGAGGCATAAAGTAGTGGTTGGAACCTTTGGAAGAGGAAGATGGCCGACGTTTTTTGCACCTCGGTTTTCAGGCTAATCTACGGTTGTATACCCTCCCCTAGGCTTTTACTTTCTTACCCTCCTCTTGATTGTCACAAATAGCCTTAATACACAAATTGTCCCGTAACGTTTATCTGTTTTCTCAATTTAGTATCCAATATTTTTTTGTTACAAATGAACTTAAATTATGATGTGTTATCCAAAATTGTCCCAAAACCGGACACAACTTGTAAAAAATTAGACCAATAATATCACGTCATTTTTTTAAATAATGTTAAAAACCGAAACGAAATAAAAATATTAAAACAAAATGAAAAATCCCTACTCACCCATCTCCCAAAACTTCCTTCCAAAACATATGTAATGTCCCTTTCACCACCACTTTGATCCTTTCTCCTTCGATGAATTTTACTTTCTCGACGACATTATCTATCAATCTCAATCGCGCTCGCTCCTCGACTTCCAGCACGACATGTCTGTTTTCAACCACTTTAACGATGCTTACTAGAGAAATTTCTTCGACTCTCGTGTCGGGAAAACAACCTAGTAGTTCGGGTTCGATGTTTGGTCCAAAAAATAATAGGTCTTACTCGAAATTAACAATGATGACATTGTCTTTGCTTTTGAAGGTAAGTCTAACCTCTTCTTGACTAAAAGGTACGACAAATTGTTCTTATGGATAAATAATTTGTGGGTTAAACATTATGGGATTAGCCATACTGGTGAATTAATAAATTTAGGCATGTCGGTTTTAGTTAGGCTTTGTTGAGAAATGACTTTGGAACGAGATTTTAGGTGAAAAGTAGTGAAAACGGTGGTTTGGGAAAAAACTGAAATTTTCATCATTTTTTAAAAGTTGGTTGAAAATGGTGAGATTTTTGGGTCGTTCGACGCAACTTTTTCGTTGACAACCAAAAGCTAGTTCCAAACTCACTCCTGAATGGAGCCTTAATCTAGTTAATCGACCAAGGAAAATGAATGGCTCAACTTGTTCAACCCATTTGCGAATATTGTGTTTGTTTTGAGTATCAACATCGATTTTGATAGATGTGTGGAGTTGATCAGGGAAGTAATGACCGAGTTGTCGAATTATTTAACAAATCCACTTAACAATTTACGACTTGAAGGACAATAGACGACCGCCATCGAGATTTCACTACAGTTCGATTGAAAATATGGATGGGCACAGGTCGAATTTTTGGCCCACCCGAACTCGACCTGAAAATAACTATCATAAACCCGAACCTAACCCGACCCAAAATTTATGTACCTAAACCGGACCCCAACCCTATCGACCCGACATATTAAAAAAATCACTTTTAAGGACTTAATTGTAAAAATAATAATTTTAAAGACCAATTTGTAAATAAAAAATCAATTTTAAGAACCTAGTATAAAAATATATATATAAAGGGAATATCATTACAAATATTTTTAAAATATATAAGTGAAAATTACATTATTAATCTCATTAGGTCAGATTTTTTTCACCCAAATTTGAACCCTTAAAAAACCTGACTTAAACCTGAATTTTTAATAAAAAATTCGTCTCGGGTGAAATACCCATCCTTAATGAGAAAGTACTGTTGGATAAAAAAAATTGGCTAAAGGGGTACTTTTGCCCCCAAGTTCGACCCAAATATGCAATGTCGCCCCTCGCCGAAAAACGCACTCAATGTGCCCCTTATGTTTGAAAAATCGATCAATTCCGACCCTTGACTAACGTTGACTAACGTTCCCGTCAATTCCTGGGTGACGGGCCGTTAACTCCTGCACGGTCAGCTATCCTTGCCAGCTGGTTTGCCATGTCACGCGCTGACGTGTAAAAGAAGCTTATGTGGCATTTTTTTTAAATAATAATAAAAATATTATATTATTATATTAATTTAAAACTGAGATTAATAATAATAATAATAATAAAAGTATTATATTATTAAATAATAATAAAAAAAGCTCTCACCTTTACCCATCTCCGGCGAAGCTCCGATCAGGCCCAAGCCGTCGTCCGTTCGTCGATCGGAGACCATCGGTGTGCTCGGGTTCTCTTCGCGATCAAAACCCACCCAACCTTTACCCTTCGTCATCGGCCGTTCGCTCGGAAACGGTTCAAAACCGTTCGATTTCATCTCCCTTGCGCCACCGTTCTCTGATGGCTGGGTTTCATCGCGAACCGACGACGAACAAAGGTAGAACTTGGGTTCTGAATCTTGTTCTTGATCATGGCTGCTTTCGTGCTCAACAGAGTGAGGTGTTGGCATCAGGGGTTTGCCCTCCCTTTTTCCTGGTTTTGGGATACGGTGGCGCAAGGGTTTTGAAACCGAACGGTTTTGAACCGTTTCCGAGCGAACGGCCGATGACGAAGGGTAAAGGTTGGGTGGGTTTTGATCGCGTAGAGAACCCGAGCACACCGATGGTCTCCGATCGACGAACGGACGGCGGCTTGGGCCTGATCGGAGCTTCGCCGGAGATGGGTAAAGGTGAGAGCTTTTTTTATTATTATTTAATAATATAATATTTTTATTATTATTATTATTATTAATCTCAGTTTTAAATTAATATAATAATATAATATTTTTATTATTATTTAAAAAAAATGCCACATAAGCTTTTTTTACACGTCAGCGCGTGACATGGCAAACCAGCTGGCAAGGATAGCTGACCGTGCAGGAGTTAACGGCCCGTCACCCAGGAATTGACGGGAACGTTAGTCAACGTTAGTCAAGGGTCGGAATTGATCGATTTTTCAAACATAAGGGGCACATTGAGTGCGTTTTTCGGCGAGGGGCGACATTGCATATTTGGGTCGAACTTGGGGGCAAAAGTACCCCTTTAGCTAAAAAAATTTGGAAAGTACTGGATTGAGTCATTGTTCCCGCCTCCCGGTGAAACTTTTGGGAATATTTATGCATTTTACAAAGAGTTTTCGATATGCAAGGACTTCGGACTTGGGACTAGTTGATAGGATTCCCAGGTTAGTCAGTGCACAAGCTGCGAATGTGAATCCATCGTATTTTTATTTTAAGTATTCATATTTTAATATTTCCAGTTCATTTTATTTTATAACACTTTTTTTATTTCATCAGAATATATATATATAAGGTGGTGACCTGACGTGATATTAAGTACTAAGTTGAAAAAGAATAAATGTTAGGGGACAATTTGTATATTAAGCATTACAAATATTAGAGGGCTTAAGTGGTTAATAAGTGTTAAACTATATTTTTTTTAGATAAATGCTTAAATTATTTTTCGAGCTAAATAAGTGCCTAATAATTTTAACGTTACTCAAATAGGTACCCGCTGTTAATGTCCGTTAATTTTCATTATCAAGTGACACGTGTCAGTTTCTCAAAATTCTGAAATTATATTTAAAAATAAATAAAAATTAATAAAATAATATATTTTTTATTTCACAAAATAGCCCTAACATTTGAAATCACTAACACCCCAAAACCCAAAACTCGATTTGACCTGATTTCGCCGTCGATTGTCACGCCGTCCCCCACCACATCTGTCGTCGGACCATCGACCATTTACCCCATCACCTCGTCGTCAGAAATCGATTGACGTTGTGCGAAGCGTCGAAATCGTTGAATTGTTCATTCGAATAATTCGCAACGAACGACAGCATAACGGACGATGAACTGTGTGTAGGTCATTTGGCGGGGGAAGGCACTTCATTCTGTCGCCAGAAACACAACTAACGCCAGTGGTAGTGGCCGGATTTGGGGATTATTTAAAAAATTTAGGAATATTTTAAATTTTTTGATTTATTTTAAAAAAATATTTAATACTACAACGTGTCATATTTTTAATGGCTAATGAGATTTTTTTAACGAACAGTCATATCGGATACCTATTTAAATAGCATTAAAAATGTTAAACACTTGTTTAACCCAAAAAATACTTTAATATCTAAAAAATATAATTTAGACATTTATTTACCACTTAAGCTATATTAGAAACTTGTTGCAACGGTTTTGCGCGCGCGTGTGTGAAATTGACCAATGTGGTTGGGTCAATCGCTTTTCTGACTTTTGTCTTTTATTTGCAGAGATAGCCACTTAACTCGGTAGCAGGGTCTAACTTTTAAAGGATTGATCTGAAAACAAGAGAAAGTTCTAAAGCAAAGAGGATATTTTTGCTTTTTGCGGAAAGTAATAGGATCCCGCTATTTTTACTTTGTTTGCTTACTAAATAGGGTCAACATGTTAGTTGAAGTTTATCAAATATGGTTACTCATGGAGTTTAACTGAAGATTCATAAGATTTAAACATTAAAAAAATTTCAATCCAACTTTCTTTTTTCCTTTGTTATTGATTCATTGGCAGTGGCGTTATTTTTAATATTGGTCGTCATAGTTATTTTTTCTTATTTTTTTATATTAAATTCTTGTTTTTTTTATATTTTTGATATTTTTTTGGTTTTTATATGTCTTGTAGCACGTTTTTTTCTGACTTATATCACGTTTTTCTTTTGTTTAGTGGCACGCTTCTGTCATATGACATGTTATCCTCTATCGTTGTGGTAGATCTACGTTCGTGGATACGTTTTTCACGACGTTTGGCTCTGATTTACGGATTATCGGTGATCTTCAGTATTTTGATCCCCTTTTATAGTTCGTTTGTTGATGCAGTCACATATGTTTAACGAAGCAGCCTCTAAGATTGTTGGTTTTGCCCACAACTCCTACTTCAATCCCGAAGCGTGTAGGGGGATAAAGATAAGAAGTCTTGCTCTATGCTTCTATTTCTCCGATGTTTCATCTTTATCACTGTTTTTTGTAATATATTTCAGCTACTATTTTGATCCCTTTTATTGTGTGTTTGTTTTCTCTGCTACAATTAAATTTTTTTTAGATTGTTTCTCTATTTTAGTTTCTAATATAATTCAGCTGACATACTGTTCGAAAAATACCGAAGTTTTATTTTTCTCTCTATTTTGCTTCGAAAGGTTTTATATGTGAGTTATATTTTGATATACAAATTATGTATTTTTTTACACAATCCTTCATATTTAAACTATAAAATCTAAAACTTAAATACATTGGCAATGTTTGGTAAATAGCGGTTAAGGCAAAAATTAGAGGTTTGAGGTATAATTAGAGATTTGACTAGTCAAATCCACTAATATTAATGTTTGGTAAATAGCGGATTGAAAGAGCGGATTGGGGTGAAAAAACTAATTTTGAAAAAGCTCCTAACATGAGCTTTTTGAGATTAGAGGTTTGATATTAGAGTTGTAATGACTCTTTTACACTTAACAATTACCAAAAATCTCCAAATAACCTAAATTAAATAATAATATTTTTTTAATATAAATAATAACATATTAAATATTAAATTTATTTATTGTTACTACTAATTTATATGGTCACATTTGTAAGTTAATTCTATTTTTTTATTATCACATATTTATATGTGCATATAAAAAATTTAATAATTATATAAATAATAAATTAATATATAAATCTTTCAAATTTGTTTAGGAAATTTATATTAAAAAATATTTTTTACAAATCTAATTAATATTTATTAGATACAAGATATTAATAACTGATAAATTATTCAAACAAGTATTAAATATAACAATGTCCTTATATGTCATTTTGCTTGTTTAAATAATCAAACAGCTATCAGCTATCAGCTATCAGCTATCAGTTAATTTTACCAAACACTTTTATACAATCAGCTAATCCAATCCACTAGTCAAATCAGCTAATGCAATCAGCTATCAGCTAATGTAATCAGCTATCAGCTATCCGCTAATTGCCAAACAGGGTCATAATCCTAACACCCTAAATCATAAACCTCTAAAACTAAAAGGATTGTATAAACCTGGTGTATTAAAGTATTTTCCTTATATATGTTTTTAATTTACTCACTTTAACTTGAATTTTAGTCAAATTGTTAATAACATTTTAAAAAATATATTTTAATTAAAAAGTATCGAAAAATATTTGAATGATAAAATAGAAATTGTTAACTTAACAAAATAATTTTTTTAATCAATTCGACTTGGTCAAATATTGATAGTTAGTTTCAAATGATGAAGCTCATGCATGGCTATCTTGGTCCTCGTTTGAGGTGCCACTTAGATTCTTAATAATTATTTTTCAGGTTATGCTTGTTAGAATTGAAAGAAAATTAGAATGATTGAAAATTAAAGATGACAAATTAATTTTTTTACCCGGTATGCTTGATAAAAATGATGAAAAAAAAAAGACAATACAATTTTTTCTGTCATTACTGTAGAACTAAATTTATTTAAGGGTTTTTGCAATGCTTTGAAATAATTTAAAGGTTACTTAAAATAGTCAAAACTATGTTTTTAATGTAATCGTATTGATACGGTAGATTCCGTATCGATTCTCTTTAAGGTTTTAACTACAGTGAAATTTCAGTAGCTAAAATTCGTATCGATAGGCTTTGTCAATATCGATACAGTGTACTTTAAATACTCAACGGCTAGTTCACGTACTGATACGCCTAACTACCTTTAACGGTCAATTTCCCAACGGTCATTTAAATTGCAGGACCGTACTAACACGCTTGCCACGCGTATCGATACACATTAGCTGGAAGTGCTCAACGGCTAATTCTTTATTGGGACCGTATCGATACAGACTTAAGAGTATCGATACGCTAAGCTGTAGAACTGCATTCATGGTGGGAAATAAAGGTTACAATGGCTCTAATTCAACTCCAACGATCTACAACGGCTATGAACTCAATTATGAGTATAAAATGGACCTTCAAGCATCAAGGAAAGGTTAATGCTTCAATTGTCAACAACATTATGATGAAGAAATTGTCTTAGAGCTTAATTTTACATTTCTTGTAATAGACAACACTTGTGAGCCAAAATTGTCAAATTTTCTCAAGTATTTAAGATCGAGTGAGTGCTTAAGAGTGCAAACATCAACCTTGTAAGAGGGATTTTAGTTTGCTTATTTTTCTCTTGTAGAGAAGATTTGATCAAGCTTTGAGTTAGAAAGCTTTTATCGTTGTAAGGATTTACTCAAAAGCCAAGGTAGTGGATGTATGCTTTAGTTAGAAAGCCGAAACACTCTAAATCATTATTTATTTTTGGCTTCCACCATCAATCACTCAAATAATTCAACTTCTCCACCACTTGTCAATCCATTTCGGTTGAAGGAAATCGAACACATCAAACCTAATAATTACTTAGTAAAATTGAGAATTATTTAAAAATAAGGTTAGAAGTACATTTTTTTTCTTCCAGATCTAGTTCTTACCTCTCACATTTCATTTTCAAAGGGGAATGATTCATTTTTACAAATAATAATAATAATAATAATAATAATAATAATAATAATAATATAGGGTTATATTTTAATATATAAGTTGTGTAAAAAAATTTATATCGATATTCATATTTAAATTATAAAATTTAAAATCTAAATCTATAACATAACACCATGAATTATAAACTATAAACCATAAATCATAAACTCCAAATTACACGCTCTACAACATAACCCCTAAAACTTAATAATTACAGTATACTTGTGTATCAAAGTAAACTCAGATTCAATCCTTTTTTTACACTTTTCCACGTGTTACTTTTCTCCTTCCATTTTTACACCGAAAAAAGAAAAAAAAAATTAATTGGGAGGGGCTTTGACGTCAGCATACACTAATGAATTCAACTTGACCCACTGTTCGCGAATCAATTTTTTTCAAATGCAAGACAGCCAATAGGAATCACAAAAAGCAAATATAAATTGACAAATAAGACAAAAGAAAATAGAAAAGGGTAATCACGTCATTCAACAATGACGTTCCTTCAAAGTATATCCAGCTGAACAGCTGTAAGGGCAGCGTCGTAAATAAATCCAAACACTAGCCCCACTTGTGCAATGTTTTTTTAATTACATTAAATCCATTGAAGATCCAACTTTGCCATCGAGAAACCCATTTTTTCCCACCCAGGCGGACGACTCCAAAAACTAACGAAATAAACAAATCCGCTAAAATCAAAGACAAACAATCTGAGAAAATAGAGGAAGAAGAGCAGGCATTGATGGCGGAGGAGAAGAAGGAGAAGAACACGGCGGGCGAAGAGAGCGTGAAGTTGTTCGTCGGTCAAGTGCCGAAGCACATGACGGAAGCTCAACTTCTTGCAATCTTCAATGAGTTTGCTCTGGTCGATGAAGTCAACATCATCAAGGACAAGGTTACTCGTGCCTCCAGAGGTTCAGCTTCCTTTTCTTTTTCTTAACAAATTTATCGTTTAATTTCAAATCTCTCGCATTTTTCTCTTTGTTTTTAGCGGGTCTTTAGTGATTTGCTTGATTCGTTTAGTTTGGAGCGAGATTTGTGGTGTTTAGAACCCTAATTTTGAGGTTTTTGTTGTTGTTGTATGTTGATTAAGGATGTTGCTTTGTTATATGCCCGTCGAGAGAGGAGGCCGATAAGGCGGTCAATGCTTGTCACAATAAGAAGACTTTGCCTGGGGTTAGTTCAATTTTTAAAAAAATCTTATTTCCATGTTTAACCTTGCCTTTTAGTGATTCGTTGTCACATTGTTAGTCACTGTTGTGAAGATCTACATGGTACTGTCCATAGTTGGACGTAGTTAGCTTATTTTAATAAACTTGACTCTTGTAGCTTATTCCGGCAGCTAATCTGTAAATGTAGCACCCAAGGTCGACAGCATATAGACCTAGTTTTTGTGTCCACTAAACCTACCTTAAATTTGTGTCCATTTGGATTTTTTAGCAAATTTGGTAGAAGTTCATAACTGCTCTGGCATGCTGATTAGGGTACATGCAGATGGTGCAGCTGTAGAATGTAGAGTCTGTAAGTTGATAATTATTTATTCTAGCTCATCTGAAGTGAAATGGGATCTTGAGTTTTAGAGAATGGAAATGAGAAGTTTTCAGAAATTTCACTAGTATGTGAAAGCGTTACTTAATGATTTCAACCATGAATTTGTCTGAATTTCGAATAATTAAGCAAACAATAGGTGTTTGACTTATACTTATAGTGTATCGCACTATCGCTTAAGGCTAACTACTCTCAAGCTGTTTGTCATTCTACCACATCATTTCAGTCAATACCTTCCATAATTTATTGACCTGCACAAAATTGCAGAGCAAACAAAAACATAGCTTAGCATAAGAATTATACTGTAACTAAAAACAAGGTCGTTGATCAACCTTTCTTTGGATGATTATGTGTATGACTGGATTAATTTATGTCTTAGCCCTCAAATTGAGATCCACTGTGGCAGGTCATGTTTACATTTTTTTTTGTGATTGATTATCATACATTCTGACGTGGTGGTGTAAGATATGCCCTTTTATACAACACGGCATATCCCTGGTCTAAGATTTATAGTGATTGATAACTTGATGTCTTGATCCTGCCATTCATACTTTTAATGATAAGTCTTGGGACAATTCAATTCGAAGTTCTTTGTTGTAATCACCTGCCTACTGTCATATACTGTGCGTAGATAATCAGAGACCACTTTTACCATGTGTGTCTTATTGTTCACCTGATCAGAACCCATCTTTTTTCCCTTCTGATTCAGGCATCTAGTCCGTTGCAAGTGAAGTATGCAGATGGCGAGTTGGAAAGATTAGGTATACATTACTTTAGTGAAATAATTTCTTATAATTCTGAATTCTGTTTCCTATGAGTTTGGAAAGATCAAGTAAACATAACATAACTGTGAATTGTTATCTTCTTTTACTAGAGCACAAACTCTTTGTTGGCATGCTGCCAAAGAATGTCTCAGAAGCTGAAGTTGCTGCTTTATTTTCTAAATACGGAACCATAAAGGACCTACAGATTATAAGAGGTTCTCAACAAACAAGTAAAGGTACTTATTCTTCGATCTTGGATTTCTTTTTCTTTAAGGAAGAAAATGTTTTAAGTGCTTAATTGTATAAACAATAAAGCCTCAATCTTAAGTTGATTTGAATATTTGAATTGTAGTTGTATTGTTTTTTTTATGGCAGGCTGTGCCTTTTTGAAATATGAGACTAAAGAAGAAGCCCTTGATGCTCTTCAGTCCATTAATGGAAAGCATAAAATGGAGGTTTGTATTCAATAATGTTCTATATGATGGTACCTTTTGCATATTAAATATTGCAATGGTTTGAACTATAACAGTTATGTATTAATAAACTATTTTACATGCTCATTTTTCATTCTGAGAAAATAAGTTATGATATCAAAAATTAGTTATCCCTTTATACTTGATTAGCTTAGTGAAAAAGCTCAAATCACTAAAGGTTCCCATATAAATATGGAAATTATTAGGACAGGCATCAAAAGATGATTTTTGACAGCATCCCTGTTATGTATTGCAATCCGAGAAAAGAAAGTCATCATGCAACAAAATCCTAGTTTTAGTGGCAAAGGTTCCATCTCCCTCAAATTGCAATAAACCAAAAAAATTCATCATTATGTTTAATTGCATGTTGCATCTAATATCGAAGTTGTCAAGCAACTATTCTCTGGTTAGAAACCCATATTTTATCTTGACCAAGATACAATTAAGCTTACCTATTGCCTTCCAAATGAGTTAAGTCTATCATGTCTGGTGAGTGAGTTATTCTCGAATAAAGGTGTATTATATGCCGGTCTTTATGTTCTGCTATTTTAGGGTTCAAGTGTCCCTCTCGTTGTCAAATGGGCAGATACAGAGAAGGAAAGACAAGCACGAAGGGCACAGAAAGCCCAATTTCAAGATTCGAATAAACCAAATGCTGATTCACAGCATCCTTCATTGTTTGGAGCCTTGCCAATGGGTTATGTTCCCCCATACAATGGATATGGATATCAGGTAGTTTTTCCTTCTCTGCATGGGGCAATTTTTAAATTTCAGAAACACATATTTAGCGTATAGCCAGTGGTCTTTTTTTTGTCATGATGTTTTGACAGAGCATTGTAAATCTTAATGTGATTGATCATCTCATCATTTATCAGGCTCCAGGAAGTTATGGACATATGCAGTACCGCTTTCCACCAATGCAGAATCAGCCTGCATTTCGCAATATGATTCCTCCAGTAAATCAAGGTAGTGCTTTGCGAGGAATAAGAGCTAACCTCGCTCCCAATATTTCTCCTAGAAATTATGCTATGTCTCCTGGAAGTTATGTTGGCTCGGCTTACCCAGGTGTGCAAGGCCTTCAGTACCCCATGGCATACCCTGGAGGAATGATGAGCCACCGTCCGTTGACCGGTTCACCTGGTTCAATGCCACAAGCAAATACAAGCAGTAATTCTTCACCATCTTCCAATGCTGGTACAAGTTCGGGAGGTCAGATTGAAGGTTTGCTATCTATTTTCATCTTAGTTTTGTTGTCTGATCCGAAAGCATATTCTTTGTGGTGGCATGTTATTAATTAATTAGTCTGTGCTTCTGTCCTAGGTCCTCCTGGTGCAAATCTTTTTATTTATCACATACCTCAAGAATTTGGTGATCAAGAATTGGCTAACGCTTTTCAAGGATTCGGCAGGGTCGTAAGTGCAAAGGTCTTCGTTGACAAAGCAACGGGGGCTAGTAAATGTTTCGGTAAGTGCAGTTTCTTTTACTTCTGATCTGATACGAGCAACAAGGAGGTCTCTCTCTCTCAAGACCCCCCTCTTTGCAGGATTTGTTAGTTACGACTCTCCGGCAGCTGCTCAAAATGCGATAAACATGATGAATGGATGCCAATTAGGTGGTAAGAAACTGAAGGTTCAGCTTAAGAGAGACAACAAACAGAACAAACCTTATTGATTGGGAGCCGATGAAGCCGAAAATGTCCATAGACGAGATTGCAGGGAATTCGCATGTATCTACTGACTGCAGTATCATCATTCTGGATGGGTTGAGCATATAACCTGTGGTTATAGGTTTCAACCCATCCTTGTAATTGATTCATGGGATCAAAATCCCAGAAACTTGTATGATTCATGGCGCAATCCGTGCCCTACACATTGTGTATTCTGTGTATCATTAAATTCCATTTCAAGCACTGATTATTAATTTATTGATTTTTCCTCAAGATTAAATGTGTTGTTTCAAGTTTGTTTTCGCATATTGATTTTTTAATCAATTTATTTAGATATGCTTGTGATTTTACCCCCTGGACTGTTATGGCCCTAGGGTTCGAATTGGGGAATTCAGAGAATAAGGAATGAAGTTTGGTGGAAATTGGGGAAAATGACTCGTGCAATCGTGTTTCGATGAAGCTGAAGGAGGGAGGCTCGTAAGAATTCAAAATAGCACGTGCCGAGTGAAGTGTGTTGTGAACCCAATTGCGAAGCCCAATGCCCGAGTGCAGGAGACCACTCTAGAAGCTGATGGAACGGATTCCATAATTCTTGGAGCCGTAGAGCCAACTGTAAATAACAGAAATTATCCTAATTTGTACTAGGCAGTATATATTAGAGAGAACGGTTGTTTTGTAATTTTTTATGCTTTGAATGATATTGTCAATACAATTTCTCTTTGAAACCTAATTCTTTTTTAAATTCTGAAACTTTTTTTAAAACCTTTACATCAACCATAACAATTGGTAATCAGAGCTAGCCTTTGATCCATCTTCACGCTGAAAAAAAACAACAAATGGCCGAAACTGTGGACCTGACATTCAGCGCCAGCTGGGAGAAATAAAGGTCGACAAGGAGGTCTGGGAAAAAAGAATGGACCAGATTGAAACAAGGCTTGAAGAAACACAGGCGGATCTGAAAAAAATTGTTTGATTGCTAGCCAGAGAAGCCGAGAGTATGGACGCCAACACTCCTGAAAAGCCACAAGCCCACAACCACAATCTGCCAATAACACAACAAAACAAGAAGGTAAAAATCTGTGCTTGCCACTGTTATTGATGAGAAAGAGAGATATTCTATGAAACTAGACGAACTAGGAGTACTATCTTGTTGAGTGGATCGAAAGATCGATATGAACCAAGAGGGGGTGAATTGAATTTTTAAAATTTATGTGGTGGAAATTTGCAAATTAAAAAGATTGACAAGGAATTTTAGAGTGGTTCAAGTTCCTAATGAACTGTACATCCACTACCTTAGCTTCACTAAGGATTTGCAACAATTCCACTAATTGCTCTTCCCCTTTTCTAGGCTAAGGAGGCAACCCTTACAATTTTCGGTTAAATTTTTTACCCAAAATTTAACCCAATCCTCACACAAAGGTAACAAAGAATTTGATGGCTAAGATAGTATCTCTCAATACAAATTGTATCCCAATTACAAGCACTCAACCCAATTGATAAAGATAAGAATGAAAAATACAATTGGGGTTTCTAGACAAATATGAGATTTTAGCACAAATGCTTGGATTTGATGTATGAATATTTGTTTTTGGATCAATAGTTGTTGCTGGAGCTTTTAGAGGTCTCTTTTATACCTTCTCATTGATTTCTAGCCGTTGTGGTTGTTGCACTCATCAATAGAGCCGTTGGGGATGTTATCTCACCTCCATAAATGCAGTCTGCAACAACCTGTTTCGGAACGCGGGTACCTGTTTCGAAACGGACTAAAATAGAAAGAGTCGTTGGGTGCATTTAAGAGCCTGTTTCGAAATGTGTTGAAGCCGTTTCGAAACACTTTTTCCAATGTCAAGGGTCGTTTCGAAACAGCCTGAGCCCGTTTCGAAACACCCTAACGGTTTCCAAAAAATCAGTTAAAAACATTGTAACGGTCATATTTTCAAATCAAAATGAAGAACAGTTTCGAAACGCTTGGACTTGTTTCGAATCAGTTTTGCTACTGTTAAGGGTCGTTTCGAAACTGATTGATCCCGTTCCGAAACACCCTATTGATCTTTGAAAATTCAGTTAAAAAATATTACAACGATTATAGTTTTCAAATCAAAATGAAGAACCATTTTAAAATGCTTGAAGCCGTTTCGATACGCATTTCAGAACAGGGGTTGGTAGTGATGAAATCGATTCGAAACGCCTTAGGCCGTTTCGAAACAGGGACTTGAAAATCACTGTTTCGTCTTTAAACACTTAGAAAAATATTTGAAAACTTTGTTTTTAACTTTGGCATAATCTTAAAATCATATGGGGATGTTTGAGGACTTAAAAATTTGTTTTGACATTTTCAATTTAGTCCTTAGATTTTTAGTTATATCAAAATTAAAATATTGGTTTCACATATCTTCTAAACCACAAAAGCATGTCGAAAGGTTTAAGATGGGAGGGCAATGGTCTGAAAAGGGAGACACTTCCCTTCTTCAGGATCAATGTATGACAGATAAGAAAATACTAGAGGAGTTTCGAGTACCTTCAACCTTAAACCTAAGATAGAGCTGTACATGTTTGATGGAGAAAATGCCAGGGCTAGATAAGAAGATGCGAAAAGTATTTTTTTTATTTTTTGATTCCTGAAGAAGGAAAAATAAAAATAACAACCATGTATCTTACAGGAAGGGCAGAAATATGGTTTGACAGTTACATTATGCAGAAGCTCAAAGTTACTTGGCCTGAGTTTGTGGCTGATTTACGCCATCAGTTTGCTGGAAAAAAAAATTAATGATGTCATAGAGGAATTCAATAAACTGCAACATAAAGGATCTGTGGAGGATTATCAGGCTAAGTTCGAAGAGCTTAAGCCTTATGTGATTCAACTCAACCCTGGAGTAACTGAAAGCTATTTTGTATCTACCTTTATTAGTGGGCTTATAGATGAGCTAAAGCATAAAGTAAAGGTGCATAATCCCACAACATTAGCTACTGTACTAAGGCAAGCTCATTTGTATAAACTAGCTATGGAGGTGGAGAACAGAAAACAAAGATATACTTCTAAGGGAGTGGCCCACACATCAACAATTACATCTAAAAATTTGAACAATACCCTTACTCAAAAAAGAGCCCTAGTACAATCAGCCAACAGACAAGCTCTAATAGAGTACAGAAGAACCCACAATTTATACTACAAATATGGGAAAAAATTCACGCTAGGGCCCCAATGTAAGGTTAAACAATTCAACTTGATAAAAAAAGAAGAGGATTTGGGGGAGAATAAAGAAATGACAGATGAACCAAAAGAGAATGTAAAACTAGAAGTTCAGGGGATGAAAAATTGGAGATCTCAATGAATGCTTTAATAGGGAACATTGGCTTCAACACTCTAAGAATTTCAGGACTCATTAAAGGAAAATCAGTGAGTATATTGATAGATAGTGGGAGCACTCATAGCTTTATAACTTCAGTTTGGGTTAAAGAAGGGATAGAAGTGGTACAAACTCAACCCTTAGCCATAACTGTAGCCAATGAGGAGAAATTGTACAGTTCTGCCAAGAGTAACAAGATAGAGTGGAAGATACAAGGGGAATTGTCTGACCATGACTTCAGGGTTTTGATCATGGGGAAAGTGATATGATTTTAGGGGTGGATTGGATGAGAAGGTATAGCACCATCATGATGAACTTTAGAGAAATGACCTTGAGTTTTGAAAAGGAAAGAAAGAAGGTGATGTTGTATGGGGGAAGAAGACATGCCACATTGAGAATGATCTCGGACAAAAAACTGCAGAAACTAAGGGAGAAAGATGGAGAATTACATGGTGAATTGTATTTACTCAACACTGAAATAGAAAAAGTAGATATTCCAGAAGAGCTGCAACCAGTTCTAGATGAGTACAAGAAAATCTTTGAGGAGCCCAAGGGGATACCGCCGAAGAGGACACATGACCTTGCCATTAATATTAAGGTAGGGTCACAACCAGTAAATCAGAGACCCTACAGATTTCCCTATTTGCAGAAAGTAGAAATTAAAAAAGAACAAATTAGTGAGATGTTGGCAGCATCCATCATTCAAACTAGCAAGAATCCATTTGCAACTTCTTACTTGCTAGTAAAAAAAAGATGGCACATGGAGAATGTGTGCGGACTACAGGCAACTAAATAAAATGACTGAAAAAGATAAGTTCCCTATTCTAGTAATAGAAGATTTACTTGATGAATTAGGGGGAGCTAAGTATTTCTCAAAACTAGATTTGAGGTTTGGTTATTGGCAAATCAGGGTTAAGAGGGAAGACATTCCCAAGACTGCATTTAGAATCCACCATGGCCACTTTAAATTTAAGGTTATGCCTTTTGGGCTCATTAATGCCCCGATTACTTTTCAAGCTTTGATGAATGAAGTGTTTGGTCTCTACCTAAGAAAATTTGTGCTGGTGCTTTTTGATGATATTTTGGTTTACAGCTCCAGTCTAAGGTAACATGTAGAACATCTAAAGCAGGTTATGGGGATTCTGAAAGAGCATAAGTTGTTTGCCAAAAAAAAGTAAGTGTTTTTTTGGGCAAAGGCAAGTGAAGTACTTGGGTCACATCATATCACCAAGTGGTGTATCCACTGACTCTCCAAAGATTGAAGCAATGAAGAATTGGCCTATACCTCAGAATCTTAAGTCCTTAAGGGATTTTTTTAGGGTTAACTGCTATTATAGGAAGTTCATAAAGGGGTATGGGGAAATCAGTAAGCCTCTGACTGGAATGTTGAAGAAATAAGGCTTTAAGTGGTCTAGGGAATCACTTGAAGCTTTTCAGCAACTTAAGAAAGCTGTGTGCAGGTCTCTAGTGTTGGCATTACCAGATTTCAGTCAAACATTCTACTTAGAGACAAATGCCACTGGTAAGGGGGTTGGAGCTGTCCTAAGTCAACAAGGAAGACCTATTGCTTATCTTAATAAGGCCCTTCGTCCTAAAAAATTGATTTGTCAATTTATGAAAATGAGTATATAGCTATTTTGATAACAGTAAGCAAATGAAGACATTACTTAGATGAAAATCAGTTTGTAATTAAAACTGATCATGAGCCTCTGAAACATCTTTTGGACCAAAAGATGACTACTACAGTTCAGAAGAAAGGGCTAACAAAGTTGTTAGGGTTGAACTACAACATTTATTATAGGAAAGGAAAGTTAAATGTGGTAGCTGATGCTCTTTCGAGACAACATGAAGCTGAGCCAGAGTTAATGCAGATGCAGGCAACAATCATTATACATAGTTGGGTGCAAGAAATTGAGGGTAGCTATCTACAAGATTCTAAGGCTCAAAAAATAATTATAGCTCTGATCATTAATCAACAAGAACAAGAAGGATGAACATTCAAAAAGGGGATTCTCAAGTATAAAGAGAGAGTTTATGTGGGGAATAATGGTAATCTCAGTAGGCAGTTGATACAAACTCTCCATGACTCTCTCCAAAGAGGCCATTCAGGGATGTAAGCTACATATCATAGAATCAAGCCCTACTTCTACTGGAAAGGTTTAAAATCTATGATCAGGGAATACATCAAGCTTTGTGATGTTTGTCAGAGGACAAAAAGGGAACATGTGGCAACCTCGGGACTACTACAACCTCTCCCAATTCCCAAGCAGGCTTGAAAATTTATAACCATATATTTTGTTGAAGAGTTACCAGTTTCAGGCAAGTTCAACTGCATTCTGGTTATTGTGGATAAATATACTAAGTATGGACACTTTCTAGCTATTTTCCACCCATATACAGACATGGATATAGCTAAAATATACATAGACCAAGTCTACAAGCTACATGAACAATCAAAGTTGGCTTTATCATATAGGGACAAGACCTTTACTGGTGTTTTCTGGAAGAATTACTAAAGCAGACTGGTACAACAACCATTTTTAGTACTGCTTACCACCCTGAAACTAATGGTCAGACAAAAAGACTAAATTAGTGCCTAAAACAGTACCTAAGAAGCATGTGTTTCCTAAAACCTAAGAGTTGGGCTAAGTGGCTACCCCTAGCTGAATGATGGTATAACACAAATTATCACACAACTATAGGAATCACCCTCTTTGAGGCCCTATATGGTTATAAGACACCTAATCTAGTTTGGGATGCAGACTCGAGGGTGAACAGTGTGCAGGAAGAAATTAGCAGTAGAGAGCAAGCTCAGAAACAGTTGAAAGAATATCTAGAAAGGGCACAACATCGCATGAAACAAAATGCAGATAAGAAACGGTCAAAGTGAGTTTTTCAAGAGGGAGATGAAGTGTACCTTAAACTACAACCTTATAGACATACATCCTTAGCAGTTCGAATGAACTTGAAGCTAACGGCTCGTTACTATGGTCCGTACAAGGTTGTCCAGCGAATCGAAGCAGTGACCTACAAGCTAAAATTACCAGATCAGGCAAAAAATCATCATGTTTTCCACGTAAATCTACTGAAGAAAAAAGTGGGAAATGACGCAGTTACCTCGCTAGATCCACCAGATGTTGATTCTAATGGGCAAATGAAAATCTGTCCAACAATTGTGTTGGACAAACGTATGGTCAAACGACAGAACAAGGCCGTGACGCAACTCCTGGTGCAGTGGTCTAATTTGGGAGCTGAGAACGCGACATTGGAGGATTATAATGTGTTGAAGGCTCAATTTCCTGAATTTGATCCTTGGGGACAAGAATCAACAAAAGGGGTGGAATTGTTATGGCCCTAGGATTTGATTGAGGAATTCAGAGAATAAGGAAGGAAGTCTAGTGAAAATTGGGGAAAACGACTCGTGCAATCGTGTTCCGATAAAGTTGGAGAAGGGAGGCTCGTGAGAATTCAAAATAGCACGTGATGAGTGAAGTGGACTGTGAACCCAATAGCAAAGCCCAATGCCCAGGTGCAGGAGACCACTTTAGAAGTTGGAGCTGTAGAACCAGCTGTAAATAACATAAATTATCCTGATTTGTACTAGGCAGTATATTCTCAATACAATTTATCTTTGAAACCTAATTTTCTTCTAAATTCTGAAACCTTTTCTAAAAACTTTACATCAACCATAACATGGACTTTAATTATTTGTTACGGTCCAATTTGTATTTGGGTTATGAGGCCTCCAGGTGGATATCCATCTTGGATGTCAAATTTGTAGACCTTTAACAAGTCCACAACGACGACGTTTTGGCACCGTCTGTCTCTCCTGACTCATACAGTCCTACTTCTATTCATCTTCTTCTACAGCAAGCAAGCGATCCCTATAAAAGATGCTTTATACTCTCATCCCAATTCAAATTCCTTCCTCTTTCACTCCAAGCATCTGTTCGTTTTCATAAATAATAAACAAGATTCAAAACCCTAAATTCCGACTCATCCCAGATCTCTGCTAAAACTCAATTGGCTCTCGAATCGCCATAGTTTCTGTTCCAAGATGATGCTCAGAATCCGCAGCCGCGACGGCCTCGAACGCATCCAAATCGACGGCCCTCATTTGTCGGTCTCCCAGTTAAAAGCCCTAATTGAATCCCAACTCCAGATCCCCGTCCAGAACCAAACACTTTCCACCGATCAAAACCTGCTTTTAGCTAAAACCCCCGCCGATCTCCTCCGGTTCTCCGACATGGCCGATCCTTCCACCCCGCTCTCCTCACTGAAGCTTTCTCACGGCTCCATTGTATTCCTGTACTATCACGGAGAACGCACCGTTCGCGGCGGCCCCGCTGTGATTCCCGCCGGCTCGTTCGGCCGTAAAATGACAATTGACGACCTGATCGCTAAACAAACGAGGATCACCCGCCAGGAATCCCCTCACTGCGACTCTGTTTCCTTTGACCGCGATTCGGCTAACGGTTTCCAGCGGTACGTCAACGAAACGCTAGCGTTTGCTACCAAACGCGGAGGGTTCATGTACGGTACTGTCTCGGAAGAAGGTAAAGTTGAAGTTGATTTCATTTACGAGCCGCCTCAACAAGGATTGGAAGATGATTTGATTCTTTTAAGGGATCCCGAAGAAGAGAAACTGGTTGATGCTATTGCAGCGGGGTTAGGGAGGAAGAGAGTGGGGTTTATTTTTACCCAGACAATAATGCAAAGCAAAAAGGACTACAATTTTTCGAACAAGGAGATTCAACAGTCGGCTGAGCTTCACGCTGAGAGTGAGCTGAAAGAGTGGGTGACTGTTGTGGTGAAGCTGGAAGCCAATGAAGATGGGACTGCGGATGTGCACTTTGAGGCTTTTCAAATGAGTGATATGTGTGTTAAGTTATTTAAGGATGGGTGGTTTGTTACAGAGTTTGGAGAGGATGATGATCCAAAGCTTTCAAAGATGAAGAAAGATGTTGTCGTCGGCGGGAAGGATGTTAAGGAGGTTGATAATGATTTCTTCTTGATCGTTGTTAAGATTTTCGATCATCAGGTGCGTATTTTTTTGTCCCTTATCTGATTCATCATTTAATGTTGTGTAAATTGTTGCTTCTATGACCAATCATTGTGGCTGTGTTCATTATTTGGTGGTTGTTTCTCTCGCTTCTCAAATTTTGCATATATGTGAAGTAACATGTAAGGTAATAAGTACTGGAAATAGAGGTTATTGATAGGTGCTCCCATGGAAGGGTGGAATTGCAAAGGTGTGTTCATCTGGGAGGAGTATTGGTGCAGAATGGAGTTGTTTCTTGCTCCTAGTATTCCTTTCGGTTGCTTTGCATTTTGTTGACAATTTTAAGTATTGCTAGGGTTTTTACTTGATAGAAGTGATAAACAAACAATTAAATGATACATCGTGTCATAAAAAACATTTTTGCTATTCAAGTCTGGCCAAGGTTAGAAATTCAGGCTGTCAATCTTAGCTAGCTGTATTAGCCTTGGCTTTTTTTGGGAATATGGGGTATCAATATATCTTCTAGTTTCTTTTGTGATATATGCTATAGATTTCCTCTATATTTCTAGAGCCAAATGACCAATAATTCAACTCGTTCAAGCGATGCATTTGTTGTATGGAATTTTAACAAGTTCTGATATCCATTGATTACTTGGTCCATTAACTCTATGGATTGCATGGCCTCTTGGTGTTATTGCATGGGTGTTTTTTCTGGATATAGTCCTGAGGAACAACCATGGCATACAATGTTTTTGAATTAGAGGATTTTCACACTGCATGCTGTGAAGAAGCCTTGTCCGACTGTAACCTCTCTCGAGATATCCCCACCCCATTTTCCCAAGTAAAGATCACAAAGATTGATACTTTGTAGTTAACTGATACTAGGCACTATCTTGCATTTCTTGCTGTTGGAAAACTACCATTAAGTTTTGAAGTATTGCTGTTACTCAAATGTGTAAAGGTCAGCAATAACGTTATGGCTCTGCAGGCAAGGAAGCTCAGCAATCACTTCTAAAATAACTGAAAATACCCATGTTAGATGTGTGGCTAAGCTAACTACCGTGTGCAATATACCTATTGGAGTCCAAGGCTTAGAAAACATCATCCCATGTTAACTTCTGCCATCGGAGATGTGATGTGCCTTAAAGGACTCTACCAGCATTTGTTGCTATTCTAACGTAGGATATAATAGTGGTTCTGACTCCTAATGTTTTTATTCTGAGCCTAGACAGTGCCATCAATATCTGTCAGATCAATGCTCATCATCTATTGGCTAGTTTTTCTCTCTTTTACAAGAAATAGAAAGGCCTGGGGGGTATTTTAGATTATATGCATGCATACATTTTTGTTTTCTGCAGATTCGTGTTCCTCTGTTATTCACTTCTTTATAGAATTATAAGAACTTACTTTAAAACTCAACCTACATAAATGCAGGGACCTCTTTCTTCAACCTTTCCCGTTGAGAACCGAAACAATCATGTGACGATGAAGGCCCTAAAGAGCCATCTAGATAGAACAAAGAGTCTTCCGTTTGTGAAGAGGATCTCGGATTTTCATTTGCTGCTATTTCTAGCCAAGTCTCACGGCCTTGGTTCCGATGTTCCTGCACTTGCAGAGTGTGTGGAGACCCAGACGGCAGTGCCAGAAGGTTATCAGCTCCTAATTGAATCAATGGCCGACACATCTTGATGTCACTCAACAGGCACTTCTATGCTTGAAGGTCGTATGCAGTGTATATTTATGATTGTAACAATTACTTACTTTATGCCATTGTTTACGGTTGATTTCAAATTCCTCTTCCATGGGAGAAGGTAATAACAAGTCGTTGAAGTTTGGCACAGCATAAACTGGCAGCCTCGGTTTGATTTACAGGAGTTAAACAGGGGGTAATTAAATTCATTAAAGAAAATTTTGTTCAATTTGAAAGGGTCAAACTATTTTTATTTATGTTTGGAAAATCGGAATTATGTCTGGAGGCCGTGGGATATCAGAAAGACTCCCTTTAAAATATAGAATTTCGAAGTAGTAGAAAAATTGAAAAAAAAAAAATCGATCATAATTTTTATAATGAAGGCAACAAATTATTATGATGATTTTTTTTTGCCGAGTACTGATTTTATACAGAACCTTGATGTGTGGTTTTTTTAAAAGGAAAATATATTAATCAAAAGGCAAAATCACAAGAGGGCAGCAAGTTCACTGGGCACAATTGAGACCCAGTTTAAAAGGCAAGTGCATGCACCGCCGCGCGATTACAAAGACGACTACCATAGGAGAAAGAGCGAGAGGAGAACTTAACAATCATATTAGAAATATTAAATTCAATGGGGGCAGGTTCCCAAACAGAAAAAAATAGGTATTTAATTTCGAAATTAAACCAATATTGTCGGATTCAACAAAAACCTTTGTCGTAAGTGTGGAGAATGCAATAGGCATGGTAGCTGAAGAGGCT
The DNA here is from genome assembly GCA_958450335.1 of Hibiscus tridactylites. Classification (NCBI taxonomy): domain Eukaryota; kingdom Viridiplantae; phylum Streptophyta; class Magnoliopsida; order Malvales; family Malvaceae; genus Hibiscus; species Hibiscus tridactylites. The sequence continues at coordinate 65,212,376 of OY288287.1, read as the reverse complement.
CGAAACAACTTGGAAGCTCCTTCCACAATCAGATCTTCATTGTTTCGAAAATTAGCAGCACCCGATGCCATATTTGAGGGCTGAGGCTTTGTCAAATGAAGCATCACAATTTATTTTGATAGAGTCAGAGCCCAGAGGGTGGAGGAATCCATTGTGGAAGAAAAGCTGGTCGGATCTCTTCGGTTCACCAATGAGAATTCAGAGAAGGCATCTTCAGCATTAAGCCAAACAGAAATGAGCTCCAAAATCCAACTTGAAAAAACAAAAGCACTATAATTTAGTTGAGACTTTCTTTGGATCATCAATTACCCTTTAGTTAGATCATAGATGAAATGATGTTAAAGCATGTTCCTTTTAGGCTTGGGCACAGTTTTTAAGAGTCCTTTCACCACGCTGGCTATCTACATGTCAATCGGTGTTTAATGCTCGAATGAAAATGAGATGATAATTACCGACATTTCAGTTAGTCTAGTGAGATAAGATATTAGATCTTTATATTAATATCGAAGGTTTAGATTATGATGTTGCTGATGGATTACAACTATGGTGTAGTAACGAAGAAGATGAAGATAGAACAGAAATGAAAGAAAGAATGAGAGTTTGAGAAAGACGATTTGCAGAAAAGTAAAGAAAGAAATAAAAGAAGAAACAAAATAGGAATAAATTTTCTTATTTCGGAGTAATTGAAACAAATAGGTTTTACAATCTGATTTACAAAGAATGGGCTTCTCATACTTATAGCCCAAGAGATAATAATTTGTTATAACAACCTAACAATTCATAATTGTTTGGGTTAGCAAACTTAACAGGCCCAAATGAATTATTATTATTATTATTATTATTATACTTCTAATATTCTCCTGGTTTATTCTTCTTCTTCTGAAACTTGAAAACATGAATGAACCCCAAGACTTGCTCGTAGCTTAGTGAAGACCAAAGGAGGCAGGGGTTTGGTGAGAATATCAACTACTTGTTCAGTGGAAGGCACAAAATTGACCACGAGTTTACCAGCTAGAACTCGTTCACGAACAAAATATATATCAATTTCGACATGCTTAACTCTAGCATGGTGAGTAGGATTAGCAGCCATAGATACAATAGAGGTATTGTCACGCCACACCGTTGGAAGCTGTAGCAGAGTTATCCCTATTTCGGATAGAAGATGCTCCACCCACATTAACTTAGAGACACTATTTGCTAAGCTTCGGTATTCTGCCTCAGAGGAAGACCTGGAGACCACACTTTGCTTCTTCGAACACCAAGTGATAGGGTTCCCACCAAGATAAATACAATACCCAGTGGTTGAATTGCGATCTTTTACAGAAGCTGCCAAGTCAGCATCAGAGTAACAAACCAAATCAACATTACTAGCATGTTTAAAAATAAGTCCAAAGGCACGTGTTCCTTGAAGGTATCTCAGAATACGCTTCACAGCTTTACAGTGAATTTCCTTAGGCTGGTTCATATACTGGCTGACTTTATTGACAGCAAAACAGATGTCGAGCCTGGTCAGACACACATACTGAACCCCACCAACAATACTTCGATATAGATGAATATCATCAAAGGATGGTCTATCCAAATGCAGCCTTGGAGAGACAATCATATGGGTTGGGACTGGATTACAACGATGCAGGTTAGCCTTCTCTAGGAGATCACAGACATACTTCCTTCGATTTAGTGTTAAACCAAAGGGGCTCTGTTGTATTTCCATGCCAAGAAAGAACTCATGTTGACCTAGATCCTTTAACTTGAACTCGAAATTAATCTGATGAACAACCTCAGACACTGCCTTTTCAACAGCGCCAGTGATGATAATATCATCCACGTAGACCATTAGTAATAACTTAGTATCTCCTGAACTCTTTATAAAGAGAGAGGCATTAGACTGAGACGCAACAAAACTCAATTGCTCAATCAGAAACTTCTTCAAGGTGATAAACCAGGCTCGGGGTGCATGTTTGAGACCATAAAGAGCCTTCTTTAAATGACAGACAAGTTGTTGCCCACCTTGTCCTTGTACTTTAAAACCACGAGGTTGGCTCATATAGATGTCCTCAGTCAATTCTCCATTGAGAAGCGCATTGTTGATGTCAATTTGCCGAATTGCCCACTATTCAAGCACAACTGTAGCTAGAACAATTCTGATAGTAGCAGCCTTTACCACAGGGCTAAAGGTTTCCTGAAAATCACAGCCAGCCGTTTGTGAATAACCCTTAGCCACAAGTCTGGCTTTGTACCTATCCACAGAACCATCAGGCTTTCTCTTAATCTTAATGAGCCACTTGCACCCCACAGAACGACGAGAGAGTGGCAATGGCTGCAGGTCCTAAGTCTTATTCTTCATCAAAGCTTCATATTCAGCAAAAACAGCTTGCTTCCAATCAGGGTGATCAAGAGCTTCAAACACAAAGATTGGTTCTGGAATGTCACCTTGAAGAAGGTAGGCCTTAGGCTTAAAGATGCCCGATTTGCCTCTAGTCACCATAGGATGCTCATTCTGAACAGTAACAGTGGAAAATGGAGGATGGAAAGATGATGATGAAATGTGTTGTGAAGGTGGAGTTATGGAAGTTGCATGAGAGGTGGAGGATGATGGTGATATGTGCTGTAAAGGTGGAATTATGAAAGTAGCATGTAAAGTGGAGGGTGATGATGACAAATTTTTGTGAAGGTGGAGTTATGGCAGTAGCATGAGAGGTGGAGGATGATGGTGATATGTGTTGTGAAGGTGAAGGTGAAGGTATGGAAATAGCAGGTAAAGTGGAGGGTGATGGTGAAAAATGTTGGGATGGTGGAGATGTGGGGATAGAAGGAAAAGTGGAAGATGAAGGTGATATGTATTGTAAGGGTGAAGGTATGGAAATAGCAGGTAAAGTGGAGAGTGATGATGACAAATGTTGTGAAGGATTCTGTGAAGGTGAAGAGATGGAGGTATTAGGTAATGGAACAGATGGTGAAGACACAGGATGAGAGGATGAAGATGATGATAAATGATGGAAGGGTGATGCAGGAATTGCAGTAACGGGGAGAGAAAGAAAAGATTAAGAAGAAATATCAGTACCAAACTGCCTTTGATGAGGAACAAGAGGAAGAGAAAAAGAAGAGGGAGGCCAAAAATTTGTACAAGAAAATGATGAAGAAGATGGAGACAAAAACTGAGAAAAATCAGAAATAGTTGAAACAGAACCTGAGGCAAAACCTGAGGATTTTGTAACAGAGAAGGGAAACATAATTTCATCAAATTTAACATGACGATAGATGTAAACTCTACCAGTACTGTCTAAGCATTTATACCATTTATACAAAGGAGAGTAATCCAGAAAGACACAAGAGACTAACCTAAATTGTAATTTGTGTTTGTTTATAAGGTCGTAAAAGAGGATAACACACACAATCAAACACTCTGAGTAAAGAATAATCGGGTTTTCTGTTAAACAGCTTTTCATAAGGAGACAAGTTAGACAGAGCAGTTGATGGTAATCTATTAATGAGAAAAATGGCAGAAGTGAAAGCATCACACCAATACTTCAAAGGCATATAAGCATGTGCAAGTAAAGTGAGACCTACCTCCACAACTTGTCGATGCTTTTGTTCAACTATCCTATTTTGCTCAAAAGTGTGGAGACAAGTTAAACGATGCACAATCCTTTGTTGTTGCAAATAAGGCAGAAGAGCATCAAACTCTCCCCCTTCATCAGTTTGAAGAATCTTAAGCTTTGTGCCCAGCAGTCTTTCCACTTGAGTGTGAAACTGAATGAAAATATCCTTAACTTGAGACTTACATTTCAGAAAGTAAATCCAAGTGTACATCGAAAGAGCATATGTAAAGGCTACATAGTATTTAAAAGATCCAGAAGTAATATGGGTAGGTCCCCAAACATCAGCAACAATTAACTCCATGGGGGAGAATAAGAGGTGTGTGACTGTGTAAAAGGTAACTTATGAGATTTGCCTAATTGACATATAGCACAAAGGGAACAATCAAAAGTACTTTTATTTTCAGAAATAAGAACATTACATTGAGATAACACTTGAGGTAACACAGAAGATGAAGGGTGACCTAATCTATTATGCCACACCTCTAAAGTTACATTATTATGAACAACAACAGCATAAAAAGAAGAAGAAGTACTAGTATGTTGAGAATTATCGGTGCTAGAAAAAGAGGAAGAAAAACTATGATCAGAGCTGCTGCAAATAGGGGAGGCAGCAACACCATTATTAAGCGGAATATCCAATTTATACAACCCTTCAGACTCATGTCCTTGCAACAGAACTTGTCGGGTAGCTAGATCTCGAACCAAACAATGCTTAAGATAGAACTCCACACTCACATGATTATCTGTGTGAACTTTGAAATAGAAAGCAAGTTCTTAGTAATCTTTGGAACAAAAAGTAATTGTTTTAAAGCAAACCCTTGTTATTAAAAGTAAAACTAGCTTGACCAAGTTGCTTAACAGAAAGGATATGACCACTCCTTACTTGAACATTACATGTACCAGGACCAGAGGACCCATCTTGAAGAGCTGAAGCATCATTAGTCAAATGATGTGTTGCACCAGAATCAGGATACCATGAGTTATCCTCAAGCACATCAAAAGTTGCCAAATGAACTTGAAGACTGAACTGAGGAGGGGATGAAGCAGCAAACTGAGGAAAGGAAGAAAATGATGATGCAAGATGAAGCATAGGAGGCTGATAAGGGAGAACATACTAAGGCAGAGGCTGAGGAACATGAGGGGCATGAAGAATAGAAGGGGATGGATGCACCTGCTGAGGAGAGGGTGTAACAGTACCAGAAAAATGAGTAGCAGGGGAGAATGAAGAATAATAGACATGGTTATAAGCAACATGAGGCACAGTAACAGTGGAGACATTAGCATGAGCGGTAAGACTTCTGATGTTAGTACCCCTTCCAGCCTCATTATTCTTGTAATTCAGATTATACCGAAAATAACACCTATCTGCTAAATTCCCAATCCTCTCAAAGATCTGACATTGAGGCCTATTATTGAATAAGATACGCCCTCTACCTCTACCCCTATTATTATAGCTAAAACAACCCTACTCAGTCTGAGAAGATCGAGACTGACCAAAACCATAATAAAAAGTGTTGTACCCAGATTTAGGAGCATATGAGTAGACAGGTTGATCAGAATTATGAGCTGAATGAACAATATCAATAGAACTGTTATGAACATTGGCCACATGAGCAAAAACAGACACATGAGAAAGAATATTAGTTTGCCTAACATCATCATCAAGTAAAATAGAGCTCACAGAGGCAAGATTATTAGAAGAAGGACTAGCAGAGATGACAGTTATCACAGAATCAAATTCAGGGGGTAAACCATTAAGGATAGCAGTAATATGTTCTTGTTCTGAAATTTTCTCCCCACAGTTAGCCAAATTATCACACATCGACTTTATTTTCATTAAAAATTCCTGCATACTAAAACCCTCCTTCTTTTGAGAATGAAGCATCCTCCTATACGACATCAATCTAGAGGTGGTTTTGCTACTATACAGACTATGAAGGGTATTCCATATATCAAAAGAAATACTAAGACCAATCAAATGATGTAACACTGGTTCACTCACAGTAGAGAGAAGCCAAGTGGCCAAAGCTCCATCTTGTTCTTCAAACACTTCAAAATCCAGATTAATACAGGTGACTCTATTACTAGTGACATACTTAAGTGGCAATTGAACTAAACTATCAATAAACCTAAGCAATCGATGAGTCTTAATGGTCAAATAGACTTGTTGATGCCACAACAGATAGTTGTGGTCATCAAAAGTGACATTGATTCGCTTTGAAGAGAAAAGTTTGGCAGTAGTAACATCTCCTAAATTTAGAGTAGCAGTATTTGTACCAAAATCATAAGTAGGCAAAGTAGTATTAGACACAATTGTAGCATTTGTCAAGGGAATTTCAGCAGAGATGCGAGTAACATTCTGAGTGTGTGAAGGTTCAGATGGAGGAACAATACTAGTATCATTAACAGTCATAATGAGAGAAAGGTAAAGTAGGCAGCAAACAAAGCCTTAGCAGACAAAACGCACCACAAGCAAAAGATCGGTCAAGACTTGAGCCAAGATCAACAGCACAAGTAGACACGGATAATCGAACAAGGAAGACAAACCCTAACAATCATAACAACAGATAATCGAACAGTAGAGAACAAAATGCAATCGGCACAAGTGCGCAAAACAACATGCCAAACACAATCACAACAGATATGAATATTGCAACATATATTCAGATTGCAAGCAGATAGCACAGACGAACACCGATAGGGCATAAAGTCAGAGAAGCGAAAAATAGGAAAAATCTCACCAGAGTAGACACAGAGAAAAGAAGAACTAGAGAAGAAATGGCCAGAATCACTCCCCAATCGCATCAGCTAGACGAGAAGAGGGAGACACCATCAGACGCACAGCAGTCAGAGCACACGAATCAAAACCTTCAACGACAGCAATAACACCAGACGAAGAGGCTCTGATACCATGATAGATTACAATTATGTAGTAACGAAGAAGATGAAGATAGAACAGAAATGAAAGAGAGAATGAGAGTTTGAGAAAGACGATTTGCAGAAAAGTAAAGAAAAAATAAAAGAAGAAACAGAATAGGAATAGATTTTCTTATTTCAGAGTAATTGAAACAAATGGATTTTACAATCTGATTTACAAAGAATGGGCTTGCCATACTTATAGCCCAAGAGATAATAATATGTTATAACAACCTAACAATTTATAACCGTTTGGGTTAACAAACTTAACAACCCAAACGAATTATTATTATTATTATTATTATTCTAATAGTTGCGAATAAGACAAATTGAATAGAAAGAATTGTCTCGTAATAAATTTATGCATTATTCATTCCAGATTAATAAATTAAATATTAGGGATTAAACCAAAAATAATGCGATAACGGTGGGATTAGTTTAACTGTTTTAGCAAGGGATGTAAAAAGCTGACCCGACCTGAAAACCCGACTGAAACCTGCTCGAGTCAGGACTTGATTTGACCTGAAAATTTAATGACCCGAACCCGATCTGTAACCGACTGTTGTTGACCCGAACCTGAATTCGACTTGTTACTGTAGTGACCGAACCTGACCTGCGTCCGACTGAAAACGACCCGAACCCGAATTGGACCTGTTACTGTGGACCTGAAACTCGACCTGCGCCCGACTGAAACGAACCCGAACCCGAAGCCGACCTGTCAGATAACCGATTTTACCTGACTGAATTGACCCGAGATCCGATATTACCCGACCTGTTTTGAACCCGACCTGTTTTGGACCTGACCTGTTTTGAACCCGACCTGCTTTGAACCCGACCTATTTTTAACCTGAACTGATATTGATCTGACTTGATATTTACCTGATATATAGTTGAAGAAGTCTACGATTTGATAAAAAAAATTGAAATGTGCGATTTGATAAATTTAAAGTGTTGATAAATGTAAAGTATTAATTTATTAAATTAATTTAATACTAAATCGTTCAATATAAATTATTTGTGAAGTTTAATAAGAATTAACATACTTAAATTTATTTTATTAAAAATATTCAAAATTTAAAATTTTTATTAAATTAATAAGTTGTGATTGATGAATTTAAAACAAATTATTTAAAATTTAAATTAATTTATTAATTGTGATCATTAAATTTAAAAAATATTTTATTAAAAAATTTAATTATAACTATTAAAATAAAAAATATTTTTTAGTTTAGGGGAAGTTTTTTTTGAATTAATAGGGGGGAGTTTTTTTATTGATAGGAAATTATAGGGGATTTTGCCGCTAGATCAAACAAAAGAGGGGGATTTGGCACCATATCAAACAAAAACAAAATGGGGGATTTTGCCGCCATATTAAACAAAATTGAGAGTGGAGGTGGGAATTTTTTTATTTAGGGGTTAATTATCCTTTAGGTTCTTCCTTAATTAGATGGTTAGGGTTTAGGTTTTTTAGGTTTTAGTTTGTTTTTTTAGTCTTAACTTTTGGTTTAGTTTCTTTAAATTTTATTTAATTAGGCCATGCTTCATAAATTAAATAACTATTAAGCTTTTTGGTTTGCTTTAAATTTGATTTGGTCCTCGTATAAAGATTTGGTAAGTAACTATGTTTAATAATTTTATTCATTTGTGATTTGGGCTTTAATTAATAATTTAGTTTTAATTTATTTTTAGATTTGTCCTTTTTATGTTTTAATTTATTTTGTTTGTTAGATTTATGAGTTTATGTTTAGGGTTTAAGGGTAAGTGTGTCAAGTTGATTGTTTGGGGTTATGAGATTAGTTTAGGGATTATGTGATTAGGCTTGCACTCTAATTATTAGTGAATAGTGTTTGTAAGATTTAGATATTCATGTTTGGGGTTTAGCGGTAAATGTGTCAATTTAATTATTTGGGGTTATGAGATTAGTTTAAGGATTATGTGATTAGGCATGTACTCTAATCATTAGTGATTATAAGATTTAAGGGTTGAGGTTTATGGGTATTGTTTAGGGGTATACATATATACATACAAATATATATGTTCTACTATATATATATATATGCATACTAAAACTTACATACATATATATATATATGTATATATATAATTATAACAATATATATACTAAAACTTACATACATGTATATATATATATATATATATATTAAAACTTAAATACATGCATATATATGTGTTTAAGTATGTATGTATACATGTGTTTTAGTATATATATATATATATGCAATATATTTAATTAATTATAACAATACATATACATGTATATATCATAATATATGTATATTTATATGTATATGTGTGTATATATATGTAGATATAAATTTTATTCATTTTTAATATGGTGATATTTTTATTCATTTTATTCCCTAAAATTTTATTTTTCACAGAAAGTTACCCTTATTATTTTTTAATTTTTGTAATTTACTCCAATATTTTAGATATTAATCATTTGATGATATTTTTGTTCATTTTAATGCCTAATATTGAGACTAAAATGTATTAAGTATGTATGTATGTACCTATGAATGTATGAACCCTAAACCATTAATGAATTTTCTCTTAACCTGAAACCATAAACCCTAAAAGTCATAAACCATAAACATTAAACCCTAATGTATGTAAGTATGTATATATGTACTTATCCATGTATGAACCCTGAACCCTTGATGAACTTCCCTAAACCCTACAACATAAACCCTAAGCCCTAATGTATGCAAGTATGTGTGTATCTATCAATGTATGAACCCTAACCATTAATAAAATTTCCCTAAAACCTAAACCCTTTAAACCCTAAACCTTGAATCATCAAATATTTTGTAGTTTTAATTTGATATTTCTATTCATTATAGCCCTTAAAACTTCATTTCTATTCCAAATTGACCCCTACTAATTGTTTTTTAATTAGTCCAATAATATATAATTTTACTTTGACATTTTGTTCATTTTAGTCCTTAAAGTGTACTTGTATTCCAAATTGACCATTTTTTATTGTTTTTAATTAGTCCGATATTTTATAATTTTAATTTGATATTTTGTTCATTCTAGTCTCTTAACTTTATTTTAATTAGTCTGATGTTTTATAATTTTAATTTGATATTTTTTTCATTATAGTCCCCTAAACTTTAGTTTAATTCCAAATTGACCCGTATTTATTGTTTTTTATTTCATCTGATGTTTTATAATTTTAATTTGTACTTTGTTCATTCTAGTCCCTTTAACTTTATTTCAATTCCAAATTGACCCCTATTCATTGTTTTTTTTAATTCGTCCAATGTTTTATAATTTTAATTTGATATTTTCATCTTCTAGACCCTAAAACTTTATTTTTATTCCAAATCGACCCACATTTATTTTTTTTAATTTGTCCAATGTTTTATTATTTTAATTTGATATTTTCTTCATTCTAGTCCCTTAACTTTATTTTAATTTTATATTGACCCTATATATATTTTAATTCATCATGTTTTATAATTTTAATTTGAAATTTTGTTCATTCTAGACCCTAAAACTTTATTTTTATTCTAAATTGACATCTACTTATTGTTTTTTTAATTACTCTAATTTGTATACTTTTAATTTGATATTTTTGTTCATTACAGTCCCCAAAATTTTATTTTCATTCCAAATTGACCCCTTTTCATTGTTTTCTTTTAAATTTGTCTAATGTTTTATAATTTTAATTTGATATGACTTTAAATAATTAACTCCAAATCAATGGTGATTGTCGAATGCCAACCTAAAGTCTATCGACTACTTATACGGTTGTACCGAATTCAAACTCAATACGAATTTCAATCCTAAAAATACCCCGACTTGAATTACCCGACCTGAAATGCACCGGACCTGAAATGACTTGTACCCAATTTTACCCGACCTAACAGTACCTGTTGAGTTGTGTGGGGCTCGATTCGTTCAACCGATGTTGCTCACCAAGTGGTGGAGAGGTGGATTTTTGGGTGGAAGGGTTGTGGAAGCTAAATTGAAATGTGACACAATGATTTATAGTGGTTCAACCTTCTAACCAAGGTCTACATCCACTACCTTAGCTCCCCAATAAAGATTTCTCAATCAATCCACTATTGATTCGTCCCTTTTTCTAGGATTAGGAGGAAACCCTTACAATTAATCAAGCTTTCTACCCAAAGCCTTGATTGAAACCCTCTTTACAAAGACACAATATAAGCAAACTTAAAACCCTCTAATAGGTGTTTGTTTGTACAATTAAGCACTCACCCAAAGCCTAAAACACTTGAGCAAATTTGACAATTTTGGCTCACTAGTGTTTGTCTATACAATAAATGACAATTTAAGCTCTAAGACAATCTTTGATCATTTGATGTTTGACAATATGAGCATTAGCCTTCTCTTGATGCTTGAAGGTCCCTTTTATACTCTCAAATGAGTTTGTAGCCGTTACTAGCCGTTGGGATCATATTGGAGCCGTTGAGGACTTTAATTCCCACCATAAATGCAGTTCTGCAGCTCCCCGTTTCGAAACGCTCGAAGTCGTTTCGAAACACTCTCAATGTAGAAATAGCCGTTGTAGTCTGACAGGGTACCCGTTTCGGAACACCCTCTTGCCGTTTAGAAACCCGTATCGAAACGCTATAGGCCCGTATCGAAACGCCTGCATTTGAAAGTTGGTTGGGAAAGAGCCGTTGGGGTTTATGACCGTTGTGGTCAATGCCACGTAGGCATATCGAAACGGCATAGCCCGTTTCGAAACGCTGGGCAAAAATCCTGTCCATGGAAAGCCCGTTTCGAAACAAGTTTCGAAACGTTTTTGCTACTGAAATCCCCTGTTTCGAAACGCCCTAAGGTGTTTCGAAACACCTGGACAGTTTTGTGAAGATTAGCTTTGAAAAACATGAAAAACCCTTTTAAAAATTTCCCTAAACATAATTTCAAGTTGTTTGGACTTTAGAAATGTTTTAAATACTTTTTAAACCAGTCCAAAACATTTTTCAATTATTATATCAAAACATTAGTTCTACAGTACCCGACCTAAAACCCATTCGATTACCTATTTTTAGTTTTAGCATTATATTTTAGGGTAAAGTACACTGACGGTCACTGAACTTTGATGCAAAAAACAAAATGGTAACCAACCTTTCAAAAATCACGAAGTAGCAATTAAACTTTAGATTTTGAAACAAAATGGTAACTAGGGCGTTAAACCCCGTTAACCCTTAACGGAAATCTGACGTGTATGCCACATCCCACCCAGTTTTCCACGTCATATATAAAAAACAATAAAAGAATATTACACGTCATAATTAATATAAATAATTTTTAATCCCTTTTTTCATTTCCTTCCCTATATTCACGCCACCGTCGCCGGGCACTAACGAACCTGGCAATCGACCGCCGACGGAGATTCGGTTCTCCCGCTGGAACAACGCTAACGTCGAGAAATTCAATCAACGCCGGCGGGCCCAGCAAGAAATCGAAGACGACATTCGCCGCAGCCGCCGCTTCGATTCCTCCACCAAGATTGCCTCCACCGTTGAAACCTCCTCCGCCGCACCACAACAACCAGCAGAAACCTATAGATCCTTCGGCTCCCCTTCCTCTCCCTCCAGGCCTTCAATTCCAGGCAAGAAATCCAAGTACTCCAAACCCGCAATCCACCCAGCGTTTCGCAAATTCCCCAAAACAGCCAATCCTCCGCCTCCCTCTCCACTTGATAAGAAACAAGCGAATGTTGCAATGGGATAATTAGACCAAAACAGGACCGATTCGATCCAGCTCGTTTCGAAACAATTCTCAGGCAATAAACCCAATTCTGGGAAATTTTGATTCATTACTGAAATCAGTTCTTCAGCATTACCAAGAAACAATCCAATGAACTTAGCTTTAATAGACTGCAAATGCTTTTTATTCACAGGTAAGAGAACAACTCTAATGAACAAATTTTCCTCAATCTTATCAGCTATGTATTGCCATTGATGAACTATATCAGTTGCACCTTGCTCTAAATTCTTTTCAATTCTAAAAACAGTAACAATTTCAGGGACGGAAACTAACTTGATATTCCATGAAAGTATCACTCCAAAGCTAGCTCCACCGCCTCCTCTGATAGCCCAAAACAGATCCTACCCCATTGATTCTCGATCCAAAACATTACCGCCGACATCAACTAGTTTTGCATCCACAACATTATCGACAGACAACCCATGTTTCCTCATCATGTTACCATACCCACCGCCTCTAAAATGACCACCGACATCTACTGTCGGACAAACACCAGCGGGGAAACCATGGGTCTTGCTTTTTTGACCGATTGCATAAAAGAGTTCACCCAAAGTGGCACCTGAATCAACCCAAGCAGTTCCATTTCCATCCTCTGTGTTGACACTCACGGATCGGAGATTGAACAAGTCGAGGATCATGAAAGGGGATTCGAAGACATAGGAGAGTCCGTCGTAATCGTGGTCGCCGCTGCTGATTCTCATTTCGAAGCCATGGGTTTTGCAGCAAAAGATGGAAGCTTGGATGTGAGAGACGTGGGAGGGAGCCACGATGAAGAGAGGGTGTGGCGTAGTGGGAGAGATGAATCTGAGGTTTCGTATGTATGATTGTAGAGTTGATGTGTAGGAAGGATCGGCGGGGAAGTAAGTAAACGAAGCGATTGAAGGGGAAGCTACTGAATGATTGGAAAGGCATTGAAGGATGATGCTTTGCTGGTGATGATTAAAAATTATTTATATTAATTATGACGTGTAATATTGTTTTATTATTTTTTATATATGACGTGGAAAACTGGGTGGGATGTGGCATACACGTCAGATTTCCGTTAAGGGTTAACGGGGTTTAACGCCCTAGTTACCATTTTGTTTCAAAATCTAAAGTTTAATTGCTACTTCGTGATTTTTGAAAGGTTGGCTACCATTTTATTTTTTACATCAAAGTTCAGTGACCGTCGATGTACTTTACCCTTTATTTTAAATAAATGATAAAGACAAGTGAAGGGAATTGCCGTCTATAATGTTTCTCTCTCTTCCTCTATTTTTGGTTAAATGCGACAGTCATTTATGTTTTACTGTAACATTTGCTGTATTCATTGTTTCTTTTTCTTTTTTAAAAAAATCTTTTTCATTGCTTTAGTCTTTCTTTTTTTATTATTTTGTAGATTTAAGTTATGTTATCTTATTTAATAAGTATTCTTATTTCCGGATAAATATTCATTTATGATGTTATTTATTTTGTTATCTTATTAATTTATTCTTGATTTAGACTATTGAGTTATTTTCAATTTTTTATAAACGTTTACAATCGGCTTAGTTTGTGGTTGTTTTTAAAAAGTGCGGTGAAAAAAGTGATTTTCAAACTAGCTGTTGAAAAGTAGTTTTGAAAAGCTGGTTAGTGTTTGTCATTGATGTCAAAAAGTGATTTTGAGGAGATAAAATGTCTATTTTAGACATGATATTGAAAACTAAAAATAAATTTGGGTGATTGTTCAAATTAATTAATGTTATGAATTATGAAATAAATAAATTTCAATTATAATAAAAAAATTATTTTTTTATAAAATTTAATTTGAAAATGTAAACTACATTCTAGATTACATACGGGCATACCACTTACACATTAATAATAAATATAAAATAAAATACAAATAAACAATTTTACTTTTAATATAAATATTATAAAATATATATTATTTTATAGCTCAAGATGACCATCCATGCATAAACATTATTTTAACAATAAATTATAATTAAATAATAAGGGTAAAAAAGTAATTTTATTTTCAAACTAACTTTTCCACCCAAGAAGCTATAAAATCCAGCTTCTTGGTTTGGATATAAAAGCTAGTTTTAAAAGTAACCAAAAACAGCCTGTTTTAACTAAAAGCACTTAAAAAAATGATTTTTAGTTGCCAAATACAACCAAAAACAGGCCCTTAATAAATTGTGCTTAAGTTGTAATAAAATTAGTTGTCAACGTGATTCATATTTTGTTATGTTTGATCGTATTTATCCTTTATTATTTTTTAATGTTCCGTTGAGTTTTTTTTTTTTAAATCATGGATGGTTTTATTTTTATTAATTGGCGGTAATAAGGTGAAATGAATGGTTAATGTGATAACCTACTTTTTAGCTTTTGTAAATTTTTCTATGTTAAGATTGTAATTTTGTTCGTTTTCCAATTTGTTTATTCATTAACACTAGTTACTTTTGTTAATTAAAACCAAAATCATATTTTTTATTATAATAGTTTAATATATTTAAGATTCTTGTATTTATACATTAACCTAATAGCTATATAAAACATTATAAAATTAAACATGTGGAGTAGTCCCAATGGTAAATGATGACGTATTTTATGTAGGTGATTCGAGTTTGAGCACCATGTGTGCATGATGTGTGTTCGTTATTAAAGAACTAAGAAAATTGAACATATACTACCTTATAATCACACCAACATATTTAAAAAATCATTGGTCTTGTTAGGCAATTAGCAGATAGCGAATTACATTAGCTGGTAAAATTAACTGATAACAAATAACTGTTTGATTATTTGAACAAGCAAAATGACATATAAAGATATGATTATGGTTAATACTTGTTTGAATAATTTATTACTCCCTGTCTCATGAAAAATGTCTCTTATTGACTTTTTTAGTCAGATTTTTTTTTTAACTTTAACTCATAATTATTTAAAATGTATTACTGATAAAATAAAAAAAAATATTTTTAAAAATCTCTAACCGAGTAGAATTTAAATATATATTTTATAAAATTTAATTATTTAAAATATTTAATATAATTATAGTCAAAATTTAAAAATTTGATTTTTAAAAAAGTCAATAAGGAAAATATTTGTGGGACGGAGGGAGTAGGGATGATCATTTTACCCAGACTCGATGGGTTCCGACCTGACCCGATTGAGTCATATTTTTTAATGAAAAAATCGGGTTCGAGTCTGGTTGAATTTTTGTTAAGGGTGTACTCGAGTCGAGTTGGGTTCAAGTTTAGGGTGGAAAATATTCGACCCGGCCCAACCCGGGACTAATAGTGTAATTTTCCTATAACTTTTAAGGATATTTATAATAATACCCCTATTTATATATATTTTATAATTAAGTCCTTAAAATTAAAATTTTATTTATAATTTAGTCATTTAAATTATAATTTTTACAACTAAGCCTCTTAAAATTATTTTTTTGCAACTAGGTCCCTAGAATTAATTTATTTTATATAAGTCGGGTCGAGTCGAATTTAGTATATTTATTTTCGAGTCGGGTCGATTTTTTTAAAGAATATGTTTTGGTAGGGTGCGGGTTTAGGAGTCCGGGTGGGCCAAAAACCCGACCCGTGCTCACCCCTAGAAGGGAGTAGTTATCAACCCTTTTGTATATGTTAATATTAATTAGATTATAAAAAAATATTTTTTTAACATCATTACTTATGAGGATGTACACATTAATTTTTATTTTGTGAAATTATTTTTTTAATATAATTTTAGTAATTATAAATTTAGATGTATATATTAATTTTTTATCTATGAGATTATATTTTGAATATAATTTTATTAATTATTAAATATATATATATTTATTAGTTTATATATTAATTTCTTATTTATAATTTTTTTAGTTAATCAAATTTATATTATTTAGAGAAATTTTGTATAATCATCAAGGACAAAATAGTCTTTATAAGTCTTTTATTCAAACCTTTAACTCAAAAAGCTCCTCTTAGGAGCTTTTTCAAAATTTCAAAATAAAAGGTTTAGCTCAATCCGCTATTACAATCATCTATTTACCAAATATCTAAATTAGTAAGCTTGACTCAAACCTCTAATTTTAGCTAAAAAATATGTTTACCAAACATAATCATTATAAAATTAGTATTAATTATTAAGTTATCAAATAAAATAACATTAAACTTCTCATTAGGTACATGCATATTCGGTCATTTTCTATTCCTTCTTTAATACACTTCACCGTCATGGCTGTAATAATCGGGACTAATTTGGTATTATTTTGAGAATATAAAAAGATTGTTTTATATATGATATTGTAATTTGTAAGTTAGATATATACATTTGAGTATTATTTAAAATTTTAACATTATCATATATAAAATATATCGACTTAAATTATAAAAAAACATTAAAAATAAAGTGACAATATTAGTGTAGATATTGCATAAAAATATACAATTTTAAGTAAATTTTATCTAAAACATTGACACTATTTTTATTCGATAGCAATCAAACAATTCAACTGGTCCGTGATCCCTTTGCAAGTTCTAGCTCTCTGTCTCTTGTCCGGGCGATATACAATCTCATCATTAGGTGTTGGGTGACAATTTTCTTTATGCACACTAATAGATGGTAACATTTTAGCTGGCAAACTTGTTAAGTTAGTTGATTTAACCTGATTCGACACGACGATTATTGAGAACCCTCCTGTTGAGATTGAATCCATTCTTGCCACGAATGTTTTTTTCCTCCTTGGAGTTGTAACCCTTTAAGGCTTCTTTCTTTTTGATCAAGGAATACTTTCATATCATAAAAGATTAAGAAGGTAACAGATGTGGAGGAAAGACTGCAGGACTCCATACTACTGGGACCTGTTCAGTCTTCGCGAATTTGGCAAACCAGTCGGCTGCCATATTACAAGATCGATTAACAAAAGAAAAATAACAGGATTCCAACAATTTGGTCAATTCCTTAAAATAAAACATAAAATATAATGAGGTGGATCATATCTGAAAAAAGATATTATTTTTTTATCGGTCACGTCATCCCTGTAACGGGAGTTAAAGTCCACGTCAGAATTCCGTAATGGGGGTAACGGTGGAGTGCTAACTTTGAATCACACAGTGAAATTCAATAGTATTATAGTATCGAATTTTAGTTCAGTGACATATTAGAGTCACACATTAAAGTTGACTGGTATTTCAGGTAGTTTACCCTATTTTTTATAGCCCCAAAGGTACTTACCTCAATTTTTCTTTCTTTCAAAAGTTACTCTAAATTTGTGGATAAAAATTATTTTTAAAATTATGGAGCGAAAATAATTTTGGATTGTGTAATTAGTATTTTTGTCAAAAAATATTTTTAAATATATAAATTTTATATTTTAGGTATTGTTTTTAAAATCTAAAATAATTTGTGATATACATGAAAGGATACATCATGGTATCTCTACACAACTATACACTAATATAAAAATAAACGAGAATCACGACACATAAAAGATAAGCAATTTAATTCAACAACTAATTAAAAAGTTAATAATTGGAGATAAAAAAGTAATTTTGGACTCAAGAGGTTGAATGTTTGACATTATTTATTCGAAAAAGTACTTATTCTATTAAAATAATTACTATCAAGAATTAATTAAATAAGATCAAAATTTGAATTTTAACACTATAATTAATTCATAAAAAATATATTGCGAAACACACCCTTAATCTTAAATTAGTCACTCGTAAGATTTGAGTTATATTTACAAATAAAAATATTCCGTGAACAGTAGAAACTTCGAAGAAATCCGTCCCGCTCCTAATTTAGTGAAAAAAATACACTGATTTCCCTCTAAATTTCTTCTTTCAGTCTTCTTCTTCTCCTCTAAACCCATATCACAGAATCTGGAAATTGTTTTCATTTCCAATCGGCGCCGGCCTACCATTCTCTCCCTTTTTGCACTCGAATTTCCCGGTCAACTTCTCTTACTAGTTACTCAAAACCATAGGCCCCATGGATGACGACGCGCCTCTAGCTTCTGAAATCACCACTCGCCACCAGGTAATCCTCTACTCCCGCTCTCCGTCTCTTTCTCCGCCGTGTAAATTCCATTTCTGCAGCATATCAACTAACCTAATTTTGGTGAAATTTGTGTGTGCGTAGAAACGGGCTAGGGTTGATGCTCGAGTCGCCGGAGACGAGCCTAGCAGGGGAAAGGGTGACAACGGGGAGAATCAAGATGGGAGCAGCGATGGCAGTGATGGGAGTCCCGACCTAGGGGAGAGAGAGGTCTCACAAGATGATTTTGAAGAAATCCGCCCCAAAACTAAGCGGGTTCGAGCTGCTGAGGGGACTTCTGATGTCCCCAACAGATCTGTAGAGAGACTAATTGGTAATTGGATTCATAATTTCTTCTGATATTTTGCGCATTTTACTCCTTTCACAAATTACTTCCGTTAAGTACTATATCATAGTATAGTGTTATTTTCCTTGTGCCTATTTCATGTAAGAATGTAAGTAATATAGTTGGTTTTGGAATTTGGCCTATTAATCTTTTTGTTTGGTTGTGATTTTCATCAGAGGTTATCAAAGGTGATGGCAAACATATTTCTCAAGCTGTCAAGCGTTGGGTTGAGCGATATGAGAGGAATCCGAAGCCTGCTTTGGTTGAACTATTAATGTTGCTTTTTGAGGTAATTTTTGTGAAAATTACCAGTACCGCTGCTTAATGGAGAGTGAAAACAAGTAAAATATTGAAGTTCTGACAGAGTGGCAATTACACCCAGTAGTAATCTGTAACCTTAATGGAAACTTCCCACATATCCCTGATACATTCTTAATTCTTTGAATCACTAAACCTCATCCTTGGATTTTTTTTTGGCTTCATGCCTTTTTCTCAATTTGGAGTTTGTGACTGAAACTAAATATGTATGGTTCCGCAGGCGTGTGGGGCAAAGTATTACATCAAGGAAGAGTTTCTGGATGAGACTGACGTTGATGATGTTGTGGTTGCTCTTGTCAACATTGCTAGAAATGTATCCTATTCATGTTTTCTTTGTTTTATGTAATGCTTCCCATTTTTTCTCTTTTGAGTGAGTGGTATTGTGTTTCTTTTAGAGTTTCGCTGATAACAAGAGTGATATAGCAGCAATATATTTTCTGCAACTGTAATCTGCTTAAAAATGCATGTATTAGGTGCTCTGAACCCAGAAACTTTTATGGCCATAATAGAAAAGAAGCAGAAACTTTTGGAGTTTCGCTGATAACAAGAGTGATATAGCAGCAATATCTTTTATGTAATATTTTTCTCTAGGTTTAACATTTTCCATAATATCTCTATATAATTCATTTTAAGTTTTAAAAGCATATACTTATTCCCTTGTTTCTTTAACTCTGCATTAATTAGTATACTACTTAATAATTCATAGCCATATTTTTTCTAAAAGACTTGATAACTCATTTTAAGTTCAAGCATGTGGACTTTCAACATAATGTGTTGACTTAACTATGAAACTTCAGGGGGAAGTTGAAGATTATCAGGGTTCAAAAAAGAAGGAATTCAAGAATTTCAAGGAGAATCTTGTTTCATTCTGGGACAATTTGGTTATCGAGTGCCAGAATGGACCATTGTTTGATAAGGATTTGTTTGACAAGTGCATGGACTATATAATTGCATTGTCATGGTTAGTACAATGCCATTGTGAATATTATTTTTGTGCTGCATTTTGAGGTGGCTTATCATGAATTTTTTCCTGGTATTGACACCGAGCAGCACACCTCCAAGAGTATACCGTCAAGCTGCTTCCATGATGGGTCTCCAGCTAGTCACATCTTTCATTTCTGTCGCAAAAAGGCTTGCTGTGCAGCGTGATACTACTCAAAGACAGTTAAATGCTGAAAGGAAGAAAAGAGCTGATGGACCTCGTGTGGAGTCACTAAATAACAGGTTATCAGCAACTCATGAGCAGAAACTTGTAATAGATGAGATGATGCGAAAAATCTTCACTGGGTAAGTTATTTATTTATTTATAATCAATTTAAGTATCACATGATAAATTCCTGTTTGATAACAAGTTTCATTTGTATCTCACATGTTCCACAATGTGCTTTTTGAAGGTTGTTTGTGCATCGATATAGAGATGTTGATCCTAATATCCGAATGTCATGCATACAGTCGCTGGGTGTCTGGATATTGTCATATCCTACATTGTTCTTGCAGGATCTGTACTTGAAGTACCTTGGATGGACACTAAATGACAAAGTAAAATTTGCTACTTGAGTTGAATTGATATTTGATTTCTAGTCTCACTAAATGCCCCATAATGCAATGTGCTCTTATTTTTTGCTCTCATGTTATTCTTTTTGAAGAGTGCTGGCGTGAGAAAAGCTGCTGTCCTTTCTTTGCAAAATCTCTATGAGGTGGAGGATAATGTGCCCACTCTTAGTCTCTTTACTGAAAGGTTTTCTAACCGGATGATTGAGCTTGCTGATGATGTTGATGTTTCTGTGGCTGTATGCGCCATAGGGCTTGTAAAACAGTTACTTAGGTAGCCCCTCTTATATATGTGTGTGTGTTTCCTGTGTTTTAGTGCTAATTTTCTTATGGAGATGCCTGGCCACTGAAATTGCATCTTTCTGTGTTGTGCAGGCATCAGCTTATACCTGATGATGACTTGGGTTCTTTGTATGATCTACTTATTGATGATCCACCAGAAATCAGGCGTGCCATTGGAGAATTAGTATATGACCACTTAATTGCGCAAAAATTTAACAGTTCCCAATCTAGCTCAAAAGGTTTCTTTCCCACTTCTTCTTTAGACTTAATTATCCATTGTTCACAAATGATTGTATCAATTACTGTTCATTCCTAAATGTTTTTCCTTTCCAGGCAATGAGAGTGAGGTTCACCTTGGCAGAATGTTGCAGATATTACGGGAGTTTTCAACAGATCCCATTTTAAGTATATATGTTATTGATGATGTCTGGGAGTACATGAAGGCCATGAAGGTATATTTTAATTTTCCTAAAATTCTGGGATTGGGAAAATGAGGTATTAGGAGCCACTATGTTACTTGGACTTAGGCGTGAGTGTTAGAACCCGGTCTGTCCAGTTTCTTCTAAACTTTTCCATGTATTTGGAGGGTCCTTGAAGGGGTCATATCCTCATATTCATATCCAGAATGTGTCCAACATGGATATCAAACATGGTTGCTTTGAGAAAAATGAATATTCAGGGGTTCAAACCTACTCAACCTGATTGATGGCGGGCTGGAGAGTGGGGGCAATAGGCACATATCGGAATGTATTGTCAATCCTAAGGTTGGGTTGAGAGGCAATCAGACATGTCGGGTAGAGTATTTGTTGCATACAATGTTCACGAGGAAGGAAAATGGAAGTAGCACTTATGGTTTAACAAACAAAGAAGTCTTTAAGTTCTAGAAAGTTTCATCTATACGAATTTATATGGTCCAAGGACATTTTCTGTCCTTGTGGTGCATGTGAATGTTTGAGGTATTCTATTTTGATCTTTTAAAATGCCAATTTTCACTTGATTGTCATTATGGAGAAAACTAATTAGATGGAATGTCTTGGGAGTGTTCTTCCGCCCCCACCTGAATAAATCTGGATATTTTTATTCCGAGGAACAATCACCTCATTATTAGTATATCTTTAAAGAAATTGATATGCCATAATTATATACCATCTATGCGAATTTTGTAATTTGTTTTTTCCTTGCAGGATTGGAAGTGTATCATTTCCATGCTTTTGGATGAGAATCCTTTAATAGAGCTAACTGATGAAGATGCAACAAACCTGACTAGGCTTCTTTTTGCTTCTGTTAGAAAGGCTGTTGGAGAGAGGATTGTGCCTGCTTCTGATAATCGGAAGCAATATTTCAATAAAGCTCAGAAAGTATCTAATTTCTTATTCTGATTCCTCCTCAGCTCATCTAAGGATTTATTTACAATATTATGTTTTATATTGCATTGCTAGTCAGTGATTTCTCTGCTATGTATTGCCACTCACGAGGAACTAAAGCTCAAATTGTCTTTTTCTTAAATGCCAGGAAATGTTTGAAAACAATAGGCAGGATTTAACTGTTGCCATGATGAAGAACTACCCATTACTTCTTCGTAAATTCATGGCTGACAAGGCTAAAATTTCATCATTGGTCGAGATTATTTTATATATGAACCTTGAGCTTTATTCTCTGAAGAGACAGGAGCAGGTAGGCAATAAAGTTGCTTGTTAGTGTCTAATAATTAAGCACCAACTGATGTGCTTTCCCTTTCAGAATTTCAGAAATACTCTTCTTCTCATCAAAGATGCATTTTTCAAGCATGGCGAGAAGGATGCATTGAGATCTTGTGTGAAGGCTATTACATTCTGTTCCACTGAGAGTCGAGGAGAGCTGCAAGATTTTGCTCGTAACAAACTAAAGGAGCTTGAGGATGAGCTTCTTGATAAGCTTAAATCTGCAACTAAAGAAGTGATTGTATGTTTCCTTCTGAGCCTTTTTTCTTAATTGTGGCCTTGGTCACCAAACATACAAGGTTGACAAGTTTTAAATTTGCAGGATGGAGAGGATGAGTATTCTCTTCTCGTGAATTTAAAAAGGTTGTATGAGCTTCAGTTGTTAAGGCCTGTATCAATTGAGGAAATTTATGGGGATTGTATTACAATCTTGCACAGCTTCAGAAACTTGGACGACGAAGTAAGTTAGATGAGTAAATTTTGAAAATTGTTTTGCATTTTTTTGTGTCCCTTGCATTTGTTTCTAATGACTGCTCATTCTCATTTAGGTTGTTAGTTTTCTGCTGCTGAATATGTCAATGGATGTAGCCTGGTCTTTTCACTCTATTATAAACAGTGAAACTGTCTCTGAGGGAACCTTGTCCTCTCTTCTGTCCAAACGTGATACCTTGTTGGAGGAACTTGAGTATTTTCTTAATACTCCTCCTGAAGTCAGGGAAGGGAGCAATTCAGGAAATCAGCTAGCCTGCTGGGTAATCCTTTTGCCTTAATATATGAATTTTATAAATCCCTAAGATTGTTTTATCTAATGAAGTTTATGTGATGACCCAGGTTTGTATTATACTAGCAGACATCTGGTTTCTATTTAGGAAGACAGTTTTTTCGTCAACAAAGCTTGAAAGATTAGGATATTGTCCTGATGCTCCTATTCTTCAGAAGTTTTGGACCCTTTGTGAGAAGCGGCTCAGAATTTCAGGTGACAATTTCTTTCAGTTCCTTTTATGAGCTCAATCTTTGAAATACTTGTTGCTAATTTGGTTATCACCATTCAGGTGAAACCAATTGGAGCAAGTAACTCTTAATCTGCTTTCTGCCTATCATTTTTTGCACCCTTTAGATGTTGGTTGCATACTTTTATGAGAATTCATTCAAACTTCACACTGCTGTTTATTTGCCAATTTTAGTTAAACCTTGCATGTATAAATTCAGATGAGACAGACGATGAAGATGTTAACAGAGAGTATACTGAGGAGACAAATAGAGACAACGTCATGCTTGTTGCTGCGAAGTTGATTGCTAGTGATACTGTCCCAAAGGTAACAGTATGCTGCAGAATTTGATGTCTTTTTCTTGCATTCTGGGCATTTTGTTTTTTCAAAATTTTCTTATGATTTCTGAAAGTCTGCATAAAATTTTGCTTCTTTTCTTAATTTAGACAAGTGTT
Source organism: Hibiscus tridactylites (assembly GCA_958450335.1). Taxonomy (NCBI): domain Eukaryota; kingdom Viridiplantae; phylum Streptophyta; class Magnoliopsida; order Malvales; family Malvaceae; genus Hibiscus; species Hibiscus tridactylites. The sequence continues at coordinate 65,188,442 of OY288287.1, read as the reverse complement.
GGATCTTACTGCAGGATAATCTTGCTCCTGAGATAATTTCTCATTTTGTGATGCATGGAGCTGGCATTGCAGAGATTGTAAAGAATCTGATCACAGTTCTGAGGAAAAAAGATGATAATGTCTCTGTAATCTTTCTAGAAGCTTTGAAGAGGGTATAATTCTATACTTCAAATATTTTGGTGAAATTTAGTCAATGATGCCGCATTTTATGTGCTAAGCTACAATTTCTTTCTTTCTTTGGCTGCCTGGGTTAATTTTGACTTGTCTTTTGAAAATATTTGCTTGCATGCTAATTTTCCGCTGGGATTTTGTTTATTTTTTCATCACAATTTATTCAGTACGTTATGTGCCTAATGGCCCTGTGGTTCAGCATCAAAACAAACAAGTAATGTTGTCTCTTGGGTTCATGGACATGAGGCAAAAATCCAAGGCCTGCTAATTGTTGGGTGTAAACTGGAAGGGCTTTTAAGATAGGTTGTTTGGTACTATACTTACATAGAAAATAGTGCAACATAATTTGTGTTCGAAATTTTCTAATTTGCTCCATTTTAAGAATTTGTTTGTCATACTTATTAAAATAATTAAAGTGGAACAAAACCAGTTAAGCTTTTATTTGGGGGTTTTAGTGTTGTCCACTTAAATCAAAGATTTATTCTTCAGAATTTGTAGGGGCGGCATGTTGATTATATTAGGGTAGGAGCATATTCTTTGACCATCCTAAAATTGAAATTTGATGGAAAAGTTGTTATGTTTCTCTCTGTTTGTGTATCCCTTTTAATGGTTCACCTTTTTTTTCCCACCAGGCTTACCATCGATATTTAGAACTATCAGAAAGTGATGATGAATCCTTGAAAAGCGAGTCTTTCCAGGAGTGTAAGAACCTGGCTTCTCGGCTTGCTGGAATGTTCGTTGGTGCTGCTCGGAACAAGCACAGACCTGAGGTTCTAAAGATTGTCAAGGAAGGCATCGAGTATGCCTTTCAAGATGCTCCAAAACAGCTGTCTTTTCTGGAAGCTTCTGTACTGCATTTTGCATCAAGACTTCCTCCGCCTGACATCAGAGACATGTAAGAGTTTCTCTGATCTAATGTAAAACGATCTATTTCATTCTTTAAATGGGGATCAACCATTGTGCATTACTCAATACTTTATTTTTTTAGTCTGAAAGATGCCCAGAAGAGGACAGAGAATGTAAATACAGAAGAGGATCCAAGCGGCTGGCGCCCCTATAATACATTTTATGATACTTTGCAGGAAAAGTGTGCAAAGAATGATGGGATTCAAGGTACTAATGAGTCTCGTTTCAATCATTCTATGGCCTTTTTATGTGTAGTATGAATTTTCCCATAGGTGGAGCCATCTAACTTCAATACAAGGCCACAATTAAAAAACAACACTTAACAAACATGGGATAACACCAATGAACATGTGGTCTCAAGCATTGATGTTTTCTTCTAATATATATATATAGATAGATAGATAGATAGATATAGATTGTTCATCATTGTTGAGCAATGAGTCTTTTCTTTGGATTTTAAGTTAAAAGCTAATTGTGTTGTTTCGCAGATGAGAAGGAATTGACTACAGCAAGACGGAGGGGTCGTCCTAGGAAGCGGCAAAATATTGAGGGTAGGAGACTTTTTGATGAGCATAATTCAAGTGAAGAAGAGGATTCAATTAATATATCCGACCAAGAAGATGCTCAGGTTGAGGAAGACGAGGAGGAGGATAATGCTCCCTTGATACATTCACTCAAGTCCTCTGCCAAGTTGAGGTCATTACGAGTCTCCAGACAGGAAAACCGAGGCAAGTAAAGGATTGGATCTTCTGTAAGAGTTGCAGATAATTAACCGCTTCAGATATGTGAGGTATGAAATGCATTTTATGGTTTCCATGCATGAGTCGGAGAATGATTTTTTGGCCAAAGAGAAGAATTTAGATTTGCATGTGTTGTTTAAACTTTAAAGCATCTGCCTTGTTATCTTCAGCCAAAAGACCAATCCCCAAGTCATGCATGGAAGTTAGAGAATGCAGTTCACATACATGAAGCACATCTAGCATCTAATCTATCATGTGATTATCCTTGTGTGACAATTATGTATGAATTTATGTAGTGGAACTAGATCGGGATACAATAGTGTGGGTCTCTGTTAGGCTGTTTTCTCCTACTTTTTAGGTTATTGTGATTATACTAGTTAGTTTCTTATGCATACACGTGAAACACAATGTCTCCAAAAGCACCGCCTATTAATATTGGGGTCATCCTGAAGAAGAAAGATGAAAGTTTGATCTATATTAGAATTTGGATTAATTAACGCATGTCAAGAATATTGTTTAAGGAACTAAATGACCAAACAAGCCCAACAGGTGTGGCTAACACTAACACTTGTTTCTTCATCCAAATATTCCTTTTTTGCTATTCAACTTTCTCAATATCTATACAAATACAATACTTTAAAAGTTATCTTCTTTTACTTTAATTATGTTCCACCAGCTATGGTTTTTGGGTAAAATTGGAGGATGTTATTTCCATGGTAAGAAAAAGTAATCCTTTTGCATGAGATTGCTCAATTTATTAAACCAATAATCAATGCATTTAAATTCATATTTTTGGGGTAATTTAGGTAAACTATCCATGTTATTTACGTTTTACATAATATTTTTTTTTCCTTTTTTTCTCGTTACACTGGTATTGATTAACTATAATTTTAAATAGTTGGTTATTAGATATATAATCAATGTCTTTAGCTCATGGTTGGAGATAATTTGATAAGGATTATTATCTTATATATTGAAGGTGGAAATTGAAAGTTTCTACAAGCACTTTAGATTTAGGGTTATTATTTTATATATTGAAGGTGGAAATTGAAAGTTTCTACACGCATTTTAGGTTTAGGGTTATAGTTTATGGTGTAGGGTTTAGGGATTTAGATGTATGGGTTTAGAATTTAGGGTTTAGAGGTTAAAACTTAAATTCTAACTATTATTCTAAAAATAAAACCTCAATTTATAAGCCCTATATTTTAATTCTAAACCTTAAATTTTAACAATTATCCTTGAATTCTAAACCCATACACCTAAACTCATAAACCCTACACCGTAAACTAAAATTGTAAACCCTATTAAGATAGTTGTATAATCTTTCAATTTTCACCGCTAGTGTATAGGATATAAATTCATTTGATAAATACCTCATGCTATTTATATTTTATTATCATTTTTATTATTTTTTTCTAGTCAAAATATAAATATTTGTGTTGTATTTGTTATCATGTCTATATGTTATGATTGTATTTAAAAAGTTATATATATATATATGGGTAGGATCAACTTATATATTGTAAAACTTTTTAAGTTTTGCACTTTTTTTGGATTGTTGGATGAAGGAAATGGATGGATGAGATTAACTTTTTATTTTTCTTTCCTAAGTGATAATCTTCAAATATTCTAGTGTTAATCTCATTCATCCGTTTTACCCATCAAATGATCCAAAAAATGTGTAAAACTTAGAGAGTTTTATATTGTGTGAATATATATATATATATATATATATATATATATATATATATATAAAAGTTATGATACATTTAAAATTTGTTTTATGTGAATATTGACACGAATATAAATTTAAAATATATTCCTAATAACTTAATGTTGTATATTTTATAATAATGACTTAATTTTAAAGGATAATTATTCCATGTACGAGTAGAAAAAAGTTTTTATAAATGTATTAGGTTTCTTTTTAGGGATTTAATTTGGATTTAGAGTTTAAGTTTAAATGTTACGGTTATAATTTAGGATTTGAGGTTAAAATTTAAGATTTATAGGTTAAAACTTAATTCTCTAACCAAGTTATTGTAACTTCTAAACTTTAAATTTTAAATTCTAATTACAACATTTTAAATTATAAACTAAATATCTAAACCCTATAACTAAAGCATGTGATTTTTTTCGCCGTCAATGTATTGAATATAAATCTAATTTTAAATATAAATTAATTTATTTAAAAATTGAATCATTCCATTTAACATATATTAGTTAGATATCATTCGCTCCATGTGTAACACCCCCTAACTCGGTCTGGTTAAAAAACCGATCGAAGTCGGGTCGAAAACGGAACGGAGATTGGAACTTATTACTAAGGCTTTAATTCAAAATATTTCTTTTTACACATTATCGGATATTAGTCTTTAACCAATTTATTCGAATTAAAAAGTGGAGCTAACATTGAGGGTCAATTTGGGAATTTTACAAAATTTAAGGACTAAACTGTGAATTCAGTGTTTTAAGAGTCCTTATCTGAAATTAATCTTACTACAACAAATTCAACTTATAGACAGCACGCCTGAAAATTTTCATACTATTCTGATATCATTTACCAATCTAATTAGACCTTACAAGTTTTTGGGGCTAAAATGTGAATTTTAAAAATTAGGGGTCTTTATCCGAAATTAGTGTTACCATACTAAAATTAAACTTATTAATTATTAGTCTCTGAAGTTTCATTACTAATGGAGGTTATTTACCTATTCGATTAGGCGACACAATATTTAGTGACCATTTTATAAACTATTTAAAACTATTTTTATTCGAATTGATTTACCAATCGATTCCAAAATTTTATCGAATTTTACCAGTATTTTTAAAACAGTATTTTTAACAGCCTACAATATTTTAATTTTAAGACGTTTCGAATTCATTTACTAAATTCTCACTATTAAAGTCAAAATATGTCATTTATAACATCTTTAAGCCAAATTAACTAGACATCTTAAGCACTTAAAATTTATACAAGACATAGTCATAACAAACACATCATAGTCAACTAGTTAAATTATTTTATCACCATTCTAAGAGCTTATAAGGACAAAACACATTACTCTAAGCTTGTGGTGACTTGCCCATCCTTTGACTTCTCCTATTTCAAATCAAACACTTTATTAACCTGAAATGTTATGAAAATGAATACATTAAACTTACATAGTCTAAATGAGGTAGTCATAACAAATATAATAAATAATCAATATTATGAAATGCATGATAACCAAATAGCCACAATTCATGCCTATCTCACTTATGCTTTCATATTCACATAAATATTTTGCATAATCATAATGTCACTGCATAATTCATATCATATCCCGTAGCATTTTATATTATTTTTTATATATCACATATATGTAACATATTATGGTCATATTCGAACATATCAAAGTAATGTAAGATACTTACTAAAATTTTTATTCGAACATATTTGCTCTACGTGAGCCTTTAACAAATGCACATATAACCATAAAATAATGTAACGGGACGGCGCCGAACCTACCCTTGACACAACTACACTCACCTCGACAACTCAATAATTTTTAAGAATTTTGAACAACATTTTTATCCTTGACTTTTAAAAATAACAATTGTCCTTTATCAACCTTTTGAACCCAACGATAGCAAGAATTAGATATCACTAAACCGAAAACTCAAGCTTACCACCTTAAAAATGAATCAATGAACAGTTTAATTTTTGTTCCTCACTTTCCCTATACTTGTTACGCAACAATCTCCTTTTTATACTAAAATTGTCGGCTCTCTTCATTTCTCCACAATCTCCACGTAACTTGACGTAAGAGTGGCATGACTTTAAAGTCATGGTTTGTTTTCTACTTGCCACGTGGTGGCTATGTTTTGCCACCCCTTTTTTCTTTTGTTCCCATTTACGTGGGAATACCACGGTAAACTCCTTCAACATGAAGGAGTTAGCCGTGGGTACCACGGCATTTATTTATAATAATAATAATAATAATAATAATAATAAATCATTATAAATTAATAAGTATAACCTTTATTGTTTTAAGTAAGATCGAATAAATTATATAATCGATATAAAATATTTAATCACCGAAACCTAATTTCGACTATACTGATTTTTGGGATGTGACACCATGCTGACTTGTTTTACAAGGGCGTCGAGATATATTTTTCTCCAATTTTTTTCAAACAAGTGCGTCGAGATATCTTTCGCTTACTTTATTTTTAAAAGGATGCCGAGATACTTCGTTTATTCGATGTTGAAATACCTCAGTTCTAAATGATTAACAACGAAGTTAAGGATGAGCATTTCACCCGGGCCCGGGTCGGGTCAGGTATTTTTATTAAAAAAATTAGGTTCAGGTCGGGGTTTTGTGTATGGTGAGGTCGGGTCGAGTTCGAGTTTTAGGGTAAAAAAATTCGACCCGACCCGGGACTAATAGTGTAATTTTCCTCTACATTTTTAGGGATATTTGTAATAATACCCCTTCTTTATATATTTTATATAATTTAGTCCTTAAAATTAGTTTTTTATTTACAATTTAGTCTTAAATTTATTGTTTTTTATAATTATGTCTCTTATTTTTTTTAGGGTTTTATTTTGATGCACAAGCTGTGTAAATTTTTTTTACACAATCCTTTTATAAAATTTAAAATCTAAATCACAAACCCTAACAACCTAAAACCTAAACCCTAAGCCCTAAACCCTAAACTCTAAATTCTAACCATAAACCTTAAATTATATACCCTACATACTAAACCCCTAAACCCTAACATAAAACCCTAAACCCTAAAATTAAAGGGCTTGTGTAAACTAAAGTTTACACAGCTTGTGCATCAAAGTATTTTCCTTTTTTTTTATTTTTTTATAATATTTACAAATTATTGTGAAGAGGCAGGGAAGAAGGGTCTAGCGGCGAAGAATGGCGGCGAAGTTCGTAGCGGCGAATGGTCTAGCGGCGAAAGATCAAGAAGTGCAGTCCGGAAACGGCGGGAAATAGAGAGAAGTAAGAGGCAGGGGAAGAAGGTCAGCTCTAACTAAGCAAAAGGATACACAGAGACACCCTAAAAGAAGCTTTTCAGATGTATGGAGCTATTGTGGACGTTTATATAGCTTACAAAAGTCCTAAGCGTGTTGGATTCAAGAGCACATTTGAATTTGTCAGGTTCAAATCCTTATCTGAAGCCAAAATGGTTGTCAGAGAAGGGAATAATAGGTTAATGAATGGCTTTAGGATAAAGGTTTTTCTGGAAAAAAGCTTTCTCGTGTCTAGTTCGAGAACGGAGAATCCCATCCCTACTGGTGAAGTCAGATTTCAGGTCAGAGGCAGAGCTAACACCTCGAATGTCCGCAACAATCATCCGAAGGCTTTCTCTTACAAGGATGCTCTGTTAAAGGATTTGGCCGACAAAGCAAACTCTACCAGGGCGGTTCCGCAAGAGCCTACGCCGGAAACAATGGCCTCAACTGAGAATACCTCGAAAGATCCGATAGTGGTTAGTATTCAGGAGAACGATCTAATATGGCTTAAAGGGAGCTTGGCAGTTCAAATAAAAGGAATGTATGACGCGGCTTTTGTTGAACAAATTCTTTTATTAGAAGGCTTCAAACTAAAAGTCAGTGTGTGGTCTGGCTACTTTGCAATAATTAATTTTGAAGAAGAGGAACAAACCACCATTTTCTGGGACATGAAGGAATCATTGTTGAAACAGTGGTTTGATGATATAGATACTCTCGATAATTTTATGAATAAGAAAAAACTGCTCGTCTGGGTGATAATTGAAGGGATTCCCTTAATAGCGTGACAGAAATCAGTTTTTAGAAGCATCGCGAGTTGCTGGGGTAAAGTCATCAGGATTGATTCTGATACAGTGGAGAGGAAAATAGTGGATCGAGCCAGAATTCTTCTGGGAGTGGGATGCTTATCTGAAATCCCAAGTTCAGTTAATATTTTGCTACAGGGCGAAAAATTCAGTCTCCGAATCCACACGTCGGAGTATGAAGAATCAAAATGCTGGATCGATCAAATGGGTTTTGAGATCCCTCCAGAACCTACCTCCGACAATGGCCAGAAAGAATCGGTTCGTATTCCATCTCCAGTGGAGCGGGCTGTTCCCACAACATTGGAAACTGTCAATAATTTAAGTGCTGATATCTCAAAAGACGGCGCTATAAATTCGGTGCATGCACGTGCTGTTGTAGATGCTCAAGTTGTCTCTAATACAATGGATATTATCACTGAAGGCCTTATTGGATCAGAGCCTCTAATTGTGGCAGATAATGGGCCAAGTGTAACCCCCTAAACCCGACCCAGAAGGAATGGGCCAAATTTAGGAAGTAACGGTTGAAACTTGTCCCTCAAGAAACAATTTAGATTAAAATATTTCGTAATTCAAAATAATCGATTAAAATAAGTAAAACTCAACAAATATTCCGATTAAAATAAAAACCAATCTTTTGAACGATGTTCCGATAATTAATTAAAAGTCCAAAAGTAACTTCATAGATGCATGCATTTAAT